>OU745265.1:2500-1252500 GCA_916618015.1 Xestia c-nigrum
AACCTAACCTAACCTAACCTAACCTAACCTAACCTAACCTAACCTAACCTAACCTAACCTAACCTAACCTAACCTAACCTAACCTAACCTAACCTAACCTAACCTAACCTAACCTAACCTAACCTAACCTAACCTAACCTAACCTAACCTAACCTAACCTAACCTAACCTAACCTAACCTAACCTAACCTAACCTAACCTAACCTAACCTAACCTAACCTAACCTAACCTAACCTAACCTAACCTAACCTAACCTAACCTAACCTAACCTAACCTAACCTAACCTAACCTAACCTAACCTAACCTAACCTAACCTAACCTAACCTAACCTAACCTAACCTAACCTAACCTAACCTAACCTAACCTAACCTAACCTAACCTAACCTAACCTAACCTAACCTAACCTAACCTAACCTAACCTAACCTAACCTAACCTAACCTAACCTAACCTAACCTAACCTAACCTAACCTAACCTAACCTAACCTAACATAACCTAACCTAACCTAACCTAACCTAACCTAACCTAACCTAACCTAACCTAACCTAACCTAACCTAACCTAACCTAACCTAACCTAACCTAACCTAACCTAACCTAACCTAACCTAACCTAACCTAACCTAACCTAACCTAACCTAACCTAACCTAACCTAACCTAACCTAACCTAACCTAACCTAACCTAACCTAACCTAACCTAACCTAACCTAACCTAACCTAACCTAACCTAACCTAACCTAACCTAACCTAACCTAACCTAACCTAACCTAACCTAACCTAACCTAACCTAACCTAACCTAACCTAACCTAACCTAACCTAACCTAACCTAACCTAACCTAACCTAACCTAACCTATCCTAACCTAACCTAACCTAACCTAACCTAACCTAACCTAACCTAACCTAACCTAACCTAACCTAACCTAACCTAACCTAACCTAACCTAACCTAACCTAACCTAACCTAACCTAACCTAACCTAACCTAACCTAACCTAACCTAACCTAACCTAACCTAACCTAACCTAACCTTTTTTTTTTTTTTTTTTTTTTTTTTTTTTTTTTTTTTGACGCTGGGAAAAAATGCATTACGCATACCCTTCCATCGGGGGATGAGAGGGGTATGTGGGACTCCCCGGTCTGACCCGGTATACCCACTAAAACGACCCAGCGACATTCCCGCTTCGTCCAAGTGGCGGGGGACTGGGAAACCGGCATAGCCTTTACGTCCAGTCCTCCGCCGACGATCGCCCTTCATGGCGGGCCCCTCACAGGGACCCGGGAATGACTGACGGAGGTGGTGACGGGTGCAATGCGGGCGAAGGCACCCCCGTGCCTGTCGCCCGCCCGTCGCCACCATGAGGAGGGAGAGGGCGTTGCCGTCTCCGACCCCTTCTTCGTCTGCGGAGCGGCGCAGCGAGAGGGTCATCCTCCCGCACGCGCTCCGCCTCCTCCTTTTGCGAGATTACGTCCTCGCAAAAGGAGGCGACCGCTGCCCAGGCCTCCTCGCTCCCCAGCATGGCGTTGACGACGCCGGGAAGCGAGAGGTCCGGTCCGATTACCGCGGTCAGACCGCGGCGCAGCTCGGACCAAGCCGGGCACACCTCTAGGGTGTGCTGCGCCGTGTCCTCCGGCGCGCCGCAGTCGTGGCACGCCGGGGTCTCCTCCCTCCCGATCCGGTGCAGGTGCGATCCGAAACAACCATGGCCGGATAACACCTGCACCAGACGGAACGAGAGGAAACCGTGGGACCGCTCGAGCCAGCTCCGCAGAACCGGACCGAGCGCGTCCAACGTCCGGCGGCCAAAGGTGGCGGTGGCGAGGTCCTCTGACCAGTGAAGGACGATAGCGACCCTCGCCTCCCGCCGCACGGCCTCCCGCTCTTCGGCGACGGGGCGCTCCCCGAGAGCCCTCCGGCGCGCCGTCCACTCGTACACTCTGGCGAGCACCCAAGCCTCCAACTCCCAAGGAGGGGTGCCAGCCAGAGCGCATGCCGCCGAAAAGCCCACCGAGCGGTAGGCCCTCGCCACCCGCTGTGCAATGGCCCGTTGAGGCCTGCGGATGGCAGTCGCATTCTCCCTCCTGTGGAGGGAGTCCGCCCAGATGGGGGCCCCGTAAAGGGCCATGCTCCTCAATATGCCTGCATACAGGCGCCGGCATTTCGCCTTGGGCCCCCCCAGGTTCGGGAGGAGCCACGAGAGGGCGTCCGCGGCCTTCAGCAGGCGCGTCGACAGCCCGCTGAAATGCGGGCCGAAGCGCCACCTGTCGTCCAGCACCAGCCCCAAATACTTCATCTGGGGCTGGACCCCTATCCTGACGCCCTCCACAATTATGTGGGCGTCGGGAGGGCAGCGCTGCCGAGGCCCGCGAAAGAACACGGCCTCGGTCTTGTGAAGCGCCACCTTCAATCCCAGGCGGCGGATCCTCTCTGCAGCCAAGGATCCGCCAGCCGAGGCCAGACAGGCCGCGTCCGCAAAGTTCCTCCCCCGGGCAGTGAGGAGAGTGTCATCCGCGTAGCAGATGACACTCGTGCCCTGGAGGAGGGCTCCGCGCAGGAGCCAGTTGAACCCGATGTTCCACAAGGGAGGGCCAAGCACCGACCCCTGCGGAACACCGGACTCTGCGCCGTATCGCCTCACGGTGGCCGTCTTGTCCACGAGGAGGACCTCTCGGTCCTCCAAGTAGCTGGCCAGGAGGTCCCGCAGGTATTGGGGCACTCCGTGATATCGGAGCGCCTCCAATATCGTCGAGTGGGGGACGGAGTTGAAGGCGTTGGCAATGTCGAATGACACCGCCAGCACTCCGTCCCCCGCTTCCACCGCCTCCTTCACCTGGCCCTTGAGCAGGGCCAGCGCGTCGATCGTCGAACGCCCTCGACGAAAGCCGAATTGGGCGTCCGACAGATCCGGCCCTACCCCCCGCAAATGGCTGTCAAGCCGGGAGGCGACAATCCCCTCGAACAACTTACCGACCTCATCGAGCAGGACGACGGGCCGGTATGCCGAGGGGGAGTCCACCGGGCGTCCCGCTTTTCGGAGGAGGCAAAGCTGCCCCTCCTTCCACAGTTTCGGGAACCTCCCAGCCGTAAAGCACGCGCTGAAGAGGTCCCGAAGCCTGTCCTCCATGCCGGAGGCGGCGATCGCCAGCACCCTTGCGGGGACGCCGTCTGGTCCGGGCGCCGTCTTTTTTGCGCGGAGGCTGAGAACCCCCGCGTATAACTCTGCCACTGTCACCGCGGGGACATCCTCCTCCTCCGGCGAAGCCACCCCTTGCGGGGGATCCATCGTTGGTGGGGTGAAGTCGGTCCTGCGCGGAAACAGGGACCGGACCACCCCATCCAGCAACGCTGGATCGAGGGTCTCCGACAGTGGGGGACCATAGGGGCGGAGCTGGTTCCGCGCCGCCTTATATGGTCTCCCATAGGGGTCCCTGTCGAGACCCTCCAGCATCTCGGCCCTCGCCGAGTCTTGAGCAGCCCCCATTGCAGACTTAAGGACCGCCGTCGCCCCTCGGTAAGAGGCGTATAGGCGGTCCTCTTCTGCCCGGTCCCGGTTTCGGGCGCTGCGTCGTCGGCTACGTGTGTAGGCCCTTCTGGCCGCCACGCAGGTGGCCCGGAGCCCCTCCAGCTCCTCCGTCCACCAATAGACGGCGCGACGGGGAGGCGGACGGCGAGACCGAGGCATGCTGGAGTTGCACACCTCGGTCAGGGACCCTCTGAGCTGGACCGCAGCGGCGTCTACGTCCAGGACCTCGACAGGGGGCGACAGCCAGTCCTGGAGGAAGGCCGCCTCCTTGGCTGCCTCCCGGTCCAGGCGGGTGAGTGCCCACCGCGGGAAGGGAGATTGCCCAGCGCGGGCCATTCCCCTCCCGCCCTGCTGGGTGGAGATGTCGAACCGCACATATCGGTGGTCCGACAACGTCTCCACCATCTCTACCCGCCAGTTGACGACGCGGGCGGCCAGCGCGGGGGTGGCAAACGACACGTCCACCACCGACCCACCCTGTTGCCGCACACACGTGTGGACCGCCCCCCTGTTGAGGAGGGACACACCGCTTGAGGCCGCCCAAAACTCGACGGCGCGACCCCGGACGTTGCAACCTGCGGCCGGGTTGCCCCAGGCCGTCGACTTGGCGTTCAGGTCGCCCAACACGAGAACTTGGCGTGGCGCCGCCCTCCCTTTGACTGCAGTGAGGATCTCGAGGAAATCCTCAAAGTCCGAGAGAGGGCGGTTTGGGGAGAAATAGACCCCCACCAGGGCCATGTCTCCCCAGGCGGCGGCCACGTATCCCGGTCCCCTCTCTAAGAGCGAGAGGGGAGGGGAGTCTGTGGAAGACCGCGCCACCAACGCCACCAAGCCGTCCCGGTCGCCCAGCCAACGGCCAGGGACCGAGTAAGGTTCGGCGACCACCACCAAGTCCACCAACCACTCAGCCATGGTCTGCATCAGCAGATCCTGGGCTGCCCTGCAGTGGTTGGCGTTCGCCTGGAGAATGCGATGTTCGACCCTATCCATCAGTCGGACATCGCACCCCCCTCCGCAACCGCCGCAGGAACGACGGGGATAGCGGCAGCAGCAGCAAGCCTGGTCGGTGCCAGTGCTTTGCCACGCTTAGGGGGAGGATTGCAGTTCCTCCCCCTCATGACATGGCCTGCCAGGCGGCCACTGGCGGCACACACCGCGCAGTGTGGCGTGGCGGCCTCACAAGATACGGCTTTGTGGCCGTTCTTGCCGCAGCGGTAGCACGTGTCCGTCCTGTCTACCGAGGACGGACACATGGGCCGGGTGTGTCCGATGCCGAAGCACCGGAAACACCGCAGAGGCTGGTCCTCGAGTGCCCGAACCGCACCCGAGCTATACCCAACTGCGAGCCGTCCCTTGGCAAGGACGGCTTTGGCAGCGGCGATTGGGCACTCGAGGCGAATGGTGCCCATGCCGCCACGGCCGGGCCTTATGTCCCGGCCTTGTACCGCCGCGGCGCCACAACCCCCTATCGCTGCGACCGCCGCCACTACCTCCTCTTTAGTGACGGAGTCGTCGAGCTCCGTCACCTCAAAGGCCGCCGTCTTGACTGGTCGGGCCACCTTGGCAGAGTCTGCGATGACCTCCTGCAGCTTTGCTGCGAAGAGGTCCGCGTGGGCACTCCCCTCGGCCCCCGGGAACTCGAAAATTCGAGCCCCGGCTTGTGTCCGCCGGCAAGACACGCTGCCGATCCCCAGCTGGGTGGGATCGGCATTGGCACGCGCCCGTACTAATACGGACGCGTATGTCTCCCCTCGCTCCGCAGCCTCCGCGGTGAGTGTCACCACGACGGCTGCGGTTTTTGGGGGCACCAGCTTTCCCCTTCTCCCCTTCCCCTTTCCCTTGTCGGTCGTCTGCGACCGACTGGGAGCGGTGGTGGCGGGGACGGCAGGTACGGCCTTCGCCGACTTTTTGCCCCTGCCCTTTCCCTTACGGACCACTTGCGTCCACTCGTTGGACGGGGTGGTGGCAGGGAGTGTGGTGTCTTCCACCTGGGAGGTGGACGGCCCCGGCTCGCTCGGCTGCCTCTTATCCGCCGCAAGCGGCGGTCGGAGGCGTTTCTCCGGCAAGAGCCGGTCCTCTATGCCCGCTAAGCAGGCCCTTGTGAAGGCCCTCTCCTCCATCACAACCTTGCGGATAATATCCTCAAGGTTGGAGGATGGGCCTTCTGCCACAGGGCTCGTCCTGGCCTGTTGTGGCTGGGCCGTGGCTTCAGCCAGCTTCTGATGCAGCTGGCTGACCTCCAACTGCAGGCGATCTACTTTCGCCTGCAGTTGCCGCGTCTCGTCGGTGGTCTTTCGGCGGACCAGCTCCGTGACGACACCGCGCATGCTCGCGGCCCGGCACTTGAGGGCCTTCTGGAAGGTCCCCTTTAGGTTGGAGGACTTAGAGGCGACCTCCACGATCTCCTCCTCGTCCTCCTCCGCCATTCTCTCCAGCTCGGCGAGAGAGTGGTCCGCGTACAGGACGCGAGACGCACCGTACCCGGACTTGGCCCGGGCGACGTGCGCCCGCTTCTCTTTGGCGGCAACCTTCTCCTCCAGCTCTTGCTGGAGCTGTTCTCGCCGAGCCAGGTCCAACTTGCGTTGGGCGTCCGCGAGCCCAACGTTGTGGGTATCCGCGGCCTTGGTTGTTGGCTTTTTAGCCTTCGAACCCGAGGCCTGGGAACCCTCGGATCCACCGCTCAGGTGGACACGCTTCCGCGACCTAGAGCCGCTCGCGTCCGACACACCAAATAGCGAGTCGTTGTCGGACGACTCATCCGCCAGAAAGCCTGCCGCAGAAGGCGCGCGGCTAGGTTCAGACGCCGGAGCGTCGGAGTGGCCCTGAGAAGGGCCTTTTGGTTGGCCCTGAGAAGGGCCTTTGGCTTTGGTTTGGCCCTGAGAAGGGCCTTTGGGTTGGCCCTGAGAAGGGCCTTTGGTCTTTAAAAGTCGCCCGGAGGCGCTACGCGTGAGTTTTGACATTTCGTTCGACAATCGTAGTTCGCAAGGCAAGCAGTAAGAAGCTACGAGAGCACAGTGCACTTTGGCCGTACCCAGTCTGCCACTCCGTTACGGTGGTCAGAACTGGGCCGTTTCCAGGGGACGCGACGTGGACGCAAGCACTGTGGGGTGGTCCCCCAAAAGTGTGTCGTGACCGAGGTTTGATCTTACGATCTGCAGCTCCTAAGTCAGTGGTAGTTCTCAACAGGCTACCCGTTCTATTAACCTAACCTAACCTAACCTAACCTAACCTAACCTAACCTAACCTAACCTAACCTAACCTAACCTAACCTAACCTAACCTAACCTAACCTAACCTAACCTAACCTAACCTAACCTTTTTTTTTTTTTTTTTTTTTTTTGACGCTGGGAAAAAATGCATTACGCATACCCTCCCATCGGGGGATGAGAGGGGTATGTGGGACTCCCCGGTCTGACCCGGTATACCCACTAAAACGACCCAGCGACATTCCCGCTTCGTCCAAGTGGCGGGGGACTGGGAAACCGGCATAGCCTTTACGTCCAGTCCTCCGCCGACGATTGCCCTTCATGGCGGGCCCCTCACAGGGACCCGGGAATGACTGACGGAGGTGGTGACGGGTGCAATGCGGGCGAAGGCACCCCCGTGCCTGTCGCCCGCCCGTCGCCACCATGAGGAGGGAGAGGGCGTTGCCGTCTCCGACCCCTTCTTCGTCTGCGGAGCGGCGCAGCGAGAGGGTCGTCCTCCCGCACGCGCTCCGCCTCCTCCTTTTGCGAGATTACGTCCTCGCAAAAGGAGGCGACCGCTGCCCAGGCCTCCTCGCTCCCCAGCATGGCGTTGACGACGCCGGGAAGCGAGAGGTCCGGTCCGATTACCGCGGTCAGACCGCGGCGCAACTCGGACCAAGCTGGGCACACCTCTAGGGTGTGCTGCGCCGTGTCCTCCGGCGCGCCGCAGTCGTGGCACGCCGGGGTCTCCTCCCTCCCGATCCGGTGCAGGTGCGATCCGAAACAACCATGGCCGGACAACACCTGCACCAGACGGAACGAGAGGAAACCGTGGGACCGCTCGAGCCAGCTCCGCAGAACCGGACCGAGCGCGTCCAACGTCCGGCGGCCAAAGGTGGCGGTGGCGAGGTCCTCTGACCAGTGAAGGACGATAGCGTCCCTCGCCTCCCGCCGCACGGCCTCTCGCTCTTCGGCGACGGGGCGCTCCCCGAGAGCCTTCCGGCGCGCCGTCCACTCGTACACTCTGGCCAGCACCCATGCCTCCAACTCCCAAGGCGGGGTGCCAGCCAGGGCGCATGCCGCCGAAAAGCCCACCGAGCGGTAGGCCCTCGCCACCCGCTGTGCAATGGCCCTTTGGGGCCTGCGGATGGCCGTCGCATTCTCCCTCCTGTGGAGGGAGTCCGCCCAGATTGGGGCCCCATATAGGGCCATGCTCCGCAAGATGCCGGCATACAGGCGCCGGCATTTCGCCTTGGGCCCCCCCAGGTTCGGCAGGAGCCACGAGAGGGCGTCAGCGGCCTTGAGCAGGCGCGTCGACAGCCCGCTGAAATGCGGGCCGAAGCGCCACCTGTCGTCTAGCACCAGCCCCAGATACTTCATCTGGGGCTGGACCCCTATCCTGACGCCCTCCACAATTATGTGGGCGTCGGGAGGGCAGCGCTGCCGAGGCCCGCGAAAGAACACGGCCTCGGTCTTGTGCAGCGCCACCTTCAATCCCAGGCGGCGGATCCTCTCTGCAACCAAGGATCCGCCAGCCGAGGCCAGACAGGCCGCGTCCGCGAAATTCCTCCCCCGGGCAGTGAGGAGAGTGTCATCCGCATAGCAGATGACACTCGTGCCCTGGAGGAGGGCTCCGCGCAGGAGCCAGTTGAACCCGATGTTCCACAAGGGGGGGCCAAGCACCGACCCCTGCGGAACACCGGACTCTGCGCCGTACCGCCTAATGGTGGCCGTCTTGTCAACTAGGAGGACCTCTCTGTCCTCCAAGTAGCTGGCCAGGAGGTCCCGCAGGTATTGGGGCACTCCGTGATATCGGAGCGCCTCCAATATCGTCGAGTGGGGGACGGAGTTGAAGGCGTTGGCAATGTCGAATGACACCGCCAGCACTCCGTCCCCCGCCTCCACCGCCTCCTTCACCTGGCCCTTGAGCAGGGCCAGCGCGTCGATCGTCGAACGCCCTCGACGGAAGCCGAATTGGGCGTCCGACAGATCCGGCCCTACCCCCCGCAAATGGAAATCAAGCCGGGAGGCGACAATCCCCTCGAACAATTTACCGACCTCATCGAGCAGGACGATGGGCCGGTATGCCGAGGGGGAGTCCACTGGGCGGCCCTCCTTTCGGAGGAGGCATAGCTGCCCCTCCTTCCACGGTTTCGGGAACCTCCCAGCCGTAAAGCACGCGCTGAAGAGGTCCCGAAACCTGTCCTCCATGCCGGAGGCGGCGATCGCCAGCACCCGTGCGGGGACGCCGTCTGGTCCGGGGGCCGTCTTTTTTGCGCGGAGGCTGAGAACCCCCGCGTGCAACTCCGCCGCCGTCACCGGGGGGACGTCCTCCTCCTCCGGCGAACTCGCCCCTTGCGGGGGATCCATCGTTGGTGGGGTGAAGTCGGTCCTGCGCGGAAACAGGGACCGGACCACCCCATCCAACAACGCTGGATCGAGGGTCTCCGACAGTGGGGGACCATAGGGGCATAGCTGGTTCCGCGCCGCCTTATATGGTCTCCCATAGGGGTCCCTGTCGAGACCCTCCAGCATCTCGGCCCTCGCCGAGTCCTGTGCAGCACCCATTGCAGACTTGAGGACCGTCGTCGCCTCTCGGTAAGAGGCGTATAGGCGGTCCTCTTCTGCCCGGTCTCGGTTTTGGGCGCTGCGACGTCGGCTCCGCGTGTAGGCCCTTCTGGCCGCCACGCAGGTGGCCCGGAGTCCCTCCAGCTCCTCCGTCCACCAATAGACGGCACGACGGGGAGGCGGACGGCGAGACCGGGGCATGCTGGAGTTGCACACCTCGGTCAGGGACCCTCTGAGCTGGACCGCAGCGGCGTCTACGTCCAGGCCCTCGACAGGGGGCGACAGCCAATCCTGGAGGAAGGCCGCCTCCTTGGCTGCCTCCCGGTCCAGGCGGGTGAGTGCCCACCGCGGGAAGGGAGATTGCCCAGCGCGGGCCATCCCCCTCCCGCCCTGCTGGGTGGAGATGTCGAACCGCACATATCGGTGGTCCGACAACGTCTCCACCATCTCTACCCGCCAGTTGACGACGCGGGCGGCCAGCGCGGGGGTGGCAAACGACACGTCCACCACCGACCCACCCTGTTGCCGCACACACGTGTGGACCGCCCCCCTGTTGAGGAGGGACACACCGCTTGAGGCCGCCCAAAACTCGACGGCGCGTCCCCGGACGTTGCAACCTGCGGCCGGGTTGCCCCAGGCCGTCGACTTGGCGTTCAGGTCGCCCAACATCAGAACTTGGCGTGGCGCCGCCCTCCCTTTGACTGCGGTGAGGATCTCGAGGAAATCCTCAAAGTCCGAGAGAGGGCGGTTTGGGGAGAAATAGACCCCAACCAGGGCCATGTCTCCCCAGGCGGCGGCCACGTATCCCGGTCCCCTCTCTAAGAGCGAGAGGGGAGGGGAGTCTGTGGAAGACCGCGCCACCAACGCCACCAAGCCGTCCCGGTCGCCCAGCCAACGGCCAGGGACCGAGTAAGGTTCGGCGACCACCGCCAAGTCCACCAACCACTCAGCCATGGTCTGCATCAGCAGATCCTGGGCTGCCCTGCAGTGGTTGGCGTTCGCCTGGAGGATGCGATGTTCGACCCTATCCATCAATCGGACATCGCACCCCCCTCCGCAGCCGTCGCAGGAACGACGGAGTCAGCGGCAGCAGCAGTAGGCCTGGTCGGTGCCAGCGCTTTGCCACGCTTAGGGGGAGGATTGCACTTCCTCCCCTTCATGACGTGGCCTGCCAGGCGGCCACTGGCGGCACACACCGCGCAGTGCGGCGTGGCGGCCTCGCAAGAGACGGCTTTGTGGCCGTTCTTGCCGCAGCGGTAGCATGTGTCCGTCCTATCCACCGTGGACGGACACATGGGCCGGGTGTGACCGATGCCGAAGCACCGGAAACACCGCAGAGGTTGGTCCTCGAGGGCCCGGACTGCACCCGAGCTGAACCCAAGCGACAGCCGTCCCTTGGCAAGGACGGCTTTGGCAGCGGCGATTGGGCACTCTAGGCGAATGGTGCCCATGCCGCCACGGCCGGGCCTTATGTCCCGGCCTTGTACCGCCGCGGCGCCACAGCCTCCTATCGCTGCGACCGCCGCCACTACCTCCTCTTTAGTGACGGAGTCGTCGAGCTCCGTCACCTCGAAGGCCGCCGTCTTGACCGGTCGGGCCACCTTGGCCGAGTCTGCGATGACCTCCTGCAGCTTTGCTGCGAAGAGGTCCGCATGGGCACTCCCCTCGGCCCCCGGGAACTCGAAAATTCGAGCCCCGGCTTGTGTCCGCCGGCAAGAGATGCTGCCGATACCCAATTGGGTGGGATCGGCATTCGCACGCGCCCGCACCAAAACGGACGCGTACGTCTCCCCTCGCTCCGCCGCCTCCGCGGTGAGCGTCACCACGACGGCAGCAGTTTTCGGGGGGACTAGCTTCCCCTTTCCTTTCGCCTTTCCCTTGCCGGTCGTCTGCGACCGACTGGGAGCGGTGGTGGCGGGGACGGCAGGTGCGGCCTTCGCCGACTTCTTGCCCCTGCCCTTTCCCTTGCGGACCACTTGCGTCCACTCGTTGGACGGGGTGGTGGCAGGGAGTTGGGTGTCTTCCACCTGGGAGGAGGACGGCCCCGGCTCACTCGGCTGCCTCTTGTCCGCCGCAAGCGGCGGTCGGAGGCGTTTCTCCGGCAAGAGCCGGTCCTCGATGCCTGCCAGGCAGGCCCTTGTGAAGGCCCTCTCCTCCATCACAACCTTGCGGATGATATCCTCAAGGTTGGAGGATGGGCCTTCTGCCGCAGGGCTCGTCTGGGCCTGTTGCGGCTGGGCCGTGGCTTCAGCCAGCTTTCGATGAAGCTGGCTGACCTCCGACTGCAGGCGATCCACCTTCGCCTGCAGTTGCCGCGTCTCGTCGGTGGTTTTGCGAAGGACCAGCTCCGCGACGACACCGCGCAAGCTCGCGGCCCGGCTCTTGAGGGCCTTTTGAAAGGTCCCCTTTAGGTTGGAGGACTTAGAGGCGACCTCCACAATCTCCTCCTCGTCCTCCTCCGCCATTCTCTCCAGCTCGGCGAGAGAGTGGTCCGCGTACAGGACGCGGGATGCACCGTACCCGGACTTGGCCCGGGCGACGTGCGCCCGCTTTTCCTTGGCGGCAACCTTCTCCTCTAGCTCTTGCTGGAGCTGCGCTCGCCGGGAGAGGTCCAGCTGGCGTTGGGCGTCCGCCAGCCCAACGTTATGGGTATCCGCGGCCACAGTCGTCGGCTTTTTAGCCTTCGACCCAGAGGCTACGGAACCCTCGGACCCACCGCTCAAATGGACCCGCTTCCGCGAGCGAGAACCACTCGCGTCCGACACTCCGAGTAGTGAGTCGTTATCGGACGACTCATCCGCTAAAAAGCCTGCCGCAGATGACGCGCGGCTGGCTACTGACGCCGAGGCGTCGGGGTGGCCCTGAGAAGGGCCTTTGGGTTGGCCCTGAGAAGGACCTTTGGGTGGGCCCTGAGAAGGACCCTGGGGTTGGCCCTGAGAAGGGCCTTTGGTTTTTAAAAATCGCCCGGAGGCGCTACGCGTAAGTTTTGACATATCGACAATCGCAGTTCACAAGGCAAGCAGTAAGAAGCTACGAGAGCACAGTGCACTTTGGCCGTACCCAGTCTGCCACTCCGTTACGGTGGTCAGAACTGGGCCGTTTCCAGGGGACGCGACGTGGACGCAAGCACTGTGGGGTGGTCCCCCAACCTAACCTAACCTAACCTAACCTAACCTAACCTAACCCAGTTCCCCGCTAGCCGCCACCCCGAGCGGCACGAATTTGAGTCGCTCCGCACTCGAAAAATACGGAAAATTAGCCAAAGTGAGCAAAAACACCCGTGTTTTTGCTAAAAGTTGCGCGCTAACGTGTGAAGTGTTACACTGAAAAAATTTTTCAAATCGGCGAAAAACTCGCGAAATTAGAGCCAAAAAACGAAAAATTTAACCTAAAATTGACTGAGAAAAAGTGAAAAAGTGAAACGCTGCGAAAACTAGATCGGTGACCTTGTGTTTTTGGACTGCCCGTCGAAGCACCTGTATCAGCCCCACTCCTTGGCTGAGTCCGGGATTTTTCCCGCGGAAACTCGCCGAGTTAGGGGTGAAAAACCAAATTCCACGTGGCTACGAGGTCATCATCCAGCAGTCGGAGAGAGAAACCAGAGATAGGGATAGGCGCAGGAAGCCATACCAGTTCACCAGACACTTCGATAATCAAAATTGGTCAATTTTCCTGGAAGTTATAAGGTTTTTAATTCTCAAGATTTTTTCCAAATTTCAACCCTCTGTAAATAAAAATCTAGATCGATAACCTAGCAACCTTTGGACATTAAAAACCAGTGTAAAGATTATAGAACCCAAGTGTAAAATTTTAGAATTTTTGGACCAGTAGTTTTAAAGATATAAACTTCACAAGTGAAACCCGGATTGTTTACAAAAAGTAAACAATCATTAAAAATAGTGACTAAAATCGGGAAAAATTCCAGAAAACTATAAAAGCTACGGATATTAAAAACCTGGTGGAAAATAAATTTTAGGACATCTAGATCCGCCAGGAAGACCTATTTGCGGTTTTTGTTTTCCTCTAAAAAACTTTGACCATCTGCTGAAAATTAGCAGGCCGCAACATAAATAGGCACTTGGTCTGAACCAAAGCGGAACATCATCAGGACACATAATCCGAAGAGCGCGAGAAGATTGGACGGAAACCAAATTTTCTGTCGAATTTTTCTCCAAACGTCGACTCGGGACGCCATTACCATCTTAAATTGGCAGGCCTGTAACCCTGGAACGGTGCGTCGGATCCAAAAACCGACGAAAAATCGGATCTCTTACGAGATAACTTCCCAACGACGAGTACCCTGGACATTTTACCACCAGCTCGCCAGGGTCAAATTTTTACCTTCCCAGGGGAATAACTTTTCAGCGGGACCAGCTACAGGAACCTCACCGGTGCCAGCAGTTGGAGAAGCTTCAGCCCTACCACCCGACATAACTCACGGCCCAGTCAACACCACCCCCTGGAAGCGGCACCCCCGGGAAGACTTCAGACGTCGCTGGAGCAGCGAAGATCAGCGGTGGAACATAGACGTTTAATTAAGTTTATAGGTTAGTTTACTGTTTAAAATTAGGATTAAGAACCAGACTCCGGAAGCAACCCGTTTCGGAGTTACAGAGCCCTAAGTAAGACGATTCGCGAGAGCCAAAAACAGCCATTTGCGGTTTTTGGCATTCTGACAATAGTTTCAGGAGGCAAAAGTTCACACCCCATAGAGTGCGCGCCATTTTTAAGGAGCGCCAAACATCAGTGGTACCCTCCCTTACAAAAACTCGCAATCAAAATAATTTTAAGATTTATAGAATTTGAGTTAAGTAAAGTTTTAGTAACCGGAAGTAGTTTTGCCAACAGCATTAAACCTGAAAAAGGCCTGTAACTCTGAAACGGTACGTCTGATCCCAAAAATAACAAAATTTTCGAAGCCCCCCCCCTGACCCCCCCCCCCTGGTTGGATACCCAACCATCCTAGACCTACCGCACCTGTGGACAAAATTTCAACCCCGTAGGACTAAGTCACCCCTGACAAATTTTTTTTAGAACAAAATTATTTTTTATTTTAACAACAAGCGGCCCTCAGCCATAATATTATAGTACCATCTTTTTATGACTCTGGATACCACCCCCTTTTAACTACCCCTTCCCCTCCCTTCCAAAACCCTTCCCTTTCCAATCCCAGTAACTTTCCAACAAGTGGTCCCCAACCGAACTGTGGCGTCACAGTCTACGTCCCCGGGATACCCCTCCCCCCTTTCATATCACACCCCTCTCCCCCCCAAAAAACCACCCTACCCAACTTCCCAAATAGTAATAAGCAAGCAGCTTTTAGCCGTAGAAACCAGCACCAGCTTTTGTAAAACCACCAATACCCCCCCCCTCATCCCCCTCCCCCAAAACCGACCCTGAAACCTGACCTACCAAAAAGAGCTCAAAAAGACCGAATAAACGAGCCCACTCACGCCAATATCAGAACAGGGTAGACCCAGCTAGGTCAACTGGAACATCTACCCGACACGGCGCGGTACGGTACGGCAGGAATTCCTAAAAAAGCTATTATCTCTGAAACCAGTGTAGATAGACGTTTTTCGACCACGGATTCAGCCTTAGTGGTGTCGTAGACACCACGAGGTGAAGACCACTACAGAGGTACCTATCGCCCCCCCCTTTTTCTTAATTCCTCCCCCTTTGTTTCCTAAATCCTCCCCTCACCTTTCAAAGGGCCATATCTCGGGAACGAGAGGAGATAGAACCTTTCTGACCTCAAAATCAGCCTTCGTGGTGTCGTAGACACCACGGCTAAAGTCGCATAAGAGGTACCCTCCCCCTCCTGTTTGGACCTTCCCCCACCCCTCCCAAATTATAACACCGGTATCTCGGAGTCTATACGAGATAGAAAAATTTTGACAGCGGATTTGCATTGTCCGCAATTGACCCCACTTTTTATTTACTTAATCAATTATTTTAAAATTTTAAATTTATTTTGACTATTTTACGGGGGATAATAAGTTGCTTCCTTTATTTACTTTTAGTTTGTATAATAATATTAGGCTATTATATTCTGCTGCGTAGTTTAGACTTCTTCGTGACCCGCTCTTTTGAGCGAAGGCTGGACCCTTGTGGATATTGATATCCCAAGCGCATCTACTTCCACCTTCTTCTAGATCTTCCTGTATCTTTTTCTTTTCACTTTTCTTTCTATTGTTTATTTATTTTATTGAACTGCACACACCCTTTACACTGTGTGCAGACTACTTGACACCACTCTTTTCCCCGTGTCCTGGCAGTGCCCTTTACACACAGCCACACAACATCAAACAGGTGGAACCTAAATAGGTAAAAATGATGTCCGGAATCCGCACCCCAGTAACAGGAAGAGGGGCGGGGGCTGGCGCCGGCGGAACACAGGAGGCTGCGCCGACAGCCAAAACGCCACTGTCGGCAACGGCAGCGAACCCTGGTGCAGTCGCTCCCACCACCACTCCCAGTCAGGTAAGACAGCCGGCACAGGCGCTGGACGCCGCAAAAACCTTTATCCGGAGGCCAGAGCGGAAAAGGAGGTCCATAGACCTAATGGACGCTTACAAACAGCAGACCAACATCTTTGCTACATCGTCCACTGACAAACTTCTCCAGGAGGTCATGAAGACATTCGAGGACATTCCGACCAGAGTCCAAGGTTATCCTCAGATGCGTAAGGACATCAAGACCTTCCTGGAGACCCAGTCAGATAAGTGCCTGCGGACCTTATTCGAGTTGAGTAAGCGTGTTAAGAGCCTGGAGACAGCACCCGGAACGGTTCCTCCCACAACCAACATCAAGCCTACCCCACCCGAACTATCGGATGATATCTTGGGAAGGCTACAAAAGGTGGAATCAAACCTGGAGACGCGGCTCAACCAACTCGAGGAGAAGGTCTTAAAGGTCACCTTGGACATCAAAGAGGAGATCAACGAAAGCGGTGCCGACCTCCACGACAAAATCGGCGACCAGCTCGAGGAACTCAGCTGCAAGGTTGAGGTGGGGCAGGGTGTCCTCGAGCTCAGGATTGACGAAGCCGCCAGGGATGTCAAGGAGGCCATAAAGAGAGCGGAATGTGAGCCAAAAACTGAGGAGCCGTCATACGCCAGCGTCACGGCAGCCAGACCCAGGTACCGGCCGGCACTTCACTCGATGGCGGTCACCCTCGAGGGCAGCCAAGAGACTGCGGACGAGGTGTTAGCCAGAGTGAAGAAGGCGGTCGACGCCAGGGAAACTGGCTTAAAAATAAACAAGGTGAGGAAGGCCAAAAACCAAACGGTTATACTGGGATGCGACACAGAGGATGAATTGAAGAGAGTTCAAGAAAGAATCGAGAGCCGAGGTGAGGGGCTAGTGGTAGCTCCCATGACAAACAAGAACCCGTTGGTCGTCCTCAAGGACGTCTTCTTAGACGGCACCGACGACGACATGGTTAAGGCGCTCCACTCCCAGAACAAGAATATATTTAGGGACATGGACGAAGACGACACAGAAATTCAAATCAAGTACAAGAAAAGGACCCGAAACCCCAAAACGGCGCACGTCGTCGTCCAGGTCAGACCCAGGGTTTGGCAGAGGATGACGGAGGCTGGTGCTCTTTACCTAGACCTGCAAAGGGTCAGGGTGGAGGACCAGTCACCGCTCATCCAATGCACAAAGTGCTTGGGATTCGGACATGGCCGGAAATTTTGTACCGAGAGTGCGGACAGGTGCAGTCACTGCGGAGGACCGCACCTCCGTGAGGAATGTTCAGATTTTCTTGCGGGGAACGAACCGCAGTGCTGCAACTGCCTGCACTCAAAGCTCCAGAGGACCGACCACAATGCCTTCAGCATGGAATGTCCAGTCCGCAAGAAGTGGGATTATCTGGCCCGGACGACGACAGCATACGCCTAAACTGCCCACTAAATATATATATTATATAGTAAATATATATGTATGTATTAATATAACATCTAACAACATATCCCAAACAACCCATATAAGTATTGAAAAGAATAAAAAACTAGAACAAGAAAGGGTAATAATTATATATAATCTGAGTATATTATATAAATATATTATTGCCAATACCATAAGGAAATTAAATAAACCCAATAATGTTAAAGAAATATATCCACAACCATTCCAAAATACCTATTTACAAAATCAGCACAAGAAATAGCAATAAACATATATAAAGTAAATGTTTATATAATTTATTGTTTTTCAGTTCAAAAATATATAATACTTAACGACGGAAATAAACGGTGACAAACTAAATAGGTCCAAACCCTAAATCCTCAGACCATAACCCTAACCTCATGTCCTAAACCGAAAAACAAGAATATATCATTTAATAAGTTAAACAAATACGTACATTGTGTTAGATAGAAAGATAAGTTAAGTACAAGGATAAGTCTGTATGTGTTAACATAGAATAAGGCAATAAAAATGTAAAACTAAGCAATTAAGAAAATGATAGATATTTAAGTTAGAAATAGAAATGTATAAACATAAGAAGCATAGTTTTTAAAAAATTACATAGAACTTAGGTATTATGATATAAGGAAAAAATTGTTAAACATCATACAACAGAAATGTACTAAAATAAGAAAATAGAAATATAAGATACAACGTCCCACTTAGAAATGCTGTTATGTAAACTTAGAATTTAGAAATAATGTAATAGATAAAATTTGCTACCAAATTAAAAATGAAACAAAACAAGAAACATAAATGTAAGACTTCAATGTCCACCAAAAACAATGTTATTAAAACAAAACTTGTGTACCTTAATTTCCCTTAAGTAAATACAAAACATAAAAGTAGAGTATTCAGACTACAATAGCGGGAGTCCCACCCGGCTAAGAATGAAAGAGACGAATGAAAGAAAGATACAGTATGAAGCTTGAAAGTGCGAGAGGCAAAAATGCGAGAACTAGTATGAATGTGAAAATTAGCATAGTAAGGTCCTGTTTTACCACGAACGGGGAAAAGCTGAAAAAAAAAAAAAAAAAAAAAAAAAAAAAAAAAAAAAAAAAAAAAAAACCTAACCTAACCTAACCTAACCTAACCTAACCTAACCTAACCTAACCTAACCTAACCTAACCTAACCTAACCTAACCTAACCTAACCTAACCTAACCTAACCTAACCTAACCTAACCTAACCTAACCTTTTTTTTTTTTTTTTTTTTTTTTGTTGCCGGGGTGGAAAATCCTCGATGGATGTCCTCCGCCCTGGGGAGAGCGGAGGGGTCTGTCAGACTCGTACTGACTAAAAACCACCCCGGTGTTCCCTTCCCACACTTGCACCGGGGATCATGGGAACTAGTGCGCCTTCCACGATCCCCGGCTAGTGTCGGCCCGCCACTGCGGGCCTCCTCAAGTCTGCGGGGGGAGTGAGGTGTACTCCTCCCGCGACGTCATGTAGGGGCGCGCGCGGAACACTACGCGCCACCGCCTCGGGTCCAGTTATTCGGCGGGGCGGCGGACCTCCCCAAGTCCGCCGTCCCTCTTGACCCGTTCAGGGGGGCTGGAAGAGGGCGTTGTCCGCCCTCCGCCGACGCCCGGTTCGTCTGCTGCGGGTCGGGAGAGTGCTCTCCACCTCTCTCAACCTCTCCGCAGCCTCCTTCTGTGAGATGACCGTTTCACAGAAGGAGATCACCGCATCCCACGACTCTGCGCTCCCGACCATCGCGCGAGCGACGGCCGGCAGCGACAGATCGGTTCCCACTTCTGTCACGAGGGCACGGCGCGGCTCCTCCCATGCGGCACACTCTGCCAGCGTATGCCGCGCCGTGTCCTCCAGACAGTGGACGCAGTGATGACACCGAGCGTCCGGCTCCCTGTTTATGCGACACAGGTACTTCCCGAAGCAGCCGTGCCCCGACAGTACCTGCGTCGCCCGAAACGACAAGGAGCCGTGCCTCCTCTCGAGCCATTCCTCGAGCACCGGTCGGATCGCCTCGATGGTAGCGAGGCCGGCGGTAGGGCGTAGAAGCCTGTCCCGCCACTCCGCCACCAGGACCTCGCGGAGCTGAGACCGACGCAGATCGATCTCTCGCTGCATCGGTCCATCGCCCCGCGTCCGCACCTCCTCGCGCCACCGATAAAGCGACGCGAGGACTCTCGCCTCTAGGTCCCAAGGTGGCGACCCGGCCAGTGCACAAGCCGCCTCGTAGGAGACTGTGCGATACCCCCTGATTGACCTGACGGCCATCGCCCTCTGCGGTTTCCGCAGCATCGCGATGCTGCCGGCCGTCAAGTCAGAGGCCCACACCGGGGCCCCGTACAGGGCCATGGATCGCAAGACCCCTAGGTACAGTCTCCTACAGGCGGTGCTCGGCCCCCCTAGATTGGGAAGCAGCGTTGCAAGCGCGCCCGCAGCGCCCATCAACTTGGGCGCCAGTCGCCGGAAGTGGGGGCCGAAGTTCCAATGGCTGTCGAGCACCAATCCCAGATACTTCATGGTGGACTCGACAGCGATCGGGGTCCCCCCTACCACAATATGTGATCCCGGCGGCGGCGCCCGCCGGGGGCCGTGAAAGACCACAGCCTCCGACTTGTTGAGGGCCACCTCCAGGCCCAGGCGCCGTATGCGGCCCACAACCTGCGAGACCGCACAGGTCGCTAGCAACGCTGCCTCCCTGTACGAGCTCCCCCGGGCCGTGACCAGCGTGTCGTCTGCGTAACACACCAGGGCCACTCCCGGTTGGAGCTCGCCTCTCAGCACCCAGTCGTACCCGATGTTCCACAGGGGTGGGCCAACGACCGAACCCTGTGGAACACCGCACGACATGTCGCGCCGGCCTCCGCCGTCGCGTCCCGAGTAGGTGACACACCTTTCCGCCAAATAAGCCCCAACAATGCGGCGGAGGTACGGGGGCACCCTGTGGTAACACAGCGCCTCCCGAATACAGCTCCAGGGCAGGGTGTTGAAAGCGTTGGAGATGTCCAAGGACACCGCCAACATCACCCCGCCCCGGGACACCGCTTCCTCCGCCAGGACTCTTACCCGCAATATGGCGTCCACCGTGGAGCGCCCATGCCGGAAGCCGAACTGGCTGTCGTCCAGATCCGGCCCCTCTCTGTACAAGTGGCCGGCGAGGCGGGCAGAGATAATCCGCTCAAAAAGCTTACCCACCTCGTCCAGCAGCACTAAGGGCCGGTACGCAGACGGCGAGTCCGCTGGGCGCCCCGGCTTCCTGAGCAGGACCAGACGACCCTTTTTCCACTCACTAGGGAATTGGCCCTGCTCTAGACATGCGGTGAAGAGTCCTCTCAGCTGGGGCTCTAGCTCCTTCAGAGCGAGGGCGAGCGCTACTCCGGGAACTCCGTCAGGCCCTGGGGCAACGGTCTTGGCCCGAAGCCGCGTTATCGCCACCCTCATCTCTGCTTGTGTCACCTCTGGGACGCTGACGTCCTCCTCATCCGTTGGCTCTGTGGCTGTGGGCAAAGCCATCGGCGGTGGAACATGTTCCTCTCTAGCAGGGAAGAGCGTTGCGACCACTTCCTGCAACAGCTCAGGCTGCAGGCTCTCGGTGAGTGGGGGTGCCCAGGCACGAAGTTTCCCTCGGACCGCACGGTAAGGGCGCCCCCACGGATTCGCGTCGAGAGCCGACAGCATCTCCTCCCTGGCTCGAGTCTTAGCCTCGCCGACGGCCAGCCACAGAGCCTCCTTGGCCGCGCGGTACACCTCATACCGCGCGGCCTCTTCCTCCGGAACCCGGCGACGTCTCCTCCGGTAATGGGTGTACTGGCGTCTCACCTCCACGCACGTCACGCGCAGCTGCGCGATGACGGCAGACCACCAGTACAGCTGGCGCCTTGTGGTTTGGGTGACACGGGGCATTGACGCATCGCAGATTTGCGTCATCGCCCCGCGGAACCACTGCGCCTCCGCTTCGACGTCAACGGGTTCGTTCGTCGTTAACTCCCGGACCCAGGCCTGGAGGATTGCGGCCTCCTCGAGAAGTTCCCTGTCGATACGCTTGTACGACCAGCGAGGACCGTCCATCCGCGGGGTCGGCAGGCGACCGCCACCCGCAGTCTGGGTGGAGACGTCGAATCGAATATATCGATGGTCCGACAGCGTCTCCACCTCTACGGCAACTCGCCAGTCGCGTACACGGCCCGCAACAGCGGGGCTTGCGAACGACACGTCCACTATGGACCCGCCCCGCTGCCGCACGCACGTGTACACCGAGCCCCGATTCAGGACGGTCAGGCCGGTCTCGATCGCCCACTCCTCCAACAAACCTAACCTAACCTAACCTAACCTAACCTAACCTAACCTAACCTAACCTAACCTAACCTAACCTAACCTAACCTAACCTAACCTAACCTAACCTAACCTAACCTAACCTAACCTAACCTAACCTAACCTAACCTAACCTAACCTAACCTAACCTAACCTAACCTAACCTAACCTAACCTAACCTAACCTAACCTAACCTAACCTAACCTAACCTAACCTAACCTAACCTAACCTAACCTAACCTAACCTAACCTAACCTAACCTAACCTAACCTAACCTAACCTAACCTAACCTAACCTAACCTAACCTAACCTAACCTAACCTAACCTAACCTAACCTAACCTAACCTAACCTAACCTAACCTAACCTAACCTAACCTAACCTAACCTAACCTAACCTAACCTAACCTAACCTAACCTAACCTAACCTAACCTAACCTAACCTAACCTAACCTAACCTAACCTAACCTAACCTAACCTAACCTAACCTAACCTAACCTAACCTAACCTAACCTAACCTAACCTAACCTAACCCAGTCTCACGGCACCCCCCGCCGCGATCAGATCATTTTTAAGTCGCTCCGCGTTCGAAAAATAGCAATACTAGGTTTTTTCACGGAAAACTACACTTGTGATACATCATTTTAAGCGGGCCAAAAAGGCGCATGTGACAGTGAAAATCCGGTAGTGAAAAGTGAAAAATTGAGGCGAATAATCAAGAAAAACCACTTTCAAAAAGCTTCGGAGCGTGACGCTGCTCGATTTTGAGTGGGCACTTAAAATTCTGTGACTGCAGCCAGGTGCGCAGCATTAAGACCTATCTCTGGACACCGCACTTGGAGTTTTCCGACTTCAGGTTCCGGAGATATCGAAGATAAACACAAAACCACGTGTAGCGTGGTGGGAGTTCCCGAGGGTTGAAACAGGATCCGGGACCGTTTTCCGAGGGCGACACGGACGAGGAGCCGGGAGACTAGAAGACATCAGGGATACTCCTCATGGAAGACCTTCAAAAACAAGCGTAAAATTGTTGTCATTTTCAATCCCATTTTCCGGGAAAACCAGATCGACAACATATGTTTTTTATGGACTCTAAAAATTAGGCTAAGTAAATTCTATGTACATTTTAAATTTTGGTAATAATCGGATAAGTAGTTTTTAAGATATTAGGTGTTTAATGTTTTAAAAAATTGGGGGTTGGCTATTTCAACCCTAAAAAATTTTGTAAAATATTTTTTATGTACATTAATGGTTTTAGCATAGGAATAGCCTTATTTTATATTTTTACACGATAAATTACTTGTTAATATTTAAAAATAGTTGTAACTTCTTAGTCAATATTTTAGAAATTGTACCATTGGGGGCTGAAGAAGGGGTTGTGTACATTCAAGCTTTTGCGAAGGCACAGTAACTAGGCAGATCTACTTTTCAGCCAAACTTCGGATTTTTCGGTGCATGGGAAGTGCAAAACCCACAGCTTTTGCGGTGGTGAAACTATAAACAACCCTTTAGCGGGTTCCTCACACGCAAACCCCTGAGCCGAAAAATCCAAAACACAAGTCGGAGTAAAGATTAGCTCCCCCTTTTTCAGCCGAAATCCCAAAAACCCACGCGTCTTAAATAGGACGCAGGCTTTGACTCCCGAAGTAGAGGAAGCGCCTGGCGCAAACAGAAAATATAACTTTGTTGACGAAACGATAACTAGGTCACCAAGCCACGCCCCCTCAGTGTTTGTTCCAGAAAACGGGAAACTTCTGAAGCTAAGCTTATCCCGCAATTGGCAATTTTTTACAGCTCCAACTCCTGTAAATCTTGTAAAAACTTAAATTTTTATATGTTTTCATCAACAGGGAATCGAACCCAGGACTCGAAAATCCCTAAAAACGTCCATAACTCCGAAACGGAGCCAGATAGCTCATTTTTGATAAAAATCTGCATATCCTATACGTAGTATAGTATATGCGTAAAGTTTCCTAGGCCACCCTTATCATAAACCCACCCTTATTTTTATATTTCAAAATTTTCACCCTCAGCATTTTAACACCTACATAATATTATTAGTATACTGGACATTGATCGAAGACTGTATTTAGTCCCACGAACCGTTCCCCGCACCTCTCCCCGCCGCACCCTTTACCCCCCCCCCGCCCCGTACAATCCTCATCCCTTACCCCCCCCCCCCCCTTAACGCCTTCACCGCATTCCCCCGCCACCCTCCCTACTGCATCACATTTGTGAAACCACCAACCCGCCCCTTCACCCCCCTTCACCCCCCCCCTTAAGTCACCCCTGAAACCTGACCTACCAAAAAGAGCTCAACAAGACCAAATAAACGAGCCCACTCACGCCAAAATCAGAATAGGGAAGACCCAGCTAGGTCAACTGGAACATCTACCCGTTAGGCCTGCGATACGGCGCGGTACGGTACGGCAGAAACCCCTAAAAAGCGGATATCTCTGAAACCAGAACAGCTAGGCAACTTTTGACCACGGATTCAGCCTTAGTGGTGTCGAAGACACCACGAGGTGAAAACCGCGACAGAGGTATCCACCCCCCTCTCTTTTTTCCTAATTGCTCCCCCTTTTTCCTAAATCCTCCCCCTCACCTTTTAAAGGGCCATATCTCGGGAACGAGAGGAGATAGTACTATTCTGACCTCAAAATCAGCCATTGTGGTGTCGTAGACACCACGGCTAAAGTCGCACAAGAGTTACCCTCCCCCCCTGTTTGGACCTTCCCCCACCCTTCCCAATCTAAAACAGCGGAATCTCGGAATCTGTACAAGATAGAAAAATTTCGATTGCGGATTTGTACTGTCCGACTTCGACTCCGCATTTTATTGACTAAATTGATTAATTTTAATTTCAAAAATTTATTATTGACGTTTTTGCGGGGGATAAAATTAGCTGCTTCCCATTTTTACGTTTAAGTTTTTATATATTTTCTGTCGTGTGGTTTAGACCTCTTTCGTGACCCGCTCTTTTGAGCGAAGGTTGGACCCTTGTGGATATTGATATCCCAAGCGCATTTACACCCACCTTCCCCTAATTTTATTTTTTATTTTTTGCTTCTTTTCTTTGACTGGTTTTTATTGTAGGTATATTTATTTTATTTTGAACTGCACACACCCTTTACACTGTGTGCAGACCACTTGACACTACTTATTCCCCGTTCTCTGGCAGTGCCCTTTACACACTAGCCACACAACATAACACACTTCACCACATACAAACAAAATGATGTCTGGAATTCGCACCCCAGTAACAGGGAGAGTGACAGGGGCAGGCGCCGGCGGAGCACAGGTGGCTACGTCGACCGCCAAAACGCCACCGTCAGCATCGGCGGGGAACGCTGGTGCCGTCGCTCCCACCACCACTCCCAGTCGAGTAGGGCAGCCGGCACAGGCACTGGATGCCGCTAAGACTTTCATCCGGAGGCCAGAACGCAAAAGGAGGTCAATAGATATCATGGACGCGTACAAACAGCAGACGAACATATACGCCACATCCTCGACGGACAAACTTCTCCAGGAGGTCATGAAGACGTTTGAGGACATACCGACCAGAGTCCAGGGGTATCCTCAGATGCGAAAAGATATCAAGATCTTCCTGGAGACCCAATCAGATAAGTGCCTGCGGACCTTGTTCGAGTTGAGCAAGCGAGTTAAGAGCCTGGAGACAGCGCCCGGAACGGTTCCACCCACAACCAACACCAAGCCTATCCCACCCGAACTGTCGGATGACATCTTGGGAAGGCTACAAAAAGTGGAATCGAACTTGGAGACGCGGCTCAACCAACTCGAGGAGAAGGTCTCAAAGGTCACCTTGGACATCAAAGAGGAGATAAACGAAAGCGGTGCCGACCTCCATGACAAGATCGGCGAACAGCTCGAGGAACTCAGCTGCAAGGTTGAGGTGGGGCAGGGTGTCCTCGAGCTCAGGATAGATGAAGCCGCTAGGGACGTCAAGGAGGCCATAAAAATGACAGAATCAGAGCCAAAAACCGCGGCGCCGTCATACGCCAACGTCACGGCAGCCAGACCCGCGCATCGACCGGCACTTCACTCGATGGCGGTCACCTTTGAAGGCAGCCAGGAGACTGCTGATGAGGTGCTCGCCAGGGTGAAGGAGGCGGTCGATGCCAGGGGAACTGGCCTTAAGATAAATAAAGTACGAAAGGCTAAAAATCAGACGGTCATACTGGGGTGCGACACTGAAGAAGAGCTCACGAAAGTGAAAGAAAGAATCGAAAGCCGAGGTGGAGGGTTAATAGTAGCGCCCATGAAAAACAAAAACCCGCTCGTCGTCTTAAAAGACGTCTACTTGGACAGCGACGACGACGAGATGGTGAAGGCGCTCTATTCCCAAAATGAAAACATCTTCCGGGACTTAGGCCAAGAGGACATAGAAATTAACATTAAGTATAAAAAGAGGACAAGGAACCCCAAGACGGCGCACGTTGTCGTCCAAGTCAGGCCAAAAGTGTGGCAGAGGATGACGGAGGCTGGGGCCCTTTACCTTGACCTGCAAAGGGTCAGGGTGGAGGACCAGTCGCCGCTCATCCAATGCACTAAATGCCTAACGTTCGGACATGGCCGGAAATTTTGTACGGAGAGTGCGGACAAGTGCAGTCACTGCGGAGGACCGCACTTACGCGAGAAGTGCGCGGAGTTTATCGCGGGTAGTGAACCGCAGTGCTGCAACTGCTTGCACTCGAAGTTTCAGAGGACCGACCATAACGCTTTCAGCGTGGAGTGCCCAGTCCGTAAAAAGTGGGACTACCTGGCTCGGACGACCACAGCATATGCCTGAACTGCTTCTTAGGGCTTACGTAACACACACAACACACACACGAACACACCGAAACAGCAACACAAACTGGGAGTACATTTACATGGAAACCAGCGCACACAAACACACACAGATATATTTATAATATATAGTAATATATACGAGTATATCAAAAACACACACACAACACTAAACACGCACCACAAACAACACATAAAATTGATCAGGAAAATAAAAAACCAGAATAAGAAATGACAATAAATATATATATTATAAGTATATATGTATGTTATTGCCGAAACCATATAGAAAGTCATAAAATACCCAACGTAGAAAACCCACATGAGCCGCTATAACAGTGCGGAAACTAAAACCAAGGCGATAGACTTTAAAACCAAATAGGTCCAAAACTAACACAGTATTGTGTCTAAAAATATAAGATTTGTTAAAATTATGGATAAAATGCAGTGTATAAAGCATAGATTAACGAAATAGAAATGTAAAACTAGTTATAGAAAATATGGATTAATATGATAGAAATGTATATTAGAAATAAAAAACGTAGTAGAATAAGAAACACATGTATAAAATATAAGTTAGAAATAAAAAATATTGTCCACAAGCTAGATGAACTTAATTGCTATACTAAATGTAGAATAATAATAGAAACGTAGTATATAGAAACATAGTGAGTAAGAAATACATTTAGTAGTAGTTAATTATGACAAAACATAATGCAAAACTTGTAATGCTGTAAATTAAAACTATTGTTGTTGAGTACTTAATACCCTAAATAAAGAGAAAGTACAAGTAAAGATTAGTTAGAATAGCGGGAGTCCCACCCGGCTAAGAATGAAAGAGAATCATGAAAGAAAGAAACAGTATGAAGCATGGAAGTGCGAGAGGAATAAATGAGAGAACTGGAATGGATGAGACAATTAGAATAATAAGATCCCGTTGTTCCCATGAACGGGGAAAAGCACAAAAAAAAAAAAAAAAAAAAAAAAAAAAAAAAAAAAAAAAAAAAAAAAAAACCTAACCTAACCTAACCTAACCTAACCTAACCTAACCTAACCTAACCTAACCTAACCTAACCTAACCTAACCTAACCTAACCTAACCTAACCTAACCTAACCTAACCTAACCTAACCTAACCTAACCTAACCTAACCTAACCTAACCTAACCTAACCTAACCTAACCTAACCTAACCTAACCTAACCTAACCTAACCTAACCTAACCTAACCTAACCTAACCTAACCTAACCTAACCTAACCTAACCTAACCTCACAGCCGTTATAAATTATAACCTATTTTATTATTTATTATATTACCTCAAATTGACAACTTTCCCCGTTCTCATCGCCGTGCCCTTTACACACGAGCCACATAACACAACACACAACACCACACACACACAAAATGGTTCTCGGGATTCGCACCCCAGTAAAAGGGAAGGGAACAGGAGCCAGCGCCAGTCAACCACAAGGGTCTGCGTCACCTGCCCACCCAGAGAATGAGGGACCTTCAGGAGTGCGCGAAGCGCCAAAGGGGATTTCCCTGACGTTCGGCAGGAAGGAAGCTGTTCGAGGAACCCAAGTGGAAACAGCTGAAACACCACTGTCGTCGTCGGCGGGGACCTCAGGTGCTGTCGCTCCCACCACCAGTCCCAGCCCCGCAGGCCCGTCAAGACAGGCGCTGGACGCCGCCAGGACCTTTATCCGCAGACCAGAGCGAAAACGAAGATCCGTAGATCTCATGGATGCATACAAAAAGCAGCCGAACAACTACGCTGCTTTAACAAATGACCAACTTCTCCAGGAGGTTATGAAAACTTTTGAAGACATCCCGACCAAAGTAAAAGAATACCCTCAGATGAGGAGAGACATAAAAATCTTCCTGGAGACCCAGTCGGACAAAAGCCTACGGATCTTGTTCGAGCTCAGTAGGCGGGTAAAGGGCCTGGAAACCGTGCCCAAAACAGTTTCACCCACCAAAAACAACACCACGCCTAATCCACCCGGATTACCGGAGAACATCCTGGAAAGGCTCGAAAAGGTGGAGACAACCATGAACACGCGTCTGCAGGATCTCGAAGGGAGAGTTCTACAAGGAATTCAAGACATGACCGAACGATACGACGATTGCGGTGCCGACATCGTCGATAGGGTTCTCGGGGTCAGTGAGAAGGTCGACGCGGTCCAGGCGACCTTGGACCATACGTCGGAGTGGGTCAAGGTCACTGGCCGGGCCGCGGCTGTCCTCGAGGACAAGATCGATGGCGTTGCCGGTGAGATCGCGACCAGAACAGACCTACTAAAGGAGGCCATAAGGGAAGCAGCATGCGAACCAAAACTTGACTCGCAGTCTTACGCCAACGTGACTGCAGCCAAACCCGGACGTCGACCGGCTCTTTACTCGGTGGCGGTCACCCTGGAGGGCAGTCAGGAGACTGCTGACGAGGTGCTCGCTAGGGTGAAGGTGGCGGTCGATGCCAGGAGTACTGGCCTTAAAATAAACAAAGTCCGTAAGGCAAAGAACCAGACGGTCATACTGGGGTGCGACACAGAGGAGGAGCTCATAAAAGTGAAGGAAAGAATTGAGAGCCGAGGTGGAGGATTACAAGTAGCGCCCATGAAGAACAAAAACCCGCTCGTCGTCCTAAAAGACGTCTTCTTGGACAGCGACGACGACGAGCTGGTGAAGGCGCTCTATTCGCAAAATGCAAACATCTTTCGGGACTTAGGCCAAGAAGACAAAGAAATAGCCATCAAGTACAAAAAGAGAACAAGAAACCCCAAGACGGCGCACGTTGTCGTCCAAGTCAGACCTATAGTATGGCAGAGGATGACGGAGGCTGGAGCCCTTTACCTTGACCTGCAAAGGGTCAGGGTGGAGGATCAGTCACCGCTCATCCAATGCACGAAATGTCTGGCGTTCGGACATGGCCGGAAATTTTGCACTGAGAGTGCGGACAGATGTAGTCACTGCGGAGGACCGCACTTACGAGAGAAGTGCGCGGAATTTGTTTCCGGTAGTGGACCGCAGTGCTGCAACTGTGCGCACTCAAAGCTTCAGAGGACCGACCATAACGCTTTCAGCGTGGATTGCCCGGTCCGAAAAAAGTGGGACTATCTGGCTCGGACGACAACGGCGTATGCCTAAACTGTTACTTAGGGCTTACATAACACACACAACATACATACGAACACACCAATACAGCAACACAAACTGGGAGTACAGATTCATGGAAACCAAAGTACACAAACATGCACAGATATACAAAATATATAATAATATATACGAATATATCACAAACACACACAAAACACCAAACACACATTCCAATCTACACTTGATCAAGCTCAGAAAAGTAAAACCCCGGTTCAAGAAACGACAATATATATAGTATAATAAAGTATATATATATATTATTGCCACAACAAGTAGGAAATTAAATAGTTAAAATCGCAAAAGAAACTCACATAAGCCCGTATTACAGTTCGGAAATCTGACCAAATAGCCGATACAAATCTAAATAGGTAAAACCATATCCAAGAATTGTTTTTGTTTTTGAAGATACAAGATCAATAAGAATTAAGATAAATGATATATTGTATAAGTCGTAGAATAAGGAAGTTTATACTTCTGTAAAACTAATTAGTTAAAATTAAGCTTGATATGTAAACTAGACAGTAAATAGTATTAAAATGTTGTTAGCAAATAAGTATATTATTAGTAATAAATAGACATAAGGAAAGTAATAAATGGACATAAGGAAAGAAATTGTTAATACATAAGGAAAGAAATTGTTAGCAATAAGTATATTATTAGTAATAAATAGACATAAAGAAAGTAATAAATAGACATAAGGAAAGAAATTGTTAATACCTAAGAAAAATTTGTAAATAAAACAAGAGTTGTATACTGAATACCCTTAATAAAGAAAGATAAAACAAAAATCAGTTAGAATAGCGGGAGTCCCACCCGGCTAAGAATGAAAGGATGTATGACAGAAAGATAAAGTATGAAGCATGAAAGTGCGAGAGGAATAAATGAGAGAACTGGCATGAATGAGAAAAGTAGACCAACAAGATCCCGTTGTTCCCATGAACGGGGAAAAGCATAAAATTAAAAAAAAAAAAAAAAAAAAAAAAAAAAAAAAAAAAAAAAAAAAAAAAAAAAAAACCTAACCTAACCTAACCTAACCTAACCTAACCTAACCTAACCTAACCTAACCTAACCTAACCTAACCTAACCTAACCTAACCTAACCTAACCTAACCTAACCTAACCTAACCGTCGATATTTGCTATTCCAGACGTGCGATTTTCAATCTGTTTTCAGTGTTTTCAGACTTAACTAGGCCACCGCCTACGTATTGACCATAACGCGCGCACTTTACACGCGCGTCTGGACTTCATCCCTTATTTTCGGAGAAAATCCTCAAAATTAATTGTTTTTCCAAATTTTCCCTCACATTTTAAATTAGATTATAGTTGCAATAGTGCTCACCCTTCTTCCCTGAATTCTGGTCCGCGTTCAGTGTCCCGGTCTCCAGGTAGTGGGGTGAAAATCCAAATTTTTTCTTTCGAAAACTGGTTTTTTGACCAAAACTCAAAATTTTTGTTCGGCACATAACAGGTTTTATTCCGTAATTCGCTAGCCCGCGCGGAGACGCGTCTCTGGACACCTCGCCCGCGCCCCTAGCCCGAATAAAACATACATTTTTCTAAAAAATAGTTATTTTCATACATTTCTCTAAGTACCAAAATCCACCTAAGGGAACCAGTCAAAAACGAAAACGTCGATATTTTCTATTCCAGACGTGCGATTTTCAATCTGTTTTCAGTGTTTTCAGACTTAACTAGGCCACCGCCTACGTATTGACCATAACGCGCGCACTTTACACGCGCGTCTGGACTTCATCCCTTATTTTCGGAGAAAATCCTCAAAATTAATTGTTTTTCCAAATTTTCCCTCACATTTTAAATTAGATTATAGTTGCAATAGTGCTCACCCTTCTTCCCTGAATTCTGGTCCGCGTTCAGTGTCCCGGTCTCCAGGTAGTGGGGTGAAAATCCAAATTTTTTCTTTCGAAAACTGGTTTTTTGACCAAAACTCAAAATTTTTGTTCGGCACATAACAAGTTTTATTCCGTAATTCGCTAGCCCGCGCGGAGACGCGTCTCTGGACACCTCGCCCGCGCCCCTAGCCCGAATAAAACATACATTTTTCTAAAAAATAGTTATTTTCATACATTTCTCTAAGTACCAAAATCCACCTAAGGGAACCAGTCAAAAACGAAAACGTCGATATTTGCTATTCCAGACGTGCGATTTTCAATCTGTTTTCAGTGTTTTCAGACTTAACTAGGCCACCGCCTACGTATTGACCATAACGCGCGCACTTTACACGCGCGTCTGGACTTCATCCCTTATTTTCGGAGAAAATCCTCAAAATTAATTGTTTTTCCAAATTTTCCCTCACATTTTAAATTAGATTATAGTTGCAATAGTGCTCACCCTTCTTCCCTGAATTCTGGTCCGCGTTCAGTGTCCCGGTCTCCAGGTAGTGGGGTGAAAATCCAAATTTTTTCTTTCGAAAACTGGTTTTTTGACCAAAACTCAAAATTTTTGTTCGGCACATAACAGGTTTTATTCCGTAATTCGCTAGCCCGCGCGGAGACGCGTCTCTGGACACCTCGCCCGCGCCCCTAGCCCGAATAAAACATACATTTTTCTAAAAAATAGTTATTTTCATACATTTCTCTAAGTACCAAAATCCACCTAAGGGAACCAGTCAAAAACGAAAACGTCGATATTTTCTATTCCAGACGTGCGATTTTCAATCTGTTTTCAGTGTTTTCAGACTTAACTAGGCCACCGCCTACGTATTGACCATAACGCGCGCACTTTACACGCGCGTCTGGACTTCATCCCTTATTTTCGGAGAAAATCCTCAAAATTAATTGTTTTTCCAAATTTTCCCTCACATTTTAAATTAGATTATAGTTGCAATAGTGCTCACCCTTCTTCCCTGAATTCTGGTCCGCGTTCAGTGTCCCGGTCTCGAGGTAGTGGGGTGAAAATCCAAATTTTTTCTTTCGAAAACTGGTTTTTGACCAAAACTCAAAATTTTTGTTCGGTCCATAATACGTTTTATTCCATAATTCGCTAGCCCGCGCGGAGACGCGTCTCTGGACACCTCACACGCGCCCCTAGATCGAAAAAATTTTGCCCACCCACCCGCCCTCTGGTCTATAGGAAGGTAGACGTGGGATTTTCGGCAAAATTTTATTTTTGCCATTTCGTTAGGATTTACTCTTATAAGGGATTTATCATAATTTTTTAGGTATTTTTGACTCTTTTATCGTTTGTGACACACAATTGTTGACATATATTAATTATTATTTAATATTGTATTTACTTTTTATCTGATTTTTACATTGTTTCATTATTTTCTGTGTACCCCCTTTTACAGGGACACAGAATAGTCCAGTGCCTGACCCTATACGTCTCTCCTCCAGAGTAGATATCGCTCTGACTCCCTCTTTACAGGAGTCAGTTCTGGTAACACCTGCTCTTACACGTGAAAATGTTTCGCACCCCATCCAGCACCGTGAGGGCTCCTGGCTCTAGTGGCTCGCCGCGATCGGCGGAGGAAGCGGTGCTTTCGCCTGTGGCCGCGAGGAGGAGAATCTCCTTCGGAGACGAGACTCCTTCTGCGTCACAGGGGGGCCCTGCCACTCCGGGGACGCGCCGAGCCGCTATTGATGCCTCAAGACCGCTCAAAAAGCCTGAGGCGAAGTGCCGCAGTCGCATTGAGGAAGCGAGAGCTTGCCTAAATAAGGCAAAGCTTAATTTGGGCAACTCTCGCAACCTCAAGGCCGAGATAAAGACTGCGGTGCTCGAAGCCATAAACAGGCTTTATGAGCTGGTCAAGGAGTCCGAGCGAGATAAGGGCCCTTCCGCACCCGTCGCCATTCCAGAATTCACGCCCACTGCTGACCCTAGTCCCCATCCAATTTCCACCGAGGTTCTTGCTGGCCAGACTGAGCTCCTTAACAGCCTAAAGGAGCACATCTCGGAGTTAAGAGACAACTCCGAGAAACTCGACAAACTCCGAGACAGTCTGGCCAGCAGGCAAGGAGTGGAGGAGACAACCTACGCGAGTGTAGCGGGCGTCATTAAGAGCCAGACCAGGGCTCAAGCCCTGGAGCGAACGACGCTTCACTCGGTGGTTGTCTCCTCAACTCAGGAGATGGATACGGGGGACGAAATCCTCGAGAGAGTGAGGAAAGCAGTCGACGCGAAGGAGGGTTGGGTGCGCATTGAGAGGGTCCGCAAGGCCAAGGACCAAAAGGTAATTATGGGGTGCGCAACGACGGAGGAGAGGAGGAATTTAAAAAAGCGCTTGGAGATGGCCGGAGAGAACCTCGTCGTCGAGGACGTGAAAAATCGGGACCCGCTTCTGATTCTTAGGGACGTGTTACTCATGCACAGTGACGAGGAGGTGCTGAGAGCCCTTAAGAATCAGAACCGGGAGATATTTCACGGGCTCGACGATGAGGAACAGAGGATGGTAGTTAGATACCGACGAAAAACGAGAAACCCGCATGCGAATCACGTTGTGCTTGGTGTGTCTCCCATGATCTGGCGGAGGGCGATTGAGGGGGGAAAACTCCGCATCGACCTCCAACGGGTTCGCGTCGAAGACCAGACGCCTCTGGTGCAGTGCACTCGCTGCTTGGCATACGGGCACGGGAAACGCCTGTGCACGGAGCCTGCCGATCTGTGTACCCACTGCGGTGGAGTTCACCTCAGGGCAAATTGCCCGGATAGACAGATCGGCAAAGCAGCGGTTTGTGTGAACTGCACCAGAGCAAAACATGGGGCCACCGAGCACAACGCATTCAGCAACGAATGCCCCGTGCGAAGGAAGTGGGACGCATTCGCAAGAGCTTCGATAGCATATTGCTAAAGATGGCGATGCGTCCACTTCCAGACACAGAAGTCAAACCAATTCGGCCAAACCGGAAACCAGGCGCGTAGTGACAACCACCAGCGTTGGCAATATGCGGGAAGGTAAATTGAGTCAGTTTCATGAGAAACTGGCTCAAGTTATGCTGGAGCGGGTGCCAGCCCTGGTGGATATGTCAAGCGGTGTCGAACTTGGTAATAAATTCACAGACGTAAACCCATTTTTTAAGGAATTTTAAATTAATGATATTTAATTACATATTGAATATATGTACTTATAAATATCACACCATTAAAATAATAAATAGATACAAGAATTAAAATTAAAGTAGGTAATAATAATAAGGAAAACAATAAATATTAATAGGGGCATACAGTAAGGGTTATTATGAGATTTAAAATATGGTTATAGCAATAAATGTACTAAAAATAAATAGTGGAATAATAGTAAGCGAGCGAAATATTATGAAATTATACTCTATGATGTTTTAAAAACAGGTATGAAAATCATGCAACACCAAAATGTACTCATGTGGTCTCTCCGGCCACCTAGCAACGTCGACAAGTCAAATCACAAGGTGTAAAGGGCTCTGACCACCATGTTAGAGGGACACTGGCTTGGCAGGAGTGGTTTTTAGCCGGTTCGAGTCCGGCACTACCTCGACTGTCTCACAGGAGAAATTCCTGTGGGATAGTCGAGGTGTCCGCGGGGATTTCCCACTCCTGCCCAAACAAAAAAAAAAAAAAAAAAAAAAAAAAAAAAAAAAAAAAAAAAAAAAAAAAAAAAAAAAAAAAAAAAACCTAACCTAACCTAACCTAACCTAACCTAACCTAACCTAACCTAACCTAACCTAACCTAACCTAACCTAACCTAACCTAACCTAACCTAACCTAACCTAACCTAACCTAACCTAACCTAACCTAACCTAACCTAACCTAACCTAACCTAACCTAACCTAACCTAACCTAACCGGTTGATATCTTCTATTCTAGACGTGCGATTTTGAAGCTGTTTTCGGCTTTTTTAGACCAAACTAGGCGTCCGCCAGTGTTCTGACCATATCGCGCGCACTTTACACGCGCGTCTGGACTCCATCCCTTATTTTCAGAGAAATTCCTTAAAATTAATTGTTTTTCAAAATTTTCCTTCACATTTTAATTTAGATTATAGTTGCAATAGTGCTCACCCTTCTTCCCTGAATTCTGGTCCGCGTTCCGTGTCCCGGTCTCCAGGTAGTGGGGTGAAATTCTAAATTTTTTCTTTCGAAAACTGGTTTTTTGACCAAAACTCAAAATTTTTGTTCGGCTCATAACAAGTTTTATTCCATAATTCGCTAGCCCGCGCGGAGACGCGTCTCTGGACACCTCGCCCGCGCCCCTAGCCCGAATAAAACATACATTTTTCTAAAAAATAGTTATTTTCATACATTTCTATAAGTACCAAAATCCACCTAAGGGAACGAGTCAAAAACGAAAACGTTGATATCTTCTATTCTAGACGTGCGATTTTGAAGCTGTTTTCGGCTTTTTTAGACCAAACTAGGCGTCCGCCAGTGTTCTGACCATATCGCGCGCACTTTACACGCGCGTCTGGACTCCATCCCTTATTTTCAGAGAAATTCCTTAAAATTAATTGTTTTTCAAAATTTTCCTTCACATTTTAATTTAGATTATAGTTGCAATAGTGCTCACCCTTCTTCCCTGAATTCTGGTCCGCGTTCCGTGTCCCGGTCTCCAGGTAGTGGGGTGAAATTCTAAATTTTTTCTTTTGAAAACTGGTTTTTTGACCAAAACTCAAAATTTTTGTTCGGCTCATAACAAGTTTTATTCCATAATTCGCTAGCCCGCGCGGAGACGCGTCTCTGGACACCTCGCTCGCGCCCCTAGCTCGAAAAAATTTTGCCCACCCACCCGCCCTCTGGTCTATAGGAAGGTAGACGTGGGGATTTTAGGCAAAATTTTATTTTTGGCATATTGTTAGGAATTACTTTTGTAAGGGATTTTTATTGTTTTGTAGGGATTTTTGACATATTTTTACCATATTTGACCGAGCGTTGACTTAATTTTATAATTATTTATTATTGTACTAATATTTTCTAGTTGATTATTATTTTATTTCATTATTACTGTGTACCCCCCTTTACAGGGACACAAATATAAGTCCAGTGTCCAACCGCAAAAGTCTCTCCTCTTGAGTAGATCGTTCTGACTCCCTCTCTACAGGAGTCAGTTCTGATTGCACCTACTCCTAAACTTGAGAATGTTCCGCACCCCATCAAGCACCGTGAGGGCTCCAGGCTCTAGTGGCTCGCCGCGATCGGCGGAGGAAGCGGTGCCTTCGTCTGTGGCCGCGAGGAGGAGAATCTCCTTCGGAGACGAGACTCCTTCTGCGTCACAGGGAGGCCCTGCCACTCCGGGGACGCGCCGAGCCGCTATCGACGCCTCAAGACCGCTCATGAAGCCTGAGGCTAAGTGCCGCAGTCGCACTGAGGAGGCGAGAGCTTGCCTAAATAAGGCCAAGCTTAATCTAGGCAACTCTCGCAACCTCAAAGCCGAAATAAAGACAGCGGTGCTCGGAGCCATAAACAGGCTTTATGAGCTGGTCAAGGAGTCCGAGCGAGATAAGGCCCCTTCCGCACCCGTCGCCATACCGGAACCCGCGCCCACTGCTGACCGTAGTCCCCATCCTATTTCCGCCGAAGTCCTTGCTGGCCAGACTGAGCTCCTAAACAGCCTAAAGGAGCACATCTCGGAGCTAAGAGAAAACTCCGAGAAACTCGACAGACTCCGAGACAGTCTGGCCAGCAAGGATAGGGTGGAGGAGACAACCTACGCGAGTAAAGCAGCCGTCAGTAAGAGCCACACCGGAGCTCAGGCTCCGGAGCGAAAGACGCTGCACTCCGTGGTTGTCTCCTCCACTGAGGTTATGGATACGGGGGACGAAATCCTCGAAAGAGTGAGGAAAGCGGTGGACGCGAAGGAAGGCTGGGTGCGTGTCGAAAGAGTCCGAAAGGCGAAGGACCAAAAAGTCATCATGGGGTGCGCAACAACAGAGGAGAGACGAAAGTTAAAAACGCGACTGGAGAAGGCCGGGGAGAACCTCGTCGTCGAGGAAGTGAAGAATCGAAACCCGCTTCTGGTTCTTAGGGACGTGCTGTTAGTACACAGCGACGAAGAAGTGCTCAGGGCCCTTAAGAACCAGAACCAGGAGATATTTCACGGCCTCGATGACGAGGAACAGAAAATCTCTATTAGATTTCGTAAGAAGTCGCGTAACCCGCACGTGAGCAGCATTGTGCTGAGTGTTACCCCAGCTATCTGGAGGAGGGCACTCGAAGGAGGCAAGCTCCGTATTGACCTCCAGAGAGTGCGCGTCGAGGATCAGACGCCTCTGGTGCAGTGCACCCGCTGTCTATCGTACGGCCACGGCAAACGCCTATGTACGGAGTCGGCCGACCTGTGCAGCCACTGTGGCGGTCCACATCTTAGATTGGACTGCCCAGATAAGCACAGGGTCGAAGCAGCGGTGTGCGTTAACTGCACCAGAGCCAAGCTGGGGGAACACTCGCACAATGCGTTCAGTGATTTGTGCCCGATACGTCGGAAGTGGGACGCGTTCGCAAGAGCGTCTATAGCATATTGCTAAAGTTGCCAACGCGCCCACTTCCGCGTACACAGAGATGACCAGTTTGACACAACCAGATAGCAGACGCATTGAGCGAACCACTAGGGTTGGCTTAATGGAGAATGATAATTGGGGTCACTTTCATAAGAAAGTGGCTGGAATTATGCTGGACCGTAAGCCAACGCTAGTGGAATCGTCAAGTTGTGTCAGACTGGGCGACGACTTCTGCCGTCGTTTCAAAAAGTGTTGGTACTTTTCGTTTGTTTTAAAATAGCTAAATAATATCCTATTGTATAGTTAATATATATATATAGATATTATCCGAATAAAATTTAATAAGATAGGAAAATCGTTCAAAATTGACAAGACAAAAACAAAAGAGCAGAACAAAAGTTGTAAGGGCATAAATAAGGGTAATTGATCGATAACATGGAAAAAACAGTAAAATTTGCTAAGGGATTAAGGAAGTATATTATAGAAATAGTGGTATGAAAAAGTCAATACATTTTTGAAAATAGATAAATAATTATTTAAACTAGTTAAAACAAAATATTTTGGTTAAATATGTAGTAGAAAATGGACCCGTAGTATAAATAGATAGCATTGTATTTTAGACAATACTAGAAATAGAGTGTGGTCTCCTCGGCCTCCTATCAAACAGTCGCGAGATAAGGAAAACCCTAGATACAAAGGGCTCTGATCACGTCAGAGGGACACTGGCTAGGCAGGAGTGGTTTTTAGCCGGTTCGAGTCCGGCACTACCTCGACTGTCTCACAAGAGAAATTCCTGTGGGATAGTCGAGGTGTCCGCGGGGATTTCCCACTCCTGCCCAAACAAAAAAAAAAAAAAAAAAAAAAAAAAAAAACCTAACCTAACCTAACCTAACCTAACCTAACCTAACCTAACCTTTTTTTTTTTTTTTTTTTTGTTGCCGGGGTGGAAAATCCTCGATGGATGTCCTCCGCCCTGGGGAGAGCGGAGGGGTCTGTCAGACTCGTACTGACTAAAAACCACCCCGGTGTTCCCTTCCCACACTTGCACCGGGGATCATGGGAACTAGTGCGCCTTCCACGATCCCCGGCTAGTGCCGGCCCGCCACTGCGGGCCTCCTCAGGTCTGCGGGGGGAGTGAGGTGTACTCCTCCCGCGACGTAACCTAACCTAACCTAACCTAACCTAACCTAACCTAACCTAACCTAACCTAACCTAACCTAACCTAACCTAACCTAACCTAACCTAACCTAACCTTTTTTTTTTTTTTTTTTTTTTTTTTCACGATGTGGAAATCCTCAATGGATGTCCTCCGCCCTGGGGAGAGCGAAGGGGTCTGTCAGACTCGTACTGACTAAAACCACACCGGTGTTCCCTCGCACACTTGCGTCAGAGGGGCAACGGGATCTGATGCGACTTCCGCTGCCCCGGACTAGTGCTGGCCCGCTTGACCTACGGGCCTCGTCCCGGGGGGAGTGAGGTGTAAAACTCCCCCCGCTACGTCTATGAGAGGCGCGCGTGGAACACAACGCGCCGCCGTCTCGGGTCCAGTGTGATGGGGGGCGACGGATGTCCCCGAATCCGCCGCCCCTGGACCAATTTAGGGGGGCCGGAAGAGGGCGTTGTCAGCCCTCTGCCGACGCCCGGTGCGCCTGCTGCGGGATGGGCGGGAGCTGGTCATCTCCCTTTCCCTTTCCGCAGCTTCCTTCTGCGACATGACGGTCTCGCAGAAGGACATCACTGCGTCCCAGGACTCTGCGCTGCCGACCATCGAGCGAACGACGGCCGGCAGCGACAGGTCTCCTCCTACCTCTGCAACGAGAGCACGGCGCGGCTCATCGAAAGCGGCACACTCGGCCAGCGTATGCCGCGCCGTATCCTCCGAACAATGGACGCAGTGATGGCACCGGGCGTCCGGCTCCCTGCTTAAGCGAGACAGGTACTTCCCGAAGCAGCCGTGCCCCGAGAGTACCTGTGTCGCCCGGAACGTCAGAGAGCCGTGCTTCCTTCCGAGCCAGTCGTCGAGTACTGGCCGGATTGCCTCGATAGTGTTGAGGCCGGCGGTGGGGAGGTCTAGCCTCCCCCGCCATTCCGCCACCATGACCTGTCGAAGCTGAGACCGGTACAGTGTAATCTGTCGCTGCACCAGCCTCTCGCCCCAATGTTCGGCCTCCTCGCGCCACTGGTACAGTGTCGCGAGGGTCTTCGCCTCCAGGTCCCATGGCGGGGATCCGGCCAGTACGCAAGCCGCCTCGTAGGAGATCGTGCGATATCCCCGTACGACCCTGACGGCCATCGCTCTCTGCGGTCTGCGCAGGACTGCGATAGTGCGGGCCGTCAGGTCGGTCGCCCATATCGGGGCCCCATATAGGGCCATCGATCGCACGATCCCCACGTACAACCGCCTGCAGGCGGAGCTCGGGCCCCCCAGATTGGGAAGCAGCGTTGATAGCGCGCCCGCCGCGCCCATCAACTTGGGCACCAGCCGCTGAAAGTGGGGGCCGAAGTCCCAACGGCTGTCGAGCACCAATCCGAGATATTTCATGGTTGACTCGACAGCGATCCGGACCCCCCCGACCATAATGTGTAATCCCAACGGCGGTGCCCGTCGGGGGCCATGAAAAGCGATGGCCTCCGACTTGTTGAGGGCCACCTCCAGGCCCAGGCGCCGTATGCGGCTCACCACCTGTGAGACCGCAGCCGTAGCCAGCAACGCTGCTTCCCTGTACGAGCTCCCCCGGGCCGTGACCAGCGTGTCGTCCGCATAACACGTCAGGTTCACTCCCGGCGGGAGCTCGCACCGCAAAACCCAGTCGTATCCGATGTTCCACAGGGGTGGGCCCAGAACCGAGCCCTGTGGAACACCGCACGACATCTCGCGACGGCCTATGCCGTCGCGTCCCATGTAGGTGACACACCTCCCCGAAAGATACGCCCCCACGATGTTGCGGAGGTAGGAAGGCACCCTATGGTATCGCAGGGCCTCCCTAATGCAACTCCAGGGCAGGGTGTTGAACGCGTTGGAGATGTCCAGGGACACCGCCAGCACCACCCCACCCTGGGAAACCGTTTCCTCCGCCAGGACTCTTACTCTCCTGATGGCGTCGATGGTAGAGCGCCCACATCGGAAGCCAAACTGGCTGTCGTCCAGGTTCGGCCCCACTGTGCACAAGTGGCTGACGAGGCGGTCTGCGATTACTCGCTCGAACAACTTGCCCGCCTCGTCCAGCAGCACTATGGGCCGATAAGCGGACGATGAATCCGCCGGGCGCCCCGCCTTCTTGAGCAGGACCAGTCGACCGGCTTTCCACCTGTTAGGGAAATGGCCCTGCTCAAGGCATGCCGAGAAGAGTCCCTGCAGTGGGGGCTCCAGTTCTTTCAGGGCGAGGACTAGAGCGCGGCCAGGCACTCCGTCGGGCCCCGGAGCAGTGTTTTTTGCCCGGAGCCGCATCACGGCCGCGCTCATCTCCGCCTGTGTCACCTCTGGGACGGTTTCGTTTTCCTCCGCTTCCGGCTCTGCAGCTGTGAGCGGAGCCATCGGCGGTGGCTCATGCTCGGCTCTCTCAGGAAAGAGAACCGAGACCACTCGCTCCAGGAACTGCGGCTCGAGACCTTCCGTCAGCGGGGGGGCCCATGGCCGAAGTTTCCCTCGGACCGTACGGTATGGGCGCCCCCACGGATCCCCGTCTAGGGTCGCGAGCAGCTCCTCCCTGGAGCGCGTCTTCGACTCGCCGATGGCCAGCCACAGAGCCTCCTTCGCCGCGCGGTACACCTCATACAGCGCGGCTTCTTCGTCGGGATCCCGGCGACGTCTCCTCCGACATCGCGTGTACGGACGTCTGGCGTCTGCGCATGCGACGCGCAGCTGCTCGACCTCGATGCACCACCAGTACACGCGGCGCCTTGCGGACAGAGGGGAGACGCGTGGCATGGACGCGTCGCAAATTTGCGTCATCGCGTCACCAAACCACTGCGCCTCCTGTTCGACGTCGACGGGACCGACGGTAGCCGACTCCCGAACCCAGGCCAGGACGATGGTGGCTTCCTCAAGAGCCTCCTTGTCGAGACGTTTCAGAGCCCAACGCGGGCCGTCTCTCCGGGGGGCCGATTGACTACGACCTCCAGCGGTTTGGGCGGAGACGTCGAAGCGTATGTATCGGTGGTCCGATAGCGTCTCCACCTCCGCTTCCACGTGCCAATCACGAACACGGTGCACAACAGCGGGGCTAGCGAACGACACGTCCACTATGGACCCGCCCCGCTGTCGCACACACGTGAAGGCCGAGCCCCGATTTAAGACGGCCAGGCCCGTCGTAATGGCCCACTCCTCTAGCGCATCACCTCTCGGGTCTGTGACCGGGGATCCCCACGCCGCAGATTTGGCGTTCAGATCACCGAGAAGCAGAATGGGCCGAGGGTGAGACCGGCCGACGACGGCCCCCAACTCGACAAGGAAACTCTCGAATTCGGCGAGACTCCTGTTGGGCGAAAAGTATGCCCCGATCGTGACGATCCCGTTCACAAGGGCGGCAACCCAACCGTGACCCCGGGATACGTCAACAAGAGTCGCGCCGATGATGGCCACCAGGCCGTCCAGATCCCCTGCCCAGTTTTCCCGGGGGGGGATAAAATACGGCTCAGCGACCACCGCCACATTTATCGACCACTGCGCCATGCTCAGGACCAAGAGATCCTGAGCTCTGGTGCAGTGGTTGATATTCGCCTGAAGGAAATGAAGTGCCATCACTAACACTCCATTTCTTCGGTTCGTCCCACAACTGGCCGGGAGTCGGCCTCAGAGGTGCTAGGGGGTGCGGCCCCCGCAGCCTTGGTCCAACGCTTGCTGCGCTTTCTGGGCGCGCCGCAAGCGTTGCCGCCTAATCTGTGCCCCGCGGACTTTCCTGCAGCTGTACACAGACTGCAGTTTGGCTTCGCGGAGCACTGGGCCGCCTTATGGCCAGGCTGACCGCAGCGATAACAGAGATCGCTGCGGTCTGTTTCGCAGGTGCACTGTGCTCGGACGTGCCCTTTCTCCAGGCACCGGAAACACTGCATAGCCCGGGGTGCCAGGAGTTTTACCCTCACTGACACCCAGCCCACCAGTAGACGGCCCGCGTCGGCGACCTGCTTGGCCGCAGCCACCGGACACCGCACCCAGATGGTGCCAAGCCCGCCAGCGTTTACGCGGATCTCGCCCGCCCGCACATTTTCCGGCGCGCATCCGCCGCTCCGGGCTATGGCCGCCACCACCTCTTCTGGGGTCAAAGAGACGTCCAACTCATCGACGCGAACCTCAGCCGTCTTAATGGGCCTGGACACCCGGGCCTCCTCGGGGTTGAGGACGTCCCTCAGCTTTGCAGCTAGAGTGTCCGCCCTCTCGACACAGTTGGTCCCCGCCAACTCAAACATTTTGGCTCCCGTGGCCGCTGTTTATTGCAATAAGGTTGTATTTGGTTATGAGGGACTTTTAGAAAAAAATAGACGTGTGTTTGTCGCGAAGATTTATTTTCAACTGACAATACGAATCGTTTGAGTGGACTGTATGTGATGATCTACATATATAACACGATAGATAGCTCAACATTCGTTAGTATGTGGATACTTGCTTAAACATTCCGCCCCCCAAAGAACGCCGTTCTTTAATAAGAATTTACAAACAATAGGTATAGGTACACAACTACAATTTTAAAATAACAATCAATAAAATTATGACATATTACTTGAGGTGATAAGGTAAGTTTAACAACACTATAATTAATTAGTACCAAAGTAATATCCACAACACTACAACAAATAATATCACTACAAAGGTAAGGTTTACAATTTATACATATATACCTACATCTATGAGAGGGCCGGAATCATACTTTAAACAGCTGTACGTGTAACTTATTTATCTAACGCTTTTAAAACTAGTTATTGGTAAAAGGTAAGTACTTAGTTCACATAACATTTACGTTTACATAATTTTTAAACATCATTATATAAAGGTAATGGACACTAGTTTCACGGTAAGTTATAATTTTTTTATCTTTCTTAGTTATAAGTAGTTAGTTTTAATTTAATAATTAGGTACACACTATATTAGTTTTACAAAGAGTAGTTAGCACTAATTCTAAGTTCATTTAGTTAAGATACATATTTTATTCACAGGACGTTTTAAAACATTGTTCTTACATCTAATTGATACAACTCGAGTAAGATTATCGGGACCAACATGTTTTTGAATTACTCTTCCTAATATCCACTTACTAGGTGGAATATTATCATTCTTTAGGATAACTATGTCATCGATTTCTGGTTCAAGTTGTTTTGTGTTCCATTTATATACTTTATTGAGATTGACAAGATATTCTTTATACCACCTTTTCCAGAAATCGTTGACCATTTTTTGGACTAACCTCCATCGTTCAAGATTAGGTACATAATTACAAGGTGTATAATTCTCATCTGATAGATTTAATAAAGGTTCGCCAACCAGAAAGTGACCTGGTGTCAGGGGAAGAGGGTCATTGGGGTCATCACTTAAAACAGAAATAGGACGCGAATTTAAACAAGATTCAATCTGTGCTAACACAGTGGTAAGTTCCTCGTAGGTGAGTGTACTATTTCCGATTACCTTTGTGAGGTGTATTTTTGTACTGCGTACCCCAGCCTCCCACAAACCCCCAAAATTAGGCGCATGTGGAGGGATAAAATGCCATGTAGTACGTTCTAAAGTTAACAACTCTGCTATCTCACTAGGAAAAGAAGACTTGGCCTTATCAAACATATCTCTTAGCTGCTTGTCTGCTCCCACAAAATTTGTGCCATTGTCACTAAAAAGGTCCTGACAATGTCCTCGTCTGGCTGTAAAGCGCCTGAAAGCAGCGATGAATCCCTTAGAAGTCAGGTCTGTGACAGCCTCCAGGTGCACAGCACGTGTTGCCATGCAAATGAAAAGACAGATATAGCCCTTATAGGACTTTGCTCCTCTGCCTGGTGAAAATCTGATGTTGATGGGTCCTGCATAATCTACACCAGCTGATCTGAAAGGTTTGCTGGGTTTTATTCGTACTTCTGGTAGTTGGCCCATCAACTGTACTGCATTGTTTTTTGCATATCTAATACAAGTAGTACATTCTCGGTAATATCCTTTTGCTTGATCCTTAGCTCGTAGTATCCAGAACCTCGACCTCAAGTAATTGAGCATTACTTGTGGTCCACCATGCATTGTGTTCTGATGGGCATCTTTAATTATCAGTCTGCTAAGATGGCTCTTAGCAGGTAAAATTATAGGATGCTTTGTGTCATACGCAGCTTGCGACTGTTGAATACGTCCGCCAACTCTTAAAATACCATTATCATCTATAATGGGACAAAGATTGCGTAGTTTGCTTCTTTTGAGAACACTGCCTTGAGATTTTAACTGCTTTATTTCTTGATTAAATTCTATACCTTGAATTTGTTTAATGCAATTATTAAGAGTTTCATTTATTTCTTGTGTTGTGATAAATTTAGTATTATGTTTAAGTTTGTGTTTATTTAAATTTAACCATCTTCTACCGTATGAAATTATTCTCAACATTTTCTGTAAATTAGAAAACTTAGTCCAAATTAAGTCCTCTTCAGTATTCAATAAAGCAGTGAAAACTCTGGCTTTCTCTTCTTCTTGTGTATCCTCGACATCAACTAAATTCATGTTCAGGTCTAGGGCAGACAACCAAGCTGGACCGTTCCACCACAGTAAGTTATTTATCAACTGTGAGGCCTGTAAGCCTCTTGAGGCGCAATCAGCCGGGTTTGTGTCTGTAGTCACATGACCCCATTGCTCGTAATCTAGAATGTTCAATATCTCCGAGACTCGGTTGCTGACGAATGTGTTCCAACGACTCGCCCCGCCCTTTAACCAGGCTAGAACTATGGTCGAGTCTGTCCATGCGTGTAAATTTTCCTTGGCTATGTTCATTACTTGCGCTGCCTCGAAAATCAATTTGGCTGCTAGTGTAGCACCACAGAGTTCCAACCTCGGAATAGATAACTGCTTCTCAATAGGAGCAACCTTTGTTTTTGCCGATATTAAATTTACGTAGACTCTGTCTCCCTCTACTACTCGAATATACACTGCTGCCCCATATGCTGTCTGCGAAGCGTCTGCGAAGACGTGCAACTCTATTGTAGATGAGTGGGAACATTGTAACCACCTTGGTATAGAAACGTTTCTAATGTGAACTAAGTTCTCTCTGAAGTGTAACCATTCTGTTAGCAGCTCTCCACTTATGGTGTCGTCCCATCCTAATCCTATTTTCCATAACTTCTGTATCATCAATTTTGCTATGACAACAACAGGGGCGATCCACCCTAGCGGATCATACAATTTAGCGACATCAGAAAGAACACGTCGTTTAGTCATCGGTTCCATTTTTTCTGGTAAGTTGAGGGAATATACAAAACTGTCAGCGTCTCGATTCCAATTAACTCCTAGTACTTTGACTAAACTATTGAGCTTAAGAGGCAGTTCATGATCATCTCTTTTATTTGTACCCATATATTTTAACACATTCTCATTGTTACTACTCCATTTTTGTAATTGGAAGCCGCCTAAGTTCATCAGTTTGTTCATGTCATTGTAAATAGCAACAGCTTCATCTTCTGTCTCACAACCTGTCAATAGGTCGTCCATATAGAAGTCTGTTTTTGTTAGTTTAGCAGCAACTGGAAGTGTTGATTTCTCATCATCCGCCAATCTCTGTAATGATTTCACTGCAAGATATGGTGCACATGCGGTACCAAACGTCAATCTCACCAGTTTGTAATGTTTAATTTGCTCAGTTGTTGTTGGTCTCCATAATAACCTTTGATAGTCTGTGTCTTCCTCTGCTACACGCACCATTCGATACATTTTTATAATATCTGCCGTAACACAGATTCTGTGTGTCCTCCATCTCATCAGTATGTGACGCAAGTCTTGTTGCAGCTTAGGACCCACAAGCAAATTGTCGTTCAAGGAAACGTGATTGATGCCTTTGCACGAAGCGTCAAAAACCACCCGAAGTTTCGTCGTATCCTTATCTTCTCTTACTACGCCATGGTGAGGTAAATACATCGCATTAGAATTATTAATATCTGCAGCATCCACTTCAATCATGTGATTAAGATTAATGTATTCCTTCATAACCTTACTGTATTCTTCATGAAACTTACCATTTTTTGCGAATTTCTTTTCTAGGAACTCAAATCTTTTTGCAGCTATTTCCCTCAATCCATAAGCTTGACCTTCTGAGATATTGTTTCTGAATGGCAATCTTACCACATATCTTCCTTCCTTGTCTCTGATCGTTGTAGCCTTGTAATACTCTTCACATCTTTCTTCTTCTTCTGACAATCTCTTTTGTATGGTGTTTGGCTCGTTTTCTAACTCCCAAAATAACTTAAGCATCTCATCTTCTTTAAGCTGAACATGCAAGCTGGTGAAGTTCTTCTCTGCTGAAAAGCATTCTCGTGACATCCTTCCTGATAGAACCCAACCTAGAATTGTGTTTTGTGCTAATAGATTACTCACAGGATGCTTGACAACGCCGTCTAACAAGACGTCGCTGTACACCTCAGCTCCAAGGAGAATGTCTATTCTCCCTGGTGTTGCAAATCCTGGGTCAGCCAGCTCCAAGTCTTTTAGCTCTGACCACTCAGGAATACCTTGATTAGTTGTAGGTAGCATTGTTGTTAGTGAACGCAATACATATGCCTCAACTCGCACTGACGCGTTGGGATTGTGACAAGATTTGACGCAAAGTGTAACCCTGTGTTTAATTCTAGTTTGCCTCTCTCCCACACCTGACACCCAACCACTCACTGATTTACGACTTAGACTCAATAATTGTACTGTTGCCTCTGTAACAAACGAAGCTTGTGACCCTTGGTCTAACAAAGCTCTCACAACGTGTTTGCAACCATTCCTACTATCTACTAACACATTAGCAGTAGCTAATAGGACACTGTTTGATTGTATATATTTACTAGAAAAATTGGTTACAATATGCTCATTATTAGATACAGAAATAGGCGTACCTGTAGGTTTGTCGTTCGCTATACCTGTAGTTGAAGTTTCACCTTCCTTCGGTATCTCGTTCTGCTGTCCTCTCTCGAAGTGCAGAAGGGTGTGATGCCGCCGTCCACACTTTCTACAACACGATGATTGCCGACACTTGCTCACGGAGTGTGTAGGCGCCAAGCAATTAAAGCATAACTTGTTCGTCTGTACAAATTCTTGTCTTTCATTTGGAGCTTTATCTCCAAACTTCTTGCAGGAATAGATGTAATGGTCACCACTACACAAGGCACATTTTGCTTCGGGCCTTTTTGTCTCGTTGTTGGTAACATTTGAATGGAAAACCTTGGGTTTAGGTACTGGTTTGGGTTGTACCGTTTTAACTTTAGTACTTTCTATCATTTCTAAAGCTCTGAACCTTGCTTCTAAAAAGTTTCTTAATTCTGACCATGTGGGTATGTCGTTACTACATGTTACACTAATTTGTTGTTCCCACAACTTTATAGATTCTGAATCTAACTTCGAGACAACTAAGTAGGTAGTTACCATATCCCAGGTATCAGTCTGCATACCCATGTTCTTCAACGCCTTCAAACAAGTCGAAGTTGTGTCTACTAGTTGTTTAATTAAACTAGCCGACTCCGTCTGCACAGGTTTTTGCGTAAACAAAATCTTCATTATAGCGTTGCTGTTGAATCTCGTATTATTGTAACGTTTTATTAATTGGTTCCAGGCCTCATCATAATTTGCGTCCGTTATAGGAAAGTTACGTAGCAGTACTTCAGGTTCTCCAGATAAACCGCTTTTTAGGTAATGCAGCTTCTGTACACGTGATAGATATTCATTGTCGTGAATTAGAGTACGGAACAGGTCGTAGAATGGTTGCCACTCCTCGTACTTTCCCGTGAATGTGGGTATCTGTATATTGGGCAACCTAATTCTTGGATTCTTAAAATCATGCACGTCGTTAATTGAAGATGATTGAGATAAAGCAGGTTGAAATTTCGATTCTTCTAAATACGGCTGAAGAGCTTCTTTTAATGTTGATTTATAGTTTATGTATGTTTCTTCAAATACCTCATAAATATCTTGCTCAAAGTAGGGGTCTTCTCTTTCGACATCAGAAACTTTTATAATAATACACTTGTGACCCTCCTTGAACTCCTTCCACAGTTCTTCTAATAAAGCCAATCTTGTTTCTAGATACGGTCGTTTTATTCTGTCTTTCGGCGATTTCTTATAGTTTTTTTCGGTCTTCTTTAATTTCTCCAGTAGCTCATTTTGATACATAATTAAATCCTCCATTGTTATATTTTTGTTTCGCTCCACAATTAACACAACTATCACAATATGCAGATAGGTTCACCGTAATTATGCGTTTTATAAGTTCGTTGCACGTAATATAGTCTACTTATTTGTATTCACTAATTAGTTCATAACCACTTCACAGAAAAAATCCTTATCGCTCAGGAATGCTATTGTTCTCACTCACGGCGCTCGATCGCACCTGGGTCGGTCGACGAGTTTAATCCGGTTCGATTTAGGACCATATGTTTATTGCAATAAGGTTGTATTTGGTTATGAGGGACTTTTAGAAAAAAATAGACGTGTGTTTGTCGCGAAGATTTATTTTCAACTGACAATACGAATCGTTTGAGTGGACTGTATGTGATGATCTACATATATAACACGATAGATAGCTCAACATTCGTTAGTATGTGGATACTTGCTTAAACAGCCGCCGTTTTAAAACGGAAGCCTTCTGGGGTGCCAAAATCAGCAAAAACAAGCTTGCTTCTCGCCTCCGCCAGTACCTTCTGGTACGTTATCCCCCTCTCCTTGGCTTCCGGCTGCAGCGTAACAACTACAGCCTCGGAGCGAGGGACGCGGATTCTGGGGACGTGTCGCTTGGTGTCCGGCGCTTTTTTGGGCTTACCCCTCTTACGCCGCTTTTTGCGGCTTTCGGCCGTCTTCCATTCCCCGTTGTCTTTGAGGGATGAGCTCGTCTCCTCAGTCTGATTTTTCGACCCTGTTCCTGCCTTTTTGGCCCCTTCTGTGGGTTTCTTGGGCTTCTGCGTGGCCGTTTTGGGCACCGGTGACGGCTTTTTTGGCGTAGGTGGCGCTTTAGCGACCTGTGCCCAAGTCGGCCCAGCCACTGCTGGTGCGGGTTCCACCTCTTTCCTCCGTGTATCGGCCGCCAGCGGTGGTCGAAGCCTAATAGGGGGGTTGAGCCTGGGCTCTAGGCTGTCAAAGCGGGCGTTCATTATATTCAACAGCCGGCTGAACTGGTCTTCCCCCAAAGACCCGTTCTGTGGCAGAGCACGACCCTCCGTAGTCGGTACACCCTGCTGCCGGCTGAAGTCCGCCTTCAGGGCGCTGACCTCCTGCTGGAGCTCCTCCATTCTCGTATGGAGACGGTGTGTCTCCTCTAGGAGTTTCACCGTCTCCTCCGAGGTCGTTCGATCGAGGAGGACGTCCATCGCCTCCTTGATGGCAGTCGCCGCCTCTTTTAGGGCTCGCGTGAACGTGCCCTTCAGGTTGCCTGATTTCGTGGCCACCTTCAGGACGACGTCCACACCGTCTAGCACTTGACGGCTAAGGGCTTCTGCCGTTAAGCCCTCAGGAGTTGTCGCGGTCTGCGAACGCCTCTCCCTTGCCAGACGAGCCAACTCAGCGACTTCGTCAGTCGCGATGGCCTTCCGGCCCTCTCGCCTCGCGGCATTGAGCTCTGCCCGGGTGCTCACCAATGCAATGGACGCATCACCTTGCTCCACCTGCATAGTCCCGTCGGAATCACTCACCGGTATTTCACGGGGCTTTAAGAACCGGCCTCGGGAGTCGCTTGTCGCTGCAGTGACGCTCGTTCCGGAACGTGGACCGCGTCCTCTGCCTCTCCGTGGTGTCGACACCTTAGGGGCCGGCAGGTTCTCCTCACTTGAGGACAAGCCCACCGAGCCCGCATCCGACCCACAGTCACGCGGCCGCTTCCCCCAAAACTTGGAGCGAGCGGCCGCAACTGGCTGTGGTGTGTCGGAAATTTCCGGCAGCACAGTCACCCTTTCTAGGATGACTCGCGGTTCTGCTGGAGCCTCGGCTCCCATCTTTATTGACACTGTGCCCGAGTCTGACACTGTGTCCTTCGCTTGGTGCGGTGTAAAAGAGGTCAGGTCTTCAAAAGACCGTGACCTTAATGAGCCTCCTCGGCTCTTGTTGCCATTGGCAATTGGAAGCGAAATGTTGCCCCCCCCAGAATACGGTGGGGCAGACGACCCCGAAGGGGCCGTGGCGGATTCTCCAGCTGCTGAGCAGCTGGTACCGCCCTGGGGTATAATATTGCATCTCGACTTATCCATATTGTTCCTTTAAAGGGTGTGGTCCCTGACTCCCCACTTCATCAATAAAATATATAAACATATACACATAAACATAGACACACATACATATATACATAAATTACTCCCCTCCCCCTTGATCCCCCACCACGATCATTCACCACACTCACAGTCACGTCTGAGGCAGACGCGTACCAGAGGGCGACGAATGCCGTGATGAAAGATGAAGGTGGATCCCAGACCCTGATTCACTCCCCGACAACTTCGAGGAGTGAATCACTAATCACGTACCGTCCGATGACCCACTTGAGCCATCGCACGCCACACGACGTTTTCCCCGCCCCGATTTACTCCCCGAAAACTTCGAAGAGTGAATCACTAATCACGTACCGTCCGATGACCCTGCTTGAGTCATCGCACGGTACACGATGTTATCCCCCCCCTATGCACATCGAACCTCGCACGACAGACCAGTGGGTCATCGCACGACGAACGATGTGACCCCTCCCCCAGAATATTAGCCACGACAGTACCATTTCCCGATTCCTCGAGGAATAATACTGTCGCGCCCAGGGTGCACCGGCCCAGCAGCTGCTCTTCCCTCCAGACGCATCGAGGGGGACCAGCAGCTGCCAAACTAACGTGGAGGAATTCTGCCGCACCCCAACCTAACCTAACCTAACCTTTTTTTTTTTTTTTTTTTTTTGTTGCCGGGGTGGAAAATCCTCGATGGATGTCCTCCGCCCTGGGGAGAGCGGAGGGGTCTGTCAGACTCGTACTGACTAAAAACCACCCCGGTGTTCCCTTCCCACACTTGCACCGGGGATCATGGGAACTAGTGCGCCTTCCACGATCCCCGGCTAGTGCCGGCCCGCCACTGCGGGCCTCCTCAGGTCTGCGGGGGGAGTGAGGTGTACTCCTCCCGCGACGTCATGTAGGGGCGCGCGCGGAACACTACGCGCCACCGCCTCGGGTCCAGTTATTCGGCGGGGCGGCGGACCTCCCCAAGTCCGCCGTCCCTCTGGACCCGTTCAGGGGGGCTGGAAGAGGGCGTTGTCCGCCCTCCGCCGACGCCAGGTTCGTCTGCTGCGGGTCGGGAGAGTACTCTCCACCTCTCTCAACCTCTCCGCAGCCTCCTTCTGTGAGATGACCGTTTCACAGAAGGAGATCACCGCATCCCACGACTCTGCGCTCCCGACCATCGCGCGAGCGACGGCCGGCAGCGACAGATCGGCTCCCACTTCTGTCACGAGGGCACGGCGCGGCTCCTCCCATGCGGCACACTCTGCCAGCGTATGCCGCGCCGTGTCCTCCAGACAGTGGACGCAGTGATGACACCGAGCGTCCGGCTCCCTGTTTATGCGACACAGGTACTTCCCGAAGCAACCATGCCCCGACAGTACCTGCGTCGCCCGAAACGACAAGGAGCCGTGCCTCCTCTCGAGCCATTCCTCGAGCACCGGTCGGATCGCCTCGATGGTAGCGAGGCCGGCGGTAGGGCGTAGAAGCCTGTCCCGCCACTCCGCCACCAGGACCTCGCGGAGCTGAGACCGACGCAGATCGATCTCTCGCTGCATCGGTCCATCGCCCCGCGTCCGCACCTCCTCGCGCCACCGGTAAAGCGACGCGAGGACTCTCGCCTCTAGGTCCCAAGGTGGTGACCCGGCCAGTGCACAAGCCGCCTCGTAGGAGACTGTGCGATACCCTCTGATTGACCTGACGGCCATCGCCCTCTGCGGTTTCCGCAGCATCGCGATGCTGCCGGCCGTCAAGTCAGAGGCCCACACCGGGGCCCCGTACAGGGCCATGGATCGCAAGACCCCTAGGTACAGTCTCCTACAGGCGGTGCTCGGCCCCCCTAGATTGGGAAGCAGCGTTGCAAGCGCGCCCGCAGCGCCCATTAACTTGGGCACCAGTCGCCGGAAGTGGGGGCCGAAGTTCCAATGGCTGTCGAGCACCAATCCCAGATACTTCATGGTAGACTCGACAGCGATCGGGGTCCCCCCTACCACAATATGTGATCCCGGCGGCGGCGCCCGCCGGGGACCGTGAAAGACCACAGCCTCCGACTTGTTGAGGGCCACCTCCAGGCCCAGGCGCCGTATGCGGCCCACAACCTGTGAGACCGCACAGGTCGCTAGCAACGCTGCCTCCCTGTACGAGCTCCCCCGGGCCGTGACCAACGTGTCGTCTGCGTAGCACACCAGGGCCACTCCCGGTTGGAGCTCGCCTCTCAGCACCCAGTCGTACCCGATGTTCCACAGGGGTGGGCCAACGACCGAACCCTGTGGAACACCGCACGACATGTCGCGCCGGCCTCCGCCGTCGCGTCCCGAGTAGGTGACACACCTTTCCGCCAAATAAGCCCCAACGATGCGGCGGAGGTACGGGGGCACCCTGTGGTAACACAGCGCCTCCCGAATACAGCTCCAGGGCAGGGTGTTGAAAGCGTTGGAGATGTCCAAGGACACCGCCAACATCACCCCGCCCCGGGACACCGCTTCCTCCGCCAGGACTCTTACCCGCAATATGGCGTCCACCGTGGAGCGCCCATGCCGGAAGCCGAACTGGCTGTCGTCCAGATCCGGCCCCTGTCTGTACAAGTGGCCGGCGAGGCGAGCAGCGATAATCCGCTCAAAAAGCTTACCCACCTCGTCCAGCAGCACTAAGGGCCGGTACGCAGACGGCGAGTCCGCTGGGCGCCCCGGCTTCCTGAGCAGGACCAGACGACCCTTTTTCCACTCACTAGGGAATTGGCCCTGCTCTAGACATGCGGTGAAGAGTCCTCTCAGCTGGGGCTCTAGCTCCTTCAGAGCGAGGGCGAGCGCTACTCCGGGAACTCCGTCAGGCCCTGGGGCAACGGTCTTGGCCCGAAGCCGCGTTATCGCCACCCTCATCTCTGCTTGTGTCACCTCTGGGACGCTGACGTCCTCCTCATCCGTTGGCTCTGTGGCTGAGGGCAAAGCCATCGGCGGTGGAACATGTTCCTCTCTAGCAGGGAAGAGCGTTGCGACCACTTCCTGCAACAGCTCAGGCTGCAGGCTCTCGGTGAGTGGGGGTGCCCAGGCACGAAGTTTCCCTCGGACCGCACGGTAAGGGCGCCCCCACGGATTCACGTCGAGAGCCGACAGCATCTCCTCCCTGGCTCGAGTCTTAGCCTCGCCGACGGCCAGCCACAGAGCCTCCTTGGCCGCGCGGTACACCTCATACCGCGCGGCCTCTTCCTCCGGAACCCGGCGACGTCTCCTCCGGTAATGGGTGTACTGGCGTCTCACCTCCACGCACGTCACGCGCAGCTGCGCGATGACGGCGGACCACCAGTACAGCTGGCGCCTTGTGGTTTGGGTGACACGGGGCATTGACGCATCGCAGATCTGCGTCATCGCCCCGCGGAACCACTGCGCTTCCGCTTCGACGTCGACGGGTTCGTTCGCCGTTGACTCCCGGACCCAGGCCTGGAGGATTGCGGCCTCCTCGAGAAGTTCCCTGTCGATACGCTTGTACGACCAGCGAGGACCGTCCATCCGCGGGGTCGGCGGGCGACCGCCGCCCGCAGTCTGGGTGGAGACGTCGAATCGAATATATCGATGGTCCGACAGCGTCTCCACCTCTACGGCAACTCGCCAGTCGCGTACACGGCCCGCAACAGCGGGGCTTGCGAACGACACGTCCACTATGGACCCGCCCCGCTGCCGCACGCACGTGTACACCGAGCCCCGATTCAGGACGGTCAGGCCGGTCTCGATCGCCCACTCCTCCAACACCTCACCCCTAGGATCGAACCTAACCTAACCTAACCCAACCTAACCCGTTGATAATCTTCTATTCTAGACGTGCGATTTTGAAGCTGTTTTCGGCTTTTTTAGACCAAACTAGGCGTCCGCCTGTGTTCTGACCATATCGCGCGCACTTTACACGCGCGTCTGGACTCCATCCCTTATTTTCGGAGAAATTCCTTAAAATTAATTGTTTTTCAAAATTTTCCTTCACATTTTAATTTAGATTATAGTTGCAATAGTGCTCACCCTTCTTCCCTGAATTCTGGTCCGCGTTCCGTGTCCCGGTCTCCAGGTTGTGGGGTGAAATTCCAAATTTTTTCTTTCGAAAACTGGTTTTTTGACCAAAACTCAAAATTTTTGTTCGGCACCTAACAAGTTTTATTCCATAATTCGCTAGCCCGCGCGGAGACGCGTCTCTGGACACCTCGCCCGCGCCCCTAGCCCGAATAAAACATACATTTTTCTAAAAAATAGTTATTTTCATACATTTCTATAAGTACCAAAATCCACCTAAGGGAACGAGTCAAAAACGAAAACGTTGATATCTTCTATTCTAGACGTGCGATTTTGAAGCTGTTTTCGGCTTTTTTAGACCAAACTAGGTGTACGGTTAGGGACCTTACACCTTGAGTTGATGCTGATTGATACACTGATAACTGATTGATTGATATTTATTGATAAAAGTATGATTGCATGATAAATGAGTTCACGCGGTATGAATGCTATTCGTGTACTAAATTAGCCGGCCCGGCGCAGGTAAAATGCTGACATATTGATATGAAAACTGTGCTGTGCTTGCACTGTACATGCTCCAGGCCCGGAGAAGATAAGGGTGCACAGGATGATGTGAATCGTGATGAGTTACAAAGTGATAAAACATAATTTCTTATAAAATAACTTAAATAACACTACATTGATCTGTATTGACTTCCGAAACGTGGTGATGACGCCCTGTCAACTATGCGTGTGCTGCTGTGGCTGTTATCGACAGTAGCGATGGTCGGTGGCGGTGTCCTTGTAGCTGTCGTGTGGTGCACGTTGGGTTCCTGATGATTCTGTTGAACCGTGTCCCTGTGCGCTCGCAGCCGTCGCCACCCGTAGATGAGAACACCGATTATGATCACTGCGACTACAGTGTATATGGCGATGTAGTGGTGGATGTCGTGTGAAGATACTTGATCTGTCAATGCTTCAACTTCCTTCGCTCTAACATTCTTGATGGCGAGACTGATGACTTCCAAATCCTTTTGCCGTTTGATAGTCTCTTCGGTGTCGTTCAGTGCGGCAGCGGATGGCATAGTCAGATTGATGATGTGATTTATGGACGGAATCTCAATATCCATGATGTCTGTTTTTGTATGGACTGAGTTAGTTAGGCTCTGATGCGAATAAATCGTGAATGTTTGACCTTTGATAACGCAACCGTCACTGAGTGTCATTACCCCGGCCTTGCTGAGTCGTTCAGCAGTAATATGATCCTCACATATGACTCGCACTGTACATTGTCCACAACAATAATACAAATATGAGTTGACGATGCTTAATTCGGTCCATTGATCGATACATTCTTTGGTTTCGGTTTGACATTGATTTGCAACTTGATCTTTTACACACAGATTGTTGTCTGAGGTCATCTGATAAATAGGCCTTTTCAGAGGACAAATGAATGCGTCTTGGTCGTAAGGCGTGCATCTTCCCCAATCGGCTTCCGATATCGGTATGTAGGAGTCTTTGTGGATGTTTATCGCTAAGTGTTGCGCGATAGGTGTGATGGTGACCATGCTTTCAGCTACTTGCAGTGGAATTGGTATGAGGTTGTAAAGCTCATAGCCTTCTCTAGTCACAAGAGGAATCTTGACTTCAAAAATCATGTACTGTTTGGTTGCTCTTGCTTTTACTTTCAGTAAATGATATATCTTTGCCAGATCCGTTTGAATGTTATTTATGGGTATGGTCAGCTCCTTTGAAAGTTGTCCTGTTATAGTATTGAGTTCATCTCTTAGCTGTGTTGGCGTTAAGAGGTGAAAATTGAATTTTTCATAGAAAATATTCGCCACTGTATCCACTAGCGTTTCCTGGATATTTTTCAGGTCTGACAGCATATTGTTTGCCACCAAGGCTGATAAAGTGAAGTCACTTCTGCTGTCTGTCTTTTGAATCTGCTCTTTCAGTTTGTTTATTCCCTGGTTGCAGTTGATCATGTATTGATTAACGAGTTTGTGTTGTTTTTCCAAGGCGGTTTCTACTCGTTTGATGACATTCAATTCTGCTTCAACGATTGATGTCTGGTTTTTCCACAATAAGGCAAGATGTTTTTGATCCTTCTTGATATGGTCAATATCTTTCTGATATTTTTCGGCAAAATCTTCGTCTAATATTCCGAATAAACTTCGTGCGATGGAGCCTACTCCGTTGATAAAGCCTCTACGTCGGCGCAATCGGTGCATTTGCTGACCAAGTAGAATGCTGTTGTAGTGTTCGAGTTCGGCGTACCCATGACGTAACTGTAATCGGACTACGTCACATTGTGGTATTTGATCTGTTAAACATATGTTTTCCAGGTGATTCATATATTTGTTGAGTACATCTATTCCTCGCCAATATGGAGCCATATCGCAGTAAACTATTAGCTTCCATTCTTCACGTTGTAGCCGCATATTGGCTACCTTGTCAAAGTATATGCTTTGATTATTGCTCAGGCTTGAGAACTTGTATTCGCCTCTTGCTGTAGGCACCATTATCATAAGAGTCATGAGTATGGTATAAATTAAGTTGCATAATTTTGATGACGGTTGTCGTGTTCGTTGACTTGATACGTTACTTGCGGATTTTTGATGTTCTTGCTCTTCTGATTGATTTTCATTTATAGGCAGTAATGATAACTTTGATATTGGTCTTTTCATTGACCCATTTTTTGTCCGAATGGTAACCACCCGGACGTACCCATCTTTTCCGGGATGAAGTTGCGTGATTCTTCCCATTGGCCACTTTCCTGATGGCAACTGTATGTCGTGTATGATGACAATGTCGTTAATCTTTAAGTTTGTGTGCGGTTGCCGCCACTTGCTACGAACTGACAATTGACTTAAGTATTCCGTTTTCCACCTTTTCCATAAGTCATCCATAATTTTTTGGGTGAGTTGCCATCTCGTACGTAAATCTTTTTCCGTTTCGATTAACGTCAAGGTTGGTCCGCTTGCTAGAAAGTGGGATGGCGTGAGGTAATCCAAATCTTCTGGATCTTCACTTAGAGCGCACAATGGTCGTGTGTTCAAACATGCTTCGATTTGTGCTAGCACTGTTGAATATTCTTCAAACGTCAGCCTTTGTTCGCCAATCACTCTCTTTAGGTGGTACTTTAAGCTCTTCACAGCTGCTTCCCATAAACCTCCCGCGCTTGGCCAGGATGGGGCGTTGAAGTGCCAATTGATCTCCATGTCTGTGATTGCTTCGTAAAATTCGACATCTAACACTTTTTGAATGTTGATGAATTCTTCATTTAGAATTCTGCTTGCTCCTACGAAATTTGTACCATTGTCGCTGTATATATGTTTTGGGGTGCCTCTTCTTGCTGACATTCGGCTTAATGCTGATAAAAATGCTGAGGAGCTCAGATCTGAGACTAATTCCAGGTGCACAGCTTTTGTGGCCATGCAAACGAACACAGCAATGTATCCTTTTGTCGTCTTTACTCCTCGGCCTTTGTTTGTTTTAACGTAGACAAAGCCAGTGTAGTCAACCCCTGAGTGATAGAAAGGTCGTGCTGGATTGCTGCGTGCTGCAGGTAAGTCTCCCATTAACTGTTCTTGTTTGATTGGATCGTGGCGTCTGCACTTGACACAGTTTCTAAGGCGTTTCTTGACTGCTCGATTTCCGCCTTGAATCCAATATTGTTGACGAAGCCAAGCTTGCGTGATTTGAGCTCCGCCATGATACGTCATCTGATGTCCTTGGTCAATAAGCAAGTTACTGAGATGAGAGTTTTTAGGTATTATGAGTGGATGTCTCATATTTTGACTGATATTCGCATTAGCGATCCTCCCGCCAACTCTCAGTAAGCCTTCTTGATCCAGGAATGGGTTCAATTTCAACAGCTTACTTTTTACGCTGACTTGTTTTTGTTTCTGAAGACTGATGATATCTTCTCTGAATTCTGATTGTTGTACTTGCTTGATGATGAAATGTCTTGATTTCTTCATTTCGCCGATTGTTAAAAACTTTGGTTTGTGCTGATTACGTGTTATTGCGCGCAAAGTCCAAGCTAGTACTCGGGTTGCTCTGTTGAAATTGCTGCATTTATTTAATATTTTTTGAGCAATGTCATCTTTTTGTTGAATGACGCTTGTTTGTACTGATTTTTTCATTTCGTCTTGCGTAACATAAGTTTGTTGTTTATGTTCATTTTCTTGAAATGATGATAGCCATGTTGGACCATGCCACCATAGTGAATGTTCTTTTAACTGCTCTGCTGAACATCCTCGGCTAGCACAATCAGCTGGATTTTCAGCTGACTTCACATAGTGCCAGTTCTTGATTGGGATTACTTCAGTGACTTGTTTCACTCTATTTGCTACAAATGGCTTCCAGCGATTAGGGTCTCCCTGAAGCCAGCCCAGGACTGCTGTTGAATCTGACCATCCGTATATCTTGATATTGTAGTTCTGTAAAGTATTATGTACTACTTTCATCAGAAGTGATAATAAATGTGCTGCGCTAAGCTCCAATCTTGGTAATGATATCGCTTTATTGACAGGAACATGTTTTGATTTTCCTGCTATTATGGTCACAGGAGTGTGATTGTTCTGATTGTTCTGTTTGATGATCCTGCAATAAATCACGCAAGCATACGCTTTTGTGGATGCGTCACAGAAACCATGAAGTTCAATTTCTGTGTTTTGCTGTGTTTGTAGCCATCGCGGTACATTGATATGTTCTATTTCTGGTAGATCTTTCTTGATCTTTTGCCATTGCTCGTTGATGTGTGCTGGTACTTTGTCGTCCCATTGGAGTGTTAGTGACCAGACATTTTGGAATAAAAGTTTCAGCTTGGTCGAGACAGGAGCCAGCCAGCCTAGTGGGTCAAATATTTTGGATATATCTGACAATAAGGTCCTTTTGGTAGCTGGAGCTGTCGATTTTGTGTCAATCTTCACTTCGAACTTGAATTGATCGTCCCGTGGGTGCCAACGCAACCCCAATGTTTTAGTTGACTCTTGATGTTTGAATTCAAATGATTGCGCTGTGTTTGTGGTGACGTCATCTAATACCTCTAATTTATTAGACGACCACTTTCTCAAATTAAATCCGCCTGATCTAAGTAATTTGATAAGATCAGATTTTAATTGCTTAGCTTCTTCGATGCTATGATGTCCAGCCAACAAGTCATCCATGTAGAAACAGGTTTCAACAACTGCGGCCGCAACAGGATACTTAGAGCGTTCATCTTTTGCGATTTGCTTTAGAGTCATCATGGCGAGAAATGGTGCAGATTTGGTGCCATATGTGACTGTTGTTAGCTCATATTCACGTAATTTATCTTGAGGTGAGTCGCGCCAAATGATTTTTTGATATTGTAGATCATCGTCATGACAATAGATTTGTCTGAACATTTTCTCGATGTCCGCTGTAATTGCATATCTATGTTGTCTCCATCTCAATATTAACGTAAATAAATCTTGTTGGAGATTTGGGCCACTATACATGCAGTCATTTAAGCTGTAGCCAGTCGATGTTTTTGCTGACGCATTAAACACCACACGTAACGCTGTTATTGTTGATTCGGGCCTCAATACACATAGGTGAGGTAAAATGCAGTCTGGCTGTTTTTTACTCGTGCACTCGCGCATGTGACCTAGTTTGATGTATTCATCGATGAATGCTTTGTAATCTTGCGCAATTTTTGGGTTTTTTCCAAATTTGTTTTCCAATTGATAAAATTGTGCAACTGCCTTGGGTTTTGATTTTCCCAAGTTTTCCTTTATTTCTGGCTTTAGCGGTAGTCTTACGACATATCTGCCATCCTTCCGTCGCAAAGTTTCAGTCTGATACTGCTGAATGCACTGATGATCCTCCTTTGACATGTCGATATTGCCATCAGCTATGTCTTCAATGGCCCAAAACCTGTGTATGTCTTCAATATTGTTCATTACGACGTGGCAGTGATATGATTTGACGTTTCCACTTAATATCCATCCAAGTTGAGTTTGTTGTGCTACAGGGAGTGACTCGTTTTCTTTGATTATACCTCCCATTATAATTTGGGAATATACGTCGGCTCCTAGTAGTAGATCTACTGGTTGGCTCGTATAGAATCCTGGATCTGCTAGCTGTATGTTCTGTAGGTATGCCCATGATGGTTTTGAGAATGTCTTGTTTGGCAGGTTGTGTAAAAGTGTGTTCATTATCAGCACATCTGCTTGAAATGTGAACTCAGTATGCATTGATGACGCAGTAATATTCATCTCTCCCTTACAATTGGCTTGACTGGTGCCGATGCCAAATATGACCCCTCTGCATGCTTGTCTTGGGAGTTCTAGTTTTTGAGCTGCGTTTTCTGATATTAAAGAGACTTGTGAACCTTGATCAATAAGAGCACGCAATGTGTGATATGTCCCGTTTCGTGCTTTGACACGAACGAGAGCTGTTGCTAGCAGTATTTCTATAATACTTTCATTTGAGACATGATTGACTGTGTCTCGTGTCCTGTTTTCTCGTGATATGGACGGTTGTTCTTCTGCAGACGACTTCGTGTTCCTTGTTCCGCCGTTGCAGTGGAGCGTATCGTGCAGCAAGGTGTTGTGTTTTTCTTGACATACTCTGCATGTTGTCTCCGAGTAGCATGGTTTGTTTTTGTGATCATAGAGACAATTTTTACAGAGGTTCAATTGTCTCACAATATCTCCTTTGGCCTCTGGCCTTGATTCTATAAATGTTTTGCAATGGAACAGTCCGTGATTGTTATTGCAGAGTGGACAGTTTGGTTTATTCATTGCAAAACTTTTGAACGTTGAATTGCGGAAAAATGGTTTGCCTGCATCGTTCTTATTATTTTGCTGATTAGGTTTACTTTGTTTGTTAGGCTGATGTTCTGATTCTTTTCTGTTGAATATTTCTTGCTTTGATTTTGGAGTATACTGCTTGCGACGAGACGATTCAAGAGCGGTATATTTGTTTTCCAGGAATGTTAGGAAATCGTCGAGTGTCGGCAGTGCTCTAGGATTGGTTAGCGATTGAATGTATTCCCCATGCGTCTCGCTGTCCAACTTCAATGCCAGCAGGTGCACAATAAGTGGGTCCCAATTTGATATGTTGACGCCGAGATTCTTTATGGCGTTAAGACATTCGTTGGTAGTGTCGAACATCTTCTTGATCTGATAATCTGCTTGATTTTGCATTGTAGGTATTGCCAGAAGTGCGCTGATATGCGAGCTAAAGATGAGCTTTTCGTTGTTGTATCGATGATTCATGATATCCCAGCATAGTTGATAATTTTCAGAACTGATATTTAAGTGTTGGACTAGTTTTTCCGCTTCACCTTTGAGCTTGCTTTTCAAAAACTGCATCTTCTGAGCGCTCGACATTGACTTGTTGTTGTGGATCGTTTCTATAAATAGATCCTTGAATGATGTCCATTTGAGGTAATTCCCGCTGAATATAGGAATGTCGATTTTAGGGGTGCAATTTTCACGGTGTGAAATTGAGCCCATCTTAATATTGATTGACTTTTTCATGTCATTGTATAACTGCTCATATTTGCTGTATGTTTGCTCGTAATCTTCATCTTCCTCGTACAGCTCACTGTCAATTTCCCAATGCAACGAGTCGATGACTGACCACCTTTTTTGTACATTACGCAGTAGATCTTCGAGTTCCCATTTTTCAGAGATGTTCTCTAAATCCACGCTCTTGATTGTACGAGACAACGCTTTGAAGTTGCTGTTTTGTTTTCGCAGCATTTCTTCTAGTTTGCTCGCATTTCCTTGAGAAACAGTTTTCCACAGTGACGTAGACTTACTGTTACCAGGGTTGCTGTTTGCTTGATCGGGGTCAGCTGATGACGAACTTGAAGATTCTTGATGATGTTTACCAGATGTTGCCGATACTTGTATTGATGGCTTGCTCGGAGATTGATCTCTTTTACTTTCACTCGGAACCTTCGGTTCGTATTGTTCGATAGTTTCCCGCGCTTCAGAGTAGAAGAGTTTCGTCTTTTGATAGCAATTATCGGTGAAATAGTTGGCACTGCGATTGTCGTATTCACATAATTTCAAATGGTTAGACTGGAACTCAGCCCAATAATTATCCAGAGTTTGCAGTCGTTTCTTGATATTGTACGGAGTCTTACGTTCTGCAGAATCTTTCTTGAAATTCCTTAACAGCTGCTCCATTGCTTGCATGATTTGATCTTGATTTGCTAAAATGTTTTCCATTGTGGAATTCATGGTTGATAGTTTTGTTGATTATATTCTTGACCGCTAGTCTTCAAGGAGTACTTTTGCGAACTCTCCGCGATATTAGCGACTTCTCAATCCAACCGGTGAGACCCGCTTGTGGGAGGCCGGCTGAACCGATTCGCAACCACGGAAAGAAGAGCAAAGCACCCTCTGTGATGATGGAGCCAGCAGTCGATGGCTTGATGATGTTGGTAGACCGGTGACCGTCGTCCACAGGTCGTGTTTACAGGAACAACCACTATTATGTTCGCAACGTGATTGGATCCTGCTTATCCGGCTCGAAGGACCATTAAGATGTACGGTTAGGGACCTTACACCTTGAGTTGATGCTGATTGATACACTGATAACTGATTGATTGATATTTATTGATAAAAGTATGATTGCATGATAAATGAGTTCACGCGGTATGAATGCTATTCGTGTACTAAATTAGCCGGCCCGGCGCAGGTAAAATGCTGACATATTGATATGAAAACTGTGCTGTGCTTGCACTGTACACTAGGCGTCCGCCTGTGTTCTGACCATATCGCGCGCACTTTACACGCGCGTCTGGACTCCATCCCTTATTTTCGGAGAAATTCCTTAAAATTAATTGTTTTTCAAAATTTTCCTTCACATTTTAATTTAGATTATAGTTGCAATAGTGCTCACCCTTCTTCCCTGAATTCTGGTCCGCGTTCCGTGTCCCGGTCTCCAGGTTGTGGGGTGAAATTCCAAATTTTTTCTTTCGAAAACTGGTTTTTTGACCAAAACTCAAAATTTTTGTTCGGCACATAACAAGTTTTATTCCGTAATTCGCTAGCCCGCGCGGAGACGCGTCTCTGGACACCTCGCACGCGCCCCTAGCTCGAAAAAATTTTGCCCACCCACCCGCCCTCTGGTCTATAGGAAGGTAGACGTGGGATTTTTGGCAAAATTTATTTTTTGGAATTTTGCTTCTTTACTTCATTCTTGGCCTGTAGATAGGGATTTTCTAGGGATAGCTCGTTTTTATACCATTTTGACCAACTGTAAATAATTTTATTTTAGGATTTTTTATTTTATTGTTAAGTTATTGTGGTGACAGTCGTACCTTAAAGGGGCGACTATAATTATTGACTTTTATTTTTACACTTTTATTTGATTATTTATTTTCTACTTATTGTGTTCCCCCCTTTACAGGGTCACATAAGTACCAGTTTCCTCTTAACCTCTCCTTCGAGCAGATACTGTTGTTCCGTTCCCCTCTTTACAGGGTTCTGTCTGACAGCACCTGCTCCAAAAGCTTTACAATGTTTCGCACCCCATCCAGCACCGTGAGGGCTCAAGGCTCTAGTGGCTCGCCGCGCTCGTCGGAGAAAGCGGTACCTTCGTCTGCTGACGCGAGGAGGAGGATCTCCTTTGGAAGTGAGACTCCTTCCGCGTCGCAGGGGGGCCCTGCCACTCCGGGGACGCGCCGAGCTGCTATTGATGTCTCAAAACCGCTCGTAAGGCCTGAGGCTAAGTGCCGCAGTCGCACCGAGGAGGCGAGAGCTTGCCTTAATAAGGCTAAGCTTAATTTGGGCAACTCTCGCAACCTCAAGGCCGAGATAAAGACTGCGGTGCTGGAAGCCATAAACAGGCTTTACGAGCTAGTAAAGGAGTCCGAGCGCGATAAGGCCTCCACCGCACCCGTCGCCGTACTGGAACCCGTGCCTGCTGCCGACCACGGTCCCCAGTCCATTTCTGAGAGTCTCGCTAGTCAGACTGAGCTCATTACCACCTTAAAGGAGCATATATCGATTGTTAAAGAGAACACCGAGAAGGTGGAACAGCTCCGAGACAGTCTGGCTGGCTCGGAAAACGCTGAGGGGAAGACCTACGCCAGTGCAGCGGCCGCAAGTAAGTGTCACACCAGAGGACAGGCATTGGAGCGAGCGACGCTGCACTCGGTGGTTGTCTCCTCGAAGGATGAAATGGATACGGGGGACGAGATCCTGGAACGGGTCAGAAAGGCAGTGGACGCGAAGGAGGGCTGGGTGCGGGTCGAAAGAGTGAGAAAGGCCAAGGATCAAAAAATCATAATGGGGTGCGCAACGAAGGAGGAGAGGTTCAAACTAAAAACCAGACTGGAAGTGGCCGGAGAGAACCTCGTCGTCGAGGACGTGAAGAATCGGGACCCGCTTCTGATTCTTAGGGACGTGCTACTCATGCACAGTGACGAGGAGGTACTGAGAGCCCTTAAGAATCAGAACCGGGAGATATTTCACGGGCTCGACGACAAGGACCAAAGAATGGTAGTTAAGTACCGCAAAAAAACGCGGAACCCACATGTTAATCACGTTGTGCTTGGTGTGTCTCCTACGGTCTGGAGGAGAGCGCTTGAGGGTGAAAAACTCCGCATCGACCTCCAGCGAGTTCGCGTCGATGACCAGACGCCTCTGGTGCAGTGCACCCGCTGCTTGGCATACGGGCACGGGAAACGCCTGTGCACGGAGCCAGCCGATCTGTGTAGCCACTGTGGTGGGCCACATGTCAGGGCAGACTGCCCAGAAAAACAGATCGGCAAAGCAGCGGCATGCGTGAACTGCACCAGAGAAAAACTGGGGGCCACCGAGCACAACACATTCAGTAATGAATGCCCAGTGCGAAGGAAGTGGGACGCGTTTGCAAGAGCCTCGATAGCGTATTGCTAAAGTTGGCAAAGCGACCACTTCCACGCATCACAAATATTCTATCTATTCGGCCCAGCAAAAAATACGACACATTGACCAAAGGACTAGTGTTGGCTCTACTCAAATTGGTAACTTGAGGCTGTTTCATAAGAAACTGGCTCAAGTTAGTCTGGAACGGAGGCCAACCCTACTAAATGAGTCTAATGGTATCGATGTAAATACTGTCTTAGATATAAACTCATCTTGTAAATTGACTATAAAATTAAGAACGATGGACTGCAAGATCAATAAATTACTTTTGAAATAATATGATATTGAGTTATATATTAAATATATGGATAAGATATCATACAAATGAAACTAAAAACAGTAAAATAAAATAAAAAGGAGACAGTATTAAAATAAACTTCAGTAAGTAAATCAAGATAATTTTATTATTATAGTGTAAGGTCACAAATACTTGGGTAACAATAGATATAATAAAATAAACTAATATTAATAACGTAACACCAGTTAAACTAAAAACTAGAAAAACATAATTTAGATATAATAATATTAGTGAAATTAAATAAAGTAAACACAGCAAATAGTAACAAACCAAAACAAATAAAAAGAAAATCCAGCGTGTTAAACTGTGGAAAATAACCATTCTGAAAAACACAAAACGCATACAATGCGGTCTCTCTGGCCAAAGAAAAAGCGAAGAACAAACCAAAAATGACAGATGTTAAGGGCTCTGATCATGTTAGAGGAACACTGGCTGGGGCAGGAGTGGTTTAAAAAAAAAAAAAAAAAAAAAAACCCAACCTAACCTAACCTAACCTAACCTAACCCAAGTACCCCCCCAGCCTCCGTGGTGGTCGGATCATTTTTAAAGCCGCTCCGCACTTAAAAATTCGAAAAAGTGGTAAAAAGTGCTCGGATTTCAACGAAACAAACGTCAGGAGGTGCAGAAAAGTTGCCCCCACAATATACAGTGAAATCCCAAACCGGATTGCAGTGATAGTGGTGAAAAGTGCTGAAAAACCCTCTTTTTGGAGGTTAAGTAGAAGCTGCTTTTAACAAAATCGAGAACGCTGCAAGAACGCGATCGACGACCCCCTCCTTTTTTGCTGGATTCCTGAGGACACTGTGGCTCCGGACCATCTGGACATATCACCACCGCCCTGACATTGCGCCCTGGCGAGTTATTCAGGAATTACGAAAAACCACGTGTCCTGAAAAGGCTGAAGGAGTGGAGGTAGCGGCTCGAAATTTGACACCAACCAGGACCTTGACGAAAAAAGGCGAGTCCATCTTTGTTTAGAATTTTAAGACCCCTGGGAGATACAGTATAACAGTTACAAAGTGCAAACTTTGGACCTATATATCACCGGTCCCCATCACCGCATCGAAGTTGTACTACCGGGAACCGTGGCGCGCTCATCGGTTCTATAGAGATTTTAAGTTTTAGATTTTTAGATAAAGTAGTTTTTTAGTTATAACGTATTTTTTAAGTTTTTCACTTTTTTCAAAAATTTTCGATAGGTTTTTAGTTTTCAAAATTTTGTATGATTGCACATTGTAGGGGCTTATTTTACATAATTATTGCCATTTTTCCAGAATTTTCCGACTAGCGGCACCGGAGATATCGATTTTTTACTGTTTTTTGGCTTTTATTTAAATTTAATAGTAAATTCGTAATTTTAACACCAAAACAGGGTCCAACACAGCTATTGCGACCCATTTAAGCCCAAACACGGGCCACATATGCTTGAAATTGGCTGTTTTCGCGAAAACGGTAATATTTGGTTTTTAGGTTCTTAAATTAAAATCGCGATATCTCAGGAACCGCTGGTCCGATTACTCTCGAACTTTCTTTAAGGTTGACGTAATACCGCCAGTTTTGAGTGTGGACCTATTTCAGGCCATTTCAGGCCATTCAACTTTTTGTCACTGAAACCACTTTCAGGACACACCTGAAGTGACGCCGAGCTGTACGTCCAAAACCCCGTCCTTCTGTGACGAAGGGTTCAAAAGTTACAGACGTTTCAATAAGACGTTTGACAGTTCGGCGGCCATCTTGTTTGACTTCAAACCGCCAGAACTCCTGAACCAGAGGTCGTGGGAGATCGCGGTTTTTTGTTTTATGCTCAGTGACGTATTATCTCACCCACCCTACGTTTTCAGGCGGTTTGAAGCAACAAATTTTCAGGATCCTGAAAGGGGTTTCAGCAGACAGCGGAGTTCAGGCTGATTTATAAGAGCCCAAACTCGAGGGGTCTGTGACTTTCCTGAGGGAAGTTATCTGCTGTCAAACATTAGGTTTGACAGGACCGCGGCCATCTTGGACCGTCTTAAATTGACCGTAACTTCCCAACGGAGAGTCGCAGAGAGCTGGGATTTTCACTAGGCTTACTAGCGAGACATAGGGCACAGGTCGGGACCCTTTTCAGGCGCTTTCAGGAGCCAAGGATTTTTCAGCCTGAAAATTGTTCCGGTGGATTGGTCTTACCGGGCCAAGTTCGGGGAGCCCAAACACCAGGGTTTTTGGATCGGTGGTGCCGGAGAAATCCTATGTGACATTTTTCGGTTTTTTATTTCGATAAAAAACCGAGATTTTTGAGTCAGGATATCTCCGGAACCCCTTGGTCTAACTGCACCGAGTTTGGGTTCATCTGAGAGGGCTCGGTGAGAGCTATCCACTGGACTTAGTAGATTGACTCTACATAGAGTCTCCTTGGAAAAAGGGTCTCTACTTCGTGGTTTTAATTAAATTTTTATTATTTTTGCGACTTATGGTGAGACCCGCTCTTTTGAGCGCAGGACAGGCTTGACTCACACATCACCCACCCCCCTATACAGGGTCGGATCACAATCGTGATTTTAGTCTAAAACTTTTATTTTATTATTTTATTTACTTACTTCAAAGTGACAACTTTCCCCGTTCGCTTCGCTGTGCCTCTTCCATACAAGCCACACAACATAACACACAAGCCACACAACATAACTCACAACACAACACACATACAACATGGTTTTAGGGATTCGCACCCCAGTTAAAGCGAAGGGGCCAGGAGCCAGCACCAGTCAGCCACAGGGTTCTACGTCACCGACCAACCCGGGAAAGGAAGGACCCACCGGGGTTCGCGAAGCGCCAAAGGGGATATCCCTGACGTTCGGCAGAAAAGACGCTGTCAAAGTAACCCAAGCGGAAACAGCCGAAACGCCACTGTCGACGTCAGCGGGGACTTCTGGCGCTGTCGCTCGCACCATCACTCCCAGCCCCGTAGGCCCGTCGGGACAGGCGCTGGACGCCGCCAGGACCTTTATCCGCAGACCGGAGCGAAAGCGAAGGTCCGTAGACAACATGGAGGCGTACAAAAAGCAGCCAAACACCTTCGCTGCTTTGTCAAATGACCAACTCCTCCAGGAAGTAATGAAGACCTTCGAGGACATCCCTGCTAGGGTGAAGGACTATCCTCAGATGAGGAAGGATATAAAGAACTTCCTGGAGACTCAGTCCGACAAAAGTCTACGGATCTTGTTTGAGCTGAGTAGGCGGGTAAAGGGCCTTGAAACTGCGCCCAGCACAATCCCACCAGCCAAGATAAACACCACGCCTATATCACCCGGACTATCGGAGAACATCTTAGGAAGGCTAGAGAAGGTGGAGAATAATATAAACACGCGCCTAAACGAACTCGAAGGCAAAATTGAAAAAGAGTTCCTGGACATGACCGCACGTTACGACGATTGCGGTGCCGACCTAATCGACAAGGTTGTCGATAAGGTTCTCGAGGTCAGTGAGAAGGTCGACGCAGTCCAGGCTACCTTGGACCATACGTCAGAATGGGTCAAGGTCACTGGTCGGGCCGCGGCTGTCCTCGAGGAAAAAATCGAAGGCGTTGCCGGCGAGGTCGTCACCAGAACCGACCGAATAAAAGAGGTCATCAGGGAAGTGGCAAGTGAGCCAAAACCCGACTCGATGTCCTACGCCAACATCACAGCAGCCAAACCCGGGCACCGGCCGGCACTTCACTCGATGGCGGTCACCCTCGAAGGCAGTCAGGAGACTGCTGACGAGGTGCTCGCTAGGGTGAAGGTGGCGGTCGATGCCAGGGGTACTGGCCTTAAAATAAATAAAGTGAGAAAGGCAAAAAACCAAACGGTCATTCTGGGGTGCGACACAGAGGCGGAGTATAAGAGAGTGAAAGACAGGATTGAAAGCCGAGGTGGAGGATTAAGAGTAGAGCCCATGAAGAATAAAAACCCACTCGTCGTCCTGAAAGACGTCTTCTTGGACAGTAGCGATGACGAAATGGTGCAGGCGCTCTACTCTCAGAACGAGAACATATTTAGGGACTTAGGAAAAGAAGAGATGGAAATGGCAGTAAAGTTTAAAAAGAGGACTAGGAACCCCAAAACAGCGCACGTTGTCGTTCAGGTCGGGCCAAAAGTATGGCAGAGGATGACGGACGCTGGAGCCCTTTACCTCGACCTGCAAAGGGTCAGGGTGGAGGACCAGTCGCCGCTCATCCAATGCACCAAGTGCCTAGCGTTCGGGCACGGCCGGAAATTTTGTACGGAGAGTGCGGACAGGTGCAGTCACTGCGGAGGACCGCACTTACGCGAGAAGTGCGCGGAGTTTATCGCGGGTAATGAACCGCAGTGCTGCAACTGCTTGCACTCGAAGTTTCAGAGGACCGACCACAACGCTTTCAGCGTGGAGTGCCCAGTCCGCAAAAAGTGGGACTACCTGGCTCGGACGACAACAGCATATGCCTGAACTGCTTCTCGGGGCTTACGAAACACACACAACACACACACGAACACACCGAGACAGCAACACAAACTGGGAGTACATATACATGGAAACCAACGCACACAAACACACACAGATATATAAAATATATAATTATATATACGAATATATCAAAAACACAAGCATAACACTAAACATGCACCACAAACAACACGCAATAATGACAAGACAAATAAAAACCAGCACAAGAATAGACAATAATTATATATATCATAAGTATATATGTATATTGTTGCCGCAACCTTAAAGGAAGTCAAGAGATGAATAAAGCGAGTAAATCCACATAAGCCCCTATAATAGTGCAGGAACTGAAATAATGGCAAATAGATTGTTTGAAGCCAAGAAAGTCCAAACCTAGTACTAAATTATGTTTAAATAAAAACACTTGTTATAATAAGGATAAAATATGTAATGTTTATGGCAAAGATTAAGGAAATGGACACGATTAACCAAATTCTGTTAAGCATACTAGACTAACAAGTTAATCTGGCTTGACTTATTGTACTGTATAAGCCATAGAATAAGGAAGTAAAAATCTGTAAAACGAATTATGCAAAATTAAGCTAGAAATGTAAATTAGACTGTAATTAGTATTAAAATAGAAAAGTTGTTAGCATATAAGTATAAAACTAGTAATAATTAGAATAGGAAAGAAACTGTAAACACCTTAACAGAAATTGTAAATAAAACAAGAGTTGAGTTCTGAATACCTACCCCTAATAAAGAAATATAAAGCAAAAAGTAGTAAGAATAGCGGGAGTCCCACCCGGCTAAGTATATAAGAGAAGCATGAAAGAAAGACACAGTATGAAGAATAAAAGTGCGAGAGGAATAAAAGAGAGAACTGGAATGAATGAGTATATTAGAATAATAAGATCCCGTTGTTCCCATGAACGGGGAAAAGCAAAGAAAAAAAAAAAAAAAAAAAAACCTAACCTAACCTAACCTTTTTTTTTTTTTTTTTTTTTTTTTTTTTTTTTTTTTTTTTTTTTTGACGCTGGGAAAAAATGCATTACGCATACCCTCCCATCGGGGGATGAGAGGGGTATGTGGGACTCCCCGGTCTGACCCGGTATACCCACTAAAACGACCCAGCGACATTCCCGCTTCGTCCAAGGGGCGGGGGACTGGGAAACCGGCATAGCCTTTACGTCCAGTCCTCCGCCGACGATTGCCCTTCATGGCGGGCCCCTCACAGGGACCCGGGAATGACTGACGGAGGTGGTGACGGGTGCAATGCGGGCGAAGGCACCCCCGTGCCTGTCGCCCGCCCGTCGCCACCATGGGGAGGGAGAGGGCGTTGCCGTCTCCGACCCCTTCTTCGTCTGCGGAGCGGCGCAGCGAGAGGGTCGTCCTCCCGCACGCGCTCCGCCTCCTCCTTTTGCGAGATTACGTCCTCGCAAAAGGAGGCGACCGCTGCCCAGGCCTCCTCGCTCCCCAGCATGGCGTTGACGACGCCGGGAAGCGAGAGGTCCTGTCCAACCACCGCGGTCAGACCGCGGCGCAGCTCGGACCAAGCCGGGCACACCTCTAGGGTGTGCTGCGCCGTGTCCTCCGGCGCGCCGCAGTCGTGGCACGCCGGGGTCTCCTCCCTCCCGATCCGGTGCAGGTGCGATCCGAAACAACCATGGCCGGATAACACCTGCACCAGACGGAACGAGAGGAAACCGTGGGACCGCTCGAGCCAGCTCCGCAGAACCGGACCGAGCGCGTCCAACGTCCGGCGGCCAAAGGTGGCGGTGGCGAGGTCCTCTGACCAGTGAAGGACGATAGCGTCCCTCGCCTCCCGCCGCACGGCCTCCCGCTCTTCGGCGACGGGGCGCTCCCCGAGAGCCCTCCGGCGCGCCGTCCACTCGTACACTCTGGCGAGCACCCAAGCCTCCAACTCCCAAGGAGGGGTGCCAGCCAGAGCGCATGCCGCCGAAAAGCCCACCGAGCGGTAGGCCCTCGCCACCCGCTGTGCAATGGCCCTTTGGGGCCTGCGGATGGCCGTCGCATTCTCCCTCCTGTGGAGGGAGTCCGCCCAGATGGGGGCCCCGTAAAGGGCCATACTCCGCAAGATGCCGGCATAGAGGCGCCGGCATTTCGCCTTGGGCCCCCCCAGGTTCGGCAGGAGCCACGAGAGGGCGTCAGCGGCCTTCAGCAGGCGCGTCGATAGCCCGCTGAAATGCGGGCCGAAGCGCCACCTGTCGTCTAGTACCAGCCCCAGATACTTCATCTGGGGCTGGACCCCTATCCTGACGCCCTCCACAATTATGTGGGCGTCGGGAGGGCAGCGCTGCCGAGGCCCGCGAAAGAACACGGCCTCGGTCTTGTGCAGCGCCACCTTCAATCCCAGGCGGCGGATCCTCTCTGCAACCAAGGATCCGCCAGCCGAGGCCAGACAGGCCGCGTCCGCAAAGTTCCTCCCCCGGGCAGTGAGGAGAGTGTCATCCGCGTAGCAGATGACACTCGTGCCCTGGAGGAGGGCTCCGCGCAGGAGCCAGTTGAACCCGATGTTCCACAAGGGAGGGCCAAGCACCGACCCCTGCGGAACACCGGACTCTGCGCCGTATCGCCTCACGGTGGCAGTCTTGTCCACGAGGAGGACCTCTCGGTCCTCCAAGTAGCTGGCCAGGAGGTCCCGCAGGTATTGGGGCACTCCGTGATATCGGAGCGCCTCCAATATCGTCGAGTGGGGGACGGAGTTGAAGGCGTTGGCAATGTCGAATGACACCGCCAGCACTCCGTCCCCCGCCTCCACCGCTTCCTTCACCTGGCCCTTGAGTAGGGCCAGTGCATCGATCGTCGAACGCCCTCGACGAAAGCCGAATTGGGCGTCCGACAGATCCGGCCCTACCCCCCGCAAATGGCTGTCAAGCCGGGAGGCGACAATCCCCTCGAACAACTTACCGACCTCATCGAGCAGGACGACGGGCCGGTATGCCGAGGGGGAGTCCACCGGGCGTCCCGCTTTTCGGAGGAGGCAAAGCTGCCCCTCCTTCCACAGTTTCGGGAACCTCCCAGCCGTAAAGCACGCGCTGAAGAGGTCCCGAAACCTGTCCTCCATGCCGGAGGCGGCGATCGCCAGCACCCTTGCGGGGACGCCGTCTGGTCCGGGCGCCGTCTTTTTTGCGCGGAGGCTGAGGACCCCCGCGTATAACTCTGCCACTGTCACCGCGGGGACATCCTCCTCCTCCGGCGAAGCCGCCCCCTGCGGGGGATCCATCGTTGGTGGGGTGAAGTCGGTCCTGCGCGGAAACAGGGACCGGACCACCCCATCCAGCAACGCTGGCTCGAGGGTCTCCGACAGTGGGGGACCATAGGGGCGTAGCTGGTTCCGCGCCGCCTTATATGGTCTCCCATAGGGGTCCCTGTCGAGACCCTCCAGCATCTCGGCTCTCGCCGAGTCCTGTGCAGCACCCATTGCAGACTTGAGGACCGTCGTCGCCTCTCGGTAAGAGGCGTATAGGCGGTCCTCTTCTGCCCGGTCTCGGTTTTGGGCGCTGCGACGTCGGCTCCGCGTGTAGGCCCTTCTGGCCGCCACGCAGGTGGCCCGGAGTCCCTCCAGCTCCTCCGTCCACCAATAGACGGCACGACGGGGAGGCGGACGGCGAGACCGGGGCATGCTGGAGTTGCACACCTCGGTCAGAGACCCTCTGAGCTGGAACGCAGCGGCGTCTACGTCCAGGACCTCGACAGGGGGCGACAGCCAGTCCTGGAGGAAGGCCGCCTCCTTGGCTGCCTCCCGGTCCAGGCGGGTGAGTGCCCATCGCGGGAAGGGAGATTGCCCAGCGCGGGCCATCCCCCTCCCGCCCTGCTGGGTGGAGATGTCGAACCGCACATATCGGTGGTCCGACAACGTCTCCACCATCTCTACCCGCCAGTTGAAGACGCGGGCGGCCAGCGCGGGGGTGGCAAACGACACGTCCACCACCGACCCACCCTGTTGCCGCACACACGTGTGGACCGCCCCCCTGTTGAGGAGGGACACACCGCTTGAGGCCGCCCAAAACTCGACGGCGCGTCCCCGGACGTTGCAACCTGCGGCCGGGTTGCCCCAGGCCGTCGACTTGGCGTTCAGGTCGCCCAACATCAGAACTTGGCGTGGCGCCGCCCTCCCTTTGACTGCGGTGAGGATCTCGAGGAAATCCTCAAAGTCCGAGAGAGAGCGGTTTGGGGAGAAATAGACCCCAACCAGGGCCATGTCTCCCCAGGCGGCGGCCACGTATCCCGGTCCCCTCTCTAAGAGCGAGAGGGGAGGGGAGTCTGTGGAAGACCGCGCCACCAACGCCACCAAGCCGTCCCGGTCGCCCAGCCAACGGCCAGGGACCGAGTAAGGTTCGGCGACCACCGCCAAGTCCACCAACCACTCAGCCATGGTCTGCATCAGCAGATCCTGGGCTGCCCTGCAGTGGTTGGCGTTCGCCTGGAGGATGCGATGTTCGACCCTATCCATCAATCGGACATCGCACCCCCCTCCGCAGCCGTCGCAGGAACGACGGAGTCAGCGGCAGCAGCAGTAGGCCTGGTCGGTGCCAGCGCTTTGCCACGCTTAGGGGGAGGATTGCACTTCCTCCCCTTCATGACGTGGCCTGCCAGGCGGCCACTGGCGGCACACACCGCGCAGTGCGGCGTGGCGGCCTCGCAAGAGACGGCTTTGTGGCCGTTCTTGCCGCAGCGGTAGCATGTGTCCTATCCACCGTGGACGGACACATGGGCCGGGTGTGACCGATGCCGAAGCACCGGAAACACCGCAGAGGCTGGTCCTCGAGGGCCCGGACTGCACCCGAGCTGAACCCAAGCGACAGCCGTCCCTTGGCAAGGACGGCTTTGGCAGCGGCGATTGGGCACTCTAGGCGAATGGTGCCCATGCCGCCACGGCCGGGCCTTATGTCCCGGCCTTGTACCGCCGCGGCGCCACAGCCTCCTATCGCTGCGACCGCCGCCACTACCTCCTCTTTAGTGACGGAGTCGTCGAGCTCCGTCACCTCGAAGGCCACCGTCTTGACCGGTCGGGCCACCTTGGCCGAGTCTGCGATGACCTCCTGCAGCTTTGCTGCGAAGAGGTCCGCATGGGCACTCCCCTCGGCCCCCGGGAACTCGAAAATTCGAGCCCCGGCTTGTGTCCGCCGGCAAGAGATGCTGCCGATACCCAATTGGGTGGGATCGGCATTCGCACGCGCCCGCACCAAAACGGACGCGTACGTCTCCCCTCGCTCCGCCGCCTCCGCGGTGAGCGTCACCACGACGGCAGCAGTTTTCGGGGAGACTAGCTTCCCCTTTCCTTTCGCCTTTCCCTTGCCGGTCGTCTGCGACCGACTGGGAGCGGTGGTGGCGGGGACGGCAGGTGCGGCCTTCGCCGACTTCTTGCCCCAACCTAACCTAACCTTTTTTTTTTTTTTTTTTTTTTTTTTGACGCTGGGAAAAAATGCATTACGCATACCCTCCCATCGGGGGATGAGAGGGGTATGTGGGACTCCCCGGTCTGACCCGGTATACCCACTAAAACGACCCAGCGACATTCCCGCTTCGTCCAAATGGCGGGGGACTGGGAAACTGGCATAGCCTTTACGTCCAGTCCTCCGCCGACGATTGCCCTTCATGGCGGGCCCCTCACAGGGGCCCGGGAATGTTTGACGGAGGTGGTGACGGGTGCAATGCGGGCGACGGCACCCCCGTGCCTGTCACCCGCCCGTCGCCACCATGAGGAGGGAGAGGGCGTTGCCGTCTCCGACCCCTTCTTCGTCTGCGGAGCGGCGCAGCGAGAGGGTCATCCTCCCGCACGCGCTCCGCCTCCTCCTTTTGCGAGATTACGTCCTCGCAAAAGGAGGCCACCGCTGCCCAGGCCTCCTCGCTCCCCAGCATGGCGTTGACGACGCCGGGAAGCGAGAGGTCCGGTCCGATTACCGCGGTCAGACCGCGGCGCAGCTCGGACCAAGCCGGGCACACCTCCAGGGTGTGCTGCGCCGTGTCCTCCGGCGCGCCGCAGTCGTGGCACGCCGGGGTCTCCTCCCTCCCGATCCGGTGCAGGTGCGATCCGAAACAACCGTGGCCGGACAACACCTGCACCAGACGGAACGAGAGGAAACCGTGGGACCGCTCGAGCCAGCTCCGTAGGACCGGACCGAGCGCGTCCAACGTCCGGCGGCCAAAGGTGGCGGTGGCGAGGTCTTCGGTCCAGTGAAGGACGATAGCATCTCTCGCCTCCCGCCGCACGGCCTCCCGCTCTTCGGCAACGGGGTGCTCCCCGAGCGCCTTCCGGCGTGCCGTCCACTCGTACACTCTGGCGAGCACCCAAGCCTCCAACTCCCAAGGAGGGGTGCCGGCCAGAGCGCATGCCGCGGAGAAGCCTACCGAGCGGTAGGCCCTCGCCACCCGCTGTGCAATGGCCCTTTGGGGCCTGCGGATGGCCGTCGCATTCTCCCTCCTGTGGAGGGAGTCCGCCCAGATGGGGGCCCCGTAAAGGGCCATGCTCCGCAAGATGCCGGCATAGAGGCGCCGGCATTTCGCCTTGGGCCCCCCCAGGTTCGGGAGGAGCCACGAGAGGGCGTCAGCGGCCTTCAGCAGGCGCGTCGACAGCCCGCTGAAATGCGGGCCGAAACGCCACCTGTCGTCTAGCACCAGCCCCAGATACTTCATCTGGGGCTGGACCCCTATCCTGACGCCCTCCACAATTATGTGGGCGTCGGGAGGGCAGCGCTGCCGAGGCCCGCGAAAGAACACGGCCTCGGTCTTGTGCAGCGCCACCTTCAATCCCAGGCGGCGGATCCTCTCTGCAACCAAGGATCCGCCAGCCGAGGCCAGACAGGCCGCGTCCGCAAAGTTCCTCCCCCGGGCAGTGAGGAGAGTGTCATCCGCGTAGCAGATGACACTCGTGCCCTGGAGGAGGGCTCCGCGCAGGAGCCAGTTGAACCCGATGTTCCACAAGGGAGGGCCAAGCACCGACCCCTGCGGAACACCGGACTCTGCGCCGTACCGCCTAATGGTGGCCGTCTTGTCCACCAGGAGGACTTCTCGGTCCTCCAGGTAGCTCGCCAAGAGGTCCCGCAGGTATTGGGGCACTCCGTGATATCGGAGCGCCTCCAATATCGTCGAGTGGGGGACGGAGTTGAAGGCGTTGGCAATGTCGAATGACACCGCCAGCACTCCGTCCCCCGCCTCCACCGCCTCCTTCACCTGGCCCTTGAGCAGGGCCAGCGCGTCGATCGTCGAACGCCCTCGACGGAAGCCGAATTGGGCGTCCGACAGATCCGGCCCTACCCCCCGCAAATGGCTTTCAAGCCGGGAGGCGACAATCCCCTCGAACAATTTACCGACCTCATCGAGCAGGACGATGGGCCGGTATGCCGAGGGGGAGTCCACTGGGCGGCCCTCCTTTCGGAGGAGGCATAGCTGCCCCTCCTTCCACGGTTTCGGGAACCTCCCAGCCGTAAAGCACGCGCTGAAGAGGTCCCGAAACCTGTCCTCCATGCCGGAGGCGGCGATCGCCAGCACCCGTGCGGGGACGCCGTCTGGTCCGGGGGCCGTCTTTTTTGCGCGGAGGCTGAGAAGCCCCGCGTATAACTCCGCCACAGTCACCGCGGGGACATCCTCCTCCTCCGGCGAAGCCGCCCCTTGCGGGGGATCCATCGTTGGTGGGGTGAAGTCGGTCCTGCGCGGAAACAGAGACCGGACCACCCCATCCAGCAACGCTGGCTCGAGGGTCTCCGACAGTGGGGGACCATAGGGGCGTAGCTGGTTCCGCGCCGCCTTATATGGTCTCCCATAGGGATCCCTATCGAGACCCTCCAGCATCTCGGCCCTCGCCGAGTCTTGAGCAGCGCCCATTTCGGACTTAAGGACCACCGTTGCCTCTCGGTAAGAGGCGTATAGGCGGTCCTCTTCTGCCCGGTCCCGGTTTCGGGCGCTGCGTCGTCGGCTACGCGTGTAGGCCCTTCTGGCCGCCACGCAGGTGGCCCGGAGTCCCTCCAGCTCCTCCGTCCACCAATAGACGGCACGCCGGGGAGGCGGACGGCGAGACCGAGGCATGCTGGAGTTGCACACCTCGGTCAGGGACCCTCTGAGCTGGACCGCAGCGGTGTCTACGTCCAGGACCTCGACAGGGGGCGACAGCCAGTCCTGTAGGAAGGCCGCCTCCTTGGCTGCCTCCCGGTCCAGGCGGGTGAGTGCCCACCGCGGGAAGGGAGATTGCCCAGTGCGGGTCATCCCCCTCCCGACCTGCTGGGTGGAGATGTCGAACCGCACATATCGGTGGTCCGACAACGTCTCCACCATCTCTACCCGCCACACCGCGCAGTGTGGCGTGGCGGCCTCACAAGATACGGCTTTGTGGCCGTTCTTGCCGCAGCGGTAGCACGTGTCCGTCCTGTCTACCGAGGACGGACACATGGGCCGGGTGTGTCCGATGCCGAAGCACCGGAAACACCGCAGAGGCTGGTCCTCGAGTGCCCGAACCGCACCCGAGCTATACCCAACTGCGAGCCGTCCCTTGGCAAGGACGGCTTTGGCAGCGGCGATTGGGCACTCGAGGCGAATGGTGCCCATGCCGCCACGGCCGGGCCTTATGTCCCGGCCTTGTACCGCCGCGGCGCCACAACCCCCTATGGCTGCGACCGCCGCCACCACCTCCTCCTTGGTGACGGAGTCGTCGAGCTCCGTCACCTCAAAGGCCGCCGTCTTGACTGGTCGGGCCACCTTGGCAGAGTCTGCGATGACCTCCTGCAGCTTTGCTGCGAAGAGGTCCGCGTGGGCACTCCCCTCGGCCCCCGGGAACTCGAAAATTCGAGCCCCGGCTTGTGTCCGCCGGCAAGACACGCTGCCGATCCCCAGCTGGGTGGGATCGGCATTGGCACGCGCCCGTACTAATACGGACGCGTATGTCTCCCCTCGCTCCGCAGCCTCCGCGGTGAGTGTCACCACGACGGCTGCGGTTTTTGGGGGCACCAGCTTTCCCCTCCCTCTCTCCTTCCCCTTTCCCTTGTCGGTCGTCTGCGACCGACTGGGAGCGGTGGTGGCGGGGACGGCAGGTACGGCCTTCGCCGACTTTTTGCCCCTGCCCTTTCCCTTACGGACCACTTGCGTCCACTCGTTGGACGGGGTGGTGGCAGGGAGTGTGGTGTCTTCCACCTGGGAGGTGGACGGCCCCGGCTCGCTCGGCTGCCTCTTATCCGCCGCAAGCGGCGGTCGGAGGCGTTTCTCCGGCAAGAGCCGGTCCTCTATGCCCGCTAAGCAGGCCCTTGTGAAGGCCCTCTCCTCCATCACAACCTTGCGGATGATGTCCTCAAGGTTGGAGGATGGGCCTTCTGCCACAGGGCTCGTCCGGGCCTGTTGTGGCTGGGCCGTGGCTTCAGCCAGCTTCTGATGCAGCTGGCTGACCTCCAACTGCAGGCGATCTACTTTCGCCTGCAGTTGCCGCGTCTCGTCGGTGGTCTTTCGACGGACCAGCTCCGTGACGACACCGCGCATGCTCGCGGCCCGGCACTTGAGGGCCTTCTGGAAGGTCCCCTTTAGGTTGGAGGACTTAGAGGCGACCTCCACGATCTCCTCCTCGTCCTCCTCCGCCATTCTCTCCAGCTCGGCGAGAGAGTGGTCCGCGTACAGAACGCGGGACGCACCGTACCCGGACTTGGCCCGGGCGACGTGCGCCCGCTTCTCTTTGGCGGCAACCTTCTCCTCCAGCTCTTGCTGGAGCTGTTCTCGCCGGGCCAGGTCCAACTTGCGTTGGGCGTCCGCGAGCCCAACGTTGTGGGTATCCGCGGCCTTGGTCGTTGGCTTTTTAGCCTTCGAACCCGAGGCCTGGGAACCCTCGGATCCACCGCTCAGGTGGACACGCTTCCGCGACCTAGAGCCGCTCGCGTCCGACACACCAAATAGCGAGTCGTTGTCGGACGACTCATCCGCCAGAAAGCCTGCCGCAGAAGGCGCGCGGCTAGGTTCAGACGCCGGAGCGTCGGAGTGGCCCTGAGAAGGGCCTTTTGGTTGGCCCTGAGAAGGGCCTTTGGCTTTGGTTTGGCCCTGAGAAGGGCCTTTGGGTTGGCCCTGAGAAGGGCCTTTGGTCTTTAAAAATCGCCCGGAGGCGCTACGCGTTGATTGAGACATAGGCTCCGACAGTTCGTACTTCACAAGGCAAGATAAAATAGCAACGAGATCACAGTGCACTTTGGCCGTACCCAGTCTGCCACTCCGTTACGGTGGTCAGAACTGGGCCGTTTCCAGGGGACGCGACGTGGACGCAAGCACTGTGGGGTGGTCCCCCAACCTATTTTTTTTTTTTTTGACGCTGGGAAAAAATGCATTACGCATACCCTCCCATCGGGGGATGAGAGGGGTATGTGGGACTCCCCGGTCTGACCCGGTATACCCACTAAAACGACCCAGCGACATTCCCGCTTCGTCCAAGTGGCGGGGGACTGGGAAACCGGCATAGCCTTTACGTCCAGTCCTCCGCCGACGATCGCCCTTCATGGCGGGCCCCTCACAGGGACCCGGGAATGACTGACGGAGGTGGTGACGGGTGCAATGCGGGCGAAGGCACCCCCGTGCCTGTCGCCCGCCCGTCGCCACCATGAGGAGGGAGAGGGCGTTGCCGTCTCCGACCCCTTCTTCGTCTGCGGAGCGGCGCAGCGAGAGGGTCGTCCTCCCGCACGCGCTCCGCCTCCTCCTTTTGCGAGATTACGTCCTCGCAAAAGGAGGCGACCGCTGCCCAGGCCTCCTCGCTCCCCAGCATGGCGTTGACGACGCCGGGAAGCGAGAGGTCCGGTCCGATTACCGCGGTCAGACCGCGGCGCAACTCGGACCAAGCTGGGCACACCTCCAGGGTGTGCTGCGCCGTGTCCTCCGGCGCGCCGCAGTCGTGGCACGCGGGAGTCTCCTCCCTCCCGATCCGGTGCAGGTGCGATCCGAAACAGCCATGGCCGGATAACACCTGCACCAGACGGAACGAGAGGAAACCGTGGGACCGCTCGAGCCAGCTCCGCAGAACCGGACCGAGCGCGTCCAACGTCCGGCGGCCAAAGGTGGCGGTGGCGAGGTCCTCTGTCCAGTGAAGGACGATAGCGTCCCTCGCCTCGGCCTGTTGTGGCTGGGCCGTGGCTTCAGCCAGCTTTTGATGAAGCTGGCTGACCTCCAACTGCAGGCGATCCACCTTCGCCTGCAGTTGCCGCGTCTCGTCGGTGGTCTTGCGACGGACCAGCTCCGTCACGACACCGCGCAAGCTCGCGGCCCGGCTCTTGAGGGCCTTTTGAAATGTGCCCTTTAGGTTGGAGGACTTAGAGGCGACCTCCACGATCTCCTCCTCGTCCTCCTCCGCCATCCTCTCAAGCTCGGCGAGAGAGTGGTCCGCGTAAAGGACGCGGGACGCACCGTACCCGAACTTGGCCCGGGCGACGTGCGCCCGCTTCTCTTTGGCGGCAACCTTCTCCTCCAGCTCTTGCTGGAGCTGCGCTCGCCGGGAGAGGTCCAACTGACGTTGGGCGTCCGCGAGCCCAACGTTATGGGTATCCGCGGCCACGGTCGTCGGCTTTTTTGCCTTCGACCCAGAGGCTTGGGAACCCTCGGATCCACCACTCAGATGAACACGCTTCCGCGACCGAGAGCCGCTCGCGTCCGACACACCGAATAGTGAGTCGTTATCGGACGACTCGTCCGCAAGAAAGCCGGCCGCAGAAGGCGCGCGGCTAGCTTCAGACGCCGGAGCGTCGGAGTGGCCCTGAGAAGGGCCTTTTGGTTGGCCCTGAGAAGGGCCTTTGGCTTTGGGTTGGCCCTGAGAAGGGCCTTTGGGTTGGCCCTGAGAAGGGCCTTTGGTTTTTAAAAATCGCCCGGAGGCGCTACGCGTAAGTTTAGACATATCCAACAATCGTAGTTCGCAAAGCAAAGAGAGAAGCTACGAGAGCACAGAGCACTTTGGCCGTACCCAGTCTGCCACTCCGTTACGGTGGTCAGAACTGGGCCGTTTCCAGGGGACGCGACGTGGACGCAAGCTCTGTGGGGTGGTCCCCCAACCTAACCTAACCTAACCTAACCTAACCTAACCTTTTTTTTTTTTTTTTTTTTTTTTTTTTTTTTTTTTTTTTTTTTTTTTTTTTTTTTTTCACGATGTGGAAATCCTCAATGGATGTCCTCCGCCCTGGGGAGAGCGAAGGGGTCTGTCAGACTCGTACTGACTAAAACCACACCGGTGTTCCCTCGCACACTTGCGTCAGGGGGCAACGGGATCTGATGCGACTTCCGCTGCCCCGGACTAGTGCTGGCCCGCTTGACCTACGGGCCTCGTCCCGGGGGGAGTGAGGTGTAAAACTCCCCCCGCTACGTCTATGAGAGGCACGCGTGGAACACAACGCGCCGCCGTCTCGGGTCCAGTGTGATGGGGGCGACGGATGTCCCCGAATCCGCCGCCCCTGGACCAATTTAGGGGGGCCGGAAGAGGGCGTTGTCAGCCCTCTGCCGACGCCCGGTGCGTCTGCTGCGGGATGGGCGGGAGCTGGTCATCTCCCTTTCCCTTTCCGCAGCTTCCTTCTGCGACATGACGGTCTCGCAGAAGGACATCACCGCGTCCCAGGACTCTGCGCTGCCGACCATCGAGCGAACGACGGCCGGCAGCGACAGGTCTCCTCCTACCTCTGCAACGAGGGCACGGCGCGGCTCATCGAAAGCGGCACACTCGGCCAGCGTATGCCGCGCCGTATCCTCCGAACAATGGACGCAGTGATGGCACCGGGCGTCCGGCTCCCTGCTTAAGCGAGACAGGTACTTCCCGAAGCAGCCGTGCCCCGAGAGTACCTGTGTCGCCCGGAACGTCAGAGAGCCGTGCTTCCTCCCGAGCCAGTCGTCGAGTACTGGCCGGATCGCCTCGATAGTGTTGAGGCCGGCGGTGGGGAGGTCTAGCCTCCCCCGCCATTCCGCCACCATGACCTGTCGGAGCTGAGACCGGTACAGCGTAATCTGTCGCTGCACCAGCCTCTCGCCCCGATGTTCGGCCTCCTCGCGCCACTGGTACAGTGTCGCGAGGGTCTTCGCCTCCAGGTCCCATGGCGGGGATCCGGCCAGTACGCAAGCCGCCTCGTAGGAGATCGTGCGATATCCCCGTACGACCCTGACGGCCATCGCTCTCTGCGGTCTGCGCAGGACTGCGATAGTGCGGGCCGTCAGGTCGGTCGCCCATATCGGGGCCCCATATAGGGCCATCGATCGCACGATCCCCACGTACAACCGCCTGCAGGCGGAGCTCGGGCCCCCCAGATTGGGAAGCAGCGTTGATAGCGCGCCCGCCGCGCCCATCAACTTGGGCACCAGCCGCTGAAAGTGGGGGCCGAAGTCCCAACGGCTGTCGAGCACCAATCCGAGATATTTCATGGTTGACTCGACAGCGATCCGGACCCCCCCGACCACAATGTGTGATCCCAACGGCGGTGCCCGTCGGGGGCCATGAAAAGCGATGGCCTCCGACTTGTTGAGGGCCACCTCCAGGCCCAGGCGCCGTATGCGGCTCACCACCTGTGAGACCGCAGCCGTAGCCAGCAACGCTGCTTCCCTGTACGAGCTCCCCCGGGCCGTGACCAGCGTGTCGTCCGCATAACACGTCAGGTTCACTCCCGGCGGGAGCTCGCACCGCAAAACCCAGTCGTATCCGATGTTCCACAGGGGTGGGCCCAGAACCGAGCCCTGTGGAACACCGCACGACATCTCGCGACGGCCTATGCCGTCGCGTCCCATGTAGGTGACACACCTCCCCGAAAGATACGCCCCCACGATGTTGCGGAGGTAGGAAGGCACCCTATGGTATCGCAGGGCCTCCCTAATGCAACTCCAGGGCAGGGTGTTGAACGCGTTGGAGATGTCCAGAGACACCGCCAGCACCACCCCACCCTGGGAAACCGCTTCCTCCGCCAGGACTCTTACTCTCCTGATGGCGTCGATGGTAGAGCGCCCACATCGGAAGCCAAACTGGCTGTCGTCCAGGTTCGGCCCCACTGTGCACAAGTGGCTGACGAGGCGGTCTGCGATTACTCGCTCGAACAACTTGCCCGCCTCGTCCAGCAGCACTATGGGCCGATAAGCGGACGATGAATCCGCCGGGCGCCCCGCCTTCTTGAGCAGGACCAGTCGACCAGCTTTCCACCTGTTAGGGAAATGGCCCTGCTCAAGGCATGCCGAGAAGAGTCCCTGCAGTGGGGGCTCCAGTTCTTTCAGGGCGAGGACTAGAGCGCGGCCAGGCACTCCGTCGGGCCCCGGAGCAGTGTTTTTTGCCCGGAGCCGCATCACGGCCGCGCTCATCTCCGCCTGTGTCACCTCTGGGACGGTTTCGTTCTCCTCCACTTCCGGCTCTGCAGCTGTGAGCGGAGCCATCGGCGGTGGCTCATGCTCGGCTCTCTCAGGAAAGAGAGCCGAGACCACTCGCTCCAGAAACTGCGGCTCGAGACCTTCCGTCAGCGGGGGGGCCCATGGCCGAAGTTTCCCTCGGACCGTACGGTATGGGCGCCCCCACGGATCCCCGTCTAGGGTCGCGAGCAGCTCCTCCCTGGAGCGCGTCTTCGACTCGCCGATGGCCAGCCACAGAGCCTCCTTCGCCGCGCGGTACACCTCATACAGCGCGGCTTCTTCGTCGGGATCCCGGCGACGTCTCCTCCGACATCGCGTGTACGGGCGTCTGGCGTCTGCGCATGCGATGCGCAGCTGCTCGACCTCGATGCACCACCAGTACACGCGGCGCCTTGCGGACAGAGGGGAGACGCGTGGCATGGACGCGTCGCAAATTTGCGTCATCGCGTCACCAAACCACTGCGCCTCCTGTTCGACGTCGACGGGACCGACGGTAGCCGACTCCCGAACCCAGGCCAGGACGATGGTGGCTTCCTCGAGAGCCTCCTTGTCGAGGCGTTTCAGAGCCCAACGCGGGCCGTCTCTCCGGGGGGCCGATTGACTACGAACTCCAGCGGTTTGGGCGGAGACGTCGAAGCGTATGTATCGGTGGTCCGATAGCGTCTCCACCTCCGCTTCCACGTGCCAATCACGAACACGGTGCACAACAGCGGGGCTAGCGAACGACACGTCCACTATGGACCCGCCCCGCTGTCGCACACACGTGAAGGCCGAGCCCCGATTTAAGACGGCCAGGCCCGTCGTAATGGCCCACTCCTCTAGCGCATCACCTCTCGGGTCTGTAACCGGGGATCACCACGCCCCAGATTTGGCGTTCAGATCACCGAGAAGCAGAATGGGCCGAGGGTGAGACCGGCCGACGACGGCCCCCAACTCGACAAGGAAACTCTCGAATTCGGCGAGACTCCTGTTGGGCGAAAAGTATGCCCCGATCGTGACGATCCCGTTCACAAGGGCGGCAACCCAACCGTGACCCCGGGATACGTCGACAAGAGTCGCGCCGATGATGGCCACCAGGCCGTCCAGATCCCCTGCCCAGTTTTCCCGGGGGGGGATAAAATACGGCTCAGCGACCACCGCCACATTTATCGACCACTGCGCCATGCTCAGGACCAAGAGATCCTGAGCTCTGGTGCAGTGGTTGATATTCGCCTGAAGGAAATGAAGTGCCATCACTAACACTCCATTTCTTCGGTTCGTCCCACAACTGGCCGGGAGTCGGCCTCAGAGGTGCTAGGGGGTGCGGCCCCCGCAGCCTTGGTCCAACGCTTGCTGCGCTTTCTGGGCGCGCCGCAAGCGTTGCCGCCTAATCTGTGCCCCGCGGACTTTCCTGCAGCTGTACACAGACTGCAGTTTGGCTCCGCGGAGCACTGGGCCGCCTTATGGCCAGGCTGACCGCAGCGATAACAGAGATCGCTGCGGTCTGTTTCGCAGGTGCACTGTGCTCGGACGTGCCCTTTCTCCAGGCACCGGAAACACTGCATAGCCCGGGGTGCCAGGAGTTTTACCCTCACTGACACCCAGCCCACCAGTAGACGGCCCGCGTCGGCGACCTGCTTGGCCGCAGCCACCGGACACCGCACCCAGATGGTGCCAAGCCCGCCAGCGTTTACGCGGATCTCGCCCGCCCGCACATTTTCCGGCGCGCATCCGCCGCTCCGGGCTATGGCCGCCACCACCTCTTCTGGGGTCAAGGAGACGTCCAGCTCATCGACGCGAACCTCAGCCGTCTTAATGGGCCTGGACACCCGGGCCTCCTCGGGGTTGAGGACGTCCCTCAGCTTTGCAGCTAGAGTGTCCGCCCTCTCGACACAGTTGGTCCCCGCCAACTGAAACATTTTGGCCCCCGTGGCAGCCGTTCTAAAACGGAAGCCGTCTGGGGTGCCGAAATCGGCGAAGACCAGTTTGCCCCTTGCTTCCGCCAGTACCTTCTGGTAGGTCACTCCCCGCTCCTTGGCTTCCGGCTGAAGTGTTATCACCACAGCCTCAGAGCGAGGGACGCGGATTCTCGGGGCTTGCCCCTTGGAGCCCGGTGCGTTCTTGGCCTTGCGACCCCTCTTCCGCCTCTTTTTGCGGCTTTCGGCCGTCTTCCAGTCCCCCTCTTTTTGTTCAGGGGACGAGCTGCTCCCCTCAGCGGGTTTTTTTGTACCCTTCCCTGCCTTTTCGCCTCCCTCTGTGGGCTTCTTCGGCGCCTGCGTGGGCTTCTTCGGCGCCTGCGTGGATTTTTTAGCCGCTGGCGAAGGTGCAGGTGGTGCTTTAGCCACTTGGGCCCACGTTGGCCCAGCCACTTCTGGTGCGGGCTCCACCTCCTGTCTCCGCATGTCTGCCGCCAGTGGAGGACGAAGCCTGATAGGGGGATTGAGCCTGGGCTCTAGGCTGTCGAAGCGGGCGGTCATTATGTTCAACAGCCGGTTGAACTGGTCTTCCCCCAAAGACCCGTTCTGTGGCAGGGCACGACTGTCCATAGACGTCGCTCCCTGCTGCCGGCTGAAGTCTGCCCTCAGGGCGCTGACCTCCCGCTGAAGCTCCTCCATCCTCGTATGGAGACGGTGATTCTCCTCTCGTAGCTTCACCGTCTCCTCCGAAGTCGTCCGGTCAAGTAGGACGTCCATCGCCTCCTTGATACCGGTCGCCGCCTCCTTCAGGGCCCGCGTGAACGTCCCCTTCAGGTTGCCTGATTTCGTGGCCACCTTCAGGACGACGTCCACGCCGTCCAAAACCTGACGGCTGAGGGCCTCTGCCGTCAAGCCTTCAGGAGCCGTGTTGGTATGCGACCGCCTTTCTCTTGCCCGGCGGGCCAACTCGGCGACCTCGTCAGTCGCAATGGCCTTCCGGCCCTCTCGCCTCGCGGCATTGAGCTCCGCCCGGGTGCTAACTAATGCTATGGAGGCATCACCTTGCTCTACCTGCATAGCCCCGTCGGAATCGCTAACCGGCGTATCGGGGGGCTTTAGGAACCGGCCCCGGGAGTTGCGTGACGCTACCGGTGTTATTCCGGAATTTATTCCGCGTCCTCTACCTCTCCGTGGTGTCGACACCTTGGGGGCTGGTAGGTTTTCTTCACTCGAGGACAAACCCACCGAGCCCGCATCCGACCCACAGTCACGCGGCCGCTTCCCCCAAAATTTGGAGCGAGCGGCCGCAACTGGCTGCGGTGTGTCGTCTTCTTGCGTCAACACACATACTCGTTCGAGAACCACTCGTGGTTCTGGAGCCTCAGCTCCCGTCTTTAGTAACGCAGCGCCGGAGTCCGACACTGCATCAAGCGCGCTGCGCGGTGAAAAAGAGATCAGGTCTTCAAAAGACCGTGACCTTGTTGAGCCTCCTCGGCTCTGGTTGCAATTTGCAAGCGGAAGACGATTGGTGCCCTCCCCAGAATACGGGGGGCTTGACGATCCGTGGATCGTGGCGGATTCTCCAGCTGCTGAGCAGCTGGTACCGCCCTGGGGTAGTTTTTTACAATGCGTCTTGTTCATTTTTTTTGCTGTTCCTTTTAAGGGTGTGGTCCCTATCTCCCTACTTCGTCGTCTATATAAATGTATAAACATATACATACTAACAGATACATGAATACATATATAAAATAAATACATATACATATTCCCTCCCCTCTCCCTTGATCCTGTATCACGGCGATTCGTCACGCTCACAGTCACGTCTGATGGGCAGACGCGTACCAGAGAGCGACGAATGCCGTGACCAAAGATGAAGGAAGATCTCCACCCCTGATTCACTTCCCGAGAACTTCAGGAAGTGAATCACTAATCATGTACCGTCCGATGACCCCGTTCCGTGAGCCATCGCACGGTACACGACGAAAAAACCCCGCCCTGATTCACTCCCCGAAAACATCGAGGAGTGAATCATCAATCACGTACCGTGAAATAAGCCCGCGAGCTATCGCACGGTACATGACGAAATCCTCCCCAATGCACATCGAACCCCGCACGATAGACCCGCACGTCATCGCACGACGAACGATGTGACCCCTCCCCAGAATATTAGCCGTGACAGTATCATTTCCCAAGGGATGAGAATTTCTTCTCATTCCTCGGGGAAGGATACTGTCGCGCCCAGGGTGCACCAGCCCAGCAGCTGCTCTTTCCTCCAGACGTATCGAGAGGGACCAGCAGCCGCCAGACAAACGTGGAGGAATTCTGCCGCACCCCAACCTAACCTAACCTAACCTAACCTTTTTTTTTTTTTTTTTTTTTTTTTTTTTTTTTTTTTTTTGTTGCCGGGGTGGAAAATCCTCGATGGATGTCCTCCGCCCTGGGGAGAGCGGAGGGGTCTGTCAGACTCGTACTGACTAAAAACCACCCCGGTGTTCCCTTCCCACACTTGCACCGGGGATCATGGGAACTAGTGCGCCTTCCACGATCCCCGGCTAGTGCCGGCCCGCCACTGCGGGCCTCCTCAGGTCTGCGGGGGGAGTGAGGTGTACTCCTCCCGCGACGTCATGTAGGGGCGCGCGCGGAACACTACGCGCCACCGCCTCGGGTCCAGTTATTCGGCGGGGCGGCGGACCTCCCCAAGTCCGCCGTCCCTCTGGACCCGTTCAGGGGGGGCTGGAAGAGGGCGTTGTCCGCCCTCCGCCGACGCCCGGTTCGTCTGCTGCGGGTCGGGAGAGTGCTCTCCACCTCTCTCAACCTCTCCGCAGCCTCCTTCTGTGAGATGACCGTTTCACAGAAGGAGATCACCGCATCCCACGACTCTGCGCTCCCGACCATCGCGCGAGCGACGGCCGGCAGCGACAGATCGGTTCCCACTTCTGTCACGAGGGCACGGCGCGGCTCCTCCCATGCGGCACACTCTGCCAGCGTATGCCGCGCCGTGTCCTCCAGACAGTGGACGCAGTGATGACACCGAGCGTCCGGCTCCCTGTTTATGCGACACAGGTACTTCCCGAAGCAGCCGTGCCCCGACAGTACCTGCGTCGCCCGAAACGACAAGGAGCCGTGCCTCCTCTCGAGCCATTCCTCGAGCACCGGTCGGATCGCCTCGATGGTAGCGAGGCCGGCGGTAGGGCGTAGAAGCCTGTCCCGCCACTCCGCCACCAGGACCTCGCGGAGCTGAGACCGACGCAGATCGATCTCTCGCTGCATCGGTCCATCGCCCCGCGTCCGCACCTCCTCGCGCCACCGGTAAAGCGACGCGAGGACTCTCGCCTCTAGGTCCCAAGGTGGCGACCCGGCCAGTGCACAAGCCGCCTCGTAGGAGACTGTGCGATACCCCCTGATTGACCGGACGGCCATCGCCCTCTGCGGTTTCCGCAACATCGCGATGCTGCCGGCCGTCAAGTCAGAGGCCCACACCGGGGCCCCGTACAGGGCCATGGATCGCAAGACCCCTAGGTACAGTCTCCTACAGGCGGTGCTCGGCCCCCCTAGATTGGGAAGCAGCGTTGCAAGCGCGCCCGCAGCGCCCATCAACTTGGGCGCCAGTCGCCGGAAGTGGGGGCCGAAGTTCCAATGGCTGTCGAGCACCAATCCCAGATACTTCATGGTGGACTCGACAGCGATCGGGGTCCCCCCTACCACAATATGTGATCCCGGCGGCGGCGCCCGCCGGGGGCCGTGAAAGACCACGGCCTCCGACTTGTTGAGGGCCACCTCCAGGCCCAGGCGCCGTATGCGGCCCACAACCTGTGAGACCGCACAGGTCGCTAGCAACGCTGCCTCCCTGTACGAGCTCCCACGGGCCGTGACCAGCGTGTCGTCTGCGTAACACACCAGGGCCACTCCCGGTTGGAGCTCGCCTCTCAGCACCCAGTCGTACCCGATGTTCCACAGGGGTGGGCCAACGACCGAACCCTGTGGAACACCGCACGACATGTCGCGCCGGCCTCCGCCGTCGCGTCCCGAGTAGGTGACACACCTTTCCGCCAAATAAGCCCCAACGATGCGGCGGAGGTACGGGGGCACCCTGTGGTAACACAGCGCCTCCCGAATACAGCTCCAGGGCAGGGTGTTGAAAGCGTTGGAGATGTCCAAGGACACCGCCAACATCACCCCGCCCTGGGACACCGCTTCCTCCGCCAGGACTCTTACCCGCAATATGGCGTCCACCGTGGAGCGCCCATGCCGGAATGCCTGGAGGAAACGGAATTGTGCCATTAATGACATTCCATTTCCTCGGCTCCTCCTTCCCTGGGTCGGGAGTCGGGCTGTGGGAGAGGCGCAGATTCTCCGACAGCTCGAGTCCTCTTATTTTTGGACTTGGGTGCCTTGCAGGCCTTCCCACCAAGTCTGTGCTCCGAGCGTTTCCCTGCAGCTGCGCAAAGGCTGCAGTATGGCGCTACGGAGCATTGTGCCGCCCTGTGGCCGGGTCGACTGCAGCGGAAACATATTTCGCTGCGGTCGATTTGTGCAGTGCATTGTGCCCGGACATGCCCCTTTTCCAGGCACCGGAAGCACTGCACAGCCCGCTTTGGCAGGAGTTTGACCCTGGCAGACATCCAGCCTACCAGCAGTCGCCCGCCATCTGCAATCTTATTCGCAGCCGCGACCGGACACCGCACCCAAACAGTGCCCAGCCCGTCCGCACTGCTGCGAATTTCGCCTGCCGCCACATTGTCTGGCGGGCACCCACCGTTTTGGGCAATGGCCGCCACTACTACCTCCGGGGTCACGGACTCGTCCAGCCCCTCCACGCGTAATTCAGCCGTGGTCATGGGCCTGGACACTCGGACGTCCTCTGGCTTGAAGACCTCCCGGAGTTTGGCGGCCAACTTGTCCGCCCTCTCTTGCCTTGCCGCACCCGACAACTGAAGCATCTTGGCACCCGTGGCTGCCGTCCTGAAGACGAAACCAGTCGGGGTGCCAAACTCGCTAAATTGAAGCTTCTGCTTCATCTCCGTCAGGACCGACTTGTAGGTCACTCCCCTGCTCACGGCTTCAGGCTGCAGAGTAATAACTACAGCCTCGGAGCGTGGAGTAGTGACCTTGGGTGTCCTCGTGCCCTCTGGTCGAGTCGGTACCTGGGGAGGTGTCGGCTGCGGTGCCCTCTTTTTGCGGCCCCTCTTAACCACCGTCGTCCAGAGGTCCTGGGCGGGAGGCGCGGACGCCGGGATCGTGGCCTCTTGGGAGGTAGGGGGCGCGGTCGCACCCGCCGCCTTCTTCTTCTTTTTCCTCCTGCGGCGGCCCTCTCCACCCACCGTCACTTGGGTGGGAGAAGCGGTCACCGAGGACTGGGATGGCTGAACGGGGGCTGCGGACGCAACCTGTATTGGTGTCCCGAGTTCCGCCGCGGGCTCTTTGCCCCCTCCTGCAGGCCTCCGCGTGAGCTGCGCGGGCTTCGTCCTCGCGGGCTCTTCCAATCTCCGCCTGTCCGCTGCAAGCGGAGGCCGGAGTATCTGAGCTGGGGGCAGTCGAGACTCGATTGCCTCCAGGCGGGCACTCACCATGCCCCCACACTGCAGCATGCAGATTCTTGCCACCCTCTCTACGTCGTAGTCCGACAAACTGAGAGTGGGTGGCGCTGCAGGTGCAGGGGCCGACGAGGGAGCCGCCTGCTGCTGCCCGACACTTTGCAGAGCGGCAAACTGCCGCTTCAGGTCCTCCAGCTCGGATCGGAGACGGCTGTTCTCCGTCCACAACCTGGCAGTTTCTTCCGAGGTCGTGTGGTCATGGAGAACCAGAACCGCCTCCCTGATCCCCTCTGCCGCTTCTTTGAGGGCACGCGTGAAAGAGCCCTTCAGGTTGCCGGATTTGGTGGCAACCTTAAGGACAATGTCCACGCCGTCCATCACTTGGCGGCTAAGAGACTCTGCCGTCAGGCTCTCTCCGTTGACCGCCTGGGCAGACCGCCACTCTCGCGCGCGACGGGCCATTTCGGCCACCTCATCAGCCGCGACTGCTCTGCGTTGAGCACGCTTCGCGGCATTGGCCTCCGCCTTTGTGCCCACAAGAGCGACGGTGACCCCTCCCTGGTCGTCGGTCGAGACCGCGGGTGAGACGCGATCTGACCCGCTTGCCATCGGCGTATCGGGGCGTTTTAGAAATCGGCCCCGGGTGTCGCGTGACGCTGCAGGACTGTTAGTCCCGCGACCTCTGCCTCTTCTGGCCGTTGGCATCTTGGCAGCCGGCTGGTCGTCCTCACTAGAGGACAGACCCGCCGAAGCCGCGTCCGACTGGCCTCGCGAACGTTTCCCCCAAAACTTGGAGGACACGGCCGCAGCAGCTTGCGTCGATGTGTCGTCAGACTCCGACATGCACACCCTCTCCAGAACCACGCGTGGCTCCGTGGAGGGCGCGCATGTTGGAGTGTCTGGAGCCTCTGCTCCCGTCCTTACCCCCGATTTTGGGTCGGGTGGTTTAAAAGAGATCAGGTCTTCAAAAGACCGTGACCTGGATGAGCCTCCTCGGCCCTTGTTGCCACTGGCAAACGGAAAGCGATTGTTGCCCCCCCCAGAATACGGTGGGGCAGACGATCCCGAAGGGATCGTGGCGGATTCTCCAGCTGCTGTGCAGCTGGTACCGCCCTGGGGTAATATATTTACAGTCGCCTTTTTCATTTTGTGCCTTTGAAGGGTGCGGTCCCTGACTCCCCATTCCATCAATATAAATATATAAACATATACACATAAATATAAATATATACATATATACATAAGTTCCCCCCCTCCCCCCTGATCCCCCACCACAACCATTCGCCACGCTCACAGTCACGTCTGACGGGCAGACGCGTACCAGAGGGCGACGAATGCCGCGATGCAAAATCAAGGAAGATCCCCAACCCTGATTCACTCCCCGAAAACTTCGAGAAGTGAATCACTAATCACGTACCGTCCGATGACCCGTTTGAGCCATCGCACGGCACACGATGTTTTCCCCGCCCAAATTCACTCCCCGAAAACTTCGAGAAGTGAATCACTAATCACGTACCGTCCGATGACCCACTTGAGCCATCGCACGGCACACGACGTTTTCCCCGCCCCGATTTACTCCCCGAAAACTTCGAAGAGTGAATCACTAATCACGTACTGTCCGATGACCCTGCTTGAGCCATCGCACGGTACACGATGAAATCCCCCCCCTATGCACATCGAACCTCGCACGACAGACCAGTGGGTCATCGCACGACGAACGATGTGAGCCCTCCCCCAGAATATTAGCCACGACAGTACCATTTCCCGATTCCTCGAGGAATAATACTGTCGCGCCCAGGGTGCACCAGCCCAGCAGCTGCTCTTTCCTCCAGACGTATCGAGAGGGACCAGCAGCCGCCAGACAAACGTGGAGGAATTCTGCCGCACCCCAACCTAACCTAACCTTTTTTTTTTTTTTTTTTTTTGACGCTGGGAAAAAATGCATTACGCATACCCTCCCATCGGGGGATGAGAGGGGTATGTGGGACTCCCCGGTCTGACCCGGTATACCCACTAAAACGACCCAGCGACATTCCCGCTTCGTCCAAGTGGCGGGGGACTGGGAAACCGGCATAGCCTTTACGTCCAGTCCTCCGCCGACGATCGCCCTTCATGGCGGGCCCCTCACTGGGACCCGGGAATGACTGACGGAGGTGGTGACGGGTGCAATGCGGGCGAAGGCACCCCCGTGCCTGTCGCCCGCCCGTCGCCACCATGAGGAGGGAGAGGGCGTTGCCGTCTCCGACCCCTTCTTCGTCTGCGGAGCGGCGCAGCGAGAGGGTCATCCTCCCGCACGCGCTCCGCCTCCTCCTTTTGCGAGATTACGTCCTCGCAAAAGGAGGCGACCGCTGCCCAGGCCTCCTCGCTCCCCAGCATGGCGTTGACGACGCCGGGAAGCGAGAGGTCCGGTCCGATTACCGCGGTCAGACCGCGGCGCAACTCGGACCAGGCTGGGCACACCTCCAGGGTGTGCTGCGCAGTATCCTCCGGCGCACCGCAGTCGTGGCACGCCGGGGTCTCCTCCCTCCCGATCCGGTGCAGGTGCGATCCGAAACAACCATGGCCGGATAACACCTGCACCAGACGGAACGAGAGGAAACCGTGGGACCGCTCGAGCCAGCTCCGCAACACCGGACCGAGCGCGTCCAATGTCCGGCGGCCAAAGGTGGCGGTGGCGAGGTCCTCTGACCAGTGAAGGACGATAGCGTCCCTCGCCTCCCGCCGCACGGCCTCCCGCTCTTCGGCGACGGGGCGCTCCCCGAGAGCCTTCCGGCGCGCCGTCCACTCGTACACTCTGGCGAGCACCCAAGCCTCCAACTCCCAAGGAGGGGTGCCAGCCAGAGCGCATGCCGCCGAAAAGCCCACCGAGCGGTAGGCCCTCGCCACCCGCTGTGCAATGGCCCTTTGGGGCCTGCGGATGGCCGTCGCATTCTCCCTCCTGTGGAGGGAGTCCGCCCAGATGGGGGCCCCGTAAAGGGCCATGCTCCTCAATATGCCTGCATACAGGCGCCGGCATTTCGCTTTGGGCCCCCCCAGGTTCGGGAGGAGCCACGAGAGGGCGTCCGCGGCCTTTAGCAGGCGCGTCGACAGCCCGCTGAAATGCGGGCCGAAGCGCCACCTGTCGTCCAGCACCAGCCCCAAATACTTCATCTGGGGCTGGACCCCTATCCTGACGCCCTCCACAATTATGTGGGCGTCGGGAGGGCAGCGCTGCCGAGGCCCGCGAAAGAACACGGCCTCGGTCTTGTGCAGCGCCACCTTCAATCCCAGGCGGCGGATCCTCTCTGCAACCAAGGATCCGCCAGCCGAGGCCAAACAGGCCGCGTCCGCAAAGTTCCTCCCCCGGGCTGTGAGGAGAGTGTCATCCGCGTAGCAGATGACACTCGTGCCCTGGAGGAGGGCTCCTCGCAGGAGCCAGTTGAACCCGATGTTCCACAGGGGAGGGCCAAGCACGGACCCCTGCGGAACACCGGACTCTGCGCCGTACCGCCTCACCGTGGCCGTTTTGTCCACTAGAAGGACTTCTCGGTCCTCCAGGTAGCTGGCCAGGAGGTCCCGCAGGTATTGGGGCACTCCGTGATATCGGAGCGCCTCCAATATCGTCGAGTGGGGGACGGAGTTGAAGGCGTTGGCAATGTCGAATGACACCGCCAGCACTCCGTCCCCCGCCTCCACCGCTTCCTTCACCTGGCCCTTGAGTAGGGCCAGCGCATCGATCGTCGAACGCCCTCGACGGAAGCCGAATTGGGCGTCCGACAGATCCGGCCCTACCCCCCGCAAATGGCTGTCAAGCCGGGAGGCGACAATCCCCTCGAACAACTTACCGACCTCATCGAGCAGGACGACGGGCCGGTATGCCGAGGGGGAGTCCACCGGGCGTCCCGCTTTTCGGAGGAGGCAAAGCTGCCCCTCCTTCCACAGTTTCGGGAACCTCCCAGCCGTAAAGCACGCGCTGAAGAGGTCCCGAAACCTGTCCTCCATGCCGGAGGCGGCGATCGCCAGCACCCTTGCGGGGACGCCGTCTGGTCCGGGCGCCGTCTTTTTCGCGCGGAGGCTGAGAACCCCCGCGTATAACTCTGCCACTGTCACCGCGGGGACATTCTCCTCCTCCGGCGAAGCCACCCCTTGCGGGGGATCCATCGTTGGTGGGGTGAAGTCGGTCCTGCGCGGAAACAGGGACCGGACCACCCCATCCAGCAACGCTGGATCGAGGGTCTCCGACAGTGGGGGACCATAGGGGCGGAGCTGGTTCCGCGCCGCCTTATATGGTCTCCCATAGGGGTCCCTGTCGAGACCCTCCAGCATCTCGGCTCTCGCCGAGTCCTGTGCAGCACCCATTGCAGACTTGAGGACCGTCGTCGCCTCTCGGTAAGAGGCGTATAGGCGGTCCTCTTCTGCCCGGTCTCGGTTTTGGGCGCTGCGACGTCGGCTCCGCGTGTAGGCCCTTCTGGCCGCCACGCAGGTGGCCCGGAGTCCCTCCAGCTCCTCCGTCCACCAATAGACGGCACGACGGGGTGGCGGACGGCGAGACCGGGGCATGCTGGAGTTGCACACCTCGGTCAGGGACCCTCTGAGCTGGACCGCAGCGGCGTCTACGTCCAGGCCCTCTACAGGGGGCGACAGCCAGTCCTGGAGGAAGGCCGCCTCCTTGGCTGCCTCCCGGTCCAGGCGGGTGAGTGCCCACCGCGGGAAGGGAGATTGCCCAGCGCGGGCCATCCCCCTCCCGCCCTGCTGGGTGGAGATGTCGAACCGCACATATCGGTGGTCCGACAACGTCTCCACCATCTCTACCCGCCAGTTGACGACGCGGGCGGCCAGCGTGGGGGTGGCAAACGACACGTCCACCACCGACCCACCCTGTTGCCGCACACACGTGTGGACCGCCCCCCTGTTGAGGAGGGACACACCGCTTGAGGCCGCCCAAAACTCGACGGCGCGTCCCCGGACGTTGCAACCTGCGGCCGGGTTGCCCCAGGCCACCGACTTGGCGTTCAGGTCGCCCAACAGCAGAACTTGGCGTGGCGCCGCCCTCCCTTTGACTGCGGTGAGGATCTCGAGGAAATCCTCAAAGTCCGAGAGAGGGCGGTTTGGGGAGAAATATACCCCCACCAGGGCCATGTCTCCCCAGGCGGCGGCCACGTATCCCGGTCCCCTCTCTAAGAGCGAGAGGGGAGGGGAGTCTGTGGAAGACCGCGCCACCAACGCCACCAAGCCGTCCCGGTCGCCCAGCCAACGGCCAGGGACCGAGTAAGGTTCGGCGACCACCGCCAAGTCCACCAACCACTCAGCCATGGTCTGCATCAGCAGATCCTGGGCTGCCCTGCAGTGGTTGGCGTTCGCCTGGAGAATGCGATGTTCGACCCTATCCATCAGTCGGACATCGCACCCCCCTCCGCAACCGCCGCAGGAACGACGGGGATAGCGGCAGCAGCAGCAAGCCTGGTCGGTGCCAGTGCTTTGCCACGCTTAGGGGGAGGATTGCAGTTCCTCCCCTTCATGACATGGCCTGCCAGGCGGCCACTGGCGGCACACACCGCGCAGTGTGGCGTGGCGGCCTCACAAGATACGGCTTTGTGGCCGTTCTTGCCGCAGCGGTAGCACGTGTCCGTCCTGTCTACCGAGGACGGACACATGGGCCGGGTGTGACCGATGCCGAAGCACCGGAAACACCGCAGAGGCTGGTCCTCGAGTGCCCGAACCGCACCCGAGCTATACCCAACTGCGAGCCGTCCCTTGGCAAGGACGGCTTTGGCAGCGGCGATTGGGCACTCGAGGCGAATGGTGCCCATGCCGCCACGGCCGGGCCTTATGTCCCGGCCTTGTACCGCCGCGGCGCTACAACCCCCTATGGCTGCGACCGCCGCCACTACCTCCTCTTTAGTGACGGAGTCGTCGAGCTCCGTCACCTCAAAGGCCGCCGTCTTGACTGGTCGGGCCACCTTGGCAGAGTCTGCGATGACCTCCTGCAGCTTTGCTGCGAAGAGGTCCGCGTGGGCACTCCCCTCGGCCCCCGGGAACTCGAAAATTCGAGCCCCGGCTTGTGTCCGCCGGCAAGACACGCTGCCGATCCCCAGCTGGGTGGGATCGGCATTGGCACGCGCCCGTACTAATACGGACGCGTATGTCTCCCCTCGCTCCGCTGCCTCCGCGGTGAGTGTCACCACGACGGCTGCGGTTTTTGGGGGCACCAGCTTTCCCCTCCCTCTCCCCTTCCCCTTTCCCTTGTCGGTCGTCTGCGACCGACTGGGAGGGGTGGTGGCGGGGACGGCTGGTACGGCCTTCGCCGACTTTTTACCCCTGCCCTTTCCCTTACGGACCACTTGCGTCCACTCGTTGGACGGGGTGGTGGCAGGGAGTGTGGTGTCTTCCACCTGGGAGGTGGACGGCCCCGGCTCGCTCGGCTGCCTCTTATCCGCCGCAAGCGGCGGTCGGAGGCGTTTCTCCGGCAAGAGCCGGTCCTCTATGCCCGCTAAGCAGGCCCTTGTGAAGGCCCTCTCCTCCATCACAACCTTGCGGATGATGTCCTCAAGGTTGGAGGATGGGCCTTCTGCCACAGGGCTCGTCCGGGCCTGTTGTGGCTGGGCCGTGGCTTCAGCCAGCTTCTGATGCAGCTGGCTGACCTCCAACTGCAGGCGATCTACTTGCGCCTGCAGTTGCCGCGTCTCGTCGGTGGTCTTTCGACGGACCAGCTCCGTGACGACACCGCGCATGCTCGCGGCCCGGCACTTGAGGGCCTTCTGGAAGGTCCCCTTTAGGTTGGAGGACTTAGAGGCGACCTCCACGATCTCCTCCTCGTCCTCCTCCGCCATTCTCTCCAGCTCGGCGAGAGAGTGGTCTGCGTACAGAACGCGGGACGCACCGTACCCGGACTTGGCCCGGGCGACGTGCGCCCGCTTCTCTTTGGCGGCAACCTTCTCCTCCAGCTCTTGCTGGAGCTGTTCTCGCCGGGCCAGGTCCAACTTGCGTTGGGCGTCCGCGAGCCCAACGTTGTGGGTATCCGCGGCCTTGGTTGTTGGCTTTTTAGCCTTCGAACCCGAGGCCTGGGAACCCTCGGATCCACCGCTCAGGTGGACACGCTTCCGCGACCTAGAGCCGCTCGCGTCCGACACACCAAATAGCGAGTCGTTGTCGGACGACTCATCCGCCAGAAAGCCTGCCGCAGAAGGCGCGCGGCTAGGTTCAGACGCCGGAGCGTCGGAGTGGCCCTGAGAAGGGCCTTTTGGTTGGCCCTGAGAAGGGCCTTTGGCTTTGGTTTGGCCCTGAGAAGGGCCTTTGGGTTGGCCCTGAGAAGGGCCTTTGGTCTTTAAAAATCGCCCGGAGGCGCTACGCGTTGATTGAGACATAGGCTCCGACAGTTCGTACTTCACAAGGCAAGATAAAATAGCAACGAGATCACAGTGCACTTTGGCCGTACCCAGTCTGCCACTCCGTTACGGTGGTCAGAACTGGGCCGTTTCCAGGGGACGCGACGTGGACGCAAGCACTGTGGGGTGGTCCCCCAACCTAACCTTTTTTTTTTTTTTTTTTTTTTTTTTTTTTTTGACGCTGGGAAAAAATGCGTTACGCATACCCTCCCATCGGGGGATGAGAGGGGTATGTGGGACTCCCCGGTCTGACCCGGTATACCCACTAAAACGACCCAGCGACATTCCCGCTTCGTCCAAGTGGCGGGGGACTGGGAAACCGGCATAGCCTTTACGTCCAGTCCTCCGCCGACGATCGCCCTTCATGGCGGGCCCCTCACAGGGACCCGGGAATGACTGACGGAGGTGGTGACGGGTGCAATGCGGGCGAAGGCACCCCCGTGCCTGTCGCCCGCCCGTCGCCACCATGAGGAGGGAGAGGGCGTTGCCGTCTCCGACCCCTTCTTCGTCTGCGGAGCGGCGCAGCGAGAGGGTCGTCCTCCCGCACGCGCTCCGCCTCCTCCTTTTGCGAGATTACGTCCTCGCAAAAGGAGGCGACCGCTGCCCAGGCCTCCTCGCTCCCCAGCATGGCGTTGACGACGCCGGGAAGCGAGAGGTCCGGTCCGATTACCGCGGTCAGACCGCGGCGCAACTCGGACCAAGCTGGGCACACCTCCAAGGTGTGCTGCGCCGTGTCCTCCGGCGCGCCGCAGTCGTGGCACGCCGGGGTCTCCTCCCTCCCGATCCGGTGCAGGTGCGATCCGAAACAGCCATGGCCGGATAACACCTGCACCAGACGGAACGAGAGGAAACCGTGGGACCGCTCGAGCCAGCCCTGTAGAACCGGACCGAGCGCGTCCAACGTCCGGCGGCCAAAGGTGGCGGTGGCGAGGTCCTCTGTCCAGTGAAGGACGATAGCGTCCCTCGCCTCCCGCCGCACGGCCTCCCGCTCTTCGGCGACGGGGCGCTCCCCGAGAGCCTTCCGGCGGGCCGTCCACTCGTATACCCTGGCGAGCACCCAAGCCTCCAACTCCCAAGGAGGGGTGCCAGCCAGAGCGCAAGCCGCAGAAAAGCCCACCGAGCGGTAGGCCCTCGCCACCCGCTGTGCAATGGCCCTTTGGGGCCTGCGGATGGCCGTCGCATTCTCCCTCCTGTGGAGGGAGTCCGCCCAGATTGGGGCCCCATATAGGGCCATGCTCCGCAAGATGCCGGCATACAGGCGCCGGCATTTCGCCTTGGGCCCCCCCAGGTTCGGCAGGAGCCACGAGAGGGCGTCCGCGGCCTTGAGCAGGCGCGTCGACAGCCCGCTGAAATGGGGGCCGAAGCGCCACCTGTCGTCTAGTACCAGCCCCAGATACTTCATCTGGGGCTGGACCCCTATCCTGACGCCTTCCACAATTATGTGGGCATCGGGAGGGCAGCGCTGCCGAGGCCCGCGAAAGAACACGGCCTCAGTCTTGTGCAGCGCCACCTTCAATCCCAGGCGGCGGATCCTCTCTGCAACCAAGGATCCGCCAGCCGAGGCCAGACAGGCCGCGTCCGCGAAATTCCTCCCCCGGGCAGTGAGGAGAGTGTCATCCGCATAGCAGATGACACTCGTGCCCTGGAGGAGGGCTCCTCGCAGGAGCCAGTTGAACCCGATGTTCCACAGGGGAGGGCCAAGCACGGACCCCTGCGGAACACCGGACTCTGCGCCGTACCGCCTCACGGTGGCTGTTTTGTCAACTAGGAGGACTTCTCGGTCCTCCAGGTAGCTGGCCAGGAGGTCCCGCAGGTATTGGGGCACTCCGTGATATTGGAGCGCCTCCAATATCGTCGTGTGGGGGACGGAGTTGAAGGCGTTGGCAATGTCGAATGACACCGCCAGCACTCCGTCCCCCGCCTCCACCGCTTCCTTCACCTGGCCCTTGAGTAGGGCAAGCGCATCGATCGTCGAACGCCCTCGACGGAAGCCGAATTGGGCGTCCGACAGATCCGGCCCTACCCCCCGCAAATGGCTGTCAAGCCGGGAGGCGACAATCCCCTCGAACAACTTACCGACCTCATCGAGCAGGACGACGGGCCGGTATGCCGAGGGGGAGTCCACCGGGCGTCCCGCTTTTCGGAGGAGGCAAAGCTGCCCCTCCTTCCACAGTTTCGGGAACCTCCCAGCCGTAAAGCACGCGCTGAAGAGGTCCCGAAACCTGTCCTCCATGCCGGAGGCGGCGATCGCCAGCACCCTTGCGGGGACGCCGTCTGGTCCGGGGGCCGTCTTTTTTGCGCGGAGGCTGAGAACCCCCGCGTATAACTCTGCCACTGTCACCGCGGGGACATCCTCCTCCTCCGGCGAAGCCGCCCCTTGCGGGGGATCCATCGTTGGTGGGGTGAAGTCGGTCCTGCGCGGAAACAGGGACCGGACCACCCCATCCAGCAACGCTGGATCGAGGGTCTCCGACAGTGGGGGACCATAGGGGCGGAGCTGGTTCCGCGCCGCCTTATATGGTCTCCCATAGGGGTCCCTGTCGAGACCCTCCAGCATCTCGGCTCTCGCCGAGTCTTGTGCAGCACCCATTGCAGACTTGAGGACCGTCGTCGCCTCTCGGTAAGAGGCGTATAGGCGGTCCTCTTCTGCCCGGTCTCGGTTTTGGGCGCTGCGACGTCGGCTCCGCGTGTAGGCCCTTCTGGCCGCCACGCAGGTGGCCCGGAGTCCCTCCAGCTCCTCCGTCCACCAATAGACGGCACGACGGGGAGGCGGACGGCGAGACCGGGGCATGCTGGAGTTGCACACCTCGGTCAGGGACCCTCTGAGCTGGACCGCAGCGGCGTCTACGTCCAGGCCCTCGACAGGGGGCGACAGCCAGTCCTGGAGGAAGGCCGCCTCCTTGGCTGCCTCCCGGTCCAGGCGGGTGAGTGCCCACCGCGGGAAGGGAGATTGCCCAGTGCGGGTCATCCCCCTCCCGCCCTGCTGGGTGGAGATGTCGAACCGCACATATCGGTGGTCCGACAACGTCTCCACCATCTCTACCCGCCAGTTGACGACGCGGGCGGCCAGCGCGGGGGTGGCAAACGACACGTCCACCACCGACCCACCCTGTTGCCGCACACACGTGTGGACCGCCCCCCTGTTGAGGAGGGACACACCGCTTGAGGCCGCCCAAAACTCGACGGCGCGTCCCCGGACGTTGCAACCTGCGGCCGGGTTGCCCCAGGCCGTCGACTTGGCGTTCAGGTCGCCCAACAGCAGAACTTGGCGTGGCGCCGCCCTCCCTTTGACTGCAGTGAGGATCTCGAGGAAATCCTCAAAGTCCGAGAGAGGGCGGTTTGGGGAGAAATAGACCCCTACCAGGGCCATGTCTCCCCAGGCGGCGGCCACGTATCCCGGTCCCCTCTCTAAGAGCGAGAGGGGAGGGGAGTCTGTGGAAGACCGCGCCACCAACGCCACCAAGCCGTCCCGGTCGCCCAGCCAACGGCCAGGGACCGAGTAAGGTTCGGCGACCACCGCCAAGTCCACCAACCACTCAGCCATGGTCTGCATCAGCAGATCCTGGGCTGCCCTGCAGTGGTTGGCGTTCGCCTGGAGGATGCGATGTTCGACCCTATCCATCAGTCGGACATCGCACCCCCCTCCGCAGCCGTCGCAGGAACGACGGAGTCAGCGGCAGCAGCAGCAGGCCTGGTCGGTGCCAGCGCTTTGCCACGCTTAGGGGGAGGGTTGCACTTCCTCCCCTTCATGACGTGGCCTGCCAGACGGCCACTGGCGGCACACACTGCGCAGTGTGGTGTGGCGGCCTCACAAGAGACGGCTTTGTGGCCGTTCTTGCCGCAGCGGTAGCACGTGTCCGTCCTGTCTACCGAGGACGGACACATGGGCCGGGTGTGTCCGATGCCGAAGCACCGGAAACACCGCAGAGGCTGGTCCTCGAGTGCCCCAACCGCACCAAAGCTGAACCCAATCGCGAGCCGTCCCTTGGCAAGGACGGCTTTTGCAGCGGCGATTGGGCACTCGAGGCGAATGGTGCCCATGCCGCCGCGTCCGGGTCTTATGTCCCGGCCTTGGACCGCCGCGGCGTCACAGCCCCCTACCGCTGCGACCGCCGCAACCACCTCCTCCTTGGTGACGGAGTCGTCGAGCTCCGTCACCTCAATGGCCGCTGTCTTCACCGGTCGGGCCACCTTCGCTGAGTCCGCGATGACCTCTTGCAGCTTGGCTGCAAACAGGTCAGCGTGAGCACTCCCCTCGGCCCCCGGGAACTCGAAAATTCGAGCCCCGGCTTGTGTCCGCCGGCAAGACACGCTGCCGATCCCCAATTGGGTGGGATCGGCATTGGCACGCGCCCGCACTAATACGGACGCGTAGGTCTCCCCTCGCTCCGCAGCCTCCGCGGTGAGCGTCACCACGACGGCTGCGGTTTTTGGGGGGACCAACTTCCTCTTTCCCCGCACTTTCCCCTTTCCCTTGCCGGTCGTCTGCGACCGACTGGGAGCGGTGGTGGCGGGGATGGCAGGTACGGCCTTCACCGACTTTTTTCCCCTGCCCTTTCCCTTGCGGACCACATCCGTCCACTCGTTGGACGGGGTGGTGGCAGGGAGAAGAGTGTCTTCCGCCTGGGAAGAGGACGGCCCCTGCTCGCTCGGCTGCCTCTTGTCCGCTGCAAGCGGCGGTCGGAGGCTTTTCTCCGGCAAGAGCCGGTCCTCTATGCCCGCTAAGCAGGCCCTTGTGAAGGCCCTCTCCTCCATCACAACCTTGCGGATGATATCCTCAAGGTTGGAGGATGGGCCTTCTGCCACAGGGCTCGTACGGGCCTGTTGTGGCTGGCCCGTGGCTTCAGCCAGCTTTTGATGAAGCTGGCTGACCTCCGACTGCAGGCGGTCCACCTTCGCCTGCAGTTGCCGCGTCTCGTCGGTGGTTTTACGACGGACCAGCTCCGTGACGACACCGCGCAAGCTCGCAGCCCGGCTCTTGAGGGCCTTTTGGAAGGTCCCCTTTAGGTTTGAGGACTTAGAGGCGACCTCCACGATCTCCTCCTCGTCCTCCTCCGCCATCCTCTCCAGCTCGGCGAGAGAGTGGTCCGCGTACAGGACGCGGGACGCACCGTACCCGGACTTGGCCCGGGCGACGTGCGCCCGCTTCTCCTTGGCGGCAACCTTCTCCTCCAGCTCTTTTTGGAGCTGCACTCGCCGGGTGAGGTCTAGCTGGCGTTGAGCGTCCGCGAGCCCAACGTCGTGGGTATCCGCGGCCACAGTCGTCGGCTTTTTAGCCTTCGACCCAGAGGCTTGCGAACCCTCGGACCCACCGCTCAAATGGACCCGCTTCCGCGAGCGAGAACCACTCGCGTCCGACACTCCAAGTAGTGAGTCGTTATCGGACGACTCATCCGCTAAAAAGCCTGCCGCAGATGACGCGCGGCTGGCTACTGACGCCGGGGCGTCGGGGTGGCCCTGAGAAGGGCCTTTGGGTTGGCCCTGAGAAGGACCTTTGGGTGGGCCCTGAGAAGGACCCTTGGGTTGGCCCTGAGAAGGGCCTTTGGTTTTTAAAAATCGCCCGGAGGCGCTACGCGTAAGTTTGGACATATTCGACAACACGACAATCGTAGTTCGCAAGGCAAGCAATAAGAAGCTACGAGAGCACAGAGCACTTTGGCCGTACCCAGTCTGCCACTCCGTTACGGTGGTCAGAACTGGGCCGTTTCCAGGGGACGCGACGTGGACGCAAGCTCTGTGGGGTGGTCCCCCCCCCCAACCTAACCTAACCTTTTTTTTTTTTTTTTTTTTTTTTTTTTTTTTTGACGCTGGGAAAAAATGCATTACGCATACCCTCCCATCGGGGGATGAGAGGGGTATGTGGGACTCCCCGGTCTGACCCGGTATACCCACTAAAACGACCCAGCGACATTCCCGCTTCGTCCAAGTGGCGGGGGACTGGGAAACCGGCATAGCCTTTACGTCCAGTCCTCCGCCGACGATCGCCCTTCATGGCGGGCCCCTCACAGGGACCCGGGAATGACTGACGGAGGTGGTGACGGGTGCAATGCGGGCGAAGGCACCCCCGTGCCTGTCGCCCGCCCGTCGCCACCATGAGGAGGGAGAGGGCGTTGCCGTCTCCGACCCCTTCTTCGTCTGCGGAGCGGCGCAGCGAGAGGGTCATCCTCCCGCACGCGCTCCGCCTCCTCCTTTTGCGAGATTACGTCCTCGCAAAAGGAGGCGACCGCTGCCCAGGCCTCCTCGCTCCCCAGCATGGCGTTGACGACGCCGGGAAGCGAGAGGTCCGGTCCGATTACCGCGGTCAGACCGCGGCGCAACTCGGACCAGGCTGGGCACACCTCCAGGGTGTGCTGCGCAGTATCCTCTGGCGCACCGCAGTCGTGGCACGCCGGGGTCTCCTCCCTCCCGATCCGGTGCAGGTGCGATCCGAAACAACCATGGCCGGATAACACCTGCACCAGACGGAACGAGAGGAAACCGTGGGACCGCTCGAGCCAGCTCCGCAACACCGGACCGAGCGCGTCCAATGTCCGGCGGCCAAAGGTGGCGGTGGCGAGGTCCTCTGACCAGTGAAGGACGATAGCGTCCCTCGCCTCCCGCCGCACGGCCTCCCGCTCTTCGGCGACGGGGCGCTCCCCGAGAGCCTTCCGGCGCGCCGTCCACTCGTACACTCTGGCGAGCACCCAAGCCTCCAACTCCCAAGGAGGGTTGCCAGCCAGAGCGCATGCCGCCGAAAAGCCCACCGAGCGGTAGGCCCTCGCCACCCGCAGTGCAATGGCCCTTTGGGGCCTGCGGATGGCCGTCGCATTCTCCCTCCTGTGGAGGGAGTCCGCCCAGATGGGGGCCCCGTAAAGGGCCATGCTCCTCAATATGCCTGCATACAGGCGCCGGCATTTCGCTTTGGGCCCCCCCAGGTTCGGGAGGAGCCACGAGAGGGCGTCCGCGGCCTTTAGCAGGCGCGTCGACAGCCCGCTGAAATGCGGGCCGAAGCGCCACCTGTCGTCCAGCACCAGCCCCAAATACTTCATCTGGGGCTGGACCCCTATCCTGACGCCCTCCACAATTATGTGGGCGTCGGGAGGGCAGCGCTGCCGAGGCCCGCGAAAGAACACGGCCTCGGTCTTGTGCAGCGCCACCTTCAATCCCAGGCGGCGGATCCTCTCTGCAACCAAGGATCCGCCAGCCGAGGCCAGACAGGCCGCGTCCGCAAAGTTCCTCCCCCGGGCTGTGAGGAGAGTGTCATCCGCGTAGCAGATGACACTCGTGCCCTGGAGGAGGGCTCCTCGCAGGAGCCAGTTGAACCCGATGTTCCACAGGGGAGGGCCAAGCACGGACCCCTGCGGAACACCGGACTCTGCGCCGTACCGCCTCACCGTGGCCGTTTTGTCCACTAGGAGGACTTCTCGGTCCTCCAGGTAGCTGGCCAGGAGGTCCCGCAGGTATTGGGGCACTCCGTGATATCGGAGCGCCTCCAATATCGTCGAGTGGGGGACGGAGTTGAAGGCGTTGGCAATGTCGAATGACACCGCCAGCACTCCGTCCCCCGCCTCCACCGCTTCCTTCACCTGGCCCTTGAGTAGGGCCAGCGCATCGATCGTCGAACGCCCTCGACGGAAGCCGAATTGGGCGTCCGACAGATCCGGCCCTACCCCCCGCAAATGGCTGTCAAGCCGGGAGGCGACAATCCCCTCGAACAACTTACCGACCTCATCGAGCAGGACGACGGGCCGGTATGCCGAGGGGGAGTCCACCGGGCGTCCCGCTTTTCGGAGGAGGCAAAGCTGCCCCTCCTTCCACAGTTTCGGGAACCTCCCAGCCGTAAAGCACGCGCTGAAGAGGTCCCGAAACCTGTCCTCCATGCCGGAGGCGGCGATCGCCAGCACCCTTGCGGGGACGCCGTCTGGTCCGGGCGCCGTCTTTTTCGCGCGGAGGCTGAGAACCCCCGCGTATAACTCTGCCACTGTCACCGCGGGGACATCCTCCTCCTCCGGCGAAGCCGCCCCCTGCGGGGGATCCATCGTTGGTGGGGTGAAGTCGGTCCTGCGCGGAAACAGGGACCGGACCACCCCATCCAGCAACGCTGGATCGAGGGTCTCCGACAGTGGGGGACCATAGGGGCGGAGCTGGTTCCGCGCCGCCTTATATGGTCTCCCATAGGGGTCCCTGTCGAGACCCTCCAGCATCTCGGCTCTCGCCGAGTCCTGTGCAGCACCCATTGCAGACTTGAGGACCGTCGTCGCCTCTCGGTAAGAGGCGTATAGGCGGTCCTCTTCTGCCCGGTCTCGGTTTTGGGCGCTGCGACGTCGGCTCCGCGTGTAGGCCCTTCTGGCCGCCACGCAGGTGGCCCGGAGTCCCTCCAGCTCCTCCGTCCACCAATAGACGGCACGACGGGGAGGCGGACGGCGAGACCGGGGCATGCTGGAGTTGCACACCTCGGTCAGGGACCCTCTGAGCTGGACCGCAGCGGCGTCTACGTCCAGGACCTCGACAGGGGGCGACAGCCAGTCCTGGAGGAAGGCCGCCTCCTTGGCTGCCTCCCGGTCCAGGCGGGTGAGTGCCCATCGCGGGAAGGGAGATTGCCCAGCGCGGGCCATCCCCCTCCCGCCCTGCTGGGTGGAGATGTCGAACCGCACATATCGGTGGTCCGACAACGTCTCCACCATCTCTACCCGCCAGTTGACGACGCGGGCGGCCAGCGCGGGGGTGGCAAACGACACGTCCACCACCGACCCACCCTGTTGCCGCACACACGTGTGGACCGCCCCCCTGTTGAGGAGGGACACACCGCTTGAGGCCGCCCAAAACTCGACGGCGCGTCCCCGGACGTTGCAACCTGCGGCCGGGTTGCCCCAGGCCGTCGACTTGGCGTTCAGGTCGCCCAACATCAGAACTTGGCGTGGCGCCGCCCTCCCTTTGACTGCGGTGAGGATCTCGAGGAAATCCTCAAAGTCCGAGAGAGGGCGGTTTGGGGAGAAATAGACCCCAACCAGGGCCATGTCTCCCCAGGCGGCGGCCACGTATCCCGGTCCCCTCTCTAAGAGCGAGAGGGGAGGGGAGTCTGTGGAAGACCGCGCCACCAACGCCACCAAGCCGTCCCGGTCGCCCAGCCAACGGCCAGGGACCGAGTAAGGTTCGGCGACCACCGCCAAGTCCACCAACCACTCAGCCATGGTCTGCATCAGCAGATCCTGGGCTGCCCTGCAGTGGTTGGCGTTCGCCTGGAGGATGCGATGTTCGACCCTATCCATCAATCGGACATCGCACCCCCCTCCGCAGCCGTCGCAGGAACGACGGAGTCAGCGGCAGCAGCAGTAGGCCTGGTCGGTGCCAGCGCTTTGCCACGCTTAGGGGGAGGATTGCACTTCCTCCCCTTCATGACGTGGCCTGCCAGGCGGCCACTGGCGGCACACACCGCGCAGTGCGGCGTGGCGGCCTCGCAAGAGACGGCTTTGTGGCCGTTCTTGCCGCAGCGGTAGCATGTGTCCGTCCTATCCACCGTGGACGGACACATGGGCCGGGTGTGACCGATGCCGAAGCACCGGAAACACCGCAGAGGCTGGTCCTCGAGGGCCCGGACTGCACCCGAGCTGAACCCAAGCGACAGCCGTCCCTTGGCAAGGACGGCTTTGGCAGCGGCGATTGGGCACTCTAGGCGAATGGTGCCCATGCCGCCACGGCCGGGCCTTATGTCCCGGCCTTGTACCGCCGCGGCGCCACAGCCTCCTATCGCTGCGACCGCCGCCACTACCTCCTCTTTAGTGACGGAGTCGTCGAGCTCCGTCACCTCGAAGGCCGCCGTCTTGACCGGTCGGGCCACCTTGGCCGAGTCTGCGATGACCTCCTGCAGCTTTGCTGCGAAGAGGTCCGCATGGGCACTCCCCTCGGCCCCCGGGAACTCGAAAATTCGAGCCCCGGCTTGTGTCCGCCGGCAAGAGATGCTGCCGATACCCAATTGGGTGGGATCGGCATTCGCACGCGCCCGCACCAAAACGGACGCGTACGTCTCCCCTCGCTCCGCCGCCTCCGCGGTGAGCGTCACCACGACGGCAGCAGTTTTCGGGGGGACTAGCTTCCCCTTTCCTTTCGCCTTTCCCTTGCCGGTCGTCTGCGACCGACTGGGAGCGGTGGTGGCGGGGACGGCAGGTGCGGCCTTCGCCGACTTCTTGCCCCTGCCCTTTCCCTTGCGGACCACTTGCGTCCACTCGTTGGACGGGGTGGTGGCAGGGAGTTGGGTGTCTTCCACCTGGGAGGAGGACGGCCCCGGCTCACTCGGCTGCCTCTTGTCCGCCGCAAGCGGCGGTCGGAGGCGTTTCTCCGGCAAGAGCCGGTCCTCGATGCCTGCCAGGCAGGCCCTTGTGAAGGCCCTCTCCTCCATCACAACCTTGCGGATGATATCCTCAAGGTTGGAGGATGGGCCTTCTGCCGCAGGGCTCGTCTGGGCCTGTTGCGGCTGGGCCGTGGCTTCAGCCAGCTTTCGATGAAGCTGGCTGACCTCCGACTGCAGGCGATCCACCTTCGCCTGCAGTTGCCGCGTCTCGTCGGTGGTTTTGCGAAGGACCAGCTCCGCGACGACACCGCGCAAGCTCGCGGCCCGGCTCTTGAGGGCCTTTTGAAAGGTCCCCTTTAGGTTGGAGGACTTAGAGGCGACCTCCACAATCTCCTCCTCGTCCTCCTCCGCCATTCTCTCCAGCTCGGCGAGAGAGTGGTCCGCGTACAGGACGCGGGATGCACCGTACCCGGACTTGGCCCGAGCGACGTGCGCCCGCTTTTCCTTGGCGGCAACCTTCTCCTCTAGCTCTTGCTGGAGCTGCGCTCGCCGGGAGAGGTCCAGCTGGCGTTGGGCGTCCGCCAGCCCAACGTTATGGGTATCCGCGGCCACAGTCGTCGGCTTTTTAGCCTTCGACCCAGAGGCTACGGAACCCTCGGACCCACCGCTCAAATGGACCCGCTTCCGCGAGCGAGAACCACTCGCGTCCGACACTCCGAGTAGTGAGTCGTTATCGGACGACTCATCCGCTAAAAAGCCTGCCGCAGATGACGCGCGGCTGGCTACTGACGCCGGGGCGTCGGGGTGGCCCTGAGAAGGGCCTTTGGGTTGGCCCTGAGAAGGACCTTTGGGTGGGCCCTGAGAAGGACCCTGGGGTTGGCCCTGAGAAGGGCCTTTGGTTTTTAAAAATCGCCCGGAGGCGCTACGCGTAAGTTTTGACATATCGACCTAACCTTTTTTTTTTTTTTTTTTTTTTTTTTTTTTTTTTTTTTTTTTTTTTTTTTTTTTTTTTTTTTGACGCTGGGAAAAAATGCATTACGCATACCCTCCCATCGGGGGATGAGAGGGGTATGTGGGACTCCCCGGTCTGACCCGGTATACCCACTAAAACGACCCAGCGACATTCCCGCTTCGTCCAAGTGGCGGGGGACTGGGAAACCGGCATAGCCTTTACGTCCAGTCCTCCGCCGACGATCGCCCTTCATGGCGGGCCCCTCACTGGGACCCGGGAATGACTGACGGAGGTGGTGACGGGTGCAATGCGGGCGAAGGCACCCCCGTGCCTGTCGCCCGCCCGTCGCCACCATGAGGAGGGAGACGGCGTTGCCGTCTCCGACCCCTTCTTCGTCTGCGGAGCGGCGCAGCGAGAGGGTCGTCCTCCCGCACGCGCTCCGCCTCCTCCTTTTGCGAGATTACGTCCTCGCAAAAGGAGGCGACCGCTGCCCAGGCCTCCTCGCTCCCCAGCATGGCGTTGACGACGCCGGGAAGCGAGAGGTCCGGTCCGATTACCGCGGTCAGACCGCGGCGCAACTCGGACCAAGCTGGGCACACCTCCAGGGTGTGCTGCGCAGTGTCCTCCGGCGCGCCGCAGTCGTGGCACGCCGGGGTCTCCTCCCTCCCGATCCGGTGCAGGTGCGATCCGAAACAACCATGGCCGGATAACACCTGCACCAGACGGAACGAGAGGAAACCGTGGGACCGCTCGAGCCAGCTCCGCAGAACCGGACCGAGCGCGTCCAACGTCCGGCGGCCAAAGGTGGCGGTGGCGAGGTCCTCTGTCCAGTGAAGGACGATAGCGTCCCTCGCCTCCCGCCGCACGGCCTCCCGCTCTTCGGCGACGGGGCGCTGCCCGAGAGCCTTCCGGCGCGCCGTCCACTCGTACACTCTGGCGAGCACCCAAGCCTCCAACTCCCAAGGAGGGGTGCCAGCCAGAGCGCATGCCGCCGAAAAGCCCACCGAGCGGTAGGCCCTCGCCACCCGCAGTGCAATGGCCCTTTGGGGCCTGCGGATGGCCGTCGCATTCTCCCTCCTGTGGAGGGAGTCCGCCCAGATGGGGGCCCCGTAAAGGGCCATACTCCGCAAGATGCCGGCATAGAGGCGCCGGCATTTTGCCTTGGGCCCCCCCAGGTTCGGTAGGAGCCACGAGAGGGCGTCAGCGGCCTTCAGCAGGCGCGTCGACAGCCCGCTGAAATGCGGGCCGAAGCGCCACCTGTCGTCTAGCACCAGCCCCAGATACTTCATCTGGGGCTGGACCCCTATCCTGACGCCCTCCACAATTATGTGGGCGTCGGGAGGGCAGCGCTGCCGAGGCCCGCGAAAGAACACGGCCTCGGTCTTGTGCAGCGCCACCTTCAATCCCAGGCGGCGGATCCTCTCTGCAACCAAGGATCCGCCAGCCGAGGCCAGACAGGCCGCGTCCGCAAAGTTCCTCCCCCGGGCAGTGAGGAGAGTGTCATCCGCGTAGCAGATGACACCCGTGCCCTGGAGGAGGGCTCCGCGCAGGAGCCAGTTGAACCCGATGTTCCACAAGGGAGGGCCAAGCACCGACCCCTGCGGAACACCGGACTCTGCGCCGTACCGCCTCACTGTGGCCGTCCTGTCCACTAGGAGGACTTCTCGGTCCTCCAGGTAGCTCGCCAAGAGGTCCCGCAAGTATTGGGGCACTCCGTGATATCGGAGCGCCTCCAATATCGTCGAGTGGGGGACGGAGTTGAAGGCGTTGGCAATGTCGAATGACACCGCCAGCACTCCGTCCCCCGCCTCCACCGCTTCCCTCACCTGGCCCTTGAGCAGGGCCAGCGCATCGATCGTCGAACGCCCTCGACGGAAGCCGAATTGGGCGTCCGAAAGATCCGGCCCTACCCCCCGCAAATGGCTGTCAAGCCGGGAGGCGACAATCCCCTCGAACAACTTACCGACCTCATCGAGCAGGACGACGGGCCGGTATGCCGAGGGGGAGTCCACCGGGCGTCCCGCTTTTCGGAGGAGGCAAAGCTGCCCCTCCTTCCACAGTTTCGGGAACCTCCCAGCCGTAAAGCACGCGCTGAAGAGGTCCCGAAACCTGTCCTCCATGCCGGAGGCGGCGATCGCCAGCACCCTTGCGGGGACGCCGTCTGGTCCGGGAGCCGTCTTTTTTGCGCGGAGGCTGAGAACCCCCGCGTATAACTCTGCCACTGTCACCGCGGGGACATCCTCCTCCTCCGGCGAAGCCGCCCCTTGCGGGGGATGCATCGTTGGTGGGGTGAAGTCGGTCCTGCGCGGAAACAGAGACCGGACCACCCCATCCAGCAACGCTGGCTCGAGGGTCTCCATATCGACCTAACCTTTTTTTTTTTTTTTTTTTTTTTTTTTTTTTTTTTTTTTTGACGCTGGGAAAAAATGCATTACGCATACCCACTCATCGGGGGATGAGAGGGGTATGTGGGACTCCCCGGTCTGACCCGGTATACCCACTAAAACGACCCAGCGACATTCCCGCTTCGTCCAAGTGGCGGGGGACTGGGAAACCGGCATAGCCTTTACGTCCAGTCCTCCGCCGACGATCGCCCTTCATGGCGGGCCCCTCACAGGGACCCGGGAATGACTGACGGAGGTGGTGACGGGTGCAATGCGGGCGAAGGCACCCCCGTGCCTGTCGCCCGCCCGTCGCCACCATGAGGAGGGAGAGGGCGTTGCCGTCTCCGACCCCTTCTTCGTCTGCGGAGCGGCGCAGCGAGAGGGTCGTCCTCCCGCACGCGCTCCGCCTCCTCCTTTTGCGAGATTACGTCCTCGCAAAAGGAGGCGACCGCTGCCCAGGCCTCCTCGCTCCCCAGCATGGCGTTGACGACGCCGGGAAGCGAGAGGTCCGGTCCGATTACCGCGGTCAGACCGCGGCGCAACTCGGACCAAGCTGGGCACACCTCTAGGGTGTGCTGCGCCGTGTCCTCCGGCGCGCCGCAGTCGTGGCACGCCGGGGTCTCCTCCCTCCCGATCCGGTGCAGGTGCGATCCGAAACAACCATGGCCGGACAACACCTGCACCAGACGGAACGAGAGGAAACCGTGGGACCGCTCGAGCCAGCTCCGCAGAACCGGACCGAGCGCGTCCAACGTCCGGCGGCCAAAGGTGGCGGTGGCGAGGTCCTCTGACCAGTGAAGGACGATAGCGTCCCTCGCCTCCCGCCGCACGGCCTCTCGCTCTTCGGCGACGGGGCGCTCCCCGAGAGCCTTCCGGCGCGCCGTCCACTCGTACACTCTGGCCAGCACCCATGCCTCCAACTCCCAAGGCGGGGTGCCAGCCAGGGCGCATGCCGCCGAAAAGCCCACCGAGCGGTAGGCCCTCGCCACCCGCTGTGCAATGGCCCTTTGGGGCCTGCGGATGGCCGTCGCATTCTCCCTCCTGTAGAGGGAGTCCGCCCAGATTGGGGCCCCATATAGGGCCATGCTCCGCAAGATGCCGGCATACAGGCGCCGGCATTTCGCCTTGGGCCCCCCCAGGTTCGGCATATCGACCTAACCTAACCTAACCCAGTTCAACGCTAGCTGCCAGCCCTAGCGCCACGTTTTTAAGTCGCTCCGCGCTCAAAAATTCGGAAAAATAGTTTAAGTGAACAAAAACACCTGTAATTTTGCTCAAAGTTGCGCGCTAAAAAGTTACATGCGAAAGTGAAAAAATTTTTCAAATCGGTGAAAAATTGGCAAATTTATAGCCAAAAAACCAAAATTTTAACCTCAAAAGTGACAGTAAAAAGTGAAAAAGTGAAACGCCGCGCGATTTCGATCGGTGACCTAGTGTTTTTGGATTGCCCATCGAAGCACCTGGACGAGCACCATATCTTGGCTGAGTCCGGGATTTTTCCCGTGGGAACTCGCCGAGATACGGGACAAACACTGAAATCCACGTGGCCACGAGATCTTTTTCCAGCAGCCGGAGTGGACAACCAGAGATAGGGATAGGCGCAGGAAGCCACCCCCTTTCACCCGACACCTCGATTACCGAAATCAGACCACCCTTCAGGAAGATACACATTTTTCAAAAACGAGCATATAGCCTTTAAAATTGAACCCTATATAACTCGAAATCTAGATCGGTGACATATTATTTTTTGGACCTTACAAAACAGTGCATTGAATAAAGAACCCAAGTGCCAAATTTCATAATTTTCGGACCACTATCTAAAAAGCTATAAATTGTTAATAAATTCTCCATAAATATATAAACTTTTAAATATAACGGCTAAAAATCGGGAAAAATTTGACAAGGCTGCTCAGACCACAAATAAGCCAAATCCGGTCAAAAATTAATTTTACACCACTTGGATTCGTCGGGAAGCCCTATTTGCGGAATTTGTTTTTATCCCCAAAAATTTTACCACCTGCCAAAAATAAACGGGTCACGTGATAAATATAAAACCATACTGACTCAAAGCGGAACCTCACCAGCTTCCCAAAACTGAAGAAGGCAGGGAGATCGGATAGAAACTGGAATTACTAGGAAATTTCATTCCAAACCTCGTCCCGGACCGCCATTACCAATTAAGGTTGTCGGGGTTGTAACCCTGGAACGGAGCCTTGGATCGTGAAAATAACGAAAAATCGGATCTCTTACGAGATAACTTCCCAAGGACGTGTACCCTGGACACTTTTCCACCAGCTCGCCAGGGTCATATTTTTACCTTCCCAGGGGAACAACTTCCAAACGGAACCAGCTGTAGGAACCCCACCGGTGCCAGCAGTTGGAGAAGCTCCAGCCCTACAACCCGACATAGGTCACTGCCCATTCAACACCACCCCCTGGAACCAGCACCCCCGGGAAGACTTTGGACGGCGCCGGAGCGGTGAAGATCAGCAGCGGAACGAAGGCACTTAGCAAAGTACTTAGATTAGTTAATTGTTTAAGCTTAGAATTAAGGACCAGACTCCGGGGGCAACCCATATCAGAGATACAGAGCCCTAAACAAGTCAATCCGTGGGAGCCAAAAACTAGCATTTGCGGTTTTAGGTAACCAAAGAAGTTTTTCAGAAGACCATAGCTCACACCCTATAGAAGACGCCCCATCTTTAGGGGGTGACAAACGCTGGTATTACCGTCACGTATAAGAGTCTACACTCAAAATATTTTTAGGGCTTATATTTTTTGTGTAAAATAACTTTCAGGAAAAGGAAACCAGTTTACAAACTGCACAAAAACTGAAAAAGGCCTGTATCTCTGAAACGGTGCGTCCTAGGCCAAAATTAACAAAATTTTCGAAGCCCCCCCCCCTGACCCCCCCCCCTGGTTGGATACCCAACCATCCTGGACCATCCGCACCTTAGGACAAAATATCAACCCTCTAGGGCTAAGTCACCCTTTTAGGACTAAGAAAATTTTTAGGACATAATTATTTTATCGTTGATTGTACGTAGTTCTTTGTTGTGAACTATCACCCAGACTTACAATTCCGGGACACCCCCACCCCAACCCACCACCACCCTCCCCCCCTCCAAAACCACCCTTCCCAACTTCCCAAACTGTAATAGGCAAGAGGCCTTTAGTCGTAGGAACCTGCGCCACATTTTGTTACACCACCAACACCCCCCCCCCCCCCTCAGCCCCCTACCCCTCCCCCTAATTCGACCCTGATACCTGACCTACCATAAAGTGCTCAAAAAGACCGAATAAACGAGCCCACTCACGCCAATATCAGAACAGGGTAGACCCAGCTAGGTCAACTGGAACATCTATCCGACACGGCGCGGTACGGTACGGCAGGAATTCTTAAAAAGTAAATATCTCTGAAACCAGTATAGATAGGCGTTTTTCGACCACGGATTCAGCCTAAGTGGTGTCGTAGACACCACGAGGTGGAAACCGCTACAGAGGTATCCATCCCCCCCCTTTTTTCCTAAACCCTCTCCCCTCATCCTTTAACGGGTCATATCTCGGGAACGAGAGGACTTAGAAGCGTTCTGACCTCAAAATCAGCCTTTGTGGTGTCGTAGACACCACGGCTAAAACCGCATAAGAGGAACCCTCCCCCTCCCATTTGGACCCTCCCCCACCCCATCCTTCCTAAAAAAACCGGTATCTCGTTAACTACGGGAGATAGAAATATTTGGACCGCGGATTTGCACTGTCGGACTTTGACCCCGCATTTTATTTAATTAATTGATAGTTTTAAAATTTTAAAATTTTATTATTTTAAATATAAGGGGGATAAAATAAGCTGCTTCTTAAATTTACTTTTAGTTTGAATAATATTAGGCTATTATTTCTGTCGTGTAGTTTAGACTATTTTCGAGACCCGCTCTTTTGAGCGAAGGCTGGACCCTTGTGGATATTGATATCCCAAGCGCATCTACACCTACCTTCTTCTAAATCTTCTTGTAATTGTCTCTTCTTGACTGTCCTTATTTGTTTATCTACTTATTTATTTGAACTGCACACACCCTTTACACTGTGTGCAGACACTTGACACTACTCTTTCCCCGTTCGCTGGCAGTGCCCTTTACACACTAGCCAGACAACATCAAACAGGCGGTACATATATAACCAATATGATGTCCGGAATCCGCACCCCAGTAGTAGGGAGAGGGGCGGGGACTGGCGCCGACGGAGCACAGTTGGCTACGTCAACAGCCAAAACGCCGCCGTCAGCATCGGCAGGGAACTCTAGTGCCGTCGCTCCCACCACCACTCCCAGTCGGTTAGGACAGCCGGCACAGGTGCTGGACGCCGCTAAAACTTTTATCCGGAGGCCAGAGCGGAAAAGGAGGTCCGTGGACATAATGGACGCTTACAAACAGCAAACCAACATCTTTGCCACATCGTCCACTGACAAACTTCTCCAGGAGGTCATGAAGACGTTCGAGGACATTCCGGCCAGAGTCCAAGGTTATCCTCAGATGCGTAAGGACATCAAGATCTTCCTGGAGACCCAGTCAGATAAGTGCCTGCGGACCCTATTCGAGTTGAGTAAGCGTGTTAAGAGCCTGGAGACAGCGCCCGGAACGGTTCCTCCCACAACCAACATCAAGCCTACCCCACCCGAACTGTCGGAGGACATCTTGGGAAGACTAAAAAAGGTGGAATCGAACTTGGAGACGCGGCTCAACCAACTCGAGGAGAAGGTCGCAAAAGTCACCTCGGATATAAAGGAGGAGATCAATGAAAGCGGTGCCGACCTCCATGACAAGATCGGCGAACAGCTCGAGGAACTCAGCTGCAAGGTTGAGGTGGGGCAGGGTGTCCTCGAGCTCAGGATCGATGAAGCCGCTAGGGACGTCAAGGAGGCCATAAACAGAGTGGAGACTGAGCCAAAAACCGAGGTGCCATCATATGCCAACGTCACGGCAGCCAGACCCGGGTACCGGCCGGCACTTCACTCGATGGCGGTCACCCTCGAGGGCAGCCAAGAGACTGCGGACGAGGTGTTAGCCAGAGTGAAGAAGGCGGTCGACGCCAGGGAAACCGGCTTAAAAATAAATAAAGTGAGGAAGGCCAAAAACCAAACAGTTATACTAGGATGCGACACAGAGGATGAACTGAAAAGAGTACAAGAAAGGATCGAGAGCCGAGGCGAAGGGCTAGTGGTAGCGCCCATGAAAAATAAAAACCCGTTGGTCGTCCTCAAGGACGTCTTCTTAGACAGCACCGACGACGACATGGTTAAGGCGCTCCACTCCCAGAACAGAAATATATTTAGGGACATGGACGAAGACGACATCGAAATTCAAATAAAGTATAAGAAAAGGACCCGAAACCCCAAAACGGCGCACGTCGTCGTCCAGGTCAGACCCAGGGTTTGGCAGAGGATGACGGAGGCTGGTGCCCTTTACCTTGACCTGCAAAGGGTCAGGGTGGAGGACCAGTCACCGCTCATCCAATGCACAAAGTGCTTGGCTTTCGGACATGGCCGGAAATTTTGTACCGAGAGTGCGGACAGGTGCAGTCACTGCGGAGGACCGCACCTCCGTGAGAAATGTTCAGAATTTCTTGCGGGGAACGAACCGCAGTGCTGCAACTGCCTGCACTCAAAGCTCCAGAGGACCGACCACAATGCCTTCAGCATGGAATGTCCAGTCCGCAAGAAGTGGGATTATCTGGCCCGGACGACGACGGCATACGCCTAAACCGCCTACCAGATATATATATTGTATAGTAAATATATACGTATATATCAATATAATATTTAATTACATACCCCAAACAACCCATATAAGCGTTGAAAAGAATAAGAATCTGAAACAAGAAAGGATAATAATTATATATAATCTGAGTATATTATATAAATATATTATTGTCAATACCTTAAGGAAAATAAATAACCCAATAATGCTAAAGAAATGCATCCCCAACCATTCCAAAATACCTGTTTAGAAAAGTAGCACAAGAAATAGCAATAAACATATATAAAATAAATGTATATATAATTTATTGTCTTCAGTTAAACAATAAATAAAAATTTAACGACGGAAATAGACTGTGACAAATTAAATAGGTCAAAACCCTAAATCCTTAGACCATAACCCAAACCCCATGTCCTAAACCGAATAATAAGAATATAGCATCTAATAAGTAAACCCTAACATATAAGTACATTGTGTCAAATATAAAGATAAGTTAAGTACAAGGATAAGCATGTATGTGTTACATAGAATAAGGCAATAAAAATTTAAAACTAAGCAAGTAAGAAAATGATAGATAATTAAGTTAGAAATAGAAAATGTATAAATATAAGCATAGATATAAAAAATACATAGTACTTAGATATTATGATATAAGGAAAACTTTGTTAAACATCATACAACAGAATTGTACTAAAATAAGAAAATAGAAATATAAGATAAAATGTCCAAATTAAGAATGCTGTAATGTGAACTTGGAATCTAGAAATAATGAAAAATTACCAATTAAAAATGAAAAATGTAAGACTGCAATGTCCACGGAAAACAATGTTATTAAAGAAAAACTTGTGTACCTCAATTTCCCTAAAGTAAATAAAAAACATAAAAGTAGAATTCAGACTACAATAGCGGGAGTCCCACCCGGCTAAAGAATGAAAGAGACGAATGAAAGAAAGATCCAGTATGAAGCTTGAAAGTGCGAGAGGCAAAAATGCGAGAACTAGTATGAATGTGAAAATCAGAATAGTAAGGTCCTGTTTTACCATGAACGGGGAAAAGCTGTAATAAAAAAAAAAAAAAAAAAAAAAAAAAAAAAAAAAAAAAAAAACCTAACCTAACCTAACCTAACCTAACCTTTTTTTTTTTTTTTTTTTTTTGACGCTGGGAAAAAATGCATTACGCATACCCTCCCATCGGGGGATGAGAGGGGTATGTGGGACTCCCCGGTCTGACCCGGTATACCCACTAAAACGACCCAGCGACATTCCCGCTTCGTCCAAGTGGCGGGGGACTGGGAAACCGGCATAGCCTTTACGTCCAGTCCTCCGCCGACGATTGCCCTTCATGGCGGGCCCCTCACATGGGCCCGGGAATGACTGACGAAGGTGGTGACGGGTGCAATGCGGGCGAAGGCACCCCCGTGCCTGTCACCCGCCCGTCGCCACCATGAGGAGGGAGAGGACGGTGCCTTCTCCGACCCCTTTTTCGTCTGCGGAGCGGCGCAGCGAGAGGGTCGTCCTCCCGCACGCGCTCCGCCTCCTCCTTTTGCGAGATTACGTCCTCGCAAAAGGAGGCGACCGCTGCCCAGGCCTCCTCGCTCCCCAGCATGGCGTTGACGACGCCGGGAAGCGAAAGGTCTGGTCCGATTACCGCGGTCAGACCGCGGCGCAACTCGGACCAAGCTGTCCGAGAGAGGGCGGTTTGGGGAGAAATAGACCCCCACCAGGGCCATGTCTCCCCAGGCGGCGGCCACGTATCCCGGTCCCCTCTCTAAGAGCGAGAGGGGAGGAGAGTCCGTGGAAGACCGCGCCACCAACGCCACCAAGCCGTCCCGGTCGCCTAGCCAACGGCCAGGGACCGAGTAAGGTTCGGCGACCACCGCCAAGTCCACCAACCACTCAGCCATGGTCTGCATCAGCAGATCCTGGGCTGCCCTGCAGTGGTTGGCGTTCGCCTGGAGGATGCGATGTTCGACCCTATCCATCAGTCGGACATCGCACCCCCCTCCGCAACCGCCGCAGGAACGACGGGGATAGCGGCAGCAGCAGCAAGCCTGGTCGGTGCCAGTGCTTTGCCACGCTTAGGGGGAGGATTGCAGTTCCTCCCCTTCATGACATGGCCTGCCAGGCGGCCACTGGCGGCACACACCGCGCAGTGTGGCGTGGCGGCCTCGCAAGATACGGCTTTGTGGCCGTTCTTGCCGCAGCGGTAGCACGTGTCCGTCCTGTCTACCGAGGACGGACACATGGGCCGGGTGTGTCCGATGCCGAAGCACCGGAAACACCGCAGAGGCTGGTCCTCGAGTGCCCGAACCGCACCCGAGCTGTACCCAACTGCGAGCCGTCCCTTGGCAAGGACGGCTTTGGCAGCGGCGATTGGGCACTCGAGGCGAATGGTGCCCATGCCGCCACGGCCGGGCCTTATGTCCCGGCCTTGTACCGCCGCGGCGCTACAACCCCCTATCGCCGCGACCGCCGCCACTACCTCCTCTTTAGTGACGGAGTCGTCGAGCTCCGTCACCTCAAAGGCCGCCGTCTTGACCGGTCGGGCCACCTTAGCCGAGTCTGCGATGACCTCCTGCAGCTTTGCTGCGAAGAGGTCCGCATGGGCACTCCCCTCGGCCCCCGGGAACTCGAAAATTCGAGCCCCGGCTTGTGTCCGCCGGCAAGACACGCTGCCGATCCCCAGCTGGGTGGGATCGGCATTGGCACGCGCCCGTACCAATACGGACGCGTATGTCTCCCCTCGCTCCGCAGCCTCCGCGGTGAGTGTCACCACAACGGCCGCGGTTTTTGGGGGCACCAGCTTTCCCCTCCCTCTCCCCTTCCCCTTTCCCTTGTCGGTCGTCTGCGACCGACTGGGAGCGGTGGTGGCGGGGACGGCAGGTACGGCCTTCGCCGACTTTTTGCCCCTGCCCTTTCCCTTACGGACCACTTGCGTCCACTCGTTGGACGGGGTGGTAGCAGGGAGTGTGGTGTCTTCCACCTGGGAGGTGGACGGCCCCGGCTCGCTCGGCTGCCTCTTATCCGCCGCAAGCGGCGGTCGGAGGCGTTTCTCCGGCAAGAGCCGGTCCTCGATGCCCGCTAAGCAGGCCCTTGTGAAGGCCCTCTCCTCCATTACAACCTTGCGGATGATATCCTCAAGGTTGGAGGATGGGCCTTCTGCCGCAGGGCTCGTTCGGGCCTGTTGCGGCTGGCCCGTGGCGTCAGCCAGCTTTTGATGAAGCTGGCTGACCTCCAACTGCAGGCGATCCACCTTCGCCTGCAGTTGCCGCGTCTCGTCGGTGGTCTTGCGACGGACCAGCTCCGTCACGACACCGCGCAAGCTCGCGGCCCGGCTCTTGAGGGCCTTTTGGAAGGTCCCCTTTAGGTTTGAGGACTTAGAGGCGACCTCCACGATCTCCTCCTCGTCCTCCTCCGCCATCCTCTCAAGCTCGGCGAGAGAGTGGTCCGCGTACAGGACGCGGGACGCACCGTACCCGGATTTAGCCCGGGCGGCGTGCGCCCGCTTCTCTTTGGCGGCCACTTTCTCTTCCAGCTCTTGCTGGAGCTGCGCTCGCCGGGAGAGGTCCAGCTGGCGTTGGGCGTCCGCCAGCCCAACGTTATGGGTATCCGCGGCCACGGTCGTCGGCTTTTTTGCCTTCGACCCAGAGGCTACGGAACCCTCGGATCCACCACTCAGATGGACACGCTTCCGCGACCGAGAGCCGCTCGCGTCCGACACACCGAATAGCGAGTCGTTATCGGACGACTCGTCCGCAAGAAAGCTGGCCGCAGAAGGCGCGCGGCTGGCTTCAGACGCCGGAGCGTCGGAGTGGCCCTGAGAAGGGCCTTTTGGTTGGCCCTGAGAAGGACCTTTGGGTTTGGGTTGGCCCTGAGAAGGGCCTTTGGGTTGGCCCTGAGAAGGGCCTTTGGGTTGGCCCTGAGAATGGCCTTTGGTTTTTAAAACTCGCCCGGAGGCGCTACGCGTAAGTTTAGACATAGTATCAGCAATTTCGTAGTTCGCAAGGCAATAGTAAGAAGCTACGAGAGCACAGAGCACTTTGGCCGTACCCAGTCTGCCACTCCGTTACGGTGGTCAGAACTGGGCCGTTTCCAGGGGACGCGACGTGGACGCAAGCTCTGTGGGGTGGTCCCCCTGTGGGGTGGTCCCCCTGTGGGGTGGTCCCCCAACCTAACCTAACCTAACCTTTTTTTTTTTTTTTTTTTTTTTTTCACGATGTGGAAATCCTCTATGGATGTCCTCCGCCCTGGGGAGAGCGAAGGGGTCTGTCAGACTCGTACTGACTAAAACCACACCGGTGTTCCCTCGCACACTTGCGTCAGGGGGCAACGGGATCTGATGCGACTTCCGCTGCCCCGGACTAGTGCTGGCCCGCTTGACCTACGGGCCTCGTCCCGGGGGGAGTGAGGTGTACAACTCCCCCCGCTACGTCTATGAGAGGCGCGCGTGGAACACAACGCGCCGCCGTCTCGGGTCCAGTGTGATGGAGGGCGACGGATGTCCCCGAATCCGCCGCCCCTGGACCAATTTAGGGGGGCCGGAAGAGGGCGTTGTCAGCCCTCTGCCGACGCCCGGTGCGCCTGCTGCGGGATGGGCGGGAGCTGGTCATCTCCCTTTCACTTTCCGCAGCTTCCTTCTGCGACATGACGGTCTCGCAGAAGGACATCACTGCGTCCCAGGACTCTGCGCTGCCGACCATCGAGCGAACGACGGCCGGCAGCGACAGGTCTCCTCCTACCTCTGCAACGAGAGCACGGCGCGGCTCATCGAAAGCGGCACACTCGGCCAGCGTATGCCGCGCCGTATCCTCCGAACAATGGACGCAGTGATGGCACCGGGCGTCCGGCTCCCTGCTTAAGCGAGACAGGTACTTCCCGAAGCAGCCGTGCCCCGAGAGTACCTGTGTCGCCCGGAACGTCAGAGAGCCGTGCTTCCTCCCGAGCCAGTCGTCGAGTACTGGCCGGATCGCCTCGATTGTGTTGAGGCCGGCGGTGGGGAGGTCTAGCCTCCCCCGCCATTCCGCCACCATGACCTGTCGGAGCTGAGACCGGTACAGCGTAATCTGTCGCTGCACCAGCCCCTCGCCCCGATGTTCGGCCTCCTCGCGCCACTGGTATAGTGTCGCGAGGGTCTTCGCCTCCAGGTCCCATGGCGGGGATCCGGCCAGTACGCAAGCCGCCTCGTAGGAGATCGTGCGATATCCCCGTACGACCCTGACGGCCATCGCTCTCTGCGGTCTGCGCAGGACTGCGATAGTGCGGGCCGTCAGGTCGGTCGCCCATATCGGGGCCCCATATAGGGCCATCGATCGCACGATCCCCACGTACAACCGCCTGCAGGCGGAGCTCGGGCCCCCCAGATTGGGAAGCAGCGTTGATAGCGCGCCCGCCGCGCCCATCAACTTGGGCACCAGCCGCTGAAAGTGGGGGCCGAAGTCCCAACGGCTGTCGAGCACCAATCCGAGATATTTCATGGTTGACTCGACAGCGATCCGGACCCCCCCGACCACAATGTGTGATCCCAACGGCGGTGCCCGTCGGGGGCCATGAAAAGCGATGGCCTCCGACTTGTTGAGGGCCACCTCCAGGCCCAGGCGCCGTATGCGGCTCACCACCTGTGAGACCGCAGCCGTAGCCAGCAACGCTGCTTCCCTGTACGAGCTCCCCCGGGCCGTGACCAGCGTGTCGTCCGCATAACACGTCAGGTTCACTCCCGGCGGGAGCTCGCACCGCAAAACCCAGTCGTATCCGATGTTCCACAGGGGTGGGCCCAGAACCGAGCCCTGTGGAACACCGCACGACATCTCGCGACGGCCTATACCGTCGCGTCCCATGTAGGTGACACACCTCCCCGAAAGATACGCCCCCACGATGTTGCGGAGGTAGGAAGGCACCCTATGGTATCGCAGGGCCTCCCTAATGCCACTCCAGGGCAGGGTGTTGAACGCGTTGGAGATGTCCAGGGACACCGCCAGCACCACCCCACCCTGGGAAACCGCTTCCTCCGCCAGGACTCTTACTCTCCTGATGGCGTCGATGGTAGAGCGCCCACACCGGAAGCCAAACTGACTGTCGTCCAGGTTCGGCCCTACTGTGCACAAGTGGCTGACGAGGCGGTCTGCGATTACTCGCTCGAACAACTTGCCCGCCTCGTCCAGCAGCACTATGGGCCGATAAGCGGACGACGAATCCGCCGGGCGCCCCGCCTTCTTGAGCAGGACCAGTCGACCAGCTTTCCACCTGTTAGGGAAATGGCCCTGCTCAAGGCACGCCGAGAAGAGTCCCCTCAGTGGGGGCTCCAGCTCTTTCAGGGCGAGGACTAGAGCGCGGCCAGGCACTCCGTCGGGCCCCGGAGCAGTGTTTTTTGCCCGGAGCCGCATCGCGGCCGCGCTCATCTCCGCCTGTGTCACCTCTGGGACGGTTTCATTCTCCTCTTCTTCCGGCTCTGCAGCTGTAAGTTGAGCCATCTGCGGTGGCTCATGCTCGGCTCTCTCAGGAAAGAGAGCCGAGACCACTTGCTCCAGGAACTGCGGCTCGAGACCTTCCGTTAGCGGGGGGGCCCATGGCCGAAGTTTCCCTCGGACCGTACGGTATGGGCGCCCCCACGGATCCCCGTCTAGGGTCGCGAGCAGCTCCTCCCTGGAGCGCGTCTTTGACTCGCCGATGGCCAGCCACAGAGCCTCCTTTGCCGCGCGGTACACCTCATACAGCGCGGCTTCTTCGTCGTTATCCCGGCGACGTCTCCTCCGACATCGCGTGTACGGGCGTCTGGCGTCTGCGCATGCGACGCGCAGCTGCTCGACCTCGATGGACCACCAGTACACGCGGCGCCTTGCGGACAGAGGGGAGACGCGTGGCATGGACGCGTCGCAAATTTGCGTCATCGCGTCACCAAACCACTGCGCCTCCTGTTCGACGTCGACGGGACCGACGGTAGCCGACTCCCGAACCCAGGCCAGGACGATGGTGGCTTCCTCGAGAGCCTCCTTGTCGAGGCGTTTCAGAGCCCAACGCGGGCCGTCTCTCTGGGGGGCCGATTGGCTACGACCTCCAGCGGTTTGGGTGGAGACGTCGAAGCGTATGTATCGGTGGTCCGATAGCGTCTCCACCTCCGCTTCCACGTGCCAATCACGAACACGGTGCACAACAGCGGGGCTAGCGAACGAGACGTCCACTATAGACCCGCCCCGTTGTCGCACACACGTGTAGGCCGAACCCCGATTTAAGACGGCCAGGCCCGTCGTAATGGCCCACTCCTCTAGCGCATCGCCTCTCGGGTCTGTGACCGGGGATCCCCACGCCGCAGATTTGGCGTTCAGATCACCGAGAAGCAATATGGGCCGAGGGTGAGACCGGCCGACGACGGCTCCCAACTCGACAAGGAAACTCTCGAAATCGGCGAGACTCCTGTTGGGCGAAAAATATGCCCCGACCGTGACGATCCCGTTCACAAGGGCGGCAACCCAACCGTGACCCCGGGATACGTCGACAAGAGTCGCACCGATGATGGCCACCAGGCCGTCCAGATCCCCTGCCCAGTTGTCCCGGGGAGGGACAAAATACGGCTCAGCGACCACCGCCACGTTTATCGACCACTGCGCCATGCTCAGGACCAAGAGATCCTGAGCTCTGGTACAGTGGTTGATATTCGCCTGAAGGAAATGAAGTGCCATTACTAACACTCCATTTCCTCGGTTCGTCCCACAACTGGCCGGGAGTCGGCCTCAGAGGTGCTAGGGGGTGCGGCCCCCGCAGCCTTGGTCCAACGCTTGTTGCGCTTTCTGGGCGCGCCGCAAGCGTTGCCGCCTATTCTGTGCCCCGCGGACTTTCCTGCAGCTGTACACAGACTGCAGTTTGGCTCCGCGGAGCACTGGGCCGCCTTGTGGCCAGGCCGACCACAGCGATAACATAAATCGCTGCGGTCGGTGTCGCAGGTGCAGAGTGCCCGTACGTGCCCTTTCTCCAGGCACCGGTAACACTGCATGGCCCGGGGTGTCAGGAGTTTTACCCTCGCTGACACCCAGCCCACCAGTAGACGGCCCGCGTCGGCGACCTGCTTGGCCGCAGCCACCGGACACCGCACCCAGATGGTGCCAAACCCGCCAGCGTTTACGCGGATCTCGCCCGCCCGCACATTTTCCGGGTGGCATCCGCCGCTCCGGGCTATGGCCGCCACCACGTCCTCTGGGGTCAAGGTGTCGTCCAGCTCATCGACGCGAACCTCAGCCGTCTTCATGGGTCTGGACACCCGGGCCTCTTCAGGGTTGAGGACGTCCCTCAGCTTTGCAGCTAGAGAATCCGCCCTCTCGGCACAGCTGGTCCCCGCCAACTCAAACATTTTGGCTCCCGTTGCCGCCGTTTTAAAACGGAAGCCGTCCGGAGTGCCAAAATCGGCGAACACCAGCTTGCCCCTCGCCTCCGCCAGTACCTTCTGGTACGTAATCCCCCTCTCCTTGGCTTCCGGCTGCAGCGTAATAACTACAGCCTCGGAGCGAGGGATGCGGATCCTGGGGGCCTGCCCCTTGGTGCCCTGCGCTTTCTTGGCCTTACCCTTCTTTCGCTTCTTTTTACGGCTTTCAGCCGTCTTCCATTCTTCGCGGTCTTTGGGGGACGAGCCGCTCTCTTCAGTGGGATTTCTGGCCCCCGACCCTGCCTTTGCCCCCTCTGTGGGTTTTTTGGGCTTCTGCATGGCCTTCTTGGGCACGGGTGACGGCTTTTTTGGCGCAGGTGGCGCTTTGGCCACCTGTGCCCACGTCGGCCCAGCCGCTGCAGGTACGGGTTCCACCTCGTTCGTCCGTGTATCGGCCGCCAGCGGCGGACGAAGCCTGACAGGGGGGTTGAGTCTGGGCTCTAGGCTGTCGAAGCGGGCGGTCATTATATTTAACAGCCGGCTGAACTGGTCTTCCCCCAAAGACCCGTTCTGTGGCAGGGTACGACTGGCCGTAGTCGGCACACCCTGCTGCCGGCTGAAGTCCGCCCTCAGGGCGCTGACCTCCTGCTGGAGCTCCTCCATCCTCGTATGGAGACGGTAATTCTCCTCTTGCAGTTTCACCGTCTCCTCCGAGGTCGTTCTTTCAAGGAGGACGTCCATCGCCTCCTTGATTGCAGTCGCCGCCTCTTTTAGGGCTCGCGTGAACGTGCCCTTAAGGTTGCCCGATTTTGTGGCCACCTTTAGGACGACGTCCACGCCGTCCAGAACCTGACGGCTGAGAGCTTCTGCCGTCAAGCCCGCGGGAGCTGTTGCGGTCTGCGACCGCCTTTCCCTTGCCTGACGAGCCATTTCAGCGACCTCGTCGGTCGCGATTGCTTTCCGGCCCTCCCGCCTCGCAGCATTGAGCTCCGCCTTCGTGGCCACCAATGTAATGGAGGGATCACCTTGATCAACCTGCATCCCAACCCCGTCGGAATCGCTAACCGGCGTTTCGGGGGGCTTTAGAAAGCGGCCCCGGGAATCGCGTGGTGCTGCTGCCGGAGAGCTCGTTCCTGATGGTATCCCGCGACCTCTGCCCCTTCTTGGTGTCGACACTTTGGGGGCCGGCAGGTTCTCCTCACTAGAAGACAAACCCACCGAGCCCGCATCCGACCCACCGTCACGCGGCCGCTTCCTCCAGAACTTGGACTGAGCTGCCGCAGCTGGTTGCGGTGTGTCATCAGCTTCCGACAACACACTCACCCGTTCGAGAACCACTCGTGGTTCTGTGGTCCCTCCTCGTGCTGGAGCTTCTGCTCCCAGCCTTAGTGACGCAGTGCCAGATTCCGACACTGCGTCGGCCGCGTGTCGCGGTTTAAAAGAGATCAGGTCTTCGAATGACCGTGATCTTGTTGAGCCTCCTCGGCTCTCGTTGCCATTGGCAAGTGGAAAACGGTTGGTGCCCTCCCCAGAATACGGGGGGCTTGACGATCCGTGGACCGTGGCGGATTCTCCAACTGCTGAGCAGCTGGTACCGCCCTGGGGTAATTCTTTGCAACTCGTTTTTTTGTCCATTTTTTTGTTCCTTTGAAGGGTGCGGTCCCTGACTCCCTACTTCGTCTAAATAAATACATAAACATATACTTATAAACATATTAATATATATACATACACATAATAAATTCTCCCCTCCCCCTTGATCATTTATCACGACGATTCGCCACGCTCATAGTCACGTCTGATGTGCAGACGCGTACCAGAGGGCGACGAATGCCGTGATCCAAGATGAAGGAGGGACGCCACCCCTGATTAACTCCCCAAAACTTCGACGAGTGAATCACTTATCACGTGCCGTCCGATGAGCCCTTTCTGTGAGCCATCGCACGGTACACGACGAAAAACTCCACCCTGATTCACTCCCCGAAAACTTCGAGGGGTGAATCACAAATCACGTACCGTCCGATAAGCCCACTCTGTGAGCCATCGCACGGTACACGATGAAAACCCCCCCCCTGATTTACTCCCCGAAAACTTCGAGGAGTGAATCATCAATCACGTACCGTGCGATAAGCCCACAAGCCATCGCACGGAACATGACGAAATCCTCCCCTATGCACATCGAACCCCGCACGATAGACCCGCACGTCATCGCACGACGAACGATGTGACCCCTCCCCAGAATATTAGCCGTGACAGTATCATTTCCCAAGGGATGAGAATTTCTTCTCATTCCTCGAGGAAGGATACTGTCGCGCCCAGGGTGCACCAGCCCAGCAGCTGCTCTTTCCTCCAGACGTATCGAGAGGGACCAGCAGCCGCCAGACAAACGTGGAGGAATTCTGCCGCACCCCAACCTAACCTAACCTAACCTAACCTTTTTTTTTTTTTTTTTTTTTTTTTTTTTTTTTTTTTTTTTTTTTTTTTTTTTTTTTTTTTTTTTTTTTTGACGCTGGGAAAAAATGCATTACGCATACCCTCCCATCGGGGGATGAGAGGGGTATGTGGGACTCCCCGGTCTGACCCGGTATACCCACTAAAACGACCCAGCGACATTCCCGCTTCGTCCAAGTGGCGGGGGACTGGGAAACCGGCATAGCCTTTACGTCCAGTCCTCCGCCGACGATTGCCCTTCATGGTGGGCCCCTCACAGGGACCCGGGAATGACTGACGGAGGTGGTGACGGGTGCAATGCGGGCAAAGGCACCCCCGTGCCTGTCGCCCGCCCGTCGCCACCATGAGGAGGGAGAGGGCGTTGCCGTCTCCGACCCCTTCTTCGTCTGCGGAGCGGCGCAGCGAGAGGGTCGTCCTCCCGCACGCGCTCCGCCTCCTCCTTTTGCGAGACTACATCCTCGCAAAAGGAGGCGACCGCTGCCCAGGCCTCCTCGCTCCCCAGCATGGCGTTGACGACGCCGGGAAGCGAGAGGTCCGGTCCGATTACCGCGGTCAGACCGCGGCGCAACTCGGACCAAGCTGGGCACACCTCCAAGGTGTGCTGCGCCGTGTCCTCCAGCGCGCCGCAGTCGTGGCACGCCGGGGTCTCCTCCCTCCCGATCCGGTGCAGGTGCGATCCGAAACAACCATGGCCGGATAACACCTGCACCAGGCGGAACGAGAGGAAACCGTGGGACCGCTCGAGCCAGCCCTGTAGAACCGGACCGAGCGCGTCCAACGTCCGGCGGCCAAAGGTGGCGGTGGCGAGGTCCTCTGTCCAGTGAAGGACGATAGCGTCCCTCGCCTCCCGCCGCACGGCCTCCCGCTCTTCGGCGACGGGGCGCTCCCCGAGAGCCTTCCGGCGCGCCGTCCACTCGTACACTCTGGCGAGCACCCAAGCCTCCAACTCCCAAGGAGGGGTGCCAGCCAGAGCGCATGCCGCCGAAAAGCCTACCGAGCGGTAGGCCCTCGCCACCCGCTGTGCAATGGCCCGTTGAGGCCTGCGGATGGCCGTCGCATTCTCCCTCCTGTGGAGGGAGTCCGCCCAGATGGGGGCCCCGTAAAGGGCCATGCTCCTCAATATGCCTGCATACAGGCGCCGGCATTTCGCCTTGGGCCCCCCCAGGTTCGGGAGGAGCCACGAGAGGGCGTCCGCGGCCTTCAGCAGGCGCGTCGACAGCCCGCTGAAATGCGGGCCGAAGCGCCACCTGTCGTCCAGCACCAGCCCCAAATACTTCATCTGGGGCTGGACCCCTATCCTGACGCCCTCCACAATTATGTGGGCGTCGGGAGGGCAGCGCTGCCGAGGCCCGCGAAAGAACACGGCCTCGGTCTTGTGCAGCGCCACCTTCAATCCCAGGCGGCGGATCCTCTCTGCAACCAAGGATCCGCCAGCCGAGGCCAGACAGGCCGCGTCCGCAAAGTTCCTCCCCCGGGCAGTGAGGAGAGTGTCATCCGCGTAGCAGATGACACTCGTGCCCTGGAGGAGGGCTCCTCGCAGGAGCCAGTTAAACCCGATGTTCCACAGGGGAGGGCCAAGCACGGACCCCTGCGGAACACCGGACTCTGCGCCGTACCGCCTCACGGTGGCCGTTTTGTCCACTAGGAGGACTTCTCGGTCCTCCAGGTAGCTGGCCAGGAGGTCCCGCAGATATTGGGGCACTCCGTGATATCGGAGCGCCTCCAATATCGTCGAGTGGGGGACGGAGTTGAAGGCGTTGGCAATGTCGAATGACACCGCCAGCACTCCGTCCCCCGCCTCCACCGCCTCCTTCACCTGACCCTTGAGTAGGGCCAGCGCGTCGATCGTCGAACGCCCTCGACGGAAGCCGAATTGGGCGTCCGACAGATCCGGCCCTACTCCCCGCAAATGGCTGTCAAGCCGGGAGGCGATAATCCCCTCGAACAACTTACCGACCTCATCGAGCAGGACGACGGGCCGGTATGCCGAGGGGGAGTCTACCGGGCATCCCGCTTTTCGGAGGAGGCAAAGCTGCCCCTCCTTCCACAGTTTCGGGAACCTCCCAGCCGTAAAGCACGCGCTGAAGAGGTCCCGGAACCTGTCCTCCATGCCGGAGGCAGCAATCGCCAGCACCCGTGCGGGGACGCCGTCCGGTCCAGGGGCCGTCTTCTTGACGCGGAGGCCGAGAACCCCCGCGTACAACTCCGCCGCCGTCACCGGGGGGACGTCCTCCTCCTCCGGCGAAGTCGCCCTTTGCGGGGGATCCATCGTTGGTGGGGTGAAGTCGGTCCTGCGCGGAAATAGGGACCGGACCACCCCATCCAGCAATGCTGGATCGAGGGTCTCCGACAGTGGGGGACCATAGGGGCGTAGCTGGTTCCGCGCCGCCTTATATGGTCTCCCATAGGGGTCCCTGTCGAGACCCTCCAGCATCTCGGCCCTCGCCGAGTCCTGTGCAGCACCCATTGCAGACTTGAGGACCGTCGTCGCCTCTCGGTAAGAGGCGTATAGGCGGTCCTCTTCTGCCCGGTCTCGGTTTTGGGCGCTGCGACGTCGGCTCCGCGTGTAGGCCCTTCTGGCCGCCACGCAGGTGGCCCGGAGTCCCTCCAGCTCCTCCGTCCACCAATAGACGGCGCGACGGGGAGGCGGACGGCGAGACCGGGGCATGCTGGAGTTGCACACCTCGGTCAGGGACCCTCTGAGCTGGACCGCAGCGGCGTCTGCGTCCAGGCCCTCGACAGGGGGCGACAGCCAGTCCTGGAGGAAGGCCGCCTCCTTGGCTGCCTCCCGGTCCAGGCGGGTGAGTGCCCACCGCGGGAAGGGAGATTGCCCAGCGCGGGCCATCCCCCTCCCGCCCTGCTGGGTGGAGATGTCGAACCGCACATATCGGTGGTCCGACAACGTCTCCACCATCTCTACCCGCCAGTTGACGACGCGGGCGGCCAGCGCGGGGGTGGCAAACGACACGTCCACCACCGACCCACCCTGTTGCCGCACACACGTGTGGACCGCCCCCCTGTTGAGGAGGGACACACCGCTTGAGGCCGCCCAAAACTCGACGGCGCGTCCCCGGACGTTGCAACCTGCGGCCGGGTTGCCCCAGGCCGTCGACTTGGCGTTCAGGTCGCCCAACACCAGAACTTGGCGTGGCGCCGCCCTCCCTTTGACTGCGGTGAGGATCTCGAGGAAATCCTCAAAGTCCGAGAGAGGGCGGTTTGGGGAGAAATAGACCCCCACCAGGGCCATGTCTCCCCAGGCGGCGGCCACGTATCCCGGTCCCCTCTCTAAGAGCGAGAGGGGAGGGGAGTCTGTGGAAGACCGCGCCACCAACGCCACCAAGCCGTCCCGGTCGCCCAGCCAACGGCCAGGGACCGAGTAAGGTTCGGCGACCACCACCAAGTCCACCAACCACTCAGCCATGGTCTGCATCAGCAGATCCTGGGCTGCCCTGCAGTGGTTGGCGTTCGCCTGGAGAATGCGATGTTCGACCCTATCCATCAGTCGGACATCGCACCCCCCTCCGCAACCGCCGCAGGAACGACGGGGATAGCGGCAGCAGCAGCAAGCCTGGTCGGTGCCAGTGCTTTGCCACGCTTAGGGGGAGGATTGCAGTTCCTCCCCTTCATGACATGGCCTGCCAGGCGGCCACTGGCGGCACACACCGCGCAGTGTGGCGTGGCGGCCTCACAAGATACGGCTTTGTGGCCGTTCTTGCCGCAGCGGTAGCACGTGTCCGTCCTGTCTACCGAGGACGGACACATGGGCCGGGTGTGTCCGATGCCGAAGCACCGGAAACACCGCAGACTAACCTAACCTAACCTAACCTAACCTAACCTTTTTTTTTTTTTTTTTTTTTTGTTCACGATGTGGAAATCCTCAATGGATGTCCTCCGCCCTGGGGAGAGCGGAGGGGTCTGTCAGACTCGTACTGACTAAAACCACACCGGTGTTCCCTCGCACACTTGCGTCAGGGGGCAGCGGGATCTGATGCGACTTCCGCTGCCCCGGACTAGTGCTGGCCCGCTTGACCTACGGGCCTCGTCCCGGGGGAAGTGAGGTGTAAAACTCCCCCCGCTACGTCTATGAGAGGCGCGCGTGGAACACAACGCGCCGCCGTCTCGGGTCCAGTGAGATGGGGGGCGACGGATGTCCCCGAATCCGCCGCCCCTGGACCAATTTAGGGGGGCCGGAAGAGGGCGTTGTCAGCCCTCTGCCGACGCCCGGTGCGTCTGCTGCGGGATGGGCGGGAGCTGGTCATCTCCCTTTCCCTTTCCGCAGCTTCCTTCTGCGACATGACGGTCTCGCAGAAGGACATCACCGCGTCCCAGGACTCTGCGCTGCCGACCATCGAGCGAACGACGGCCGGCAGCGACAGGTCTCCTCCTACCTCTGCAACGAGGGCACGGCGCGGCTCATCGAAAGCGGCACACTCGGCCAGCGTATGCCGCGCCGTATCCTCCGAACAATGGACGCAGTGATGGCACCGGGCGTCCGGCTCCCTGCTTAAGCGAGACAGGTACTTCCCGAAGCAGCCGTGCCCCGAGAGTACCTGTGTCGCCCGGAACGTCAGAGAGCCGTGCTTCCTCCCGAGCCAGTCGTCGAGTACTGGCCGGATCGCCTCGATAGTGTTGAGGCCGGCGGTGGGGAGGTCTAGCCTCCCCCGCCATTCCGCCACCATGACCTGTCGGAGCTGAGACCGGTACAGCGTAATCTGTCGCTGCACCAGCCTCTCGCCCCGATGTTCGGCCTCCTCGCGCCACTGGTACAGTGTCGCGAGGGTCTTCGCCTCCAGGTCCCATGGCGGGGATCCGGCCAGTACGCAAGCCGCCTCGTAGGAGATCGTGCGATATCCCCGTACGACCCTGACGGCCATCGCTCTCTGCGGTCTGCGCAGGACTGCGATAGTGCGGGCCGTCAGGTCGGTCGCCCATATCGGGGCCCCATATAGGGCCATCGATCGCACGATCCCCACGTATAACCGCCTGCAGGCGGAGCTCGGGCCCCCCAGATTGGGAAGCAGCGTTGATAGCGCGCCCGCCGCGCCCATCAACTTGGGCACCAGCCGCTGAAAGTGGGGGCCGAAGTCCCAACGGCTGTCGAGCACCAATCCGAGATATTTCATGGTTGACTCGACAGCGATCCGGACCCCCCCGACCACAATGTGTGATCCCAACGGCGGTGCCCGTCGGGGGCCATGAAAAGCGATGGCCTCCGACTTGTTGAGGGCCACCTCCAGGCCCAGGCGCCGTATGCGGCTCACCACCTGTGAGACCGCAGCCGTAGCCAGCAACGCTGCTTCCCTGTACGAGCTCCCCCGGGCCGTGACCAGCGTGTCGTCCGCATAACACGTCAGGTTCACTCCCGGCGGGAGCTCGCACCGCAAAACCCAGTCGTATCCGATGTTCCACAGGGGTGGGCCCAGAACCGAGCCCTGTGGAACACCGCACGACATCTCGCGACGGCCTATGCCGTCGCGTCCCATGTAGGTGACACACCTCCCCGAAAGATACGCCCCCACGATGTTGCGGAGGTAGGAAGGCACCCTATGGTATCGCAGGGCCTCCCTAATGCAACTCCAGGGCAGGGTGTTGAACGCGTTGGAGATGTCCAGAGACACCGCCAGCACCACCCCACCCTGGGAAACCGCTTCCTCCGCCAGGACTCTTACTCTCCTGATGGCGTCGATGGTAGAGCGCCCACATCGGAAGCCAAACTGGCTGTCGTCCAGGTTCGGCCCCACTGTGCACAAGTGGCTGACGAGGCGGTCTGCGATTACTCGCTCGAACAACTTGCCCGCCTCGTCCAGCAGCACTATGGGCCGATAAGCGGACGATGAATCCGCCGGGCGCCCCGCCTTCTTGAGCAGGACCAGTCGACCAGCTTTCCACCTGTTAGGGAAATGGCCCTGCTCAAGGCATGCCGAGAAGAGTCCCTGCAGTGGGGGCTCCAGTTCTTTCAGGGCGAGGACTAGAGCGCGGCCAGGCACTCCGTCGGGCCCCGGAGCAGTGTTTTTTGCCCGGAGCCGCATCACGGCCGCGCTCATCTCCGCCTGTGTCACCTCTGGGACGGTTTCGTTCTCCTCCACTTCCGGCTCTGCAGCTGTGAGCGGAGCCATCGGCGGTGGCTCATGCTCGGCTCTCTCAGGAAAGAGAGCCGAGACCACTCGCTCCAGAAACTGCGGCTCGAGACCTTCCGTCAGCGGGGGGGCCCATGGCCGAAGTTTCCCTCGGACCGTACGGTATGGGCGCCCCCACGGATCCCCGTCTAGGGTCGCGAGCAGCTCCTCCCTGGAGCGCGTCTTCGACTCGCCGATGGCCAGCCACAGAGCCTCCTTCGCCGCGCGGTACACCTCATACAGCGCGGCTTCTTCGTCGGGATCCCGGCGACGTCTCCTCCGACATCGCGTGTACGGGCGTCTGGCGCCTGCGCATGCGACGCGCAGCTGCTCGACCTCGATGCACCACCAGTACACGCGGCGCCTTGCGGACAGAGGGGAGACGCGTGGCATGGACGCGTCGCAAATTTGCGTCATCGCGTCACCAAACCACTGCGCCTCCTGTTCGACGTCGACGGGACCGACGGTAGCCGACTCCCGAACCCAGGCCAGGACGATGGTGGCTTCCTCGAGAGCCTCCTTGTCGAGGCGTTTCAGAGCCCAACGCGGGCCGTCTCTCCGGGGGGCCGATTGACTACGAACTCCAGCGGTTTGGGCGGAGACGTCGAAGCGTATGTATCGGTGGTCCGATAGCGTCTCCACCTCCGCTTCCACGTGCCAATCACGAACACGGTGCACAACAGCGGGGCTAGCGAACGACACGTCCACTATGGACCCGCCCCGCTGTCGCACACACGTGAAGGCCGAGCCCCGATTTAAGACGGCCAGGCCCGTCGTAATGGCCCACTCCTCTAGCGCATCACCTCTCGGGTCTGTAACCGGGGATCCCCACGCCCCAGATTTGGCGTTCAGATCACCGAGAAGCAGAATGGGCCGAGGGTGAGACCGGCCGACGACGGCCCCCAACTCGACAAGGAAACTCTCGAATTCGGCGAGACTCCTGTTGGGCGAAAAGTATGCCCCGATCGTGACGATCCCGTTCACAAGGGCGGCAACCCAACCGTGACCCCGGGATACGTCGACAAGAGTCGCGCCGATGATGGCCACCAGGCCGTCCAGATCCCCTGCCCAGTTTTCCCGGGGGGGGATAAAATACGGCTCAGCGACCACCGCCACATTTATCGACCACTGCGCCATGCTCAGGACCAAGAGATCCTGAGCTCTGGTGCAGTGGTTGATATTCGCCTGAAGGAAATGAAGTGCCATCACTAACACTCCATTTCTTCGGTTCGTCCCACAACTGGCCGGGAGTCGGCCTCAGAGGTGCTAGGGGGTGCGGCCCCCGCAGCCTTGGTCCAACGCTTGCTGCGCTTTCTGGGCGCGCCGCAAGCGTTGCCGCCTAATCTGTGCCCCGCGGACTTTCCTGCAGCTGTACACAGACTGCAGTTTGGCTCCGCGGAGCACTGGGCCGCCTTATGGCCAGGCTGACCGCAGCGATAACAGAGATCGCTGCGGTCTGTTTCGCAGGTGCACTGTGCTCGGACGTGCCCTTTCTCCAGGCACCGGAAACACTGCATAGCCCGGGGTGCCAGGAGTTTTACCCTCACTGACACCCAGCCCACCAGTAGACGGCCCGCGTCGGCGACCTGCTTGGCCGCAGCCACCGGACACCGCAACCAGATGGTGCCAAGCCCGCCAGCGTTTACGCGGATCTCGCCCGCCCGCACATTTTCCGGCGCGCATCCGCCGCTCCGGGCTATGGCCGCCACCACCTCTTCTGGGGTCAAGGAGACGTCCAGCTCATCGACGCGAACCTCAGCCGTCTTAATGGGCCTGGACACCCGGGCCTCCTCGGGGTTGAGGACGTCCCTCAGCTTTGCAGCTAGAGTGTCCGCCCTCTCGACACAGTTGGTCCCCGCCAACTGAAACATTTTGGCCCCCGTGGCAGCCGTTCTAAAACGGAAGCCGTCTGGGGTGCCGAAATCGGCGAAGACCAGTTTGCCCCTTGCTTCCGCCAGTACCTTCTGGTAGGTCACTCCCCGCTCCTTGGCTTCCGGCTGAAGTGTTATCACCACAGCCTCAGAGCGAGGGACGCGGATTCTCGGGGCTTGCCCCTTGGAGCCCGGTGCGTTCTTGGCCTTGCGACCCCTCTTCCGCCTCTTTTTGCGGCTTTCGGCCGTCTTCCAGTCCCCCTCTTTTTGTTCAGGGGACGAGCTGCTCCCCTCAGCGGGTTTTTTTGTACCCTTCCCTGCCTTTTCGCCTCCCTCTGTGGGCTTCTTCGGCGCCTGCGTGGGCTTCTTCGGCGCCTGCGTGGATTTTTTAGCCGCTGGCGAAGGTGCAGGTGGTGCTTTAGCCACTTGGGCCCACGTTGGCCCAGCCACTTCTGGTGCGGGCTCCACCTCCTGTCTCCGCATGTCTGCCGCCAGTGGAGGACGAAGCCTGATAGGGGGATTGAGCCTGGGCTCTAGGCTGTCGAAGCGGGCGGTCATTATGTTCAACAGCCGGTTGAACTGGTCTTCCCCCAAAGACCCGTTCTGTGGCAGGGCACGACTGTCCATAGACGTCGCTCCCTGCTGCCGGCTGAAGTCTGCCCTCAGGGCGCTGACCTCCCGCTGAAGCTCCTCCATCCTCGTATGGAGACGGTGATTCTCCTCTCGTAGCTTCACCGTCTCCTCCGAAGTCGTCCGGTCAAGTAGGACGTCCATCGCCTCCTTGATACCGGTCGCCGCCTCCTTCAGGGCCCGCGTGAACGTCCCCTTCAGGTTGCCTGATTTCGTGGCCACCTTCAGGACGACGTCCACGCCGTCCAAAACCTGACGGCTGAGGGCCTCTGCCGTCAAGCCTTCAGGAGCCGTGTTGGTATGCGACCGCCTTTCTCTTGCCCGGCGGGCCAACTCGGCGACCTCGTCAGTCACAATGGCCTTCCGGCCCTCTCGCCTCGCGGCATTGAGCTCCGCCCGGGTGCTTACTAATGCTATGGAGGCATCACCTTGCTCTACCTGCATAGCCCCGTCGGAATCGCTAACCGGCGTATCGGGGGGCTTTAGGAACCGGCCCCGGGAGTTGCGTGACGCTACCGGTGTTATTCCGGAATTTATTCCGCGTCCTCTACCTCTCCGTGGTGTCGACACCTTGGGGGCTGGTAGGTTTTCTTCACTCGAGGACAAACCCACCGAGCCCGCATCCGACCCACAGTCACGAGGCCGCTTCCCCCAAAATTTGGAGCGAGCGGCCGCAACTGGCTGCGGTGTGTCGTCTTCTTGCGTCAACACACATACTCGTTCGAGAACCACTCGTGGTTCTGGAGCCTCAGCTCCCGTCTTTAGTAACGCAGCGCCGGAGTCCGACACTGCATCAAGCGCGCTGCGCGGTGAAAAAGAGATCAGGTCTTCAAAAGACCGTGACCTTGTTGAGCCTCCTCGGCTCTGGTTGCAATTTGCAAGCGGAAGACGATTGGTGCCCTCCCCAGAATACGGGGGGCTTGACGATCCGTGGATCGTGGCGGATTCTCCAGCTGCTGAGCAGCTGGTACCGCCCTGGGGTAGTTTTTTACAATGCGTCTTGTTCATTTTTTTTGCTGTTCCTTTTAAGGGTGTGGTCCCTATCTCCCTACTTCGTCGTCTATATAAATGTATAAACATATACATACTAACAGATACATGAATACATATATAAAATAAATACATATACATATTCCCTCCCCTCTCCCTTGATCCTGTATCACGGCGATTCGTCACGCTCACAGTCACGTCTGATGGGCAGACGCGTACCAGAGAGCGACGAATGCCGTGACCAAAGATGAAGGAAGATCTCCACCCCTGATTCACTTCCCGAGAACTTCAGGAAGTGAATCACTAATCATGTACCGTCCGATGACCCCGTTCCGTGAGCCATCGCACGGTACACGACGAAAAAACCCCGCCCTGATTCACTCCCCGAAAACATCGAGGAGTGAATCATCAATCACGTACCGTGAAATAAGCCCGCGAGCTATCGCACGGTACATGACGAAATCCTCCCCAATGCACATCGAACCCCGCACGATAGACCCGCACGTCATCGCACGACGAACGATGTGACCCCTCCCCAGAATATTAGCCGTGACAGTATCATTTCCCAAGGGATGAGAATTTCTTCTCATTCCTCGAGGAAGGATACTGTCGCGTCCAGGGTGCACCAGCCCAGCAGCTGCTCTTTCCTCCAGACGTATCGAGAGGGACCAGCAGCCGCCAGACAAACGTGGAGGAATTCTCCCGCACCCCAACCTAACCTAACCTTTTTTTTTTTTTTTTTTTTTTTTTTTTTGACGCTGGGAAAAAATGCATTACGCATACCCTCCCATCGGGGGATGAGAGGGGTATGTGGGACTCCCCGGTCTGACCCGGTATACCCACTAAAACGACCCAGCGACATTCCCGCTTCGTCCAAGTGGCGGGGGACTGGGAAACCGGCATAGCCTTTACGTCCAGTCCTCCGCCGACGATCGCCCTTCATGGCGGGCCCCTCACAGGGACCCGGGAATGACTGACGGAGGTGGTGACGGGTGCAATGCGGGCGAAGGCACCCCCGTGCCTGTCGCCCGCCCGTCGCCACCATGAGGAGGGAGAGGGCGTTGCCGTCTCCGACCCCTTCTTCGTCTGCGGAGCGGCGCAGCGAGAGGGTCGTCCTCCCGCACGCGCTCCGCCTCCTCCTTTTGCGAGATTACGTCCTCGCAAAAGGAGGCGACCGCTGCCCAGGCCACCCCGCTCCCCAGCATGGCGTTGACGACGCCGGGAAGCGAGAGGTCCGGTCCGATTACCGCGGTCAGACCGCGGCGCAACTCGGACCAAGCCGGGCACACCTCGAGGGTATGCTGCGCCGTGTCCTCCGGCGCGCCGCAGTCGTGGCACGCCGGGGTCTCCTCCCTCCCGATCCGGTGCAGGTGCGATCCGAAACAACCATGGCCGGATAACACCTGCACCAGACGGAACGAGAGGAAACCGTGGGACCGCTCGAGCCAGCTCCGTAGAACCGGACCGAGCGCGTCCAACGTCCGGCGGCCAAAGGTGGCGGTGGCGAGGTCCTCTGTCCAGTGAAGGACGATAGCGTCCCTCGCCTCCCGCCGCACGGCCTCCCGCTCTTCGGCGACGGGGCGCTCTCCGAGAGCCTTCCGGCGCGCCGTCCATTCGTACACTCTGGCGAGCACCCAAGCCTCCAACTCCCAAGGAGGGGTGCCGGCCAGAGCGCATGCCGCGGAGAAGCCTACCGAGCGGTAGGCCCTCGCCACCCGCTGTGCAATGGCCCTTTGGGGCCTGCGGATGGCCGTCGCATTCTCCCTCCTGTGGAGGGAGTCCGCCCAGATGGGGGCCCCGTAAAGGGCCATGCTCCGCAAGATGCCGGCATAGAGGCGCCGGCATTTCGCCTTGGGCCCCCCCAGGTTCGGGAGGAGCCACGAGAGGGCGTCAGCGGCCTTCAGCAGGCGCGTCGACAGCCCGCTGAAATGCGGGCCGAAGCGCCACCTGTCGTCTAGCACCAGCCCCAGATACTTCATCTGGGGCTGGACCCCTATCCTGACGCCCTCCACAATTATGTGGGCGTCGGGAGGGCAGCGCTGCCGAGGCCCGCGAAAGAACACGGCCTCGGTCTTGTGCAGCGCCACCTTCAATCCCAGGCGGCGGATCCTCTCTGCAACCAAGGATCCGCCAGCCGAGGCCAGACAGGCCGCGTCCGCAAAGTTCCTCCCCCGGGCAGTGAGGAGAGTGTCATCCGCGTAGCAGATGACACTCGTGCCCTGGAGGAGGGCTCCGCGCAGGAGCCAGTTGAACCCGATGTTCCACAAGGGAGGGCCAAGCACCGACCCCTGCGGAACACCGGACTCTGCGCCGTATCGCCTCACGGTGGCAGTCTTGTCCACGAGGAGGACCTCTCGGTCCTCCAAGTAGCTGGCCAGGAGGTCCCGCAGGTATTGGGGCACTCCGTGATATCGGAGCGCCTCCAATATCGTCGAGTGGGGGACGGAGTTGAAGGCGTTGGCAATGTCGAATGACACCGCCAGCACTCCGTCCCCCGCCTCCACCGCTTCCTTCACCTGGCCCTTGAGTAGGGCCAGTGCATCGATCGTCGAACGCCCTCGACGAAAGCCGAATTGGGCGTCCGACAGATCCGGCCCTACCCCCCGCAAATGGCTGTCAAGCCGGGAGGCGACAATCCCCTCGAACAACTTACCGACCTCATCGAGCAGGACGACGGGCCGGTACGCCGAGGGGGAGTCCACCGGGCGTCCCGCTTTTCGGAGGAGGCAAAGCTGCCCCTCCTTCCACAGTTTCGGGAACCTCCCAGCCGTAAAGCACGCGCTGAAGAGGTCCCGAAACCTGTCCTCCATGCCGGAGGCGGCGATCGCCAGCACCCTTGCGGGGACGCCGTCTGGTCCGGGCGCCGTCTTTTTTGCGCGGAGGCTGAGGACCCCCGCGTATAACTCTGCCACTGTCACCGCGGGGACATCCTCCTCCTCCGGCGAAGCCGCCCCTTGCGGGGGATCCATCGTTGGTGGGGTGAAGTCGGTCCTGCGCGGAAACAGGGACCGGACCACCCCATCCAGCAACGCTGGATCGAGGGTCTCCGACAGTGGGGGACCATAGGGGCGGAGCTGGTTCCGCGCCGCCTTATATGGTCTCCCATAGGGGTCCCTGTCGAGACCCTCCAGCATCTCGGCTCTCGCCGAGTCCTGTGCAGCACCCATTGCAGACTTGAGGACCGTCGTCGCCTCTCGGTAAGAGGCGTATAGGCGGTCCTCTTCTGCCCGGTCTCGGTTTTGGGCGCTGCGACGTCGGCTCCGCGTGTAGGCCCTTCTGGCCGCCACGCAGGTGGCCCGGAGTCCCTCCAGCTCCTCCGTCCACCAATAGACGGCACGACGGGGAGGCGGACGGCGAGACCGGGGCATGCTGGAGTTGCACACCTCGGTCAGGGACCCTCTGAGCTGGACCGCAGCGGCGTCTACGTCCAGGACCTCGACAGGGGGCGACAGCCAGTCCTGGAGGAAGGCCGCCTCCTTGGCTGCCTCCCGGTCCAGGCGGGTGAGTGCCCATCGCGGGAAGGGAGATTGCCCAGCGCGGGCCATCCCCCTCCCGCCCTGCTGGGTGGAGATGTCGAACCGCACATATCGGTGGTCCGACAACGTCTCCACCATCTCTACCCGCCAGTTGACGACGCGGGCGGCCAGCGCGGGGGTGGCAAACGACACGTCCACCACCGACCCACCCTGTTGCCGCACACACGTGTGGACCGCCCCCCTGTTGAGGAGGGACACACCGCTTGAGGCCGCCCAAAACTCGACGGCGCGTCCCCGGACGTTGCAACCTGCGGCCGGGTTGCCCCAGGCCGTCGACTTGGCGTTCAGGTCGCCCAACATCAGAACTTGGCGTGGCGCCGCCCTCCCTTTGACTGCGGTGAGGATCTCGAGGAAATCCTCAAAGTCCGAGAGAGGGCGGTTTGGGGAGAAATAGACCCCAACCAGGGCCATGTCTCCCCAGGCGGCGGCCACGTATCCCGGTCCCCTCTCTAAGAGCGAGAGGGGAGGGGAGTCTGTGGAAGACCGCGCCACCAACGCCACCAAGCCGTCCCGGTCGCCCAGCCAACGGCCAGGGACCGAGTAAGGTTCGGCGACCACCGCCAAGTCCACCAACCACTCAGCCATGGTCTGCATCAGCAGATCCTGGGCTGCCCTGCAGTGGTTGGCGTTCGCCTGGAGGATGCGATGTTCGACCCTATCCATCAATCGGACATCGCACCCCCCTCCGCAGCCGTCGCAGGAACGACGGAGTCAGCGGCAGCAGCTGTAGGCCTGGTCGGTGCCAGCGCTTTGCCACGCTTAGGGGGAGGATTGCACTTCCTCCCCTTCATGACGTGGCCTGCCAGGCGGCCACTGGCGGCACACACCGCGCAGTGCGGCGTGGCGGCCTCGCAAGAGACGGCTTTGTGGCCGTTCTTGCCGCAGCGGTAGCATGTGTCCGTCCTATCCACCGTGGACGGACACATGGGCCGGGTGTGACCGATGCCGAAGCACCGGAAACACCGCAGAGGCTGGTCCTCGAGGGCCCGGACTGCACCCGAGCTGAACCCAAGCGACAGCCGTCCCTTGGCAAGGACGGCTTTGGCAGCGGCGATTGGGCACTCTAGGCGAATGGTGCCCATGCCGCCACGGCCGGGCCTTATGTCCCGGCCTTGTACCGCCGCGGCGCCACAGCCTCCTATCGCTGCGACCGCCGCCACTACCTCCTCTTTAGTGACGGAGTCGTCGAGCTCCGTCACCTCGAAGGCCGCCGTCTTGACCGGTCGGGCCACCTTGGCCGAGTCTGCGATGACCTCCTGCAGCTTTGCTGCGAAGAGGTCCGCATGGGCACTCCCCTCGGCCCCCGGGAACTCGAAAATTCGAGCCCCGGCTTGTGTCCGCCGGCAAGAGATGCTGCCGATACCCAATTGGGTGGGATCGGCATTCGCACGCGCCCGCACCAAAACGGACGCGTACGTCTCCCCTCGCTCCGCCGCCTCCGCGGTGAGCGTCACCACGACGGCAGCAGTTTTCGGGGGGACTAGCTTCCCCTTTCCTTTCGCCTTTCCCTTGCCGGTCGTCTGCGACCGACTGGGAGCGGTGGTGGCGGGGACGGCAGGTGCGGCCTTCGCCGACTTCTTGCCCCTGCCCTTTCCCTTGCGGACCACTTGCGTCCACTCGTTGGACGGGGTGGTGGCAGGGAGTTGGGTGTCTTCCACCTGGGAGGAGGACGGCCCCGGCTCACTCGGCTGCCTCTTGTCCGCCGCAAGCGGCGGTCGGAGGCGTTTCTCCGGCAAGAGCCGGTCCTCGATGCCTGCCAGGCAGGCCCTTGTGAAGGCCCTCTCCTCCATCACAACCTTGCGGATGATATCCTCAAGGTTGGAGGATGGGCCTTCTGCCGCAGGGCTCGTCTGGGCCTGTTGCGGCTGGGCCGTGGCTTCAGCCAGCTTTCGATGAAGCTGGCTGACCTCCGACTGCAGGCGATCCACCTTCGCCTGCAGTTGCCGCGTCTCGTCGGTGGTTTTGCGAAGGACCAGCTCCGCGACGACACCGCGCAAGCTCGCGGCCCGGCTCTTGAGGGCCTTTTGAAAGGTCCCCTTTAGGTTGGAGGACTTAGAGGCGACCTCCACAATCTCCTCCTCGTCCTCCTCCGCCATTCTCTCCAGCTCGGCGAGAGAGTGGTCCGCGTACAGGACGCGGGATGCACCGTACCCGGACTTGGCCCGGGCGACGTGCGCCCGCTTTTCCTTGGCGGCAACCTTCTCCTCTAGCTCTTGCTGGAGCTGCGCTCGCCGGGAGAGGTCCAGCTGGCGTTGGGCGTCCGCCAGCCCAACGTTATGGGTATCCGCGGCCACAGTCGTCGGCTTTTTAGCCTTCGACCCAGAGGCTACGGAACCCTCGGACCCACCGCTCAAATGGACCCGCTTCCGCGAGCGAGAACCACTCGCGTCCGACACTCCGAGTAGTGAGTCGTTATCGGACGACTCATCCGCTAAAAAGCCTGCCGCAGATGACGCGCGGCTGGCTACTGACGCCGGGGCGTCGGGGTGGCCCTGAGAAGGGCCTTTGGGTTGGCCCTGAGAAGGACCTTTGGGTGGGCCCTGAGAAGGACCCTGGGGTTGGCCCTGAGAAGGGCCTTTGGTTTTTAAAAATCGCCCGGAGGCGCTACGCGTAAGTTTTGACATATCGACAATCGCAGTTCACAAGGCAAGCAGTAAGAAGCTACGAGAGCACAGTGCACTTTGGCCGTACCCAGTCTGCCACTCCGTTACGGTGGTCAGAACTGGGCCGTTTCCAGGGGACGCGACGTGGACGCAAGCACTGTGGGGTGGTCCCCCAACCTAACCTAACCTAACCTAACCTAACCTAACCTTTTTTTTTTTTTTTTTTTTTTTTTTTTTTTTTTTTTTTTTTTGTTTTTTTTTTTTTTTTTTTTTTTGACGCTGGGAAAAAATGCATTACGCATACCCTCCCATCGGGGGATGAGAGGGGTATGTGGGACTCCCCGGTCTGACCCGGTATACCCACTAAAACGACCCAGCGACATTCCCGCTTCGTCCAAGTGGCGGGGGACTGGGAAACCGGCATAGCCTTTACGTCCAGTCCTCCGCCGACGATCGCCCTTCATGGCGGGCCCCTCACTGGGACCCGGGAATGACTGACGGAGGTGGTGACGGGTGCAATGCGGGCGAAGGCACCCCCGTGCCTGTCGCCCGCCCGTCGCCACCATGAGGAGGGAGAGGGCGTTGCCGTCTCCGACCCCTTCTTCGTCTGCGGAGCGGCGCAGCGAGAGGGTCGTCCTCCCGCACGCGCTCCGCCTCCTCCTTTTGCGAGATTACGTCCTCGCAAAAGGAGGCGACCGCTGCCCAGGCCTCCTCGCTCCCCAGCATGGCGTTGACGACGCCGGGAAGCGAGAGGTCTGGTCCGATTACCGCGGTCAGACCGCGGCGCAACTCGGACCAAGCTGGGCACACCTCCAAGGTGTGCTGCGCCGTGTCCTCCGGCGCGCCGCAGTCGTGGCACGCCGGGGTCTCCTCCCTCCCGATCCGGTGCAGGTGCGATCCGAAACAGCCATGGCCGGATAACACCTGCACCAGACGGAACGAGAGGAAACCGTGGGACCGCTCGAGCCAGCCCTGTAGAACTGGACCGAGCGCGTCCAACGTCCGGCGGCCAAAGGTGGCGGTGGCGAGGTCCTCTGACCAGTGAAGGACGATAGCGTCCCTCGCCTCCCGCCGCACGGCCTCCCGCTCTTCGGCGACGGGGCGCTCCCCGAGAGCCTTCCGGCGCGCCGTCCACTCGTACACTCTGGCGAGCACCCAAGCCTCCAACTCCCAAGGAGGGGTGCCAGCCAGAGCGCATGCCGCCGAAAAGCCCACCGAGCGGTAGGCCCTCGCCACCCGCTGTGCAATGGCCCTTTGGGGCCTGCGGATGGCCGTCGCATTCTCCCTCCTGTGGAGGGAGTCCGCCCAGATGGGGGCCCCGTAAAGGGCCATGCTCCTCAATATGCCTGCATACAGGCGCCGGCATTTCGCTTTGGGCCCCCCCAGGTTCGGGAGGAGCCACGAGAGGGCGTCCGCGGCCTTTAGCAGGCGCGTCGACAGCCCGCTGAAATGCGGGCCGAAGCGCCACCTGTCGTCCAGCACCAGCCCCAAATACTTCATCTGGGGCTGGACCCCTATCCTGACGCCCTCCACAATTATGTGGGCGTCGGGAGGGCAGCGCTGCCGAGGCCCGCGAAAGAACACGGCCTCGGTCTTGTGCAGCGCCACCTTCAATCCCAGGCGGCGGATCCTCTCTGCAACCAAGGATCCGCCAGCCGAGGCCAGACAGGCCGCGTCCGCAAAGTTCCTCCCCCGGGCTGTGAGGAGAGTGTCATCCGCGTAGCAGATGACACTCGTGCCCTGGAGGAGGGCTCCTCGCAGGAGCCAGTTGAACCCGATGTTCCACAGGGGAGGGCCAAGCACGGACCCCTGCGGAACACCGGACTCTGCGCCGTACCGCCTCACCGTGGCCGTTTTGTCCACTAGAAGGACTTCTCGGTCCTCCAGGTAGCTGGCCAGGAGGTCCCGCAGGTATTGGGGCACTCCGTGATATCGGAGCGCCTCCAATATCGTCGAGTGGGGGACGGAGTTGAAGGCGTTGGCAATGTCGAATGACACCGCCAGCACTCCGTCCCCCGCCTCCACCGCTTCCTTCACCTGGCCCTTGAGTAGGGCCAGCGCATCGATCGTCGAACGCCCTCGACGGAAGCCGAATTGGGCGTCCGACAGATCCGGCCCTACCCCCCGCAAATGGCTGTCAAGCCGGGAGGCGACAATCCCCTCGAACAACTTACCGACCTCATCGAGCAGGACGACGGGCCGGTATGCCGAGGGGGAGTCCACCGGGCGTCCCGCTTTTCGGAGGAGGCAAAGCTGCCCCTCCTTCCACAGTTTCGGGAACCTCCCAGCCGTAAAGCACGCGCTGAAGAGGTCCCGAAACCTGTCCTCCATGCCGGAGGCGGCGATCGCCAGCACCCTTGCGGGGACGCCGTCCGGTCCAGGGGCCGTCTTCTTGACGCGGAGGCCGAGAACCCCCGCGTACAACTCCGCCGCCGTCACCGGGGGGACGTCCTCCTCCTCCGGCAAAGTCGCCCCTTGCGGGGGATCCATCGTTGGTGGGGTGAAGTCGGTCCTGCGCGGAAACAGGGACCGGACCACCCCATCCAGCAACGCTGGCTCGAGGGTCTCCGACAGTGGGGGACCATAGGGGCGTAGCTGGTTCCGCGCCGCCTTATATGGTCTCCCATAGGGGTCCCTGTCGAGACCCTCCAGCATCTCGGCCCTCGCCGAGTCCTGTGCAGCACCCATTACAGACTTGAGGACCGTCGTCGCCTCTCGGTAAGAGGCGTATAGGCGGTCCTCTTCTGCCCGGTCTCGGTTTTGGGCGCTGCGACGTCGGCTCCGCGTGTAGGCCCTTCTGGCCGCCACGCAGGTGGCCCGGAGTCCCTCCAGCTCCTCCGTCCACCAATAGACGGCACGACGGGGTGGCGGACGGCGAGACCGGGGCATGCTGGAGTTGCACACCTCGGTCAGGGTCCCTCTGAGCTGGACCGCAGCGGCGTCTACGTCCAGGCCCTCGACAGGGGGCGACAGCCAGTCCTGGAGGAAGGCTGCCTCCCTGGCTGCCTCCCGGTCCAGGCGGGTGAGTGCCCACCGCGGGAAGGGAGATTGCCCAGCGCGGGCCATCCCCCTCCCGCCCTGCTGGGTGGAGATGTCGAACCGCACATATCGGTGGTCCGACAACGTCTCCACCATCTCTACCCGCCAGTTGACGACGCGGGCGGCCAGCGTGGGGGTGGCAAACGACACGTCCACCACCGACCCACCCTGTTGCCGCACACACGTGTGGACCGCCCCCCTGTTGAGGAGGGATACACCGCTTGAGGCCGCCCAAAACTCGACGGCGCGTCCCCGGACGTTGCAACCTGCGGCCGGGTTGCCCCAGGCCGCCGACTTGGCGTTCAGGTCGCCCAACAGCAGAACTTGGCGTGGCGCCGCCCTCCCTTTGACTGCGGTGAGGATCTCGAGGAAATCCTCAAAGTCCGAGAGAGGGCGGTTTGGGGAGAAATAGACCCCCACCAGGGCCATGTCTCCCCAGGCGGCGGCCACGTATCCCGGTCCTCTCTCTAAGAGTGAGAGGGGAGGGGAGTCCGTGGAAGACCGCGCCACCAACGCCACCAAGCCGTCCCGGTCGCCCAGCCAACGGCCAGGGACCGAGTAAGGTTCGGCGACCACCGCCAAGTCCACCAACCGAGTGGTTGGTGGACTTGGCGGTGGTCGCCGCTGATGCAGACCATGGCTGAGTAGCCATGGTCTGCATCAGCAGATCCTGGGCTGCCCTGCAGTGGTTGGCGTTCGCCTGAAGGATGCGATGTTCGACCCTATCCATCAGTCGGACATCGCACCCCCCTCCGCAGCCGTCGCAGGAACGACGGAGTCAGCGGCAGCAGCGGCAGCAGCAGGCCTGGTCGGCGCCTGCGCCTTGCCACGCTTAGGGGGAGGATTGCAGTTCCTCCCCTTCATGACGTGGCCTGCCAGGCGGCCACTGGCGGCACACACCGCGCAGTGTGGCGTGCCGGCCTCACAAGAGACGGCTTTGTGGCCGTTCTTGCCGCAGCGGTAGCACGTGTCCGTCCTGTCTACCGAGGACGGACACATGGGCCGGGTGTGTCCGATGCCGAAGCACCGGAAACACCGCAGAGGCTGGTCCTCGAGTGCCCGAACCGCACCCGAGCTATACCCAACTGCGAGCCGTCCCTTGGCAAGGACGGCTTTGGCAGCGGCGATTGGGCACTCGAGGCGAATGGTGCCCATGCCGCCACGGCCGGGCCTTATGTCCCGGCCTTGTACCGCCGCGGCGCCACAACCCCCTATGGCTGCGACCGCCGCCACTACCTCCTCTTTAGTGACGGAGTCGTCGAGCTCCGTCACCTCAAAGGCCGCCGTCTTGACTGGTCGGGCCACCTTGGCAGAGTCTGCGATGACCTCCTGCAGCTTTGCTGCGAAGAGGTCCGCGTGGGCACTCCCCTCGGCCCCCGGGAACTCGAAAATTCGAGCCCCGGCTTGTGTCCGCCGGCAAGACACGCTGCCGATCCCCAGCTGGGTGGGATCGGCATTGGCACGCGCCCGTACTAATACGGACGCGTATGTCTCCCCTCGCTCCGCAGCCTCCGCGGTGAGTGTCACCACGACGGCTGCGGTTTTTGGGGGCACCAGCTTTCCCCTCCCTCTCCCCTTCCCCTTTCCCTTGTCGGTCGTCTGCGACCGACTGGGAGCGGTGGTGGCGGGGACGGCAGGTACGGCCTTCGCCGACTTTTTGCCCCTGCCCTTTCCCTTACGGACCACTTGCGTCCACTCGTTGGACGGGGTGGTGGCAGGGAGTGTGGTGTCTTCCACCTGGGAGGTGGACGGCCCCGGCTCGCTCGGCTGCCTCTTATCCGCCGCAAGCGGCGGTCGGAGGCGTTTCTCCGGCAAGAGCCGGTCCTCTATGCCCGCTAAGCAGGCCCTTGTGAAGGCCCTCTCCTCCATCACAACCTTGCGGATGATGTCCTCAAGGTTGGAGGATGGGCCTTCTGCCACAGGGCTCGTCCGGGCCTGTTGTGGCTGGGCCGTGGCTTCAGCCAGCTTCTGATGCAGCTGGCTGACCTCCAACTGCAGGCGATCTACTTTCGCCTGCAGTTGCCGCGTCTCGTCGGTGGTCTTTCGACGGACCAGCTCCGTGACGACACCGCGCATGCTCGCGGCCCGGCACTTGAGGGCCTTCTGGAAGGTCCCCTTTAGGTTGGAGGACTTAGAGGCGACCTCCACGATCTCCTCCTCGTCCTCCTCCGCCATTCTCTCCAGCTCGGCGAGAGAGTGGTCTGCGTACAGAACGCGGGACGCACCGTACCCGGACTTGGCCCGGGCGACGTGCGCCCGCTTCTCTTTGGCGGCAACCTTCTCCTCCAGCTCTTGCTGGAGCTGTTCTCGCCGGGCCAGGTCCAACTTGCGTTGGGCGTCCGCGAGCCCAACGTTGTGGGTATCCGCGGCCTTGGTTGTTGGCTTTTTAGCCTTCGAACCCGAGGCCTGGGAACCCTCGGATCCACCGCTCAGGTGGACACGCTTCCGCGACCTAGAGCCGCTCGCGTCCGACACACCAAATAGCGAGTCGTTGTCGGACGACTCATCCGCCAGAAAGCCTGCCGCAGAAGGCGCGCGGCTAGGTTCAGACGCCGGAGCGTCGGAGTGGCCCTGAGAAGGGCCTTTTGGTTGGCCCTGAGAAGGGCCTTTGGCTTTGGTTTGGCCCTGAGAAGGGCCTTTGGGTTGGCCCTGAGAAGGGCCTTTGGTCTTTAAAAATCGCCCGGAGGCGCTACGCGTTGATTGAGACATAGGCTCCGACAGTTCGTACTTCACAAGGCAAGATAAAATAGCAACGAGATCACAGTGCACTTTGGCCGTACCCAGTCTGCCACTCCGTTACGGTGGTCAGAACTGGGCCGTTTCCAGGGGACGCGACGTGGACGCAAGCACTGTGGGGTGGTCCCCCAACCTAACCTAACCTAACCTTTTTTTTTTTTTTTTTTTTTTTTTACGATGTGGAAATCCTCAATGGATGTCCTCCGCCCTGGGGAGAGCGAAGGGGTCTGTCAGACTCGTACTGACTAAAACCACACCGGTGTTCCCTCGCACACAAGACTTGCGTCAGGGGGGCAACGGGATCTGATGCGACTTCCGCTGCCCCGGACTAGTGCTGGCCCGCTTGACCTACGGGCCTCGTCCCGGGGGGGAGTGAGGTGTAAAACTCCCCCCGCTACGTCTATGAGAGGCGCGCGAGGAACACAACGCGCCGCCGTCTCGGGTCCAGTGTGATGGGGGGCGACGGATGTCCCCGAATCCGCCGCCCCTGGACCAATTTAGGGGGGCCGGAAGAGGGCGTTGTCAGCCCTCTGCCGACGCCCGGTGCGCCTGCTGCGGGATGGGCGGGAGCTGGTCATCTCCCTTTCCCTTTCCGCAGCTTCCTTCTGCGACATGACGGTCTCGCAGAAGGACATCACTGCGTCCCAGGACTCTGCGCTGCCGACCATCGAGCGAACGACGGCCGGCAGCGACAGGTCTCCTCCTACCTCTGCAACGAGAGCACGGCGCGGCTCATCGAAAGCGGCACACTCGGCCAGCGTATGCCGCGCCGTATCCTCCGAACAATGGACGCAGTGATGGCACCGGGCGTCCGGCTCCCTGCTTAAGCGAGACAGGTACTTCCCGAAGCAGCCGTGCCCCGAGAGTACCTGTGTCGCCCGGAACGTCAGAGAGCCGTGCTTCCTTCCGAGCCAGTCGTCGAGTACTGGCCGGATTGCCTCGATAGTGTTGAGGCCGGCGGTGGGGAGGTCTAGCCTCCCCCGCCATTCCGCCACCATGACCTGTCGAAGCTGAGACCGGTACAGTGTAATCTGTCGCTGCACCAGCCTCTCGCCCCGATGTTCGGCCTCCTCGCGCCACTGGTACAGTGTCGCGAGGGTCTTCGCCTCCAGGTAACCTAACCTAACCTTTTTTTTTTTTTTTTTTTTTTTTTTTTTTTTTTTTTTTTTTTTTTTTTTTTTGACGCTGGGAAAAAATGCATTACGCATACCCTCCCATCGGGGGATGAGAGGGGTATGTGGGACTCCCCGGTCTGACCCGGTATACCCACTAAAACGACCCAGCGACATTCCCGCTTCGTCCAAGTGGCGGGGGACTGGGAAACCGGCATAGCCTTTACGTCCAGTCCTCCGCCGACGATCGCCCTTCATGGCGGGCCCCTCACAGGGACCCGGGAATGACTGACGGAGGTGGTGACGGGTGCAATGCGGGCGAAGGCACCCCCGTGCCTGTCGCCCGCCCGTCGCCACCATGAGGAGGGAGAGGGCGTTGCCGTCTCCGACCCCTTCTTCGTCTGCGGAGCGGCGCAGCGAGAGGGTCGTCCTCCCGCACGCGCTCCGCCTCCTCCTTTTGCGAGATTACGTCCTCGCAAAAGGAGGCGACCGCTGCCCAGGCCTCCTCGCTCCCCAGCATGGCGTTGACGACGCCGGGAAGCGAGAGGTCCGGTCCAATTACCGCGGTCAGACCGCGGCGCAGCTCGGACCAAGCCGGGAACACCTCCAGGGTGTGCTGCGCAGTGTCCTCCGGCGCGCCGCAGTCGTGGCACGCCGGGGTCTCCTCCCTCCCGATCCGGTGCAGGTGCGATCCGAAACAACCATGGCCGGATAACACCTGCACCAGACGGAACGAGAGGAAACCGTGGGACCGCTCGAGCCAACTCCGCAGAACCGGACCGAGCGCGTCCAACGTCCGGCGGCCAAAGGCGGCGGAGGCGAGGTCCTCCGTCCAGTGAAGGACGATAGCGTCCCTCGCCTCCCGCCGCACGGCCTCCCGCTCTTCGGCGACGGGGCGCTCTCCGAGAGCCTTCCGGCGCGCCGTCCATTCGTACACTCTGGCGAGCACCCAAGCCTCCAACTCCCAAGGAGGGGTGCCGGCCAGAGCGCATGCCGCGGAGAAGCCTACCGAGCGGTAGGCCCTCGCCACCCGCTGTGCAATGGCCCTTTGGGGCCTGCGGATGGCCGTCGCATTCTCCCTCCTGTGGAGGGAGTCCGCCCAGATGGGGGCCCCGTAAAGGGCCATGCTCCGCAAAATGCCGGCATAGAGGCGCCGGCATTTCGCCTTGGGCCCCCCCAGATTCGGGAGGAGCCACGAGAGGGCATCAGCGGCCTTCAGCAGGCGCGTCGACAGCCCGCTGAAATGCGGGCCGAAGCGCCACCTGTCGTCTAGCACCAGCCCCAGATACTTCATCTGGGGCTGGACCCCTATCCTGACGCCCTCCACAATTATGTGGGCGTCGGGAGGGCAGCGCTGCCGAGGCCCGCGAAAGAACACGGCCTCGGTCTTGTGCAGCGCCACCTTCAATCCCAGGCGGCGGATCCTCTCTGCAACCAAGGATCCGCCAGCCGAGGCCAGACAGGCCGCGTCCGCAAAGTTCCTCCCCCGGGCAGTGAGGAGAGTGTCATCCGCGTAGCAGATGACACTCGTGCCCTGGAGGAGGGCTCCGCGCAGGAGCCAGTTGAACCCGATGTTCCACAAGGGAGGGCCAAGCACCGACCCCTGCGGAACACCGGACTCTGCGCCGTACCGCCTCACTGTGGCCGTCTTGTCCACCAGGAGGACTTCTCGGTCCTCCAGGTAGCTCGCCAAGAGGTCCCGCAAGTATTGGGGCACTCCGTGATATCGGAGCGCCTCCAATATCGTCGAGTGGGGGACGGAGTTGAAGGCGTTGGCAATGTCGAATGACACCGCCAGCACTCCGTCCCCCGCCTCCACCGCCTCCTTCACCTGACCCTTGAGTAGGGCCAGCGCGTCGATCGTCGAACGCCCTCGACGGAAGCCGAATTGGGCGTCCGACAGATCCGGCCCTACCCCCCGCAAATGGCTTTCAAGCCGGGAGGCGACAATCCCCTCGAACAATTTACCGACCTCATCGAGCAGGACGATGGGCCGGTATGCCGAGGGGGAGTCCACCGGGCGGCCCTCCTTTCGGAGGAGGCATAGCTGCCCCTCCTTCCACAGTTTCGGGAACCTACCAGCCGTAAAGCACGCGCTGAAGAGGTCCCGAAACCTGTCCTCCATGCCGGAGGCGGCGATCGCCAGCACCCGTGCGGGGACGCCGTCTGGCCCGGGGGCCGTCTTTTTTGCGCGGAGGCTGAGAAGCCCCGCGTATAACTCCGCCACAGTCACAGCGGGGACATTCTCCTCCTCCGGCGAAGCCGCCCCTTGCGGGGGATCCATCGTTGGTGGGGTGAAGTCGGTCCTGCGCGGAAACAGGGACCGGACCACCCCATCCAGCAACGCTGGATCGAGGGTCTCCGACAGTGGGGGACCATAAGGGCGTAGCTGGTTCCGCGCCGCCTTATATGGTCTCCCATAGGGGTCCCTGTCGAGACCCTCCAGCATCTCGGCCCTCGCCGAGTCTTGAGCAGCCCCCATTGCAGACTTAAGGACCGCCGTCGCCCCTCGGTAAGAGGCGTATAGGCGGTCCTCTTCTGCCCGGTCCCGGTTTCGGGCGCTGCGCCGTCGGCTACGCGTGTAGGCCCTTCTGGCCGCCACGCAGGTGGCCCGGAGTCCCTCCAGCTCCTCCGTCCACCAATAGACGGCGCGACGGGGAGGCGGACGGCGAGACCGGGGCATGCTGGAGTTGCACACCTCGGTCAGGGACCCTCTGAGCTGGACCGCAGCGGCGTCTACGTCCAGGACCTCGACAGGGGGCGACAGCCAGTCCTGTAGGAAGGCCGCCTCCTTGGCTGCCTCCCGGTCCAGGCGGGTGAGTGCCCACCGCGGGAAGGGAGATTGCCCGGCGCGGGTCATCCCCCTCCCGCCCTGCTGGGTGGAGATGTCGAACCGCACATATCGGTGGTCCGACAACGTCTCCACCATCTCTACCCGCCAGTTGACGACGCGGGCGGCCAGCGCGGGGGTGGCAAACGACACGTCCACCACCGACCCACCCTGTTGCCGCACACACGTGTGGACCGCCCCCCTGTTGAGGAGGGACACACCGCTTGAGGCCGCCCAAAACTCGACGGCGCGTCCCCGGACGTTGCAACCTGCGGTCGGGTTGCCCCAGGCCATCGACTTGGCGTTCAGGTCGCCCAACAGCAGAACCTGGCGTGGCGCCGCCCTCCCTTTGACTGCGGTGAGGATCTCGAGGAAATCCTCAAAGTCCGAGAGAGGGCGGTTTGGGGAGAAATAGACCCCTACCAGGGCCATGTCTCCCCAGGCGGCGGCCACGTATCCCGGTCCCCTCTCTAAGAGCGAGAGGGGAGGGGAGTCTGTGGAAGACCGCGCCACCAACGCCACCAAGCCGTCCCGGTCGCCCAGCCAACGGCCAGGGACCGAGTAAGGTTCGGCGACCACCGCCAAGTCCACCAACCACTCAGCCATGGTCTGCATCAGCAGATCCTGGGCTGCCCTGCAGTGGTTGGCGTTCGCCTGGAGGATGCGATGTTCGACACTATCCATCAGTCGGACATCGCACCTCCCTCCGCAGCCGCCACAGGTACGACGGGGTTAGCAGCACCAGCGGTAGCAGCAGGCCTGGTCGGCACCTGCGCCTTGCCACGCTTAGGAGGAGGATTGCAGTTCCTCCCCTTCATGACGTGGCCTGCCAGGCGGCCACTGGCGGCACACACCGCGCAGTGCGGCGTGGCGGCCTCGCAAGAGACGGCTTTATGGCCGTTCTTGCCGCAGCGGTAGCATGTGTCCGTCCTATCCACCGTGGACGGACACATGGGCCGGGTGTGACCAATGCCGAAGCACCGGAAACACCGCAGAGGCTGATCCTCGAGGGCCCGGACTGCACCCGAGCTGAACCCAACCGGCAGCCGTCCCTTGGCAAGGACGGCTTTTGCAGCGGCGATTGGGCACTCGAGGCGTATGGTGCCCATGCCGAAGCGGCCGGGCCTTATGTCCCGACCTTGCACTGCTGCGGCGCCACAGCCCCCTATCGCTGCGACCGCCGCCACCACCTCCTCCTTGGTGACGGAGTCGTCGAGCTCCGTCACCTCAATGGCCGCCGACTTGATCGGTCGGGCCACCTTCGCGGAGTCCGCGATGACCTCCTGCAGCTTTGCTGCGAAGAGGTCCGCGTGGGCACTCCCCTCGGCCCCCGGGAACTCGAAAATTCGAGCCCCGGCTTGTGTCCGCCGGCAAGACACGCTGCCGATCCCCAGCTGGGTGGGATCGGCATTGGCACGCGCCCGTACTAATACGGACGCGTATGTCTCCCCTCGCTCCGCAGCCTCCGCGGTGAGTGTCACCACGACGGCCGCGGTTTTTGGGGGCACCAGCTTTCTCCTCTCTCTCCCCTTCCCCTTTTCCTTTCCCTTGTCGGTCGTCTGCGACCGACTGGGAGCGGTGGTGGCGGGGACGGCAGGTACGGCCTTCGCCGACTTCTTGCCCCTGCCCTTTCCCTTGCGGACCACTTGCGTCCACTCGTTGGACGGGGTGGTGGCAGGGAGTTGAGTGTCTTCCACCTGGGAGGTGGACGGCCCCGGCTCGCTCGGCTGCCTCATGTCCGCCGCAAGCGGCGGTCGGAGGCGTTTCTCCGGCAAGAGCCGGTCCTCGATGCCCGCTAAGCAGGCCCTTGTGAAGGCCCTCTCCTCCATCACAACCTTGCGGATGATATCCTCAAGGTTGGAGGATGGGCCTTCTGCCGCAGGGCTCGTCCGGGCCTGATGCGGCTGGGCCGTGGCATCAGCCAGCTTCTGGTGAAGCTGGCTGACCTCCGACTGCAGGCGATCCACCTTCGCCTGCAGTTGCCGCGTCTCGTCGGTGGTCTTGCGACGCACCAGCTCCGTGACGACACCGCGCAAGCTCGCGGCCCGGCTCTTGAGGGCCTTTTGAAATGTGCCCTTTAGGTTGGAGGACTTAGAGGCGACCTCCACGATCTCCTCCTCGTCCTCCTCCGCCATCCTCTCAAGCTCGGCGAGAGAGTGGTCCGCGTAAAGGACGCGGGACGCACCGTACCCGGACTTGGCACGGGCGACGTGCGCCCGCTTCTCCTTGGCGGCAACCTTCTCCTCCAGCTCTAGCTGGAGCTGCGCTCGCCGGGAGAGGTCCAGCTGGCGTTGGGCGTCCGTGAGCCCAACGTTATGGGTATCCGCGGCCACGGTCGTCGGCTTTTTTGCCTTCGACCCAGAGGCTTGAGAACCCTCGGATCCACCGCTCAGATGGACACGCTTCCGCGACCGAGAGCCGCTCGCGTCCGACACACCGAATAGCGAGTCGTTATCGGACGACTCGTCCGCAAGAAAGCTGGCCGCAGAAGGCGCGCGGCTGGCTTCAGACGCCGGAGCGTCGGAGTGGCCCTGAGAAGGGCCTTTTGGTTGGCCCTGAGAAGGGCCTTTGGCTTTGGGTTGGCCCTGAGAAGGGCCTTTGGGTTGGCCCTGAGAAGGGCCTTTGGTCTTTAAAAATCGCCCGGAGGCGCTACGCGTGAGTTTTGATGACATGATAATCCAACAATCGTAGTTCGCAAAGCAAAGAGAGAAGCTACGAGAGCACAGAGCACTTTGGCCGTACCCAGTCTGCCACTCCGTTACGGTGGTCAGAACTGGGCCGTTTCCAGGGGACGCGACGTGGACGCAAGCTCTGTGGGGTGGTCCCCCAACCTAACCTAACCTAACCTAACCTAACCTAACCTTTTTTTTTTTTTTTTTTTTTTTTTTTTGACGCTGGGAAAAAATGCATTACGCATACCCTCCCATCGGGGGATGAGAGGGGTATGTGGGACTCCCCGGTCTGACCCGGTATACCCACTAAAACGACCCAGCGACATTCCCGCTTCGTCCAAGTGGCGGGGGACTGGGAAACCGGCATAGCCTTTACGTCCAGTCCTCCGCCGACGATCGCCCTTCATGGCGGGCCCCTCACAGGGACCCGGGAATGACTGACGGAGGTGGTGACGGGTGCAATGCGGGCGAAGGCACCCCCGTGCCTGTCGCCCGCCCGTCGCCACCATGAGGAGGGAGAGGGCGTTGCCGTCTCCGACCCCTTCTTCGTCTGCGGAGCGGCGCAGCGAGAGGGTCGTCCTCCCGCACGCGCTCCGCCTCCTCCTTTTGCGAGATTACGTCCTCGCAAAAGGAGGCGACCGCTGCCCAGGCCTCCTCGCTCCCCAGCATGGCGTTGACGACGCCGGGAAGCGAGAGGTCCGGTCCGATTACCGCGGTCAGACCGCGGCGCAGCTCGGACCAAGCTGGGCACACCTCTAGGGTGTGCTGCGCCGTGTCCTCCGGCGCGCCGCAGTCGTGGCACGCCGGGGTCTCCTCCCTCCCGATCCGGTGCAGGTGCGATCCGAAACAACCATGGCCGGACAACACCTGCACCAGACGGAACGAGAGGAAACCGTGGGACCGCTCGAGCCAGCTCCGCAGAACCGGACCGAGCGCGTCCAACGTCCGGCGGCCAAAGGTGGCGGTGGCGAGGTCCTCTGACCAGTGAAGGACGATAGCGTCCCTCGCCTCCCGCCGCACGGCCTCCCGCTCTTCGGCGACGGGGCGCTCCCCGAGAGCCTTCCGGCGCGCCGTCCACTCGTACACTCTGGCCAGCACCCATGCCTCCAACTCCCAAGGCGGGGTGCCAGCCAGGGCGCATGCCGCCGAAAAGCCCACCGAGCGGTAGGCCCTCGCCACCCGCTGTGCAATGGCCCTTTGGGGCCTGCGGATGGCCGTCGCATTCTCCCTCCTGTGGAGGGAGTCCGCCCAGATTGGGGCCCCATATAGGGCCATGCTCCGCAAGATGCCGGCATACAGGCGCCGGCATTTCGCCTTGGGCCCCCCCAGGTTCGGCAGGAGCCACGAGAGGGCGTCAGCGGCCTTGAGCAGGCGCGTCGACAGCCCGCTGAAATGCGGGCCGAAGCGCCACCTGTCGTCTAGCACCAGCCCCAGATACTTCATCTGGGGCTGGACCCCTATCCTGACGCCCTCCACAATTATGTGGGCGTCGGGAGGGCAGCGCTGCCGAGGCCCGCGAAAGAACACGGCCTCGGTCTTGTGCAGCGCCACCTTCAATCCCAGACGGCGGATCCTCTCTGCAACCAAGGATCCGCCAGCCGAGGCCAGACAGGCCGCGTCCGCGAAATTCCTCCCCCGGGCAGTGAGGAGAGTGTCATCCGCATAGCAGATGACACTCGTGCCCTGGAGGAGGGCTCCGCGCAGGAGCCAGTTGAACCCGATGTTCCACAAGGGGGGGCCAAGCACCGACCCCTGCGGAACACCGGACTCTGCGCCGTACCGCCTCACTGTGGCCGTCTTGTCCACCAGGAGGACTTCTCGGTCCTCCAGGTAGCTCGCCAAGAGGTCCCGCAAGTATTGGGGCACTCCGTGATATCGGAGTGCCTCCAATATCGTCGAGTGTGGGACGGAGTTGAAGGCGTTGGCAATGTCGAATGACACCGCCAGCACTCCGTCCCCCGCCTCCACCGCCTCCTTCACCTGACCCTTGAGTAGGGCCAGCGCGTCGGTCGTCGAACGCCCTCGACGGAAGCCGAATTGGGCGTCCGACAGATCCGGCCCTACCCCCCGCAAATGGCTTTCAAGCCGGGAGGCGACAATCCCCTCGAACAATTTACCGACCTCATCGAGCAGGACGATGGGCCGGTATGCCGAGGGGGAGTCCACTGGGCGGCCCTCCTTTCGGAGGAGGCATAGCTGCCCCTCCTTCCACAGTTTCGGGAACCTCCCAGCCGTAAAGCACGCGCTGAAGAGGTCCCGAAACCTGTCCTCCATGCCGGAGGCGGCGATCGCCAGCACCCGTGCGGGGACGCCGTCTGGTCCGGGGGCCGTCTTTTTTGCGCGGAGGCTGAGAACCCCCGCGCACAACTCCGCCGCCGTCACCGGGGGGACGTCCTCCTCCTCCGGCAAAGCCGCACTCTGCGGGGGATCCATCGTTGGTGGGGTGAAGTCGGTCCTGCGCGGAAACAGGGACCGAACCACCCCATCCAGCAACGCTGGATCGAGGGTCTCCGACAGTGGGGGACCATAAGGGCGTAGCTGGTTCCGCGCCGCCTTATATGGTCTCCCATAGGGATCCCTGTCGAGACCCTCCAGCATTTCGGCCCTCGCCGAGTCTTGAGCAGCCCCCATTGCAGACTTAAGGACCGTCGTCGCCTCTCGGTAAGAGGCGTATAGGCGGTCCTCTTCTGCCCGGTCCCGGTTTCGGGCGCTGCGCCGTCGGCTCCGCGTGTAGGCCCTTCTGGCCGCCACGCAGGTGGCCCGGAGTCCCTCCAGCTCCTCCGTCCACCAATAGACGGCGCGACGGGGAGGCGGACGGCGAGACCGGGGCATGCTGGAGTTGCACACCTCGGTCAGGGATCCTCTGAGCTGGACCGCAGCGGCGTCTACGTCCAGGCCCTCGACAGGGGGCGACAGCCAGTCCTGGAGGAAGGCCGCCTCCTTGGCTGCCTCCCGGTCCAGGCGGGTGAGTGCCCACCGCGGGAAGGGAGATTGCCCAGTGCGGGTCATCCCCCTCCCGCCCTGCTGGGTGGAGATGTCGAACCGCACATATCGGTGGTCCGACAACGTCTCCACCATCTCTACCCGCCAGTTGACGACGCGGGCGGCCAGCGCGGGGGTGGCAAACGACACGTCCACCACCGACCCACCCTGTTGCCGCACACACGTGTGGACCGCCCCCCTGTTGAGGAGGGACACACCGCTTGAGGCCGCCCAAAACTCGACGGCGCGTCCCCGGACGTTGCAACCTGCGGCCGGGTTGCCCCAGGCCGTCGACTTGGCGTTCAGGTCGCCCAACACCAGAACTTGGCGTGGCGCCGCCCTCCCTTTGACTGCAGTGAGGATCTCGAGGAAATCCTCAAAGTCCGAGAGAGGGCGGTTTGGGGAGAAATAGACCCCTACCAGGGCCATGTCTCCCCAGGCGGCGGCCACGTATCCCGGTCCCCTCTCTAAGAGCGAGAGGGGAGGGGAGTCTGTGGAAGACCGCGCCACCAACGCCACCAAGCCGTCCCGGGCGCCCAGCCAACGGCCAGGGACCGAGTAAGGTTCGGCGACCACCGCCAAGTCCACCAACCACTCAGCCATGGTCTGCATCAGCAGATCCTGGGCTGCCCTGCAGTGGTTGGCGTTCGCCTGGAGGATGCGATGTTCGACCCTATCCATCAGTCGGACATCGCACCCCCCTCCGCAGCCGTCGCAGGAACGACGGAGTCAGCGGCAGCAGCAGCAGGCCTGGTCGGTGCCAGCGCTTTGCCACGCTTAGGGGGAGGGTTGCACTTCCTCCCCTTCATGACGTGGCCTGCCAGACGGCCACTGGCGGCACACACTGCGCAGTGTGGTGTGGCGGCCTCACAAGAGACGGCTTTGTGGCCGTTCTTGCCGCAGCGGTAGCACGTGTCCGTCCTGTCTACCGAGGACGGACACATGGGCCGGGTGTGTCCGATGCCGAAGCACCGGAAACACCGCAGAGGCTGGTCCTCGAGTGCCCGAACCGCACCAAAGCTGAACCCAACCGCGAGCCGTCCCTTGGCAAGGACGGCTTTTGCAGCGGCGATTGGGCACTCGAGGCGAATGGTGCCCATGCCGCCGCGTCCGGGTCTTATGTCCCGGCCTTGGACCGCCGCGGCGTCACAGCCCCCTACCGCTGCGACCGCCGCAACCACCTCCTCCTTGGTGACGGAGTCGTCGAGCTCCGTCACCTCAATGGCCGCTGACTTCACCGGTCGGGCCACCTTTGCCGAGTCCGCGATGACCTCTTGCAGCTTGGCTGCAAACAGGTCAGCGTGAGCACTCCCCTCGGCCCCCGGGAACTCGAAAATTCGAGCCCCGGCTTGTGTCCGCCGGCAAGACACGCTGCCGATCCCCAGTTGGGTGGGATCGGCATTGGCACGCGCCCGCACTAATACGGACGCGTATGTCTCCCCTCGCTCCGCAGCCTCCGCGGTGAGCGTCACCACGACGGCTGCGGTTTTTGGGGGGACCAGCTTCCTCTTTCCCCGCACTTTCCCCTTTCCCTTGCCGGTCGTCTGCGACCGACTGGGAGCGGTGGTGGCGGGGATGGCAGGTACGGCCTTCACCGACTTTTTTCCCCTGCCCTTTCCCTTGCGGACCACATCCGTCCACTCGTTGGACGGGGTGGTGGCAGGTAGAAGAGTGTCTTCCGCCTGGGAAGAGGACGGCCCCGGCTCGCTCGGCTGCCTCTTGTCCGCTGCAAGCGGCGGTCGGAGGCTTTTCTCCGGCAAGAGCCGGTCCTCTATGCCCGCTAAGCAGGCCCTTGTGAAGGCCCTCTCCTCCATCACAACCTTGCGGATGATATCCTCAAGGTTGGAGGATGGGCCTTCTGCCACAGGGCTCGTACGGGCCTGTTGTGGCTGGCCCGTGGCTTCAGCCAGCTTTTGATGAAGCTGGCTGACCTCCGACTGCAGGCGATCCACCTTCGCCTGCAGTTGCCGCGTCTCGTCGGTGGTTTTACGACGGACCAGCTCCGTGACGACACCGCGCAAGCTCGCAGCCCGGCTCTTGAGGGCCTTTTGGAAGGTCCCCTTTAGGTTTGAGGACTTAGAGGCGACCTCCACGATCTCCTCCTCGTCCTCCTCCGCCATCCTCTCAAGCTCGGCGAGAGAGTGGTCCGCGTACAGGACGCGGGACGCACCGTACCCGGACTTGGCCCGGGCGACGTGCGCCCGCTTCTCCTTGGCGGCAACCTTCTCCTCCAGCTCTTTTTGGAGCTGCACTCGCCGGGTGAGGTCTAGCTGGCGTTGAGCGTCCGCGAGCCCAACGTTATGGGTATCCGCGGCCACAGTCGTCGGCTTTTTAGCCTTCGACCCAGAGGCTTGCGAACCCTCGGACCCACCGCTCAAATGGACCCGCTTCCGCGAGCGAGAACCACTCGCGTCCGACACTCCAAGTAGTGAGTCGTTATCGGACGACTCATCCGCTAAAAAGCCTGCCGCAGATGACGCGCGGCTGGCTACTGACGCCGGGGCGTCGGGGTGGCCCTGAGAAGGGCCTTTGGGTTGGCCCTGAGAAGGACCTTTGGGTGGGCCCTGAGAAGGACCCTTGGGTTGGCCCTGAGAAGGGCCTTTGGTTTTTAAAAATCGCCCGGAGGCGCTACGCGTGAGTTTTGACATAATAATCCAGCAACAATCGTAGTTCGCAAAGCAAAGAGAGAAGCTACGAGAGCACAGAGCACTTTGGCCGTACCCAGTCTGCCACTCCGTTACGGTGGTCAGAACTGGGCCGTTTCCAGGGGACGCGACGTGGACGCAAGCTCTGTGGGGTGGTCCCCCAACCTAACCTAACCTAACCTAACCTAACCTTTTTTTTTTTTTTTGTTGCCGGGGTGGAAAATCCTCGATGGATGTCCTCCGCCCTGGGGAGAGCGGAGGGGTCTGTCAGACTCGTACTGACTAAAAACCACCCCGGTGTTCCCTTCCCACACTTGCACCGGGGATCATGGGAACTAGTGCGCCTTCCACGATCCCCGGCTAGTGCCGGCCCGCCACTGCGGGCCTCCTCAGGTCTGCGGGGGGAGTGAGGTGTACTCCTCCCGCGACGTCATATAGGGGCGCGCGCGGAACACTACGCGCCACCACCTCGGGTCCAGTTATTCGGCGGGGCGGCGGACCTCCCCAAGTCCGCCGTCCCTCTGGACCCGTTCAGGGGGGCTGGAAGAGGGCGTTGTCCGCCCTCCGCCGACGCCCGGTTCGTCTGCTGCGGGTCGGGAGAGTGCTCTCCACCTCTCTCAACCTCTCCGCAGCCTCCTTCTGTGAGATGACCGTTTCACAGAAGGAGATCACCGCATCCCACGACTCCGCGCTCCCGACCATCGCGCGAGCGACGGCCGGCAACGACAGATCGGTTCCCACTTCTGTCACGAGGGCACGGCGCGGCTCCTCCCATGCGGCACACTCTGCCAGCGTATGCCGCGCCGTGTCCTCCAGACAGTGGACGCAGTGATGACACCGAGCGTCCGGCTCCCTGTTTATGCGACACAGGTACTTCCCGAAGCAACCATGCCCCGACAGTACCTGCGTCGCCCGAAACGACAAGGAGCCGTGCCTCCTCTCGAGCCATTCCTCGAGCACCGGTCGGATCGCCTCGATGGTAGCGAGGCCGGCGGTAGGGCGTAGAAGCCTGTCCCGCCACTCCGCCACCAGGACCTCGCGGAGCTGAGACCGACGCAGATCGATCTCTCGCTGCATCGGTCCATCGCCCCGCGTCCGCACCTCCTCACGCCACCGATAAAGCGACGCGAGGACTCTCGCCTCTAGGTCCCAAGGTGGCGACCCGGCCAGTGCACAAGCCGCCTCGTAGGAGACTGTGCGATACCCCCTGATTGACCTGACGGCCATCGCCCTCTGCGGTTTCCGCAGCATCGCGATGCTGCCGGCCGTCAAGTCAGAGGCCCACACCGGGGCCCCGTACAGGGCCATGGATCGCAAGACCCCTAGGTACAGTCTCCTACAGGCGGTGCTCGGCCCCCCTAGATTGGGAAGCAGCGTTGCAAGCGCGCCCGCAGCGCCCATCAACTTGGGCGCCAGTCGCCGGAAGTGGGGGCCGAAGTTCCAATGGCTGTCGAGCACCAATCCCAGATACTTCATGGTGGACTCGACAGCGATCGGGGTCCCCCCTACCACAATATGTGATCCCGGCGGCGGCGCACGCCGGGGGCCGTGAAAGACCACAGCCTCCGACTTGTTGAGGGCCACCTCCAGGCCCAGGCGCCGTATGCGGCCCACAACCTGTGAGACCGCACAGGTCGCTAGCAACGCTGCCTCCCTGTACGAGCTCCCCCGGGCCGTGACCAGCGTGTCGTCTGCGTAACACACCAGGGCCACTCCCGGTTGGAGCTCGCCTCTCAGCACCCAGTCGTACCCGATGTTCCACAGGGGTGGGCCAACGACCGAACCCTGTGGAACACCGCACGACATGTCGCGCCGGCCTCCGCCGTCGCGTCCCGAGTAGGTGACACACCTTTCCGCCAAATAAGCCCCAACGATGCGGCGGAGGTACGGGGGCACCCTGTGGTAACACAGCGCCTCCCGAATACAGCTCCAGGGCAGGGTGTTGAAAGCGTTGGAGATGTCCAAGGACACCGCCAACATCACCCCGCCCCGGGACACCGCTTCCTCCGCCAGGACTCTTACCCGCAATATGGCGTCCACCGTGGAGCGCCCATGCCGGAAGCCGAACTGGCTGTCGTCCAGATCCGGCCCCTCTCTGTACAAGTGGCTGGCGAGGCGGGCAGCGATAATCCGCTCAAAAAGCTTACCCACCTCGTCCAGCAGCACTAAGGGCCGGTACGCAGACGGCGAGTCCGCTGGGCGCCCCGGCTTCCTGAGCAGGACCAGACGACCCTTTTTCCACTCACTAGGGAATTGGCCCTGCTCTAAACATGCGGTGAAGAGTCCTCTCAGTTGGGGCTCTAGCTCCTTCAGAGCGAGGGCGAGCGCTACTCCGGGAACTCCGTCAGGCCCTGGGGCAACGGTCTTGGCCCGAAGCCGCGTTATCGCCACCCTCATCTCTGCTTGTGTCACCTCTGGGACGCTGACGTCCTCCTCATCAGTTGGCTCTGTGGCTGAGGGCAAAGCCATCGGCGGTGGAACATGTTCCTCTCTAGCAGGGAAGAGCGTTGCGACCACTTCCTGCAACAGCTCAGGCTGCAGGCTCTCGGTGAGTGGGGGTGCCCAGGCACGAAGTTTCCCTCGGACCGCACGGTAAGGGCGCCCCCACGGATTCACGTCGAGAGCCGACAGCATCTCCTCCCTGGCTCGAGTCTTAGCCTCGCCGACGGCCAGCCACAGAGCCTCCTTGGCCGCGCGGTACACCTCATACCGCGCGGCCTCTTCCTCCGGAACCCGGCGACGTCTCCTCCGGTAATGGGTGTACTGGCGTCTCACCTCCACGCACGTCACGCGCAGCTGCGCGATGACGGCGGACCACCAGTACAGCTGGCGCCTTGTAGTTTGGGTGACACGGGGCATTGACGCATCGCAGATTTGCGTCATCGCCCCGCGGAACCACTGCGCTTCCGCTTCGACGTCGACGGGTTCGTTCGCCGTTGACTCCCGGACCCAGGCCTGGAGGATTGCGGCCTCCTCGAGAAGTTCCCTGTCGATACGCTTGTACGACCAGCGAGGACCGTCCATCCGCGGGGTCGGCGGGCGACCGCCGCCCGCAGTCTGGGTGGAGACGTCGAATCGAATATATCGATGGTCCGACAGCGTCTCCACCTCTACGGCAACTCGCCAGTCGCGTACACGGCCCGCAACAGCGGGGCTTGCGAACGACACGTCCACTATGGACCCGCCCCGCTGCCGCACGCACGTGTACACCGAGCCCCGATTCAGGACGGTCAGGCCGGTCTCGATCGCCCACTCCTCCAACACCTCACCCCTAGGATCGGTGATCGGGGATCCCCAAGCCGCGGACTTGGCATTGAGATCCCCGAGCAACAGCACCGGGCGAGGGTGGAACCGGCTCACGACGGCACCTAGCTCGACAAGGAACTCCTCGAAGTCAGCGAGACTCTTATTGGGGGAGAAATACGCCCCAATTGTGACTATGCCGTCCACGAGGGCAGCCACCCAACCGTGTCCTCGGGACGGAATGCCAAGAGTCCCGCCAATGATGGCTACCAAACCGTCTAGGTCCCCCGCCCAGTTATCGCGGGGGGGGACAAAATACGGCTCGGCGACCACAGCCACGTTGATCAACCACTCCGCCATGCTCTGGAGCAATAGATCCTGAGCTCTGGCGGCGTGGTTGATGTTCGCCTGGAGGAAACGGAATTGTGCCATTAATGACATTCCATTTCCTCGGCTCCTCCTTCCCTGGGTCGGGAGTCGGGCTGTGGGAGAGGCGCAGATTCTCCGACAGCTCGAGTCCTCTTATTTTTGGACTTGGGTGCCTTGCAGGCCTTCCCACCAAGTCTGTGCTCCGAGCGTTTCCCTGCAGCTGCGCAAAGGCTGCAGTATGGCGCTACGGAGCACTGTGCCGCCCTGTGGCCGGGTCGACTGCAGCGGAAACATATTTCGCTGCGGTCGATTTGTGCAGTGCATTGTGCCCGGACATGCCCCTTTTCCAGGCACCGGAAGCACTGCACAGCCCGCTTTGGCAGGAGTTTGACCCTGGCAGACATCCAGCCTACCAGCAGTCGCCCGCCATCTGCAATCTTATTCGCAGCCGCGACCGGACACCGCACCCAAACAGTGCCCAGCCCGTCCGCGCTGCTGCGAATTTCGCCTGCCGCCACATTGTCTGGCGGGCACCCACCGTTTTGGGCAATAGCCGCCACTACTACCTCCGGGGTCACGGATTCGTCCAGCCCCTCCACGCGTAATTCAGCCGTGGTCATGGGCCTGGACACTCGGACGTCCTCTGGCTTGAGGACCTCCCGGAGTCTGGCGGCCAACTTGTCCGCCCTCTCCTGCCTTGCCGCACCCGACAACTGAAGCATCTTGGCACCCGTGGCTGCCGTCCTGAAGACGAAACCAGCCGGGGTGCCAAACTCGCTAAATTGAAGCTTCTGCTTCATCTCCGTCAGGACCGACTTGTAGGTCACTCCCCTGCTCACGGCTTCAGGCTGCAGAGTAATAACTACAGCCTCGGAGCGTGGGGTAGTGACCTTGGGTGGCCTCGTGCCCTCTGGTCGAGTCGGTACCTGAGGAGGTGTCGGCTGCGGTGCCCTCTTTTTGCGGCCCCTCTTAACCACCGTCGTCCAGAGGTCCTGGGCGGGAGGCGCGGACGCCGGGATCGTGGCCTCTTGGGAGGTAGGGGGCGCGGTCGCACCCGCCGCCTTCTTCTTCTTTTTCCTCCTGCGGCGGCCCTCTCCACCCACCGTCACTTGGGTGGGAGAAGCGGTCACCGAGGAGTGTGATGGCGGAACGGGGGCTGCGGGCGCAACCTGTATTGGTGTCCCGAGTTCCGCCGCGGGCTCTTTGCCCCCCCCTGCAGGCCTCCGCGTGAGCTGCGCGGGCTTCGTCCTCGCGGGCTCTTCTATCCTCCGCCTATCTGCCGCAAGCGGGGGCCGGAGGATCTCAGCTGGGGGCAGTCGAGACTCTATTGCCTCCAGGCGGGCACTCACCATGCCCCCACATTGCAGCATGCAGATTCTTGCCACCCTCTCTACGTCGTAGTCCGACAAACTGAGAGTGGGTGGCGCTGCAGGTGCAGGGGCCGACGAGGGAGCCGCCTGCTGCTGCCTGACACTTTGCAGAGCGGCAAACTGCAGCTTCAGGTCCTCCAGCTCGGATCGGAGACGGCTGTTCTCCGTCCACAACCTGGCAGTCTCTTCCGAGGTCGTGTGGTCATGGAGAACCAGAACCGCCTCCCTGATCCCCTCTGCCGCTTCTTTGAGGGCACGCGTGAAAGAGCCCTTCAGGTTGCCGGATTTGGTGGCAACCTTAAGGACAATGTCCACGCCGTCCATCACTTGGCGGCTAAGAGACTCTGCCGTCAGGCTCTCTCCGTTGACCGCCTGGGCAGACCGCCACTCTCGCGCGCGACGGGCCATTTCAGCCACCTCATCAGCCGCGACTGCTCTGCGTTGAGCACGCTTCGCGGCATTGGCCTCCGCCTTTGTGCCCACAAGAGCGACGGTGACCCCTCCCTGGTCGTCGGTCGAGACCGCGGGTGAGACGCGATCTGACCCGCTTGCCATCGGCGTATCGGGGCGTTTTAGAAATCGGCCCCGGGTGTCGCGTGACGCTGCAGGACTGTTAGTCCCGCGACCTCTGCCTCTCCTGGCCGTTGGCATCTTGGCGGCCGGCTGGTCGTCCTCACTAGAGGACAGACCCGCCGAAGCCGCGTCCGACTGGCCACGCGAACGTTTCCCCCAAAACTTGGAGGACACGGCCGCAGCAGCTTGCGTCGATGTGTCGTCAGACTCCGACATGCACACCCTCTCCAGAACCACGCGTGGCTCCGTGGAGGGCGCGCATGTCGGAGTGTCTGGAGCCTCTGCTCCCGTCCTTACCCCCGATTTTGGGTCGGGTGGTTTAAAAGAGATCAGGTCTTCAAAAGACCGTGACCTGGATGAGCCTCCTCGGCCCTTGTTGCCACTGGCAAACGGAAAGCGATTGCTGCCCCCCCCAGAATACGGTGGGGCAGACGATCCCGAAGGGATCGTGGCGGATTCTCCAGCTGCTGTGCAGCTGGTACCGCCCTGGGGTAATATATTTACAGTCGCCTTTTTCATTTTGTGCCTTTGAAGGGTGCGGTCCCTGACTCCCCATTCCATCAATATAAATATATAAACATATACACATAAATATAAATATATACATATATACATAAGTTCCCCCCCTCCCCCCTGATCCCCCACCACAACCATTCGCCACGCTCACAGTCACGTCTGACGGGCAGACGCGTACCAGAGGGCGACGAATGCCGCGATGCAAAATCAAGGAAGATCCCCAACCCTGATTCACTCCCCGAAAACTTCGAGAAGTGAATCACTAATCACGTACCGTCCGATGACCCGTTTGAGCCATCGCACGGCACACGACGTTTTCCCCGCCCAAATTCACTCCCCGAAAACTTCGAGAAGTGAATCACTAATCACGTACCGTCCGATGACCCACTTGAGCCATCGCACGGCACACGACGTTTTCCCCGCCCCGATTTACTCCCCGAAAACTTCGAAGGGTGAATCACTAATCACGTACTGTCCGATGACCCTGCTTGAGCCATCGCACGGTACACGATGAAATCCCCCCCCCTATGCACATCGAACCTCGCACGACAGACCAGTGGGTCATCGCACGACGAACGATGTGAGCCCTCCCCCAGAATATTAGCCACGACAGTACCATTTCCCGATTCCTCGAGGAATAATACTGTCGCGCCCAGGGTGCACCAGCCCAGCAGCTGCTCTTTCCTCCAGACGTATCGAGAGGGACCAGCAGCCGCCAGACAAACGTGGAGGAATTCTGCCGCACCCCAACCTAACCTAACCTAACCTAACCTGGTGAAGGAGGGTGTACCGCTGAACGCACAAGAATCGGCTCAGCTGCTGGCCGAGACCTTCTACCCGGAAGACCAAGAAGAGGGAGAAACTGCTGACCACCGTCGGACACGCGAGGCGGCCAGTCGTGTAAACGACTGGGCGCATGGTGAACCATGTGACCCACCGTTTACACTTCAAGAGCTGAAAACCGCGGTCGGAAGCTTCAACCCTAAGAAGGCACCCGGGGCAGATGGTCTCACAGCCGATATATGTGCCCAGGTCATTTCCCGGGACCCAGGGACGTTCCTTGCTCTGGCAAACAAGTGCCTGGAGCACGGACACTTCCCTGAGGCCTGGAAAGTGGCAACGGTGGTGATCCTCCGAAAGCCCGGTAAGGAATCCTACACCACCCCAAAGTCGTACAGGCCTATCGGCCTCCTACCAGTCCTAGGAAAAATCTTAGAAAAGATGCTTGTAGCGAGGCTCAAGTGGCATCTTATCCCGCGGCTTAGTACTCGCCAGTTTGGTTTTATGCCACAGCGGAGCACCGAGGACTCCCTCTACACCATGATACAACACATCAAGGACAAGCTAAGCGAAAAGAAACTGATCACTGTTGTATCACTGGATATAGAGGGAGCCTTCGATAGCGCATGGTGGCCGGCTATCAGAACCAGACTGGCTGAGGAAAAGTGCCCGGTGAACCTCAGAAGGCTAATAGACAGCTACTTGACTGGTAGGAGTGTCAGAGTAAGATACGCCGGTGCCGAGTGTCTGAGGGACACTAACAAGGGGTTTGTGCAAGGATCTATTGGCGGCCCGATCCTGTGGAACCTGATCCTCGACCCCCTCTTAAAGGGGCTGGAAGAGAGAGGCGTCCACTGCCAGGCTTTTGCCGATGACGTGGTGATGATCTTCGACGGTGAGACAGCATTGGAAGTCCAAAGGCAGGCCAATGCCGCCCTCGAGTATGTTCGGGTGTGGGGCATCGGAAATAAGCTGAAATTTGCACCGCAAAAAACTTGTGCAATGGTAATCACCAAAAAACTGAAGTACGATGTCCCACTCCTGAACATGGGCGGGGTAGACATTGGCATGTCCAAGGAAATCAAAGTGCTGGGACTCACCGTCGACCACCAGCTCACTTTCAACACTCACGTCGCTAACGTTTGCAGAAAAGCTGTGAATATTTACAAACAGCTGGCACGAGCGGCAAAAGTGAGCTGGGGCCTTCATCCGGAGATCATCCACACCATTTACACGGCAGTTGTGGAGCCTGTAATCATGTACGCGGCGAGCGCCTGGGCGCCGGCAACAAAAAAGATCGGAGTGCAGAAAAGCCTCAACACGGTCCAACGAGGATTCGCGCAGAAGCTCTGCAAATCCTACCGCACCGTATCGCTGAACGCGTCCCTGGTGCTGGCTGGGATACTCCCACTCGACCTCCGAATACAGGAAGCAGCCGCTCTGTACGAGGCGAAGAGGGGGGTGCCACAGCCAGCACTTGCGGGCAGGGAGGTAGAGCGTGTGGTGGCATTTGCGGAGACTCCGCACCCGGCGAAACATACGGCCATGGAGTTCGTATGCCTGGAAGACCAGACCCGTGTGGAAAACCACAATAATCAAGCAGTGAGGGTATTCACGGATGGCAGCAAGATTGAGGGTAAGGTCGGAGCGGCACTCTCACTCTGGGAAGGTGACGCCGAGACCAAATCAGTCAAACTGAGCTTGCCACCGTACTGCACGGTCTACCAGGCAGAACTTCTGGCCATATGCGTAGCCACGCGCGAGATCCTCAAGCGCAAAGAGGGAACTTTCGGTATCTATAGTGACTCAAAGGCCGCACTACAGACAGTCACAAACCAAGGTTCCCTCCACGCCCTGGCCGTGGAAGCGAGAGCGAACGTTGCCGTGGCTTTGTCCCAGAACAAAGATATTTCTTTGTTCTGGATAAAGGCACACGCAGGGCTAGAAGGCAACGAGCGCGCAGACGTTCTCGCAAAGGAGGCTGCACTCCGATCCAGGAAGAGGCCAGACTACGACCGCTGCCCGGTTTCATTCGTCAAGCGGCAGATCCGCTTGGGGTCGCTTGGCGAATGGAACCGGAGGTACCAGAGCGGTGAAACAGCCTCCGTCACGAAACTCTTTTTCCCGAATGCGATCGACGCCCACAAGATAGTTCGTAAAATCAAACCTGCAGGCATCGTTTCACAGATATTGACGGGTCACGGTGGGTTCTCCGAATACTTGCACCGCTTCAAGTGTAAGGAGAACCCATGGTGCATCTGTGAACCAGGAAAGGTGGAGTCGATCGCACACATTTTAACAGAGTGCCCAGTTTACTGTGCGGAGAGAAACATAGCGGAAACAAAGCTCGAGACCAACTTTACAGTTAATAATATAAGTATATTAATGGACGCTAATAAAAGCCGCAAAACCTTTTTGGAATATTGCATAAAAATTATCACAAAAGTTATAGCAAGAAATAAGGACACCTAAACCCTAATGCTTTGCCATATATGAACATTTCAAATTGGAAAAGATATGTGACCAAAGCTTAGAAAAGTAGTTTTCTTTTAAAGTTGATAACAAAAAATTTTGGTTTTAAATGCAAAACAGCAAAAATATTTTCACAAAACAGTATTCAAAAATTGAAATTTAGCGTCAAAAGATAAAAAGCCCAAACAAGGTCTCTGACTATGTCAGGGGGACACGTGCAGAGCAGGAGTGGTTTTTAGCCGGTTCGAGTCCGGCACTACCTCGACTGCCTCACAGGAGATATTCCTGTGAGATAGTCGAGGTGTCCGTGGGGATTTTCCACTCCTGCCAAAACAATATAAAAAAAAAAAAAAAAAAAACCTAACCTAACCTTTTTTTTTTTTTTTTTTTTTTTTTTTTGACGCTGGGAAAAAATGCATTACGCATACCCTCCCATCGGGGGATGAGAGGGGTATGTGGGACTCCCCGGTCTGACCCGGTATACCCACTAAAACGACCCAGCGACATTCCCGCTTCGTCCAAGTGGCGGGGGACTGGGAAACCGGCATAGCCTTTACGTCCAGTCCTCCGCCGACGATCGCCCTTCATGGCGGGCCCCTCATAGGGACCCGGGAATGACTGACGGAGGTGGTGACGGGTGCAATGCGGGCGAAGGCACCCCCGTGCCTGTCGCCCGCCCGTCGCCACCATGAGGAGGGAGAGGGCGTTGCCGTCTCCGACCCCTTCTTCGTCTGCGGAGCGGCGCAGCGAGAGGGTCGTCCTCCCGCACGCGCTCCGCGTCCTCCTTTTGCGAGATTACGTCCTCGCAAAAGGAGGCGACCGCTGCCCAGGCCTCCTCGCTCCCCAGCATGGCGTTGACGACGCCGGGAAGCGAGAGGTCCTGTCCAACCACCGCGGTCAGACCGCGGCGCAGCTCGGACCAAGCCGGGCACACCTCGAGGGTGTGCTGCGCCGTGTCCTCCGGCGCGCCGCAGTCGTGGCACGCCGGGGTCTCCTCCCTCCCGATCCGGTGCAGGTGCGATCCGAAACAACCATGGCCGGACAACACCTGCACCAGACGGAACGAGAGGAAACCGTGGGACCGCTCGAGCCAGCTCCGCAGAACCGGACCGAGCGCGTCCAACGTCCGGCGGCCAAAGGTGGCGGTGGCGAGGTCCTCTGTCCAGTGAAGGACGATAGCGTCCCTCGCCTCCCGCCGCACGGCCTCCCGCTCTTCGGCGACGGGGCGCTCCCCGAGAGCCTTCCGGCGCGCCGTCCACTCGTACACTCTGGCGAGCACCCAAGCCTCCAACTCCCAAGGAGGGGTGCCAGCCAGAGCGCATGCCGCCGAGAAGCCTACCGAGCGGTAGGCCCTTGCCACCCGCTGTGCAATGGCTCTTTGGGGCCTGCGGATGGCAGTCGCATTCTCCCTCCTGTGGAGGGAGTCCGCCCAGATGGGGGCCCCGTAAAGGGCCATACTTCTCAAAATGCCAGCATAGAGGCGCCGGCATTTCGCCTTGGGCCCCCCCAGGTTCGGGAGGAGCCACGAGAGGGCGTCAGCGGCCTTCAACAGGCGCGTCGACAGCCCGCTGAAATGTGGGCCGAAGCGCCACCTGTCGTCCAGCACCAGCCCCAAATACTTCATCTGGGGCTGGACCCCTATCCTAACACCCTCCACAATTATGTGGGCGTCGGGAGGGCAGCGCTGCCGAGGCCCGCGAAAGAACACGGCCTCGGTCTTGTGCAGCGCCACCTTCAATCCCAGGCGGCGGATCCTCTCTGCAACCAAGGATCCGCCAGCCGAGGCCAGACAGGCCGCGTCTGCAAAGTTCCTCCCCCGGGCAGTGAGGAGAGTGTCATCCGCGTAACAGATGACACTCGTGCCCTGGAGGAGGGCTCCCCGCAAGAGCCAGTTGAACCCGATGTTCCACAGGGGAGGCCCCAGCACCGACCCCTGCGGGACACCGGACTCTGCGCCGTACCGCCTCACGGTGGCCGTCTTGTCCACGAGGAGGACCTCTCGGTCCTCCAAGTAGCTGGCCAGGAGGTCCCGCAGGTATTGGGGCACTCCGTGATATCGGAGCGCCTCCAATATCGTCGAGTGGGGGACGGAGTTGAAGGCGTTGGCAATGTCGAATGACACCGCCAGCACTCCGTCCCCCGCCTCTACCGCCTCCTTCACCTGGCCTTTGAGTAATGCCAGCGCGTCGATCGTCGAACGCCCTCGACGGAAGCCGAATTGGGCGTCCGACAGATCCGGCCCTGCCCCCCGCAAGTGGCTGTCAAGCCGGGAGGCGACAATCCCCTCGAACAACTTACCGACCTCATCGAGCAGGACGACGGGCCGGTATGCCGAGGGGGAGTCCACCGGGCGTCCCGCTTTTCGGAGGAGGCAAAGCTGCCCCTCCTTCCACAGTTTCGGGAACCTCCCAGCCGCAAAGCACGCGCTGAAGAGGTCCCGAAACCTGTCCTCCATGCCGGAGGCAGCAATCGCCAGCACCCGTGCGGGGACGCCGTCCGGTCCAGGGGCCGTCTTCTTGACGCGGAGGCCGAGAACCCCCGCGTACAACTCCGCCGCCGTCACCGGGGGGACGTCCTCCTCCTCCGGCAAAGTCGCCCCTTGCGGGGGATCCATCGTTGGTGGGGTGAAGTCGGTCCTGCGCGGAAACAGGGACCGGACCACCCCATCCAGCAACGCTGGCTCGAGGGTCTCCGACAGTGGGGGACCATAGGGGCGTAGCTGGTTCCGCGCCGCCTTATATGGTCTCCCATAGGGGTCCCTGTCGAGACCCTCCAGCATCTCGGCCCTCGCCGAGTCCTGTGCAGCACCCATTACAGACTTGAGGACCGTCGTCGCCTCTCGGTAAGAGGCGTATAGGCGGTCCTCTTCTGCCCGGTCTCGGTTTTGGGCGCTGCGACGTCGGCTCCGCGTGTAGGCCCTTCTGGCCGCCACGCAGGTGGCCCGGAGTCCCTCCAGCTCCTCCGTCCACCAATAGACGGCACGACGGGGAGGCGGACGGCAAGACCGGGGCATGCTGGAGTTGCACACCTCGGTCAGGGACCCTCTGAGCTGGACCGCAGCGGCGTCTACGTCCAGGCCCTCGACAGGGGGCGACAGCCAATCCTGGAGGAAGGCCGCCTCCTTGGCTGCCTCCCGGTCCAGGCGGGTGAGTGCCCACCGCGGGAAGGGAGATTGCCCAGCGCGGGCCATCCCCCTCCCGCCCTGCTGGGTGGAGATGTCGAACCGCACATATCGGTGGTCCGACAACGTCTCCACCATCTCTACCCGCCAGTTGACGACGCGGGCGGCTAGCGTGGGGGTGGCAAACGACACGTCCACCACTGACCCACCCTGTTGCCGCACACACGTGTGGACCGCCCCCCTGTTGAGGAGGGACACACCGCTTGAGGCCGCCCAAAACTCGACGGCGCGTCCCCGGACATTGCAACCTGCGGCCGGGTTGCCCCAGGCCGTCGACTTGGCGTTCAGGTCGCCCAACACCAGAACTTGGCGTGGCGCCGCCCTCCCTTTGACTGCGGTGAGGATCTCGAGGAAATCCTCAAAGTCCGAGAGAGGGCGGTTTGGGGAGAAATAGACCCCCACCAGGGCCATGTCTCCCCAGGCGGCGGCCACGTATCCCGGTCCCCTCTCTAAGAGCGAGAGGGGAGGGGAGTCTGTGGAAGACCGCGCCACCAACGCCACCAAGCCGTCCCGGTCGCCCAGCCAACGGCCAGGGACCGAGTAAGGTTCGGCGACCACCGCCAAGTCCACCAACCACTCAGCCATGGTCTGCATCAGCAGATCCTGGGCTGCCCTGCAGTGGTTGGCGTTCGCCTGGAGGATGCGATGTTCGACCCTATCCATCAGTCGGACATCGCACCCCCCTCCGCAGCCGTCGCAGGAACGACGGAGTCAGCGGCAGCAGCAGCAGGCCTGGCCGGTGCCAGCGCTTTGCCACGCTTAGGGGGAGGATTGCAGTTCCTCCCCTTCATGACGTGGCCTGCCAGACGGCCACTGGCGGCACACACTGCGCAGTGTGGTGTGGCGGCCTCACAAGAGACGGCTTTGTGGCCGTTCTTGCCGCAGCGGTAGCACGTGTCCGTCCTGTCTACCGAGGACGGACACATGGGCCGGGTGTGTCCGATGCCGAAGCACCGGAAACACCGCAGAGGCTGGTCCTCGAGTGCCCGAACCGCACCAAAGCTGAACCCAACCGCGAGCCGTCCCTTGGCAAGGACGGCTTTTGCAGCGGCGATTGGGCACTCGAGGCGAATGGTGCCCATGCCGCCGCGTCCGGGTCTTATGTCCCGGCCTTGGACCGCCGCGGCGTCACAGCCCCCTACCGCTGCGACCGCCGCAACCACCTCCTCCTTGGTGACGGAGTCGTCGAGCTCCGTCACCTCAATGGCCGCTGTCTTCACCGGTCGGGCCACCTTCGCCGAGTCCGCGATGACCTCTTGCAGCTTGGCTGCAAACAGGTCAGCGTGAGCACTCCCCTCGGCCCCCGGGAACTCGAAAATTCGAGCCCCGGCTTGTGTCCGCCGGCAAGAGACGCTGCCGATACCCAATTGGGTGGGATCGGCATTCGCACGCGCCCGCACCAAAACGGACGCGTACGTCTCCCCTCGCTCCGCCGCCTCCGCGGTGAGCGTCACCACGACGGCAGCAGTTTTCGGGGGGACTAGCTTCCCCTTTCCTTTCGCCTTTCCCTTGCCGGTCGTCTGCGACCGACTGGGAGCGGTGGTGGCGGGGACGGCAGGTGCGGCCTTCGCCGACTTCTTGCCCCTGCCCTTTCCCTTGCGGACCACTTGCGTCCACTCGTTGGACGGGGTGGTGGCAGGGAGTTGGGTGTCTTCCACCTGGGAGGAGGACGGCCCCGGCTCACTCGGCTGCCTCTTGTCCGCCGCAAGCGGTGGTCGGAGGCGTTTCTCCGGCAAGAGCCGGTCCTCGATGCCCGCCAAGCAGGCCCTTGTGAAGGCCCTCTCCTCCATCACAACCTTGCGGATGATATCCTCAAGGTTGGAGGATGGGCCTTCTGCCGCAGGGCTCGTCCGGGCCTGTTGCGGCTGGCCCGTGGCGTCAGCCAGCTTTTGATGAAGCTGGCTGACCTCCAACTGCAGGCGATCCACCTTCGCCTGCAGTTGCCGCGTCTCGTCGGTGGTCTTCCGACGGACCAGCTCCGTCACGACACCGCGCAAGCTCGCGGCCCGGCTCTTGAGGGCCTTTTGGAAGGTCCCCTTTAGGTTTGAGGACTTAGAGGCGACCTCCACGATCTCCTCCTCGTCCTCCTCCGCCATCCTCTCAAGCTCGGCGAGAGAGTGGTCCGCGTACAGGACGCGGGACGCACCGTACCCGGATTTAGCCCGGGCGGCGTGCGCCCGCTTCTCTTTGGCGGCCACTTTCTCCTCCAGCTCTTGCTGGAGCTGCGCTCGCCGGGAGAGGTCCAACTGGCGTTGGGCGTCCGCGAGCCCAACGTTGTGGGTATCCGCGGCCACGGTCGTCGGCTTTTTTGCCTTCGACCCAGAGGCTACGGATCCCTCGGATCCACCACTCAGGTGGACACGCTTCCGCGACCGAGAGCCGCTCGCGTCCGACACACCAAGTAGCGAGTCGTTATCGGACGACTCGTCCGCCAGAAAGCCTGCCGCAGAAGGCGCGCGGCTAGCTTCAGACGCCGGAGCGTCGGAGTGGCCCTGAGAAGGGCCTTTTGGTTGGCCCTGAGAAGGACCTTTGGGTTTGGGTTGGCCCTGAGAAGGGCCTTTGGGTTGGCCCTGAGAAGGGCCTTTGGTTTTTAAAAATCGCCCGGAGGCGCTACGCGTAGGTTTTGACATTTCGTTCGACAATCGTAGTTCGCAAGGCAAGCAGTAAGAAGCTACGAGAGCACAGTGCACTTTGGCCGTACCCAGTCTGCCACTCCGTTACGGTGGTCAGAACTGGGCCGTTTCCAGGGGACGCGACGTGGACGCAAGCACTGTGGGGTGGTCCCCCAACCTAACCTTTTTTTTTTTTTTTTTTTTTTTTTTTGACGCTGGGAAAAAATGCATTACGCATACCCTCCCATCGGGGGATGAGAGGGGTATGTGGGACTCCCCGGTCTGACCCGGTATACCCACTAAAACGACCCAGCGACATTCCCGCTTCGTCCAAGTGGCGGGGGACTGGGAAACCGGCATAGCCTTTACGTCCAGTCCTCCGCCGACGATCGCCCTTCATGGCGGGCCCCTCACAGGGACCCGGGAATGACTGACGGAGGTGGTGGCGGGTGCAATGCGGGCGAAGGCACCCCCGTGCCTGTCGCCCGCCCGTCGCCACCATGAGGAGGGAGAGGGCGTTGCCGTCTCCGACCCCTTCTTCGTCTGCGGAGCGGCGCAGCGAGAGGGTCGTCCTCCCGCACGCGCTCCGCCTCCTCCTTTTGCGAGATTACGTCCTCGCAAAAGGAGGCGACCGCTGCCCAGGCCTCCTCGCTCCCCAGCATGGCGTTGACGACGCCGGGAAGCGAGAGGTCCTGTCCAACCACCGCGGTCAGACCGCGGCGCAGCTCGGACCAAGCCGGGCACACCTCTAGGGTGTGCTGCGCCGTGTCTTCCGGCGCGCCGCAGTCGTGGCACGCCGGGGTCTCCTCCCTCCCGATCCGGTGCAGGTGCGATCCGAAACAACCATGGCCGGATAACACCTGCACCAGACGGAACGAGAGGAAACCGTGGGACCGCTCGAGCCAGCTCCGCAGAACCGGACCGAGCGCGTCCAACGTCCGGCGGCCAAAGGTGGCGGTGGCGAGGTCCTCTGTCCAGTGAAGGACGATAGCGTCCCTCGCCTCCCACCGCACGGCCTCCCGCTCTTCGGCGACGGGGCGCTCCCCGAGAGCCTTCCGGCGCGCCGTCCACTCGTACACTCTGGCGAGCACCCAAGCCTCCAATTCCCAAGGAGGGGTGCCAGCCAGAGCGCATGCCGCCGAAAAGCCCACCGAGCGGTAGGCCCTCGCCACCCGCTGTGCAATGGCCCTTTGGGGCCTGCGGATGGCCGTCGCATTCTCCCTCCTGTGGAGGGAGTCCGCCCAGATGGGGGCCCCGTAAAGGGCCATACTCCGCAAGATGCCGGCATAGAGGCGCCGGCATTTCGCCTTGGGCCCCCCCAGGTTCGGCAGGAGCCACGAGAGGGCGTCAGCGGCCTTCAGCAGGCGCGTCGATAGCCCGCTGAAATGCGGGCCGAAGCGCCACCTGTCGTCTAGTACCAGCCCCAGATACTTCATCTGGGGCTGGACCCCTATCCTGACGCCCTCCACAATTATGTGGGCGTCGGGAGGGCAGCGCTGCCGAGGCCCGCGAAAGAACACGGCCTCGGTCTTGTGCAGCGCCACCTTCAATCCCAGGCGGCGGATCCTCTCTGCAACCAAGGATCCGCCAGCCGAGGCCAGACAGGCCGCGTCCGCAAAGTTCCTCCCCCGGGCAGTGAGGAGAGTGTCATCCGCGTAGCAGATGACACTCGTGCCCTGGAGGAGGGCTCCGCGCAGGAGCCAGTTGAACCCGATGTTCCACAAGGGAGGGCCAAGCACCGACCCCTGCGGAACACCGGACTCTGCGCCGTATCGCCTCACGGTGGCAGTCTTGTCCACGAGGAGGACCTCTCGGTCCTCCAAGTAGCTGGCCAGGAGGTCCCGCAGGTATTGGGGCACTCCGTGATATCGGAGCGCCTCCAATATCGTCGAGTGGGGGACGGAGTTGAAGGCGTTGGCAATGTCGAATGACACCGCCAGCACTCCGTCCCCCGCCTCCACCGCTTCCTTCACCTGGCCCTTGAGTAGGGCCAGTGCATCGATCGTCGAACGCCCTCGACGAAAGCCGAATTGGGCGTCCGACAGATCCGGCCCTACCCCCCCCAAATGGCTGTCAAGCCGGGAGGCGACAATCCCCTCGAACAACTTACCGACCTCATCGAGCAGGACGACGGGCCGGTATGCCGAGGGGGAGTCCGCCGGGCGTCCCGCTTTTCGGAGGAGGCAAAGCTGCCCCTCCTTCCACAGTTTCGGGAACCTCCCAGCCGTAAAGCACGCGCTGAAGAGGTCCCGAAACCTGTCCTCCATGCCGGAGGCGGCGATCGCCAGCACCCTTGCGGGGACGCCGTCTGGTCCGGGCGCCGTCTTTTTTGCGCGGAGGCTGAGGACCCCCGCGTATAACTCTGCCACTGTCACCGCGGGGACATCCTCCTCCTCCGGCGAAGCCGCCCCCTGCGGGGGATCCATCGTTGGTGGGGTGAAGTCGGTCCTGCGCGGAAACAGGGACCGGACCACCCCATCCAGCAACGCTGGATCGAGGGTCTCCGACAGTGGGGGACCATAGGGGCGGAGCTGGTTCCGCGCCGCCTTATATGGTCTCCCATAGGGGTCCCTGTCGAGACCCTCCAGCATCTCGGCTCTCGCCGAGTCCTGTGCAGCACCCATTGCAGACTTGAGGACCGTCGTCGCCTCTCGGTAAGAGGCGTATAGGCGGTCCTCTTCTGCCCGGTCTCGGTTTTGGGCGCTGCGACGTCGGCTCCGCGTGTAGGCCCTTCTGGCCGCCACGCAGGTGGCCCGGAGTCCCTCCAGCTCCTCCGTCCACCAATAGACGGCACGACGGGGAGGCGGACGGCGAGACCGGGGCATGCTGGAGTTGCACACCTCGGTCAGGGACCCTCTGAGCTGGACCGCAGCGGCGTCTACGTCCAGGACCTCGACAGGGGGCGACAGCCAGTCCTGGAGGAAGGCCGCCTCCTTGGCTGCCTCCCGGTCCAGGCGGGTGAGTGCCCATCGCGGGAAGGGAGATTGCCCAGCGCGGGCCATCCCCCTCCCGCCCTGCTGGGTGGAGATGTCGAACCGCACATATCGGTGGTCCGACAACGTCTCCACCATCTCTACCCGCCAGTTGACGACGCGGGCGGCCAGCGCGGGGGTGGCAAACGACACGTCCACCACCGACCCACCCTGTTGCCGCACACACGTGTGGACCGCCCCCCTGTTGAGGAGGGACACACCGCTTGAGGCCGCCCAAAACTCGACGGCGCGTCCCCGGACGTTGCAACCTGCGGCCGGGTTGCCCCAGGCCGTCGACTTGGCGTTCAGGTCGCCCAACATCAGAACTTGGCGTGGCGCCGCCCTCCCTTTGACTGCGGTGAGGATCTCGAGGAAATCCTCAAAGTCCGAGAGAGGGCGGTTTGGGGAGAAATAGACCCCAACCAGGGCCATGTCTCCCCAGGCGGCGGCCACGTATCCCGGTCCCCTCTCTAAGAGCGAGAGGGGAGGGGAGTCTGTGGAAGACCGCGCCACCAACGCCACCAAGCCGTCCCGGTCGCCCAGCCAACGGCCAGGGACCGAGTAAGGTTCGGCGACCACCGCCAAGTCCACCAACCACTCAGCCATGGTCTGCATCAGCAGATCCTGGGCTGCCCTGCAGTGGTTGGCGTTCGCCTGGAGGATGCGATGTTCGACCCTATCCATCAATCGGACATCGCACCCCCCTCCGCAGCCGTCGCAGGAACGACGGAGTCAGCGGCAGCAGCAGTAGGCCTGGTCGGTGCCAGCGCTTTGCCACGCTTAGGGGGAGGATTGCACTTCCTCCCCTTCATGACGTGGCCTGCCAGGCGGCCACTGGCGGCACACACCGCGCAGTGCGGCGTGGCGGCCTCGCAAGAGACGGCTTTGTGGCCGTTCTTGCCGCAGCGGTAGCATGTGTCCGTCCTATCCACCGTGGACGGACACATGGGCCGGGTGTGACCGATGCCGAAGCACCGGAAACACCGCAGAGGCTGGTCCTCGAGGGCCCGGACTGCACCCGAGCCGAACCCAACCGTCAGCCGTCCCTTGGCAAGGACGGCTTTGGCAGCGGCGATTGGGCACTCTAGGCGAATGGTGCCCATGCCGCCACGGCCGGGCCTTATGTCCCGGCCTTGTACCGCCGCGGCGCCACAGCCTCCTATCGCTGCGACCGCCGCCACTACCTCCTCTTTAGTGACGGAGTCGTCGAGCTCCGTCACCTCGAAGGCCGCCGTCTTGACCGGTCGGGCCACCTTGGCCGAGTCTGCGATGACCTCCTGCAGCTTTGCTGCGAAGAGGTCCGCATGGGCACTCCCCTCGGCCCCCGGGAACTCGAAAATTCGAGCCCCGGCTTGTGTCCGCCGGCAAGAGATGCTGCCGATACCCAATTGGGTGGGATCGGCATTCGCACGCGCCCGCACCAAAACGGACGCGTACGTCTCCCCTCGCTCCGCCGCCTCCGCGGTGAGCGTCACCACGACGGCAGCAGTTTTCGGGGGGACTAGCTTCCCCTTTCCTTTCGCCTTTCCCTTGCCGGTCGTCTGCGACCGACTGGGAGCGGTGGTGGCGGGGACGGCAGGTGCGGCCTTCGCCGACTTCTTGCCCCTGCCCTTTCCCTTGCGGACCACTTGCGTCCACTCGTTGGACGGGGTGGTGGCAGGGAGTTGGGTGTCTTCCACCTGGGAGGAGGACGGCCCCGGCTCACTCGGCTGCCTCTTGTCCGCCGCAAGCGGCGGTCGGAGGCGTTTCTCCGGCAAGAGCCGGTCCTCGATGCCTGCCAGGCAGGCCCTTGTGAAGGCCCTCTCCTCCATCACAACCTTGCGGATGATATCCTCAAGGTTGGAGGATGGGCCTTCTGCCGCAGGGCTCGTCTGGGCCTGTTGCGGCTGGGCCGTGGCTTCAGCCAGCTTTCGATGAAGCTGGCTGACCTCCGACTGCAGGCGATCCACCTTCGCCTGCAGTTGCCGCGTCTCGTCGGTGGTTTTGCGAAGGACCAGCTCCGCGACGACACCGCGCAAGCTCGCGGCCCGGCTCTTGAGGGCCTTTTGAAAGGTCCCCTTTAGGTTGGAGGACTTAGAGGCGACCTCCACAATCTCCTCCTCGTCCTCCTCCGCCATTCTCTCCAGCTCGGCGAGAGAGTGGTCCGCGTACAGGACGCGGGATGCACCGTACCCGGACTTGGCCCGGGCGACGTGCGCCCGCTTTTCCTTGGCGGCAACCTTCTCCTCTAGCTCTTGCTGGAGCTGCGCTCGCCGGGAGAGGTCCAGCTGGCGTTGGGCGTCCGCCAGCCCAACGTTATGGGTATCCGCGGCCACAGTCGTCGGCTTTTTAGCCTTCGACCCAGAGGCTACGGAACCCTCGGACCCACCGCTCAAATGGACCCGCTTCCGCGAGCGAGAACCACTCGCGTCCGACACTCCGAGTAGTGAGTCGTTATCGGACGACTCATCCGCTAAAAAGCCTGCCGCAGATGACGCGCGGCTGGCTACTGACGCCGGGGCGTCGGGGTGGCCCTGAGAAGGGCCTTTGGTTTGGCCCTGAGAAGGACCTTTGGGTGGGCCCTGAGAAGGACCCTGGGGTTGGCCCTGAGAAGGGCCTTTGGTTTTTAAAAATCGCCCGGAGGCGCTACGCGTAAGTTTTGACATATCGACAATCGCAGTTCACAAGGCAAGCAGTAAGAAGCTACGAGAGCACAGTGCACTTTGGCCGTACCCAGTCTGCCACTCCGTTACGGTGGTCAGAACTGGGCCGTTTCCAGGGGACGCGACGTGGACGCAAGCACTGTGGGGTGGTCCCCCCCCCCAACCTAACCTAACCTAACCTAACCTAACCTAACCTAACCTTTTTTTTTGACGCTGGGAAAAAATGCACTACGCATACCCTCCCATCGGGGGATGAGAGGGGTATGTGGGACTCCCCGGTCTGACCCGGTATACCCACTAAAACGACCCAGCGACATTCCCGCTTCGTCCAAGTGGCGGGGGACTGGGAAACCGGCATAGCCTTTACGTCCAGTCCTCCGCCGACGATTGCCCTTCATGGCGGGCCCCTCACATGGGCCCGGGAATGACTGACGAAGGTGGTGACGGGTGCAATGCGGGCGAAGGCACCCCCGTGCCTGTCACCCGCCCGTCGCCACCATGAGGAGGGAGAGGACGGTGCCTTCTCCGACCCCTTTTTCGTCTGCGGAGCGGCGCAGCGAGAGGGTCGTCCTCCCGCACGCGCTCCGCCTCCTCCTTTTGCGAGATTACGTCCTCGCAAAAGGAGGCGACCGCTGCCCAGGCCTCCTCGCTCCCCAGCATGGCGTTGACGACGCCGGGAAGCGAAAGGTCTGGTCCGATTACCGCGGTCAGACCGCGGCGCAACTCGGACCAAGCTGTCCGAGAGAGGGCGGTTTGGGGAGAAATAGACCCCCACCAGGGCCATGTCTCCCCAGGCGGCGGCCACGTATCCCGGTCCCCTCTCTAAGAGCGAGAGGGGAGGAGAGTCCGTGGAAGACCGCGCCACCAACGCCACCAAGCCGTCCCGGTCGCCTAGCCAACGGCCAGGGACCGAGTAAGGTTCGGCGACCACCGCCAAGTCCACCAACCACTCAGCCATGGTCTGCATCAGCAGATCCTGGGCTGCCCTGCAGTGGTTGGCGTTCGCCTGGAGGATGCGATGTTCGACCCTATCCATCAGTCGGACATCGCACCCCCCTCCGCAACCGCCGCAGGAACGACGGGGATAGCGGCAGCAGCAGCAAGCCTGGTCGGTGCCAGTGCTTTGCCACGCTTAGGGGGAGGATTGCAGTTCCTCCCCTTCATGACATGGCCTGCCAGGCGGCCACTGGCGGCACACACCGCGCAGTGTGGCGTGGCGGCCTCGCAAGATACGGCTTTGTGGCCGTTCTTGCCGCAGCGGTAGCACGTGTCCGTCCTGTCTACCGAGGACGGACACATGGGCCGGGTGTGTCCGATGCCGAAGCACCGGAAACACCGCAGAGGCTGGTCCTCGAGTGCCCGAACCGCACCCGAGCTGTACCCAACTGCGAGCCGTCCCTTGGCAAGGACGGCTTTGGCAGCGGCGATTGGGCACTCGAGGCGAATGGTGCCCATGCCGCCACGGCCGGGCCTTATGTCCCGGCCTTGTACCGCCGCGGCGCTACAACCCCCTATCGCCGCGACCGCCGCCACTACCTCCTCTTTAGTGACGGAGTCGTCGAGCTCCGTCACCTCAAAGGCCGCCGTCTTGACCGGTCGGGCCACCTTGGCCGAGTCTGCGATGACCTCCTGCAGCTTTGCTGCGAAGAGGTCCGCATGGGCACTCCCCTCGGCCCCCGGGAACTCGAAAATTCGAGCCCCGGCTTGTGTCCGCCGGCAAGACACGCTGCCGATCCCCAGCTGGGTGGGATCGGCATTGGCACGCGCCCGTACCAATACGGACGCGTATGTCTCCCCTCGCTCCGCAGCCTCCGCGGTGAGTGTCACCACAACGGCCGCGGTTTTTGGGGGCACCAGCTTTCCCCTCCCTCTCCCCTTCCCCTTTCCCTTGTCGGTCGTCTGCGACCGACTGGGAGCGGTGGTGGCGGGGACGGCAGGTACGGCCTTCGCCGACTTTTTGCCCCTGCCCTTTCCCTTACGGACCACTTGCGTCCACTCGTTGGACGGGGTGGTAGCAGGGAGTGTGGTGTCTTCCACCTGGGAGGTGGACGGCCCCGGCTCGCTCGGCTGCCTCTTATCCGCCGCAAGCGGCGGTCGGAGGCGTTTCTCCGGCAAGAGCCGGTCCTCGATGCCCGCTAAGCAGGCCCTTGTGAAGGCCCTCTCCTCCATTACAACCTTGCGGATGATATCCTCAAGGTTGGAGGATGGGCCTTCTGCCGCAGGGCTCGTCCGGGCCTGTTGCGGCTGGCCCGTGGCGTCAGCCAGCTTTTGATGAAGCTGGCTGACCTCCAACTGCAGGCGATCCACCTTCGCCTGCAGTTGCCGCGTCTCGTCGGTGGTCTTGCGACGGACCAGCTCCGTCACGACACCGCGCAAGCTCGCGGCCCGGCTCTTGAGGGCCTTTTGGAAGGTCCCCTTTAGGTTTGAGGACTTAGAGGCGACCTCCACGATCTCCTCCTCGTCCTCCTCCGCCATCCTCTCAAGCTCGGCGAGAGAGTGGTCCGCGTACAGGACGCGGGACGCACCGTACCCGGATTTAGCCCGGGCGGCGTGCGCCCGCTTCTCTTTGGCGGCCACTTTCTCCTCCAGCTCTTGCTGGAGCTGCGCTCGCCGGGAGAGGTCCAGCTGGCGTTGGGCGTCCGCCAGCCCAACGTTATGGGTATCCGCGGCCACGGTCGTCGGCTTTTTTGCCTTCGACCCAGAGGCTACGGAACCCTCGGATCCACCACTCAGATGGACACGCTTCCGCGACCGAGAGCCGCTCGCGTCCGACACACCGAATAGCGAGTCGTTATCGGACGACTCGTCCGCAAGAAAGCTGGCCGCAGAAGGCGCGCGGCTGGCTTCAGACGCCGGAGCGTCGGAGTGGCCCTGAGAAGGGCCTTTTGGTTGGCCCTGAGAAGGACCTTTGGGTTTGGGTTGGCCCTGAGAAGGGCCTTTGGGTTGGCCCTGAGAAGGGCCTTTGGGTTGGCCCTGAGAAGGGCCTTTGGTTTTTAAAACTCGCCCGGAGGCGCTACGCGTAAGTTTAGACATAGTATCAGCAATTTCGTAGTTCGCAAGGCAATAGTAAGAAGCTACGAGAGCACAGAGCACTTTGGCCGTACCCAGTCTGCCACTCCGTTACGGTGGTCAGAACTGGGCCGTTTCCAGGGGACGCGACGTGGACGCAAGCTCTGTGGGGTGGTCCCCCAACCTAACCTAACCTAACCTAACCTAACCTAACCTAACCTTTTTTTTTTTTTTTTTTTTTTTTTTTTTTTTTTTTTTTTTTTTTTTTTTTCACGATGTGGAAATCCTCAATGGATGTCCTCCGCCCTGGGGAGAGCGAAGGGGTCTGTCAGACTCGTACTGACTAAAACCACACCGGTGTTTCCTCGCACACTTGCGTCAGGGGGGCAACGGGATCTGATGCGACTTCCGCTGCCCCGGACTAGTGCTGGCCCGCTTGACCTACGGGCCTCGTCCCGGGGGGAGTGAGGTGTAAAACTCCCCCCGCTACGTCTATGAGAGGCGCGCGTGGAACACAACGCGCCGCCGTCTCGGGTCCAGTGTGATGGGGGGCGACGGATGTCCCCGAATCCGCCGCCCCTGGACCAATTTAGGGGGGCCGGAAGAGGGCGTTGTCAGCCCTCTGCCGACGCCCGGTGCGCCTGCTGCGGGATGGGCGGGAGCTGGTCATCTCCCTTTCCCTTTCCGCAGCTTCCTTCTGCGACATGACGGTCTCGCAGAAGGACATCACTGCGTCCCAGGACTCTGCGCTGCCGACCATCGAGCGAACGACGGCCGGCAGCGACAGGTCTCCTCCTACCTCTGCAACGAGAGCACGGCGCGGCTCATCGAAAGCGGCACACTCGGCCAGCGTATGCCGCGCCGTATCCTCCGAACAATGGACGCAGTGATGGCACCGGGCGTCCGGCTCCCTGCTTAAGCGAGACAGGTACTTCCCGAAGCAGCCGTGCCCCGAGAGTACCTGTGTCGCCCGGAACGTCAGAGAGCCGTGCTTCCTTCCGAGCCAGTCGTCGAGTACTGGCCGGATTGCCTCGATAGTGTTGAGGCCGGCGGTGGGGAGGTCTAGCCTCCCCCGCCATTCCGCCACCATGACCTGTCGAAGCTGAGACCGGTACAGTGTAATCTGTCGCTGCACCAGCCTCTCGCCCCGATGTTCGGCCTCCTCGCGCCACTGGTACAGTGTCGCGAGGGTCTTCGCCTCCAGGTCCCATGGCGGGGATCCGGCCAGTACGCAAGCCGCCTCGTAGGAGATCGTGCGATATCCCCGTACGACCCTGACGGCCATCGCTCTCTGCGGTCTGCGCAGGACTGCGATAGTGCGGGCCGTCAGGTCGGTCGCCCATATCGGGGCCCCATATAGGGCCATCGATCGCACGATCCCCACGTACAACCACCTGCAGGCGGAGCTCGGGCCCCCCAGATTGGGAAGCAGCGTTGATAGCGCGCCCGCCGCGCCCATCAACTTGGGCACCAGCCGCTGAAAGTGGGGGCCGAAGTCCCAACGGCTGTCGAGCACCAATCCGAGATATTTCATGGTTGACTCGACAGCGATCCGGACCCCCCCGACCACAATGTGTAATCCCAACGGCGGTGCCCGTCGGGGGCCATGAAAAGCGATGGCCTCCGACTTGTTGAGGGCCACCTCCAGGCCCAGGCGCCGTATGCGGCTCACCACCTGTGAGACCGCAGCCGTAGCCAGCAACGCTGCTTCCCTGTACGAGCTCCCCCGGGCCGTGACCAGTGTGTCGTCCGCATAACACGTCAGGTTCACTCCCGGCGGGAGCTCGCACCGCAAAACCCAGTCGTATCCGATGTTCCACAGGGGTGGGCCCAGAACCGAGCCCTGTGGAACACCGCACGACATCTCGCGACGGCCTATGCCGTCGCGTCCCATGTAGGTGACACACCTCCCCGAAAGATACGCCCCCACGATGTTGCGGAGGTAGGAAGGCACCCTATGGTATCGCAGGGCCTCCCTAATGCAACTCCAGGGCAGGGTGTTGAACGCGTTGGAGATGTCCAGGGACACCGCCAGCACCACCCCACCCTGGGAAACCGCTTCCTCCGCCAGGACTCTTACTCTCCTGATGGCGTCGATGGTAGAGCGCCCACATCGGAAGCCAAACTGGCTGTCGTCCAGGTTCGGCCCCACTGTGCACAAGTGGCTGACGAGGCGGTCTGCGATTACTCGCTCGAACAACTTGCCCGCCTCGTCCAGCAGCACTATGGGCCGATAAGCGGACGATGAATCCGCCGGGCGCCCCGCCTTCTTGAGCAGGACCAGTCGACCGGCTTTCCACCTGTTAGGGAAATGGCCCTGCTCAAGGCATGCCGAGAAGAGTCCCTGCAGTGGGGGCTCCAGTTCTTTCAGGGCGAGGACTAGAGCGCGGCCAGGCACTCCGTCGGGCCCCGGAGCAGTGTTTTTTGCCCGGAGCCGCATCACGGCCGCGCTCATCTCCGCCTGTGTCACCTCTGGGACGGTTTCGTTCTCCTCCGCTTCCGGCTCCGCAGCTGTGAGCGGAGCCATCGGCGGTGGCTCATGCTCGGCTCTCTCAGGAAAGAGAGCCGAGACCACTCGCTCCAGGAACTGCGGCTCGAGACCTTCCGTCAGCGGGGGGGCCCATGGCCGAAGTTTCCCTCGGACCGTACGGTATGGGCGCCCCCACGGATCCCCGTCTAGGGTCGCGAGCAGCTCCTCCCTGGAGCGCGTCTTCGACTCGCCGATGGCCAGCCACAGAGCCTCCTTCGCCGCGCGGTACACCTCATACAGCGCGGCTTCTTCGTCGGGATCCCGGCGACGTCTCCTCCGACATCGCGTGTACGGACGTCTGGCGTCTGCGCATGCGACGCGCAGCTGCTCGACCTCGATGCACCACCAGTACACGCGGCGCCTTGCGGACAGAGGGGAGACGCGTGGCATGGACGCGTCGCAAATTTGCGTCATCGCGTCACCAAACCACTGCGCCTCCTGTTCGACGTCGACGGGACCGACGGTAGCCGACTCCCGAACCCAGGCCAGGACGATGGTGGCTTCCTCAAGAGCCTCCTTGTCGAGGCGTTTCAGAGCCCAACGCGGGCCGTCTCTCCGGGGGGCCGATTGACTACGACCTCCAGCGGTTTGGGCGGAGACGTCGAAGCGTATGTATCGGTGGTCCGATAGCGTCTCCACCTCCGCTTCCACGTGCCAATCACGAACACGGTGCACAACAGCGGGGCTAGCGAACGACACGTCCACTATGGACCCGCCCCGCTGTCGCACACACGTGAAGGCCGAGCCCCGATTTAAGACGGCCAGGCCCGTCGTAATGGCCCACTCCTCTAGCGCATCACCTCTCGGGTCTGTAACCGGGGATCCCCACGCCCCAGATTTGGCGTTCAGATCACCGAGAAGCAGAATGGGCCGAGGGTGAGACCGGCCGACGACGGCCCCCAACTCGACAAGGAAACTCTCGAATTCGGCGAGACTCCTGTTGGGCGAAAAGTATGCCCCGATCGTGACGATCCCGTTCACAAGGGCGGCAACCCAACCGTGACCCCGGGATACGTCGACAAGAGTCGCGCCGATGATGGCCACCAGGCCGTCCAGATCCCCTGCCCAGTTTTCCCGGGGGGGGATAAAATACGGCTCAGCGACCACCGCCACATTTATCGACCACTGCGCCATGCTAAGGACCAAGAGATCCTGAGCTCTGGTGCAGTGGTTGATATTCGCCTGAAGGAAATGAAGTGCCATCACTAACACTCCATTTCTTCGGTTCGTCCCACAACTGGCCGGGAGTCGGCCTCAGAGGTGCTAGGGGGTGCGGCCCCCGCAGCCTTGGTCCAACGCTTGCTGCGCTTTCTGGGCGCGCCGCAAGCGTTGCCGCCTAATCTGTGCCCCGCGGACTTTCCTGCAGCTGTACACAGACTGCAGTTTGGCTCCGCGGAGCACTGGGCCGCCTTATGGCCAGGCTGACCGCAGCGATAACAGAGATCGCTGCGGTCTGTTTCGCAGGTGCACTGTGCTCGGACGTGCCCTTTCTCCAGGCACCGGAAACACTGCATAGCCCGGGGTGCCAGGAGTTTTACCCTCACTGACACCCAGCCCACCAGTAGACGGCCCGCGTCGGCGACCTGCTTGGCCGCAGCCACCGGACACCGCACCCAGATGGTGCCAAGCCCGCCAGCGTTTACGCGGATCTCGCCCGCCCGCACATTTTCCGGCGCGCATCCGCCGCTCCGGGCTATGGCCGCCACCACCTCTTCTGGGGTCAAGGAGACGTCCAGCTCATCGACGCGAACCTCAGCCGTCTTAATGGGCCTGGACACCCGGGCCTCCTCGGGGTTGAGGACGTCCCTCAGCTTTGCAGCTAGAGTGTCCGCCCTCTCGACACAGTTGGTCCCCGCCAACTCAAACATTTTGGCTCCCGTGGCCGCCGTTTTAAAACGGAAGCCTTCTGGGGTGCCAAAATCAGCAAAAACAAGCTTGCTTCTCGCCTCCGCCAGTACCTTCTGGTACGTTATCCCCCTCTCCTTGGCTTCCGACTGCAGCGTAACAACTACAGCCTCGGAGCGAGGGACGCGGATTCTGGGGACGTGTCGCTTGGTGTCCGGCGCTTTTTTGGGCTTACCCCTCTTACGCCGCTTTTTGCGGCTTTCGGCCGTCTTCCATTCCCCGTTGTCTTTGAGGGATGAGCTCGTCTCCTCAGTCTGATTCTTCGACCCTGTTCCTGCCTTTTTGGCCCCTTCTGTGGGTTTCTTGGGCTTCTGCGTGGCCGTTTTGGGCACCGGTGACGGCTTTTTTGGCGTAGGTGGCGCTTTAGCGACCTGTGCCCAAGTCGGCCCAGCCACTGCTGGTGCGGGTTCCACCTCTTTCCTCCGTGTATCGGCCGCCAGCGGTGGTCGAAGCCTAATAGGGGGGTTGAGCCTGGGCTCTAGGCTGTCAAAGCGGGCGTTCATTATATTCAACAGCCGGCTGAACTGGTCTTCCCCCAAAGACCCGTTCTGTGGCAGGGCACGACCCTCCGTAGTCGGTACACCCTGCTGCCGGCTGAAGTCCGCCTTCAGGGCGCTGACCTCCTGCTGGAGCTCCTCCATTCTCGTATGGAGACGGTGATTCTCCTCTAGGAGTTTCACCGTCTCCTCCGAGGTCGTTCGATCGAGGAGGACGTCCATCGCCTCCTTGATGGCAGTCGCCGCCTCTTTTAGGGCTCGCGTGAACGTGCCCTTCAGGTTGCCTGATTTCGTGGCCACCTTCAGGACGACGTCCACGCCGTCTAGCACTTGACGGCTAAGGGCTTCTGCCGTTAAGCCCTCAGGAGTTGTCGCGGTCTGCGAACGCCTCTCCCTTGCCAGACGAGCCAACTCAGCGACTTCGTCAGTCGCGATGGCCTTCCGGCCCTCTCGCCTCGCGGCATTGAGCTCTGCCCGGGTGCTCACCAATGCAATGGACGCATCACCTTGCTCCACCTGCATAGTCCCGTCGGAATCACTCACCGGTATTTCACGGGGCTTTAAGAACCGGCCTCGGGAGTCGCTTGTCGCTGCAGGGACGCTCGTTCCGGAACGTGGACCGCGTCCTCTGCCTCTCCGTGGTGTCGACACCTTAGGGGCCGGCAGGTTCTCCTCACTTGAGGACAAGCCCACCGAGCCCGCATCCGACCCACAGTCACGCGGCCGCTTCCCCCAAAACTTGGAGCGAGCGGCCGCAACTGGCTGTGGTGTGTCGGAAATTTCCGGCAGCACAGTCACCCTTTCTAGGATGACTCGCGGTTCTGCTGGAGCCTCGGCTCCCATCTTTATTGACACTGTGCCCGAGTCTGACACTGTGTCCTTCGCTTGGTGCGGTGTAAAAGAGGTCAGGTCTTCAAAAGACCGTGACCTTAATGAGCCTCCTCGGCTCTTGTTGCCATTGGCAATTGGAAGCGAAATGTTGCCCCCCCCAGAATACGGTGGGGCAGACGACCCCGAAGGGGCCGTGGCGGATTCTCCAGCTGCTGAGCAGCTGGTACCGCCCTGGGGTATAATATTGCATCTCGACTTATCCATATTGTTCCTTTAAAGGGTGTGGTCCCTGACTCCCCACTTCATCAATAAAATATATAAACATATACACATAAACATAGACACACATACATATATACATAAATTACTCCCCTCCCCCTTGATCCCCCACCACGATCATTCACCACACTCACAGTCACGTCTGAGGCAGACGCGTACCAGAGGGCGACGAATGCCGTGATGAAAGATGAAGGTGGATCCCAGACCCTGATTCACTCCCCGACAACTTCGAGGAGTGAATCACTAATCACGTACCGTCCGATGACCCGCTTGAGCCATCGCACGGTACACGACGTCTTCCCCACCCCGATTCACTCCCCGAAAACTTCGAAGAGTGAATCACTAATCACGTACCGTCCGATGACCCTACTTGAGCCATCGCACGGTACACGATGAAATCCCCCCCTATGCACATCGGACCTCGCACGACAGACCAGTGGGTCATCGCACGACGAACGATGTGACCCCTCCCCCAGAATATTAGCCACGACAGTACCATTTCCCGATTCCTCGAGGAATAATACTGTCGCGCCCAGGGTGCACCGGCCCAGCAGCTGCTCTTCCCTCCAGACGCATCGAGGGGGACCAGCAGCTGCCGAACTAACGTGGAGGAATTCTGCCGCACCCCAACCTAACCTAACCTAACCTAACCTTTTTTTTTTTTTTTTTTTTTTTTTTTTTGACGCTGGGAAAAAATGCATTACGCATACCCACTCATCGGGGGATGAGAGGGGTATGTGGGACTCCCCGGTCTGACCCGGTATACCCACTAAAACGACCCAGCGACATTCCCGCTTCGTCCAAGTGGCGGGGGACTGGGAAACCGGCATAGCCTTTACGTCCAGTCCTCCGCCGACGATTTCCTTCATGGCGGGCCCCTCACATGGGCCCGGGAATGACTGACGGAGGTGGTGACGGGTGCAATGCGGGCGAAGGCACCCCCGTGCCTGTCACCCGCCCGTCGCCACCATGAGGAGGGAGAGGACGGTGCCTTCTCCGACCCCTTCTTCGTCTGCGGAGCGGCGCAGCGAGAGGGTCGTCCTCCCGCACGCGCTCCGCCTCCTCCTTTTGCGAGATTACGTCCTCGCAAAAGGAGGCGACCGCTGCCCAGGCCTCCTCGCTCCCCAGCATGGCGTTGACGACGCCGGGAAGCGAGAGGTCCGGTCCGATTACCGCGGTCAGACCGCGGCGCAACTCGGACCAAGCTGGGCACGACTCCAAGGTGTGCTGCGCCGTGTCCTCCGGCGCGCCGCAGTCGTGGCACGCCGGGGTCTCCTCCCTCCCGATCCGGTGCAGGTGCGATCCGAAACAACCATGGCCGGATAACACCTGCACCAGGCGAAACGAGAGGAAACCGTGGGACCGCTCGAGCCAGCTCCGTAGAACCGGACCGAGCGCGTCCAACGTCCGGCGGCCAAAGGTGGCGGTGGCGAGGTCCTCTGTCCAGTGAAGGACGATAGCGTCCCTCGCCTCCCGCCGCACGGCCTCCCGCTCTTCGGCGACGGGGCGCTCTCCGAGAGCCTTCCGGCGCGCCGTCCATTCGTACACTCTGGCGAGCACCCAAGCCTCCAACTCCCAAGGAGGGGTGCCGGCCAGAGCGCATGCCGCGGAGAAGCCTACCGAGCGGTAGGCCCTCGCCACCCGCTGTGCAATGGCCCTTTGGGGCCTGCGGATGGCCGTCGCATTCTCCCTCCTGTGGAGGGAGTCCGCCCAGATGGGGGCCCCGTAAAGGGCCATGCTCCGCAAGATGCCGGCATAGAGGCGCCGGCATTTCGCCTTGGGCCCCCCCAGGTTCGGGAGGAGCCACGAGAGGGCGTCAGCGGCCTTCAGCAGGCGCGTCGACAGCCCGCTGAAATGCGGGCCGAAGCGCCACCTGTCGTCTAGCACCAGCCCCAGATACTTCATCTGGGGCTGGACCCCTATCCTGACGCCCTCTACAATTATGTGGGCGTCGGGAGGGCAGCGCTGCCGAGGCCCGCGAAAGAACACGGCCTCGGTCTTGTGCAGCGCCACCTTCAATCCCAGGCGGCGGATCCTCTCTGCAACCAAGGATCCGCCAGCCGAGGCCAGACAGGCCGCGTCCGCGAAATTCCTCCCCCGGGCAGTGAGGAGAGTGTCATCCGCGTAGCAGATGACACTCGTGCCCTGGAGGAGGGCTCCGCGCAGGAGCCAGTTGAACCCGATGTTCCACAAGGGAGGGCCAAGCACCGACCCCTGCGGAACACCGGACTCTGCGCCGTACCGCCTAATGGTGGCCGTTTTGTCAACTAGGAGGACCTCTCTGTCCTCCAAGTAGCTGGCCAGGAGGTCCCGCAGGTATTGGGGCACTCCGTGATATCGGAGCGCCTCCAATATCGTCGAGTGGGGGACGGAGTTGAAGGCGTTGGCAATGTCAAATGACACCGCCAGCACTCCGTCCCCCGCCTCCACCGCCTCCTTCACCTGACCCTTGAGTAGGGCCAGCGCGTCGATCGTCGAACGCCCTCGACGGAAGCCGAATTGGGCGTCCGACAGATCCGGCCCTACCCCCCGCAAATGGCTTTCAAGCCGGGAGGCGACAATCCCCTCGAACAATTTACCGACCTCATCGAGCAGGACGATGGGCCGGTATGCCGAGGGGGAGTCCACTGGGCGGCCCTCCTTTCGGAGGAGGCATAACTGCCCCTCCTTCCACAGTTTCGGGAACCTCCCAGCCGTAAAGCACGCGCTGAAGAGGTCCCGAAACCTGTCCTCCATGCCGGAGGCGGCGATCGCCAGCACCCGTGCGGGGACGCCGTCTGGTCCGGGGGCCGTCTTTTTTGCGCGGAGGCTGAGCAGCCCCGCGTATAACTCCGCCACAGTCACCGCGGGGACATCCTCCTCCTCCGGCGAAGCCGCCCCTTGCGGGGGAGCCATCGTTGGTGGGGTGAAGTCGGTCCTGCGCGGAAACAGGGACCGGACCACCCCATCCAGCAACGCTGGCTCGAGGGTCTCCGACAGTGGGGGACCATAAGGGCGTAGCTGGTTCCGCGCCGCCTTATATGGTCTCCCATAGGGGTCCCTGTCGAGACCCTCCAGCATCTCGGCCCTCGCCGAGTCTTGAGCAGCCCCCATTGCAGACTTAAGGACCGCCGTCGCCCCTCGGTAAGAGGCGTATAGGTGGTCCTCTTCTGCCCGGTCCCGGTTTCGGGCGCTGCGACGTCGGCTACGCGTGTAGGCCCTTCTGGCCGCCACGCAGGTGGCCCGGAGTCCCTCCAGCTCCTCCGTCCACCAATAGACGGCGCGACGGGGAGGCGGACGGCGAGACCGAGGCATGCTGGAGTTGCACACCTCGGTCAGGGACCCTCTGAGCTGGACCGCAGCGGCGTCTACGTCCAGGACCTCGACAGGGGGCGACAGCCAGTCCTGGAGGAAGGCCGCCTCCTTGGCTGCCTCCCGGTCCAGGCGGGTGAGTGCCCACCGCGGGAAGGGAGATTGCCCAGCGCGGGACATCCCCCTCCCGCCCTGCTGGGTGGAGATGTCGAACCGCACATATCGGTGGTCCGACAACGTCTCCACCATCTCTACCCGCCAGTTGACGACGCGGGCGGCCAGCGCGGGGGTGGCAAACGATACGTCCACCACCGACCCACCCTGTTGCCGCACACACGTGTGGACCGCCCCCCTGTTGAGGAGGGACACACCGCTTGAGGCCGCCCAAAACTCGACGGCGCGTCCCCGGACGTTGCAACCTGCGGCCGGGTTGCCCCAGGCCGTCGACTTGGCGTTCAGGTCGCCCAACACCAGAACTTGGCGTGGCGCCGCCCTCCCTTTGACTGCGGTGAGGATCTCGAGGAAATCCTCAAAGTCCGAGAGAGGGCGGTTTGGGGAGAAATAGACCCCCACCAGGGCCATGTCTCCCCAGGCGGCGGCCACGTATCCCGGTCCCCTCTCTAAGAGCGAGAGGGGAGGGGAGTCTGTGGAAGACCGCGCCACCAACGCCACCAAGCCGTCCCGGTCGCCCAGCCAACGGCCAGGGACCGAGTAAGGTTCGGCGACCACCGCCAAGTCCACCAACCACTCAGCCATGGTCTGCATCAGCAGATCCTGGGCTGCCCTGCAGTGGTTGGCGTTCGCCTGGAGGATGCGATGTTCGACCCTATCCATCAGTCGGACATCGCACCCCCTCCGCAGCCGTCGCAGGAACGACGGAGTCATCGGCAGCAGCAGCAGGCCTGGTCGGTGCCAGCGCTTTGCCACGCTTAGGGGGAGGATTGCACTTCCTCCCCTTCATGACGTGGCCTGCCAGGCGGCCACTGGCGGCACACACCGCGCAGTGCGGCGTGGCGGCCTCGCAAGAGACGGCTTTGTGGCCGTTCTTGCCGCAGCGGTAGCATGTGTCCGTCCTATCCACCGTGGACGGACACATGGGCCGGGTGTGACCGATGCCGAAGCACCGGAAACACCGCAGTGGCTGGTCTTCAAGTGCCCGGACTGCACCCGAGCTGAAGCCCACATTGAGCCGTCCCTTGGCAAGGACGGCTTTGGCAGCAGCGATTGGGCACTCGAGGCGAATGGTGCCCATGCCGCCACGGCCGGGCCTTATGTCCCGGCCTTGTACCGCCGCGGCGCCACAGCCTCCTATTGCTGCGACCGCCGCCACCACCTCCTCTTTAGTGACGGAGTCGTCGAGCTCCGTCACCTCAAAGGCCGCCGTCTTGACCGGTCGGGCCACCTTGGCCGAGTCTGCGATGACCTCCTGCAGCTTTGCTGCGAAGAGGTCCGCATGGGCACTCCCCTCGGCCCCCGGGAACTCGAAAATTCGAGCCCCGGCTTGTGTCCGCCGGCAAGAGACGCTGCCGATACCCAATTGGGTGGGGTCGGCATTGGCACGCGCCCGCACTAATACGGACGCGTACGTCTCCCCTCGCTCCGCCGCCTCCGCGGTGAGCGTCACCACGACGGCAGCAGTTTTCGGGGGGACTAGCTTTCCCTTCCCTCTCCCCTTCCCCTTTCCCTTTCCCTTGTCGGTCGTCTGCGACCGACTGGGAGCGGTGGTGGCGGGGACGGCAGGTACGGCCTTCGCCGACTTTTTGCCCCTGCCCTTTCCCTTGCGGACCACATCCGTCCACTCGTTGGACGGGGTGGTGGCAGGGAGAAGGGTGTCTTCCGCCTGGGAGGAGGACGGCCCCGGCTCGCTCGGCTGCCTCTTGTCCGCTGCAAGCGGCGGTCGGAGGCTTTTTTCCGGCAGGAGCCGGTCCTCTATGCCCGCTAAGCAGGCCCTTGTGAAGGCCCTCTCCTCCATCACAACCTTGCGGATGATATCCTCAAGGTTGGAGGATGGGCCTTCTGCCGCAGGGCTCGTCCGGGCCTGTTGCGGCTGGGCCGTGGCTTCAGCCAGCTTTCGATGAAGCTGGCTGACCTCCGACTGCAGGCGATCCACCTTCGCCTGCAGTTGCCGCGTCTCGTCGGTGGTTTTGCGACGGACCAGCTCCGTCACGACACCGCGCAAGCTCGCGGCCCGGCTCTTGAGGGCCTTTTGGAAGGTCCCCTTTAGGTTTGAGGACTTAGAGGCGACCTCCACGATCTCCTCCTCGTCCTCCTCCGCCATCCTCTCAAGCTCGGCGAGAGAGTGGTCCACGTACAGGACGCGGGACGCACCGTACCCGGATTTAGCCCGGGCGGCGTGCGCCCGCTTCTCTTTGGCGGCAACCTTCTCCTCCAGCTCTTTTTGGAGCTGCACTCGCCGGGTGAGGTCTAGCTGGCGTTGAGCGTCCGCGAGCCCAACGTCGTGGGTATCCGCGGCCACAGTCGTCGGCTTTTTAGCCTTTGACTCAGAGGCTTGCGAACCCTCGGACCCACCGCTCAAATGGACCCGCTTCCGCGAGCGAGAACCACTCGCGTCCGACACTCCAAGTAGTGAGTCGTTATCGGACGACTCATCCGCTAAAAAGCCTGCCGCAGATGACGCGCGGCTGGCTACTGACGCCGGGGCGTCGGGGTGGCCCTGAGAAGGGCCTTTGGGTTGGCCCTGAGAAGGACCTTTGGGTGGGCCCTGAGAAGGACCCTTGGGTTGGCCCTGAGAAGGGCCTTTGGTTTTTAAAAATCGCCCGGAGGCGCTACGCGTAAGTTTGGACATTCGACAATCGTAGTTCGCAAGGCAAGCAGTATGAAGCTACGAGAGCACAGAGCACTTTGGCCGTACCCAGTCTGCCACTCCGTTACGGTGGTCAGAACTGGGCCGTTTCCAGGGGACGCGACGTGGACGCAAGCTCTGTGGGGTGGTCCCCCAACCTAACCTAACCTAACCTAACCTAACCTAACCACCACCAGTACACTGCCATACGCGGTCGCAACAACATCAGCTCCACGTTAAAAATTCGTAAAAATCGCAATTTTTGAGCTGCGCGTTTTTATAGTTACAGTGCAGTTAGTTAGTGTCTGATTCACCAGGATTCATGTGGGCAACGTCGTAGGTCACCAGAATCGGCTGCAGCAGGTCATCAACTTTGAGGAACTATCTACACCCAGAGGTTAGTGTATCTTGCAAACCGTGTACATCGTTGGTGAGGCGCCGTAATTCCTCGTTCAAAGACACCAAGATCGCCAAAATCTGACCACCAACGCCAAAGTTATTAGCTATCCAAATCTTGCAAAATAACCTTAAAAACACGTGTTTCTAACCTCAAACCTCCACGACATCGCCAAACACACACGTGGGAACTCGTCACAGCAGACAAATCGGACCTACCTGAAGCCTCCAAAGCCGACCCGAGGACTTCGCCTTGCAGTGCTGAGAACCACATCCCAAGCCATCAGGTAACCTCTAGGGAACTCCTCATCCCGCTGTCCCAGAACCCCCGTGTTTGGGTTCGCCTTAACCGGGAAACAAGGGCCTTTCTCCCAACCCCATCTTGTAAACACCCCCCCCCTCCCTTACCCCCCCCCCCCCTAACCACGCCCCTCCCCTCCGTTGGAACCTTAAGGGGTCTTCGCTACCTTAAACGGTGGGACACGTGGGTTTGGGCTCTTCCAAATTGGGAAATTAACCCCCCCCCCCTCCCCCCTTATAAATAACCAAACCCTCAACCCTGCACTCCCCCCCCCTAGAACCCCCCTTCCCCTTAGAAACCCCTCACCCGCAAATAAGCGCCACACGAATACCCCCCCCCCCCTCCCCCTCTTGGTTACCTCACCCCCCCGAAGCCTATCTCAGCAACCGTTAGAGATAACCACATCGAGATTAGGCTCATTCGACTCGGGAGAAAAAACGGAACATTCTGGCCCTGGCAGAATTACGAGGCAAAGCATATTGAAGGAGGTACTGCCCGAAGAACCACTTTAATTGACCTGAGTCGCTGCACTGTAGCTAATCAGAAGCAAAGGCACATTTGTGTCTGTTACGCAGCGGCGTGTACTCCGGACTACAACATAGACGCAGTCCATCAAGCGTCTGAACGCAACAACATCGCGTGAAGAACTTTCAGAAGACAGCATCATCACATCGCGTAAAGCTGTCAACACTTATTTAGGGTGAGTCCATAACACAATAAAAAAAAAAAAAAAAAAAAAAAAAAAAAAAAAACATAAATTACTGTAATACTTTCTTTAAGATTATATTAGTGTTATAATTAATAAATTTTAAGATGTCTTCCGTTCCCACAATCCGTAAGTCAGCTGCGGAGGTCGCACCCAAGGCACGAACCTTGCGGACGAAAGTCCTTAAGAACGTAGCCAAGTCCACTACGTCGGAGAGGCTTACCCAACAGTCTTCGTCTAGGGATCTACCGGAAGTGTCAAAGGCAGCGTCGGAACCGGCTGCCGCGGAGGGCAGCCTAGCGTCGTCAGTCGACAACGTGTCCCTGCTGGAGAAATGCGACGCAGCAGAGATGGCGGTGTCAAAAGTCATCAACTGGGAGCAACTTAACATATCTCCACCACACCGCATCCTGTCAGACGAAGAAAGCTCGGTCGCATCATCCATTACCGACCATCAGACACGAAAAAGGGCCAGTCTCCTCTACAGCACACCAAGGAGAGGGACTGGCGTAGAAATGGACATGGCGACGAGAGAGGCTAACACCCTTCTTCAAAATGGGAAGAGTGCATTAGAGGCATCCGGGAACATGAAGAAAGAGTACAGGACGACTTGCCATGACAGCTTGCAAGGGCTATACGAGATCGTCCTGTCCCTGTCCGACTCTCGAGCGAGGCACAAGTATAATTTAGAGAAGGAGCGCTCTCGACACGCCCGAGAACTTGTGAAAGTGGAGCGCTCCCACAGAGAAGAGGTGTTGAAACACCACGTAAAAGTCATCACCGAGCTGGGCCTCGCTCGAAATGACATTTCCGGAACCCTGAAGGAGGCTAAAGATATCCGGAACTGGCTCGGGTATGAGACTGAACAGCCCTTCAGGGAAATAAAGGAAGCCAGAAAGTCGATCGAGTCGTTGACAGGGCTAGTTAAGACCGGGCACAACAAAGCTAAGGATCTGGACGCGCCCGCAAACGGGGACCCAAAATGGGATACCGTAACAGCGGGCTTGACAAAGCTTACCAATCACGTAGCGAACGTCTCAAACCAGCTGGATACGCTGCGACAAGCAGTCGAAAAGATCCGGCAGGAGCTCCAAACTCCCGCGGAACCCTTTGTTGCCCCTCTTCTACCCCCGGGTGCCTCTATTGAACCCAGGCTTGACAAACTGGCCGAAGATTTAGAGAACGTCATGAAAATGACGAAAACTATGCTGGAGAAGCCCGAAATTCCTCCCCCCCTACCGCTACCACCACTGGATCTGAAAGAACACCTCCAGCCGTTGTCGGAGAGGCTGGACATTGTGTCTTCGGATTTGAGAGTGCTGAAGGATAAGGAACCCCAGTTTCCGGCCCAACCAGCACCAAGCCTAGACACGGAGTTCGCAGTGGAGGAAGTAAAAAGGACACTTGCTTCCATCGAAAAGGGAGTGTCGGAGCTGAAGCAGCCGGAAAGCATACAACAGGGTCCTAAAACCTTCGCCCAGGCTGCCAAAGCACCTCAACGACCGAACCACACACTGATAATCTCCTCAACAGACCCACAACACACAGGGGAAAACGTTATTGAAAGGATGAGGACAGCTCTTGACCTTAAAACCACTGGAGCAAGAGTCGACAAGGTGAGGAAAGCGCGCAACCAGAAGATCGTGGTGAGCTGCGCGAGTAAGGAAGACCTCAGCATAGTTAAAACCCGTGTCCAGACCACCAGTGGGCTTAAAGTCCAGGAGCCTATGCCAAGCAACCCACTGATCGTTGTCAAAGGGGTGCTCTCTTCCTACACCAACGAAGAGATGGTAGATCTCCTTGAAGCTCAAAACAGACATCTTTGGAAAGATCTGGACTCGGCTGGCCTCGTTGTTAAACTGAGATTCCGAAGACGCGCGAGGAATCCCCATGAGTGCCACCCGGTCTTCGAACTCTCCCCAGAGCTATGGAAGCGGTTCACGCAGGCGGAAAAGATACACCTCGGAATCCAGAGGTGCCCGGTAGAAGACCAGTCTCCTCTAGTGCAGTGCACAAAGTGCCTAGGCTATGGACACGGCAGAAATCTCTGTAAGACGGGGAAAGAAAGCTGTGGTTATTGTGGCGGTGCACACACTGGGAGAGACTGTCCAGTCAGGGCTAACGGCGGCCCCCCTGCTTGCGTGAACTGCACCAAAGTAGGGAGAGAGGGAAAAGACGTGGCTCACCCAGCGTTCAGCTCCGAGTGTCAAGAGCGACAGAAATGGGACAACATAGCGAGGTCACGGGTTTCTTACTGCTAAGGGCAACGACAAGAACAACGTGTCAACCACCCAGCAAAGCACAAGAGGTCCAGCGGGTAGGCTAAAGTTCATCCAGGCCAACCTGCAACGCTCCAAGCTCGCAACAGCTGAACTCCACCATGCGGCCGAAGAGATGGGAATCTCAATCGCACTTGTTCAAGAACCCTATGTTGGGAAAACAGGTGTGATGAAACAAAACCCCGGCACACAAGTTATTCAGTGCACTCTTAATCGACAAAAACCAGTAAAGGCGGCCGTCGTTGTGTTCGGAAACAACCTGGAGGTCATTCACGACCCCCAGATTGTAACCGAAAACGTTGCGGCCGTCATGCTGAAGGCGGGTCAGCTTAAGCTTGGAGTGATATCAGTCTACTTTGAGGGTGATCAAGATATAGACCCATACCTCGTCAAAACCAAGGACGCAATCACAAAATTAAGCACGTCCAACATATTGGTGGGGGGAGACGTAAATGCATGGAGCCAGTGGTGGGGAAGCAACAGCGAAGACCACCGAGGGGCGGCGTACAATGCCTTTCTATCCGAACAAGACCTTCAGATACTCAACACGGGCCAGACTCCAACTTTCGAATGCTACAGGGGAGACCGGCTATATCAGAGCATAGTCGACGTTACCACATGCAGTGTTTCGCTGTTAGGCAGAGTTGAGGATTGGCGTGTAGACAGGAATGTAACAACATCCGACCATAACGCGATAACATTTTCACTACGCCTAGAAAAAGCGTTAGAGCCTCTTAAACCAGTCTCTACACGCATATATAACACCAAAAAGGCAAAGTGGTCGGACTTCAACACGCGCTTCAAGGCAAACCTGCTAGAATACAGCATCACAACCGCCACAGTATCTGAGGTCTCGGACCCTGAACAACTGGATGCCATGGTCTCAAAATACGTCGATCTAATACACCGTTCGGCCAAAAAATCGATACCGAAACTGGGAAAAAAGAAAACTGATTCGAGACCGCCATGGTGGACTGATTCTCTTGAACAGTTAAAGAAAGCAACTCTGACTAAGAAAAGGAGAATCAGGAATGCGGCCCCCAGTAGAAGGAATCTGGTCATCGACGAGTACACAAAGGCAAAACTAGAGTACCTAAATAAAGCGGCGGAAGCAGCAACCGAGAATTGGAAGGAGTTCTGCTCCACACAGGACCGGGAGAGCATGTGGGATGGAATCTACAGGGTCTTAAGGAAGACGGCCAGAAGACGGGAAGACACGCTCTTAAGAAACACCGCAGGCGAAACATTAAGCCCAGAGCAATCGGCGGATCTTCTGGCAAAAACGTTCTACCCGGATGACTCTGTGGACGCCGAACAACAACACCACGCGTCGGTACGGAGACTTGCGGAGGAATGTTCCTCAAATGAAATCCAGGGACTGTCGGCCGACGATCCACCATTCACGCTCGCGGAGTTGGAAATGGTCCTTCAGAGACAAAACCCAAAGAAAGCTCCAGGGCCCGATGGTTTGACGGCTGACATTTGTACAGCTGCTATAAATTGCAACAGGGAGGTGTTCCTGGCGCTGGCCAACAAGTGCCTGTCGTTACAGCACTTCCCAAGGCAATGGAAAATAGCTCACGTGTGCATACTCCGTAAGCCGGGCAAGGACGACTACACCCATCCAAAGTCGTACAGACCTATTGGACTACTCTCGGTCCTGGGCAAAATCGTCGAGAAGCTCTTCGTGGGCAGACTGCAGCACCACCTTCTCCCAACACTCAACACACGCCAATACGGGTTCATGCCGCAGCGGGGAACCGAGGACGCTCTCTATGTCTTAATGGAGCACATACGGGCAGAAGTGAAAGCCAAAAAGGTAGTGCTTTTAGTGTCACTGGACATAGAGGGGGCCTTCGACAACGCGTGGTGGCCTGCCCTCAAAATGCAGATGCTACACAAGAAATGCCCCAAGAACCTCTTCGCCCTCGTGTCTTCATACCTGGAGGACCGATACATCAGGGTCAACTACGCCAGAGCAACTAGTGAGAAGGGAACCACAAAAGGATGCGTCCAGGGCTCAATAGCCGGTCCGACATTCTGGAACCTTATCCTAGATTCGCTCTTGGAGGAATTGACGACAATGGGGGTATATTGTCAAGCGTTCGCGGATGACGTGGTCCTCATTTTCTCGTCTCACGAGGTCAGCTCCCTGCAGCAGTCAGCTCAAAGAACGCTGCAAACAGTGTCAGACTGGGGTCAACGAAATAAGCTTCGCTTCGCCGCTCATAAGACCAACGCAATGGTGATTACGAAGAAGCTCAAGTACGACACTCCCGTAATACACATGTCTGGCATTCGGTTGAATCTTGTCGAGGAGATCAAGCTGTTGGGACTCATTATAGACCACAAACTCACCTTTAATGCGCACGTGACTGCAACATGCAAAAAAGCCGCAGACATCTACAAACAACTAGCGTGCGCGGCAAGGGTGACATGGGGCCTGAACAGCGAGATAATCAGGACCATATACGTGTCGGTGATAGAACCAATCGTGCTGTATGCAGCGAGCGCGTGGGCCCCGGCTGCAGAGAAACTGATGACAAGAAATCAGTTAGACTCACTGCAAAGGGGCTTCGCGCAGAAGATCTGCAAAGCGTACCGCACGGTGTCTCTGACATCGGCTCTCATCCTGTCGGGCCAACTGCCCCTGGACCTCCGGGTCACTGAAGCGTCTACCCTATTCAAGATCAAAAAGGGTCATTCCCAGGAGTACCTACCGCCGGGAAGAGAGGTCGAGCGCAAAGCTAGCCCCCTACAGATTCCCCATCCATCGCGGCTCATAATAACTGAGTACGAGTGTCTCGAGAACATGGATCCTGAAACCCTGAGTGACCACCGAGTAACCGGACCCCATATTTACACCGACGGCAGCAAAATAGAGGGGAAAGTCGGTGCGGCCTTTACTTGGTGGAACAACGGCAGGGAATCCAAGTACTCAACCTTCCGCCTGGAGCCGCACAACACTGTCTTCCAATCGGAAATGTACGCGTTATATCGAGCGGTCAAAACGGTGAGAACGTCTAGGATGGCCTCCGCTGACATACTAAGCGACTCAAGATCTTCGCTTGATTTGTTGAGAAGCCCGTCTGTCACTCACCCGTTGGCTCTTGGAATAAAAAGGTTAGTACGGGAAATCCGAGAGGAGGGCAGAGACGTGAGGCTGTTTTGGCTAAGAGCACACGTGGGTACCCCCGGGAACGAGAGAGCGGACGAGCTAGCAAAGAAAGCGGCTCTTACGAAGAAAACGGCCCCCGACTACGACAAGGTACCAATTTCCTTCATAAAGAGGCAGATTCGTGAGGAAACTGTGGAAAAATGGCAACAGCGGTACGAATCCTCCAGCACAGGTTCGGTCACTAAAGTGTTTTTCCCCACCGTTCAGGCGGCAAGGAAGATCCTTAAAGGCATGGCACTGTCACCTACACATGTCCAAATCTTGACCGGTCACGGAGGATTTGGAGCCTATCTCCATCGCTTCCATCTCAAAGACAGTCCCTCATGCGTCTGTGATCCCAATTGCGAAGAGACAGTGTGGCACGTGCTAACGGAGTGCCCAAGATTTGGTCGAGACCGAATGGATCTAGAAACTGAAATCCAGATTTCAGTTATTCAGTCCACACTCCATTCCATTATGGAGAACAAGGCCACCAGAACACCATTCTTGGACTTTGCGAGCAAGATCGTGCAGGTCGTAGCACGGGCCAATGGATCAACACAGTTCACCCCACACACACACAACCCTACACCCACACCCACACACAACCCTACACCCACATCCTCACAAAACCCTACACCCACACCCACACGCACTCCCATACAAGCACATCACACTGTGAGCGCAGTCGTCACGGACACGCCCAGCCCCAGTATTTCTCAGCCGAGCCCTCGCACCTTGGCTTTACGCCAGTTACTTACATGCGGGGAGAGCGGGCAACCTGGGATTAGAACGCGTGGTGTGGCTCTCTTTATGAACAAAAACGCTGAGAGACTTGGTATAAGCTTCTGCCGCGTGGAAAGGGGAAACAGCGTCGCCATATCGCCGGGCCTAGCAGCGTTGATCCACGGAAGCACCTCAAAAGCGAGCATGAAACGCACAAAGTTCAATGCGTTACCCGAAGCGACGGTTGCCGAACACCGATACCGTGTAGTGCAATCACAAAACAAGACGATCGCACTATTCGAGTGGCGTGACGAAACTCCGTTTGCACAAGCGTGCTCCCTGCTTACCGTAATCGGAGAGGCTGGACGGTCTGCGAGCGGATGGCCTAGAACAATCAGCGTGGACGCAATGGCGATTGGCTACGACAGGGGACAAGTGGCCGACTGGTACGGATGCATCAAAGCCTCACAAGACCATGAGGTGGTAGTTTACGAGGACAGAGGGGAAGACTTAAGCTTCCTGAAAACAAATAGTAACGATGCCGATAAGACCGCGACCGACCGCCAGGTTTCTTCTAAATCAGCCCCAACTACGCCTTGCGGCTCAGAGCGACTACAGCAGAAGCTCGCCGCGGAGAAAGCCACTTCAGACAAGAAAAGCGATAGTTCAAGAGAAAAGGCCAAATCCGAGAGTCGAATTATGAACATCTCCAACCTCCTCACTAGGCTACTAGGTGTCAACAGTGGAAAGTCAAGAAACCCCCATCAAAACAGCCAGGCGGCCGCATTACGGGAGTTCACCAGGGTTACCCCTAAACCTCCTAAAGAGCAGCGGCCAGTTCCAACTAGGGCCGACAAAGGAGAAGTCAGTCCGCCTAAACTCAGGACGGCAACGGAGCCTACAGACCACATAGCGAACGCTTTTCTCGAGTTTCAAGCCATCACTAAAGCAACAAAAGTAGTCAGTCTCATGACATGCCAGAAAATCATGCAGTCATACCAGCTGGAGATTGAAGGTCTGCTTAAAGTGAAACTCGAAGAGGCTGAAGCAGCCATATACAATAACGCCACCTCCCAAGTCATCAAAGGAGAAATGACTGGCACGTACATGGCTGCGTACAACGCTACACACGGCTTCGTGCCGTTGGACGAGTCAGCAACGGCACGGACTGGCCACATAACCTTCGCGACACCCGAAAGCGACCCAATAGTGGTAGTGGCCCGATGCACTAAAATCATGCTGGACGACAAGATCCTCGAACAGGCGGAATCAATCTCGAGGAGCATAAGTCAAAGCGGAGGTTGGTCACTACCAAAAATAAAGTGGGTAAACGGCGTTCCAGGATGTGGCAAGACGACCTGGGTGGTTAATAACTTCGATAGGGATCACGACGTAATCGTCACTACTACAACTGAGGCCGCGAAAGATCTGCGGCAAAAGCTGGCGCACCAAATTGGTGAAGACAACAGAACCAAAGTGCGCACACTGGCCTCAATATTATCAAACGGTTTCAAAGGGTCACACAAATGCAGGCGCATTGTAGTGGACGAGGCTCTCATGAACCATTTTGGGGCCATAGTGATGGCTGTTCGTTTGTCGGGTGCAACCGAAGTGGTCCTTATCGGTGATATTAACCAACTGCCCTATCTGGACAGGGAAAACCTGTTTCCCCTCACATACGCCCGTCCAAACTCTGTGGCGACCATCAGTGAAGAGTTGTCCTGTACGCATCGAAACCCGATGGATGTCGCATACGCCCTAGCAGAAGTCTATCCTGGCATTTACTCGTCGAAGAACCAAGTCCACTCTCTGCAGCTGAAACGGTTCACAGGCGCCAACATACAAAGCACCCTCTCTAACACACTGTTCCTGGTCCACACGCAGGAGGAGAAAAAGTCCCTCATTGGCCAAGAATATGGTGTGGGTACAGGGTCGAGCGTTCTGACGATCCACGAAGCTCAGGGACTAACGTGCGAGACAGTCTTCATCTTGAAGACCAAGTCTAAAGACATCGTCATCCACAGCAGCGTCCCCCATGCGGTAGTGGCCGTATCAAGACACACAGCCAGCTGTGTGTACTACGCCGACAACGCAGACGATGCTATTGGACGACTTGTGAGACGAGCACAAGCAGCCTCAACAAATGACATCATCAACACCAACATGATGAAGGCTATGCGACATCGGGACATGAAAGTCGTCGAGGCGCTGATTCGCCTCCAAAGGCAATGACCGACTATGCTCTTGACACAGGGTTGATACCCTTTTGACCTGATATTTGATGAACCTGATGAACCGGCTGCTGCAGCCGTTCCTCGGTGGGAAATCTGCAGCTGACGTGTAACTCAATGACCATACTAACCTTGCGTAATTTAGAAGATAATAACAACTAACACATTAACAATAGTTTGTAAAGGCGGTGAGGCACAGCTGGCATCATGAACCTGTCATACTCACTTAAAAGACCCGCTGATGGTGGCGTGTGTGTTGGATCGTTCAACTCCCTCAAATATGGTTGAGTAGGGCCGTGCCAATGCAGACGTCAGTTTTCGTGAACGGACGCTGTCAGTACAGTCTGGTCAGGTTGCGATTGCTGGCTGTGCATCAAAACCTCTGTCTGCATGTTTAAATTTGTTAACCCTAGTACTTAATCTTATAACATATTAGACAAAAAAAGTGTAATGGACTCATCATTAGTAAGTAAGTAGATTTAAGTAGAGTAAGTTGTACTCCGGAGTCACCACTTGTACGTGGAGCTCAGAGTCACAAAGGAAAATGTATATAAACAAGGGCACGGACGCTTAAGTCTGTGGATATTATTGTAAGGCAGGAGGTGGTTTTAGCTGGTTGGAGCCCAGCACTACTCAGACTGGCTTGTCTGTGAGGCAGCTTGAGTGTCCGACCGGATTTCCCCTCCTGCCAAAAAAAAAAAAAAAAAAACCTAACCTAACCTAACCTAACCCGTCGATATTTTCTATTCCAGACGTGCGATTTTCAATCTGTTTTCAGTGTTTTCAGACTTAACTAGGCCACCGCCTACGTATTGACCATAACGCGCGCACTTTACACGCGCGTCTGGACTTCATCCCTTATTTTCGGAGAAAATCCTCAAAATTAATTGTTTTTCCAAATTTTCCTTCACATTTTAAATTAGATTATAGTTGCAATAGTGCTCACCCTTCTTCCCTGAATTCTGGTCCGCGTTCAGTGTCCCGGTCTCCAGGTAGTGGGGTGAAAATCCAAATTTTTTCTTTCGAAAACTGGTTTTTTGACCAAAACTCAAAATTTTTGTTCGGCACCTAACAAGTTTTATTCCATAATTCGCTAGCCCGCGCGGAGACGCGTCTCTGGACACCTCGCACGCGCCCCTAGCTCGAAAAAATTTTGCCCACCCACTCGCCCTCTGGGTTATAGGAAGGTAGACGTGGGATTTTCGGCAAAATTTAATTTTTGGCATTTTGTCGGATTTGCTCTTGTAAGGGATTTTTATTAGTTTTTAGGGATTTTTAACTTTGTTTTTACCGTATTTGGACACAAGTTGTGACATTATTAATAATTAATATTCAATATTGTATTTATTTTTAATTGATTTTTATATTGTTATTTTTCTGTGTACCCCCCTTTACAGGGACACAGTTAAGACCAGTGCCTTCTGACAAACCTCCGAGCGGGTATTGTTGACCGAGCCCCCACTTTACAGGGGTTCGTTTTTAGTTGATTTTTATTACATGCCACTGGAGACTATGTTCCGCACCCCATCCGCTACCTTGACGTCGCTGGGCTCCGGGAGCTCGATGCGATCACCTGAGAAAGAGGGACTTTCTTTTACTGATGCGAGGAGGAGAATCTCCTTCGGAAACAACTCTCCTCCCGCCTCACAAGGGATCCCTGCGACTCCGGGGACGCACCGAGCTCCTGTAGACGCTTCGGCACCGCTCGTGAAGCCTGAGGCGAGGTACCGCAGTCGCACTGAGGAGGCGAGAGCTTGCCTGAGCAAGGCTAAGGTCAACTTGGGCAACTCTCGCAACCTCAAGGCCGAAATTAAGACTGCGGTGCTCGAAGCCATAAACAGGCTTTACGAGCTGGTGAAGGAGGCCGAGCGTGATAGGGCCCCTGCCGCACCCGCCGCCATACCGGAACCCGCGCCTACTGCCGACCCTGGTCCCCAGTCAAATCCGGAGATTCTTGCTAGCCAGACTGAGCTCGTCAGGACGATGAAGGAGCACATAACCCTAATTAAGGAGAACTCCGATGAGCTGGTCAAACTGCGAGACAGTCTGGCTAACAGGGAATGTGTTGGGGAGACAACTTACGCTAACGTTGCAGCCGTGACTACGAGCCACACCAGGGCACAGGCCCTGGAGCGATCCACGCTGCACTCCGTAGTTGTCTCCTCAACACAGGAGATGGACACGGGGGACGAGATTCTGGAAAGAGTCCGGAAGGCGGTCGACGCGAAGGAAGGCTGGGTGCGAGTAGAAAAGGTGCGGAAAGCGAAAGATCAGAAAATAATAATGGGTTGCGCGACAAAAGAAGAGAGATCGATGCTTAAGAAGCGACTGAGGACGGCCGGAGAGAACCTGGTTGTCGAGGAAGTGGCGAACCGGGACCCGCTTCTGGTTCTTAAGGACGTGTTGTCAGTACACAGTGACGACGAAGTGTTAAAAGCCCTTAAGAACCAGAACCGGGAGATTTTTCACGACCTCGGCAACGAGGACCAAAGAATGTCCATCAGATACCGAAAAAAGACACGTAATCCGCATGCTAACAGCATTGTGTTGAGTGTATCCCCCACGATCTGGAGGCGGGCACTCGAAGGAGGCAAGCTTCGGATTGACCTCCAGCGAGTGCGCGTCGAAGACCAGACGCCTCTGGTTCAGTGTACGCGCTGCCTAGCATATGGTCACGGCAAGCGTCTTTGTACGGAGCCGGCCGACCTATGCAGCCACTGCGGCGGTCCACACGTTAGGGTGGACTGCCCAGAAAAGCACATCGGCGAGGCAGCGGCGTGCGTAAACTGCACCAGGGCCAAATTGGGGGAGCACCGGCACAATGCTTTTAGCAGCGATTGTCCGATTCGAAAAAAGTGGGACGCATTCGCGAGAGAAGCAATAGCTTATTGCTAAAGTTCCCGGTGCGCCCACTTTAAAGTACGCAGGCAACAGTATCATTTTGACACAGCCAGAGAGAAAACGAAAGAATGGTAACTTGAGTCGCTTTCTTGGGAAACTGGCTCAAGTTATCCGGAAAAACAATTCAGACGTAGTGAAATTATCGGCAAGTGTCAAAATGGTACCAACAACCAGAGAGCGTTATGTTGAAATACAAATGAAACTTTATAACACAATTAGAATTAATAATAGCAAGTTACCAGTAATATATGATATTTAAATATATAGTGAATATATAGTTTGAATATTGTAGATATATAAAAATAGATATTAAAATAAAATAGGTATTACAAAACTAAATAAAATCAAGCAAATAATGAAAGAACTAGCATAAATATAACGTAAGCAATAGTAATATACATATGTAACAGTAATAAAATAATTAAAGACATCAATAGTAAAAGAAAATGCAGTTATAGTTGATTTAAAAAAAAAAAAAAAAAAAAAAAAAAAAAAAAAAAAAAAAAAAAAAAAAAAAAAAAACGTGTTATACAAAAGTGACATTGACACAAGCAAAACGCAGCGTACTTAATACCGACAAGAAGACCTCTATCTTCGGCAATCCATCAGGGCAAGCAAACGAAAAAGTCAGAACATAAGGGCTCTGATCCTCATGTCAGAGGGACACTGGCTAGGCAGGAGTGGTTTTTAGCCGGTTCGAGTCCGGCACTACCTCGACTGTCTCACAGGAGAAATTCCTGTGGGATAGTCGAGGTGTCCGCGGGGATTTCCCACTCCTGCCCAAACAAAAAAAAAAAAAAAAAAAAAAAAAAAAACCTAACCTAACCTTTTTTTTTTTTTTTTTTTTTTTTTTTTTTTGACGCTGGGAAAAAATGCATTACGCATACCCTCCCATCGGGGGATGAGAGGGGTATGTGGGACTCCCCGGTCTGACCCGGTATACCCACTAAAACGACCCAGCGACATTCCCGCTTCGTCCAAAGTGGCGGGGGACTGGGAAACCGGCATAGCCTTTACGTCCAGTCCTCCGCCGACGATCGCCCTTCATGGCGGGCCCCTCACAGGGACCCGGGAATGACTGACGGAAGTGGTGACGGGTGCAATGCGGGCGAAGGCACCCCCGTGCCTGTCGCCCGCCCGTCGCCACCATGAGGAGGGAGAGGGCGTTGCCGTCTCCGACCCCTTCTTCGTCTGCGGAGCGGCGCAGCGAGAGGGTCGTCCTCCCGCACGCGCTCCGCCTCCTCCTTTTGCGAGATTACGTCCTCGCAAAAGGAGGCGACCGCTGCCCAGGCCTCCTCGCTCCCCAGCATGGCGTTTACAACGCCGGGAAGCGAGAGGTCCTGTCCAACCACCGCGGTCAGACCGCGGCGCAGCTCGGACCAAGCCGGGCACACCTCTAGGGTGTGCTGCGCCGTGTCTTCCGGCGCGCCGCAGTCGTGGCACGCCGGGGTCTCCTCCCTCCCGATCCGGTGCAGGTGCGATCCGAAACAACCATGGCCGGATAACACCTGCACCAGACGGAACGAGAGGAAACCGTGGGACCGCTCGAGCCAGCTCCGCAGAACCGGACCGAGCGCGTCCAACGTCCGGCGGCCAAAGGTGGCGGTGGCGAGGTCCTCTGTCCAGTGAAGGACGATAGCGTCCCTCGCCTCCCGCCGCACGGCCTCCCGCTCTTCGGCGACGGGGCGCTCCCCGAGAGCCTTCCGGCGCGCCGTCCACTCGTACACTCTGGCGAGCACCCAAGCCTCCAACTCCCAAGGAGGGGTGCCAGCCAGAGCGCATGCCGCCGAAAAGCCCACCGAGCGGTAGGCCCTCGCCACCCGCAGTGCAATGGCCCTTTGGGGCCTGCGGATGGCCGTCGCATTCTCCCTCCTGTGGAGGGAGTCCGCCCAGATGGGGGCCCCGTAAAGGGCCATACTCCGCAAGATGCCGGCATAGAGGCGCCGGCATTTCGCCTTGGGCCCCCCCAGGTTCGGCAGGAGCCACGAGAGGGCGTCAGCGGCCTTCAGCAGGCGCGTCGATAGCCCGCTGAAATGCGGGCCGAAGCGCCACCTGTCGTCTAGTACCAGCCCCAGATACTTCATCTGGGGCTGGACCCCTATCCTGACGCCCTCCACAATTATGTGGGCGTCGGGAGGGCAGCGCTGCCGAGGCCCGCGAAAGAACACGGCCTCGGTCTTGTGCAGCGCCACCTTCAATCCCAGGCGGCGGATCCTCTCTGCAACCAAGGATCCGCCAGCCGAGGCCAGACAGGCCGCGTCCGCGAAATTCCTCCCCCGGGCAGTGAGGAGAGTGTCATCCGCATAGCAGATGACACTCGTGCCCTGGAGGAGGGCTCCGCGCAGGAGCCAGTTGAACCCGATGTTCCACAAGGGGGGGCCAAGCACCGACCCCTGCGGAACACCGGACTCTGCGCCGTACCGCCTAATGGTGGCCGTCTTGTCAACTAGGAGGACCTCTCTGTCCTCCAAGTAGCTGGCCAGGAGGTCCCGCAGGTATTGGGGCACTCCGTGATATCGGAGCGCCTCCAATATCGTCGAGTGGGGGACGGAGTTGAAGGCGTTGGCAATGTCGAATGACACCGCCAGCACTCCGTCCCCCGCCTCCACCGCCTCCTTCACCTGGCCCTTGAGCAGGGCCAGCGCGTCGATCGTCGAACGCCCTCGACGGAAGCCGAATTGGGCGTCCGACAGATCCGGCCCTACCCCCCGCAAATGGAAATCAAGCCGGGAGGCGACAATCCCCTCGAACAATTTACCGACCTCATCGAGCAGGACGATGGGCCGGTATGCCGAGGGGGAGTCCACTGGGCGGCCCTCCTTTCGGAGGAGGCATAGCTGCCCCTCCTTCCACGGTTTCGGGAACCTCCCAGCCGTAAAGCACGCGCTGAAGAGGTCCCGAAACCTGTCCTCCATGCCGGAGGCGGCGATCGCCAGCACCCGTGCGGGGACGCCGTCTGGTCCGGGGGCCGTCTTTTTTGCGCGGAGGCTGAGAACCCCCGCGTGCAACTCCGCCGCCGTCACCGGGGGGACGTCCTCCTCCTCCGGCGAACTCGCCCCTTGCGGGGGATCCATCGTTGGTGGGGTGAAGTCGGTCCTGCGCGGAAACAGGGACCGGACCACCCCATCCAACAACGCTGGATCGAGGGTCTCCGACAGTGGGGGACCATAGGGGCGTAGCTGGTTCCGCGCCGCCTTATATGGTCTCCCATAGGGGTCCCTGTCGAGACCCTCCAGCATCTCGGCCCTCGCCGAGTCCTGTGCAGCACCCATTGCAGACTTGAGGACCGTCGTCGCCTCTCGGTAAGAGGCGTATAGGCGGTCCTCTTCTGCCCGGTCTCGGTTTTGGGCGCTGCGACGTCGGCTCCGCGTGTAGGCCCTTCTGGCCGCCACGCAGGTGGCCCGGAGTCCCTCCAGCTCCTCCGTCCACCAATAGACGGCACGACGGGGAGGCGGACGGCGAGACCGGGGCATGCTGGAGTTGCACACCTCGGTCAGGGACCCTCTGAGCTGGACCGCAGCGGCGTCTACGTCCAGGCCCTCGACAGGGGGCGACAGCCAATCCTGGAGGAAGGCCGCCTCCTTGGCTGCCTCCCGGTCCAGGCGGGTGAGTGCCCACCGCGGGAAGGGAGATTGCCCAGCGCGGGCCATCCCCCTCCCGCCCTGCTGGGTGGAGATGTCGAACCGCACATATCGGTGGTCCGACAACGTCTCCACCATCTCTACCCGCCAGTTGACGACGCGGGCGGCCAGCGCGGGGGTGGCAAACGACACGTCCACCACCGACCCACCCTGTTGCCGCACACACGTGTGGACCGCCCCCCTGTTGAGGAGGGACACACCGCTTGAGGCCGCCCAAAACTCGACGGCGCGTCCCCGGACGTTGCAACCTGCGGCCGGGTTGCCCCAGGCCGTCGACTTGGCGTTCAGGTCGCCCAACATCAGAACTTGGCGTGGCGCCGCCCTCCCTTTGACTGCGGTGAGGATCTCGAGGAAATCCTCAAAGTCCGAGAGAGGGCGGTTTGGGGAGAAATAGACCCCAACCAGGGCCATGTCTCCCCAGGCGGCGGCCACGTATCCCGGTCCCCTCTCTAAGAGCGAGAGGGGAGGGGAGTCTGTGGAAGACCGCGCCACCAACGCCACCAAGCCGTCCCGGTCGCCCAGCCAACGGCCAGGGACCGAGTAAGGTTCGGCGATCACCGCCAAGTCCACCAACCACTCAGCCATGGTCTGCATCAGCAGATCCTGGGCTGCCCTGCAGTGGTTGGCGTTCGCCTGGAGGATGCGATGTTCGACCCTATCCATCAATCGGACATCGCACCCCCCTCCGCAGCCGTCGCAGGAACGACGGAGTCAGCGGCAGCAGCAGTAGGCCTGGTCGGTGCCAGCGCTTTGCCACGCTTAGGGGGAGGATTGCACTTCCTCCCCTTCATGACGTGGCCTGCCAGGCGGCCACTGGCGGCACACACCGCGCAGTGCGGCGTGGCGGCCTCGCAAGAGACGGCTTTGTGGCCGTTCTTGCCGCAGCGGTAGCATGTGTCCGTCCTATCCACCGTGGACGGACACATGGGCCGGGTGTGACCGATGCCGAAGCACCGGAAACACCGCAGAGGCTGGTCCTCGAGGGCCCGGACTGCACCCGAGCTGAACCCAAGCGACAGCCGTCCCTTGGCAAGGACGGCTTTGGCAGCGGCGATTGGGCACTCTAGGCGAATGGTGCCCATGCCGCCACGGCCGGGCCTTATGTCCCGGCCTTGTACCGCCGCGGCGCCACAGCCTCCTATCGCTGCGACCGCCGCCACTACCTCCTCTTTAGTGACGGAGTCGTCGAGCTCCGTCACCTCGAAGGCCGCCGTCTTGACCGGTCGGGCCACCTTGGCCGAGTCTGCGATGACCTCCTGCAGCTTTGCTGCGAAGAGGTCCGCATGGGCACTCCCCTCGGCCCCCGGGAACTCGAAAATTCGAGCCCCGGCTTGTGTCCGCCGGCAAGAGATGCTGCCGATACCCAATTGGGTGGGATCGGCATTCGCACGCGCCCGCACCAAAACGGACGCGTACGTCTCCCCTCGCTCCGCCGCCTCCGCGGTGAGCGTCACCACGACGGCAGCAGTTTTCGGGGGGACTAGCTTCCCCTTTCCTTTCGCCTTTCCCTTGCCGGTCGTCTGCGACCGACTGGGAGCGGTGGTGGCGGGGACGGCAGGTGCGGCCTTCGCCGACTTCTTGCCCCTGCCCTTTCCCTTGCGGACCACTTGCGTCCACTCGTTGGACGGGGTGGTGGCAGGGAGTTGGGTGTCTTCCACCTGGGAGGAGGACGGCCCCGGCTCACTCGGCTGCCTCTTGTCCGCCGCAAGCGGCGGTCGGAGGCGTTTCTCCGGCAAGAGCCGGTCCTCGATGCCTGCCAGGCAGGCCCTTGTGAAGGCCCTCTCCTCCATCACAACCTTGCGGATGATATCCTCAAGGTTGGAGGATGGGCCTTCTGCCGCAGGGCTCGTCTGGGCCTGTTGCGGCTGGGCCGTGGCTTCAGCCAGCTTTCGATGAAGCTGGCTGACCTCCGACTGCAGGCGATCCACCTTCGCCTGCAGTTGCCGCGTCTCGTCGGTGGTTTTGCGAAGGACCAGCTCCGCGACGACACCGCGCAAGCTCGCGGCCCGGCTCTTGAGGGCCTTTTGAAAGGTCCCCTTTAGGTTGGAGGACTTAGAGGCGACCTCCACAATCTCCTCCTCGTCCTCCTCCGCCATTCTCTCCAGCTCGGCGAGAGAGTGGTCCGCGTACAGGACGCGGGATGCACCGTACCCGGACTTGGCCCGGGCGACGTGCGCCCGCTTTTCCTTGGCGGCAACCTTCTCCTCTAGCTCTTGCTGGAGCTGCGCTCGCCGGGAGAGGTCCAGCTGGCGTTGGGCGTCCGCCAGCCCAACGTTATGGGTATCCGCGGCCACAGTCGTCGGCTTTTTAGCCTTCGACCCAGAGGCTACGGAACCCTCGGACCCACCGCTCAAATGGACCCGCTTCCGCGAGCGAGAACCACTCGCGTCCGACACTCCGAGTAGTGAGTCGTTATCGGACGACTCATCCGCTAAAAAGCCTGCCGCAGATGACGCGCGGCTGGCTACTGACGCCGAGGCGTCGGGGTGGCCCTGAGAAGGGCCTTTGGGTTGGCCCTGAGAAGGACCTTTGGGTGGGCCCTGAGAAGGACCCTGGGGTTGGCCCTGAGAAGGGCCTTTGGTTTTTAAAAATCGCCCGGAGGCGCTACGCGTAAGTTTTGACATATCGACAATCGCAGTTCACAAGGCAAGCAGTAAGAAGCTACGAGAGCACAGTGCACTTTGGCCGTACCCAGTCTGCCACTCCGTTACGGTGGTCAGAACTGGGCCGTTTCCAGGGGACGCGACGTGGACGCAAGCACTGTGGGGTGGTCCCCCAACCTAACCTAACCTAACCTTTTTTTTTTTTTTTTTTTTTTGACGCTGGGAAAAAATGCATTACGCATACCCTCCCATCGGGGGATGAGAGGGGTATGTGGGACTCCCCGGTCTGACCCGGTATACCCACTAAAACGACCCAGCGACATTCCCGCTTCGTCCAAGTGGCGGGGGACTGGGAAACCGGCATAGCCTTTACGTCCAGTCCTCCGCCGACGATTGCCCTTCATGGCGGGCCCCTCACATGGGCCCGGGAATGACTGACGAAGGTGGTGACGGGTGCAATGCGGGCGAAGGCACCCCCGTGCCTGTCACCCGCCCGTCGCCACCATGAGGAGGGAGAGGACGGTGCCTTCTCCGACCCCTTTTTCGTCTGCGGAGCGGCGCAGCGAGAGGGTCGTCCTCCCGCACGCGCTCCGCCTCCTCCTTTTGCGAGATTACGTCCTCGCAAAAGGTGGCGACCGCTGCCCAGGCCTCCTCGCTCCCCAGCATGGCGTTGACGACGCCGGGAAGCGAAAGGTCTGGTCCGATTACCGCGGTCAGACCGCGGCGCAACTCGGACCAAGCTGTCCGAGAGAGGGCGGTTTGGGGAGAAATAGACCCCCACCAGGGCCATGTCTCCCCAGGCGGCGGCCACGTATCCCGGTCCCCTCTCTAAGAGCGAGAGGGGAGGAGAGTCCGTGGAAGACCGCGCCACCAACGCCACCAAGCCGTCCCGGTCGCCTAGCCAACGGCCAGGGACCGAGTAAGGTTCGGCGACCACCGCCAAGTCCACCAACCACTCAGCCATGGTCTGCATCAGCAGATCCTGGGCTGCCCTGCAGTGGTTGGCGTTCGCCTGGAGGATGCGATGTTCGACCCTATCCATCAGTCGGACATCGCACCCCCCTCCGCAACCGCCGCAGGAACGACGGGGATAGCGGCAGCAGCAGCAAGCCTGGTCGGTGCCAGTGCTTTGCCACGCTTAGGGGGAGGATTGCAGTTCCTCCCCTTCATGACATGGCCTGCCAGGCGGCCACTGGCGGCACACACCGCGCAGTGTGGCGTGGCGGCCTCACAAGATACGGCTTTGTGGCCGTTCTTGCCGCAGCGGTAGCACGTGTCCGTCCTGTCTACTGAGGACGGACACATGGGCCGGGTGTGTCCGATGCCGAAGCACCGGAAACACCGCAGAGGCTGGTCCTCGAGTGCCCGAACCGCACCCGAGCTGAACCCAACTGCGAGCCGTCCCTTGGCAAGGACGGCTTTCGCAGCGGCGATTGGGCACTCGAGGCGAATGGTGCCCATGCCGCCACGGCCGGGCCTTATGTCCCGGCCTTGAACCGCCGCAGCGCCACAGCCCCCTATCGCTGCGACCGCCGCCACTACCTCCTCTTTAGTGACGGTGTCGTCGAGCTCCGTCACCTCAAAGGCCGCCGTCTTGACTGGTCGGGCCACCTTGGCAGAGTCTGCGATGACCTCCTGCAGCTTTGCTGCGAAGAGGTCCGCGTGGGCACTCCCCTCGGCCCCCGGGAACTCGAAAATTCGAGCCCCGGCTTGTGTCCGCCGGCAAGACACGCTGCCGATCCCCAGCTGGGTGGGATCGGCATTGGCACGCGCCCGTACTAATACGGACGCGTATGTCTCCCCTCGCTCCGCAGCCTCCGCGGTGAGTGTCACCACGACGGCTGCGGTTTTTGGGGGCACCAGCTTTCCCTTCCCTCTCCCCTTCCCCTTTCCCTTGTCGGTCGTCTGCGACCGACTGGGAGCGGTGGTGGCGGGGACGGCAGGTACGGCCTTCGCCGACTTTTTGCCCCTGCCCTTTCCCTTACGGACCACTTGCGTCCACTCGTTGGACGGGGTGGTGGCAGGGAGTGTGGTGTCTTCCACCTGGGAGGTGGACGGCCCCGGCTCGCTCGGCTGCCTCTTATCCGCCGCAAGCGGCGGTCGGAGGCGTTTCTCCGGCAAGAGCCGGTCCTCGATGCCCGCTAAGCAGGCCCTTGTGAAGGCCCTCTCCTCCATCACAACCTTGCGGATAATATCCTCAAGGTTGGAGGATGGGCCTTCTGCCACAGGGCTCGTACGGGCCTGTTGTGGCTGGGCCGTGGCTTCAGCCAGCTTTAGATGAAGCTGGCTGACCTCCGACTGCAGGCGATCCACCTTCGCCTGCAGTTGCCGCGTCTCGTCGGTGGTCTTGCGACGGACCAGCTCCGTGACGACACCGCGCAAGCTCGCGGCCCGGCTCTTGAGGGCCTTTTGAAATGTGCCCTTTAGGTTGGAGGACTTAGAGGCGACCTCTACGATCTCCTCCTCGTCCTCCTCCGCCATCCTCTCAAGCTCGGCGAGAGAGTGGTCCGCGTAAAGGACGCGGGACGCACCGTACCCGGACTTGGCCCGGGCGACGTGCGCCCGCTTCTCTTTGGCGGCAACCTTCTCCTCCAGCTCTTGCTGGAGCTGCGCTCGCCGGGAGAGGTCCAGCTGGCGTTGGGCGTCCGCGAGCCCAACGTTATGGGTATCCGTGGCCACGGTCGTCGGCTTTTTTGCCATCGACCCAGAGGCTTGAGAACCCTCGGATCCACCACTCAGATGGACACGCTTCCGCGACCGAGAGCCGCTCGCGTCCGACACACCGAATAGCGAGTCGTTATCGGACGACTCGTCCGCAAGAAAGCTGGCCGCAGAAGGCGCGCGGCTGGCTTCAGACGCCGGAGCGTCGGAGTGGCCCTGAGAAGGGCCTTTTGGTTGGCCCTGAGAAGGGCCTTTGGCTTTGGGTTGGCCCTGAGAAGGGCCTTTGGGTTGGCCCTGAGAAGGGCCTTTGGTCTTTAAAAGTCGCCCGGAGGCGCTACGCGTGAGTTTCGACATAGTCGCCAACAGTTCGCAGTTCGCAAGTCAAGAATAAAATCGCTACGAGAGCACAGAGCACTTTGGCCGTACCCAGTCTGCCACTCCGTTACGGTGGTCAGAACTGGGCCGTTTCCAGGGGACGCGACGTGGACGCAAGCTCTGTGGGGTGGTCCCCCAACCTAACCTAACCTAACCTAACCTAACCTAACCTAACCTAACCTAACCTAACCTTTTTTTTTTTTTTTTTTTTTTTTTTTTTGACGCTGGGAAAAAATGCATTACGCATACCCTCCCATCGGGGGATGAGAGGGGTATGTGGGACTCCCCGGTCTTACCCGGTATACCCACTAAAACGACCCAGCGACATTCCCGCTTCGTCCAAAATGGCGGGGGACTGGGAAACTGGCATAGCCTTTACGTCCAGTCCTCCGCCGACGATTGCTCTTCATGGCGGGCCCCTCACAGGGGCCCGGGAATGACTGACGGAGGTGGTGACGGGTGCAATGCGGGCGAAGGCACCCCCGTGCCTGTCGCCCGCCCGTCGCCACCATGAGGAGGGAGAGGGCGTTGCCGTCTCCGACCCCTTCTTCGTCTGCGGAGCGGCGCAGCGAGAGGGTCGTCCTCCCGCACGCGCTCCGCCTCCTCCTTTTGCGAGATTACGTCCTCGCAAAAGGAGGCGACCGCTGCCCAGGCCTCCTCGCTCCCCAGCATGGCGTTGACGACGCCGGGAAGCGAGAGGTCCGGTCCGATTACCGCGGTCAGACCGCGGCGCAACTCGGACCAAGCTGGGCACACCTCCAGGGTGTGCTGCGCCGTGTCCTCCGGCGCGCCGCAGTCGTGGCACGCCGGGGTCTCCTCCCTCCCGATCCGGTGCAGGTGCGATCCGAAACAACCATGGCCGGATAACACCTGCACCAGACGGAACGAGAGGAAACCGTGGGACCGCTCGAGCCAGCTCCGCAAAACAGGACCGAGCGCGTCCAACGTCCGGCGGCCAAAGGTGGCGGTGGCGAGGTCCTCTGTCCAGTGAAGGACGATAGCGTCCCTCGCCTCCCGCCGCACGGCCTCCCGCTCTTCGGCGACGGGGCGCTCCCCGAGAGCCTTCCGGCGCGCCGTCCACTCGTACACTCTGGCGAGCACCCAAGCCTCCAACTCCCAAGGAGGGGTGCCAGCCAGAGCGCATGCCGCCGAAAAGCCCACCGAGCGGTAGGCCCTCGCCACCCGCAGTGCAATGGCCCTTTGGGGCCTGCGGATGGCCGTCGCATTCTCCCTCCTGTGGAGGGAGTCCGCCCAGATGGGGGCCCCGTAAAGGGCCATACTCCGCAAGATACCGGCATAGAGGCGCCGGCATTTCGCCTTGGGCCCCCCCAGGTTCGGCAGGAGCCACGAGAGGGCGTCAGCGGCCTTCAGCAGGCGCGTCGACAGCCCGCTGAAATGCGGGCCGAAGCGCCACCTGTCGTCCAGCACCAGCCCCAAATACTTCATCTGGGGCTGGACCCCTATCCTGACGCCCTCCACAAGTATGTGGGCGTCGGGAGGGCAGCGCTGCCGAGGCCCGCGAAAGAACACGGCCTCGGTCTTGTGCAGCGCCACCTTCAATCCCAGGCGGCGGATCCTCGCTGCAACCAAGGATCCGCCAGCCGAGGCCAGACAGGCCGCGTCCGCGAAATTCCTCCCCCGGGCAGTGAGGAGAGTGTCATCCGCATAGCAGATGACACTCGTGCCCTGGAGGAGGGCTCCGCGCAGGAGCCAGTTGAACCCGATGTTCCACAAGGGGGGGCCAAGCACCGACCCCTGTGGAACACCGGACTCTGCGCCGTATCGCCTCACGGTGGCAGTCTTGTCCACGAGGAGGACCTCTCGGTCCTCCAAGTAGCTGGCCAGGAGGTCCCGCAGGTATTGGGGCACTCCATGATATCGGAGCGCCTCCAATATCGTCGAGTGGGGGACGGAGTTGAAGGCGTTGGCAATGTCGAATGACACCGCCAGCACTCCGTCCCCCGCCTCCACCGCCTCCTTCACCTGGCCCTTGAGCAGGGCTAGCGCGTCGATCGTCGAACGCCCTCGACGGAAGCCGAATTGGGCGTCCGACAGATCCGGCCCTACCTCCCTCAAATGGCTATCAAGCCGGGAGGCGACAATCCCCTCGAACAGTTTACCGACCTCATCGAGCAGGACGATGGGCCGGTATGCCGAGGGGGAGTCCACGGGGCGGCCCTCCTTTCGGAGGAGGCATAACTGCCCCTCCTTCCACAGCTTCGGGAACCTCCCAGCCGTAAAGCACGCGCTGAAGAGGTCCCGAAACCTGTCCTCCATGCCGGAGGCGGCGATCGCCAGCACCCGTGCGGGGACGCCGTCTGGTCCGGGGGCCGTCTTTTTTGCGCGGAGGCTGAGAAGCCCCGCGTATAACTCCGCCACAGTCACCGCGGGGACATCCTCCTCCTCCGGCGAAGCCGCCCCTTGCGGGGGATCCATCGTTGGTGGGGTGAAGTCGGTCCTGCGCGGAAACAGAGACCGGACCACCCCATCCAGCAACGCTGGCTCGAGGGTCTCCGACAGTGGGGGACCATAGGGGCGTAGCTGGTTCCGCGCCGCCTTATATGGTCTCCCATAGGGATCCCTATCGAGACCCTCCAACATCTCGGCCCTCGCCGAGTCCTGTGCAGCACCCATTGCAGACTTGAGGACCGTCGTCGCCTCTCGGTAAGAGGCGTATAGGCGGTCCTCTTCTGCCCGGTCGCGGTTTTGGGCGCTGCGACGTCGGCTCCGCGTGTAGGCCCTTCTGGCCGCCACGCAGGTGGCCCGGAGTCCCTCCAGCTCCTCCGTCCACCAATAGACGGCGCGACGGGGAGGCGGACGGCGAGACCGGGGCATGCTGGAGTTGCACACCTCGGTCAGGGACCCTCTGAGCTGGACCGCAGCGGCGTCTACGTCCAGGGCCTCGACAGGGGGCGACAGCCAGTCCTGGAGGAAGGCCGCCTCCTTGGCTGCCTCCCGGTCCAGGCGGGTGAGTGCCCACCGCGGGAAGGGAGATTGCCCAGTGCGGGTCATCCCCCTCCCGCCCTGCTGGGTGGAGATGTCGAACCGCACATATCGGTGGTCCGACAACGTCTCCACCATCTCTACCCGCCAGTTGACGACGCGGGCGGCCAGCGCGGGGGTGGCAAACGACACGTCCACCACCGACCCACCTTGTTGCCGCACACACGTGTGGACCGCCCCCCTGTTGAGGAGGGACACACCGCTTGAGGCCGCCCAAAACTCGACGGCGCGTCCCCGGACGTTGCAACCTGCGGCCGGGTTGCCCCAGGCCGTCGACTTGGCGTTCAGGTCGCCCAACATCAGAACTTGGCGTGGCGCCGCCCTCCCTTTGACTGCGGTGAGGATCTCGAGGAAATCCTCAAAGTCCGAGAGAGGGCGGTTTGGGGAGAAATAGACCCCAACCAGGGCCATGTCTCCCCAGGCGGCGGCCACGTATCCCGGTCCCCTCTCTAAGAGCGAGAGGGGAGGGGAGTCTGTGGAAGACCGCGCCACCAACGCCACCAAGCCGTCCCGGTCGCCCAGCCAACGGCCAGGGACCGAGTAAGGTTCGGCGACCACCGCCAAGTCCACCAACCACTCAGCCATGGTCTGCATCAGCAGATCCTGGGCTGCCCTGCAGTGGTTGGCGTTCGCCTGGAGGATGCGATGTTCGACCCTATCCATCAATCGGACATCGCACCCCCCTCCGCAGCCGTCGCAGGAACGACGGAGTCAGCGGCAGCAGCAGTAGGCCTGGTCGGTGCCAGCGCTTTGCCACGCTTAGGGGGAGGATTGCACTTCCTCCCCTTCATGACGTGACCTGCCAGGCGGCCACTGGCGGCACACACCGCGCAGTGCGGCGTGGCGGCCTCGCAAGAGACGGCTTTGTGGCCGTTCTTGCCGCAGCGGTAGCATGTGTCCGTCCTATCCACCGTGGACGGACACATGGGCCGGGTGTGACCGATGCCGAAGCACCGGAAACACCGCAGAGGCTGGTCCTCGAGGGCCCGGACTGCACCCGAGCTGAACCCAACCGACAGCCGTCCCTTGGCAAGGACGGCTTTGGCAGCGGCGATTGGGCACTCTAGGCGAATGGTGCCCATGCCGCCACGGCCGGGCCTTATGTCCCGGCCTTGTACCGCCGCGGCGCCACAGCCTCCTATCGCTGCGACCGCCGCCACTACGTCCTCTTTAGTGACGGAGTCGTCTAGCTCCGTCACCTCGAAGGCCGCCGTCTTGACCGGTCGGGCCACTTTGGCCGAGTCTGCGATGACCTCCTGCAGCTTTGCTGCGAAGAGGTCCGCATGGGCACTCCCCTCGGCCCCCGGGAACTCGAAAATTCGAGCCCCGGCTTGTGTCCGCCGGCAAGAGACGCTGCCGATACCCAACTGGGTGGGATCGGCATTGGCACGCGCCCGCACCAAAACGGACGCGTACGTCTCCCCTCGCTCCGCCGCCTCCGCGGTGAGCGTCACCACGACGGCAGCAGTTTTCGGGGAGACTAGCTTCCCCTTTCCTTTCGCCTTTCCCTTGCCGGTCGTCTGCGACCGACTGGGAGCGGTGGTGGCGGGGACGGCAGGTACGGCCTTTGCCGACTTCTTGCCCCTGCCCTTCCCCTTACGTACCACATCCGTCCACTCGTTGGACGGGGTGGTCGACGGGAGAAGAACGTCTCCCGCCTGGGAGGAGGACGGCCCCGGCTCGCACGGCTGCCTCTTATCCGCCGCAAGCGGCGGTCGGAGGCGTTTCTCCGGCAAGAGCCGGTCCTCGATGCCTGCCAAGCAGGCCCTTGTGAAGGCCCTCTCCTCCATCACAACCTTGCGGATGATATCCTCAAGGTTGGAGGATGGACCTTCTGCCGCAGGGCTCGTCCGGGCCTGTTGCGGCTGGGCCGTGGCTTCAGCCAGCTTTCGATGAAGCTGGCTGACCTCCGACTGCAGGCGATCCACCTTCGCCTGCAGTTGCCGCGTCTCGTCGGTGGTTTTGCGACGGACCAGCTCCGTCACGACACCGCGCAAGCTCGCGGCCCGGCTCTTGAGGGCCTTTTGAAAGGTCCCCTTTAGGTTGGAGGACTTAGAGGCGACCTCCACAATCTCCTCCTCGTCCTCCTCCGCCATTCTCTCCAGCTCGGCGAGAGAGTGGTCCGCGTACAGGACGCGGGACGCACCGTACCCGGACTTGGCCCGGGCGACGTGCGCCCGCTTCTCCTTGGCGGCAACCTTCTCCTCTAGCTCTTGCTGGAGCTGCGCTCGCCGGGAGAGGTCCAGCTGGCGTTGGGCGTCCGCCAGCCCAACGTTATGGGTATCCGCGGCCACAGTCGTCGGCTTTTTAGCCTTCGACCCAGAGGCTACGGAACCCTCGGACCCACCGCTCAAATGGACCCGCTTCCGCGAGCGAGAACCACTCGCGTCCGATACACCAAGTAGCGAGTCGTCGTTATCGGACGACTCGTCCGCCAGAAATCCTGCCGCAGAAGGCGCGCGGCTAGTTTCAGACGCCGGGGCGTCGGAGTGGCCCTGAGAAGGGCCTTTTGGTTGGCCCTGAGAAGGGCCTTTGGCTTTGGGTTGGCCCTGAGAAGGGCCTTTGGGTTGGCCCTGAGAAGGGCCTTTGGGTTGGCCCTGAGAAGGGCCTTTGGTCTTTAAAATTCGCCCGGAGGCGCTACGCGTGAGTTTAGACATAGTCTCCGTCAGTTCGTAGTTCGCAAGTCAAGGATAAAATCGCTACGAGAGCACAGTGCACTTTGGCCGTACCCAGTCTGCCACTCCGTTACGGTGGTCAGAACTGGGCCGTTTCCAGGGGACGCGACGTGGACGCAAGCACTGTGGGGTGGTCCCCCAACCTAACCTAACCTAACCTAACCTTTTTTTTTTTTTTTTTTTTTTTTTGACGCTGGGAAAAAATGCGTTACGCATACCCTCCCATCGGGGGATGAGAGGGGTATGTGGGACTCCCCGGTCTGACCCGGTATACCCACTAAAACGACCCAGCGACATTCCCGCTTCGTCCAAGTGGCGGGGGACTGGGAAACCGGCATAGCCTTTACGTCCAGTCCTCCGCCGACGATCGCCCTTCATGGCGGGCCCCTCACAGGGACCCGGGAATGACTGACGGAGGTGGTGACGGGTGCAATGCGGGCGAAGGCACCCCCGTGCCTGTCGCCCGCCCGTCGCCACCATGAGGAGGGAGAGGGCGTTGCCGTCTCCGACCCCTTCTTCGTCTGCGGAGCGGCGCAGCGAGAGGGTCGTCCTCCCGCACGCGCTCCGCCTCCTCCTTTTGCGAGATTACGTCCTCGCAAAAGGAGGCGACCGCTGCCCAGGCCTCCTCGCTCCCCAGCATGGCGTTGACGACGCCGGGAAGCAAAAGGTCTGGTCCGATTACCGCGGTCAGACCGCGGCGCAACTCGGACCAAGCTGTCCGAGAGAGGGCGGTTTGGGGAGAAATAGACCCCCACCAGGGCCATGTCTCCCCAGGCGGCGGCCACGTATCCCGGTCCCCTCTCTAAGAGCGAGAGGGGAGGAGAGTCCGTGGAAGACCGCGCCACCAACGCCACCAAGCCGTCCCGGTCGCCTAGCCAACGGCCAGGGACCGAGTAAGGTTCGGCGACCACCGCCAAGTCCACCAACCACTCAGCCATGGTCTGCATCAGCAGATCCTGGGCTGCCCTGCAGTGGTTGGCGTTCGCCTGGAGGATGCGATGTTCGACCCTATCCATCAGTCGGACATCGCACCCCCCTCCGCAACCGCCGCAGGAACGACGGGGATAGCGGCAGCAGCAGCAAGCCTGGTCGGTGCCAGTGCTTTGCCACGCTTAGGGGGAGGATTGCAGTTCCTCCCCTTCATGACATGGCCTGCCAGGCGGCCACTGGCGGCACACACCGCGCAGTGTGGCGTGGCGGCCTCGCAAGATACGGCTTTGTGGCCGTTCTTGCCGCAGCGGTAGCACGTGTCCGTCCTGTCTACCGAGGACGGACACATGGGCCGGGTGTGTCCGATGCCGAAGCACCGGAAACACCGCAGAGGCTGGTCCTCGAGTGCCCGAACCGCACCCGAGCTGTACCCAACTGCGAGCCGTCCCTTGGCAAGGACGGCTTTGGCAGCGGCGATTGGGCACTCGAGGCGAATGGTGCCCATGCCGCCACGGCCGGGCCTTATGTCCCGGCCTTGTACCGCCGCGGCGCTACAACCCCCTATCGCCGCGACCGCCGCCACTACCTCCTCTTTAGTGACGGAGTCGTCGAGCTCCGTCACCTCAAAGGCCGCCGTCTTGACCGGTCGGGCCACCTTGGCCGAGTCTGCGATGACCTCCTGCAGCTTTGCTGCGAAGAGGTCCGCATGGGCACTCCCCTCGGCCCCCGGGAACTCGAAAATTCGAGCCCCGGCTTGTGTCCGCCGGCAAGACACGCTGCCGATCCCCAGCTGGGTGGGATCGGCATTGGCACGCGCCCGTACCAATACGGACGCGTATGTCTCCCCTCGCTCCGCAGCCTCCGCGGTGAGTGTCACCACAACGGCCGCGGTTTTTGGGGGCACCAGCTTTCCCCTCCCTCTCCCCTTCCCCTTTCCCTTGTCGGTCGTCTGCGACCGACTGGGAGCGGTGGTGGCGGGGACGGCAGGTACGGCCTTCGCCGACTTTTTGCCCCTGCCCTTTCCCTTACGGACCACTTGCGTCCACTCGTTGGACGGGGTGGTAGCAGGGAGTGTGGTGTCTTCCACCTGGGAGGTGGACGGCCCCGGCTCGCTCGGCTGCCTCTTATCCGCCGCAAGCGGCGGTCGGAGGCGTTTCTCCGGCAAGAGCCGGTCCTCGATGCCCGCTAAGCAGGCCCTTGTGAAGGCCCTCTCCTCCATTACAACCTTGCGGATGATATCCTCAAGGTTGGAGGATGGGCTTTCTGCCGCAGGGCTCGTCCGGGCCTGTTGCGGCTGGGCAGTGGTTTCAGCCAGCTTCCGATGAAGCTGGCTGACCTCCGATTGCAAGCGATCCACTTTCGCCTGCAGTTGCCGCGTCTCGTCGGTGGTCTTTCGTCGGACCAGCTCTGCGACGACACCGCGCAAGCTCGCGGCCCGGCTCTTGAGGGCCTTTTGAAATGTGCCCTTTAGGTTTGAGGACTTAGAGGCGACCTCCACGATCTCCTCCTCGTCCTCCTCCGCCATTCTCTCAAGCTCGGCGAGAGAGTGGTCCGCGTACAGGACGCGGGACGCACCGTACCCGGATTTGGCCCGGGTGGCGTGCGCCCGCTTCTCTTTGGCGGCAACCTTCTCCTCCAGCTCTTGCTGGAGCTGCGCTCGCCGGGAGAGGTCCAGCTGGCGTTGGGCGTCCGCGAGCCCAACGTTGTGGGTATCCGCGGCCACGGTCGTCGGCTTTTTTGCCTTCGACCCAGAGGCTACGGAACCCTCGGATCCACCACTTAGGTGGACACGCTTCCGCGACCGAGAGCCGCTCGCGTCCGACACACCAAGTAGTGAGTCGTTATCGGACGACTCGTCCGCCAGAAAGCCTGCCGCAGAAGGCGCGCGGCTAGCTTCAGACGCCGGAGCGTCGGAGTGGCCCTGAGAAGGGCCTTTTGGTTGGCCCTGAGAAGGGCCTTTTGGTTGGCCCTGAGAAGGACCTTTGGGTTTGGGTTGGCCCTGAGAAGGGCCTTTGGTTTTTAAAAGTCGCCCGGAGGCGCTACGCGTGAGTTTAGACATAGTCTCCGTCAGTTCGTAGTTCGCAAGTCAAGGATAAAATCGCTACGAGAGCACAGTGCACTTTGGCCGTACCCAGTCTGCCACTCCGTTACGGTGGTCAGAACTGGGCCGTTTCCAGGGGACGCGACGTGGACGCAAGCACTGTGGGGTGGTCCCCCAACCTAACCTAACCTTTTTTTTTTTTTTTTTTTTTTTCACGATGTGGAAATCCTCAATGGATGTCCTCCGCCCTGGGGAGAGCGGAGGGGTCTGTCAGACTCGTACTGACTAAAACCACACCGGTGTTCCCTCGCACACTTGCGTCAGGGGGCAGCGGGATCTGATGCGACTTCCGCTGCCCCGGACTAGTGCTGGCCCGCTTGACCTACGGGCCTCGTCCCGGGGGGGGTGAGGTGTAAAACTCCCCCCGCTACGTCTATGAGAGGCGCGCGTGGAACACAACGCGTCGCCGTCTCGGGTCCAGTGTGATGGGGGGCGACGGATGTCCCCGAATCCGCCGCCCCTGGACCAATTTAGGGGGGCCGGAAGAGGGCGTTGTCAGCCCTCTGCCGACGCCCGGTGCGCCTGCTGCGGGATGGGCGGGAGCTGGTCATCTCCCTTTCCCTTTCCGCAGCTTCCTTCTGCGACATGACGGTCTCGCAGAAGGACATCACTGCGTCCCAGGACTCTGCGCTGCCGACCATCGAGCGAACGACGGCCGGCAGCGACAGGTCTCCTCCTACCTCTGCAACGAGGGCACGGCGCGGCTCATCGAAAGCGGCACACTCGGCCAGTGTATGCCGCGCCGTATCCTCCGAACAATGGACGCAGTGATGGCACCGGGCGTCCGGCTCCCTGCTTAAGCGAGACAGGTACTTCCCGAAGCAGCCGTGCCCCGAGAGTACCTGTGTCGCCCGGAACGTCAGAGAGCCGTGCTTCCTCCCGAGCCAGTCGTCGAGTACTGGCCGGATCGCCTCGATTGTGTTGAGGCCGGCGGTGGGGAGGTCTAGCCTCCCCCGCCATTCCGCCACCATGACCTGTCGGAGCTGAGACCGGTACAGTGTAATCTGTCGCTGCACCAGCCTCTCGCCCCGATGTTCGGCCTCCTCGCGCCACTGGTACAGTGTCGCGAGGGTCTTCGCCTCCAGGTCCCATGGCGGGGATCCGGCCAGTACGCAAGCCGCCTCGTAGGAGATCGTGCGATATCCCCGTACGACCCTGACGGCCATCGCTCTCTGCGGTCTGCGCAGGACTGCGATAGTGCGGGCCGTCAGGTCGGTCGCCCATATCGGGGCCCCATATAGGGCCATCGATCGCACGATCCCCACGTACAACCGCCTGCAGGCGGAGCTCGGGCCCCCCAGATTGGGAAGCAGCGTTGATAGCGCGCCCGCCGCGCCCATCAACTTGGGCACCAGCCGCTGAAAGTGGGGGCCGAAGTCCCAACGGCTGTCGAGCACCAATCCGAGATATTTCATGGTTGACTCGACAGCGATCCGGACCCCCCCGACCACAATGTGTAATCCCAACGGCGGTGCCCGTCGGGGGCCATGAAAAGCGATGGCCTCCGACTTGTTGAGGGCCACCTCCAGGCCCAGGCGCCGTATGCGGCTCACCACCTGTGAGACCGCAGCCGTAGCCAGCAACGCTGCTTCCCTGTACGAGCTTCCCCGGGCCGTGACCAGCGTGTCGTCCGCATAACACGTCAGGTTCACTCCCGGCGGGAGCTCGCACCGCAAAACCCAGTCGTATCCGATGTTCCACAGGGGTGGGCCCAGAACCGAGCCCTGTGGAACACCGCACGACATCTCGCGACGGCCTATGCCGTCGCGTCCCATGTAGGTGACACACCTCCCCGAAAGATACGCCCCCACGATGTTGCGGAGGTAGGAAGGCACCCTATGGTATCGCAGGGCCTCCCTAATGCAACTCCAGGGCAGGGTGTTGAACGCGTTGGAGATGTCCAGGGACACCGCCAGCACCACCCCACCCTGGGAAACCGCTTCCTCCGCCAGGACTCTTACTCTCCTGATGGCGTCGATGGTAGAGCGCCCACATCGGAAGCCAAACTGGCTGTCGTCCAGGTTCGGCCCCACTGTGCACAAGTGGCTGACGAGGCGGTCTGCGATTACTCGCTCGAACAACTTGCCCGCCTCGTCCAGCAGCACTATGGGCCGATAAGCGGACGACGAATCCGCCGGGCGCCCCGCCTTCTTGAGCAGGACCAGTCGACCGGCTTTCCACCTGTTAGGGAAATGGCCCTGCTCAAGGCATGCCGAGAAGAGTCCCTGCAGTGGGGGCTCCAGTTCTTTCAGGGCGAGGACTAGAGCGCGGCCAGGCACTCCGTCGGGCCCCGGAGCAGTGTTTTTTGCCCGGAGCCGCATCACGGCCGCGCTCATCTCCGCCTGTGTCACCTCTGGGACGGTTTCGTTCTCCTCCACTTCCGGCTCTGCAGCTGTGAGCGGAGCCATCGGCGGTGGCTCATGCTCGGCTCTCTCAGGAAAGAGAGCCGAGACCACTCGCTCCAGAAACTGCGGCTCGAGACCTTCCGTCAGCGGGGGGGCCCATGGCCGAAGTTTCCCTCGGACCGTACGGTATGGGCGCCCCCACGGATCCCCGTCTAGGGTCGCGAGCAGCTCCTCCCTGGAGCGCGTCTTCGACTCGCCGATGGCCAGCCACAGAGCCTCCTTCGCCGCGCGGTACACCTCATACAGCGCGGCTTCTTCGTCGGGATCCCGGCGACGTCTCCTCCGACATCGCGTGTACGGGCGTCTGGCGTCTGCGCATGCGACGCGCAGCTGCTCGACCTCGATGCACCACCAGTACACGCGGCGCCTTGCGGACAGAGGGGAGACGCGTGGCATGGACGCGTCGCAAATTTGCGTCATCGCGTCACCAAACCACTGCGCCTCCTGTTCGACGTCGACGGGACCGACGGTAGCCGACTCCCGAACCCAGGCCAAGACGATGGTGGCTTCCTCGAGAGCCTCCTTGTCGAGGCGTTTCAGAGCCCAACGCGGGCCGTCTCTCCGGGGGGCCGATTGACTACGACCTCCAGCGGTTTGGGCGGAGACGTCGAAGCGTATGTATCGGTGGTCCGATAGCGTCTCCACCTCCGCTTCCACGTGCCAATCACGAACACGGTGCACAACAGCGGGGCTAGCGAACGACACGTCCACTATGGACCCGCCCCGCTGTCGCACACACGTGAAGGCCGAGCCCCGATTTAAGACGGCCAGGCCCGTCGTAATGGCCCACTCCTCTAGCGCATCACCTCTCGGGTCTGTGACCGGGGATCCCCACGCCCCAGATTTGGCGTTCAGATCACCGAGAAGCAGAATGGGCCGAGGGTGAGACCGGCCGACGACGGCCCCCAACTCGACAAGGAAACTCTCGAATTCGGCGAGACTCCTGTTGGGCGAAAAGTATGCCCCGATCGTGACGATCCCGTTCACAAGGGCGGCAACCCAACCGTGACCCCGGGATACGTCGACAAGAGTCGCGCCGATGATGGCCACCAGGCCGTCCAGATCCCCTGCCCAGTTTTCCCGGGGGGGGATAAAATACGGCTCAGCGACCACCGCCACATTTATCGACCACTGCGCCATGCTCAGGACCAAGAGATCCTGAGCTCTGGTGCAGTGGTTGATATTCGCCTGAAGGAAATGAAGTGCCATCACTAACACTCCATTTCTTCGGTTCGTCCCACAACTGGCCGGGAGTCGGCCTCAGAGGTGCTAGGGGGTGCGGCCCCCGCAGTCTTGGTCCAACGCTTGCTGCGCTTTCTGGGCGCGCCGCAAGCGTTGCCGCCTAATCTGTGCCCCGCGGACTTTCCTGCAGCTGTACACAGACTGCAGTTTGGCTCCGCGGAGCACTGGGCCGCCTTATGGCCAGGCTGACCGCAGCGATAACAGAGATCGCTGCGGTCTGTTTCGCAGGTGCACTGTGCTCGGACGTGCCCTTTCTCCAGGCACCGGAAACACTGCATAGCCCGGGGTGCCAGGAGTTTTACCCTCACTGACACCCAGCCCACCAGTAGACGGCCCGCGTCGGCGACCTGCTTGGCCGCAGCCACCGGACACCGCACCCAGATGGTGCCAACCCCGCCAGCGTTTACGCGGATCTCGCCCGCCCGCACATTTTCCGGCGCGCATCCGCCGCTCCGGGCTATGGCCGCCACCACCTCTTCTGGGGTCAAGGAGACGTCCAGCTCATCGACGCGAACCTCAGCCGTCTTAATGGGCCTGGACACCCGGGCCTCCTCGGGGTTGAGGACGTCCCTCAGCTTTGCAGCTAGAGTGTCCGCCCTCTCGACACAGTTGGTCCCCGCCAACTCAAACATTTTGGCCCCCGTGGCAGCCGTTCTAAAACGGAAGCCGTCTGGGGTGCCGAAATCGGCGAAGACCAGTTTGCCCCTTGCTTCCGCCAGTACCTTCTGGTAGGTCACTCCCCGCTCCTTGGCTTCCGGCTGAAGTGTTATCACCACAGCCTCAGAGCGAGGGACGCGGATTCTCGGGGCTTGCCCCTTGGAGCCCGGTGCGTTCTTGGCCTTGCGACCCCTCTTCCGCCTCTTTTTGCGGCTTTCGGCCGTCTTCCAGTCCCCCTCTTTTTGTTCAGGGGACGAGCTGCTCCCCTCAGCGGGTTTTTTTGTACCCTTCCCTGCCTTTTCGCCTCCCTCTGTGGGCTTCTTCGGCGCCTGCGTGGGCTTCTTCGGCGCCTGCGTGGATTTTTTAGCCGCTGGCGAAGGTGCAGGTGGTGCTTTAGCCACTTGGGCCCACGTTGGCCCAGCCACTTCTGGTGCGGGCTCCACCTCCTGTCTCCGCATGTCTGCCGCCAGTGGAGGACGAAGCCTGATAGGGGGATTGAGCCTGGGCTCTAGGCTGTCGAAGCGGGCGGTCATTATGTTCAACAGCCGGTTGAACTGGTCTTCCCCCAAAGACCCGTTCTGTGGCAGGGCACGACTGTCCATAGACGTCGCTCCCTGCTGCCGGCTGAAGTCTGCCCTCAGGGCGCTGACCTCCCGCTGAAGCTCCTCCATCCTCGTATGGAGACGGTGATTCTCCTCTCGTAGCTTCACCGTCTCCTCCGAAGTCGTCCGGTCAAGTAGGACGTCCATCGCCTCCTTGATACCGGTCGCCGCCTCCTTCAGGGCCCGCGTGAACGTCCCCTTCAGGTTGCCTGATTTCGTGGCCACCTTCAGGACGACGTCCACGCCGTCCAAAACCTGACGGCTGAGGGCCTCTGCCGTCAAGCCTTCAGGAGCCGTGTTGGTATGCGACCGCCTTTCTCTTGCCCGGCGGGCCAACTCGGCGACCTCGTCAGTCGCAATGGCCTTCCGGCCCTCTCGCCTCGCGGCATTGAGCTCCGCCCGGGTGCTAACTAATGCTATGGAGGCATCACCTTGCTCTACCTGCATAGCCCCGTCGGAATCGCTAACCGGCGTATCGGGGGGCTTTAGGAACCGGCCCCGGGAGTTGCGTGACGCTACCGGTGTTATTCCGGAATTTATTCCGCGTCCTCTACCTCTCCGTGGTGTCGACACCTTGGGGGCTGGTAGGTTTTCTTCACTCGAGGACAAACCCACCGAGCCCGCATCCGACCCACAGTCACGCGGCCGCTTCCCCCAAAATTTGGAGCGAGCGGCCGCAACTGGCTGCGGTGTGTCGTCTTCTTGCGTCAACACACATACTCGTTCGAGAACCACTCGTGGTTCTGGAGCCTCAGCTCCCGTCTTTAGTAACGCAGCGCCGGAGTCCGACACTGCATCAAGCGCGCTGCGCGGTGAAAAAGAGATCAGGTCTTCAAAAGACCGTGACCTTGTTGAGCCTCCTCGGCTCTGGTTGCAATTTGCAAGCGGAAGACGATTGGTGCCCTCCCCAGAATACGGGGGGCTTGACGATCCGTGGATCGTGGCGGATTCTCCAGCTGCTGAGCAGCTGGTACCGCCCTGGGGTAGTTTTTTACAATGCGTCTTGTTCATTTTTTTTTTTTGCTGTTCCTTTTAAGGGTGTGGTCCCTATCTCCCTACTTCGTCGTCTATATAAATGTATAAACATATACATACTAACAGATACATGAATACATATATAAAATAAATACATATACATATTCCCTCCCCTCTCCCTTGATCCTGTATCACGGCGATTCGTCACGCTCACAGTCACGTCTGATGGGCAGACGCGTACCAGAGAGCGACGAATGCCGTGACCAAAGATGAAGGAAGATCTCCACCCCTGATTCACTTCCCGAGAACTTCAGGAAGTGAATCACTAATCATGTACCGTCCGATGACCCCGTTCCGTGAGCCATCGCACGGTACACGACGAAAAAACCCCGCCCTGATTCACTCCCCGAAAACATCGAGGAGTGAATCATCAATCACGTACCGTGAAATAAGCCCGCGAGCTATCGCACGGTACATGACGAAATCCTCCCCAATGCACATCGAACCCCGCACGATAGACCCGCACGTCATCGCACGACGAACGATGTGACCCCTCCCCAGAATATTAGCCGTGACAGTATCATTTCCCAAGGGATGAGAATTTCTTCTCATTCCTCGAGGAAGGATACTGTCGCGCCCAGGGTGCACCAGCCCAGCAGCTGCTCTTTCCTCCAGACGTATCGAGAGGGACCAGCAGCCGCCAGACAAACGTGGAGGAATTCTGCCGCACCCCAACCTAACCTAACCTAACCTAACCTAACCTAACCTAACCTAACCTAACCGTCGATATTTTCTATTCCAGACGTGCGATTTTCAATCTGTTTTCAGTGTTTTCAGACTTAACTAGGCCACCGCCTACGTATTGACCATAACGCGCGCACTTTACACGCGCGTCTGGACTTCATCCCTTATTTTCGGAGAAAATCCTCAAAATTAATTGTTTTTCCAAATTTTCCCTCACATTTTAAATTAGATTATAGTTGCAATAGTGCTCACCCTTCTTCCCTGAATTCTGGTCCGCGTTCAGTGTCCCGGTCTCCAGGTAGTGGGGTGAAAATCCAAATTTTTTCTTTCGAAAACTGGTTTTTTGACCAAAACTCAAAATTTTTGTTCGGCACATAACAAGTTTTATTCCGTAATTCGCTAGCCCGCGCGGAGACGCGTCTCTGGACACCTCGCACGCGCCCCTAGCCCGAATAAAACATACATTTTTCTAAAAAATAGTTATTTTCATACATTTCTCTAAGTACCAAAATCCACCTAAGGGAACCAGTCAAAAACCAAAACGTCGATATTTTCTATTCCAGACGTGCGATTTTCAATCTGTTTTCAGTGTTTTCAGACTTAACTAGGCCACCGCCTACGTATTGACCATAACGCGCGCACTTTACACGCGCGTCTGGACTTCATCCCTTATTTTCGGAGAAAATCCTCAAAATTAATTGTTTTTCCAAATTTTCCCTCACATTTTAAATTAGATTATAGTTGCAATAGTGCTCACCCTTCTTCCCTGAATTCTGGTCCGCGTTCAGTGTCCCGGTCTCCAGGTAGTGGGGTGAAAATCCAAATTTTTTCTTTCGAAAACTGGTTTTTTGACCAAAACTCAAAATTTTTGTTCGGCACATAACAAGTTTTATTCCGTAATTCGCTAGCCCGCGCGGAGACGCGTCTCTGGACACCTCGCGCGCGCCCCTAGCCCGAATAAAACATACATTTTTCTAAAAAATAGTTATTTTCATACATTTCTCTAAGTACCAAAATCCACCTAAGGGAACCAGTCAAAAACGAAAACGTCGATATTTTCTATTCCAGACGTGCGATTTTCAATCTGTTTTCAGTGTTTTCAGACTTAACTAGGCCACCGCCTACGTATTGACCATAACGCGCGCACTTTACACGCGCGTCTGGACTTCATCCCTTATTTTCGGAGAAAATCCTCAAAATTAATTGTTTTTCCAAATTTTCCCTCACATTTTAAATTAGATTATAGTTGCAATAGTGCTCACCCTTCTTCCCTGAATTCTGGTCCGCGTTCAGTGTCCCGGTCTCCAGGTAGTGGGGTGAAAATCCAAATTTTTTCTTTCGAAAACTGGTTTTTTGACCAAAACTCAAAATTTTTGTTCGGCACATAACAAGTTTTATTCCGTAATTCGCTAGCCCGCGCGGAGACGCGTCTCTGGACACCTCGCACGCGCCCCTAGCTCGAAAAAATTTTGCCCACCCACCCGCCCTCTGGGTTATAGGAAGGTAGACGTGGGATTTTCGGCAAAATTTAATTTTTGGCATTTTGTCGGATTTGCTCTTGTAAGGGATTTTTATTAGTTTTTAGGGATTTTTAACTTTGTTTTTACCGTATTTGGACACAAGTTGTGACATTATTAATAATTAATATTCAATATTGTATTTATTTTAACTGATTTTTATATTGTTATTTGTGTGTACCCCCCTTTACAGGGTTACAGGGTTGTCCAGTGTCTGATCTTATACGCCTCACCTTCCGAGTAGATATCGCTCTGACTCCCTCTTTACAGGAGTCAGTTCTGATAACGCCTGCTCGTACACTTTAAAATGTTCCGCACCCCATCCAGCACCGTGAGGGCTCCTGGCTCTAGCGGCTCGCCGCGATCGGCGGAGAAGGCAATGCTTTCGCCTGCTGACGCAAGGAGGAGAATCTCCTTCGGAGACGAGATTCATGTTGCGTCACAGGGGGGCCCTGCCACTCCGGGGACGCGCCGAGCTGCTATTGATGCCCCAAGACCGCTCAAAAAGCCTGAGGCGAAGTGCCGCAGCCGCATTGAGGAAGCGAGAGCGTGCCTAAATAAGGCAAAGCTCAATTTGGGCAACTCTCGCAACCTCAAGGCCGAGATAAAGACTGCGGTGCTCGAAGCCATAAACAGGCTTTATGAGCTGGTCAAGGAGTCCGAGCGCGACAAGGCCTCTGCCGCACCTGTAGCCGAGCCGGAACCCACGCCCACTGCTGACTTCTGCCCCCCGTCCACTTCCGAGAGTCTCGCGAGCCAGACTGAGCTCATTACCACCCTCAAGGAGCACATCTTAATTGTAAAAGAGAACACCGAGAAGGTGGAAAAGCTCCGATACAGTCTGGCAAGCAGGGAAAGTGTGGGGGAGACCACTTACGCGGGTGTTGCGGCTGTCAATAAAATCCACACCGGTGCACAGGCCCCGGAGCGGACGACGCTGCACTCCGTGGTGGTCTCTTCCACACAGGAGATGGATACGGGGGCAGAAGTTCTCGAAAGAGTGCGGAAAGCGGTGGACGCGAAGGAGGGATGGGTGCGAGTAGAGAGGGTCCGAAAAGCCAAGGACCAGAAGGTTATTTTGGGGTGCGAAACGAAGGAGGAGAGGCGCAAACTCAAAGCGCGATTGGAAGCTGCCGGAGAGAACCTCGTCGTCGAGGAGGTGAAAAACAGGGACCCGCTTCTGATTCTTAGGGACGTGCTGCTGCTCCACAGTGATGAGGACGTGTTGCGAGCCCTTAAGAATCAGAACCGGGAGTTATTTGACGGCCTCGGCGACGAGGAACAAAAAATTGCAATTAAATTTAGGAAAAAGACGAGAAACCCTCACGTGAACAGCATTGTGCTGAGTGTTTCCCCTGCAATCTGGAGGCGTGCACTCGAAGGGGGCAAACTGCGTATTGACCTCCAGCGAGTGCGCGTCGAAGACCAGACGCCTCTGGTGCAGTGCACGCGCTGCCTTGCATACGGTCACGGCAAGCGTCTTTGCGTGGAGCCGATTGACCTATGCAGCCACTGTGGCGGTCCACACGTTAGGGTGGACTGCCCAGTCAAACATCTTGGCGAAGCAGCGGCGTGCGTGAACTGCACCAGAGCCAAGCTCGGGGAACACTCGCACAATGCGTTCAGTATAGAATGCCCGATACGCAGGAAGTGGGACGCATTCGCACGAGCAACAATAGCATATTGCTAAAGTTGTCAATGCGCCCACTTCCGCATACACAGGGACGACCAGTCTGACACAACCAGATTGCAGCCGCATTGAGCGAACCACTAAGGTTGGCTTAATGGACGGGGATAATTGGAGCCACTTTCGTGAGAAAGTGGCTGGAATTGTACTAGTTCGTGAGTCAACTTTAGTGGAATCGACAAGTTGTGTCAGATTGGTCAAAAATTTTGTTTCGAAAATGTGCGTCTATGACTGGGGTCGGAAACTATTATATTTAATTATATAATAAATATATAGTGGTAATATATAGAAGTAAACCCGAAAACGCTAATAAAACGAAACAAGAGAAATACCACGAGGGCAGAAATAATGAGGACTGTACTATTAAAATTGTAAAAAGAAACTAAAATGCATTTAAATAGTTAAATAAATTATATTAGTAAGAATCTAGATAAACATATTAATATAATAAATTAGATAAACAGTAAAATATAGTAAATTGTAGTAGTTATAAATGTAAATAAATAAAGAAAACCATAAATACAAAAAATAGAGTTCTAAACAGTATTCACAAAATAAAAAGCTTTAATTCATCGCCAAAGTGTGGTCTCTTCGGCCTTTTTAAAAACCAGTCGCAAGAAAAGTTTAGAATGTTGTACATAAGGGCTCTGATTCCCATGTCAGAGGGACACTGGTGGGGCAGGAGTGTGGTTTTAGCCGGTTCGAGTCCGGCACTACCTCGACTGTTGCACAAGAGAAATTCCTGTGCGATAGTCGAGGTGTCCGCGGGGATTTCCCACTCCTGCCAAAACAAAAAAAAAAAAAAAAAAAAAAAAAAAAAAAAAAACCTAACCTAACCTAACCTAACCTAACCTAACCTAACCTAACCTACCTACCTACCTACCTACCTACCTACCTACCTACCTACCTACCTACCTACCTACCTACCTACCTACCTACCTACCTACCTACCTACCTACCTACCTACCTACCTACCTACCTACCTACCTACCTACCTACCTACCTACCTACCTACCTACCTACCTACCTACCTACCTACCTACCTACCTACCTACCTACCTACCTACCTACCTACCTACCTACCTACCTACCTACCTACCTACCTACCTACCTACCTACCTACCTACCTACCTACCTACCTACCTACCTACCTACCTACCTACCTACCTACCTACCTACCTACCTACCTACCTACCTACCTACCTACCTACCTACCTACCTACCTACCTACCTACCTACCTACCTACCTACCTACCTACCTACCTACCTACCTACCTACCTACCTACCTACCTACCTACCTACCTACCTACCTACCTACCTACCTACCTACCTACCTACCTACCTACCTACCTACCTACCTACCTACCTACCTACCTACCTACCTACCTACCTACCTACCTACCTACCTACCTACCTACCTACCTACCTACCTACCTACCTACCTACCTACCTACCTACCTACCTACCTACCTACCTACCTACCTACCTACCTACCTACCTACCTACCTACCTACCTACCTACCTACCTACCTACCTACCTACCTACCTACCTACCTACCTACCTACCTACCTACCTACCTACCTACCTACCTACCTACCTACCTACCTACCTACCTACCTACCTACCTACCTACCTACCTACCTACCTACCTACCTACCTACCTACCTACCTACCTACCTACCTACCTACCTACCTACCTACCTACCTACCTACCTACCTACCTACCTACCTACCTACCTACCTACCTACCTACCTACCTACCTACCTACCTACCTACCTACCTACCTACCTACCTACCTACCTACCTACCTACCTACCTACCTACCTACCTACCTACCTACCTACCTACCTACCTACCTACCTACCTACCTACCTACCTACCTACCTACCTACCTACCTACCTACCTACCTACCTACCTACCTACCTACCTACCTACCTACCTACCTACCTACCTACCTACCTACCTACCTACCTACCTACCTACCTACCTACCTACCTACCTACCTACCTACCTACCTACCTACCTACCTACCTACCTACCTACCTACCTACCTACCTACCTACCTACCTACCTACCTACCTACCTACCTACCTACCTACCTACCTACCTACCTACCTACCTACCTACCTACCTACCTACCTACCTACCTACCTACCTACCTACCTACCTACCTACCTACCTACCTACCTACCTACCTACCTACCTACCTACCTACCTACCTACCTACCTACCTACCTACCTACCTACCTACCTACCTACCTACCTACCTACCTACCTACCTACCTACCTACCTACCTACCTACCTACCTACCTACCTACCTACCTACCTACCTACCTACCTACCTACCTACCTACCTACCTACCTACCTACCTACCTACCTACCTACCTACCTACCTACCTACCTACCTACCTACCTACCTACCTACCTACCTACCTACCTACCTACCTACCTACCTACCTACCTACCTACCTACCTACCTACCTACCTACCTACCTACCTACCTACCTACCTACCTACCTACCTACCTACCTACCTACCTACCTACCTACCTACCTACCTACCTACCTACCTACCTACCTACCTACCTACCTACCTACCTACCTACCTACCTAGCCGCGTGCCGGTGCGCCGGTGCTGCCAACAGCTGGTCAAGATGGCGGCGCCAGACAATGCCGTCATCTGTAAGCACCTCATAGTGTAAATGTCCCAGGCGAGACAGGATCCTACCGAATGTCCACCTCCGATGCGGTGACGAGTAACTCCTAGCTTGTACCCTGTCTCCCAGTTTGAATTGTCGTGAATTATCCGACAATGTTCGGTGATGAGTGGGATTCTCTATTTTGAGCAGCATGGCGTGCAGCCTGGTCCTTACTTCCCTGCCAAACATCAACTGATAAGGGCTCTGGGTACTGGGGCCTGGCGTACGTCTCAAACGTGTTTTAATGGTAGTCAGTTTGTCGACTAGATCACCGCTCTCCCCCTCCATAGATCGTAACGCTCTCTTTATAGTCTGCACTGTGCGTTCTGCTTGACCGTTTGTGGCTGGGTGGTATGGTGCAATGGTCTTATGCGTTATATTATAATCTGAGAGAAATTTTTTGAATTCTTGTGATATGAATTGCCGGCCGTTATCTGAAACGAGAATATAGGGAGCGCCAAAAGTGGAAAATATTTCTTTAAGTTTTCGAATACACCAAGAGCTAGTCGTTATTTTGGTTATTTCAACCCACTTTGTGAAGGCGTCGATTATAATGAATAATTGAAAACCAGACACTGGGCCAGCGAAGTCAATATGGATTCGTTGCCAAGGGCCAGCTGGCTCTTCCCAATGGTGTAACGGAGCTTTTGCTGGTTGGTTTTGCTCTAACCGGCATGCTCTACATGATTTTACTTTGTTTTCAATGTCTTTGTCCATGTTTTTCCAGTAAACGTAGCTGCGTGCTAATAATTTCATTTTTAAAATCCCAGTGTGTCCAGTATGCAATTCATTAAGAATTTGGGAACGTAATGTAGAAGGAATAATGACCCTTGTACCTTTCAAAATACAATCATCCTGTAGCGTAAATTCATTGTCATTATATCCGAGTTCTCTCAAAGTACGTCCTGTTTTTAATGCTTGTAGTAAGGGAAGTAATTCGTTGCCGTCTTTTGTTTCTCGGGCTATAATATCTGGGTTTATTTCGATTTTGTATATTTGTTGAAGCTGGAATTGTGAGTGTTGATCTTTTTTATTATCATTAACTGTTTCTACTGGAAATCTGGATAAGTAATCAGCATTAGAATTGCTTGCAGAACTTCTGTAGTCTATTTCATAATTAAATCCGGATAGAAAATGAGCGTAATGAAAAAGTCTCATGGTGCTCATCGCTGGTAGCGTCTGGTGCGGGTGAAAGATCGATGTTAGTGGCTTGTGATCGGTAACTAGTGTGAACTTTCGACCGTAGCAGTAGTGAAAGAACTTTTTTAGGCCCCAGTAGATAGCTGTAGCTTCTTTATCAATTTGACTGTACTTCTTCTCACTGCTTGATAAAGATCTAGAAGCAAAAGCAATAGGTCGTTCACAACCGTCAGGTAATCTATGCGAAAGCACTGCTCCTAATCCTAAAGGCGAAGCGTCTGTGGCTAGTATTAGCGGCTTTTTAGGATCAAAATGAATCAATACCCTTTCGCTCAAAATTTCTTCCTTAATTTTTTTAAAACTTTCTTCACACTTAGGGGACCAGGTAAATATAGCTCTTTTTTTAAGTAGCTCGTTTAGAGGACTTGTAATAGAGGCCAGATTGTTTATAAATTTATTGTAATAATTGGCCATCCCAAGAAAGGTTCTCAATTCGTTGATGTTTGTAGGGCGTAAAGTGCTGGTGATGGCTTTTATTTTGTCTTTATTCTTATGTAGTCCGTTCTTGTCGATCGTGTGGCCAAGGTAGTTAATGCATTGTTTAAAGAAGTGACATTTTTCTTTATTCACTCGAAGGTTGCTCTCTTTGAGTTTTTGGAGGACCTGTCGTAATCGTTGTAGTAGCTCATCTTCACAGGAGCCTATAGTATTTTCATGTTTCAGACACTTTATACTTATGAGGAAATATAGTATTTAGATACTATAGGTACTTACACTTTTTACTATCATTCATATTCATTATTCTTGCATATTTTTATACATCTACGTCGCGCTTTGGCAGTAGTTATTTTAGCTTGCGTTAGATTCGATCTAAAACGATGTTTTAACATTGATTTCGCTGAAATAAAAATTATTCTCTCAATATTTACTTTGTTGACATTACGTCAATTGTCAAGCTGTCAGTTACTTTTCCTCTACTTATAATTTTCTTACTGGCCTAGGCCTATGAAGGTTTCTTTTGATTTATATAATTTAATTTTATTTTATTAATATATTAGCTCAAATAATGTATTTTAGAGATAATTACGATTGTTTACTAAATAACAGTATCTTATCTTACTTTTATATAATTAATTAGCACGCTCTCAGAATTCTTCGAGGAAGTTTTTACTGATTATTACTGGCTGTTTTAAATACTGGCAACTGACATTTTTGATTTTAAAGTCAAATAATTCTAGGGAGAATTATAGAATTTTATTAAAACAACTGATATGGAAAAACTGCGGATTTTTGGCTATAAAAGGAGATTTTCCTGCCACATTCGGCAGTCTGGAACGGGATCTCATACGAGATATATTATATCGTCACTACTGACAGTCAAAAAGTCAACGTTACGTGGAAGCTGAACGCCGGTTTGCAAGTCTACCTTGCCTGCCCACTGACGAGCCCCAAGCCCTAAAGCAGCGGAACGCCTGTCTCAAGAACTACCTTGCCTGTCCACTGTCGCGCCCCAAGACCTGAAGCCGACGCGGAAGCCGATCGTCGGTCTTCAGTACCCTGCAAGTCGGAAGCTGGTCATCTGTCTCCAGTGCGGGACCTCACAAGTCTACCTTGCCTGTACACCGAAGCGTCCCAAGCCCAAGTCAAGTACAGTAAAACTACCTACTATAAGTCCATTCTGAGCAGCTTATATGTTTAGGTCTTTTTTTAAATAAACTTATTTGTTTGTGTTACCTATTTTTTATTTTCTGGGATAAGTAATACGACAAGCCCTGTATAATAATGTCATCGAAAAAGCATTTAACTCCTGTCAGATCCTGTAGTAATCTGTCCATGAATTTCTGCCACAGGCTTGGTGCTACTTTAACGCCGAACATTAGTCTATTTACTTTATACGTTCCTTTGTGCGTGCTCAGGGTTTGCATGTGAGCGCTTTCTTCATTCATTTCTAAATTCAAATATGCTTGGGTAATGTCTAAAGTGCAGAAAAGCTTACCTCCGTTCATTTCAGAAAATATGTCTTCAATTATGGGTATGGGGTATTGTTCATCCTTTATTACTTTATTGAGAGTAATCTTGTAGTCAGCACATAATCGAATACTCCCATTTGGTTTTACTATTGGAACGATAGGTGTTCCCCACTCGGCATGGTCAACTTTTGTAAGCACGCCCTGTGTACATAGTCTTTCTATTTCTTCGTCAACTTTCGGTTTCAAAGCGTATGGAATTCTTCGTGGTTTAATAAAGATCGGCTGAGTATTTTCCTTTAAACTTAAATGAGCTTTGTGATTTGGAATTTTTCCTAGGTCTGATGCAAATACAGTTGAAGAAAATTCTTCTAACAATTGTTCTAGATTGTTACTATGAATTGTAGTTTGTACTGTTCTTATATCTGCTATATCAATATCATGTAGTTCTTTCATCCAGCTTCTACCAAAAATTGGGTCAACATTTTGATCAATAATGTATAGTTTTCCATAAAATAATTGAGTGTTGTACAAACACTTTACATATGCTACTCCAATCGGTCTAATGATTTCTCCAGTGTAAGTTCTCATCTTAATTTCTGTTTTAAAAAGTTTCTTTTGTATATTCATGTTTTTGGAATCCTTCAGTGACATTGAAGATAACGTAGCGCCGGTGTCAAATTCCATACATACAATTTTGTCTTCTATTTTCAAAGTAATCGTATATCTCTCCGATATTTCACTTTTAACTAAGTTGATATCGGCAATACTGTCTTGACTAATGTTACTTGTAGATTTATTTACTTGATGAGAGTCGGTATATCTTTGTAAACAGACTCGTGCAAGGTGGCCTATTTTCTGACATTTTCGGCAAGTGGATTTGATGGCTCCACATTCGTTTGCTCTGTGGTCCTCTTTTCCACATCGAAAACATTTTCCTTTAAGATCTCTAATGCTTATTGGTAATCTTGTATTTACCTTAGAATGCACAGGTGGGTTATGGTTATTATCAGATCTTTCAGCTGTAGGTGTTGATATTTTGTTGATTGTGGTAGGTTTTTGAATATCTGAGGACATTGTTGCGTTTTCGTTCTTTCCCATTTCTGTAGCGTTGGCAATCTGCACCAATTGTGAAAATGAGGTTGTATCTTTTTCCTGCAGTATTTTCGTCCGAATTTCACCATCATTTAACCCTCGTATGAGTTGTAGGCACAAAAAGCTATCAGAAGTTTGTTTTTCGCAGTTATTACATTTGAACTCACATTTTCCAGATAGTTTTTTAAGCTCGGAGGCGTATGTGACACACACATTTTCTTCTTTATGTTGCATGCGAGATATAAATTTGTGTCGCATTGTCCAAATGCTGGGCTTGGGATCAATGTAATCATCTAAAAGTCTAGTAATCTCTTCAAAAGTCGTATTTAAGGGATATTCTGGAGAGCAAATATTGTACATACTTTCGTGTAGATTTGGCGAAATCGTGCAAAGTAGTACATACACTTTCACCTTACCATCTGTGATATTGTTCAGCATGAAATAAACCTTTAAGCGTTTGGTAAAATTTATAAAAGATTCGTTTTCTTGGAACGGCTGAAAGTTCATACGAAACGGTTTTTCTTTGTTGGTCATTGCTGTTTCGTAAATTGACTGTGTGTCCGTTGCACTACTTGGAGGCACAATTGTTATCTCGCTTTCTTTTTGTAATTGTAGGAATTTTGAACGTAATTTAGTATATAATTCTTCAATTTCAAACCTGTAATCTATTTCTTTGTTTAGTTCACTATCCTCAGTACCTTTTTCAATTTCGTTTTGAAGCTCTTGAAATTTGGAAAAATTATCTTTCAGTGTTTGTAGTCGTGTTGCAATTTCTTCGGAGGAAAACTGTAATTCTTCATTAATAAAGTTTTCAATCCTTGTGAATATTCCTCGTAATGAGGATCGTACGCGTTTTAACTTTTTAACTTCGGCCATCTCGTCGCCAATATTAAATAAAAGATCAAACGTGCATTTTCCTATTCGTATATTTTAATTATATATGACAATCCTGATACATTCGTTGTCCAGGAAACGTAATGACAGAACGTCAAACCAAAGACATAACTGGACATAACACTAACCTAACCTTTTTATTATTATTTTTTTTGACGCTGGGAAAAAATGCATTACGCATACCCTCCCATCGGGGGATGAGAGGGGTATGTGGGACTCCCCGGTCTGACCCGGTATAACCACTAAAACGACCCAGCGACATTCCCGGTTCGTCCAAGTGGCGGGGGACTGGGAAACCGGCATAGCCTTTACGTCCAGTCCTCCGCCGACGATCGCCCTTCATGGCGGGCCCCTCACAGGGACCCGGGAATGACTGACGGAGGTGGTGACGGGTGCAATGCGGGTGAAGGCACCCCCGTGCCTGTCGCCCGCCCGTCGCCACCATGAGGAGGGAGGGGGCGTTGCCGTCTCCGACCCCTTCTTCGTCTGCGGAGCGGCGCAGCGAGAGGGTCGTCCTCCCGCACGCGCTCCGCCTCCTCCTTTTGCGAGATTACGTCCTCGCAAAAGGAAGCGACCGTTGCCCAGGCATCCTCGCTCCCCAGCATGGGGTTGACGACGCCGGAAAGCGAGAGGTCCTGTCCAACCACCGTGGTCAGACCGCGGCGCAGCTCGGACCAAGCCGGGCACACCTCCAGGGTGTGCTGCGCCGTGTCCTCCGACGCGCCGCAGTCGTGGCACGCCGGGGTCTCCTCCCTCCCGATCCGGTGCAGGTGCGATCCGAAACAACCATGGCCGGATAACACTTGCACCAGACGGAACGAGAGGAAACCGTGGGACCGTCGTCGCCTCTCGGTAAAAAGCGTATAGGCGGTCCTCTTCTGCCCGGTCTCGGTTTTGGGCGCTGCGACGTCGGCTCCGCGTGTAGGCCCTTCTGGCCGCCACGCAGGTGGCCCGGAGTCCCTCCAGCTCCTCCGTCCACCAATAGACGGCACGACGGGGAGGCGGACGGCGCGACCGGTGCATGCTGGAGTTGCACACCTCGGTCAGGGGCCCTCTGAGCTGGACCGCAGCGGCGTCTACGTCCAGGCCCTCGACAGGGGGCGACAGCCAGTCCTGGAGGAAATCCGCCTCCTTGGCTGCCTCCCGGTCCAGGCGGGTGAGTGAGAGCGGGGGTGGCAAACGATACGTCCACCACCGACCCACCCTGTTGCCGCACAAACGTGTGGACCGCCCCCCTGTTGAGGAGGGACACACCGCTTGAGGCTGCCCAAAACTCGACGGCGCGTCCCCGGACGTTGCAACCTGCGGCCGGGTTGCCCCAGGCCGTCGACTTGGCGTTCAGGTCGCCCAACACCAGAACTTGGCGTGGCGCCGCCCTCCCTTTGACTGCGGTGAGGATCTCGAGGAAATCCTCAAAGTCCGAGAGAGGGCGGGAGTGTCCACGGAGAGCGCCATCTTCAGCCTAAAGCATACCGTCAAGTACTATACCGCGAGAAAAATCATTTTTATTTTTTTTATTTTTTTTTTTTTTGTGGAGAAATAGACCCCCACCAGGGCCATGTCTCCCCAGGCGGCGGCCACGTATCCCGGTCCCCTCTCTAAGAGCGAGAGGGGAGGGGAGTCTGTGGAAGACCGCGCCACCAACGCCACCAAGCCGTCCCGGTCGCCCAGCCAACGGCCAGGGACCGAGTAAGGTTCGGCGACCACCGCCAAGTCCACCAACCACTCAGCCATGGTCTGCATCAGTAGATCCTGGGCTGCCCTGCAGTGGTTGGCGTTCGCCTGGAGGATGCGATGTTCGACCCTATCCTTCAGTCGGACATCGCACCCCCCTCCGCAGCCGTCGCAGGAACGACGGAGTCAGCGGCAGCAGCAGCAGGCCTGGTCAGTGCCAGCGCTTTGCCACGCTTAGGGGGTGGATTGCACTTCCTCCCCTTCATGACGTGGCCTGCCAGGCGGCGACTGGCGGCACACGCCGCGCAGTGCGGCGTGGCAGCCTCGCAAGAGACGGCTTTGTGGCCGTTCTTGCCGCAGCGGTAGCATGTGTCCGTCCTATCCACTGTGGACGGACACATGGGCCGGGTGTGACCGATGTCGAAGCACCGGTAACACCGCAGTGGCTGGTCTTCAAGTGCCCGGACTGCACCCGAGCTGAAGCCTACTATGAGCCGTCCCTTGGCAAGGACGGCTTTGGCAGCGGCAATTGGGCACTCGAGGCGAATGGTGCCCATGCCACCGCGTCCGGGTCTTATGTCCCGGCCTTGGACCGCCGCGGCGCCACAGCCCCCTACCGCTGCGACCGCCGCAACCACCTCCTCCTTGGTGACGGAGTCGTCGAGTTCCGTCACCTCAATGGCCGCTGACTTCACCGGTCGGGCCACCTTCGCCGAGTCCGCGATGACCTCTTGCAGCTTGGCTGCAAATAGGTCAGCGCGAGCACTCCCCTCGGCCCCCGGGAACTCGAAAATTCGAGCCCCGGCTTGTGTCCGCCGGCAAGACACGCTGCCGATCCCCAGTTGGGTGGGATCGGCATTGGCACGCGCCCGCACTAATACGGACGCGTAGGTCTCCCCTCGCTCCGCAGCCTCCGCGGTGAGTGTCACCACGACGGCCGCGGTTTTTGGGGGCACCAGCTTTCCCTTCCCTCTCCCCTTCCCGTTTCCCTCCCTTGTCGGTCGTCTGCGACCGACTGGGAGCGGTGGTGGCGGGGACGGCAGGTACGGCCTTCGCCGACTTTTGCCCCTGCCCTTTCCCTTGCGGACCACATCCGTCCACTCGTTGGACGGGGTGGTGGCAGGGAGAAGGGTGACTTAGAGGACCTTTGGGTTTGGGTTGGCCCTGAGAAGGGCCTATTGGTTGGCCCTGAGAAGGGCCTTTGGTTTTTAAAAATCGCCCGGAGGCGCTACGCGTAAGTTTAGACATTCGACAATCGTAGTTCGCAAGGCAAGCAGTAAGAAGCTACGAGAGCACAGTGCACTTTGGCCGTACCCAGTCTGCCACTCCGTTACGGTGGTCAAAACTGGGCCGTTTCCAGGGGACGCGACGTACCGTACGACGTACGTACCGACGCGACGTACGACGACCCAACCTAACCTAACCTAACCTAACCGCGTAACCCAGTACACTGCCAACGCGGTCGCAAGTAGTCGCAACAACAGCAGCTCCACGTTAAAAATTCGTAAAAATCGCAATTTTTGAGCTGCGCGTTTTTAATAGTTACAGTGCAGTTAGTTAGTGTCTGATTCACCAGGATTCGGAGCTGAGACCGACGCAGATCGATCTCTCGCTGCATCGGTCCACCGCCCCGCGTCCGCACCTCCTCGCGCCACCGGTAAAGCGACGCGAGGACTCTCGCCTCTAGGTCCCAAGGTGGCGACCCGGCCAGTGCACAAGCCGCCTCGTAGGAGACTGTGCGATACCCCCTGATTGACCTGACGGCCATCGCCCTCTGCGGTTTCCGCAGCATCGCGATGCTGCCGGCCGTCAAGTCAGAGGCCCACACTGGGGCCCCGTACAGGGCCATGGATCGCAAGACCCCTAGGTACAGTCTCCTACAGGCGGTGCTCGGCCCCCCTAGATTGGGAAGCAGCGTTGCAAGCGCGCCTGCCGCGCCCATCAACTTGGGCGCCAGTCGCCGGATGTAGGGGCCGAAGTTCCAATGGCTGTCGAGCCCAGATACTTCATGGTGGACTCGACAGCGATCGGGGTCCCCCCTACCACAATATGTGATCCAGGCGGCGGCGCCCGCCAGGAGGCCGTGAAAGACCACGGCCTCGGACTTGTTGAGGGCCACCTCCAGGCCCAGGCGCCGTATGCGGCCCACAACCTGTGAGACCGCACAGGTCACTAGCAACGCTGCCTCCCTGTACGAGCTCCCCCGGGCCGTGAGACCGCTTCCTCCGCCAGTACTCTTACCCGCAATATGGCGTCCACCGTGGAGCGCCCATGCCGGAAGCCGAACTGGCTGTCGTCCAGATCCGGCCCCTCTCTGTACAAGGGGCCGGCGAGGCGGGCAGCGATAATCCGCTCAAAAAGCTTACCCACCTCGTCCAGCAGCACTAAAGGCCGGTACGCGGACGGTGAGTCCGCTGGGCGCCCCGCCTTCCTGAGCAGGACCAGACGACCCTTTTTCCACTCACTAGGGAATTGGCCCTGCTCTAGACATGCGGTGAAGAGTCCTTTCAGCTGGGGCTCTAGCTCCTTCAGAGCGAGGGCGAGCGCGATTCCGGGAACTCCGTCAGGCCCCGGGGAACCTAAGCTAACCTAACCTAACATGAACGTAAAAATGGGGATTCTGCAAGGCTCAATATTGGGTCCTTTCCTTTTTCTAGTCTATATAAATGATCTACATTATTTGTTGAAACACCAATCTCAAAATATGGTGTTGTTTGCTGATGACACTTCTCTAATTTTTAAGATAAATAGACGGGCCAAAAATCTAGATGACGTGAATGATGCCCTACTTCAGGTACAAAATTGGTTCACAGCAAACAATTTGGTATTAAATGAAAAAAAAACTAAATGCATAAGATTTTCATTACCGAATGTTAAAAGTAGTGATTGTGAGATAATATTGAATAAAAAGAACTCGAATTCGTAGATAAAACGGTTTTCCTGGGGCTTACGCTTGATTCAAGGCTACAATAGGGTTCTCATTTAACATCTCTTGTCGTAACGCCCCTGCTCTATTATGTAAGCCATATGGGGTATGTAATATAATCGTGCCTTAGGTTCGCTTACATTAGCAGGCACACGAATAATATAATGATCTCATCATGGTAATAAATACTTTGAGTATCGTACCTCGCTTTATTGTTCTCTTCCTTATTTCACCTTCCTTCCACAGCTTGTTCACCATCTCCAGCCGCACCCTTCAGCGAGCTGCTAGCCGCTGCTGTTCACCATCTGTAGGTGTTTATGCCCATTGATACTAACTACTTCTGTACCAGGGGCGGGGAGAAGGAAGCATGATCAGGGCGGTCAATCCTGCCCATGACTATGCCACTTCTTCTCAAGCTGTAAATAGAAATAAGCGTTAGCGCCACACTCATGCACCATTAAGGATATAAGGGGTTGTATAGCTCATACATCCCCGTCTCTAGCAGTTGCATAGGTTCACTCTCTTAGCCAACCCTCGCACTCTTTTGCCCAAGGCTCTATAACGCTAAGCAGTTGCATTAGTTCAGACCCTCTCTTGGCCAACCCTTGCACTCAACTGCCCAAGGCGTCCCCAACACTAAGCAGTGGCATTCGTTCAGACCTTCTCTTGGCCAACCCTTGCCCTCTCCTGCCCCAGGAATCCCCACTAAGCAGTTGCATTCGTTCAGACCCTCTCTTGGCCAACCCTTGCCCTCTACTGCTCCTCTAGGAATCCCCAACTCTTACAGTTCTTTACTTTACTTTAACTCTACAGTTCTTTAGGATCTGACCCTCATGGCCGTCCATTCCAACTCTAGGCCTTTAAGCTTTCATAAGCCAGACTTGCCAAGCTGCACGCTCGGTAGATTATCAGTAGGTACGTACCATAATATCTCTTCAGGGGGGAGCCTTTCATAAGCTAGCCTTGTCAATCTGCCACGTGCCACCCACGAGGCCAGCTCGACACAGGCTCTTTTAACAGGTGGCTTTCATCAGCCTGCCTTGTCGATCTGCCGCATGCTACCCATGAGGCCAGCTCGACACAGGCTCGATCAGTACAGCGTTACTTGTTCTACATCATATCTAATGATCTACAAGCACCGCCACCAGCTAACAACTTTAGCCTCATGCTTACTCTCATAATAGCAACTACTCAAAAGCTACTTATGGCTACTTAACTTAGCTCTACTTAGCGCAATTCAGGGGGAACTTAGGGGGCTACTTAGCTTTCACACAGCACTCTGTTGACGAGCGACTCGTCAGTTCCACTTTTACTTGTAAACCGCAGAACACGCCGGCAAAGATCATCGCATCACAGGCAACGACACTTGCTTTTTGGCGGGATCTTATTATAACCTCTTTCTCTGTGGACCTTACCACAGATAAACATCTGTCATTACAGAGTAACGATGCGTTGGTATTGCCATGTAATTTCTATTATTTATAATTATTTTATTCACATTCGCGTTACGACGCGACACTCCCGGCCCAAAGGCTTGGCTAGTGTATTGTTAGGAGGTTGCGCGTCCACTCTTTATCTTTTCAAAAGCTCTAGTGGCCGCGCTTCTTCTCGGTTTTGTTTCCTCATTCGAGTTAGGTATTTCAACTGGAGTGTTGCTGTCGGATTGTTTCTCTGACCCATCGCTCACTCGAGTATCCTCCGACCCTTCTTTTCTCTTGCGAACACTTATAATTTCAACTGTGGTCTCCATGGCAGCCTCATCGGGTCTCTTTCCAATATTGGGTGTTATTCCCATACCATTTCTAGGTCTTTCGTTGCATTGTCGCATGTGTTATTAGTCTCGTATTCAGTTATCTCGTTCTTATCCATCTCCAGCGGGTAGATGTGGGCTATGGATCGGGTAAATCCCTGTCTCGTATTTTGATTTTAGCTACTCTACACAGACCATCTGCTCCTCTGAGTAAGGATGATATTATCTTCCCTTCTATCCATCCTTCTCGATTCTTTGTATCACCTTTAATCTGTACAACTTGACCGATTTCAGGTTCTACCTTAACCGTACTTCTCAGTTCTTTATGAGAAAGTCGATACCTTTCTTTTAGGCTCTGTAGGTACCGGTTTGTAAACATTTCTTTGAATTCTTCTATCATAATTATTGCTTTCCTCCATCCTTTCACTAGTTCGGTTTTAATTACAGTTCTTATTATTTCTTCATTTGAATTGGATGTTTCCATCGTTATACATTTCCTAAGTTTAGGAAATCTGCCGGTTTTATGATCTGATCCAATTCTGAATCTACGCTGGTAAGTGGGCGTGTGTTTATTACTGCTTCATTTCTTTGATTACTGTCGCTAGCTGTGAGTCGTTTGGTACAATTCTTTTCATGTAATTCTTGACTATTCCTACAAGTCTTTCGTAAAATCCTTCGAACCAAGGTGCTAGTTGTGGAATAAATTTCTAACGAATCTTTACGCAATATTCCATCCGAATATTCCTTTGACAATATTTCAGCTATTAGTTTAAAGTGGAGGGCGTTATCGGAGGTAATAAGAGTCGGTACCCCTCTTGTTAACCTTCGCCAGGCTAGAAGTTCTTCTTCGGCAGAGAGGTCTTTGACGACTTCTAAGTGAATTTCCCTCACTGCGTGCGTAGCATGTGAAAAGGCAAATCCATCTCTCGTTGGGACCCCTTTCGTTCACTAGGGCCCATGTAATCTCTTCCCGTGAAAGTGAAGGGTGCACTATAGTTTACTCTCTCTGCTGGTAAAGCTGGGGTTGGTGGTAACTTAAATGGTCCACCGTGTTTGACGCACCTCGGCCTTCTTTATGATTTTTAATACTTGAGCTTTTCCTTGTGGAATTCAATAATCTTGTCTTATCAGGCTTAACGTGTCCGCTCCGACATCATTCTCTTCGTGTGTTCTCTTTATAATGTCGTTGGTAAAGTCGCATTCTCTAGGTATGAATATTGGGTATCGTTCATCGATGACCAGTCAGCATTCTTCATGCGACCTTCTTAATATCCCAACGATGTCTTTGACCAGTCTTAGATTGCAGCTTAAATCAATCCTGGACCTCTAATCGAAAGCATTATTCATCTCTTGATCTGTTCGATCCTATGACTTGGCATGTCTTTGTTGTCTATTTCTTTTGGCGTAGTGATGATTTCACTCCACGTTTCTTGAATAGTTCTGCACTCTCTCCGTTCGTCGGACCCTCCCCACAGGTTGAGAAAGAAAGTGTCTCTTCGTCGCGGTCCGCAGGCACCACTTCGGTTCTTTCAGTAGAAATTCTGGACCTTGCTGCCATATCTCTCTGTCTTTATTCAATGTGGGAGGTCTGGTTGCTACGTCGGCTGGGTTTAATTCTGATGGAACATATCTTACGATTCATTCTTTGCATTAGTTTTATCTTGAATTGTTTCATCACAAAAATGAGTCTACTTCCTATGAGTACTCCCAGTAGTTCTAAGCGTGGTATCTTAAGATTATCTTGATCCTTTATTGGTACTGATCGGGATTTTTCTATGATGAAATGTATATATTCTTCGTTCACTATGTATACTGCTGCTGCGTATGCTTTCAAAGAAGCATCAATAAAGCAATGTAACAGGTATTTCTCTGTATCTGTTACATAACATCTGGGTATGAATATCTTGTGTATTTCAGCTAACTCTTCCCTCATCTTATTCCATTTGTCATGTAATCGTCCTGGAAATATCTCAGCCCATTTATATATCTGTTTCCACATATCTTGTAGGAATAACTTTGCTGGTAGTATGTTTGGAGTGGCAAATCCGAACAGGTCGTAGATTGATGCAATGACCTTTAATATACCTCGTTTATTGGTTGCTTCTGTGTCGGCGTCGAACTTGAGTTCGAATGTGTCTTGTTCTAGATTACACTTCAGTCCTAAGACTTGAGCGCTACTAACTTTATTTGTATCCGGTATCTGTTTCATAAATTCCTTTGAATTGGAACACCAATCTCCTATGTTCATTGAGATTTGTTGAAATGTATCTTTGGTAGTTCGACACAATTCTACGGCTTCCTCTATTGTTGAGGTTCTTGTGATGAGGTTGTCAACATGTATGTCATCTGCAAATTATCTTCACTTAGTTGTAGTTGTTGTCTATTTAGATCATCTATACTTATAATAAATCTGTAGAGAGGTCAATTCTGTACATGAAATATATTTACAAAATAACTATCGGGGGGTGATTAGTGATCGATACTGATGCCAAAAATGCAATCAGTAAAATTTTTGTCTGTCTGTCTGTCTGTCTGTCTGTCTGTATGTTATTTATAGAAAAAAAAACTACTCGACGGATTTTAACGAAACTTGGTACAATTATTCTACATACTCCTGAGCAGGTAATAGTATACTTTTCATCACGCTACCATTAATAGGAGCAGAGCAGTGAAAGGAAATGTTGGGAAAACGGGAGTTACTTGGTTTTTTTAGCTTCCGTCGCGTGTGCAGCCTTAATGGTTAAAGCTACATAGAAATCATGTATAACGGAAATATTCCACATAAAATTATATAAAAAATATCCCAAGACAGCATATGTCTATCTTTTATAGTTGACTCACAATAACACGTGTAACTCCCGATAGCTTAGCAGTTCGGAGATTTGTTATTATTATATTTGTTTACTCTTACGTTTATAATATTCTCACTCAACCCCAATTAAAAAAAATAACATCAGTTATTCTTCGAACTCCTGGGCAGGTTATAGTATACTTTTCATCACACTACAATGAATAGGAGCAGAGCAGTGTAAGGAAATGTTGGGAAAACGGGAGAAATTACTTGATTTTTTAAGCTTCCGTCGCGTGGATGTATGTTTGTTACTCTTTCACGAAAAAACTACTGAACGGATTTGGATGAAATTTTGCACACAGATGGTTTATAACCTGGATTAACACATAGGATACTTTTTATCCCGGTAGTAAGATCCCATGGGACAATTTTGAAACTTCACGCGGGCGAAGCCGCTGGCAGAAGCTAGTTTATTATATTGAAGATAAATGGACTCGATATTATGCCAAAGGATGCTCTGCAACATCTCATGCACTGAAGTTATTTTAGTGACTGGTTTAATGATATCTTTAAATCATGTCACATCTCTATCTGCCTCGTGTAACGCAAACTGAATGCCTTTCCACGTCTGCTGTTATCGCAATTCTGTGATGTCCAAATCTAATCAGAACGCCTGTTAAGTCTTCCAACATTAACAGTCCACACAGGCATTGATTAAGGCCTCTGCCTTCGCCACTCTTCGCTGTGGCATCGTACACGACCCTAATGTTTTCCATTCTGAGCCGGTGTTTGTATTATTTCTATAATTCCGTTCTTCACTTGATCTTCAAGTGTCTCATCATGTCTTAAAGATTTCTTTATATAAGCGCTTTACCCAGCTCACCAGTCTTCCGTAAGCTATGCCATAATTAGATTGTAAAGCTGGAGAATATCCGTTTCAGGGCCAGGCAACAGTACATCGACCTTCGATAATACTAGTCGACAGTCATTCTATTGAAGTTATTAACAGGTTCTTCTTCTCTATTAGTTTTCAGACATTCGTTAATTCCGATGGACTCAAGTTCCCATCGGAATGATATATTACCCTGGTTAATAGGTTAGTCTGGTGGGTCTAATTTTGTTTTCATTGAGCTTTGAAAGTAAGTAATTACCAATAGCGACTCTGTTGGTTTAGTTTCTTTCCCAGATAGTACTTATACAGCCGAATTTAGACTTCACTAAGTATAAATTGTCGTTCAGTAGTTTTCTTTCAATCATCATGCGCGAGAAGCAGTAATCGTTGCCAATCAAGATATCTACTTGGTCTTGTAGTGATTCATAATCTGCAAGAACTCTCTCTCTTACTCTTCTATTGACTTAACTCTTCTTCTTCTCTTCTCTCAATGGAGTATGGGACTTCTTTAGTAATTGTTAGTACGACGTTTGCATAGATTTCCTTCGTTCCTTCATGTACGTTAACGCTCGTTGTCGTAGTGATAAACTTATCACATAGACACTCTTTTAGAACAGGATTATTATTATTTTAACTGTAATAGTCCTTCTATTACACAATAGCACTATAACGGAGATCCGTTCTCTTTTAAATCCGCATTCCTCTCCTCCTTTTGGAAGTCGGTTAAAAACATAATTACTGTATAATAGCTTATACAATCTCTTACAGTTATTTATGTTTGTCCCTATAACTAACTCAAGTTATGTAGACAAATAATGTAACATCACGCCTAGTAATGCCAGAAGGGTTAGTCAGAGGTGTACCTAGCAGTACTACCCACATTTTGGAAGTAATGTTTTAGTCACATTTAGGGAACAAGCCTATTGGCATCTACCGGGCACAAACTCAGTGGCTGTTACTAAAAAACCCGATAACATTTTGCCAGACTCAGTAATTGAAAATATAGAACTTCATGCTCAGCAGTCGACCATTACAGCTACACAGACTTGTAGCTAGTGGCTTTTAAATTATAATTCAGTTTTGTACAGACATCTCTATCGCTCTTCTACAACTGACTCCTATTATAGAAAATTGATCCAATTTTAGAAAATGGTTCTTCACAAAATACATTGCATGTGCTTAATTAAACCAATTGAGAATTATTTCAATATGAACAATGATTCCAGTAAGCAGTGGTTTTGTTACCAAAGCTAAAATTACTGTATCGAAAATCAGCAACTTTATCACAAAAACTCAGAGTATTAATAAATATTAATTAAGTAATAAGTATGACTCTGACGTTGTAGTAGTGATTATTCATAAAACCCATGTTTTCTGATGTGGTATTTCAATAAGTTTAATAAAAATCTCACATTTATGGCACACGGATAAGCTCAAAAGAACCAAGTTTGTAATCAAATTGCAAAATAAAGTTATCTTTATCTTCTCTTTATCTTTATCTTTAAAGTAAGGCTCAATAATTCCGGGGGGGCATTCGAATATTGTCGTGCCGTACATAGTTCATCATTAAAGTTACAGGACTCGCAAGTAATTTTCCCCATATAAGACAAATTATTTAATTACAAAACAATACCTATTTAATTCAATACGATATTGTCGTTTTCTATGTCTTTTTCTCTTTAAAAACACTCGAGACACTGCAGCAGCGTGATCGAATGTAAAATAAATAAATAAAATACTCTCTGAAGTAATAAAGTACTCTAGTAGCGTTGCCGTGCCTTCAAATATATATCAACAAATAGAGATTGCGTTACTGTTGCATCAACTATAATAAGCCAAAATTGTCATACCTGTTACCACTACAGTTGTACTATACAACTGAACACACACTGATTAGTTTTTACAAAACATTCTATGGTCATCTGTATAACTAATGTTTGCTGATTATGTCTTATTCTGCAATCGTAATTTCATTTCACGAACAAGGTTCTATTCAGCCTCGAGCTGGACTTGTGACATGGAGCTTACTTCGTCCACAGAAGGATGGTCACAATTCAATCAGATCAAATCAAATCAGACAAAATTGTTTAAATCTTCATTAAATCTGTTTAGTAATTTGGTAATTGTAGCTACAACAATACTGCTCTTGTTTTTATTCCGTATCACTTACTGAAAGAGTCATGGATAGGTCAGAGTACCTCTTAATATCATTGATTATCATTGGCAAGTGATTAAGTAAAATGGATGAACACCATTTACCGCTATAGCTTTTATGTCTTCTGTCATTAATAAATGTATGATATGCTAAAAGCAGAATACAATTCGATTGTAATTCAAGCAAATCACACACCTCAGTAAATAATATAAGACTTTGTTAAACACATATAACTATTCTTAGTTATTCATTAAAACACAATTGTGAATAACAATTGTCAGTTGTCTGCAAATGCAAGTTGTATATTTTATTAATTAGAATATCTTTACAACATCCCATTTAATATAGCAAAAATCATCTCATACGTTATGACAATAAACAAGTAAATACCTCATGTATTTATCTTACCATTACATGATTGTTAGCGTCATTTAACACAATCATCTTTCAATGACAGTAATATAAAAACGTGAATGTTATTTTCCAAATTCACATTATTTATCTACTCAGGGGTAGTCGTTACCCTAACTAAGGTAGATTTCTATTGATTTCCAAATTCGTTAATCAATATCGATCCGTTGATCTCTTACATTACTCAAATAAAAACCCATTGAATAAAATATCAGGTACCTTGAGTAATTCAACGACTATGTATGTACTACACTGCAATTAGTAACATTTCACTATTCTTTACACAAAGTTTACAGACATCTTTACCGGTCTTGTCAACAAACACTACAAGTAACACACACTGTAGGTATTACTCAGCACTTCAAGAGAAATTAAATCGTCACAACTCACATGATTATTATAATTAACTCTCTTCTAGTTAGTGGCTTTAGATTCTCATTTTATTTGTATATTATTCAGTTTGTTTATAATTTTACAAAACCCGCTTATTTTACCGCTGACAGTTCGACTGCGCTGACATTGACATTGAAAAGTTGACAGATTATCGATTTTCAACGAAAATAATCAATAATATCTTTAACTTATATTTTCATAATTCAAAATTATGAATTTATAACATATTATCACATAATAAATAATCACCCGTCTAATTAATCATTGCACACAATATCACTTGGTCGTAATCATAAAATCACACCAACGCCATCTCTTGTCGGCTTCAGATATAAACTTATAAGATTTTCTTTTTATTTAGGGGCTGTTGAAAATTATTAACTTAGACAACAGTTTTATTTCATCTCAGCTTCATTAGATAGTAATTAAACAAATAGCATTCTGTTTGTTTTAATAATATTTCCTTAGATGGGATTATTAAGCACTCATCATTCAACATGCAAGCTGCTATCATGAGCTTGCAATCATAATAGTTTAAACAAATAATTGTTAAATTTTCCTTTTATACAAGCTGCCCAAATTATACTTAGGGCACCACCACCCTAAAGGCAAGTGATTCATACATGTAAATAGGTGAATGCAGAAGAAGGTGAAATATGGATGAGCATCATACAGTTCTTGTAGTATGGATAAACTTATTTTCATACTAATTCTCTAGGTCACATTGCTGTGGCAACAGAAAAGTAATTATGGTCAAACTGCATCTGAATGGCAGTTCACTCTAGCAATATTAAACATAACATAGCATAGATGGTTAGCTAAGCTCCTCAAGCTCCTTAAGGTTCTTATATCCCAGCATCTCCACCATGTCGTAACGCCCCTGCTCTATTATGTAAGCCATATGGGGTATGTAATATAATCGTGCCTTAGGTTCGCTTACATTAGCAGGCGCACGAATAATATAATAATAATAATAATAAGCCCCCTAAAATCCTACCTTACGTCCGAGCTGAACACCTAGCACACGTGGGGGGCGGAACGCGTACTGTACACTGGTACAAAAAACTTACGCGGCCAACAAGGTGGTAACCCTTTATGGAGATGAGTAATAAAAGAGTATATAATTTACGGTCGCTTCCCGGGGAGCGCCGGGGCGCATTCGGAGCCGATGCTGAATGCCACAGCATGCGATCCATCGGCGGTGAGGAGTTGAGCAAGCGGGCACTCACCGAAAAAATAGTTACAGCTGGTCGTAGTAAGCTGAACAGGCGGGCTCACTACGTCGATGCGACAGCCGATTCCATGGGCGATGATACCAGTTCATTATTTTCATCCATCCCTTCGACTCGCCCCTCCTACATGACAAGAAAAAATGCTAGCTTGTCTACCACCAGCACGCTTGACAGTGTTGTGCGAGATGTCATCCCCGACAATGAGCTTGCACCCGCTACAAGCGCTCCTAGTAAGCGCAGGCGATGGACACCTGAAATGAATATGTTCATTCTGCGTGCTTACTTTCAATTAACCTTATTAGACACAGATAAACGAACCTACCTTGAACCACTCCACCTAAAATTTATAGAAAAATTCCCAGAAATGCAAGTTAGCCGACAGAGAATAGGAGACCAACGTAGAGCCATTATAAATAACAAATTAATACCACAAAAAGAAATAGATAATATACGAAACGAAGTAGAAAAAGAGTTAGAACAGCTGCAATTAAATCATTTTACCTTGCAGACACATAACGCTACAGACTTTAACCAACCAATATTTACACCTACACATATGGTACCTTCAACCATAGAAGCACATAGTACACAAAATAAAACACAAACTCGAATGAGATGGACTAGCGAACAGAATGAAGCTATAATGCGATCTTATTATCGAGTTACAGATTTAGGTACAAACGAAACGGCATATAGAAAACGAATGTATGACGATTTCATTAGAAATTTCCCATCATTTGCTCACCTAAGCGAGCAAAGAATAGCTGATCAGAGGAGAGCAATAATAAACAATAAATATATCAGCAAAGAAAAAATAAATTTGTTAAAGACCGAGATAGCTGAAGAACTCGGACTACGAACCCTCAACGCACACAACAACAGGGATCCGTTAGCAAATGTTACTAGTACGAACAACACCAATACCCAATTAACAAATAATACTGAAATTGATTTCATAGAGGGGCATACACCTAATACTCAAACATCAGATAACGCTGAACTTAACTCTTTGGCAGATATTCTACCTAACCCACAAATTAACCCAGAAAGAGATTCATTAATAGACGATACTTTTCAACAAGCACTTGCAGTTTTTAAGGAGACTAGTCCTACTAATAGAATTTATATTCCAAAACAGAAACCCTCTAAAAATCTTGCAAGAATAATAAGTTACCTAAACAAAATCATTCTCCCAGAAAATATCAATAAAGACACCAACTTCAATACATTTCAAACCGTTATTTACTGTACAGCTTGGACTGCTGCTAAAGTAAATGGAGCAAAAATAACACTTGAACCGCGACAAAATACCCGAGTTCCAAAAACAGAATACAAGCCAAAATGGCAAAAACGACTAGAACAAAAAGTTAAAGATTTACGTACGAAAATAGGTAGAATGACACAGTTCGTCAACGGCAATAGTAGTAGAAAATTATTGAAACATGTTAACAAGATAATAAAACAATATAAAACTCACACTATACACGAAGAACCTAACACCAAAGCAGCACATACACTTGACACACTGAAACAAAAACTCTGCGTTGTAAAAGGCCGACTTGAAAGATATAAAGCATGCAGTTTAAGAAAACAACAAAACACTAAATTCAATAACAATGAAAAACTATTTTATCGCAATATCAGACAAACAACAACAAATATTCAACATAACACCCCACATACCAATGAAAATAGCACACCTGATCCAGATACATTAAAACAATTTTGGGCAAGAATATGGGAACAACCTGTTTGCCATAACTCACAAGCTGACTGGATACAATCAGACGTATCAGATAATAATAGTCACATCCAACCAATGGCATTTGAGCACATACCCCCTGAAATAATTATTTCATAAGGTTCTGTCAAAGTTACATAATTGGAAAGCTCCTGGATCAGACCACATACATGGTTACTGGTACAAGAAATTTACTGCCATTCATTGTTATTTATATAATTTCATTAATACATTTATCCAGGACCCTAAATATTAATACCTTCTTTCGTAACATCTGGCACAACTTTCATGATACCTAAAGATCATAATGATCTCTCAAACCCGGCGAAATATAGACCCATTACATGCTTACAGACCTTGTATAAGATCATCACATCTTGCATATCTGAACTGATATACGAACATATTGACGCCAACAACATCTTGGCAGAACAACAGAAGGGATGCAGAAAGTTTAGCCAAGGCTGTAAGGAACAATTAATAATAGACTCTGTTGTTTTAAGAAAAGTTCAGAAGTCCAAATCTGACTTATTTACCATGTACATAGATTACAAAAAAGCTTACGACTCAGTTCCCCATTCATGGCTAGTTCAAGTATTAGAAATATACAAAATACACCCATCAGTAATAGCATTTCTTAAGACCGTTATGACAACTTGGACAACTGTACTGAGACTCACTACCCAAACTGAAACAAAAGACAGCAGTCCAATTAAAATACAGAGAGGCATCTTCCAGGGAGATGCACTTAGTCCATTGTGGTTCTGTCTTGCACTTAACCCATTGTCAAAAATATTAAACACAACCTCACTAGGAATCCCTTTAAATTCTGTTGCTGTGGGCCAGGAGGAGACTCACGGTAAAACTCTAAACCATTTGATGTACATGGATGACATTAAACTATACGCAAAATCCGAAGACCAACTTAGCGAGTTAGCTAACCTTACAGAGAAATTCACACACGATATTAAAATGGAATTTGGTATAGACAAATGCAAAATAAATTCAGTAAAAGCAGGACAGAACTACCAACACCAATACACCTTAGCAACGGGCGAACAAATAGAACCATTGGATGAACAGGGTACTTACAAATACTTAGGGTACATACAATCAAGTCAAATACACTACAAGGATATCAAACAGAAACTAAAACAACAATTCCAACATAGGTTAAACACAATTCTTAAAACACAACTCTACTCTCGAAATACAGTAAAAGCAATTAATACCTTTGCTATCCCTGTCCTCACTTATTCGTTTGGGATTATTAATTGGACGAAAACAGACCTGAAAAACTTACAACGCAAAGTTAACACTACAATGACTAAATTCCGTAAACACCATCCAAGATCATGCGTACAAAGGCTTACACTACCGCGGAAAGAGGGAGGCAGGGGACTTATTGATATTTTAAACCTTCACAATCGACAGATCTCAACTCTCAGACAATACTTTTTTGCTAAAACTGAATCTTCTACACTCCACAAATTAATAGCTCAAAACGACCAACGCTTAACACCACTAAATCTTAAAGATATAACGGAACAGAAAAACGAAAGAGTGACCGATGACAAAACGAAATATCTAGAATGGACCCAGAAGTCTCTACATGGAAGACATCGCCAAGATTTATGCCAACCAAATGTCGATAAAGAAGCGTCGAACGCATGGCTTAATCGAGGCGAACTCTTCCCAGAGACTGAAGGGTTCATGCTAGCAATACAGGACCAGGTTATAGAAACTAAAAACTATAGAAAGCACATCATTAAAAATCTACCAAACGACACATGCAGAAAATGCAATAGTTCCCCGGAAACAATTCAACACATAACCGGTGCCTGCAAATCAATAGCTCAAACTGACTATAAACACAGACACGATCAAGTAGCCAACATAATCCACCAGAAACTAGCTCATCAGTGCAAGCTTGTAGACACTATAGTATCATATTATAAATACAGCCCTGAAACAGTACTAGAAAACACCACAACAAAGTTGTACTTTGACCGAGCTCTCTTCACCGACCGCACAATTCATTTTAACAGACCAGACATCACATTAATTAACAAAGTTAACAACACTGGATTCTTAATAGACATAGCCGTACCAAACACTCACAACCTACAACCTACGATAGCCGAAAAAATATCAAAATACACAGAATTAAAAGACGAAATAACCCGACTATGGCGCCTACAAAAAGTTATAATTGTTCCTATAGTTATTTCGTCAACAGGAGTTATTCCCAAACAGATTCATCAGTCCCTGAGTTCCCTCAACTTACCAGATAGCACCTACTACTTACTGCAAAAGGCAGTGATTTTAAACACATGCAGGCTAGTTAGAAAGTTTCTGCAGTGTGAGTCGGACAATATAATACAGTCTGCGTATAACTGCATGGAACCTAATGTTTCCGTTCCCGCACTTAACCCAACTGATGAACACTTGGCTTAGGCCCGTGCCATCAGAAATTCCCGGCTAACCGGAGAAATAAAAAAGTCAAAACAAAAATAATAATAATAATAATAATAATCGTTTATTCATCAAAAGGGGCACACTTACAATTTGGTATCAGAAACAAGTAAAATAGAGCACTGTTGCTTATTGCCTGAACTAGGTGGAACCTGTGTTTCAGGCTAGAAGGTGCATAAATACCTACTTAAAATAAATAAATTAACATTAAGAGAAATGTAAAAGTAAATGACTAAAATTACGACTTACATAGAAAAAATAAACAAACAACATGTCAGCAGTTTACTTGCAGACAACAAGTAAATCTTCTGTTTGTGCATAGGTCATGGGTTGTAAAAAAGTAATAATAGCCTTTTTACAGATAAAATAGTTCAACTTATATATACTTAGTTTTCTATTTAATCTATTGTACAGAAATGGGCCTAAAAATGTAAAGAATCTTTCCACAAAGACATGTTTGGAGGTTGCTTTAGAAATGCATACAATATCATTCCGTCTCTTGTTAGTATTGTCAGCATTGTACGTGAGCATGGTGTGCTGTTTTAATACCAGGTGCATAATAAATAGCTGGCGCACAGTCAGCACGTTGCAGGATTTATACAGCTGATCTGTGGGAAAGTAAAAGGGATGGAAATTCGCCACCTTTAAAATTGCTCTTTGAGCTCTTTCGAGGGGTAGCAGGATAGTTTTTGATGCGCCTCCCCATGAAATAATACAGTAGTGAATTATAGATTGACATAGCGCGAAATAAACTTGTGTGATTAGTTTAGGATCTGCAAAAGTTCGTATTTTTTTAAATACATATATTAATTTGCGCACTCTTTTAACGAGACTTTCAATATGATACTTAAAAGAGAGTGTGTCGTCAATTATAACCCCTAAGTATTTAATATTACTGGTTTTGAGGATAATGATCTCATCATGGTAATAAATACTTTGAGTATCGTACCTCGCTTTATTGTTCTCTTCCTTATTTCACCTTCCTTCCACAGCTTGTTCACCATCTCCAGCCGCACCCTTCAGCGAGCTGCTAGCCGCTGCTGTTCACCATCTGTAGGTGTTTATGCCCATTGATACTGTTACATCGGACCTACTAGAACATTCCAGAAAGCCAGTGATTACAGTGTGTGTACGTTAGAAGTTCGAGGGCATTCTATTATTATTAGTTTTAAAGTTAGATAGGTACAAACGCGCGACCTATTTATACAAAGACATCAGAATTTCGACCGTACGCCTAGGGCATAAGGTTCATATTTGGTTGTTTTGTACAAGTAGGTTATACCTACTATTTTTATTACCTGCGTAGGTACCTCTATTGTGTTTTTATGACCCTCTCGAATGTTCGTGGTTGTTCTGGTGTGTCTGTTGGGGAGTATAAATAGAGCGCTCAGGGCCGCGACAGTCAGTCTTGTTTTAGCGACACAACGAAGCGAATCCAAGTGAACTACAAGTGCGATATCTAAGCGAATAGTGATCAGTGGTGTATTTGTGATTAAGTTTTGATTGTTTTGTGATTAATAAAGTTATTGTGTTGTTTAATCGGTAGTAATTAATTTATCTCATACCCAGCTCGTAACAAATTGGTGTCAGAAGTGAGAGATAAATTATGCCAATCCTACCAAAGGACGACACGGACGGTATCCGTACCAGAAGTCAGCGACAGCAGGATATGGACCAAAGGCGGTTTGGGGATTCTCCGACACAGACACCGGGTGGTGTCCAGCCTACGTCACAGCCAGTCGCTGGCCCATCCGGAGTTTCTCCAGCATCAGGGGCGCCAGACTTGTCAGCTTTAATGGCGCTGCTGCAGGATCAAGCTCGCCGTCAAGAGGAGCAGGCTCGCCGTCAAGAGGAGCAGGCTCGCCGATTGGAAGAGCAACTGCAGCGAGACAAGGAGGAGCAGGCTCGCCGTCAAGAGGAGCAGGCTCGCCGTCAAGAGGAGCAGGCTCGCCGATTGGAAGAGCAACTGCAGCGAGACAAGGAGGAGCAGGCTCGCCGTCAAGAGGAGCAGGCTCGCCGTCAAGAGGAGCAGGCTCGCCGGTTGGAAGAGCAGTTGCAGCAGGACAAAGAGGAGCAGGTCCGCCGCCAGGACGAGCAGATGCTCCTCATAAAGGATCTGCATGCAAGTTTTGGCAAGGACATCAAGTTGATGAAAGAACAGGTCCACCAGCATGAGAATCGCATCTCGGAGGCCGAAGTTCAGATTGCTGGGGTAAAGAAGGCTTTGGGCGAACTGAAGACTGAAGGTGGAACTGTAGCTTCAGTGGTTGCTGCACCTTCTTCGCGTGGTTTCAAGGTTCCTCCATTCGACGGAACATCGTCGTGGTCGGCCTACAGAATCCAGTTTGAGGCCGTCATGAAGGCGAATGGATGGACCAAACCACAAGCCATGACCGCGCTCACCTTAGGCCTCCGAGACCAGGCCCTAACCATTCTCGAGGCACTCGGCAGGGATGTAACCTACGAGCAGCTGCTAGAGGCGTTGGAGTCCAGACACGGCGATGCGCACCTGGAGCACGTATTCCGTGCCAAGTTGAAGGACCGTTTTCAACGAAGTGCCGAGAACCTACAGCAGTGGGCTCTAGAAGTTGAAAAGCTCGTTCGGAAAGCCTACCAGTCTGCCCCTGCACTGATTGACGGAAATTTGGTACAGGCCTTCGTTGATGGAATACGTGACTTAGAAGTTAGAGCTGCCGTGAGACTGGGGCATCATGAGACCTTGAAGGACGCCTTGGCCCATGCCTTAGAAGTAGAGGCAGTGAGGCAAGACCACCGAACGCACCGTGTCAGGGAGGTTGTTGCATCACCTGTACGCGACCGGGGGTATAGTCCTAGGTGCTACACTTGTGGAGAAAGGGGCCATCTTCGGTCCAGCTGTCCTAAGCGCAGCACCCCGAGCGAAGATCAGCAGGGAAGAGTGGCTGAAGTGACTGCCCAGCTACAGCAGGGAAACGAGTAAATGCCAGGACTGGGGGGCGGGTGCTGGCTGGTATTGAAAAAGCCCCGAGAATCTTGATCTCGCAAGCACATGACGGGAACAGCCTGACCATCAAAGGCGAAGTCAATGGAACACCATGCAAACTGACGTTGGATACTGGAGCATCTCACACGGTCGTCAATTCCAAACTAGCAAGTCGGTTTCTTGGGGACTACTTCAATAAGCACGACCGTATACAGTTACTAACAGCTACCGGTCAGCACATAAACGTCCGAGGCAAGAAGGAGGTGGAGTTAAAATTGGGTGACAGATTTTACAAGCAGAATGTCATCGTGGCCGACATAGTGGACGATTGCATCTTGGGCTTGGACTTTATGCGGAAATATCGTTGTGAGATCGACGTTGATCAAGGAGTACTGAAATGTGGTTCGGAGGAAGTGTTCATGGAAGGTGCACCGTCAGGAAAAGTGTACTGCCTGAAGAAGATTGTTCTTCCCCGCAGATCAGAAACGATGGTGCCAATTAGTCTACCACAGAATTCTGGAAACAAAGGTCGGAGTGTTCTGATAGAAAGGGTGAACAATGACTTCCCATGGAAGATGGCACGAACTCTGGTCAAGGCCACCAACGTCTCAGCAGTACGTATACTGAATCCAAGTGACCAGGAGCAAGTGATTAAGAAGGGCACCTTGATTGGCACTTGCGAGGAAGTAGCTTGGATGCGTCAATTGCAAGATGTCCCTACCGGAAAAGAAATTCGTAGTTCAAAATTTGACGTGTCAACGCTTTTGGAAAACTGCGATTTAACTAAAGGAGAAATGGACAAGGCTAAGAAGATGTTACTTCAGTACGCCAACATTTTCTCTTCGAATGATGCTGACATAGGGAGAACTGGACTTGTTCAACACCAGATTAATACAGGTAACGAGTTACCAATCCGTCAGCGACCAAGAAGACTGCCAGTTGCACGAGAAAAAGAGGTAGAAACCATGATTGAGGGAATGGTGAAAGACGGTGTTATAGAGCCTTCATCGAGTCCATGGTGTTCTCCTGTGGTCCTGGTAAAGAAAAAGGACGGCAGTATGCGCTTCTGTGTGGACTATCGACGACTTAACGACGTCACGAAAAAGGACAGCTACCCGCTGCCTAGGATCGATGACACACTGGACACGCTGACTGGTATGAAGTGGTTTACCACACTTGATCTGAAGAGGGGCTACTGGCAAGTAGAAATAGACCCCAAGGACAAGGAGAAAACTGCATTCTCAACAGGAAAAGGGCTATGGCAGTTTAAAGTTATGCCATTCGGTTTGTGCAACGCTCCTGCGACGTTTGAAAGGCTGATGGAGCAAGTACTCGCCGGATTGATTGGAGACGCATGTCTTGTCTATCTAGACGACATAATCATCGTGGGCCGTACATTTGAAGATCACCTTAAAAACCTCAACCGAGTGCTGTCGAAAATCCAAACAGCAAATCTCAAGTTAAGTCCGAAAAAGTGTTCGTTTTTCAGACAGCAAGTGAACTTCTTAGGACACATAGTTTCGGGGGAAGGTGTTCAAACAGACCCAGAAAAAGTAGTCGCCGTCAAGGATTGGCCAGTTCCGAAAGACAAGACACAGGTCAGAGCATTCCTGGGTTTGTGCTCCTACTATCGAAGGTTTGTCAAGAATTTTGCCGACATTGCAAAACCTCTGCACAAACTCACTGAGGAAAAGAGGCAATTCTGTTGGGACGATGACTGCGACGTCGCATTTCAGGAATTAAAGAAACGTCTGTGCAACACACCTATTTTGGGATATCCTGACACTGAAAATGACTTCATAGTTGACACAGATGCCAGTAATACTGGAATTGGGGGCGTGCTGTCTCAACGGAAAGGAGACCGGGAGGTTGTAATAGCTTACTTCAGCAAGTCTTTATCTAAGCCTGAAAGAAATTATTGCGTTACAAGACGGGAGCTACTCGCTGTAGTAAAGACAGTGCAGCACTTCAGTAAATATTTGCTGGGACGTAAATTCCAATTACGAACTGACCATGCTGCACTGAAGTGGCTATTACAGTTCAAGAATCCAGAGGGGCAAGTGGCGAGATGGATAGAACTGCTCCAAGAGTTTGATTTCGTAACTGAACATCGCAGTGGGAGAACTCACGGTAACGCAGACGCCTTATCAAGAAGACCTTGTCCTGAAGACTGTAAGCACTGTGCCAGGCAAGAGACTAAGGAAGTAGTGCCCGTGAGGATGCTTAGAACGGATCTCAGCGATGAATGGAAGAATACCCTACAGCAGGCTCAGCAAAGGGATCCGGACATCAAACCGATCTTCGAATGGATCAAAGCTGGTGTTCCTAAACCCAAGTGGAGTGATGTGGCTGCGATGAGTTCCATTACAAAGAGTTATTGGGCGCAATGGAACAGCTTGGTGATCCAGGATGGAGTCTTGTGCCGTAAATGGGAAAACGCTAGAGGGGACAGCTGTCATCTACAAATGGTTGTTCCTAAAGCTAAGGTACCGGATGTTCTACGGCTCTACCATGATGGATGTTCTGGAGGACATATGGGGGTAAAAAGGACTCTCCTAAAAATTCGAGAACGCTTCTACTGGATCCACTGTCGAGATGATGTGGAGGACTGGTGTCGTAAATGTACCAGTTGTGCGGCCGTGAAAGGACCCCGTACACGCAGCAGAGGTGCATTAAAAGTGTACAACGTTGGAGCCCCTTGGGAACGGATAGCACTAGACGTTGCGGGACCATTTCCAGTAAGTGAGAGCGGAAACAAGTACTTCCTGGTGGTCATGGATTACTTCACAAAGTGGCCAGAAGTCTTCGCCATTCCTAACCAAGAAGCAACAACTGTCGCAGATAAATTAGTTCAAGAAGTATTCTGTCGTTTTGGAGTACCCTTAGAAATACACAGCGATCAAGGAAGAAATTTTGAATCGCAGGTATTTCAAGAGACTTGTCGGTTAATGGGTACCCATAAAACCAGAACCACCTCTTACCACCCACAATCCGATGGAATGGTAGAACGATTCAACCAAACGTTGGAGAGATATCTGGCGAAAGTTGTGAAAAGCCGGCAAAGGGATTGGGACAAGCACATACAGCCGTTTCTGCTGTCTTATCGAAGTGCAGTCCACGAAAGTACGACTGTGACACCAGCCTTCGCGAACTTTGGAAGGGAATTACGGTTACCTGCTGATTTAATCACTGGAACTCCCCCTGATGCTCCATGTAGCGTAACAGATTACGCGAATGACTTGCGTAATAAGTTGAACGATGTTTATGAGCATATCCGACAATCCAGCCAACAGATGTCTGAGAAGATGAAGACCCGTTATGATCGGAAGGCAAACGGTAGGGGTTTCGACGAGGGTTCACTGGTGTGGTTGCATAACCCAGTGCGGAGCAAGGGGAAGTCTCCGAAGTTACAAGCAAAATGGGATGGGCCATACCGAGTCGTGACTAGGATCAACGATGTCACCTACCGAATACAGAAGGGTCCACGAGGTGCGCCTAAGATTGTGCATGTAGACCGGTTGGCGCGACACTACGGGACTAATGATGCTCGGGACGAGCATGTCTAAGGAGGGGGCAGTGTTACATCGGACCTACTAGAACATTCCAGAAAGCCAGTGATTACAGTGTGTGTACGTTAGAAGTTCGAGGGCATTCTATTATTATTAGTTTTAAAGTTAGGTAGGTACAAACGCGCGACCTATTTATACAAAGACATCAGAATTTCGACCGTACGCCTAGGGCATAAGGTTCATATTTGGTTGTTTTGTACAAGTAGGTTATACCTACTATTTTTATTACCTGCGTAGGTACCTCTATTGTGTTTTTATGACCCTCTCGAATGTTCGTGGTTGTTCTGGTGTGTCTGTTGGGGAGTATAAATAGAGCGCTCAGGGCCGCGACAGTCAGTCTTGTTTTAGCGACACAACGAAGCGAATCCAAGTGAACTACAAGTGCGATATCTAAGCGAATAGTGATCAGTGGTGTATTTGTGATTAAGTTTTGATTGTTTTGTGATTAATAAAGTTATTGTGTTGTTTAATCGGTAGTAATTAATTTATCTCATACCCAGCTCGTAACAATACTAACTACTTCTGTACCATGGGCGGGGAGAAGGAAGCATGATCAGGGCGGTCAATCCTGCCCATGACTATGCCACTTCTTCTCAAGCTGTAAATAGAAATAAGCGTTAGCGCCACACTCATGCACCATTAAGGATATAAGGGGTTGTATAGCTCATACATCCCCGTCTCTAGCAGTTGCATAGGTTCACTCTCTTAGCCAACCCTCGCACTCTTTTGCCCAAGGCTCTATAACGCTAAGCAGTTGCATTAGTTCAGACCCTCTCTTGGCCAACCCTTGCACTCAACTGCCCAAGGCGTCCCCAACACTAAGCAGTGGCATTCGTTCAGACCTTCTCTTGGCCAACCCTTGCCCTCTCCTGCCCCAGGAATCCCCACTAAGCAGTTGCATTCGTTCAGACCCTCTCTTGGCCAACCCTTGCCCTCTACTGCTCCTCTAGGAATCCCCAACTCTTACAGTTCTTTACTTTACTTTAACTCTACAGTTCTTTAGGATCTGACCCTCATGGCCGTCCATTCCAACTCTAGGCCTTTAAGCTTTCATAAGCCAGACTTGCCAAGCTGCACGCTTGGTAGATTATCAGTAGGTACGTACCATAATATTGATGAAACATGTGTGTTCTACGCTTTAATTTTTCTGTTGTCATAGAGCATCATTCTCTATAATCTGTGTACGTCTTTTTCAACTTCCTCTTGTCAAAAAGTCATCGAGGTGAGAACACGTTATTTCTCTGATCTTTTATCATTTTCCTATTTTGTATGTGCCTATTAAGTTTAAAGACCAAATTATGTTATTGATGACTCGCTATTCGTGAACTGCTTGATAATCAAGAAATACAGGAATAGTTACCGAAACATCTTGTTTTAATCTCACCGCATGCCACCTATGTTGCCCACAGAAGATTGGCCACCACCTTCATATATAATTTACTTCACAGTGCAAACAACCGCTCTGTTCAGATAGTCCGTAATAACAGGTTATGGGCCCAGAAAACTTATATGCAGAAAAAGTGATTACATGTGCACGTGTGCAGAAGTCAAAATATAACCTATTTTATTATTACTACTTGGCTGTGGCGCGGTGGTGATTTTGCGTAGGCGGTGTGCTTCGAAATGGGCTCGCCTAGTCGTCAAGAAGCAAGCAATGGAAATGCTGCTTTGCAAGGTAACTATAGCTTGTCATCTTCTATAGAAAAGTTGGAAGGAGTATCTAACTATTTGAACTGGAAATTTGCTATTAGAATGCTGCTTACCATGGATGGCTTGTGGAATGCAATCGAAGGCACAGAGACTGATCTGATGAAGGATCAGCGTGCTTTGGCGCGTATAGCTTTGAGCATTAAGCCGGCACTTTATCAATATATCAGGAATGCTACTACAGCTAAAAGTGCATGGAAAAATTTAGCTGATATATTTGAAAATAAGGGCTTGTTACGGCGTGTGCTACTTTTGAGACAGCTGCATAGAATTGAATATACTCAGTTTTTAAACATGTCTGAATACATACAGGGTGTCATGACTCTTGTGCAGCAGCTCTCGGATATTGGCCGTAAGACTGATGATGCTGAAGTCGCAGAGATTTTGTTGAGTGGTCTACCTCAGGAATTTGAATACTTGGTTTCTAATCTTGAAACAGTATGTTTAACCAATAATCTCACTAGTGAGATTGTACGAACTCGACTTTTACAAGAAGAGCTGCGTAGAAGTGATGGTGCAACGAACAATAACAAAGCTTTAATTTCGAAGAACTCATCAAAGAAGAAGACTATTGTCTGTCATTACTGCAATAAGCCTGGACATGTCAAGGCCAAATGCTACAAAATGAAAAATGACAAGAAGAATGAGTCTACAAGCTTCGCTTCAGCTTTGTTTGTTCATCAAAGTAGTGCATGGTTCATCGACTCTGGTTGTACATCTCATATGACAAATTGTAAAGACAATATGGTGAATTATAAAGACTTTAATTGTAATCAAAAACACACTACAGTTGCTGCAGCAAATAATGAACATTTAAGATGTAGTGGTGTAGGTGATTTAATGGTTAACTTTGGAAATGAGGTAAGACAACTTAAAAATGTTTTGTATGTGCCACAGATAGCCACTAATTTAATATCAGTAAGTAAATTCATAGAAAGTGGGCTTACTGTTGTATTTGATGGTAGTGGGTGCAGCATTTATGATGGTAAAGTCTCTGGCAACCGTATAGCTCTTGTGAGGTGTGAGAATGGAATTTATAAACTAAATTGTAATATTGTCAAGTCTTTGCACAATAGGGTGTATTCTTCCAAACTTTTGAGTAGTGTGCAAAAGACAGAGAGTACCGCAGTAGCTGTGTCTACTGAGCTATGGCATCGCAGGTTGGGACATTTAGGTCTGAGAAGTATGAGTACTCTGAAAGGTCACGTGTCTGGAGTAATGTTTCAGGATAACCAGGACAGTTTGAAGGACTGCATTCCCTGCCTTGAGGGGAAGCTGTCAACACAGCCGTTTCCCAAAGGAGAGGGCAAGCGTGCCGAGCGACCATTGGAGTTGATACATTCAGACGTCTGCGGACCAATGCGTGACTACAGCTGGGGGGGTGCAAAGTATTTGGTTACTTTTACAGATGATCACACAAGAAAAACGTTTGGATACCTAATGAAGTATAAATCTGAGGTAATGTCCAAGTTTATTATTTTTAAGGCTATGGTTGAGAGGCAAACTGGATTGAAGATTAAATGCTTACGTTCGGACAATGGTGGCGAGTATGTCAATCATAGGTTTTCTGGATTCTTAAGTAAAGAAGGAATTGTACATCAGACTACAGTTCCTTACTCGGCCCAGCAGAATGGTGTTTCAGAGCGTCTTAATCGGACACTCATTGAAAAAGCGCGATGCATGCTGCAGGAAGCAGGTCTTAGTAAGCCTTATTGGGGAGAGGCGGTAAATACTGCAATTTATTTGAAAAATCGGTCTCCAACGACGGTTTTGTCTGGACAGATTCCTGAGCACCTGTGGTCGGGATCTAGGGTTGATCTGAGCCACTTAAGGGTTTTTGGTTGCATCGCTTATTCTTTGGAGCCTAAGCATAAGCGTGGTAAGCTTGATGCTAAGAGTAAAAAATATATTTTTGTGGGGTATAGTGAGACCTGTAAAGGGTACAGACTATCAGATCCAATGAATCCTAGAAAAATTGTGTTGTCAAGGAATGTTGCATTTTTAGAAGATAGATTTTATAATAGGAATGTAAATGAAAATGATAATGATGACATTAATTACAATGAAATTATTTTACAGAATAATTGTTTTGACAAGAGCAATGAATTTGTTATGAATAATAATAATTTAAATAATTCTATTGAAATAAATTCTAGTCAAATAAATTTAAATGAATGTAGTAATAAGGATATGACTAGTGACACAACCAATTCGTTGGAATTAAATGATGGTTCTCAAATTTCAGTCACCACAGACGAGGAGCATTACTGCACAGGCAGTGAGGATGAGTCCCGCTGTGCAGACTCATCGTCGGCGAGTCACGAGTCTGTGACTTCGTCATCGCCGGACGCGTCTGTTCGAGGGGAAGGAGAAACAAGTACAACGACTGAGGCTAATACCCGCCCTATACGAAGTACTCGTTCAATTCCGCCATTGAGGTATTGTGATTATGACATTTCAATGTATGTCGGTAATATTGAGGAACCATCTGATTATGAAGAGGCTATCTCTTGTTCGGAAGCCGCTGAGTGGCGTGCAGCGATGCAGAGTGAGTATGACTCGTTAATTGCAAATGAAGTATGGAAGATCGTGAGTCGCCCTACAGGGAAAAATGTTATTAAGTCCAAATGGATATTTAAGCGTAAACACGATGCTTCTGGAAACTTTATAAAGTATAAAGCGCGATTGGTTGCCAGAGGGTTTACACAGAAACATGGGGTTGATTATAATGAGACTTTTTCCCCAGTGGTTAGGCACTCGACTATGCGAATTTTGTTTTCATTGGCAAATGATTTAAATCTCAGTATAGATCACATTGATGTAGCTTGTGCTTTCTTGAATGGTAACTTAAACGAAACAATATTTATGGAACAACCTATTGGTTTTGATAATAGAGATAACTCCAAGGTGTGTTTATTAAAGAAGAGTATTTATGGCTTGAAACAAGCTAGTAAAATGTGGAACAGTAAAATTCATGATTTATTAAATAATAATGGTTATGTACAAAGTCAATGTGAACCATGTGTTTATGTAAAGAAAGAGAAGAATGATTTAACCATAATTGCTCTATATGTTGACGATTTCTATATATTTTATACTGAGAACAGTGTCATTCAAAAAGACTTAGTAAACCTATTAGAAAAGAAGTTCAATGTAAAGAACCTTGGCCCATTGAAAAGCTGCCTTGGTATTAATGTAACAAGAGATAAGACAAAAGGTATTTTAAAACTGGACCAGACTGATTATATTAATAAATTATTATTGCGGTTTGGTATGGGTAATTGTAAGACTGTATCTACACCTATGCCATTAAATTGTAAATTACTGAAAGCTGAAAATGTAAGCGAGAGCAATGATAATTTCAGGCAATTGTTAGGCTCATTAATGTATTTAGCTGTATGCACTAGGCCTGATATTGCTTATGTATGTAGCCAGTTGAGCCAATTTAATAACTGTCACGATAATAGTCATTGGCAAGCTGCTAAACGTGTTTTACGTTATTTGGCGGGGACAATTAATTATAGCTTACTATTTGTAAGAAGTAATAAATTGAGTTTAGCTGCTTATACTGATGCAGACTGGGCTAATGATATAACTGATCGTAAGTCTTATACTGGGTACGTTGTGAAGCTAGGTAATAATACAATAAATTGGGAGTCACGGAAGCAACGCTGTGTAGCATTATCTACTACGGAGGCTGAATATATTTCAATTTCTGATGTTTGTAAAGACATATGTTTTATTAAGAGTCTGTTGTCAGAGATATTCTGTTTAAATGTAGAGTCAATTGTTTATAATGACAGTCAAAGTGCAATTAAGTTGTTGGAATGTAAAGAGTACTGTCATAAACGAACAAAGCACATAGATCTCAGATATCATTATGTAAAAGACCTAATAAATAATAATATTGTAAATGTAAATTATTTACAGACTGAAAAGATGATAGCAGATGTGCTTACCAAACCGCTTAGCTCTAAGAAACATATGGATTTTATTAAGGACATGAACTTATGTGTTGTGTAGCATGTCTGTGTGTGTGTGTTTTTTTTTATAGGCATATAATTGTTGACTCTATATAAATAATAATGTAAAGCGTAAGGGGAAGTGATGAAACATGTGTGTTCTACGCTTTAATTTTTCTGTTGTCATAGAGCATCATTCTCTATAATCTGTGTACGTCTTTTTCAACTTCCTCTTGTCAAAAAGTCATCGAGGTGAGAACACGTTATTTCTCTGATCTTTTATCATTTTCCTATTTTGTATGTGCCTATTAAGTTTAAAGACCAAATTATGTTATTGATGACTCGCTATTCGTGAACTGCTTGATAATCAAGAAATACAGGAATAGTTACCGAAACATCTTGTTTTAATCTCACCGCATGCCACCTATGTTGCCCACAGAAGATTGGCCACCACCTTCATATATAATTTACTTCACAGTGCAAACAACCGCTCTGTTCAGATAGTCCGTAATAACAAATATCTCTTCAGGGGGGAGCCTTTCATAAACTAGCCTTGTCAATCTGCCACGTGCCACCCACGAGGCCAGCTCGACACAGGCTCTTTTAACAGGTGGCTTTCATCAGCCTGCCTTGTCGATCTGCCGCATGCTACCCATGAGGCCAGCTCGACACAGGCTCGATCAGTACAGCGTTACTTGTTCTACATCATATCTAATGATCTACAAGCACCGCCACCAGCTAACAACTTTAGCCTCATGCTTACTCTCATAATAGCAACTACTCAAAAGCTACTTATGGCTACTTAACTTAGCTCTACTTAGCGCAATTCAGGGGGAACTTAGGGGGCTACTTAGCTTTCACACAGCACTCTGTTGACGAGCGACTCGTCAGTTCCACTTTTACTTGTAAACCGCAGAACACGCCGGCAAAGATCATCGCATCACAGGCAACGACACTTGCTTTTTGGCGGGATCTTATTATAACCTCTTTCTCTGTGGACCTTACCACAGATAAACATCTGTCATTACAGAGTAACTTTTTTTTTTTTTTTTTTTTTGTTTGTGATTACAGAGTAACGATGCGTTGGTATTGCCATGTAATTTCTATTATTTATAATTATTTTATTCACATTCGCGTTACGACGCGACATCTCTGTCGGGGCGCTTAAGTTCAGCAGCATATGCCGTTAGAAAAATCCGTCAATTCACTGATGTGGATACCGCTAGACTGGTATATTTTAGTTACTTCCTTAGTATAATGTCTTACGGTATTTTGCTATGAGGACGGGCTGCTGATATTGAGTTTATATTTATTCTGCAGAAAAGAGCCATCAGAGCCATATACAATCTTCGTAGGCGCGATTCTCTAAGGGAACGGGGAAGAAAGTAGTTTTTAGTAGTAGTTTCTTGTGAGGCCTATGAGGGTGGCATGATCATGTCAATTCATGTCTGATAAAACTCTCTATAAAATAAATAAAGATTAAAAAAAAAAAACTCGTTGACAGCTTGGTGTCTCAAAAGACAATATTTACCCATTTAAAAAACGTTTTGTGACTTTGAATATACTCTGTGTACAATGTTGTTGTTTCGCTAGCAACTAATATCTATTATAATCTGTGTTGTTATTGTACTGATTACTGAATGACAGTTTTAGCATGGAGTTTTAGTTAATTTATTGTGTTCTGTCACTTCTGTGCAGTTGGAGGTGAAACAGACTTGTTTTTGTTTGATGGTCTATCATTAGATGTACGGGATATTGGCAAAATTGTGGTGACTCTTCCACAAAAGCCATTAACTAAGAGTTGAAGTTGACTTGGTTTTGTTTTCGAAATGACAGATAGTGCTACAGGAAAATAACATGTGAAGAGTCGTCATCATGAGGATGTTCGTGAGTTAAATAAAATGTTTATGTGAATGTGGCATTGTGTTCAGATCGGACGCGCCAGTGTTCCGAGTCCGACGGTTCCGCAAGTGCCGTGTGCCGGCAATATAAAAGTTCTCTGTGTGTGCCGGTGTGTCAGTGAATGCCATACGAGGCTGCGCAGCTCGGAGCATGCAGGGCGAGATCGTGGTGCGCGAGGCGACGGCGCGGGATTGGGAGGCACGCGCTCAGCTCGTGCGTCGCAGCATCACTGATTATGATCTCGACGCTTTTTTACTGTTTTTCTTTCAAGAGGTATGTACGTGATGTGAAGTAGGTATGTCTAGACATATCGCACAATTCGCACACCTAGATCTAAACTGAGACAACTCAAACAAGGTCGGTTTTTTTTTGTTTTTTTTTCTCTTCTAAGACGTTGTACTTTATATGTACCCAGCACCTTAAGAGTCTTTATTTGCGTTTTCTTTACAAGCCAGTACATTATTGTGAAATTGTGGCAATGTGTTGCAGAATATGTCGATATCATTGGAACGTGTGCTGATTTCATTATAACCTCTCATCAGCCGGTTCATAGGTGCAAATGAGCCAAGATTCGTTTTTGATGTGGATATTTGAAATATATCTGTACTACGCTGAGATCTATAAAAAGTACAACAAGGTATAGATAAAGCAATTTCAGCTAGTACGGAGTACCGTAGATGCCGAGTGTATTTTTTTGTATGTGCTCAATGCGGTTAACATGGACGTGGTATTTGGGGTGCCAGACGGGAGACGCATAGTCTAACGTACTTCGTACTAGTGTGTTGTATAAAAGTTTGAGGGTTGAGGTACACCGTAGAGATGTGATATACCTGCCATTCTCCATACCCGGCCTTTAAGTTATGGGTATCACTAAATACCTGGTACAAATACCACTAAGTACTAATACTTCTAAGTATTTGGGTGTGGTAGGATTTCGATAAGTAAACGTATGCGATAATTATGGTATGCCTCCAATATAATGTAGGTACGATGTTTCAAGTACCTATAGGTACGTAATTATGCATTATGAGATATGAAATTCTAATTATTACTAATTTATAAATTATAAGTCCTCTAATATTAGGTATATTAGAGGACTTATATTCTAACTGACTTATAACTAAGAAGAATACCTAACCTAAGTACTATCTAAATAATATTTACACTTTCTTGAATATATTTACACCACAAAGTTGTTACACATTAATAAAAGCTATTATTATTGAATAATTATACGTGTCTACTATACACTTTTCTAGATAAAAACAAACAGGTGTAACGTAATCGCAATCACAACTGACGCAAAAAATCAAAACATTGTCGACCTAAGTACCACTAGACAACGTAAACATTCAAACACGTAATAATATTCCCTAACAAAAACAAACTAAGGAACTCTTTCACGTCGTGACAAAAAATGTAATTATGCTATTATGTTCCTTATGCACGTAAAAATAAGTACCCATTTTGTCTAACTAAATTGAATCAACCGAATGTTCATAAAGCACGAATGACGTTTCGGGTCCCTTCGCGGTAAGCTGTCGGGTTGCTTCGGCGTACCGAACTACCGATAAAACTGGGCGCTTGTGGTAGCGGTTCGTATCGTACTATGCGTCTGACGTCATACCTTCAAGGTATTTACCCAGTATTTCGGTCCGTACCCGGTCTATGTACTGGGAAGCACATACTTGGTATATATACCTCTTCTAGTATATACGTCTCATCTCTAGTACACCGGAAATCTTTGTATGTCCTTCTGACAAAACCAGACATTTTAGAGGATTTGGAGATTATATTGTCGAAATGATTCCTTTTTTAACCTCTCATTTCCACTTTGCACTTCTTAATTTGCCTGATCATTGTTAATTTCATTGACAACTAGAGTGTGTGTCGTAGCTGACGCTGCAGGTGTGCGTGCTGTGCGGCGCGGTGATGTTCATCTTCATGGGCGCCGGGCTGGCGGCGTGCGCGAGCGTCGTGCCGCTCGCCGCCGCGGCCGTGGCGCTGGCCGTGCTGCTGTGGCACCGCGCGCTGGCCGACACGCACGCGCAGCGCCTGCGCGCCGAGCTGCGCGGCTTCGTGGCGGAGTACCGCGGGCCGCTGGTCAGCGAGCCGCGCGGCCCCACGCCCGTGGTGGCGCGTGCCAGCCCGGGCGCGGCCGCGACGCACTGCCGCGTGGTGGGCACGGCCAGCGTGGCGGAGCGCTGGGGCCCGCGGCGCGGCGGCTGGGTGCAGGGGCTGGCGGTGGCGGCGGCGTGGCGGCGGCGCGGCGCGGGCGCGGCGCTGCTGGCGGCGCTGCACTGGAGCTGCTGGAGGCGCGCGCCACTGAGCTGCAGGGCGCCGCGCGCTGTCTGCTGCACAACGCAGGGTGACTACCTACTGACTGCTTATCGCGATCACTGACGGCGGTGTGGACTGGGAGATCTACAATCTTTAGTTCGTTTCTTGAGCGACATTCCGCGTCAGAGGCGGTAGGAAAGGTCACAATGTCAGGAAAAAATTATAACAGAATTTGTTGAAAAAAATATTTAATAGGCTAATTATATAATGAGCACTTGTTTCGTCCCTGGGCAGGTGGGAGATCCGCGGCTCTTACGCGCGTCCGCTGCTGGGCGGCGCGCTCGAGTTGCACATGACGCAGCTGGCGCTCGAGCTGCCGCACGCGTGACGTCACGCCGCACCCACCACACGTGAATCTCGAATCACAACTCGGCAAACATTGCTTTTAAGAACACTCGTACAATATTAAAATTTACATTATTTTTTACAAACATGTTGATTTATTTTCGAGTTCCATTTTTTGACTCGTCGAAGTGGAAGTGACTCGTTGTGCCCGAGGTTGTCTGCTGACGCTATTCTTTGCGTTGAACAGTAGTTGTAATTTGGACGCTCCTACCAATGCCTAAAAGAACAATATTTTTTACAATTCTTTATTTACGAATGCCTTTAGTAAAGAAGTAAATTACGAGTTTGGGACCCCGCGTACTACGCGGTCGCGAAAAGTCGTGGGAGTTTTGGCCGGACCGGCCGCTATCTTGAACATGACTGACAGACCAAATTCTGTGCCCGGTCAGAGCTTCTGCGGCCAAAAGTCGTGATCGCGGTAGTACGCGAGGTCCAATAGAAATGTTTATGAGGGGTTGCGGTACCTTAGGAGAGGTTGCACGAGACGGCGGTCGACCATGACACGCGGGGTTGCGATAGTCCTAGAGAGGATCCGACAACTGGGTCTCCAGGTGGCACTGCACAAGTCCGAGGCCCTGTGCTTTCATGAGCCTCGAAATGCGCCACCGTAGGGGATCCTCATTGACGGTAGGAGGGGTATCCATCGGCGTCGAGGCGACGTTGAAGTACCTAGGACTCGTCCTCGACAGCCGGTGGAACTTCGTGGAGCATTTCCGACGTTTGGCCCCCAAACCGGAACGGACCGGGGCTGCCTTCAAACGCCTCCTGCCGCTGGCTCTACGCGGGGCCGTGCGGTCCATGGCCCTTTACGGGACCCCAGTGTGGGCGCGTTCATTGAGACGGCGAGCCGCCCATTTCCTGAACGCGCTCCAAAAGGTGGTAGCCGTAAAGTTGGTCCGTGGGTACCGCAATCACTCCCGCGAGGCGGCGTGCCTGGTTGCCAGATTGCCGCCATGGGATCTGGAGGCGATACTACTCGCGCGCCTGCACGAATGGTGCGCGGAGGCACTACGCCAGGGGGAAACTCCGCTACCGCGGCAGACTGCCGCTCAGCGGTCAGACCTCCGCTGTGATCTCATGGCGACACGGAGAGAGGGACTGTCGTAACCTCGTGCAGGGCACGCCACGATAGTAGCCATAAGTCCTCTCTTTGAAGAGTGGCTCGAGAGACGCCACGGCGTCCTCACCTTCCGTCTGACGCAGGTCCTCACGGGACACGGAAGGGAACCTCGCGGAGACGGAATGAGAAGCCGTCACCTCCTTCTGCGATGTAGTCATGCTAGCGAAAGAGGTGGCGGAACGCGAGAGGAAGAGAACTTTTCGCCTCAGCCGCCGCGGGAGACGCACCGGGCGTGCACCGTAGGCGTGACCCGTGGACGGTGAGCTCTGGGCTAGCTCGCGCGCGCCGAGCAAGAGATGTCAGCAAATTGAAGGGGCCCCGTATGGGCCGAAGCCTGCCGGGGCTGCGGGACTGTTCGAAAGAGATACCGCGGCCCCGGAACATGTATGGGTTTTAGTCAGTAAGACAGTCCCTCCCGTTACGCCCAGAGTGGGTAAAGTTATTTGATGATTTCCCATCCGTAAAAAAAGGGGTTGCGGTACCTTGAGTCTGTCGGGTCGGTGCGTGTCGCTGGCGGTGGCGGGCGGCGGCGCCAGGTGCGCCAGCAGTCGCGCCCGCGCCTCCCCCTCCCCCTCTCCCTCCGCACCCGCCAGCAGCCGCCCCGCCAGCTGCACGCACAGGTCGCGCGCGTCCGCGTCGCACGCGCGCCACGCGCCCGCCGCGCGCGCCACGCGCTCCAAGCTGTCCGGCCGCTCCGGCCGCTCCTGCACGAGCTGCTCGCGACACAGCAGCGCCTGCAGCGCAGCCTCGCACAGCGCCCACGCCGCGCGGTCGGCGCCCCCGCCGCCCCCGCTGCGCAGCGCGTCGCTGAGCTGCAGGCGCACGCGCGCCTCGGGCAGCGCCTCCAGCAGCACGGCCGTCAGCTGCGACACCTGACACACAGAGCATCAGACACGAGGGCTCTCGAGAAGCAACTGAACATTTTAGTACTGAGCTTATAAGACAAAGTTATGAGCACCGCTCTCGTGTCACCTGTGCGGGCGTAGCGCAGTCGTCGAGCAGCGCGTGCAGAGTGCGCGCGGCTGGGCGGCGCGCTTGCGAGTCCCGCGCCACCGCCGCCACGCACAAGAGCGCGGCGCCGCACTGCAGCTCGTCGTCCGGCCACGGCCTCGGACAAGCGGCAAGCGCCGCCGCCAGCGCGTCCACGGCGGGCGCGGCGGGCGCGGCAGGTGGCAGGTCGGCGGCGGGCGGCGGCAGGAGCGGCGCGAGCGCGGCCCACAGCGCGGCGGCGGGCGGCGCGGCGCGGGCCGCGCGAGGCGTGTCGTGCACGCGCAGCGCGGCGGCGGCGGCGGCCAGCGCCAGCTCGCCCTCGGAGCCGCTGGAGTCGCTGTGGCGCAGCTCGGCCACGCGCTCGTCCCGCTGCACGCGCAGGTGCAGCTCGTCCCGCTGCGCGCGCAGGTGCAGCTCGTCCCGCTGCGCGCGCAGGTGCAGCTCGTCCAGCTGCCGGTCGCGCTCCAGGTCGCGCGCGCGTTGCTCCGCCAGCTCCTCGGCGCTCGGCATCACGAACGTGCTCTGTTCACGCGAGACTTGCGATCAGTATGTCATGGTGCCTTTCCATGCTTGCCAAGGCGTACGAGCGTGTAAAGATTGTTTAACATGGTTTGCGTGAGCTTGTAGACGCTTGTCTCAGATCCGGTCTAGTGACGGTTTTAAGCCACAGTTCAAAGGGTGCTTGCGGCAAGCGCTTGCGACGCATTCACACGTTGGTGCGAGCGTCAGCTGAGGGTCAGCAATTTGTGTAAGACCTGCACAAAAGCTGCTAAACCCAAAAGCTTGACACGAGATTTACCTGTGTAGATAAACAAGTAAATTAAATAAATTGATTGAATAGATTTTTTTTTTTTTTATTTACTTTGATCTCGGGACAACTATAAGTTGTGGAATAATACTAGTTGTGCAGACTGGGCACACTTGTGTGGTACTGGGTTGGTGAAGAATAAAACCACTAATTGCTTCTTTCTTCTATTTCTCCTTCTTTATTAGGAGAGTGTTCCTTGAGATTGGCTGGCCGACGACTGTGTCGAACCACCAAAATGGCACGTCTTTTATACAAAAACTAAGGCGCGTCGCTCACACGAACTAAAATCGAGGCGGCGTCAAAGCGCGGGCGCACAATTACATAGAATGTGAAGGAAGCACAGCCGTGTGCGCCTCGACTCCACGTAAAGACCTATCCTCGGACGGCGGCGGCGCCGGCGCCTCGACTTTCCAGTGAGCGATTCGCCTAACTAGCCCGCCCTTCGTTCGCGTGAAGTTATGATATCGCAACGCATCGCCTGCTCAACGGAAGCTTTTTTTTCCCGCTTGCAAGTTTTCTTATTGCTGCTCCGCTCCTATTGGTCTTAGCGTGATGTTATGTAGCCTCCTCGAATGGACTATCCAACGCAAAAATAATTTTTCAATTCGAGCTGGTAGTTCCTGAGATTAGCACGTTCAACTAAACAAATAAACAAACTCTTCTGCTTTATAATATTATACTAGCTTCTGCCCGCGACTTCGTTCGCGTGAAGTTTTGATATCGCAACGCATCGCCTGCTCTAAGCTTTGTTCCCGCTTGCAACATTTCCTATTGCTGCTCCGCTCCTATTGGCCATAGCGTGATGTTATATAGCCTATAGCCTTTCTCGATAAATGGACTATCGAACGCAAAAATAATGATTCAATTCGAGCCGGTAGTTCCCGAGATTAGCGCGTTCAACCTAACAAACAAACTCTTCTGCTTTATAATATTAAATAATATAGATATAGTATAGATTGTTAAGCGATTGACCAATCAAATTCTAGTTAAAATTTACAAAAAATGCGGGAAAAGCTTAAATTCAATCAGAACAAGGCAAAAAGGCGCGAAAACATTGTGCACATTACCTTAAGTAAGTACTGCGAAACTTAACCGTAATCGGAACTGCATGACAATATTGGCGTTTTTAATCAACTTTTCCTATATGTAAACCTATATAAAACTATGTATTTATGAGATCTATATATCACGGACTATCATATAAACATATAAAATCATCAATACATACGTAATAAAACTTATATATCTTAACACTAAGTCTACCATGTTGAGAACAAAGATAAAAAACTAAGTTTATATTCACTATACACTATATACTGTCCTATCAGTGTCTATATCGCACTTTGCCCGTTTCACTATATTTAATTGTCCCCACACACTAGTTGATAGTAAAAGTTTTGTAGGAAAGGTTTATTTTATTATTTTCAGTGCATTTGAATAGAAGCTTGTTCTTTTTTCCCATTTCAAAGATAAACACTTGCAGAGGTCCAAATATCCCTCCACCACCGCTAGGTTACTAAATGTTTAGCTTCATTTATACCGCCGCTAGATAACTCGCGTTGAAGTTTGAATTTTAGTAGCAATCAAGTCACAGGAGTGGAAAGAACCACCCACCAACCACTGCAAAATGTGGGCGTTGCAACAACTGCCTGCAGAAAAGTCTCAACAAATAATCATCCTTTCAGCCGAAAGACGTCCACTGCTGGACATCGGCCTCCCCGAAGAGTCGCCACATTGACCGGTCCCGTGCGACTCGCATCCAGCGGATTCCCGCGACCTTCACCAGGTCATCGGTCCACCTAGTGGGTGGCCAAAAACAACAAATAATGCAAACAGTGCAAGGTGTTTGACGGTTTGCTTGATATACGGTTACCTAAACTCGTGTCGCTGCATGACAATCAGTTTGGGTTTAGGCCTAAGTTATCTACAGATAGTGCAATACTGTGTCTCAAGCGTACTGTCAGATACTACACAGATCGAAAAAAACCAGTGTACGCGTGCTTCCTCGACCTGTCCAAGGCCTTTGACCTGGTCTCGTATAATCTGTTGTGGCAAAACCTTGAGGGCATAAACATGCCGCATGAACTTGTGAACATCTTCAAGTATTGGTACGAACACCAGGTTAACAATGTTAGATGGTCGGGTGCATTATCGGAGCCGTATAGACTTGAATGTGGGGCGAGACAAGGTGGGTTGACTTCACCCACACTTTTCAATCTCTACATGGATGCACTCATCGTCGCGCTCAGTAGTCGGCATGTAGGCTGCCATGATGATGATGTTTGTGTAAACAATCTTAGTTACGCAGACGACATGTGTTGGAATGGACTGTATTGAATTAAAGAGGTGGATACTTTAACACTTTTATTATATACTAGCTGACCCACGCAACTTCGTCTGCGTCACATAAGAGGGAAAAAGCTACCTACTACTACTACATTTTTTTTTTCCTAAGAACCTTCTCCTGACAATAACAAACACAACAAAAAAAGAATCAGCCAAATCTGTCAAGCCGTTTTCATGCTATGTCGTGACAACGGAAAACGGGTTTCATTTTTATAATATAGATTAGAGGTCGAAAATAGCTTATATTTGAAGCGGGGCACAAGAGTTTACACTGTTAAATGTTCCTGTTACATAAGGAATGTACATAACGTATTACGACGTGGGGAACGTGGGACTCATTTACTTATTAACTTTGTTACGACACTAGGTAACTGATAAGAACTATGAATCTACTTTATATCTTTGACAATCTGTCTGATATGGAGCTCTTCCTTGACTTCTTGAAGACTTCTCCTTGATTCACTGGTTGAATGAAGTTATTACTTATTTCTACTTGTTCTTATTTGACTCGATTCTCGATTAAATAATCGGTTCCCCTTACATAGATTATTACGCCATTGCAAGTTGTGGGGGCACTATTGCGTCTTTCTGGGACCTTTAATCAATCATAGCCCGTGAAAATGGACTTTCCCATTAGCTGATGCAATAGTTTAACTTATTGCGTAATATCTCCCTTTGGACAAGTACTGACTTGACCAATATCCCCTCCACAAAAGCTGATGCAACATCGCAAATCATTGCGTAAGGCTTAAGGCCTTTTAGTATATAATAGTTCGGGGGTAGACAGACATAGAGGTCCCCGTTATTTTCCTAAAAACTACTTATACTAGGGTTACATTTTGTGAAGGGCTCGTCGTCCGTTACATCTCTCCCCCCGGCGTAGCCTGCGCAGCCTTCTCTTCCTTTTGTAGAACGACGAGCTTGCTGACCGGACGCTTGAAGACGCCGGTCCTCGTTCTCACGTCGACTACTCTGATGCCGCCGTCAGGTCCCGGGTAGATGTTCTCGACGACTCCCAGTGGCCACACGTTTCGTGGCAGGGTGCTGTCGGCGATGATGACGACGTCGCCGATCTCCGGCGGTTGGCGTTTGCTCTGCGGCTCGCCGCGGGGTACCAGTGTAGGGAGATACTCCCGCAGCCAGCGTCGCCAAAAGTGATCGGCAAGGGCCTGGCTGGCCCGCCAAGCACGTCGGTCGGCCTCGTCACAAGGCCCTGTTGAGGGTAGGCCCGTGGAGGATCCCAACAAAAAGTGGTTGGGGGTGAGGGCCTCCGGATCGGTGGGGTTCACGCTAACGTGAGTCAGAGGGCGTGCGTTGATGGCGAACTCCGCTTCGGTAAGCAGAGTCAGCAACTCAGCAGCACCTCTTCAGCAGGCGCCCTTTCGCGCAGAGTTGCAGCGAGGGCAGTCTTTACGGAGCGTACCAGCCGTTCCCACGCACCGCCCTGATTGGGTGCGCCGGGAGGGATGAACCGCCACTCCATTCGGTGCAGTAGTCCCTCTTCTTGCAGTGCCGGTGCCCATTCCGCATAAGCCGCTCGCAGTTCTTGATCTGCTCCTCTGAAATTAGTTCCGTTATCGAAATACATGAGCCGCGGCCAGCCGCGGCGCGCAGCCATCCTTCTCAGCGCCATAATGGCTGAGTCTGTTGATAATGATGCGACGAGCTCGAGATGCACGGCGCGGGAGGTGAGGCACGTAAACAGTGCGCCCCATCGCTTCTCTCGGCGCCGGCCCACCTTAACCATCATGGGCCCGAAATAGTCCACACCACAGTTGGTGAACGGGCGATGGAAGGGGTCCAGGCGGGCGCGTGGCAGGTCTCCCGTGGCCGGCGGCTGCGGCGTTGCTCGCAGTCTCCGGCAGTATGCGCAGGCCTTTTCAATGGCTCGCACCGTGGGTCGCAGGTGGATGATCCAATAGCGCTGCCGTAAGTCGTTGGTAACTCGTTCCCTGTTGGCATGCCCAGCGGCGCAATGCTCGCGCATTACAATTAACTTACTCACTCGGTGGCGACCATCCAAAATGATAGGTCGCTTGGCCTTCACAGGCGCGCTAGAGGCTTCAATTCGTCCTCGCACGCGCAATAGGCCGTCTTCCAATACGGGGTCCAGTCTGTACAGCCGACTCGTCCTGGGGACGGGGCGAGCAGACTGGATTCTCTTCAACTCTTCGGCGAAGCTGTCCTGCTGTGCTTTCAGCAGGAGCTCCCTTTCGGCGCGTTCAATGTGCCGATGTTCGAGTCGAGGCGAGACGCGGCGGCACGCATCAATAAATGCGAGCACGCGCGCAGCAGCGCGTACCAGCGTCTCGTACTTGGAGAAGCGGGCAGGATCGGGCAGCCAGCTGTCTCGTTCAGGGGCCGGCACAATGTGCAGGACCTCCTCTTCGTTTTCTTCCGACGCCGGCGTCCCGGGCCAGTCCTCCTCCAATAGACGGAGGAAACCCGGCCCGCGGAACCAGCGGTCGGTTGCGCAGATCGGCGCGTTGGTGAGTCGGGTAGCGTCGTCCGCCACGTTGTGCTCCGTGGGCACCCAGCGCCATTCTTCTTTGCTGGTGAGCTCGGCGATTTCTCCGAGTCTGTGCGCGACGAACGGCGTGTACCTCTTCATGTCGTGATGGATCCAGTGGATCACCGTAGAGGAGTCCGACCAATAAGTCGTACTGTTGACCTCGATGCGGTGTTCCTTCTTGATGGTGTCGGCGAGTCGGGCTCCTATCACCGCTGCCTGCAGCTCCAGACGTGGTATTGTCTGGGCTCGCCGCGGTGCTACTTTTGCCTTGGCCGCGACCAGCACGACGTCGATGGTCCCATCCTTGTTTGTTGCTCTCCAGTATGCTACCGTCGCGTACGCTTGTTCGCTTGCGTCGCACAGCACGTGCAGTTCGATGCGCTGTGTTTTCTTCTTAAGGTAGCACCTGGGTAGCCGCAGTCTGTTTACTTCCTCCAATTGACCTAGCCAGGCCGCGAAGAGCTCGTTCTCTTCCTCCGGAATGGGCGTGTCCCACGTTGTTTGTAGGCGCCACAGGCTCTGGAGTACTATCTTCGCTCGTACTGTGAAGTGACTCAGCAGTCCTAGCGGGTCGTAGATGGACATCACTGCGCTCAGTGCCTCCCTCTTGGTGGGAGCACGAGTTCGTTCTCTTACTTCAGACGGCACTCGGTTCATGGATGTATTAAACCCGAGTTCGTCTCGTTCTGCGTTCCAGTACAGCCCGAGTATCTTGCTCTCAGGTTGCTCCCCTCCTAGTTGTGTCGGGGCGGTGGCGTGGAGTGTCTGGGGCACGTCGCGCAAAACCGTCGCGTCGCTGGAGCTCCAACCTCGCAGCGTGAAGCCGGCGGTCGCGTGCACCTTTCTTGTTTCGTTAACTGTCTTCCACGCCTCCTCTGGATCGCTGTAACTTGCCACCAAGTCGTCCATGTAATGGTTCTTGGTTATGGCCTCTAAGGCCCTGGGATACTCTCTGCCGTGAAGCTCCGCGTTGTAATCCCGGACGTAATGAGCCATATACGGGGAACTGGCTGCTCCGAAGATCATGCTTCTCATCTTGTAGTGACGCGGGGCCGACGTCCTGTTTTGGTCTCTCCACAGGAACTGCTGAGCTGGTTGGTCTTGCTGCCTTATTCTCACCCGCAGGAACATCTCCTGTATGTCTGCGGTGACTGCCACTGCCCGCTCTCGGAACCGGAATACTATGCCCGGCAGGGATTGCAGTAGGTCTGGACCTTCCAGTAACTCGTCGTTGAGACATTTTCCGTAGCTCGTTGCCGCCGCGTCGAAGACTAATCGCTGTTTCCCAGGCTTGTTTGGGTTCTGTACGGCGAAGTGAGGCAGGTACCAGCAGACGGGGCTATCCTTTTCTGTTCCGTCGCATGGCATCGCGTATCCTTTGTCCAACAGGTTCTTGACCTGTGTGGCGTACTGCACGGCAAAGTCCGGTGACGCATCCATTTTCTGTTCGATCTTCTTCAGTCGTCTCAGCGCTGCTCCGTAGCTTGGTGGCATGACCACGTTGTCAGTCCGCCACGGCAGCCCCACCTCGTAGCCTTCGTCGATCCTCTTGATCGTCCTTTTCACGATGGTCGTCGCCCGCTGGTCCGCTTCGTTCACGCGGGGTCTCTTGGCGACGCCCAAGGCTTCTATTTTGAAGTGTGCTTCGACTAGATCGTGCAGTTGCTCGTCTCCTCTCCCGGTCTCGATGACGTGCAGTATGTCTTCTTTTTGCGTGATAACGCTTCGTGGTGCTGTTCCGTGCACCACCCATCCCAACTCCGTTCGCGAGGCGGCTGGCTGATCGCGGCCACCGACTCGTAGTTCCCTGGTCACTATGCACTCCCAATGGTCTGTGCCCACCAAGAGTCCTGGACGAGCTTGTTCGTAACAAACCTCCTCTCTGGGCAGGTCTCGCAGGTGCTTGTGATTCAGCAGGTTGTCTGGGATGGATTGTTGATGGAGCCTCAAGTCCTTGATGGTCCTTGCTCGAAGCTCGTGTGACTGACCGTCTTTCCGGATGCTCCTAACCTGCACCCGTACCGCTCTGCTCTCCTGCACTTCCGAAGACATGTTCACGCCGCGTATGTGTAGCGGGCGTGAGGTCCCTTCAGCTCCTATTCTGGTCGCCAGGTCTTGATCAATGAGGGTGACGGTCGCTCCTTCATCGAACAATGCGTACGTCATTACCTCCCCCCGTGACCCGGTGACTATGATGGGGCACATCTTCAGCAGTACCTTCTTCTGGTCGGCCGCGAACTTGGTCGCCACCGACAGCACCGCTTCCTCCTTGCTGGGCTCTGCGGTAACCTTCACGGTCGTCACTTCTTCCTTGGTGCCTTCCCTCTCTTCGTGGAGGGAGGCGTGATGAGGCCGGCGGCATTGGCCTAAGCCGCACGGCTTCGCCTTACATCTATATCGCCCATGTTTACTTTCGACACATCTAAAACATATGCCGTTGGCTTTGACATACTCCCACCGCTTCTTGACGCTCATCTCCTTGTATTTGGGACACTTATGTAATACGTGATTTTGTTTACAGTTAGGACACCGACCTTTTTCTTCTTGGCTCTCGACGGCTGTGTAGACGGGGCTAGCTCTCTTCTTTGCTGTCACTGGTTGTCTGGTTTCCTTCTTCTGGTTGGCGGGCGCGGCGCCAGTGGGCGGGGCGTAGGCGTATCGTAATTCGTAACGCCCTATCCGCTTCCCGCATCAGGAAACGAGACAGCATAACTATCTCCGGCTCCGTTTTGTCGTCGTTCTCGAAGGCGAAGTCGCACCATTTCGACTTCATATGTTGGCTCAACTTGTCCAGCACTTTGCTAGTCAGTACTGGGTTGTGTAGGTATCCTCCTCGGTCGACTGCTTTGATCACGCATACCGCGTTTTGCACCTTGATGGCGAAGTTGTTTAAGTCCGAGGCTGATGCCATGGGCTTCGTCATCTTCTTCATATCTTCGATGGCGCGAGCGATGAGTGCCTCTGGTCGTCCGAAGCATTGCTCGAGTGTCCTCATGATGGCCTCTGGATCAGTGGCAGTATGTAGGAGGCCGGAAACCGCCTCCCTTGCCTCTCCCTTGAGACAGCTCCTTAATCGCTGTATGTTCTCAGCAGGCGATATACTGTACATGTTGGTAGTGTCGTTCACGGCCGCCCTAAACGGCAGCCACTCGTTCACACTACCGGAGAACACCGGTAAATCCGTATGCCGTAATCGGGGTCTTGCCATTCTTTCTAAGGTCGTTGCCAAGTTATCGATGCTGTTTCTGTGCTTCGTCGATGTCGGCGACCTTCCCCGTGGCAAGTCGAACTTAATATGCCTTGGGTCCTCCCGGGGGGGTCCTCGGTCCCCCTCCCCCCGTGATCTGAGGGGGTTTGTTTGAAGCCATTCATCCACTTTACTGTGATGGCTTTCCTCCTGAGTGATGAGGGGCTCATCCTGCAGGCTGTCCTGTTCATCCTCTAGGACAGATACTTGGGCGGCTAATCTTCTCTTGACCAGGTCCTCATCCAGGTCGAGAGACTTCTTCCGGATGGCTGCAAGCTTCTCTGCTGCTTCCAATTCGGCTAGCCTTATGCGCGTTGTAATACTGTTGGTTGACCTTTGTAACTTCTGTGACCTCTGTGACCTATGTGACCTCACCGATCGGGTGGGTGACCTCGTCCTTTGTCCATGTTCTTCACTCAGAAGAAGTCCTGACGATGGTCCTGCTAAGGTCGTGTCTGCTGTCGTAAGGGGCGCGGTAGTTGGTCGTGAAGATATAATGTTTTGCTCACTTGTCACTGCCGGTGACAAGGGTGGGTTTATTGAAATCCTCCGTAGTCTCTCTCTTCGAATCCGTTCCGCTTCCTGGCGTAGAACTGCCTCTCTATGCTCGTCTGCCCTCTCCTGCAGGGCCCGCCTCCGGTCCTCAGCTTCTGCAGCATCACCCTGGCTTCGGGTGACCACCATTGTTCGAGATGGTACGCTACAGGTTGACTTTAAGCGGGGAGAAAGATGCGCGACAGTCCTATCCTGTGGTTTTGGACTTCACCAGATTCGTCCACTACGACGTTCACTTAGCTGCACTTCGACGCTGTTATTATATCACGACTATTCCTCTATTTACCGCGACGGCACTATTATACTTGTGACGGCACTATATACTTGTGACGGCACTATGTACTTACGACGGCCCTATGTACCATACGGCACTATATAGTCACGGCGGCAATACGTTATCAACGGGCGTGCGCTATGTTCTATAACGCGCGCTTGTATATGACGCGTAACTATTTATTCACGTATTCACAACACTGTCACTTTTATATGTTTTATAACAATATATCCGTTAGTATTTCATTCCACAACGCGAATCGAGTCAATTTACTATTTAATATTCACTTATGAGTCCCACTATTCTGCTTACCCCTTTATTAACGCGCACTATGATTGCGATTTAATACACAGAATATCGCTTATGAATCCTGTTATTCTGCTTACCCTTTTTTAAACGCGCACTTATGATCGCGATTTAATACAGAATATCGCTTATGAATCCTGTTATTCTGCTTACCCTTTTTTACCGCGCACTTATGATCGCGATTTTGGCACACAGAATATCACTTTTCCTATCACGGAACTTTATTTACGCACGATATATATAAAGTTAATTTCGTTCAGTACTTACAGTTTTATGTGCCCGCTTATAACACTTTATTACGCGCTATGTATTATACCGGCACTTTTCGCTATTTAACTGGATCTGAAGGACCAAATGTTGGGACTTCACTGCTTATCCGTCTCGAATGGACCAAGATGTTAAGCTTGGTCTCCACTGTCCATATATCCGGCTCGAATGGACCAAATGTTGGGGTGGACTGTATTGAATTAAAGAGGTGGATACTTTAACACTTTTATTATATATTAGAGGTCGAAAATAGCTTATATTTGAAGCGGGGCACAAGAGTTTACACTGTTAAATGTTCCTGTTACATAAGGAATGTACATAACGTATTACGACGTGGGGAACGTGGGACTCATTTACTTATTAACTTTGTTACGACACTAGGTAACTGATAAGAACTATGAATCTACTTTATATCTTTGACAATCTGTCTGATATGGAGCTCTTCCTTGACTTCTTGAAGACTTCTCCTTGATTCACTGGTTGAATGAAGTTATTACTTATTTCTACTAGTTCTTATTTGACTCGATTCTCGATTAAATAATCGGTTCCCCTTACATAGATTATTACGCCATTGCAAGTTGTGGGGGCACTATTGCGTCTTTCTGGGACCTTTAATCAATCATAGCCCGTGAAAATGGACTTTCCCATTAGCTGATGCAATAGTTTAACTTATTGCGTAATATCTCCCTTTGGACAAGTACTGACTTGACCAATATCCCCTCCACAAAAGCTGATGCAACATCGCAAATCATTGCGTAAGGCTTAAGGCCTTTTAGTATATAATAGTTCGGGGGTAGACAGACATAGAGGTCCCCGTTATTTTCCTAAAAACTACTTATACTAGGGTTACATTTTGTGAAGGGCTCGTCGTCCGTTACAACATGGTGGTGCTGAGCGCGTCGGTTTGTGGATTACGCAAGCTGCTGGATAGCTGCGAGCGCTCAGCGCTAGTCTATCCCTTGTTGCCGAGACATGGTTCGTGAATGGACGGCGGCATTTTGCGATTTAGTAATTTTATATTATCTTCGAAACTATTTAACCAATTGACATACTGTTTTAGGCGAATCGTATCTCTATGATGTTTTTGTGATCATAATAATATTTTTTTCGATAAGGTCTAATATTTTGTTGTTTAAAAAATCGTCCATATGTATGTACGTCGAAAAATACTTTTTTTAACACATAAAAGCCAATTCATGGTATTTCAGGGAGGCGCCATATGCCCCGAGCAAGTGTGGATCGATTGAAATACCTAGGGCAGTGGGTGTAACAGCCGATCTGAAAGACCATGCTGACATTGAGCGGGAGCGGAGGGCACTGTCCAAGAGAGGAAATATGATAGCCCGTAGGTTTGCACAGGTTAAAATCATGCTTTTCAAAGCCTTCTGCACCTCCTTATACACGTGCAGCCTATGGGCATCTTACTCACAAGTTGTTTACAGTGTCCTTCGTGTCCAATACAACAACGCGTTCAGGGCAGTGTTGGGGCTGCTCCGCTTCTGTAGCGCCTCGGGCATGTTTGCGGAAGCGCGCACCGACTGTTTCCACGCCACCATGCGCAACCGGTGCGCGTCCTTGGTGCGCAGGGTGCGGGCTAGCTCCAACACGGTCCTGTTGATGATTGTTCAGTGACTGGATTGCCCCTATGTTGGGCATTGTTGTAGCAGGCATATTAAGTAAGTGTGTGTGTGTGTTAAGTTGACATTTTATACAGCTGTCATGTCACGTCATATGGATAAATTAATTAATTTTTTTTTTTTTTACTTCTGACATCAATTTAATCGTCTTATTTAATTCAAAGTTATATTTGTATTTTATTTAATTTAATATTTTTATGTTGTTTTGTTGAAAAGCCTAGATGGTAACTGTCTTTCTACAATCTCAACGGCAGAGCCCACAAATTAGCCTACTGATCCAAACAGACTGCCTGACGTCGTCGACTTCTTCATCACCAAGGGCTTATCTAGACTCCCTCATCAAATAGAAACATGCCTAGACGCTGACACAAATCACGTACCGGTAATACTGACAATTGGCTCCACTGTCCTCAATATCGAGAGAAATCTGAATCTCTACAACAAACGAACAGACTGGCACAATTTTCGGGAATTAATTGAGGAGAAACTTGAACTCAAAATAGCTTTAAAAACTGAGTCCGACATTGATGATGCTACCAGAACAATAACTACTCTGATACAGTAATGTTGTTGGATCTGCACCCCGGTAACCATCGAGCGTCGTCAGCAACGTAAAGTGTATTCGGATACCATAAGATTAGAAATACTAGAAAAACGCAGACTCCGTCGAACATGGCACACTAGTAGACATCCCAGTGACAAAAGAGAGCTAAACAAAGCAGCCAAGAAACTAAAATCCCTTATATCGGATGCTAACGAAGCCGCCCTAGAGACATACTTAGAAGGTCTAACACCTACAAAAGACACAAACTATTCACTATGGAGAGCATGCAAAAATTACAATCGGCCATCGCTCCATAAGCCTCCACTCCGGATACGTGGTGGAAATTGGGCTAAAACCGCACAAGATAAGGCTGAAGCATTTGCGTGTCATCTTAGCCAAGTATTTAAACCAAACGCTGCTTGTCCGAACGTAGATGAATCGGAGATAGACCTTATTCTTGAACAGGACTACCAACTTGATGTACCACTGAAGACGGTAACACCGGGAGAAGTCTCCAGACACATCAAATCCATGGACAACAACAAGGCCCCTGGGTTTGATCTCATTGACAAGAAGGTTCTAGAGGAGCTTCCGCGTAAGGGAAAAGTTTATCTAACAGCATTGTTTAACGCCATTCTGCGGGTAGGATACTTCCCGGATCTGTGGAAGGTCTCCCAAATCATTATGATTCACAAACCTGGTAAACCTGCTCATGAAGTAACTTCTTACAGACCGATTAGCTTACTACCGATTATGTCTAAGCTATTCGAAAAAATATTTCTGCAAAGACTCAACAATGTCCTGAAAGACAAGTCAATTATTCCTGACCATCAATTCGGCTTTCGTAAAGAACATGCCACTACAGAACAAGTCCATAGGGTGACAAGAGTAATAAGGAAGGCATTTGAGAAAAAAGAATATTGCTCATCAGCTTTTCTGGACATCCAGCAAGCGTTTGACAGAGTTTGGCACAAAGGGTTGTTATGCAAAATAAAATCCTTATTACCACACACGTATTTTGAAACGCTAAAATCGTACTTAGCCAATAGAATATTTCAAGTCAAAGAAAATGATTGCACATCGGACTTTTATGAAATGACCGCAGGAGTGCCTCAAGGGTCGGTTCTTGGGCCCGTCTTGTAGTCACTGTATACATCTGACCTACCAAAAAGCCAAGAGTTTACAGTCGCTACTTTAGCACATAGACTCACTTGGAAGAAACATGTGCAAGCAAAAAGAGATCAGATTAACCTCAAGTATAAGGGACTCTACTGGTTGCTGGGTAGAAACTCAAAACTAGCAATTGACAAAAAGGTTCTCATATACAATGTTGTGCTAAAACCACTCTGGACCTATGGCATTGAACTATGGGGCACAGTATGTAGCACCAATATAACCATAATACAAAGGGCGCAAAACTACATTCTGAGGCAAATTTCAAATGCGCCATGGTTCATTAAAACAAAGGAGATCCATGACATCCTTAACCTACCAATGGTTAAAGAAGTGATAGACTACTACGGCTCCAGCTACAAGACAAGACTACAAAACCATCCAAATCAGCTTGCAGGACAGCTCACTATCCCTGAAACAATTCGTCGACTGAAGAAACGACGAGATCTCTTTGACGACATTGTCGCTGATGGTTGACAATATAAAACGAAGGGTGGGCTCCGCTGGGAGTACTCTAGCACCCTACACACCATTAAATCATCATCCCACCTGCTTATAGGCCACACGACTGATTGCAAGATACATAAAGAGAAAAAAAAAATGTTTTGTTTTGTACTATTGACATTTACTGATTTGAACTGACATTTATTTCTTTACTTATTAATAATCAATCGGCTGGCAAATGATTATTTTGTGGGTGATCAATGGGTCAATGACCTGAATTAATTGTTTTTTTTTTATTTTAAAAGTGATTTGGAGAATCCCAAAAATTTTAACTTTGATCTGTCAAATTGTAATTTTTTAATGGTTATGTTAATTTATTTTGTTTTTCTTTAATTAAGCACTTTATTCATGTTATTCTTTTTAAATATTATGCTTAGCACTATAATAATAATTAAAAAATACCCTATAATTTGGGGTCATCTGTGACCGCATACAAGCAGATCTCATGTATGTTCATTAGTGTCAGTAATTAAGGGTTAAGTCTACCTCTGTACTTTATACTTGAAGTGTGAAATCCTACTTTCTACTTATTAAAAATGCGAATAGCATTGCTATCTTTAAAAGTCAGGAAGCTGGACATACCCACCAAAAAGCTGGATTTTTGGGTGGCAACATCGGACACTAATATTTAAAGGATTAAGGCTTCTGTTCTAAAATAATTATTGTTTCCATTGGGGAAGAGTTTTTTAAAAGGTCATCCAGTCAAAATGTTTGGTAGGTCTATCTTTCTAATGTTTCCAATCCGTGTGTGTTACCCTGGCAAAATGTTGTGCATTTGAGATGTGAGACCTTAACAAATAATTAGAGTATCATGAGGAGCAATTTGCTTACTAATAGTAAAACTCGCTTGAATTATTGTTTCAAAGTTATTTGAGAAAAACACCTTTTGCTGGAGTAAAGTTTGAAACGTTATCATGGCAAAATCGATTTTCAAAAAATTTGTTTAACTAGGAACCAAATAGATGAATAGATAGCTTTTGTTGCGTAGTAAATGTTCGTAAATAACAAAATTTGTGTGCGATATGGTTCTTGAGTTATTTAAGATTTTGTTGCAGTAACCAAAATCAAAATCGAAAACAACTCAACGCAGAAGATTGAAAAAGGTACCAACAAGAAACCTTAATTTGCTTAAATTAGTTTAAACATTCGTTTTTGATTTGGTTGTTGTAAACCAATGGAATTAAATGGTTTCAAAAATCAGATAAAAATAGATTTGCAAGTAAACCAAAACACTTAGACCCAAATGAACAGCTGTAAAAGATACCCATGGTAGACCCATATAATGTCAGGAAAATTAGATTTTGTAACTTGACATGATATGAAGATAAAACAAATTTGATTAATTTGAGACTGGTCATACTTTGGCCATAAAATACGCAATTCCTAAAATATTAAGAAACATTATCATTCATGAACATTAATTCCAGTTAATTTCAGCTTTCAATTACGGCTGTAACGAAAGTTATATCAAAAACAAGAATAAGTCAACAACTCTCTAATTAGCCGACCAAATCGAAAAGGTCACGAAAAAGCTTGACTGTGTCTCCGCTGCTCCGGCCCGAATTTGGCCAAACAACCTAAGTGTCATTGCTTTATTCGGACGGATGGTAACGCTAAATGCGAAAGTTCGTGAAAATGGATGGGTGTATCTTTCACGCAAAAATTACATTCGGTAGTCCAATCCCGTGGGACAATTACACATGCTTATGCTAGTAAATAGTAAAATAATTCAAATAAATCGGCCAAGGAGCAGATGGTGTACTACCGAGTTATTAGCAGAGGAGTTGACAGTTATCGACGGCAAGTCATCACAGTCTTCCTCTTCACTCGTGTGCATGTTCACTGTTCTTACAACTGAGTTACAACGAAACAAATAAAATCGTGAACTAAGTAGTTGGAGTCAGCGCCTAGATCTAACTAACCAAACAATTCAAATAACAAAATCAGGTAAGAAATGGCAGATTGGCAGCAGCAGCAGCCGCACAGCACAGATTAGATATTAGTTAGAGCAGCCGCAGCAGGGAAGAATGACATTTTATGACATTGACTGATTGACACTTTCCCTATGTTCCAAATTGCGATAAAAGTGATAATATCGCGAATCCGACCGAATTTAGTAGTCACAAAATATGAGGCTACTGAGTAATAATTGTGACATTGCGCGTTGGTCGGATTCGCGATATTATCACTTTTATCGCAATTCGGAACGCAGGGTTAGACAGGCAAAAGAAACGGCCAACAGGTGACAGTGACACCGTGACGTGACAGTGACGTTTGGCACGACCAGAAATCAGTGCGGATGTGATAACACACTACTAATTACATATTAGTCGACTACACATCTTTATTCTTACTATATAAGGTGTTAATAAATTAACCGTTCTAGTTATGTTTCAGTTGAAAAAATGCTCTATAGAGGCCCCATTATATCAACAACAACACGCCATCTTATTTTGACAAATTGAGATTGACATAAATAACACATTGTCATATAAAAAGTTTACAAATAATTCGATTGTCTACTTTCATTTGCCAGAGTCTAGTTCTCATTCTGTATTATTTAGTGGATTATCCTTCCTGAGAAGCAGTTCTTAACCATAGATTTAGATCTGTATTTTTGTTTGTCTCTGCCCAATACGGAAGAATAGAATGGTACTAATATCTAATCTGTGGAATAGAAAACCAAAACAAAAGTCAGGTACTGTCAGTTCAGAAAATTATTGGTGAATTGAGAAGTTTCTTTGTTTGATACCTTTGTTCGGCTCGAAAGAGCCGAAAAGAAGCGTATCAAGCTGGCGGGAACGCGGTCCAAGACGCGGGCGATGTGGGAGGAGAACGGCGGTGGCGGTGGTGGCGGCGGCAGCAGTAGTAGCGGCGCGTCCAGCAAGCAGTCCGACGTCGCCAAGCAGCAGGAGGCCACATTCAACGAGCTCATGCAGGAGTGCCGCCACAGCGCGCCCGGCGCCCGCCTCTCCGCCAAACTGCGCACCGCGCTCGAGAGGTACCGCCGTCACTACCAGCTGCCTGTTTCACCTTTACTCATTCACACCTCAGAAATGTCATCGTTTAAATGCAAAGAGCTGGATCTAGGCTGGCGTCATAGGGGTGGATTGTTTACAAGACATACAAGACATGGTATTTTTCTCAGAAGCCTCTAAATTTGTACTGTGTAACAGTTAAATGATACGATAATGACAGCCATGCTTGATAGTCACTGGTACAGGCTATACAGATACTTGTATGAAACCATCAGTGTTACTAGTCTTACTATTGTGCCTTTGCCTTGTATGCCTGGGTGTCCACATAGTAGAAATCGAAGGCAACGGTATAGACCAACATTTGTGAATATATAATTAATGTGAGTGTGTCTTTCAAATTCAAATTAATTTTTTGGTGTCTTTGTAAAATAGTCAGTTTTACTTGTAACTCTTGTAGACGCCCTGTGTGTTGGCACTGGGACATGCTCTAATGGGTAACTTGGGACTAGTTGGGACATTGTAATGTGTTTGTGTGCTGCAATCATAGCCACATCCTGGTTGGACATGTTAGATCTGGTATTTGTTTGAATTCAAGAAGCATTGTTCGGTTAACACAAGAGGAGCTGAGCACTCTGCTAACAATCTTCTCTGTGTGTGTACAATGGCACTCACAATACATTTTTCTGATAATTTGACTTGCATAATCATATTTTTATTTTTAAATTATAGTCAAACCCCAAATTCAGGATAGAGCTCATCTTTGTACATAAGCTATTGTATAACAGCAATATGCATGTCTTTTAGTTTTGTGTGCACAGATGGTCCACTAGCTGTGCCCTGCAGTATCATCAACCATTTCTGACTTTTTTCTTATTGTTTGACTCCTGATGTTGTGTTTTATAGCAGCCCATGGTCCAAAAAGAAAAGCCAGTGCAATATTATGTTTTGGCACTATCTGTTAGGATTGCATTAGGAGTTAGTAGGTACCGTAGCTGGCAAGATTTTAGTTTGCCAAAAGATTGAAAATTAGAATCTTATAGCTTTAATCCTTTTTTTAAGGTCTCAACAGGTTGAAACATTTTATATTTTCTTATTTTTAGAGTAGCACACTAAACTGGCGCACAGTAGGTAGGGTGATAGTCGCCTTTCATAGACATAGAGACTTGAATTTTCAAGGGTTGAGGAATGCATATTATGACCTTGAAACTGAAATATGTATGTATTGATGGTTATTACTCTGTAACTAAAATATTGTTCGTGACTGTAAGATGAATATGTATATGTCACCGTAAAATTGCCAAACACGTTATACAGGGTGTATTTCACCTCATCACAAAGCCGTTAACCAAGCATTCTGTATATCAAACTAAGTAACTTTCCGTAAAAAATATTGCTGGGAAACAACTTTTTTTTTTGAGGTTATAAATCATGTTTTGTGGTATAACTCAATGTAACGCACTCAAAACATTGTGCGAATGGATGGATTGAATAGTACGGAGGTCGTAGAGATATTTAAAGTAAAAATCATGCAATAAAAAGTGGTATTTAAAAAAAAAACTTGTAATAATCTTGCAACTTTGACCCCCTATATCTCCGTAACTATGAGGTTCCCAGGTATAGTGTAGAACAAAAAAATGATCAGAATGACGAGGAGAACAAGTGGCTTTCGTATTCGTTAAGAGGTGTTTTACACCCTTTATTACAATATAACGTGTTTTTTCTCGCTATATTGTAATGTCTCGAATTATTGTCAACTGAACATACGGAAGTATCACTGCCCCCATAATCGGGACTTGGGGCACGCCCCCGTTAGGTTAGTTAGGTTCCTTTAAACCCTGCACTCGGAAATAGGGGCCCCGCGAAGCGGGGCTCCGTTGACTACGCTTTTTAGGGGGACTATAAAGTGTTTTAAAGTTATGTTATATTAATCGGTATTTCTCAGGAATGGTGCATTATCTTTTCATGAGAGTTGTGTCACTGGGCAAGGGGGACCCCTCCTTCCCTCCACACCGCGTAAGTTGACTACCATCGCATGCATTTCAAATAATGTGTTTTGTTGTAAGCAGTATGTTCATTTGACAATAATTCGAGACTTTACAATATCGCTAGAGATATTACAATATAACGTATTTGACAATTTTACGGTGACATATACGTGTTACAGTCACAAACAAACTTTAAATCAACTTAAGGAGACTACAAGAGCTAAACACGAGTTTGATAATGCCTAAAAGTATATGATTCACTGCAATAAGCAAAACCAGAAAAATATATGATATTCTTCAGGGTATATGCTAGTATGATAGTGTTTTGAAAACACAATACAATTAATTTACCTCGATAAAAAAAAAAACACGAACTAATTGCTAAATTCTTTTGATGAGTAAAAAAACATACTAAGATACAGGCGATCATTCTGATTTTTTTGGCAAATAATTCTTCAAGCAACATATTAGCATGATAGTGTTTTATTTTTTTAATGCAATTCATTGTTTTTTTTGTAAATCGATCGAAACCACTAATTTTGCACTACTCGGCCTGCAGTGATTGGCGTATCCACCACTTTGTAGTGCAAGCTGATTAGAACTTTATTCTAACAGTATTACAGGCGAAGTATGAGTTGATAATTTAGCTCATGTAATCGCCTTAAAGCACTAGCCTGCAAATTGCAAAAAAAAATGAATTTTGCAGGCTACCCTGATGTTAAGAAATCACAAAATTTCGTTTTACTAAGTTGAAATGACATGGTAATTATCAATTACCTTTTGAATTTAATCTCCTCTAATAGTCAAGTCCCTGATCATTATCTAACAACCTCATTGAGGTTATCACTACATACCTAAATACTTATGTACCTAATCAATTAATTAGTTAATGGATAAGCAGTATTGAAACCTTACATTTATACATTTTTGTGGACTCCCACTTACAAGTTGTGAACCCAATTTTTTTTCACGCCAATTTAGACCCTTACGGGTCTCCCGTGGACCCCTAGGGGTCCACCTGCAGGGCTAGCATGGGCCGGGGATAGAACTTTTGTCCACCGGTTATTTCCACTGACAAGGTATAAAATTATTTTATCCACCTGCCAAAGCACGGCAACAGGGGGAAAGATAATTACCCCCCGCCTATAGCATGGCGACTAGTGGTAGAGAAAAATTACAGATATTTTGACATAACAAAGAGAGAAATTTTTCCTCATCTATAGATGGTGGGTTTAAGTATATCTCTTGGAAAAAATATAATTATTTATAGGTACCTAATATAAAAATGTCTCGTGCTTACAGGAGCTTAGTGTTGTCGTCGGTTACATTAAAAGTGGGTGTGTAAGCTTTGTAATTCTATTTTTCAAGATACATAAAAAAGAAATGGTTATTTTGTTACGCCCGATTTTCTTGACACTGCCGTTAATAATATTCTTGAAGGCATTTTGTTTTAAAAACTTCCCAAATGCGGTTCCATAATTTTCATAGATATCATTTTTTTGGACGTGTAAGATGTACCACAAATTAATGGCTCCATGTCTGATTTTTCAACCGGTAATGTGTTATAGCGGTGGTGGTCAAAAATCCGCCGAGTTACAAGTTTCCCGCGCTTTCATGTTTTTCGGTTTGAGGTTATACACTGTGTCCGGACATGGACTAGCGATATTCTAAATACTTAAATTGGGTCCAATACACTTACCCGCTATGTGGCAGCCATTTTGTTTTTTTGTTGAAATACGCTCAATGAGAGTACAAAAAAAGTCATATCTCTCAAAGTTTTTGTCATACTGAGATAAAAATAAGCTTATTTAAAAGGTAATAATATTGTCTACCGTTTGCATTACAAAACAATGTGTTCACAATTCCACAACGTTCGAAAAACAAATTGAAAGTCGAAAAAAAAGACGAAAACTTATGTGATTCAACCAAATTGTTAATTACTACAAAAACACCCCAGACAACTTTTCCATTTTTTTTACTAAATCGACAGATTTTGAGCTAAGCTACAATACAACATAAAATTTACAACTGTATGTTTAATACTTTAAGAGTTATTGTTGTTTGAACCTAGCGTATGCACAAGCACAAAGGGCCTTTGCCGGAACCCTTAACAGGATTTTTTTAAAACATGTAACATTCATATTGAATATTATCTTATTTTTTTCTAATATTAAAAGACGGTTGAAATATCTAAAGCAGTTGCTCAAAGTACCACCCCCAGCGTTTAGACACACTACGGCTCTCTGAGCCACCTAGATTGAAGCTATGTTCAAAAAACTCTTAAAGTATTAAACATACAGTTGTAAATTTCATGTTGTATTGTAGCTTAGCTCAAAATCTGTCGATCTAGTAAAAAAAAAATGAAAAAGTTGTCTAGGGTGTTTTTGTAGTAATTTACAATTATTGGTTGAATCGCATAACTTTTCGCTTTTTTTCGACTTTCATTTTTTTTTTTCGAACTTTGTGGAGTTGTGAACACATTGCTTTGTAATACAGACGGTAGACAATATTGTTACCTTTTAAATAAGCTTATTTTTATATCAGTATGACTAAAACTCTAAGAGATATGTGTTCGGGGTTGGGGTGAGATTGAGATAAACTAAGATTAAAGATTAAAAAGATAATATATTTCAGTAATAAAGGTTAACTAATCAAACTAATGAGGTGAATAGGATGAGATTGAGTCGCGCCCGATATGCTGTCCGAAAGCGTACTGATTATTTTACTTAGGTAATACATAAAATATTTAAGGCATATAGCGCGGTGTCGCGATTACGCTGACATGTTCATTTGTTCGGTGATTGACCCGAACATGCTCCCGAGGGAGAAAGAGATGAGGTTAGTAAGTATGTAAGGTTAAATGGGTGGTGAAATTAATATTAACAAGGTGAAAACAATGTTCCTATAATATTCAAATATGTAGTAATGTAGGGTTAATTATGTTAAAAGATGAGATGAAGGTAACATTACAATTTAAACAGAATCGTTACAGTGTAAATCAGGAAGAGAAAACACGCGAAAGATTGGTGAGGAACCTCTATCTTCCTTTTTTTGTAAGCACTCACTAGATAGACCTAGTCTCTTAGGATCACTTCTCACTGATTTACGACTAGATTGCCCATTTTCCCTAATTTCACTACGATGTCGTTAAGATTGAGATCTTTTTGACGCTGCTGCCATTTGGCTCTCATAGAAAGCTGCGTGAGATAGTCAGTCTTCCACTTAGCCCATATATCTTGGTAGATTTTTTGCGTCAGGTGCCATCGTGTTCTAAGATCGTGCTCTGTTTCGAAAATCGTTAAGTTGGGGCCGCTTGCTAAAAAGTGAGCCGGGGTTAAAAATTCCAGATCTTCAGGATCTTCAGTCAGAGGGCACAGTGGTCTGGAGTTCAAACATGCCTCGAGTTGGGATAATAGGGTAGTATATTCCTCGTAGGTTAATTTTTGCTCTCCCACAACACGCTTGAGATGATGTTTGAGGCTCTTCACTGCAGCTTCCCAGAGTCCGCCAGCAGATGGCCATGATGGGGCGTTAAAGTGCCACTCAATATTCATTTCTGAGATTGTCGAGGTTACTTCTTGTTCAGACAAGATGTTGGAGATTTCGGCAAACTCTTGTTTTAAGATATTATTGGCTCCTATGAAGTTAGTTCCCTGGTCACTATAGATGTGCCCAGGAACTCCTCTTCTAGCCGACATTCGTCTTAGCGCGGCAAGAAATGCTGACGATGTGAGATCTGAGACGATTTCTAAGTGTAAGGCTTTAGTTACCATACACACAAAAACTGCGACATATCCTTTACAGGTTTTAATGCCACGACCTTTGTTCGCCTTAATAAAGATGTGCCCTGTATAATCTATTCCAGTGTGATAAAAAGGTCGGTTAGGAATCAATCGTGCAGGAGGTAAGTCACCCATGATTTGATGTTGTGGTATGGGATTATTTCTTTTACATTTGACACACATTCTTAATCGTTTCTTTGTGAGTATGTTTCCTCCAAGAATCCAGTATTTCCGTCTTATAAATCCAGTAGTCATTTTTACTCCACCGTGAAATACAAGTTTGTGGGATTCATCTATGATATGATCTGCTAGTTTCGACTGATTCGGTATTATGATGGGATGCTTCATTTCAGGATCAAGATTCGAATGTTTAAGTCTGCCCCCGACACGGAGTACTTGATTGGAGTCTAGTACGGGATTGAGATTAAGAATCTGACTTTTCTTATTTAGTGGGTCATTGTTTTTCAGCTGCGATATTTCTTCGTGGAAATATTCGTTTTGGACGTGCTTAATTAACATTTCTCTTGCTGTCTTTATATTTTGCAGAGTAAGGAAACCTGTGCGTTGCTTCTTGTAAACAACGATGTCGATAAATTTGTTGACGTAAGCTAATTAATACTCGAGTAACTTTCCTTAAGGTGCTATATTTTGTTAATAGCTGATAAATTATCGAGTTTTCGGGATTAACAATAACCGTGTTTACTTTCTCCTTTTTTCTGAGTTCTTGACTAGTAATACATGTATCAATCGGCATCTTATGAGATTCTTTAGGGTTATATTGTGATAACCAGTCGGGCCCTTGCCACCACAGCGAGTGATTGGCCAATTGAGCAGCAGGTAAACTGCGGCTTGCGCAATCTGCGGGGTTTTCCTTGGATTTTATGTATCTCCAGTTTTCTTTAGGTATTATCTCTGTAATACTCCTCACTCGATTTGCAACAAAGGGTTTCCATTTCTCCGGTTCGCCACTTAACCAACCTAGTGCTGCCGTTGAGTCAATCCAACCATAAACATGCACCTTGTAGCTCATGAGTGCTAAGATGATTTTTCGCATAAGCTTTGACAACAGGAGAGCGCCGCAAAGTTCCAAGCGCGGGATGGATTGTGGTTTTTTCAGCGGTATTACTTTTGACTTCCCTGCAATAAGGGTTACGTGGGTTTCATTTTCTCTTTTTATTTTGCAATACACGACGCAAGCGTATGCTTTTGTGCTTGCGTCGCAAAAGCCGTGGAGTTCAATGGTATCTTCTTCCTGGGTTTGAATCCAACGTGGAATTTTAAATCGAGATATATGCGATAGATCGGCTTTAATAGTATTCCATTCTAACGCAATTTCTCTAGGGACAGGGTGGTCCCAACCCTGGTCTGATTTCCATAATTCTTGGAACATGATCTTAAGCTTTATTATGACTGGTGCTAGCCAGCCCAAAGGGTCGAATATTTTTGTTATTTGAGATAGGAATTGTCTTTTGGTAAGGATGTCTTGCGAGGTAAATTCTATGGGGCGAAAGATAAATTGATCATTTTTTGGTTCCCACCGAAGACCTAAAGTTTTGGTTGACTCCGGTTGCTTAAAGTCAAAGTCTTCCTTTGGTAGTGCATCAGAACTATCTGATATTTCCGGTAAGTTTGATCGCCATTTTCTGAGATTAAACCCTCCCGATTTGAGAAGGCTGATCATTTCTGCTTTGAGCTGTTTAGCTGCACTCGCTGAATGCATGAGATCATCCATGTAAAACGAGTGTTCTAAGACGTCACAAGCGCAACTATGTGGATAGTTTGTCCTTTCATCGTTGGCCAGTTGCTTCAGGGTCATCATTGCCAAAAAAGGTGCGGCTTTTGTGCCATAGGTAACCGTCGCTAACTGGTATTCTTTTAAAGGTTGAGATTGGTGGCTACGCCAGATAATTTTCTGATATTTTTGATCATCGGGATGCAGCCAGATTTTGCGAAACATCTTTTCTATATCTGCTGTAAAAGCGTATCTAAATTGTCTCCATTTTAAGATAAGGCTTTGAAGATCTTGTTGTAAATTGGGTCCTCGGCACATAAGATCATTGAGGCTGTATCCGCTCGAGGTTTTTGCCGAGGCATTAAAGACAACTCGCAATTTGGTAGTTGCTGACTCAGATCGTTGGACGCAATGGTGCGATAAGTAGCAGTCCGGATGTATGTGTGGCGCAACTGGTGTCATATGACCGAGCTCTAGGTATTCAGAAATAAACATTTTATAGTCACGTGCCACAGCTGGTTGTTTACTTAATTTCCGCTCTATTTGGAAAAATTGGGCAATCGATTTTGTTTTCGACTCACCAATATTTTCCTCAAAGTTTTCTTTGAATGGCATTTTAACCACGTAGCTTCCATCTTCCCGTCTAGAGGTCGAAGATTGGTAAAAATCGATGCATTTTTGATCTTCTTCTGAAATCGCTGGAGGTTCATGTATGTCCTCTACTTCCCAAAATTGCTGAATCTCTTCGATATTATTTAGGATCACATTGCAATGGTACGTTTTGTAGTTGCCGCTTAAGATCCATCCCAACTGAGTTTGTTGGGCAATGGGCAACATACCTTCTGATCGACATATACCGTCCATAAGGATAGTGGAATAGATATCTGCTCCAAATAAGATATCGATTGGCCTACTTTTGTAAAATTCGGGATCTGCTAGAGTTATTTGGTTAAGAGTAGGCCAGTCTGGCTTGGGTAAAGTACAGCTGGGTAAGTTATTTATCAGTTTGTTCATTATATATACGTCCGTTTTAAAAGTAAAACCGCTAACTAACGACGAACATTTGATGGTAATCCTGCCCTTACAGTTGTTTTCCTTATTTCCTATTCCAGAGATATAACCGTTGCATTTCTGTCGCGGTAGTCTTAACAACTGAGCTGCGCTTTCCCTAATAATGGATGTCTGTGACCCTTGATCTAAAAGAACTCTCATTTTTTGGTAAGAACCGTCCGTTGCTTGCACATTAATGATTGCTGTGGCAAGCAATATTTCTGCGGGTTCTTTAAGAAGCGATGCCACTGTGTTACTTTCTTGCTGTTGAGATGGCGATTTCGTAACCGTGGCTGCATTTGACCCAGACCGATGTGACGTAAATGCTTCATGCAAAATGGTATTGTGTTCTTTGTTGCATTCCTTGCATCTTATTTCGGAAAAGCATTTTTTGCCTTCGTGATAATGTAAGCAATTAATACAAAGGTGTAAGTTAGCAATAGCATTTTTACGTTCATTAGGTTGTAATTCCAACAATTTTTGACATGCATGAATACGATGATCATTGCAGTTGCAAATAGGGCATTGCTTGCGATTGTTAATTTTGCCTTTGGACTTTGACGATTGTGAAACTTGGTTTGTTGAGTAATTTGGTTTGGGATTGTTATAGTTTCGGTTGTAACTGGAACCTTTTGAAATTGATGGTTTGTTATTGTTGTAGGATTGAGATGAGGATGCTTTCTGTGTGGAATTTTCCAGCTTTTTACGTGAAGTTTCCAGCATCATAAATTTAGTTTCCAAAAAATTAAGGAAATCCTCTAAGACCGGCAACTCTCGCGGGGATTTTAAAGATTGTAGATAATCCTCATATGTATCCGAGTCCAGTTTTTGGGACAATATACATACGAGGAAAGGGTCCCAGGAAGTCACATTGACTCCCAGATTCTTGATAGCATTCACGCTCTCGTACGTAGTGTCGTGAATGCGTTTTATATGATTTGCTGACTGTTGCTGGTTTATGGGGATATTCATTATATTGTTAAGATGAGAGGTGAAGATCAGTCGTTTATTATTATAACGATGATTAAGGATATTCCAGCACACAAGATAATTATCAGAGCTTATTTGGAGATGTTGAATTAATTTTTCAGGCTCACCTTTGACCTTACTCTTTAAAAACTGCATCTTTTGCGCATTCGACAAAGAGGGGTTATTATGCACTGCTTCGGTAAAAAGATCTTTGAACGAAATCCACTTATTGTAGTTTCCCTCAAAGGTAGTAATTTCCATTTTAGGAGTAGATTTTTCAATATGCGCGACGGACCACATTTTCTTGTTGATGTCTTTCTTGATTTTGTTATAATGTTTCTCGTAATGGGTAAATTGTTCTTCGTACTCGGGGTTTGATCCGCCACACTCGTTGTCCAGCTCCCAATGAAGCGAGTCAATAGCTGCCCAACGAGATTGTAGCGTCTTCAGGAGATCTTCGAACTCCCATTTTTCCGTGACGAGATCAAGGTCGATATTTAATGAGGTTCTCATGAAAGCCTTAAAGTTGGTAGCTTGCTTTTTGAATAGTACTGCGGCTTTACTCTCTTCAAGAGCAGGATCAGGGTTTTTAGAAGCAGCGGGGGCTGCGAGGTCTGAGGTTTGAGATGCCGCAGTAGGTTTGAACGTAGGAGGTTTTAATTCAGGGGTTTGCGGTCTGTTTGCGAGAGGGTTATAGTTCTGAATAGTAGTTTTGATGTTCTTATATTTTTCAGTCATTTGATCGTATTGATTAGTACTGAAATATGTATGAGATTTATCACCAAAAGATAGCAAAGTCATGTGGTTATTATGGAACTCCGTAAAATATTGTTCCAAGGTAGACAATCGACGAAGTAGGTAGTCCGGGGTCTTGCGCTCTGCACCATCCTTCTTGAAATTGGTGAAGAGCCCGTTTATGGCTTCGATCAGTTGATGTTGGGTTGATAAAATGTCTTCCATGTTCGACATTATAAGGATAAAAAGGAGACCTTACTTGTTCTGAAGGCTTCTTTGAAGATCAATGTTCTTGCGATGGCTGCGAGAACAAACCTGGAGTAGCAGCGAGATGAGGTGACACGATGCTTTCGTAAAACCAGGTTCAATCAGGATCAGTAGGATGATGTTGGAAGGAAAATCCACTTAGTTCTGTTTCCAAGCGAGACACTCACACAGTACAGTTAGTAGGCACACGCGTAATGGTCCCGCTATCCGGCTCGAAGGACCAATGTTCGGGGTTGGGGTGAGATTGAGATAAACTAAGATTAAAGATTAATAAAAACTTTTTTGCAAAAAATAAAACCGACTTCAAAAAAAAAACAAAAAAGTGAAAAATAACTTAAGCTTCTGAAGTCGGTGACCTTTGTTTGATTGCTTTAGTTTTTTTGTCACCGACTTCAGAAGCTTAAGTTATTTTTCACTTTTTTGTTTTTTTTTGAAGTCGGTTTTATTTTTTGCAAAAAAGTTTTTATTTTTCACTTTTTAGTGGTTCACATGTGCTTGATAAACATGGAAAGTGCATACCGTTACAATTACAACAAGCCCAAACACGACTAGGACACATTGTCTCATTATGGAGTTCCGTGACTCTTGGCTTCATCATCAGATCTGATGGTAGAATGGTTCTTATCGAACGCAAATGCTTCACTTGTTGTAGAAAATACCAAAATCGCAACACGTTTTCATATAAAATTTGAAGAGTTCCCTCGATTTCGCCATGATTCCATCATCAGATCCCAACTTGGTGGCTATGGGACCATTTGGAAAGAATACCCTTTCCAACAAAAAAAGAATTTTCCAAATCGGTTGGCAAGCGACGGAGTTATGCCCGAACAAACATAAAAAAAAAAAAAAAAAAATAGAAACATCCGAATTGAGAACCTCCTCCTTTTTAGAAGTCGGTTAAAAAGATAATATATTTCAGTAATAAAGGTTAACTAATCAAACTAATGAGGTGAATAGGATGAGATTGAGTCGCGCCCGATATGCTGTCCGAAAGCGTACTGATTATTTTACTTAGGTAATACATAAAATATTTAAGGCATATAGCGCGGTGTCGCGATTACGCTGACATGTTCATTTGTTCGGTGATTGACCCGAACAATATGTTTTTTTTTGTACTCACATAGAGCATATTTCAACAAAAGAATATCCAGCACAGATGTAATAAAACTAAAAATGTACTTTGGTGTATGAGGATATTCTCGACTATTTTGTAATAATTGAATAAGAGTTTTCTTATAATGGCAATAATTTGGGAGACAAGCGTTTCCCCTGTTTTATCCACCGTGACTATTTTATCCACCCATGTCGCCATGCTCGGAGGGTGGACATAATTGACTGAGGGGAAATAGTATTTTGTCCTCTCCCCGTGGATAAAATGTCTCCGGACATGCAAGCCCTGCTGGGCCACTTTGGTAATTACTGTTTTATCTATCTATCATAAATTTTGGCTTTCAAAAGCAAAAAGATTTTTTCAAATTGAACTGATAGTTCCAGAGATTATATCGTTCAAACAATAAACAAACTCTTCATCTTTATTAAATTTAGTGTAGACGAGCATTGTCTTATTCTAAGTTTTGGTGTTGTTGATTGAAGAGTCTTAATCAACATCAACAGAACTTAGACCTCTGTACCAATTTTTTTAATAGGTAAAATGTAGGTAGGTTTAAAGTATTTTACAAATGAGCTGTGATGTCCAACTAGGCATTTGTGGCTACTGGGTCAAGGGTGTGTGTAATCAATATGATCAAGATAATCGTGGTGAGTTATTGCGTAGCACCGGCGCCGCGTGACATTCGCATCATCAAACTGCGCCACACGATAAAGCATTCACAGCAAATGCTGTCATGACCTAAAACAGAAGCAGAAGCAGAGTCCAAAAATACTAGGCAGTGGTTTTGTGTGTCATGAGCATAGATCGGAATAGGTAGAGCTGTTTCATGTACTTGCCACAGGTTAGAATAATATGGATATTCCCCGAGTCCCAGGATTATGTTTTTAAGTAGGTAGTAAAATCATTAAAAAAAAACTATTCGGGACTAATGAAAGATTACACTTCCTTTCTGAGGGGTAATATAAGAAGGACGGGATTAATGATAGTACTTATAATAAATAGATAAACTTGTTGGGGTTTTCTAGTCGTTGACAGTTACCCCAGTAGTTGTTGTAGGAAGGTAGTTAGTTCACTCCAAACCACTGTTCTGTTCAATAGTTTAATTACGTTTAAGTTACGTATGTTTAGTTATCTGAGCCGCACTGATCGACCCGCTTGTGGCTGAGTTTTAGTGACGACTGAATTAATGTATAATATAATTAATAAATTACGTTTAGCGTAATTCATTACGTGCGCAGAAACGTACTTTTGCTATATGAGCATTAAAATAATCAATATGCTTCAACAATAATTCACTTATTTAAACAAATAATATAATAGTAAAATCCCGTAGTAACAGTCGGACTCCCGTCAAATCCCGTGGAATATCCATCAATGTGTATATCAATGTTTGCGCTCAATGAACCTAAGTAGCTCTACCTATTCCAATCACTGGTCATGAGCTTATGTTCCTTGTGCAGTGTAATGTCGGGAATATAGATGGGTGTCTAAATAATGAGAGTTGTTGTCCAGTATAAGGTATCTGTGAGTGTCGGTTTATGTGCAGGATGAGTCCCTCGGCGCGGCGCGCGCTGTGCTCGCGCAAGCTGGACGGCTGTGCGCCGCTGTTCGTGGCGTGCAAGCGCGGCAACGTGGAGATCGTGGAGTACCTCGTGCACGTGTGCGCGGCCGAGCTGGAGCAGCGCGGCGTGTACGAGGTGCCCGACGACCGCTCCGTGCACTCCGTGACGCCGCTGTGGTGCGCCGCCGTGGCGGGGCGCCTCGAGGTGCTGCGTGTGCTGGCGGACGCCGGCGCCGACGTCAACGCGGGCTCCGACTCGGGCTCCACGCCCGTGCGCTCCGCCTGCTTCATGACGCACCTGGACGTGGTGCGCTTCCTGGTGTCGCGCGGCGCCGACATCCACCGGCCCAACCACAACGGCGGCACGTGCCTCATCAACAGCGTGCAGTCCGTGCGCCTGTGCGCCTACCTGCTGGAGCACGGCGCGGCCGTGAACGCGCGCGACACGCAGCTCAAGACCGTGCTGCACTACGCCATCCAGGAGCACCGCGTGGAGACGGCGCGTCTGCTGCTGGAGCACGGCGCCGACCCGCTGCTGGCGTCGCGCGCGGGCGACGACGCGCTGCGCACGGCCTGCCTCAAGGGGGCCGCGCAGATCGTGAGTCTGCTGGCCGGGCGAGTGCGCTACCCGGCCGCGCGCATGGCGGACGCCTACGAGCTGCTGGGCAGCACGCAGCTGGACGAGTTCAACGACGTCACGGTGGCGCTGGGCGCCTGGCGCCGCGCCACGGCCATCCGGCACGCGGCCGGCGTGTACATCCCCAAGCGGCCCGTGCGCGCGCCCGCGCCGGCGCTGGGCGGCGCGCGCGAGTGGCGCATGCTGCCCGAGCTGGAGGCGGCGGCCACGGACATGGACGCGCTGCGCACGCAGTCGCTGCTGGTGGTGGCGCGCGTGCTGGGCCCGGACCACAAGGACACGGTGTTCCGGCTCATGTACCGCGGCGCGTCCTACGCCGACGCCTTCCGCTACCAGCGCTGCATCGAGCTGTGGTGCTGGGCGCTGCAGCTGCGCATCGAGAAGGACTCGCTGCTGTCGGCCGACACGTGCCACACGGCGTGCGCGCTCACGCGCCTCATGCTGGACGCGCACGGCGGGCGGCTGGAGCGCGCGCGCAACGTGCCGGCGCTGGGCGACGTGCTGCGCGTGTTCCGGCTGCTGGCCGACGAGCTGCCGACGTGCCGGCGCCTGCTGGACGCGCGGCCCGTGTTCAAGGCGCAGGCCGACACGTTCGACCGCGCCATGCGCTGCGTGACGCACCTGGTGTACCTGCTGCACGAGCGCGGCGCGTCGCCGGCGGAGCGGCGCTCGGTGCGCGGCGCGGTGTGCGCGCTGGTGGCGGCGGACGTGAGGTCGGCGCACACGCGCGACACGCTGCTGCACCTGTGCGTGTCGCGCCTCAACGTGATCCGCTCCACGTACTTCGCGGACGAGCTGGACGCGACGCCCGTGTTCCCGCACGCCGGCGTGGTGGAGCTGCTGCTGTCGTGCGGCGCGGACGTGGCGCAGCGCAACGAGGCGCGCTCCACGCCGCTGCACGTGGCCGCCATCCCGTACAACTTCAGCACGGAGCTGGTGCGCGTCCTGCTGGCGGGCGGCGCGCACCTGGACCAGCCCAACAAGTTCGGCGACTCGCCGGCCGAGCTGGTGGCACTGAACCGCAGCTCGCGCGTGCCCGTGCTGCAGCACGTGACACTCGCGTGCCTGGCGGCGCGTGCCCTGGTGCGTGCCTGGCGGCGCGTGCCGGACCAGGCGCTGCCCGCGACGCTGCAGGACTTCGTGGAGCTGCACCGCGCCTGAACCCGACGCTGTCGTTAACGTCCACGTGACGGGACCCCGCCGGCTTGTTTGTATATCATGTGAATAGGATTTAATACAATATTTCTATTATTTCATAGCGAAATTCTACACTCGTAAAATTACTAAGTATTCTACAAAGAATACCACTATTCGGTTTTAAGGTGAAAGCGTCAGGGTGGCCCTCGAAATTCTAATTTTCTTACGTTGTTTGCAATTTGCAGGGCAGTGCTGAGTTTATGTTCATAAGAGTCGATGAACGAATTTTTCATGATCCAAGTACTTTGACTTTTATGAACTTTGAGGGTTGTATTGATGATTTAGATGATTATAATTCTGTAACTTAATACGTCTTACAGTCGCGTTTTTTCAACATAAAACTTAGCACTGCCCTGCAAATTGCAAAAAAATATTTCGCGGGCTACCTTGGAGCATCATTTTTTTTTTACAATTTATTTATTCACAAACAATTTACATTGTGTTTGAAATACTTAACAAAGATAATAAAATAGACAAAAAGAAAAATATTATTCAAGCAACACAATTAAAAAGAACAACATAAATATTATCTAAAAAAAATAAAAATATAAAAAAACACATGGCCACTACCACTGGGAACAGGGTCCGAGCTGCCGGTAGACAGGGCTCTTGGGAGAGGAACCTCCTAACAATACGTGCCGTGTCAAGAAGTACTGCTTTCTGAATCAATCCCTTGAGCTAGCTGCCAAGCGAGATCTTTTGTTTATTATTATAATGAATTATTGCTCTAGGTACACATTTATATACAAGGTGTTAAAAATGAACTGCAAGAATTTCGTGTACGTACTCTGTATCAAAAAACAAATATATTCCAAAAAAAAAAAACTTTTACAAGCATTTTTAGTTTTTACGTAAAAAAAACATTGCCAGTCCAAAGTGGGCAAAATGTGATGGGAAAGTTAGAATCAGCTGTCTACGTTTGCGCTGTCGCAGGGGTGAACGACCACGGCGCGGCTACTGCGGCGGCGCCATACAGTAAAGTAATTGGGCGGCGGCGCCCTGCACGGTGTACAGTCAACTGCGCATATTCAATAATTTTGTGCGCAGTGAAAATATTGCATATCTTTGAAACGGATCGTTACTTATATAACAATTTTTCGTGATTATTTTTTGTTTGTGATTCCAAACAACTCCTCAAGTTTCTTGTGTGCGTTTCGATGGCGAGCTCCTGAAATATGAACCTAGGATTTTTTAGTTCAATTTACTGGTTTTGACAAATTCAAATCCAGGTTTTACAAAATACTTCAGACGTCTGCGTTGCTTTTTCAGCGAGATATCGGCGAAAATGTGTTTTTCACCGTTTCAATGGCGCGGCCATGGCGTATTAGTCTTATATTCAGGTTTTTTTCTATATTTTTAATTTTTTTTTACAAATTCATTGTTACTTTGCAAATAAATTCAGGTCTCTGCAATGCTTAGTTTTAAAGATCTCCGTGGCCGCGCGGTTCGGAGCGTTTCAATGGCGCGGCCACGTTCAAACCCTTCTAACTTTTTAACAACAGCTTTGACAATTTTATGGTTTTGGGAGTCTACTTTTACAATTTTTTTTTACAAAATAATGGCATAATTAAAAAAAAAAAAACGTCATGGCCGCGCCATCGCTACGCACAGTTTCTTGCAGTTCATTTTTTAACACCTTATATGTTTTGAGAGAAAGAAAAGACTTCTTTCTCAGCATAAAAAAAAAAACGTCACAGCGCTGGTATTCTGATAGGGCCCAACCTTTTGGGGTTAATTATGAAATTATAAATCATGAATGCTAATAATGCGTCAAAGTTATTAGGTACCTCTTTATTTTCGTCTATACATAATGCAATTAACTATAAGTGAATTCGGAGTTTTGGTTATTAAATTATTAAGATCATCAAAACTTTTCCATTCAGCATTACGACGACAATGAGCTCGATAGTGGCCAATATTGTGGATGTCTGTAACATCACCGCCGGACGGTTAAAACTCTATTTATCCTAGAACTTCGTATTTTGTATTATTTAATATTATTTCCATAGACCGGTATGTCTTAAAGATAAATTACATCTGTTTGATTCAGCTCAAAGCTATTGTATTACTTAATTCGTATGCCGTTGTATCACTAACAACCAACTACCGAGGGCAAAAGACTTATACCAAATTTAAAAAAAAATTATTTGGTTTGACAACCAACAAATTAATCAAGTTATGTCCTTGGACGTAAGACTAAGCAATATGGTCGAAAGACTTAAAGCCGTCGCTTCTGGGGAAATTAATATAAAAAAAAACAAATTGTATTTTTATGTTTTATTTATGATTGTAGAGTTTTGCGATACAATAGTAGAAATATTTTATTAAATCCTATTCACATGATATTCAAAAAAGCTGGTGGTGTCCCGTCATAGTGACGTTCATTATTAGTCAATATACTCGTCGTCGGTCTCGGGACCTGATATTATTATTATGTAGACTTATTCGCGTTAACATAGGATTATACTATTATGACAAATTATTATGTATTGTAATTAAAATAGAGTAAAAAAAAACACGTATCAAGTACTCAAGCATTTTTTTTTATTTACAAAAATAATTAAGTACCTATAAAAGTATACTTTATTTTATCGAAGAGTAACAACAATATACTATTCACATAAATAAATATTTGTGCATAGACAGGGTGTGCGTACGCGCAGCGGAATGTTGTTGAATTTAAAGATTTTAATTATGCAGATATTTAGTGTATGACGTCGTATAATTGTGTATGGTAAAAAAAAATTTGTGCACGCAACCATTGTGGAGAAATTCACCAAAAACTGATTCCGCTGGGCGAACGTTGTCCTGGCGGAACTTTTTTTAATCCATAGACTTTAGAAGAAAAGAGATGTGTCCAAAAATTAGTGTGTATTTGTGTGTAATTGTGTATGTATGAATAAAACTAGTGCATGCATAAACTTCGGAGAAATTCAAGTTTCCGCTACGCGAACGTTTGGCCATTAGCTAGTTTTCATATAAAGCGCTTACATAGAGAGCTGTAGATTTTTACATACGTTGCTTTGAATTTGTTTATATATTTTTTTAAAACAGATTTAGAAAAAATCGTAGGGCTTAAAAGATAAAAATTTAAACGTAAAATACGTTTATTAGGTCTTAGTTCTTAAAGTATGCACTTTGGGGTCTAGATTTTTACGTTTATATAAACCTTGTAAGTGTCTGCAACATGTTGCCAAGTATCAATGATGTTCCGTTAGTAACTAAAGAGTTATAGGACAAATTTACCGTGAATAGATCACTGTTTACAAAGCAGTCAAATATCACGACGTTCTGAAGGAATTGCATAGTAATATGTATGTCAATAATTAGTGTATTCATTCAACTATTCTTATGCAAAATTTCATGTCATTAAATTCAGTAATTAAAGAAAAACAATTATAATACTGACGAAGCATCGAAAACCTACATAACCCGACCAAGTTCGGATGGCTACAAAAAAGCGGCCGTGCCATATATCTAAAAAACGTTCTTAACCTTCCAATATAGTATTTATTAATAGGGTACAGTTGCGTACACAAGCGTTAGGAAAAAATAAAACAATTGCATTTCCTGAATGAAAAATATTTTTTTAATAATAACGCCACTATCTACGATAAAAACAAATCTTCAATTAACAAGTACTTCTCTATTTAAATATCCGCGTACAAAAATATTTTTAATTACATATAATACTTAATTATGTAATTATAATAACGTTAACAAACGCTTGCAATGACAGCAATAGACTTAAATGTGTTTTAACTAAAATAGATTATGAACTAGCTTTTGCCCGCGACTTCGTTCGCGTGGATGACGAAACTTAGGGTAAGTATAATATTTCGAGCTTCAATAAAAATTTTCCTACCTACCTACCTACTTTCTGTCATAGTCAAATACATTTAAAAATGTAGGTGTACAAAAATAAATGACCTATAAATTATATCGAAACAACAATTGTGTTATCACCTATACCAATTCAATACCGGTATTATACTGTAAATTTTGGGATGTTACCTAAATATATTGCACGGCCGCTTTTTTGTAGCCATCCGAACTTGGTCGGGTTATGTAGGTTTTCGATGCTTAGTCAGTATTATAATTGTTTTTCTTTAATTACTGAATTTAATGACATGAAATTTTGCATAAGAATAGTTGAATGAATACACTAATTATTGACATACATATTACTATGCAATTCCTTCAGAACGTCGTGATATTTGACTGCTTTGTAAACAGTGATCTGTTCATGGTAAATTTGTCCTATAACTCTTTAGTTACTAACGGAACATCATTGATACTTGGCAACATGTTGCAGACACTTACAAGGTTTATATAAACGTGAAAACATTCCGCTGCGCGTACGCACACATAGACAGTGTGCGTACGCGCAGCGGAATGTTGTTGAATTTAAAGATTTTAATTATGCAGATATTTAGTGTATGACGTCGTATAATTGTGTATGGTAAATTAAAATTTGTGTACGCAACCATTGTGGATAAATTCACCAAAAACTGATTCCGCGGGGCGAACGTTGTCCTGGCGGAACTTTTTTTAATCCATAGACTTTAGAAGAAAAGAGATGTGTGTCCAAAAATTAGTGTGTATTTGTGTGTAATTGTGTATGTATGAATAAAACTAGTGCATGCATAAACTTCGGAGAAATTCAAGTTTCCGCTACGCGAACGTTTGGCCATTAGCTAGTTTTCATATAAAGCGCTTACATAGAGAACTGTAGATTTTTACATACGTTGTTTTGAATTTGTTTATATTTGTTTGAAAAACAGATTTAGAAAAAAACGTAGGGCTTAAACGATAAAAATATAAACGTAAAATACGCTTATTAGGTCTTAGTTCTTAAAGTATGCACTTTGGGGTCTAGATTTTCACGTTTATACAAACCTTGTAAGTGTCTGCAACATGTTGCCAAGTATCAATGATGTTCCGTTAGTAATTAAAGAGTTATAGGACAAATTTACCATGAATAGATCACTGTTTACAAAGCAGTCAAATATCACGACGTTCTAAATTAATTGCATGGTAAAATGTATGCCAATAATTCGTGTATTCATTCAACTATTCACATGCAAAATTTCATGTCATTAAATTCAGTAATTAAAGAAAAACAATTATAATACTGACGAAGCACCGAAAACCTACATAACCCGACCAAGTTCGGATGGCTACAAAAAAGCGGCCGTGCCATATATCTAAGAAACGTACTTAACCTTCCAATATAGTATTTATTAAAATGGTACAGTTGCGTACACAAGCGTTAGGAAAAAATAAAACAATTGCATTTCTTGAATGAAAAATATGTTTTTAATAATAACGCCACTATCTACGATAAAAACAAATCTTCAATTAACAAGTACTTCTCTATTTAAATATCCGCGTACAAAAATATTTTTAATTACCTATAATACTTAATTGTGTAATTATAATAACGTTAACAAGCGCTTGCAATGACAGCAATAGACTTAAATGTGTTTTAACTAAAATAGATTATGAACTAGCTTTTGCCCGCGACTTCGTTCGCGTGGATGACGAAACTTAGGGTAAGTATAATATTTCGAGCTTCAATAAAAATTAAAATCACATCACATAACTAACCTATTCAGTTGTTTAGATTTGATCAACATTAAAAAAGTGCTTGTAAACTAAAACATTGGTATAAAAATACATTTAAAAAGTAGGTGTACGAAAATAAATGACCTATAAATTATATCGAAACAACAATTGTGTTATCACCTATACCAATTCAATACCGGTATTGTACTGTACATTTTGGGATGTTACCTAAATATATTGCACGGCCGCTTTTTTGTAGCCATCCGAACTTGGTCGGGTTATGTAGGTTTTCGATGCTTCGTCAGTATTATAATTGTTTTTCTTTAATTACTGAATTTAATGACATGAAATTTTGCATGTGAATAGTTGAATGAATACACGAATTATTGGCATACATTTTACCATGCAATTAATTTAGAACGTCGTGATATTTGAATGCTTTGTAAACTGTGATCTATTCATGGTAAATTTGTCCTATAACTCTTTAATTACTAACGGAACATCATTGATACTTGCAAACATGTTGCAGACACTTACAAGGTTTGTATAAACGTGAAAATCTAGACCCCAAAGTGCATACTTTAAGAACTAAGACCTAATAAGCGTATTTTACGTTTATATTTTTATCTTTTAAGCCCTACGATTTTTTCTAAATTTGTTTTTTTTTTTTAATATAAACAAATTCAAAACAACTTATGTAAAAATCTACAGCTCTCTATGTAAGCGCTTTATAAGAAAACTAGCTAATGGCCAAACGTTCGCGTAGCGGAAACTTGAATTTCTCCGAAGTTTATGCATGCACTAGTTTTATTCATACATACACAATTACACACAAATACACACTAATTTTTGGACACATCTCTTTTCTTCTAAAGTCTATGGATTAAAAAAAGTTCCGCCAGGACAACGTTCGCCCAGCGGAATCAGTTTTTGGTGAATTTCTCCACAATGGTTGCGTGCACAATTTTTTTTTTACCATACACAATTATACGACGTCATACACTAAATATCTGCATAATTAAAATCTGTAAATTCAACAACATTCCGCTGCGCGTACGCACACGCCCTAATTGCTCCATCTCAAAATTCCACCCTGTACATTATGTTATTTGAAAATGTTGGCTCATTTGCCGGCGCTAGCAGAACAGTACGAGTGAGACAAGAGCTATATAGCACTGGTAATGAGCATAATGAGAGTTGGCTGCCGCGACTTGAGATCATCAATAGAGTATTAGGGTCAACTCACACTGAAAGAGCGGCGAAGGGCAGCGCAGTTTCAGTGTCATATGAATTTTAACTTAAATTCATTACTATAATACTTATTATCGCATGAGGAACTCCGGCGCCGCGGGAATTCCGGCGAATTCCATAAACGGCGTCGTGCGACTGACTCGCTTCGATGCCCTTCGCCGCTCTTTCGGTGTGAGTTGACCCTTATGGCTCATTTACATTAGGTCGGTTTGAGGTCGGTCACCGAAGGCGGCGGCCGCATTCGGTTTAACTGAAACGCTCACCTAAATTGAGTTGTTTACATTGGTCGGTTAACCGAATTCGGCGACTTGATTGGCGACGGGCGGGGCACGGCGCACTCGACACCGACAATGGGCTCGACCGAATACGGCCAAACCGAATGCGGCCAAACGAATACTTGTTTATATTTGTCGGTGACCGAATACGGCCTGCAGCCGAATACGGTCTAACCGACTTAATGTAAATGCGCCATTAGACGGAAGCTTGGCGGTCAGGCGGGTGGGAGCGCTAGGAGCGCTAGGAGCGCTACGAGCGCGGGCAGCAGCAGCGCGGCGGGCGGAGTAGCGCGGGCGGCGGCGCTCGGAGCGCGGCCGATGTTGCGGCGGTGCTTGTCCACGATGTAGATGCGGCCGCCCATGCCGGCGTGCGAGAAGGAGTGGTAGTACACGCGGTCGGGCCACGTACTGTTGGGCGCCACCTCCAGCTCGGCGGGCGCCTCCGTGCCGCAGTGCCACTCCAGCGAGCGGTTGTACGCGCGGAACGTGGCGTAGTCGTCGTCGCGGCGCCGGTCGGCCCGGGCCGCGTGGCGCGCCGCGCACAGCGGGCCGGCCGCGGTGGGCGCCAGGCGGCCGCGGCGCGTGTAGTGCACGCCGGCCAGGACCCGCGCCTGGCGCTGCGCGGCCTCGCTGAGTCGCTCCAGGCCGCCCACGGGCTCCGCCGTCACGATCAGCGGGTGGTACTCCGTGGCCGAGTGCGGGTCGTTGCCGCCGAACACCTTGAAGGAGTAGTACAGGCCGCGGCGCAGCTGCAGGTCGGGCGCGAGCTGCCCGTTGACGTACCAGGCCAGGGCCGGCGCGTGGCGCAGCGGCCGGCCGGCCAGGCCCCGGGCCCCGCCGGCGGGCCCCAGGCGGAACGTGAAGACGCGCAGCGCCGGGTCGAACAGCTCCGCCACCTCCCACACGGGCGGCGCCGACCGCGCGCCGCTGTGGAACCACCATGTTACTTAACTAGCCGTACGTACGTAACGAGGCAGAAGGGTGCCATTATAAAACTTAAGAAGACGGGTGAAGGCGTTTGACATTAACATTTTAGCCGTACGTACGTAACGAGGCAGAAGGGTGCCATTATAAAACTTAAGAAGACGGGTGAAGGCGTTTGACATTAACATACCGTCCGTCCTTTAACTAAGCAACTTGTGTAACCGTTCGCTCCGTATAAATACTTGTTTACTTTTAGGCTAAAGTGCTATTTGCAACTATATTTGTAGTGTTCAATGTAATTAAACACCATAAAAGTGCAGTGCCTAAGTTTTTGTAGTGTAAAAACTAAGTATAATAAAGTAAAACTGTTAAAACAAAAACCGTCACAAAGGTGCTCGGTCCAGTGTCGATTTTAAAATCAGTGTGGACTAAAACGCGTAAGTGACGCCCATTGCACGGCGCTTGCGACCTTTCGGTCGCGACAGTTCTAGTGAGCCGCTCCACATCATCGCTCTGCGCTTTAATCATTCAAGCGCTTTATTCTATTTGGCACCACAAGACGCCAAGTGCTTCGTGATTTTGCTGAAAGCGCTTTATTATACTAGACCACTATTTAAATCGCACTGACAAAAACATGTCAACAAAGAATTGCGCTGGTTGTTTGATTGACTTTAATACGAAGGAATGCTTGCAATGCTTCATTTGCCACAAATGGTATGATCTATTGTGCTCTAATGTCCACGAAAAGGTCTATAAGGGAATGAGCATCAAACAAAAATCTATCTGGAAGTGTCCCAGCTGCCTAAGTAAAGTACCTAAGAACGACAATAAGAACACACCTGTTAGAACGACTAAACCTGAGAGCCCCACTACAGAGTTATCACCGACGGACACTAATGTTACTGTTCGTTCGAAACCTAAACAGTCGCGAAGCCGCACCACACCGCCGCCGGCGCCGGTTCAAGCTAATGATGACATCTTGATTGAGTTCTCGAGAGACACGTTAAGGGAAATTATTAAGGAAGAAATACAGAGTGCACTTAAAGACGTGGTTTCCGATCAGTTCCGAAAAATTCACGAGTTGATCTCAGGTTTCAATGAGTCACTTTCTTTCTACAACGAAAAGTATGAAGAGATGAAGGCTACTCTGGAAGAAAAATCTGAAAGGATACAGAAACTTGAAAGGGAGAACTGTGGTTTACGGGATGACATTCAGCAATTTAGTCAGCGCCTGAACCTAGTAGAACAAAATTCCAGGTCCGCCAACGTCGAGCTGCAATGCGTGCCGGAAAACAAGGCGGAAAATTTAGTCAACACTGTGCTTCAACTTGGTAAGGTCATCAGTTGTAATATTAATGATCCCGATATACTCCACTGCACCAGAATAGCAAAGAAAGACGCACAGAGCACTAGGCCACGTTCCATTCTTGTCAAATTCAGTAGTCCACGTCTGCGAGACAGTTTCCTTGCCGCTTCAATGAAATTTAACAGATGCAACAACCAAGATAAACTGAATACGAGTCACTTGGGGATGGCAACGGAGAAACCTCAACCCATTTACGTCACGGAACACCTATCCAGTCAAAACAAAGCAATCCATGCCGCAGCTCGGATCCGCGGAAAAGAACTTGGGTTCAAGTTTGTCTGGGTTCGCGACGGCAAGGTTTTTATGAAAAAAGACGAGGACTCGCAAAGAATTGTAATTAATAACGTAGACAAGTTAAAATCGTTAGTATAGTTTTATTAAGTATGTGCTAAGTGACAAGTTCCTATTGTTTTTATCTAGTCACATTCAATCGTCCATTACGTGTGTACTATCAAAATGTACGAGGCTTAAAAACCAAAACTATTAACTTTTATAATAACATTTCCTTGAATAATTACGACATTATAGTGTTAACAGAAACTTGGTTGAACAGCGGTGTCTATGATTCTGAGTTGTTTGACGAGAGGTATTTAGTTTACAGGCGCGATCGTGAGTCAAGTAAATATAAAACTCGCAAAGAGGGAGGTGGTGTTTTGATTGCCGTTTCGAAAACTCTGAAATCATGTAGACTATCCCACTTTGAAAGCGAGATTGAAGATCTATGGATAAGCGTCAATATTGGCTCAAAAAATTGTTTCATTAATAAACTTTACATCAGTGGCGTATACCTACCGCCACCCATTCAAAGTAGCACGCTGGCATTATATACTAAGAACGTCCAAAATGTAATTAACAACAATGATCAAATTTTGATTTTGGGGGACTTTAATCTCTCTAACATAACATGGCTTACAATTAAGGACCTTATATACTTGTACCCAGAACCCAGCAACACAGATACAAATGCGATAATCACTGAATTCTTGACCTTAAATGGTCTTAATCAATATAATAATATCTTAAATAATAAGCAGAAAATATTGGATTTAATATTATGTAACACCTCCGTTACTGACGTAACCCGTTGTACCCATAGTTTATCAAAAGAGGACCCTTTACATCCCCCGTTGGAGTTTTATTTACCAGTGCAAGCTGAACGGTTTTTAGAAGCTAATAATGTAGAAAAACCGAATTTCCATCGAGCGGATTACGATACTGTACTGCATCACTTATTAGCAATTGACTGGGATGACGCGTTCAAAAACTGTGCCTCTGTTAATGATATGGTAGACGTTTTTTACTGCTTATTAAGACAAATCATTACAGAATGTATCCCAATGAAAAAGACGGCGAGCAATAAATATCCACCTTGGTACTCACGTGATCTAATAGCACGTCTCAGAGAGAAGTACAAATACCACCATCGTTTTAAAAAGTACAAAAATCCATTAGACCAACAGTTTTTTGAGAGATTAAGGGACGAATGCAATGCTTTAAGTTCGACATGCTACAAGAAATATATTTCAAGTATAGAAAATAGTATAACAAAAAACCCTAAAACATTTTGGTCCTTCATTAAAACTAAAAGAAAAGGTAGCAGTTCATACCCCGCACAAATGTCTCACAACAATAAAATCGCGTCAGGCGGACAGGACATATGTAATATGTTTGGAGATAATTTTTCAAGTACCTTTACTGCCCCTACAGAAAGTAATCCAAGTCATGAGAACACCGCCTTTCCCCTCTCTTCCGCAGCTCTGTGTAATTTAAAAATTGATGGTAACGAAATATACCGTGAATTAATCAGGTTGGACGAAACAAAGGGTGCGGGTAGTGACGGCATTCCTCCAATGTTCATAAAACGTTGCGCTAAGGCCTTAGTGTCTCCCCTACAAACTATTTTTAATAAATCTCTACATGATAGTATTTTCCCAAATACTTGGAAGGAAGCTCTCGTGATACCTATTTTTAAATCCGGGAAAAAGCATTTAGTTACTAATTATAGACCAATCTCTATACTAGGTGCATTTGGAAAAGTGTTCGAAAAAATTGTAAGCAGACATCTGATGTGGTACCTTAAACAACACATCACTGAGTATCAACATGGCTTTGTGAAGTCAAGATCTACCGATACTAATCTATTGTGTTTTACATCGGCTTTGTCTAAGTGTCTTGACAATCGTATACCAGTGGACGCTATTTACACAGACTTTAGTAAAGCATTTGATAAGGTAGATCACTGTCTTCTTATAAATAAACTGGCCAAACTGGGTGTGGGTGGGACCATAATAGGGTGGTTTAAATCTTACCTTGAAGATAGAGAGTCAAAAGTGGTAATTAATGGACACTTTTCTGACAGCTATAAACCAACTTCCGGAATTCCACAAGGATCACATTTGGGACCTATCCTTTTTAACGTGTTCATTAACGACATCACTGAATGCTTCAAAAACTCCCGTTTTTATTTGTTTCATATAAGGTACTGGGATTCGTTTTGCGAAACTGTAAAGAATTTAAGAAACCATCTACAAAAATAAAGCTCTTTAACACTCTAGTCCGTCCAATCTTAGAGTATAGTTCGGTGGTATGGAATCCGCATTACGATGTTTATATCAAGCGATTAGAGAGTGTCCAAAAGCGGTTTCTTTACCATCTGTGCTACGGCGATCACTTGGCTAAACAACTGACTGGCTACTCTGATAGGTTAAAACATTATCACTTGGAAACACTAGCCAGTCGTAGGAAGAAACTGGACTTCACCATCCTTCACAAAATATTTAGTGGAACTATAGATTGCAGTGAACTTTTGATCTCATTAGATATTAAAATTCCAACTCGTACTCCCAGGCATAAAACATATGAGTTATTCTACATTCCTGGCTCGAAAACCAACTTGGGTCATTACGCCGCTGTGCCAAGACTTTGTAGGCAATATAACACTTTATCTAAGACCTCTAATCTTGACATCTGTGATTCCCTCGCAAATTACAAAAAAAGCCTCAAACAATTATCTCTTTCTTAATTATTGTGTCATTTTAATTTTAATTTATGTTTCTAATTTTATTACTAAATGTGTTATGATTTTAATTCAAATCTAATTTAATTTAATTTTCCAATTGTATTACTTAATGTGTGTTGATGTTAATTTATTTTTTTTAAGTGCTACTATAATTTTGTTTTGTTTGCTTGGTTATACATTTTAATATGCATGCTGTGGTCTCCTGTAAGTGAAGGAGTACACCTACGTGCTACTTTTGTCGCCGATTCTTTTTTAGTGTTTTGTGTATATTCTTTGTTGGAGATCCTAAATAAATAAATAAATAAATAAATAAACATTTTATGAAGATGAGTGAGGGTAGTTGAATAAACGCCTTCACTTTGCCGTCGCGGTACCTCCAATACTTCAGTCTCCCCGCGACCACGGCTGGTGCAAACCGGCCGAAACGTCGGGATTAAATTAAAGGTAAATTCGCGATAAATACCCGTCTTCTTAAGTTTTATAAGGTGCCATTATAAAACGGTTTCGAGAAGGTTAAGGGACTACTCACTCTTATTCTGCTCTATTCAGTTTATGCCCATAGAAAACGATTTTGTATGAGACGCGTACGCGTGGCGTCTCATACAAAATCGTTTATTTTTTTTACGAAAGCGGCTGAAGTTCTTTTAAGAATCTAAAATGCATTAGTCACTTGCACCTCGGTGACCTCGTCTTGGTTCGATTTTCCATACTTGTTTATATAAAAGTGGAAGTTACTCATTATGAAGCTATTTGCAAATTCTGAGAACTTTAAAGCTCTCCATTGCAACCAAGATTACTTTAAATGTTACTAGGGGAAAGAATTCTAAGAACAGAAGGAAGGATCCAAGAGCGAGCGAAGCGAGGTCGAAAATTTAAACATCCCTTCATACTGGAACTCCTGTTTTCTTTGGTCGACTTACAGGTTAACCCAAAGTTCAACACGACGTAAGCAGGCAATTTTTTGACAGACAGGTTAGAAATGTTTCGACTTTCGACCTACCTACTTTAGTAACGCGACTGATATGAGCGCGTACTCACACGGTGAAGCGGATACAGTCGTCGGTGGGCGGGTCGGCCGCGAGGTGCAGGCGCACGTCGGCGCGCGGGTACAGGCGGTGGAAGGCGGGCTCGCGCGCGTGGTCCAGGCGGCCCAGGGCCCACACGGCCCACATGGGCCCGTCCGGCACCCAGGCGCGGTCCATGGGCTCGGCCGCGGCCAGCGTGCGGCGGTACGACACGACGGTGAGGCCGGCCTCGCGCCGCGCACTGAACACCTGGTTGGAGTCCTGGCCGCCCACGCGCTCGTCGGGACACACGCCGCGCCACGCGCCCAGCACCTGCACGCACGGCGCGGCGGCCGTGACGTTGTAGTCCGTGGCCAGGCCGCGCTGCAGCGCCGCGTCGTACTGCGCCACGGCCAGGTCCGCGCCCAGCATGCGCGACCCGCTGTCGCTGCCCGACACGCCGAACGCCATGTACTCGTCCTCGTCCATCTGCGCCGCCATCTCGATGGTGATCTGGTTGCCGAAGAGCTCCCAGGAGACCTGGAAGTCGCGGTGCAGCTGCTTGCAGTGCGGCAGCGGCGAGCGGTAGGCGTGCGGCGCGATGGGCGCGGGGGGCACGTTGAGTGCGTCGGGCACGAGGACGCTGCCCAGCGACGTGGCCCGCGCGCGGTCCCACAGCGCCACCCACTTCACGTCGAACACCGTGGTGCCGCCCGGCAGCTGCAGGCGCACGTCCTCGCCCGAGTACGCGCGGATCGGCTCTAGGCTGCGAGGGCGATACAGTATTGGCTTATTGCGAACAACTCTGCTCAAAATAGTACGTGAGTCTGTAGTGTACGAGCCATCTCTCTATAGACTAGCTGTGCCCCGCGACCTCCATCGTGTGGAATGTTTAAAAAAAAAAAGTGCATGAAGTCCCTCCGCGCGGAAGAAATTAAACTTCGTGATGAGCAAAAGAAAATAGGAAGGGTTAGGGGCGAGCATGAGCACGAGTTTCTTATTTGAATTAGTTGGGTACTCACTAGCCATACTCGTCGGGTATCTTCATGCCGCGGGAGGAGGGCTGCGGGCCCACGCCGGTCCAGAAGTAGACCTCGTCGCCGCTACCGTCGTAGCGCAGCTCCGGGATGAGCAGCGTGGCGGCGTCCAGGAAGCGCACAGGCTTGCTGGACACGGCGGAGGAGCCGGCCAGGGGGCCCACGGGCCGCTCGGCGGGCGCCTCGAACTCGTCGGGCACGTACACGTCGCCGAACGCGTTCTGACTGCCGATGTCGTACACGGCGAGCCACTTGATGCGCGAGATGCGCTTGCCCTCGGGCACGGCCAGGCGCACCTCCGCGTTGTAGTAGCGCTCCAGGATGTTCGTTCTGAAACACATTCAAGAACGACTGCCCATACATCTCAATTGAGGCCATGAGAACCATAGTGGCCTAACTCATTTTATTACAATATTGAGTTTATGATCAATTTGAACTGAAAAAAATCATAAACTCAATATTGTAAAAAAAATTGTTAGGCCACTATGATTCTTGAGGCCATGAGAACCATAGTGGCCGAACTCATTTTATTACAATATTGAGTTTATGATCAATATGAACTGAAAAAAATCATAAACTCAATATTGTAATAAAATGAGTTAGGCCACTATGGTTCTCATGGCCTCAATTATATGCCAACTTGGTATACAGGTGCTAAGCATGAGCTCCTCGAATCCCAGGTCAGGCAAAGTGTTATTGGTTTTTTCAATAGCAGTTCAATAACAGAATAGCAATAGAAATGTTCGCGATTTAGTTTCCCAGCATGTAATCAATTATGTTATTGGAAAAACAACATTAATGCCCAGTCATAAACACTAAGAAAGTCATAGTCATAAGTACTATGACTATTTATTAATTTTATTGTATTATATTTTTCGTTTTTATTATTTTTTCTTTTCATCTACATGAAAATTATATCATTAATCATATTAATTAATTTAAAATTATTAATGATATAATGTAATGACACCTAATGGGTCACTTATAAATTTGTATGTCTCAATAATGACAAAAAATAGCACACCACCTAATTATGTAAACACCTATGTTTCAGAAATAAACGAAGTTGATTGATTGATAAAGTAAAATTTGTTTCAACTTCAAACATTATTTTCTCTTCATCAGTAGTTGTAGTTATTCTGAAATTAACTCAATTTAAATAAATTAATTAATTCATTTATTTAAGCACTTACACAAAATATATAATTTTCTACATTTTTTTTTAAATTTATTTAACACCCATACTTGTGCATCTATTTTTGAATGGTTACAATTATGGTAAATCAATAGGATGATGAGCTTCTGTAATAATTAGAATTCCATGTCATAACTAACGTAACCAGCTCACCTGCCATACTCATTGGGCACAATGAAGCCCTGTGGACCAGGCCGGCCTGCGTCTCCGGCCCAGAAGAATGTATCATCTCCGGTGCCATCGTAGTTGAAGTTTACCAGCAGTATTGTAAAGTCATCTACTGCATATACATCCCCTGATACCTACAAAATAAATATTCTAAAATTCTAATAGAAGAAATAAAATAGTTTGTAGTAAACTGCCACACTTGTCCTGCCTGTCAAGAACTGAACAGGGTACTTGTATACAGTATGTGGCTTCGTTAGACACTCCTAAGTGTAAGTACTTGACACAATATGGCGATCATCATCACTACATAATAATATTATAAAACAAAGTCCACCGCCGTGTCTGTCTGATCCTATGTATGCTAAGATCTTTAAAACGACGCAACGGATTTGGATGCGGGTTTTTTGGTAGATAGAGTGATTCAAGAGGAAGGTTTTAGTATGTAATTTGCAGGCGGGCGAAGCCGCGGGCATCAGCTAGTGATTACATAAAGTACTGTTTTGGTTTTGTGAGTTGACACTAGCACCAGTAACTTGTAGAGTATTATTATTTGCAATTAGTAACTGGCAGAATGTGGGTGTACTTTACACCACTGCCTACCCTTCGGGTTAGGCGTGACGTTTTGTTGTGTTTACAGTGAACTATAGTTCTTCAAATATCCATTTTGATTGGTTGCCTTGGCTGAATAGTAATCCTTAGATTATGTGCATGCCTTGTTTACACAAAATGTGAACTACGGGAATGTGTGCGGATATGTGGTAAACAGCATGTCAACGTACCTGATGGTGGTAGGAGTTGAGTTTCCCGATGAGCCTGCCGCGGTAGGGCCCCTCGTCATCTTCCTGCGACCGACAATCTGCAACGAGACACGGCGCACCGACAATACAGTAGAAAGTTTCCACTACAAGTTTTTACACGCAAAGAGTTAACTTGAAACTCCTCATTTTTACCTTTTGTTACCGCTATAAGCAGCAGAAAACATATTTTTATCATCTTACACGCACTTAGCTCACTTTTTAACTGTTTTTAAACTTTCTAACTAATTAATAAAGGTCACAACATTTGAAGTATTTCGTATACCACCAGCTTCCGGTAACTTGACAATCACTGAACTGGTTTTGTTGTCAAGTTTCGCCGCAAGATATTCAAGGCCGCACTTCTATTGGCCGAGCGTCGCTCCAAGCTCTCCGCGACCAATCGCAGCCGACAAACTTGAGTAACTTTCACTTTTTGTTCTCGTCGGAAACTTCTTTCACGTCACGTTCAGAAATGAATTATGTTGTTTTGCGTAGCGTATTGCAAAGTGTATTTTGTACTGAAATTAAATCGTGGTTCTGTTTCATCAAATAGTAGCTCTGCCAGGCATTTTCGGTGCGCCGAGCAAGTTCTTTAACTTGTCTTGTCTTAAAAGAGACTAGGTATCTGACCGAGGTATAACTATGTATTCATGGACATATTCAACCACCACACCGCCAATTTCTATGTTACGCTGTGTGCTTTTCGCCATCATTTTTGTTTTGGTCATATTCATTGAAAGTCCGACTTGGAGACTGGTGTGGCTCAGGTGATCGAGCATTAGGGCTAGCTCAGCGGCTGAGGAAGAAAAAAGGACAATGTCGTCGGCGATACGAAGATGAGTTAACCGCTTTCCGCCGACGACAACAGACTTGTACTGTGTAGTGGGTTTATTTCTTGAAAAACTGTTTCCAGCATGGCTGTGAAGAGTTTAGGAGATATCGGGCGGCCTTGCTTTACTTATCTCTGAATGGGAAAAGCTGGCCCGGTGGATTTTAGGCTTATGGCTGCTGTGCTTTTCTGGTAGGTAGTAGGTATATTTGCAATAGATGTATTCAGGCTGGATTTTTTCTACGCCACCTGGAGGGAGTGTACCTACCTACTCTAAATACTGGAGAAAGCAAATTTAACACAAAGGAAATATTCCTTTATTTTTAAAAAGAAACAAATATTCATCCACAGAATTTCGAGAATTCACTTGCCAAGTTGCCACACTCGGAAATAGAACCGGGCGAAAACCGAAAAAATAACATCCTGTACCTACTTTTGTGGCATCAATCGATACTTTGATAGGGCCAATCATGAGAATCAAATCTCTTTAACACACATGATAAATCAAATGAAGGGAAAACAATGAAATCTAAACTTATGAATTTAATGGGACTAATTTAATACCTACCTACCTACACTTTACTCAAATTGCGGGCTATTCCGGCAACAGTCCACCTTAGCATAGGTACCTTATATTGTCATTTAAAAAAAATAAAATTAATGACTTCTAGGTTAATCGTTCAACAAGATCAACCTTACCTACAAAACCTTCCAAGGCAGAATGCAAAATAGCAAGTTCGCTGCGCATAGTTGCCGGAGTTAGTTTAGTACCTGTTATAGTATATAATAAGATACTATTTATTATTAAGTTTAGTTCTTTTATTTCTATAAAATGTGCACACAGTAATCCATTTTCAGTTGTACATCCTGTGTTCCAGGGTTACCACAGACAAACCAAAATCTTACAGATAATTAAAGATAACACAGAACATCCTCTCTGTTTTATCAAATTAATGAGTTTATGTGAATACAATCAATCAATACTTATCTATTTATTACTAAGTTTTATAATCACTTTTTACATGCCTTTAATCTTAATTAACACAAAATCAATTATTATTAGAAAATTTAGAAATAGTTTAATTACCATAATTAGTTAAGTTATACATATAATATGATAGAAACACATTTAATCCAGTGTGTAGTCATTGAACCTTACTGGTAAACATCTTGATCTTACAGGTCTAGTGCTATGACTTTGACTCGAAATTGGCTCAGCTGTATCAAGGCTAGTATCTGTATTTGGAATCACATTATTATCCAAAATTAGTTCACAACCATAATCAGTATTATCATACATAACAGATTTATTTTTATTTGCATCATTATTTTCAAAATTATCTATTATACCAGTTTTCTTCTTTTCTTTATTTTTGTTTGTAATTTCCTCATTTTCCTTTAATACCCCTTTAAATGGTTTTATATGTGTTAAGTCGCGCCTATATATTACCCCATCGACATTCACTTTATATGACCTTTCGTTAACTTTTTCTACAACAAATCCTAATTTCCATGTGTTTGTGTGTTCGGGACTTAGTTGTACCGCCACATTCTGACCGATATATAAAGAAAAGGGTTGTTTACATTTTTTATCATAGTAACATTTACTTTTGTCTCTTTTAGCTTTAATTCTTTTTGGAATGTCAGTCATCAATACAGGAATGAGTTGCTCTGTTACATATGGCATTAAAGTCCTAGTTTTTCTAGATAGAAACTTTTGTGCAGGACTACAATCATCTCCGGCACTTGGTACATTTCTCTGGTGTAACAGAGATATCCAAAAATCTTCACCGGCCTCATATGATTTAAGAATAAGTTTCTTTGCAGATTTTACTGTAGCTTCAGCAATTCCATTAGATTGAGGATAATGTGGCGAAGAGGTGACATGGATAAAATCCCATTCTTCAGCAAACATAGAAAATTCTCTGTTAACAAAATTAGTAGCTCCGTCTGTACATATTTTTTGTGGTATACCATATCTTGCAAAATTCTTTTTACATATATTAACAACTTCACTAGAAGATAAATTTTTTAGTTTATCAATTTCATAAAAGTTTGAGTAATGGTCAGCAGTAATAAGGAAATTAAGAGACTGTGAATTTAGTTTTACATTGAACACATCCATAGAGATATACTGAAAGGGATACATTGGTATGTCATGAGATAACATTGGGAATCTAGTTAGGGATGGTGAATATTTTATGCAAATTTTACATTTTTCTACAAAGTTTTTTATATCTTCAGACATGCCTGGCCAAAAAATATTTTGCTTAGCTAATTTAATTGAACTAGTAACGCCACTGTGACTTTTATGAATTTTTGGCAACATGTAGTTTCTCATGCACCTGGGAATTAAAATCTGATCATTTTTAAATATTATGTCTTCCTGAATAGACAGATCAGAGGCAAATTTATAGAACCATCTCAGGTTTTCAGGCATATCTGAAATATAATCTGGAAATCCGTTTACAATATATTTTTTGAGCTCTCGACACTCTGGATCATTCTCCACTTCTTTCTTTATGCTTTCTATTATCTTGTTTGAGACCTTCAGATATTTTGCTGAAGAATGTTTACTAATAATCTCAAAAATTTGTTTAGCATTATTAAAAGAATGAGAGTCATCCTGTATTGGAGTAGGGGCTCTAGAAAGTGCATCTGCTACAAAGTTATTTTTTCCACTTATATATTCTATTTTTAAATCATATCTCTGAAGGATCATTAACATAAGTTGCAATCTTTTTGGAGCTTCTACTAGTGGTTTCTTGAAAATATTTATCAAAGGTTTATGATCTGTTTTTATAATGGTATTAGTATTTGCAGTTATATATTGACTGAATCTTGAGCAAGCGAAAACCACAGCTAACATTTCTTTTTCAATTTGGGCATACCTTTTTTCTGTACTGGTTAAAGTTCTAGAAGCAAAGGCTACAACCTCATTATTTTGATAAAGAGCTGCTCCAAGCCCCATACTACTGGCATCGCATTCTACTATTAAAGGTTTATTCATGTCATAATACTTAAGGGTTGGTAAACTGCTTAAAGATGAAATAATCTCATCAAATTCTAATTGTTCCTTTTCTGTCCATTGCCATATAGCATTTTTCTTTGTTAATTCTCGTAAAGAAGTGACTTTTAAACTTAAGTTTTTAATAAATTTACTCAGATAAGTTACCATTCCTAGTAGTCTTAATACATCTTTGGAGTTTGTAGGTATTGCAATATTCTTGATAGCTGTGATTTTCTCTTCATCAACCTTCAGCCCAGTATCAGTCAACATATTTTTTTTTTTTTTTTTTTTTTATATATTATATCTTGCAATCAGTTTTACAACTATGAGCAGATGATTTGTATGAGGAGCTGACAGGTTAGAGTTTGTTCCTCATCAGGATCAACTCTTTCAGTTAAATATCACCACTCTACAGGTTATCTAGCTGTAGAATGTTGCGTCTTTTGAGTCTTTTGACACAATCCGGTATTGTCAGTTGTGCGGCCAATTGGTTGGGGTGTCTCTCCAATCTGGACTTGTATTTTTGTGAACACAATTTTATTTCTGTTTTGACTGTGTTCATGGCGAGGTGTTCGTGGACTTCCGTATTCTTTATAAACCAAGGAGTATTTGCTAGTTGTTTAAGAATGATGTTCTGAGTTCTTTGAATGATGTTGATGTTACTATCACTTGCTGAGCCCCACAACTGGATGCCGTAAGTCCAGATAGGTTTCAATATGGACTTATAGATCAAGAGCTTGTTGTCTACAGACAGCTTGGAATTTCTACCTAAGAGCCATTGCATGCTTTTGTATTTAATGTCAATTTCTTTCCGTTTTGTTGTGATATGCTTGCTCCATGTCAATCGCTGGTCCAGGTGCATTCCAAGATATTTGACGCAGTCTCTTTGAGGAAGTTGACTACTGCCTAGTTTCACAGGTGGACATTGCTGGTGTCTTAGGGTGAAAGTGACTTGTACCGATTTGGATGTGTTAGCTCTTATCCTCCATTTTAAGAGCCATTGGTCAATGTCATCTAGACTTTTCTGCAGGATTTTCGACGCTTCAGTGGGACAGCCGCTAGATGCTAAGACTGCAGTATCGTCTGCATAGGTAGCGATTGTCACACCAGGCGTTTGTGGCAAGTCTGCAGTGAAAAGTGTATACAGGACTGGTCCAAGTACCGAGCCCTGCGGCACTCCAGCTTTTATGTCATGGAAACCGGAAGTGCTATCCTCTTCCTTCACCTGGAAGATCCTATCTGAAAGGTATGACTCCAGAATGTTGTAGTAGGAGTGTGGCAGTCAACATATGTCCATAAAATTTCACTGATTTCTGTAATAAATTTAATTTATCTTTATTAAGCTTGCAATTATTTTCTCTGAGTCTTATTAAAAGGTTTTCTAAGTTAATGTTATGGTTTTTTACTGCATCCTCGGTTGTATCACCTACCCCATATATTAAAATATCGTCAGCCATTACTTCAATACCCTTAAGACCATGTAGTGTTGATAATAACTTTTGTTGGAATATTTCTGGCGCAGAAGAAATACCAAAGGGGAGCCTTAACCACCTATACCTACCAAATGGAGTCCAAAAGGTAGTAAGCTTACTACTCCTTTCGTTTAGCCTAACATGCCAAAATCCTTTTAATGCATCCACTGTGCTAAAAACTTTAGCTTTTCCAAGTTCTGGTAAAACCTCTTCTAGCGTTGTAAATTGAAAATGTGGTCTTTTAAGAGCTTTATTCAATGGGATAGGGTCTAAGCAGATACGGAACTTTTTGCCTTTACGAACAATTAATATATTATTAACCCAATCAGTATGAGACTCCTCTTTAACAATAATATTATCTTTTACTAACCTGTCCAGTTCGTCTTTAAGAGGTGCTCGGAGAGCCATAGGCACACGACGTGCCGGCTGAATGCGAGGTGGAACATTTTCATCAATTTCCAGATCAACAATTCCTGGTAACTCGCCATAACCTTCAAAAACATCAGAGTACTTGCTTATAATATTTTGTGCTTCCATGGCCCTGGCATTGCCCACTGATACTGCATTACAGTATTTTATTAAACCTAAGGCAACACAAGCAGATTCTGATAATAGAGGTTGATGACTGACATTCACAACATGAAAGTTTATAACATACTTTTTATTTTTATGTATACATTCGACATCAGTCACACCTAATGTTTCTATGTCTGTTTCATTAAAACATTTTAATTTTAAATCAGTAGGACACAAATGTTTCAAGTTGTCTTTTTTACAGAGGTTTTTGTATTGCTCAGCACCTATAACACAAACATGAGCTCCAGTATCTAACGTACAGTAGACATTCAACCAGGTGTTACTAAACTTCAAGTAGAGTTCCACTTCTTTGTGGCCGGAGTGTCGATTAGTCCTGATCTTGGAAATGTATGTGCTGTTGTCGCTGACTTCTTCTTCTGAGTCTTCTGTATGCAACTCTTTCACCATTTTTGTTTTTTTACAAACATTTTTGGAATGATTTCTACCTTGGCAGTTTTCACATTTTTTTCCCCAAGCAGGACAAATTTTCTTTTTGAATATATGCTTCTCACCACAAAACTTGCACAGTAAAGGTTTGCTGTCAACTTTGGTCTGTTTTTTGTCCAGTTTGTGAATCTTTGCAAAAACTTGTTCGGAACACAGATTCTGAAGTTGTGCAGTTGTTGCTTCAGCAGATTTACAAATCTTAATAGTTTGGGTAAGATCCAGTTGATCTATACGTAATAATTCTTTTTTAATTTCTGGATTTCTAATGCCTACCACAATTCTGTCTCGTAGAACCTCATCAATTATAATATTGCTATATTCGCAAGTTTTCATTAATTTTCTTAACTCCAGTATATAAGTATCTATGTCTTCGCCCTCTGCTTGTGATCTTTGGTTGAACATGTATCGGCTATAGATGACGTTGTGTTTCTTCCTTAATTTTTCTTCAAGCTTCTCAAATATTTTAGCCTCACTTTTCATGTCTTTATCGTCTAGGCCAAAGTGCATGTATTTCTTCATGGCAGCATGGCCTATCGCATTAATAAGAAGTGTAGGTCTTTGTTCTTCCTTCAGACCTGTGGCTGTAGCATAATTTAACCACGTGGTCTTGAAAAAATCTAGAGCTTCTCCCGGATCCCCCGAATCTACATCGAGAGGCGCCGGCCATGGAATGTGAATACGCGATTGTTGAGTCCCTTGTTGCATTTGCAACTGTGACTGCATTAATTTCAGCAGTTCACATTGTTTCCGAACAACTTCGGTTAACTCCGCCATTTCTTCTTTGGAAGCCATCATAAGACCTTAGAATTTATTTTCTGAGCTTTGATTCTAGTACTTCTGACACCATGTTATAGTATATAATAAGATACTATTTATTATTAAGTTTAGTTCTTTTATTTCTATAAAATGTGCACACAGTAATCCATTTTCAGTTGTACATCCTGTGTTCCAGGGTTACCACAGACAAACCAAAATCTTACAGATAATTAAAGATAACACAGAACAGTACCCACCTACCTACCTACCTAAGAGTAGGTAAAAGAGAGCGAAGTGAGCCGGCTAGAATAGGTTCTAGCCGGCTCACTTCGCTGGCTTTTGCGTTATCTTCATCTTGAACCTTTTTTCATTTGTCGTTGTTTCTCTTTCAATGAGCAAAACAAATGTAGGTACCTAATGAAAATCAGAAATGAAAACTTCGTTTTCGTAAATTATAAATTAGGTATTTTATAGAAATCAACACGGTTATATAGTCATAATTGACACATCCGGAGTGAAGTGTACCCGTTTTTGAATTCTGAAACTTTTCACCTGTATGGTACCTCACCTACCTACCTATTTTGTGTGTAATGTTGAAAATAAATCTAACGTCTTACCGAAAGTCGGTTTTATTTTTTGCAAAAATCTTTTTTTTCAGTTTGTAATCTAAACATTCCTGTTCATTAATTAAGTATACATTTTCAAACGATTTCCAAAAAGAGGTGGTTCTCATTTCGACTGTGTTTTTGTGTTTGTTTGTTACCTCATAACTTCTGACTGGGTTAACCGATTATGATAATTCTTTTATTATTTGAAAGCTGGCGCTTCCCGTGTGATCTCATTTCAAATTATGGTAAATGGTAAAGATCTGATGAAGAACTTCGGAGATAGGCAACAGAACTCCTCAATAAATGATAGCAAATGGACTGGGATTGCTGAAATCTCATGTCTGTCTATTGTTTACACCAGTTCATAACATGACATCACGCCGGTACGCTGTGAAGGGAAAAACCACACGTGAACCACTAAAAAGGGAAAACTAAAACCTTTTTTTGCAAAAAATAAAACCGACTTCAAAAAACACGAAAAACGTAAAAAATAACTTTAGCTTCAGAAGTCGGTGACCATTGTTTGATTGATTTAGTTTTTGGTCACGGTGACCAACCATTGTTTGATTGATTCAGTGTTTTTATTAACAATACAAAATACAATTTACTAATTACTCCCAATTAAATGGAACTTATAAAGCATAACTGGCGAAACCTGTTCAATGTATATGTCACCGTAAAATTGACAAAAACGTTATATTACAATATAACGTGTTTTTTCTCGCGATATTGTAATGTCTCGAATTATTGTCAACTGAACATACGGAAGTATCTCTGCCCCCATAATCGGGACTTGGGGCACCCCCCCGTTAGGTTAGTTAGGTTCCTTTAAACCCTGCACTCGGAAATAGGGGCCCCGCGAAGCGGGGCTCCGTCGACTACGCTTTTTAGGGGGAATATAAAGTGTTTTAAGGTTATGTTATATTAATCGGTATTTCTCAGGAAAGGTGCATTATCTTTTCATGAGAGTTGTGCCACTGGGCAAGGGGGACCCCTCCTTACCTCCACACCGCGTAAGTTGACTACCATCGCATGCATTTCACGAAAAATAATGCGTTTTGTTGTAAGCAGTATGTTCATTTGACAATAATTCGAGACTTTACAATATCGCTAGAGATATTACAATATAACGTATTTGACAATTTTACGGTGACATATACATGCGTAATATTGTGTTATCGAGCTCGTGGAGTAAGTGGCTAAATAATAATAGCCGCTCTCGGGTAGATCTTTAGGTTAAGCCGTGCTTGCCTAGGTTGGTCTGTGGGTGGGTTACCACCCATAGGTACATACCGAGTTTCCTCCGTCCCTCAGAGAGCACGTTAAGCTGTTGGTCCCGGCCTAAACCTGTGATAATGGCTGTAGGTACGTGTTGTTTAAATAAATAAATAATTCAATTAATAAAATTCTTCAAAAAAAGAAGAGTTATCTAAATAGGTCCACAACTGGTGGAGAAATCGGTGAACAAACTTGTTGGTACTTACGTATACTTACATAAAATAATAAAACCGACCTAAAAAAAAACAAATACTTAAGTGAAAAATAACTTTAGCTTCTGAAGTCCGTGACCTTTGTTTGATTGACTGATTTTTTTTGTCACCGACTTCAGAAGCTAAAGTTATTTTTCACTATTTTGTTTTTGTTTGAAGTCGATTTTATTTTCAATTTTTAGTGGTTCACAATGACATGTGCTTGGTACACGTGGAAACTGCATACCGTTACAATTACAACAAGCCCAAACACGACTAGGATACATTGTCTCATTAATGAGTTCCGTGACTCTATCATTATCTACTGTATTGTTCCGTGGCTTCATCATCAGATGTGATGGTAGAATGGTTCTTAAACGGTTATTAAACGCAAATGCTTCACTTGTAGAAAATACCAAAATTGCTGTACGTTATCCTATTAAATCCAACTTGGTGACTATGGGACCATTTGAAAAGGATACTTTTCCTAACAAAAAATAATTTTTCAAATCGGTTGGCAAGCGACGGAGTTATGCGCGAACGAACATTAAAAAAAAATTGAATCTTCCGAAATGAGAACCACTTCCTTTTTTAGAAGTCGGTTAAAAACATACACAGTACAAAATAAAAAGTGTTTTGGAAATCGGTTTTTGGTGTTCTCCTTCGATGGTAAGTGTATATAAATTATAAGGCCAGATTAGGTAGAATATTATACTTAGGCAAAACATTGTGTTTATATTTTACGACACAATATGATATAGTTATAGCACGAGCTAATTATACTCTAGCTCTATGCCTGTAGCACATCTCCGCTGTGAAACTTAAAGGGCGAAACTGCAATAGTTTCGCTGTGAGTTGTGATGCCTGTAGCACACCTCCGCTGCGAAACAACAACTGTAATCGACTGTTTATGAGAGCAAAATAGGAAAGATGGATTTGGAATTTACTGAAAAACTTATACAAGCATTGAGAAATAGACCAGTTTTGTACTTACTAAATCACCCTGACCACAAAAACAACACAAGTAAATTTAAAATTATAATAATTAATTGTTGCTATCATGCACCCAGGTAGGTACTACCTACGCCTTTTAAAAGTTGTTGACCACAGTAAGATTATTCCTCCTCTGATTTCGAAAGCGACGATATTTTCTTTCGATTGTTATTTCTCAACTGTTCTAGTTTTAGATTTCGATTAGCGAAACCTAAAACTAGAGTTTCGCGTAAGTGAAGTACTGTTGCACAGCGAAACTCACGCAGCGGTTTCGCAGTTGTTTCGCAGCGGAGGTGTGCTACAGGCTTAAAGGAACACTGCAGGCCGCCCGAGTCCCGAGCTACCTACGTTAACGTAACCTTATTTTGCTTGTAACACTGTGTACTACAGGTTAAAAAGTTAAGAGCTTCTTCCAAGGTCTAATTATATAATAATCGTAGGCATGATAAAGCTGCCTAGATAGTACCTACATAGGCCTGATGACACATCCATGTGGGGAGGGGTTCGAGTTACCTATGAGGTTACTGTAAGGGCGATTGTGCACTACAAGGAATTTTACTGTCCGGCAGTCCGATTTTTTACGGTCCGAAGTGGCATGAAAAAAAACGGATGATTGGCTTGTGCACTTGTCCGTCTTTACTCGGATGATACGCCTCAGTTTAGGGTAGCTCTGTCTGTGAAATTACTCTGAACGATGAGTTTCTTAGAACGTCGGCAGTTCCGTTCCGGAATGGGGAAAAGTAAAATGTCGGACGGTAAAATTACGTATAGTGCACAAACTAGTATATTCTTAATCTTAATATATATAAATCTCGTGTCACAATGTTTGTCCTCAATGGACTTCTAAACCACTTAACCGATTATAATAAAATTCGCACACCATGTGCAGTTCGATCCAACTTGAGAGATAGGATAGTTTAAATCTCAAATTATGAGACGCAGACGAAGTTGCGCGAGTCAGCTAGTAATTATATATAAATCTCGTGTCACAATGTTTGTCCTCAATGGACTCCTAAACCACTTAACCGATTATAATAAAATTCGCACACCATGTGCAGTTCGATCCAACTTGAGAGATAGGATAGTTTAAATCTCAATTTACGCAGACGAAGTTGCGCGGTTCAGCTAGTATATTATATGGCGTGCCATATCGGACCGTAAAAAATCGGACTGCCGGACAGTAAAATTCCTTGTAGTGCACAATCGCCCTAAGGTCTACGTCACGAGGTTAGAGAACTATCGAAGTCTAGTAATGGAATCCATGGAGGGGACCCGGAGCAGGAGTCTGACATTTGTGACTGTGAAGGACCCGTTATAATTTAATATTACTTTAACGATACTGCTACACGGCTCCTAATTCCTCTTCATCACGCTAAGTCCATAGCAGGACAATCACCCTGAGGTTCTCACTACTTAAAGGAGGATAGAAACACTGCATCAAACAAACAAATTCAGCGAATTCTGAAGTTAAAGTTATTTATCACTTTTTAGTGTTTTTTTAAAGTTTGTTTCGATTCAGGTCTGGTGAGCAGTAGAGAGGGTAATGTATGACTTAACTTGTGTTTTGTGAGGCGGATGAGAGGACCTGCGATGACCGGAGAACGGAGAGTGCGGGGGCGCGGGGGAGGGTTGCTCAACGCGCGCGCAGCAAAACTGTTGGTGCGGTGCGCGCGCGACCAGTACCCGCGAAGCAGCCGCGCTGCACTCACGTGACCCCACCGCGCAGCTCGCGCGACTCTCATTTGTAGTTCTCGTGTTCCGACGCCCGCGATGACTCCCGCGGCGGCCATCGCGTTGCTTCTGCTAGTCGGTGAGTACCCAGCTCACTTCACATCACACCACACCGCTGATGTATGAGTAGAAAGTCTGCGGCGGACTATGCAGCACTTTCATCTAACTGTAGCAAGCGCATTAGCGCATCCTGACAATCATGTTGTGATTTCATTAAGAAGATTGCTAAATGCTGCAAAAATTATAAAAAAATATACCTAGTAGGTAGGATATACCTCAGCATTCTAGACTTTCCTACGGGCAGAAAAAATGGAGAATACCCCTCGCAGTTACCTCGAGCAGCAGTTATCAAGCCTTTCCACTGTTTCTCCAGGAAGTGTTTGTCATTTGAGATAGGAAGAGAATTCTTGAGAATACGGCGGTTTTCTTCTCGTTGAATCTTAGTATCGATGGTAGCTCTATTTGGTAACTAGAGGAAATCTCATAATCTAAAATCGTAATACAAATACTAGAAACCGTCGTCGTTTGTATAAATCTTATTAGAATTGCTCTGGTGATACTTTCATAACTGTGTCAAATATGGCTCAGATAGTCGACCCTAATACTTTTCATTTAAATTATTTAAACGGTCTCATTAAGTATCTTAATATTCTATGCATTAATTGACTTCCAAAATATCCCTAAACATGTTATTCTAAGAGCCAACGTATTGCAAAGGCATAGCAACAAGCAGAATACTTGACCGTAGCAAGTGTGTCAAATCTAGTGTGGACTCATTTTTTTGTGAGAATATTCAAAGTATTAAAGGCAATGTGTCAGAGGACGAAGAATGTCAGCCCCTCAGTCGCAAGTCGCGCAGGACGCTGGCAGGCCAGTGTGTGGGTGGGTCACTCCACGCGCGCCGGTAGCCGAGCTCATCAAAACAAAACTGCCGCGCGAGGAATGTTGGCGCCGGCGCCGAAATCGATCCTCTGGTACAAGTTACAAATGTCACGTTTTTGTCAATCAGGCCAATAGCAGCGAAAATGAATGAATAAACATAAATTGCTAAGAAATTCTCACACGGGCCCAATAAAGATTCACACCGTTGACCGTGTCGGGACCCCAACCAATGCTTTGAGCTCAAGTACTCGTAAAAGCAAGGCAAGTCAGTCAAGTATACTGTACCTGTAGCCAACGTTATTCTTCCAGGAATTAAACGTTGTCCCCACTTTAACAACGATTTGAACTTCGCTGTTGAATATGTTAGGATATTACGGTTACAACCAATGATACTTTACGTATAATATCATTGGTTACAACGCTTTCCCATCGCTACATAACTAAAGAAGATGAGCTTGGTGTACCTACTGTACAAGTGGGACAGCTGTCATCTGTTCCGTGGCGCTGAGTGGCGGTGACCTGTGGCCAGCGGCGCGGCGGCCGTGGGAACATGAGAGCCGCCCGAACGATGCGACCGTGACGTGCTGCCGCACGTCTCCGCTGGGCTGCCCCGGCAGTACTCCACCACTCATCAGCGGACTCATGCAGATCTTCTGCTCAACAATTATTGTTCAGTATTTGAATAAAATCAAGATTTCCAAGTCCTCCTGGTTGTACCCTGATCAAGAAGAGGTTAAATCTGAATCATGCATGGTAATCTGTTTGAATAAAGGGTAACGCAGTTTTTAAAGGTTAACCTTTCACATGACGTGAGGTAAAAGTTGTTTTTCTCAGAACGAGTGTGTAATCGTGGCTCAAAATAACTTTCTTCGCATGGTGGGTTAACGCAGCTTCCGGAATGACTTCCTGATGGAACCGGACACCCCCACGCGCTTGTGTGCCTTTCCACACGTCGCAAGGATCGTCGACAACTGGGTCTTCCGTTATTTAGAATACTTTCTTGACTATTCTTGGAAACAAAGTTATCTTGCTGATTTAGTTAAAAGTCATCAGATGGAGCTTCAATTCAGGTCGCGAATCTTGCAAAACCAGTCATTTGTCAAATCAAGACTTATTAATTTATGGAGAAAACACAAAAAGCAAAACAGGATAATGATGAATTATTGTATATTAAATTGTAGGTACAAACATTATGTGGCTTAAGTTTTTCAACTGACATGGTCACTAACACTAGTGCCGAAAAAAGTTCACAAGTCGAAACACTGAGTGGTAGTAGCGGTAAAACGTATAAGGAAGATACTCGCTTTGTCTGCTCGTAGACATACCCACCCAAAAAAACGTCAGTTTATCCCTGACCATGGTGCTTGCAACGCCGCCGAAATACCGGGAACTCAAAAAATAATAAACGTGTTAAAAATCCCATTTTTGGTGCAAAAGATAATATTATGTTATGTGGCTTGGACAAAATCCAGGACGTGGCATTGAAACGTTTTCGGAGTACGATGGCATGATGGTGCTAGCGAGTTCTATGCTTTTACAGTTCTTCTGCCAAATTGACAGGTAGCGTTATAGCAGTCGTAGCAGGACGTTAGCGCGGTGTGACAGCGAGATGGCAGCGTGGCATTACTGCCCGCTGGCGCATATGACTCGCGCCAGTCTCATTAGCATCGGGTGACATTAGCGCGGCGCGCGGCGGGTCGCTGGTCGCGGGCGGCTCACTCGACCCGCTACTATTCATAACGCACTATTATTATGCATTTCCTCGGCGCCGGCACACCAATCCGCCACCTTGTGTTTTTTTCGTGTTGACTTATTTCTTTTCCGCTTTCTTTTCGCCTACGTAGGTATAGGCCGTTGTACCGTACAATACAGCGACAGCGACCGGCGCAAGTGGCAAGTGTTGCGACTGTGCAAGAGGAAGCAGCTCTATCGAGGGCTGCGCAAGTCCTCTACTGTCCAGCACTAGCTCACTACATACACGAACCTGCTCGATCGCGACCTCGCATTATCGATCTACTTATGTTTTTAAGTATGTTGCCCGTTACCTACTACCAAAACCGTCATTAAATCGGTGTAGTTTTGCAGACTTGTTGGTCGAGTGCCGCAGTGCCCGGGGTGTAGACCTAGTGACCGGTAGGTTCACAAAAAGTGAAGTTCTATCAACGATTCTTCTTCTTCTTATCCGGTACGCTCTTGACATAGCCGTCCTGATCGTAAAGTACTCGTAGCAGTATTGGAAGGGGCAGATGTGATGTACTTCACGATATTTCGCCACTGCTGCCTGCTAGAGGTCATCCTGCTGCATTCGCTGACTGAACTTTCGGAAATGTCATTCCGGAAAACATGTCCGAAGAATGTCAGGATGTGAGATTATACTATCGAAAACAGACGCTGCCTGATATCGAGTTCTTGAAGTATTGAGACGTCGTGCGAAACTCGGTTCGCGAAACCTTAAGCATTCTTCTGCAGCGCCACATTTCCAGAGCCTGTTTTCTGCCTTTCCACATCTCGCAAGGTCCACGTTTCAGCTGCGTAAATAAATATGGGGAATCTAAGCGTCCTCTCGAGCCTGGTCTTCGTGGGTTATGTTTATATTCCTCCATATTTTCCGCATCATGTCCATCGCTGTGCGTGTGATGCCCATACGTTGTTTGATCTCGTCGATGCACCCATAATTGTTTGAAATTAAGGCCCCAAGATAGATATAAGACTGGACTACGTTGCAATCCGCAATTTGAATCACTTCATGCGAATTATTCCTGGCACGGTCAGCAATCATAACTTGGCTGCGATCAATTTTGGTCTATCAACGATTTCGACAGTATAAAGTAAACATGGGGTGAACATAGGCTACCAAAACATCTTATGTCAATCCTGTTGGAAGTCGATGTAGTATGTAAAACGCTATGATTGCCGCAAATTGTCTGGGAAAAAGAAACACAGAACTTGTACCTAGCAAGATTAGAAGATCGGGACACGGATCGATGGCAAATCCTGAATATCATGGAAAATTTCATGATCATCATCCTTATATCTCTGCTTGAGCCATGCTCCACGCTCTGCATTTAATTGGATCAAGCTAGCAGTAATCTATCAGGATTAGTCGCATCTTCTCCGCTAAACAGCTTATTTGAAACTTCATCTGATTAGCTGCAGAAGCAGACCCCAACATGATTGGAAGTAGGCGGCAGACGATGATGATGATGATCAAATTGACTGCAGGTCAGCCTGTAGCACAGCGCGGCGGTGCTGAAGTAGCGCGTGGAGACACCGAGCGAGCTCGTGTTATTTACGACTTCTTGAACCTTGACATTCGTGTGCATATTATTTAGGAATGCGCGCCGTACACATATATACCACCAAATAATTGGCGCCGGCGCCCGCGCTCCGCCGCCGACCGACGGTAATCACTACACAGGTTATTTTCAAACAGGTATCACTTGTAGGTATCCGGAACGCAGAGCTCTATGATCAGAACAGAACACAGTAACGCAGAGCGCGCGGTATGTCGCGAGCCGGGCCGTGTGTCACGAGCCTGCAATCGGTTTATGTTCGCTAGCTGCTGATCCTTCATCACGCCGTCGCGCCGCTCCTTTGGCATTAGGTGGTTCATACTCAGAACATGTTTCTTTTCAAGTTTATTCCATTTTTTGAATTCCAACAACTAAAAGTTAAATATAATATAACATCATGCCTGTAACCCCCGAAGCGTTAGGCAGAGCTCTACTTAATGTCGGTACATTCACATTACACCAGCTATGTTTTAGTCGTATGTAATAGGGGGCGCCTGGTGCTAATAACCGAGAAACATTCATAGGACAATTAAGAGCACATGGCTGCTAGTGCTGCTACTGAGAAATTCCTGATGGAATAAACCCAATAACACTATTCCCAACCCACGCTCAGCCAGTCCATCATGCATTATATTTTTTTCACGTATTGTGATGAATTGGGTGAGCTTAATTTATTGTAAAATATTAATGCAATATTTTTTTTATCAGTTTTGGTTCTTGACCAAACAGGATCAAGTGGTGCCTGAAACTGATGTGAACTGAACGAGTGGTCCTAAAGTGTGCTGTAATTTAGATGCCTATTCGTATGCAAATTGCTATCATGCTAGAAGTTAGACTCGGCAGGTTCGCATGTTCCTGCGGGTCAGCGGGTGCCGCAGGGCACGCAGCGGTGGCGCGCGGCGGTTATGTGACGTGTTATATTAGAGCGGCCGCGCGCTCGTTACAGTGCACTCGACCTTAACCCAGTGCGTCCAGGGGCGCCACAGTGCGCACGCGGTCAGTAGGCTCACTCGCTCACTCCTTACAAGGAACCGACTCAGGCGCACATGCTGTCCTGGCCGGGATAATCTAATTTGATCATACAACAATACTTATTGACGGACTCTCCACACTTTCCAACCCCTAAATTGAAGAAAAGAGGAAATCAAAATCTTCTCGAATTCCTCTCGACAACAAATCCTCTGTTAGATACAGTGAGGGGTTGCATTCCGAATTCCGATAAATGCAAAAAATCTACGTCAAGTGGTTTTTCCATAAGATGGGTGTCGATCTCCGCAGTACGCGAGCCTTCTGTGCGAGCTGCGTGCTGAGCGGCGCGGACGCAGGCGCTGGCGCACCGTTACCGATGTGTATCTGTGCGTGTGTAGTCGGAGCGCATTCCTCGCGGGCAGTGGGTCAGGTGCCAACGGTACCCGCACCGGTGCCCCCTCCTTCCCCCTCCCCTCCAGCCGCACAGCACGCTACGGTACGCAAGTGGCGCGCACCCGCGGGGTACGGTCTAGATCATCTAGAATCTAGATCTTCCCCCGCGGGTGTATTGTAGTGCTCGTGCTGTCGACTGTACATCTACACGACTACTCCCATGTGAGCATGCACTTCTCAAGTGTTACTACGGAATCATTGAAACATTTGGGCACCTTCTCCATTTTATAGTTTTTGGTGTGGTATGCAAGCCAATGCAAGAACCCAAACCTCTGGATTCTTGAAGCTGTGCTGTGACAGCAATCTTTAAAACATGACAGCGATTTCTACTAATGCTGCTGCTTGACACAGGCAGCGGAATGATAACAGTCGAGCACTACAGATAACGTAGCAACACTCATGTAGGTAACCCCGAAGGGTTAGTACGAAGCGTACAACCTCATTTGTGCACTAGCTTTCATAATAAGGATAAAGTGTTTAATGTGGTTACATTAAACACTTTATCCTTATTCGCAACGTCATCAGTGACATGCCCTCCGGACTCCGGACGATAGCTTCCAGTCGTTTAGAACTGTGACTGTCTAATAGTATGTGCATGTAACTACTGCAATGGATTGTGTCGATCGGTGTGTGCCATGCAGAGTAAGGCTGGCTGCTGGCTGTGCCCGAGTGTGGTTACGTGCGCTCTCACGAACACTGGCACATCGCACTATCTTGTGTTCGCGTCGGTTATGTCACAGCGCGTCACAGTTTCTTCCGAGCCACATAAAGGTCGTTGTGACATAAGGCGAGGTTCACACGGAACAGTTTCCATGAGTCGTCAGTGTGATTGCGCCGAACACGCACTCTGCGTGCCACTCAGTAAGTAACACGAGTATCGTTGTTCTTACATAGTTTCATATGGAGTTACGACTATCGGGTGAGGGCTTATCCCACGTATCGTGTGGCTAGTGCCCAACCTTGTGTCTGAGTTTTATGCTGCACATTGGCCTCTGACTTGGCTTTACATGCCGTCGAAATATACCCCTCAGGCACGATATTTTCCTTCACCGAAGCAAGTGATAATTTTATATAATACGCGTATGAACCCAAAAATCCGAGGTGCGTCTCTTGAGTTGGAAGTCGAGACCTATGACTTGGCAGTCCGATGGTCGGCTATGCTACCGAGATCTGTCCCTGTATTCACAAACGCTTGGAATGAATTTTAATTCGACAAGTCTATCCGCGCTATCCGTTTTTGGCATAACTAAAACGAGCGTGATAGACATACGACTTCCCGAATCGAAGCGTTGTGAATATGGGGTTTGATGTCGTCAATTATGCGTAGAACAATCATTAAGTTGAAGTCTTCTCGTCTACTTTCTTTGATGGTGGTTACTAAGGTAATTAGGTTGTGACACATCGCTTAGGCTTCACTAGGCGACTAGGCGACGAGGCGTAGTGTTCGTCTCCACTCAGTGAAAGTGTCGGCGAGCTCGCGCGTTGCACATCTCGTGACCAGCTGACCTGTTACATCTAACAGTTATATCGGCATGTACCTACATATATACCTTCACACACAGATGTACCTACATAAAAGCTTAGGGCCGTTCTGGTTTGCAAATTGTTAGTTTTGTGGATTAGGTTGGTGGAGTTCGCTACTTGACTATTCTGACTGCTGTCGAATCTGAGTCATGTCCACAAATAGGAGAGCACCTGTGGCGGTGTCGCCTTACACTAAGTAATGAAATACTAATTAATGACTACATAACGTGTGAGCTGATGTCATCGCAGTACGTATATCACGCAGCGTGTCCGCGCGCCCCGGGGGGTAGCAGCTGTGTTCCGCGCACTTCGCTGATGACACTATCATTCTATTTAAACTAGGTGAAGCGGGACGTCCCTGTTCTCTTCGGATTCAAACATATCGCTACTTATATCTGCCAAGAAATGGTTTCACGTAGACCACCCGGAGGTGTGTCAAACTTAGACCAAGTAGTACCGATGAAACATTCACGGCGATCGTTCTCTGCACCTACCGGGGAGCAGGCTGCCGAGTACAAATATCAAACGATTTTGGAATACAAAGAACACTATGTACTTTGCCAGTATTGAGCTCGAAATAACTTGTTAATGTTGAAGCAAATTTTAAAGAGTTAACACTTACACAGTACATTCACAACATAACAGGTTGCTCTGTAACGGGCTGCAGCAGTCGCGCCCCTTGCTTCCCTGGTGACGTCATAGGCGATTCTTGTTGTTTGTTATTGTCGCTACACATATACAGGTTGTTTGGCTTCCGGTTACCGATACTTTAAGGGCATATTATTTACTATTTTCTATCGACAAATACACTTTCATAAATATTCCTAAACTCGCCACGAATGGTAGCCATTTTGTTTTTCTGATCGGCTGATCAAGGGTATGTTCAATGGAATGCTAATTTCTTTGAATTTAAGAGACTTACAGACGTGCAAATGATCTTATTGCAAGGTAAATGACGAGGCTATTAAATGATTAACTGAGTTTTCTTGAAAAATAAGCAAAAACTCAAAACAAAAATAAATTATGAAATTTTACATGAAAATTACTTATAATAACTTTAAAATAGAATAGTAGTAATACACTATCCGCAAGTTTTTAATTAAAAGAAAAGGTAGACTATAATGTACATATGGAAGACGAGAAAATAAAATAATTAGTAATCTACCTGACGGTCAGTTAGATTAACAACAAATATTGGACCTGTATTTTCTATCTTGTTACGTAAACCAAGATAAAGATAAAGATAAAGATAAAGAAGCATTTATTTGTTTAACATGTGTGACATGATACATGGATATGCACATAGGGATGGAACGAGGTTTGAAGATTGCTGGTTCAACATGTTTTGCCATATTCGGCGTACAAATTAGTTTTAAAGTACCTACTTCATTGGAAGTCACAAATGAATAAATAATTAAATCACATCAGTCAAGAAATCACAATAACCAAAATTAAATCAATTCAAATACATAATTGCTGTCGATACAATAATTAAATCACATTAGTCAAGAAATAACAGTAGTCAAAATTAAATCAATTCAAATACACAATCACATTCGATACAAAAAAAAAACAAAGAATAATTAAAACAATAACATTAAAACTAAAATTACAAATTAAATTATTCAATCAAAATTATAAATTCAAAATTTGTCATTCAAAAAGTCCGTCACATTGTAGTATCCCTTATTAATTAGTATTTTTTTTAGTTCTCTTTTGAAAGAGTTAACATTCAACGTCTTAATGGAATTGGGAATTTCAAAAAAGACGAAGATACGACAGTCTTAAATTCTCAATACGTCACAACTTAGCATAGTTTTTAGTGAGTTCTGACGTCACGAGCCCCCCACTCCCGAGTTTTGATGCGTTTTGTCATTGATTTACAAAAACAAAAAACCAGCCAACAGCGAGTTGGACTCGTGCACTAACTACATCTAATAGGGAATCTATACTTTATAATATTATAAAGAGGAAAACTTTGTTTGTTTGTTTGTAATGAATAGGCTTAAAAACTACTGGACCGTTTTTAAAAATTCTTTCACCATTGGAAAGCTACATTATCCACGAGTAACATAGGCTATATTTTATCCCTGTAGTCCCACGGGAACGGGAACTACGCGGGTGAAACCGCGTGACGTCCGCTAGTACTAAATATATTTGCAATTTTTGATACTTTTGTCATGCCTATTGTTAATGTGTGACAATAGATATTAGCTCCAGCAGTGATTGTTAACAACAAAGTAGTGCACCCGAACAAACGCAGTGACCGGCAACCGTTGTGTGTCCGAGTGACAGAACCACTGATCCGCCACTAACTGTACTGAATTAAAGATGATTAACTTTGCCACAATCACTTGTATCTCGTCTCTATTGAACCGATATCAATGATTGATTTGATAGCCCGCCTACTACCACGGAAGTGAAAGTATCCAATAGTTGAATTAATGTTGTTAATGTAATGCAGCAGATGTTCGTTACGACTTAACGTTAATAAATGAAAGTGTGTAATTATAGACAATTAGCGAGAGATGGGCGTCAGAAGCCCGAATGTCCGACGAGCAGTGTTAGCAAGGGGTATCGTGTTGCTTAGTTAGTTATGGAGGTTAGAATGGCAGTTGGGTCATGTCGAATATCCAACTGCATTACATATTCAGCTGCATTTGGTTAGACTGGAACCCAACCAAACGTAAATGAGGAAAGGCAGGCAGATGACGGGCGAGATGTGTGCGCGACTCGAATAGCCGCGTGCCAGTATGAGACGGTTGAATAGTGTGGACACTGTCAGCTTTGTGAATCTGAAGTATATCGAGATGTACAGTAGGACTACCCGCCCATGACGCACTGCGCTACTGTAACCTGAGATATGGACATAGCGCGGCACGTTGTACATGAGGCTCAACAACATTGTTGTGTGCTGTGGGTTACACTACACCAGTGCGATCGCCTCCATCATCAGATGTCATCATCAGACCCAGCGTCAGTGAATGGATATGATCTAGTCATGTCGGCGCACAACGGCACAACCTGCTCAACTGCAATACTTACCTAGTACTACTAGTTTTGTAACTTTTGCAAGCATGAAACGTCAAGGTTACTCTACTATTTGTTGCAGTCAAATTATAGATTCGCACAGATCGTTTCTCCGTGATCATAAATAATATCGTCATTTGTTTGATGATTGCAGCCCGCCTCGTCACGAGCGGCCTGACTATACCCACGGTCGTGCAGTTGACCTCTCTTGAAATCATTCCCTAATGACAGCTGTGAGCCTCTATAGCGTTCGAGAGAAGGCTTGTCTTGTTCCATCTAATAATACTGGCATCCCAATACCTCTCCGGTAATAGGTAAAGCAGTTTCGTGATAAATACAAATACACAGCGTATTACGATCAGCCGCATTTGAAAACATCGATTGTGGTGACGTGCGTTGATGTCTTTTGTATGAGCTGTAGTAACCACTGTTTGTTTGCTCAGTGGTCGGCGCTCCGGTTGCATCGTAATTAATCATAGTGAACTAAGTTAACCTAAACTTGTTGTAATTCAAGCATCATAAAACAGTCCCTTTCTCCAAAGACCTTAAGTGAGCTGACTTATTGGAATTTTATAAACAAAAACAATTGGCTCCCGTTAGAAGTCTCTGCATAGAATATGAACCAAATTCATATGGAAAACAACGGAAAATCTTATAGTCAACTCTCAAGCTAACGGTCTGAGAACGATCAGTTTTATACAGCAGGTGTTGTAGATCTGTAATCAGCATCTGTACATTGGCTACAAAGGCATACACTCGTAAGTGTAGATTGAGTGTTTGCCAACTCTACATTTTATACAACATGCAAATGTACTAACAATATGAATGTCGTAATACCGCCCACATATGAGTAGCGTACATCCAGAAACATGCACGGACTTATTACACTAGCTGACCCACGCAACTTCGTCTGCGTTAAGAGAGACTTAAGCTCACAAAGGGAATAAAATTTCCCCCTTTTTTGTAACATTTTTCATTTGTGCTCCGCTCCTATTGGTCATAGCGTGATGTTATATAGTCTCAAGTCTTCCTCGATAAATGGACTATCCAACACAACAACTGGTTCGAATTGAATTCCTGAGATTAACGCGTTCAAACCAACAAACAAACTCTTCAGCATTATAATATTATTTTATAATAATTATAATAGTATATAATACATAAACACACACACGCGTGTTATATTTTGTGTACTTACGCGTGTCCTCGCATCTCGTAAATCTCTGCGGTTCAACAACTCGCGGCAAAAATGCGTGGAAAGTGAGAGGACCCCCCCCCCCCCGCCCCGGCCCGGCCGCCCCGCGGGGAAAGTGATAATACCGCAGTACACCGCGACATACAGCACGTGTGAACAAGTACCATTTCCAACATACACACATATATGTATGTAACTATGTACCATGGTATCCTGTCTCATCGAAAAATAATTGCCAACTTTCACTTAACAAGTAACCATTCGCAAACACATGATTGATCATTTCATTAACAGCAACAAGTTTAGCAAATAATTCACTTACCTCATTTTGATATCGAGCCCTGAATGGCCGTTAGTCTCTTTCATCTTTTCTAGTTGATTCAGAGGTACCTATGAACAACTTAAGTAGAGGATACACTTCCTCGAAAACTGGTTCTTTTCGCACTACGATTACGTTCAAAATGCAGTGTAATTCAAACACGTGCGTTTTTTTATTTTTTTTCCACATGTGTAAGGGAATGAAAATTGCCACCGATAACTATATCTATACTTAGTCCAAATTGGTTAAATGCCTATAGTCAGAAGTGAGTGTTTTTTTTTATTTGGGCAAAGTAATATGCGTCTTTACGACGTAAACATTTTTTGAACATTCAAATCTATACTTCTATACTAATATTAAAAAGCAGAAGAGTTTGTTTGTTTGTTTGGTTGAACGCAATAATCTCAGGAACTGCTGGCTCGAATTAAAAATTATTTTTGTGTTGGATAGTTCATTTATCGAGGAAGGCTTTAGGCTATATAACATCACGCTAGGATTATTAGGAGCCGCGCAGGAAAGAAAAATGTTGCAAAAACGGGGCTTTTTTTATTCTTTCGTTTTCTCTCAGATAATTGTGTTTATAAATTGAATTTCAAAGATAAACTAGTTTTTGCATGGTACGCGAGCTCCGCGCAGCTCATAAAAATGTGAAAATTCAGTGGAATCGTTAAAAGATTTTTAAAATCCATTAGAGCACTTTAAAAACCCCTCAAGAATCCCTAAAACATTTTAAAGACGAATTCAATCAAATGGAAATTAAAATAAAAAAAACAACGTTCTCAGACATTTTCCTATAAAAAAAATATTACCCTAAAGTTTGGTCGTCGTCGCCCCTTTTTTTTATTATAACTTTTTTTTTGAGTAACGTTCGTTGCGCTACGGAGGTCGCCGGCTCGCTTCGCTCGGTCTCGCAGGTTCGCTCCACTCAGGACCTACCTACCACCGGAAGCTATCGTGACATTTTCCCAACGCTACAGGTTCGCTCCACTCAGGACCTACCTGCCACCAGAAAGCTATCTTGACCTTATCCCTGCGCTTCGCTTTACCGGTACCACTACCGGGACGGCTTTCGACGTGAACTATAATATTTGCTCAATCACCTAATGGATATCTCTAACCGTTATGAAGTTCAGCTCTTTCAATTTTAGGGGAAGTTGGGGAGGGGAGGGTTTTCAAATTTTAATGCCCCCTCTACGTTTCCTAGTTTCCGAGAAACGATGGGGGAGGGGTGAAGGGGGGAGTTAAAAAAAGTTCCAACTGATTCTGGGCCCCTTAGTATGAATGTGAAAAAAAGAAAATCCAATTCTCTTAATTTTCGAGATTCACCTAAGGGGGGGGGGGGGGGGAGAAAGGGGGCAAGGGGGCCAATTTTGAAAAACGGGTTTTACTTTTCCGGTTCTCTTCTATACGAATCCGTAAAAAACAAAATACGGGTCTCTTAGTTTTCGAGATACGATAGGGAGGGGAAGGAGGGGGGCGAAATGGGGAGGTTTGGCACTTTTCCCATACTCGCAACAGTTACTTGTTTACGAATCTGTCAAAATATACACGTTAGTTATAACTGTAGTTGTAAGGTGTATTACACCCACCATATGTTTTAAATCCATTTAGAAATGGTGATTCTGTTACCATTTTTCGGGCATAAAAACAGGCTCCGGAAGAGTTAATGAAATATTTGTTGGGGAATTGGGACTTGATTAATAGTAGTACCAACACGCGTCGGTTTGTGAAGACACGATAGTCACTTGTGCGTTGTGCCACAAGCGACACCGGCCGAGTGACAGCGATGCGCCTTGTTCTGCTCAGTGCTCAGCACGACACTGCGGCGCATTATACAAGCGTTATCTAACGGTTTGTATTGCCAACTGCAGGAAATACGCGAATAATGACAGGCCCCTGCTCACTAAACAATATATTTGAGTGGCTCACAGCTTGTTTACGCCAAACCGTTGCATTTCCTTGTTTCTCTCAGTCTTCGAATAGTCGACTAGTTCAGGTTCACTCGCGAGCCTCGGCTCATGTTCATCTTCAGTCTTCTGTTTTTGTTTTAATTTTATCTCCTCACTCGTGTACTGAGAAGTAATGTTATCAGATCCCATTTAATTTATTCCATAACAACGAATTCGATTCCCTTGGAGCTTTTCTTGATATTTATTTACAATGTTTAGTTAGCTCGGTCTTTATTTGGAGATCGATGGCTCACTACCGCACTCTTCCGTGTTCCTGTAGTCTTGTGTTGCTAAACTAATGGGACCCATCCGCGCCCCGAGGGTGGCAGTGTGGCACATATCACATGAGCCGTGTGACGTCAACGTCTCCGGCCGCAACAGATGTGACGTCACAGGGCGCAGCGTACGCCGGAGCGAGCAGCTTCCGACCGACGTGATAGCAGTAACAGCTGCTTGATTGTGATCCGGCGCGACGCGCGGCGCCTTGTGCGAGCTGCGGCTAGGGAAGCTTGTATGTCACAGGGTTACCTAAACTATTTGATTCCTTACTGTAAGTGAAATCCACGCTCCACTGCTCCACGGCTCACCGTGATGACTATTCAGTCCGATGATACTAATCGTGTTCGCATAGAGCTCGTTACGTACGACATTCTGCCGGCCTGTACACCACTTTACTGAGTACAATTAATACGTGGTACGTTTCGGTAACATGACAGGCAGACGTATCATGATTATGTAACTAGAAGATTAGTTAGAGATAATGTCATGCGTTAAATGAGAATAGATTGTTGGCTTGAAAGTTGTCAGTTTTCGCAGGTTGCGTTCTGCGGTCCAGTGGAACACAATGTCCTCCCGATGATGCTCAATGCCCAATGACACAAGTGGCTCACTTGAAACTGATCGAACTCGTTTAGCTCAACGTGGGCACTTGGGCACCGTGGTACCTACTATAATCCGCGTTAATGTTAATCTCTCAGATTATTAAGATGATGCGACTGCTGCGAGGCGGAGCAAGAGGTCTCCGCCGTACTCGATGTTAGGTACAGCGGATGCTGACGCTGACGGTGATATTATTTAATTACTTAAGGCGCTTACATGCGCTTACACTAAACGCAAGGTTTATAATGCCTGAAAGTATATGATTCACTGCAATAAACAAAACCAGAAAAATATATGATATTCTTCAGGATATATGCTAATATGATAGTGTTTTGAAAACATTATACACATAATTTTACTTGATAAAAATAAAAAAAACTTATCTCTAAAAATCTTTTAAGAGGCCTCTTACAGTCCACTAGCGCCGCCAATCGAAAAAATGTCATAACTGCTGTTTAGCTAAATCGTGCATTCAAAACATAAACGGCCGTTTTTGTTACAAATGCACGATTTAGCTAAACAGCTATATTTCAAGGGTTGACCATGTGTTATAAAATTACGTTATTGCCTTTTCTACAGTAATAATAGACCACATTTTGTATTTTTGATTCTATTTACAAGTAATGACATTTTTTCGATTGGCGGCGCTAGTGGACTGTAAAAGGCCCCTTAACGAGTAAAAACCTTACTAAAACACATGCGATCATTCTGATTTTTTGGCAAATAATTCTACAAGCAACATATTAGTAAGTATCATAGTTTTTTATTTTGTTAGTCCAATCAATAGATTTTTTGTAAATCGATTGAAACCACTCTTTTCGCGCTATTCGGCCCGCTTTGTAGTGCAAGCTGATTAGAACTTTATTCTAACAGTATTTCAAACGAAGTTTGAACCACCACAAATAGAATTGCTAATTTAGCTCATGTAGTCGCCTTAAATAAAATATATCTTACATTAAAAATAAAAGTAAATGTGATAGGTATAACATTTTCAATAAAAGACAAGTGATAATAATTACATTATTTTTATTAACAAAATTATACCAGCAATACATTAAATGGTATATTTTGGACTCGTTCTTGACGGATTGGTCGGAAAGGGCAAATTGTAAACAGGATTGGAAAGCCATGGGGGAGGCCTTTGCCCAGCATTGGGACAGAACAGGCAGAAATAAAAAAAAAACAAAAACATAGTATATTTTATAGCGAGGGACTAAACGAAGCCATTAAATTATATACCCGAGGTGGTTTGAAAGTAGGTATCCTTAACGCGAAACGAGATAATGCTTTACCTAGGTCAATTACTTACTACCCTTTAATAAATTTTCTGTTGCGTTGCTGAAGTGGTTGTTAGAAGAGTGTTTTTTCTTTTAAAAGTGTTCTTGTAAATTTTATACCATAAAGCATAGACATATTTAACTGTTAAGTAGACTTTAACTAATTGAATTGAAAAAAAAAACAATGCCGATAATCCGCAGATGCTGATGCTTATATTCGCCACCACCCTGGATAGTTACATTATCGGTGGCCGGCGGCTGCGCGTACAGCTGATACAGTCCGTGACCGCGACTCACGACACAGTGATGCGGATGAAGGCACTTCCACCGTTGTGATTAAACAACTATCGTACAGAAGGTGGTCTTCTGTACGGTAGTTGTTTTGTGATGGTAGTTGATCAGTGTTTCAGATAATAAAGTATGTTTCTTAATTTTGTTTGTGGATAACCCCTCATAATTAAAGAAAATTACAAAAAGCTCACAAAAACCAAGTCGAAAAACTTCACTGAAGGTTACATACCTGCATAGGCGTTTGATCGCGGTGCCCTCCATGGCAAACTGTAGCAGGTAGCTCGCAGCTCATTCGCCTGCGCACGGTCGGGCACGGCCACACTGAGTGCTGCTGGCAACATTCTAATTGATTGATAAGTTCGCACGTACCACATGTATGTACACATTATGTACTGAGTCACAACATTGATACGGACATATATTATGTGCACACGAGGCGACTTTCCACAGTAATACGTTCACGTACGAATGTGCTCGGAACTCGTTCTCTAACCGCGGGAGTTTCACTTAAACGCCATTTTGTTAAACTACCTCATTTGAAAGAAACCGAGACCGAACGCCGGCCTCGTTATACCTACATACGATATCCCTCGCACCTGAGACATGAGAAATTGTCAGTATGTGCAGTCGCCAGCACGTTAAGTTATGACTAGCAGTCAATTTTCTCCAAATGATTTTAAACCCTAAAAAACGGGTATATTTAAAATCGAAAGAGAAAATCTGACAGTTTGTAGTGACTTGATGCATATAACCATAAATGATGTTTATTTTGTAAGTAGGTTTTCACAAACACTTTTACACGTCAATTTTTTTTTTAAAACTCCATGGGGCCGGCGTTTCGTACCTGACTACTCTGAGAAGATACAGCCGAAACAAACTCAGAGGTCATAGTCTCTTTTGAAGTCCAGACAAAATCTTGCTCAATTCACATGAGGATCATGTAGGTATTAGTGTCTGAGATGGTCTTTTGAAGGATGGACCACACAAATTTGAGTGCAGGTTCACTCAAATTTGTGTGGTCCAGTCAGTGCAAGCATTTGTCAGTTATCGTGTAGCTCGACTTATAACACAAGGACCTCAACGAAAAGACGAACAATACCAAAGAAAGGACATTTGGGTAGGTCGCTTATAGAACTCAAACTGCTAGACGGTTGAGGGGTAAAAAGAATAAAATAAAAATCAAAATGTGACCCACATGGTCCTCACATTCTTAAAAATAAAATAAAATTAATTATAATTTACAAAATGAATGTCAATAAAAAATACGATATGTCACAGACACACATAAAGCAATAATAATAATAATAATAATCCGTTTATTTCAGATAATTTCCAATCCATATAGCAACATAGTAATAAAATAGTCAGACCACAAATAATACAAAAATACAAAAAAAAATGAAAACAGTAAAAATCAATTAATAAAATAAATAAATCAATATAATAAATCAAGTAATAGCATAAACAAAGGAAAGTAATACAATAAAATTTGAAAATATTAAAAAATCAATGTCAAAATTAGATATCCTATGTCAATCAATCAAATTAAAGAAATTATACAATCACACACAACACATAACAATAAAATAACCTAATATAACTAATCAGTCTTGTCCAGTAGATATACACATCCACTTATGTTGGATCGGACAGTCTGCGCGGGAAGCAATCATCCTGAGGATGTTATTGCTACTGTCTCTCACTCGTCTTAATAATGAAGCAACCTTCTTTCGAATTATGGCTGGGTAGCCATCCGTTCGAGCTTCAGCAAACATTAGCGACGCACTGCAATAGGGAGGCAGCCGCATCAGCATCCTAAAGATGAAATAAATGTAATGAAATCAAAATCAAAATCAAAATCAAAGCATTTATTTCAAGTAGGCCAATAACAGGCACTTTTGAATTGTCGAAACAAAGATGAACATTTAAAGTAGCTACAGTCCCAGTCACAAGACATAAAAACTGTGAAAGTACTGTAGTTGCCCATTCCCTAGCGTAGATCTCTATGGAGAAGAACGGGCAAGAAACTCCATGGACACTCTTTTAAATCAAAATATTATAACAAAATCTTGGTTACATCATTCATTTTGAGATGGTAGATTATGTGAGAACAATGTAGCAAGACGTGCATGTTAAAAGTGTCCATAGTAAAAACAAAATAATTCATTCAAATAAGCCATGGCAACTAAGAGATGACCAGTCACAACCGACAGCACCCGTTCACGAACATGACGCATGGATCAGCACCATTCAGCTCAACCACTTTGAAGGGAGCCAAATGATCCGACACACGCGCCACCATCAGCGAGACATTTGAGTGAGCATGACATACTCTCAACCGCCAGGGCACATTCAAGTCAAAAACTAAAGTAGGTTTCCAGTGAATGATAGCTTTCTAGTACATAGTACTCACACAATATGGGCTATGCTATTATATAATACTAACATTGAATCTATACAATGCAAAGATAGTTGTACAATCTTCAGCAGCTCCAACAATACCATTTAATGCTATCAAGTTTTGCGCCCCTGTCCTTGTGGAGCAGGACCAGCATTGAGCCAAGCATTTTTATCAGCGATATAATCGCTCAACTTGTAATATGCTTGCTTACATAATGTGCGTTTAATACATGTTTTAAATTTCGTCTCATTCAGTTCAAGAATACTTTGTGGAATTTTATTATAGCATCTCAAACAGTACCCCATGAAAGATGAGTCTACTTTAGCGAGTCTAAAGCCTGGCTGAACTAGTTGGTCCCTATTTCTAGTACTGTAATTGTGTCTGTCCCCTCTTTTACCGAAAAGATGCAGATTTTTTCTGACGTACATTATGTTTTCGTAGATGTATTGGCAATGAACCGTCATGATGCCAATATCCTTAAATAGTTCCCTTAGAGAATCGCGCCTACGAAGATTGTATATGGCTCTGATGGCTCTTTTCTGCAGAATAAATATAGACTCAATATCAGCAGCCCGTCCCCATAGCAAAATACCGTAAGACATTATACTATGGAAGTAACTAAAATAGACCAGTCTAGCGGTATCTACATCAGTGAATTGACGGATTTTTCTGATGGCATATGCTGCTGAACTTAAGCGCCCCGCAAGCGATGTTAAATGAGACCCCCATTGTAGCCTTGAATCAAGCGTAAGCCCCAGGAAAACCGTTTTATCTACGAATTCGAGTTTCTCTTTATTCAATATTATCTCACAATCACTACTTTTAACATTCGGTAATGAAAATCTTATGCATTTAGTTTTCTTTTCATTCAATACCAAATTGTTTGCTGTGAACCAATTTTGGACCTGAAGTAGGGCATCATTCACGTCATCTAGATTGTTGGCCCGTCTATTTATCTTAAAAATTAGAGAAGTGTCATCAGCAAACAACACCATATTTTGAGATTGGTGTTTCAACAAATAGGGTAGATCATTTATATAGACTAGAAAAAGGAAAGGACCCAATATTGAGCCTTGCGGAACCCCCATTTTTACATTCAAACCCTGTGAATTAACACCGTTTATTTGAACATGTTGTTTTCTATCGCTCAAATAAGATTTTAGCAGGCTAAGTGCAAGTTTACCCAGTCCGTAATGCTCCAGTTTCAAAAGCAATGTGTCGTGATTTACGCAATCGAAAGCTTTGGAGAGGTCACAGAAAATTCCTAATGCGTCTTGGGACTCTTCCCACGCAGCAAATATGTGCTTTAATAGGGTTACACCGGCGTCAGTTGTACAACGTCCCTTGGTGAAACCATACTGTTGATCATGGAAGATTCTGTTGGTGTTAAAATGATAGAGCATTTGATTAAGCATTACTTTTTCAAAAACCTTGCTAAAAACTGGTAACACAGATACAGGTCTATAATTATTGGCATCTTTACTGTCCCCGGATTTGAAAAGAGGTATGACTTTACTGTATTTCATTAAATCAGGGAAAACTCCTTGGTCTACACATAAATTAAAAATTAAAGCTAAGTACGGGGCTATGGTCTCAAGTATAGATGTGCAAACTTTGATAGACATTCCCCATAAATCTTCAGTCAGTTTGATTTTAATTTGCCGGAAAGCTTTAATAACTGTCATGGGGTTAATGTGTTTAAATTTAAATTCAGCCAGGCAGCCAGACACATTCGCCTTTAATAAGCCAATTGAGGCTTCAGGTGAGGAATTAAGAGCCTCCGTAGTTTTTATTGGTATTTCGGTAAAAAAATTAACAAATTCTTGAGCCACTTCCTGATTAGAGCTTTTAAGACCACATGCTGTATCTAATGTAAAAGTATTATTACGTATTTTCTTTCTGTTGGTCTCGTTATTTATAACTTTCCAAACGGTCTTTATTTTATTTTCCGCTGTTTTGATCTTGTTGCTAATGTGCAGGGCTTTAGCAACCTTGCAAGTATTTCTAAAAATCTTTGAATACGTAGCAACATACTTGCTAAAAGTTTCAGTGTTTATAAAAGGCTTAAGGCTGTAAAGCTCAAATAGCCTTTCCCTACTTTTTCTGATACCTCTAGTTGCCCAATCACTAAATATAAACTTAGGGCAAATACTCTTTGTCTTCTTTTCAAAAGTTTTGTTGAATTCCGTGTGAACTAATGAAAAGAAACGATCATACAATTGATTTATATTAATATCCTCTTGGCTCATTACACTTAACTTGTTCTGTAGGGAAGTATTATACCTCTTTAATTTGCAAGAAGTTATAGGTCTAAATTTAATCTGAACTTTTTGCATTGGAGTTTTACACCTAAAAGTTACAGTTTGTCCGCTATGGTCAGACGGCAAACAATTTATTATGGCTTTATCTAAGTAATCACAATCGCAGAAAACATTATCTATACAAGTAGCAGAAGAAGTTGTGATTCTAGTGGGTTCAATAAACACGTTAGTCAAGTCAAATGACTTAAAAAGATTTAATAACCGACTGCTATTTGAATTTTCTTCTAAAATATTGATATTGAAATCACCACAAATTATTTTATATTTATTACTGGCTGCAAGTTTTGCCAGGACATCTTCCATTATAGATTCAAATATGGAAAAGTTTTGATAGTTTGGGGGTCTGTACACACACACAATTATATGCTTATCTAGCTCAACACAGGACAGTTCGACACAATGTTCAACCGAGAGACCTACTATGTCATTACGTTGCTTATATTTAAAACTATTTTTTATTAATATTAGGGAACCTCCACGAAGCATAGTTTTGCGGTTAAAGCAGCTACCCACCATATAGTTTTCATAATTAATAAGCATTTGGTAATCCTTTAGCCAATGTTCAGTAAAACAAATAATGTCAAACTTACTATTTTCTAAAAACAATTCAATTTCTAATAATTTGGAAGAAATGCCTTGGATATTTTGGTGGAATAATTTTAAGGTGTTCTGCTGAGGCCCTTTTTTACTAACTAATGGAGTGCAAGAAGATACCTTGCTGTTGGTAGGATTAACAAAAATATTGTTAATGGTACCTTCTGTTGTCTCACTTACTAGTTTAAATTCATATTAAAATTTGGAGTGAGGCCGGAGACACCCGTGCCATCCTCAGACAACAAGACCCTATCACTAATAAACCCTAATTGAGAAATTTCCATGGTGACAGATGGATCTTCCCCAGTAAAATGTGTGTAAACATTTATAGCACTAGTGCTATATACATTTGTGCCAGTCACCTGTACATTAGTAGAATTACTAATTGTCGCAGTGTTAATAATATAACTAAACTTAGACATACTATTTATGTCTGTGTGAATACTATAAGCTAATAGCCGAGCTATTTTGTGTCTACATACAATAGGTAGATACACCTTACCCCGTGATGACTTAAGATTACCAACTATAGTGTTGATATCCAGATACATAAGCCTGTCACTATAGTGACCTACTAAAAAATGTACATGTTTATTCAACATATGTATATAATCGTTTTTCCTACTACTTAAATTTTCAAAATATGGAAAAGCACACAAAATGATTTTATTACAACTTAACTTAAGCAACTCAGAAACACAGTCGGTGATATCTTCCTTTTTTACATTAAAACTATTACCAACACATACAGTAATGGTAGTGTTAAGATAACAATCATTTTTTACTACTGATGCCATCACTTGTTTGTAGCTTGAGCCTGGCATGCAATAATTTTGGGTACAGTAACTCAGGTTATTACTGATCAATTTACCTAGCCCTCTACCCATACTATCAGAAAACATAACTGAATGATGACAATCATTACAATCAGGTGATACAAAATGACTAATCTCAGGCTGTACTACTTGTGAATCAAGGTTTTGATGGATGATGAAGTTCTGAGCACTCACAGCTTGGGACGGGTCCTCCGTTGCCTCAGGCTGGAGGGCATCAAGACTGGGTTCACTCCGACAAGTACAATGAGTGTTGCTGAGAGTCAGCAAGTCTACTTTGTCAACCAACTCATTTGTGACAAGAATATGCTCCTTAATTTGTTTCTTAGAGCTTTCATATTTATTATATAAAGATTTTAGTGACTCATTCAGTGCCTCAATTTCAGATTGCAAGCGCTGAGTGTCTATTTCATAAATACTTGTACTGTCTTCTAACTTAATTTGATAGTTATTTAATCTATTAACAAGAGAAACACGTTCTTTCCTTAATTGAATATTTTTGGAATAGTGTTTTTGTTGTTTCTTGTGTTTATTAATTTTTTTAATGATTTTATTCAATCTTGCATATTTTTTTATTTTATTTTTACTTACTTTATGGTATGAATTATGTTTCAGTAAGGAGTCCTCTGTAAGGTCTATTGTTATGAGGGAATGAGGGTTACAATTTGTATTTACTAGTTCGTTATACAAATGATCAGTTTCCATAACCTGAGTACGATCCTGTTCCTTTTTTAAATTTAAAAGTTTAACATTAGCATGGACTAATTCCTCCTCTAGGTCCCTAATTTTAGACAAAGCCTCCTCATATAAGTTGCTGCAGCTGTGGAACCCATCCGTGACCACCCTTAAGTGATCCCGCTCATTGACAACATTCAAGTAATCCTGATGAAGGTCTACTAGCTCCCGTTTTAAGCTGGAGTTTTTGCTGTTAATATTAATGACCTCCTCCTCACTGTCTTCTCTCTCCTGCAATAGCTGTTGGCATTGGAGTTTTGAGTCCTTAAGTTCTTGGAGGGCCGTTCTCAATTTTAGCTCCATATCCTGAGCAGTAGCCTTACGGGTCATCACAGGCATGGTTTCCGGATTGGTTTCTGAAAATTGGAAATAAGGAAACGGTGAGAACTAATAGGATAGACCAATTAAGAAAATTTAGAGATGAAAGGGAGAAAAACAGGGAAAAAAAATAAAATAAAAAAGTTTACTTTACTAAAAGAAATGAGGTAGGCTGCTGTATTAGCTAACAGGATTGATATTAGCCGACTGAATTATCATTTAATTGCATTAATAAGAAGTTTACTATCTTATGATTTTACTTTTTCCTGACGTGGGTAGATTGTTTAGATTATAAAACTTATGATATTTAAATATTACTATAAAATTAGAGGGACGATTGTGTGCATAGGTAATAAGGACATTATGTGTGAAGTAGGGTTTGTAGTAAATGTTTTTGTCTGGGCAAGTGTTTTCGTCCTCGATTTTGCTTCCACAATTGTCAAGCAAAATGAGACATAAACGTAGCCGGTGTGTGTACGGGATGTTGCTCAGAGCTCTGAGCAGTGTATAAGTGATGTTTAGTATGCAAATAATACACCAATAATAGGTAAATTAAAACGGAATACTCCCCCGGTTCGTAGAATTCAAATCCACAGTCCAGTAGTTGACAGCCGGTACTTGATTTATCGAATTATCGATTGTTGCGAGTTATCACTATATAAACAGGTCACAAACACTACGTGTGTGTGATGTAATAAGAAATAAACAAAAAAATGTAAAAATTATAAAATACTGAACTAAGTATTCATGTCAAGTCATTAAAAAGTAAAAAGTAAATATTCATGTCAAATACACACACACACACACAAAATAATAAACAATAAAGTAAAAAATAATATGCATTCATGTCAAATCATTCAATGTCACAGTGTATAAAAGAAAGGAATCAATAATAAACAAGGGAAGTCTGAAATTTCAATATTCGCAGAGCAAATTTCATTGGAGCAGCTTAATCCCAAGCTTTTTATCTTCAAGGTAGTGATTAACATGATAGTAGGCTTTCAGGCATAGCTTCCGTTTTATAAAAGATTTGAATTTATTTAGACTAAGTGCTTGAATATGGCTCGGAAGTTTAGCAGTTCGGAAGTTCCTCGTAACAGGAATAATAAAATTTGTGTTTGTTTCTCGTATTTATGTTGTGGATATCACTGTATTTTTTAAACAAATTAATATTTATGTGTGCGTACAAAAGTATACTGCGTATACTGAGAGGGCATAGTAAGAATATAAATCTCTTTAAATTTTTCTCTCAGGGAGTATCGGGGACTTAATTTACAAATTGAACGAATTGCCCTTTTTTGCAATACAATATACAATATAGTCTGAATATCGGTGGCATTGAGGATACCGTACGACATCACGCTGTGGAAATAACTAAAATAAACTCAACGGGCTGTTTCCAAGTCTGTTAAATCACGAATTTTTCTAACGCCGTATGTGGCAGAGCTAAGTTTTTTTGACAATTTGTGTATATGCGGGCCCCACTGAAGCTTGGAATCCAAAGTTATGCCTAAGAACACTGTGCTGTCTTCCGGTTTCAACTCTTCATCCTTGATTACTACACTAGTTTCCACCTGTCTTACTTGGGGTATCGTAAACTTAATACATTTGGTTTTTTTCTCATTCAGGAGTAGATTGTTAACATTAAACCAATTAACAACTTCTGCCAGGGCGCTATTAACATCATCTGTAACTAATTGCTGACGTTTAAGTTTAAATAAAAGAGAAGTGTGGTCTGCAAACAATACTATGTCATGATTATCCTTAATGAGGTAAGGTAAGTCATTTATATAAATGAGAAACAAAAATGGACCAAGAATTGAGCCCTGGGGTACCCCCATTCTTACTACGGATCCGGGAGATCTTTTCCCGTTAATATCATTTCGAATTGGTCCTCCCAAGCATTATAAATGTGTCCTAAAAGTTCATCGGTAGTTGAATGACCCCTTGTAAAACCGAACGGTTTCTTATGCAATAACTTATGTTTATTAAACAATCTTTGCATTTTTTCCAAAATTTATTTAAAAAAATCTTTACTAAAACTTGGTAGTACTGAAATAGGTCTATAATTTGTGGGGTCTGATGTACTACCCGATTTAAATAATGGTATTATTTTACTATATTTAATTAAATACGGGATGGTTATCTCTTTGGCAGTCGACGATCGTAACATTGCCAAAGAAATCAAGTTGAAAGCGCACTGTTACGTATCACGAGCACTAACATAATATTGATGTCGTGCAGAAGTTTCGTTGTGACTTGTGACTGTACCTAAGTTCTGACCAACGTCACAACGGGGTATCTTTATGATCTTACCATTTTTTCATAGAGATCAACAGCGTGGTGTTCAATAACCACTGACCACTTCTGTTTCTGCTGCAGAGCGGTCCCAGCGGCGGCGTGCATCCTACTAACCAGGTGGTTAGTGGCACGGTGCACGCCGTTAGTGGGACTCCGCCCTGCGCTAGCGGTACAGGCGACCTCCCAACAGTATGTAGATCAGATGTTAGCAGTACTACGGTGTGCTGACGTTCACGACACGACGTTCTATTATTGTGTATATTTACTTAAAATAATAAATGTGCCAAACCCGCGGGCGTTTGATGTAACGCTCATCTCGCTCAACTAGTGTTACATAATGTGTTGCGATGCCGACCGGGCTGAATGTGACGCTCCCACATAAATACATCGATTATCTGCATCGTAATGAAAGTAGTTGCTCTGAGAAGCACTCCGCCACACAGACACACAGACACACAGACAGGCTGACAGGTACGCCCGCGCCCTCAACGACTGATCGATTGATTTTACACTTTCACTATCTCACATCTTTGCTCTCTTTTTCATTCATAAAAGATTAAGACTGGGTTTGTGAAGTTAGTTTTTCAACCTCTCTTTGAGAGACACTTAGTGCGCTTCGATTGCTGTGTTTACTTATATAGTTCTGCTGTACGTACACATGACGTGTATGACGTCACAGGCACCACGCCGACTGGCGCCGCGCCGCGCGCCGCTTTGTACAGTCCGGTGAACAGAATTTACTGTGATGAGATGAATAATGACTTGAAATGACGTTTATAACAATAATTAACAGGGTTATAATAAATTTAAATAATTAGTTAAATAATGCCTGAATGTGCGCAAAGCTGCTGAACCTTGCAAGTTGATAGTCCACGCATCACACAATTACAGTTGAACTAAACTTAGCTTTTGTTGTAAATTGTCATAACAAGTTACAACAAAACTAATATTTGTAACATCTAATTGAAATTAATTTGGTAAGTGGAAGTCCTGAGTATTGCACAAATAACTAAAGCACCTGTCTGCTTGGTGAAGTGATCAGTAGTCAGTGCCGGTGTGTTAACCGGAGCCGGAGGGAAACCGGAGCGGTCAGTGAACTTGTCGCTTTCAACGGATCGGTCACGGCCTCGCTCGGTTATGTCAACCGCGCGGTACACACCGGTGCGCGGTGCGCTCTTCTCAGCGGCTAGCGGCTATCTCGGCCCATCGGCTGTCGATCTGGGATCGATCTCCAGCTCGGGAACACAGCCATTACGTGTTATAATATAACTCTGATAAGATAAGATCTTACCAGAAATTCGGAGCTAAGATGTGTGCCGCTCGATAGCAGAAGGCTCACCACAAGTGGGACACAAATATAACTGGAGAAGGGTGTATTAGACACAGGCGCGACGTTCTGAGGTTACAAACGTGCTGTGTGAAGATTCGACTTTCTCTTATTTCCATAGCACAAAGATATAGAGCTGATCACTGCATGGGAAAATGTATGTAAACGGGTATTTATCGCGAATTTTACGTTTAATATAAGCCCGACGTTTCGTCCGTTTTCCCTTTAGTCTAGTCTAAGTAGTAGAGTCTCGCAAGACTTGCAAGACTCTTGCTGCAAGACCAAGACCAAGACTGAGCGCGCAATACCAAAACCAAGACCAGGTGTATTGACACAAGACCAAGACCAAGACTGGCTAAGGTCTCGTCTTGGTCTGCAGAGAGTGATAAGTAAGTACCATGACCATCGTCATGGTACTTACTTATCACTCTTATAAGTGACCAGCGGCTTCGCCCGCGTGAAGTTTGATTATTGTCCCATGGGATCTTACTACCGGAATAAAATGTATCCTATGTTTTATGTGGGTCATAGCGTGATGATATAAACGTAAGAGTAAACAAATATAATAATAACAAATCTCCGAACTGCTAAGCTATCGGGAGTTACACGTGTTATTGTGAGTCAACTATAAAAGATAGACATATGCTGTCCTGGGATATTTTTTATATAATTTTATGTGGAATATTTCCGTTATACATGATTTCTATGTAGCTTTAACCATTAAGGCTGCACACGCGACGGAAGCTAAAAAAACCAAGTAACTTCTCCCGTTTTCCCAACATTTCCTTTCACTGCTCTGCTCCTATTAATGGTAGCGTGATGAAAAGTATACTATTACCTGCTCAGGAGTATGTAGAATAATTGTACCAAGTTTCGTTAAAATCCGTCGAGTAGTTTTTTTTTCTATAAATAACATACAGACAGACAGACAGACAGACAGACAGACAGACAAAAATTTTACTGATTGCATTTTTGGCATCAGTATCGATCACTAATCACCCCCCGATAGTTATTTTGTAAATATATTTCATGTACAGAATTGACCTCTCTACAGATTTATTATAAGTATAGATTAACAAAGGGGGTAAAATCCTCAGTGTCTGGCGACGCGGCGCGCGGCGCTTGCGCGTACAGAGTAGTACGTGTCCCAGTCGCTGCTTACATTGCGCTGTGCGCTGTGTGCGCAGTGATTCAGTGAAAGATGCGTGCTCTGTTTACTGGAGTATTTATAAACCACTTGAGAAAGTACCAGAGCGTCACGGCGTGACCGTTCAGAATCACTCATTAAGTATGTGCAGAGCTATTTGATCGGTAGCTCAGCATTAATTGGTTCATCATTTCGGTTATACCTGTACTGTATGTATGCGAAGAAGTTACTATGCATTTTTTTCTAAAGAGAGATTATTTCAACACTCCACTTATTATTTAACTTTCATATACCTATGTATAGTAATATGTTGAATTGAAGCTATTAATTTGTGAACAAGCACCGACTAACGAGCGACAGTTAATTGGTCGGTTTATGATTGCATGAACATGTTCTATCGCTAGTAAACACCGAAGTGGATTTCGAGGTCGTCCTTATTTTGTCGCTACATTAACACAGACGCGTACGTTCACCTCAGAATAGATCTGTCCTATGTTACCGCGGAGCCCGCCTCTGCAGCAGACAAGTATCGCCCTTATGCGTTCGGTTTAGGGTCGTGTGAGTGTGCTCGAGTAAGTTGGCACGTACAAATCATTTAGTTTTTTGTGTGGCCTTACGCGGTGCGAGCACTTTCTTGAGAGCACTTTCTCTTCTCCGATGTGGATCACACACGGCACCCACACGCACGCACACACACATACGCACACGCGTTAGATGCAGGTGATGCGGGTCCGGCCGGCGGCCGGCAAGGTTGAGTCGTGTGTTGTATCACGATCAGGTCAACCAGCTGTTACTTGCGGTGTCGCCCGGGACGCCCGGTCCATGTTCTCTGAGACATAATGTTACAGTACCCAGACGAGATGACTCACCTCACTAACTCACTATTGGCACACCTATGATTCGCAGGTCGCAGAGACAGCGCTCTGTAAAGTTGAGCTTTCTATTAAACTCCATTATACTTATTTAGGTTAACGTACTAATTTGATCTACAGTCGAAGGCTACCTAAGTCACGAATGATCATGATCTCACCATGATCATGTAAAATACTAAGTAAGCTATGGATAAAATTGAGCTTTATATAAATTGTATAAGTAGTGTACATGACATAGCTTTAGTTACGACGTCAGCGGGTGTAGGAGCGCCGCGACTCGCAACTGGCACAAGGCGAGCTGTGGACATTTGACGTGAGATACGAGCTCAGCGGCGATACCGGCGCGTACGCAGCATGCCACTCGGACTTATAGTATTTATTCGTTTAAATATAACCCCTACCAGGAGGTCGGAGGGCGCTCTCTAAGCAGTTCATCTAGTTAATCCAGCCTAATCTAGATGCTATTCTATTCTAGATCTAGCTCCTACATTCCGAGTGTCTGTTTGAGTCATTGCGATTGCGTTCATGCGAGGTCCAGTCTGGTGAACCAATATTGTTGAATCCATCGATCCATACTTCAGGTCCAAAATTGGTTCACAGCAAACAATTTGGTATTAAATGAAAAAAGAAACTAAATGCATAAGTTTGTTAAACTATCTTTGCATTGTATATGTCACCGTAAAATTGACAAATACGTTATATTGTAATACATCTATCGATATTGTAAACTCTCGAATTATTGTCAAATGAACATAGTCATACTGCTTACAATAAAACGCATTATTTTTTGTGAAATGCATGCGATGGTAGTCAACTCACGCGGTGTGGAGAGAAGGAGGGGTCCCCCTTACCCAGTGGTACCACTCTCTTGAAAATATACTGTACCATTCCTGAGAAATATCGATTAATATAACCTAACCTTAAAACACTTTATATTCCCCTAAAAAGCGTAGTCGTTCGCGGGGCCCCTATTTCCGAGTGCAGGGTTTAAAGGAATCTAACTAACCTAACGGGGGCGTGGCCCAAGTCCCGATTATGGGGGCAGAGATACTTCCGTATGTTCAGTTGACAATAATTCGAGATATTACAATGTCGCTAGAAAGAATCACGTTATATTGTAATATAACGTGTTTGACAATTTGCGGTGACTTATACATTCAATCTATTTAGTATTATATATTATGTAAGTACTATGTACTAGAAAGCTATCATTCACTGGAAACCTACGTGTTTTCTTGACTTGAATGTGCCCTGGCGGTTGAGAGTATGTCATGCTCACTCAAATGTCTCGCTCATGGTGGCGCGTGTGTCGGACCATTTAGTTGCTTTTAAAATGGTTGAGCTGAACGGTGTTGATCCATGCGTCATGTTCATGAACGGTCGGTGTCAGTTGTGACTGGTCATATCTTAGTTGTCATGGCTTATTTGAAAGAATTTTCAACCGACTTCCAAAAAAAGGGAGGTTCTCAATTTGTCTAAATTTTTTTTTTTTTTTTGTGTTTGTTACCTCAGAACTTTGGACTGGGTGAACCGATTTTTATGGTTCTTTTTTTGTTTGAAAGCTGGTGCTTCTCGTTTGGTCCCATTTTAATTTGCTGAAGACCTGATGCTGATCTTCGGAGATATACAACGGAACTCTTCAAAAATACACAGCAAATCTGCAGTGATTGCTGCAATTGCTAGTAGGTTAATTTTTTATACTATATCATGACGTAACATCACGCCTGTATGCTCTGAAGGGGTACCCAGATGTGTAAAATACACCCAGATTTCGAAAGTGTTTGTTACCTCAGAACTTTCGACTGAGTGAACCGATTATGATGGTTCTATTTTTATTTGAAAGCTGATGCTTTTCGTGTGGTCTCATAATCATCAAATCAGGATCTGATGATGAGATTCTGCAGAAATAGAGATAACTCTTCACATTTTATAGGCACACAGGAAGCGATTAGGGTAGTTTTAAGAAGTGTACTTTTTCGAAGTAATCCCATATGAAGGGGTAAGCACATGTGAACCACCAAAAAGTGCATAATAAAAACTTTTTTACAAAAAATAAAACCAACTTCAGAGAAAACAATAAAACCGACTTCAGAGAAAACAAAAAAGTGAAAAATAACTTCAGAAAAAACGTTTCAGAAGTCGGTGACAAAAAAACTAAATCAATCAAACAAAGGTCACCGACTACGAAAAAACGCTTCAGAAGTCGGTGACCTTTGTTTGATTGATTTAGTTTTTTATTTTTCACTTTTTAGTGGTTCACATGTGCTTACCCCTTCACAGTGTACCGGCGTGATTTTAGGTTATGAACTGGTGTAAACAGTAGACAGATATGAGATTTCGGCAATCTCAGTACATTTACTATCATTTATTGAGGAGTTCCGTTGCATATCTCCGATGTTCTTCATCAGATTTTCGTCAAATTGAATTGGGATCACTTCGAAAAAGTACACTTCCTAAAACTACCCAAATTGCTTCTAGTGTGCCTATAAAATGTGAAGAATTCTCTCTATTTCCCCAGAATCCCATCATCAGCTACTGATTTGATGATTATAAGACCACACAGGAAGCACCAGCTTTCAAATAAAAAAAGAACCATCAAAATCGGTTCACCCAGTCGAAAGTACTGAGGTAACAAACATTTTCGAAATCGGGTGTATTTTACACATGTGCGTACCCCCTCAGAGCATACAGGCGTGATGTTACGTCATGATATAGTATAAACAATGAACCTACAAGCGATTGCAGCAACCACTGCAGATTTGCTGTGTATTTTTGAAGAGTTCCGTTGTATATCTCCGAAGAGCAGTATCAGATCTTCAGCAAACTAAAATGGGACCAAACGGGAAGCACCAGCTTTCAAACAAAAAAAGAACCATCAGAATCGGTTCACCCAGTCGAGAGTTCTGAGGTAACAAACAAAAAAAAAAAAAAAAAAAAAAATATCAGACGAATTGAGAAAATACATACACATAAATATATACATATATACATTTTTGGAAGTCGGTTGAAAAAGTGAAAAATAACATCAGAAAATACGCTTCAGAAGTCGGTGACAAAAAAACTAAATCAATCAAACAAAAGTCACCGACTTCTGAAGCGTTTTTTCTGATGTTATTTTTCACTTTTTTTTTTCTGAAGTCGGTTTTATTTTTTGTAAGAAAGTTTTTTTTATTTTATTTATTTATTTAAAATTATGTAAATAACACCTTAACAGCTATAACGTCAATGCGATGTTACTACCAAGAACTCACTTACAATTAACAAAAAAAATTTTTTTTTGAACACTGCACATCTTGCTACATTGTTCTCACATAATGTACCATCTGAACATGGATGGTGTAATCAAGATATTGTAACAACATAATGATTTAAAAGAGTATCCATAGATTTTCTTGTCCGTTCTTCTCCATAGAGACTTACGCTAGGGAATGGGTAACTACAGTACTCTCACAGATTTTATGTCTTGTGATTGGGACTGTAGCTACCTACATTTAATTTTCATTTTTGTTTCGACAGTTCAAAAGTGCCTGTACACCTACTTGAAATAAATACTTTGATTTTTGATTTTGATTTTGATGCCAAGTAGGTATGTTGCTGACTGGTGACCTTGTACTACAAGTATGGGAAATAGGGTTGATTCCTGACTAAAATAATATGGTTCTGTTCAGTCCGTCAGTTTTATTATCGAAAAATATTGGATACGTGTTGTTTGTTTTTATCAAATTCATAAAAATTTACGAAGATAAAATGATCTTCAAGGATCTTGAGTCCGGTGAGTTAGCTTATGACGTCATTTTCCGGTGAAACTTACTCAAATGACGTCACACGAGTTTCCGTCGCACTGTATTTTCTGTCTTCACTTTTTGTTAACGTGAAAAAAAAATGTGTCCCATAGGTTTTTGAAAATGTATTTTTTTTGTCATCTACCTTATTGGAGCATTAAAGAAGTGCTGTTGTCATCGTTCTCTGGCCCTTATCTCAATTGTAATAATATAGTCTTGTTGTAAGAAGAAAACATCGAACCTAGACGAACTGGTTCACTTGTTCTAATGTGTATCAGTGATGAGCGATACTTGTGTGTCGTGCTATGCGCGTCGTGCCCGTCTCGGGCTCGTCTCGTGCCGGCTGTCGTCTGTCGTGCAGAGATGATCACTATTAGAAAGTGATCTAATCTATTCCACACATACTCTTTGTACAAACAATCAGTTTTTGTGGACTTCACTCTCGATAGACAGCTGTATATCGTCCATTTTGTTAAGGGAGCATGCGTCGTTAACGCAAACGTAATGTAGGTAATGTATTTGTTTCGATTGGATCACAGAATATCTATGTTTCCAAATATATATTTTGAAAGGCAAATGATATAAAGAAGAGATATGAGGAATTTAAAATTTAAACTTATTTTGAAAACTTATTTTTCTCATAACTCTTCATTTATATCAGTGTCCATTCAAAATGTATATTTGGGAACCTAGATATTCTGTGATCCAGACGAAATAAATACACACTACCTTAAGAATATGTTTTATTTACAAATTATTTTGGTATTACGTTTGTATGAACGACGCGTGCTCCGCAGGCGTCTTAATGAAAGCGAACGCATTCGTCGAAATATAGTTCATTTACTACTGAAAACCTGAAAGTGTCTACAAATTATTATTGCCACTATGTGCACAAATCCAGTGCACAATTTACTTTCAATGCTTCAAAACAATGGTTAGCACTAGTAAATTGTTATAGAACCTTAATTACCATACACTTGCTAACTTTGCTCCTTTATGCTCCTTAAGTTCGTGCATATTTCCTGGCGCAGTGGTAGTGAGGCTGCCTTACGTTCCTAGGGTCCCGGGTTCGAATCCCGGTGGGAGCAAATGTTTGTGTGATGAGTATGGACATTTGTTTCCGAGACATGGATGTGTAATAAGTATGCATTAATAAACAAAAATAATTTATGTACTTTGTCAACTCTCTGGTGTCCACGACACAAGCCTCGTTGCTTAGTGTGGCACTAGATGGCGCTGTGTGATGTCTGTATCATTGAAGTATTGTTATGATTGCAGGCGGCGGCTACAGCGCCAGTGCGCAGGTGCGCTACTTCGGCAAGGAGCTGGGCGCGCTGGCGCGGCTCCAGCACGGCGTGCGCGGCCGCGTGTTCGCCGTGGACTCGCGCACGCTCTACCTGCAGGACTTGCACTACGACGGCGAGGGACCAGGTCAGTACACACCCACACCCCGGTACCTACCCGCCTACGGCGCCAGTGCGCAGGTGCGCTACTTCCACATGGAGCTCCTGGGTTCGATTCCCGAGTCAGCTGAACTGTTTACCATCAGAGCCTGTGCTGATAGATGTCACTAGATGGATGGTTCTATAACAGCAACTGTTTACCTGGTCACACTCTAATACATATACCGGTGACTTTGACTTTTACACTTAGTGGATGAATAAATGCAAAGAACTTGCACTAAGTTCAGGTTCTAAGTACACTCGTAATAGTGACCCTGAAACTAGTAGAAACAACTAGTACAATATAGTTCGACCTTACGTGAGGTCGGCCACGCCCTGACTTGGTGTCAGAAACTAGTTTTGTCGCAGTGAGTGGAGCTCGCCACCAAACATTACAGTATTGGTTATTTATCACAATCATTGCAATTTGTAGGTCCCTAAGAGTCAAGTTGAATACTGATTAAAATATGATTCGTAACCGTAACCCACAAGTTGTGACTTTACAAAGTTATAATCTTTAAAATCATCATACAACCCTTTTTTTTCGGATGGCAAATCATGAAATGATTTCTCCCACTCTGGGCGGAGCGGGAGGGAATGTAAGACTTTTACTGATTAAAACCCATCCATGTTCCTACCTCGCTCTTTATGTTCCGGGGCCACGGTATCTCTTTCGAGCAGTCTCGTAGCCCCGATCATCATATAACCCTCTAAGGTCCATGTCCACCCAAAAGATAACAGTCTGATTGTCTAAAAACAGCTGTCACTGTGACATGTTCCCATACAAAAAATGTGTTTTAAATATGAAAAAAATATATTTATTTCAGACTATGCACACATTAATTATACAAGTCCATATTATATATATTTAAAATAATTATTGTAACAGTTGTTTTTAGATGATCAGAGCGTCGTGAATTACTTTTTCATGAAGTGGTAATTCAATGGAGTTAAATGAACGTGAGGGCTAGCGTGTCGCTACCCCCGTAACGTTAAAACACTAAGAAACAGGAAACCTGTTGTTCGACATAAAAGTCTCAACTTTATTTACTTTCTCGACGAGATCTTATGTTCACCGGTCACTACGTAGTGCTGAGCGCAGGTTCCACGCGGCCGATCCCTAATCACTGCCGGTGTCTTCAGTTCCGTGATACTAGAGTCCACTGGGGGTACTTTGGCTTGCGTCTATGAGACATACATAAAAAAATGAAAGCGTACAAGTACCCATGACACAAAAACCTTTCGTTAATTGGTTCACATTCACACAACACATTAACGGTAATGTCCAGCTCGCTCTTTGACTCTCAAGGTGCATTCCAATGATTTTGTTGTGTGTGACGAGACTTTACTTACATTCATAATCGAGCCCTGTCGTTTGGTATATCTAGTATAATACAAGGTCGCTCGCGCTGTCTGTACGCATAGATCTTTTAAACTCCGCAGTTATCAGCAATAGATAGAGTGATTCAAGAGGATGGGTTATATGTGTAAATAACCCACATTGCCCCCGAGCGAAGTCGGGGCTTGCGATGGTGCACCCCTCTGCGAACATGCCTGACGCGCTACAGCGTCATGGCAGTCCCAACAGCATCCTGAAGGCATTATTAAATTGGGCGCGCAGGATATGGTAGGCCCGCGTAGGACGCAAGGTAGGGTGTACCACCCTACCTTGCGTCCTACGCGGGCGGGCGGGCCAATGTTTAGAATAATAAAATAGCCAACATTAAAATAACATTAACAGTTTATGATTTTGAGAGTTGCGGTGGTCTAGTGCATGGATTCTGCTGAGAAGCACATGGTTGTAGTTATAACGAGACATCTCGTCACAATGGCATGTCCATAAAGTTAGTCTCACAAGAAGACACATCGACAGACTATATGTAACTCGGTTGTTGCTCAGTTGATTTGAATGTGCCCTGGCGGTTGAGAGTATGTCATGCTTACTTAAATGTCTCATTTAGTTCCCTTCAAAATGGTTGAGCTGAATGGTGCTGATCCATGCGTCATGTTCATGAACGGGCGCTGTCAGTTGTGACTGTTCATCTCTTAGTTGCCATGGCTTATTTGAATGAATTATTTTTGTTTTTTCTATGGACACTTTTAACGTTTCATCTTGCTACATTGTTCTGACATAATATAATACCATCTCAACATGAAGGATGCAACCAATTTTGATTTAAAAGAGTGTCTATGGAGTTTTTTCCCCCCTTCTTCTCCATAGAGATCTACGCTAGGGAATGGGCAACTACAGTACTTTCACAATTTTTATGTCTTGTGACTGGGACTGTTAATTTTGAGCTACATTTAATTTTCACTTTATTTCGACAATTCAAAAGTGCCTGTGTGGCCTACTTGAAATAAATGCTTTGATGAGGATTATAAACAAGTGGTTGTGGTGGAGTAAGTAATTATTATATATTTATGTATTATACGATTTTGTATGATTATATATAATGACGAGTATATATGATTATATATAATTTTTAATTTAGTCGGAAAACTAAGCGCTCAGTATGTTTTCCTGAAACGACGAGTTTCCCTTGCACCTGCAAAAATGCGCATAATTGCCCAAATAGGCGATTAATGCGGCAAAGTTAGGCGTGCGGCTCACGAGCTCGCCATAGAATCGGCGCGAGTGTAGCGTGGGCGGGCCGCGCGGTGTCGTGTGCAGGACGCCTAGCGATATATAGCGGGGCGTTGTAACTGTGGGGACGACACAGACAGAAGGTCCACCACAAGCAGTAGAAGAATCGGGTACGTCCCATCTCGTAACTATCCCATTTCGACAAGCGAGAGAAACAGAAGAACGCGATTAACAATAGATAAATATCTTGGAAATGATGTTGGCAGTAATGAGTGCTCAAACAATAAACACTGAAGGTCCTTCTTGTGACCCTTGGTTTTTTATTTATTTACTCTAAACATACTAATATCCTTACAGGGTCGATGAATGTGTATCTCTCTATACACACACACACACTAGCACACTAGCTTTATAGGCTCTAGATATTTGTGTGTGGTATTTGTATGCGTATGTCTTAGGCGTATGTGTCCACACTTAAGTTCAATTGTTTTTAAATATTGCAAATTCTAAAGGTAGCTATTCTGGTATATTTACCCAAAGCACAACCGAATATATCCAACTCCTCAGCAATGAGGTTGAGAGTGCGGAGCGCACTCGTGAGCGGCGCCTCGCGCAGCAAGTTTGTTCGCGCGCGCGGTTCTACCAACAACCGCGGCTGACGACGACGACCCACATACCCGTCGGGCACGGCTAGCTCCACCCTTCGCAATGTATCCGCATTGTGTATCTTCCCGTTCCCGTTTTATTGTTACATAGTGCAGTACTACTTAGTTTCTGATACCGTTTCGTTCGTGCTTCATGAGTTTTCCTTCTGCACCTCTCTCTATCTTACTCCTAGTTGCAGCACAAAGCATGGCTCGTGACGTAATTAATGCCAAATTGGCGCGTCCCCTCCCCTCGCCGGCCATACCTCTGCATACGAAACCGAGGACGCGATGCGACGTGTGCACGCTGGGCGGGGCGGGGATGCCGCGCACGGGAGCTATGCTTTGACCCTTTGTCGCGGGGTCCTGCTCTGCATACCGGAGCGCTGGTCGTGACGTCACCAGGCATGTGTAGCACGCCGCTATGTGCAAGTATTGGAATATGTCTTGGAACACACTTTGTCTTTATACCATGAGAGTTGGACAGAATTCCGAGCTTTGATATTGTAGAACGTCTTCGTTGTGTTATTAATTCAGTTTATTATTTAATCCGAAACTGATTTAAAGTAGTAAGTCGAAAAGTACCTAAAGCATAAAAAAATCAGTACATGTATTTAAATACACAGTAACCCTTATTTTTGCTTCGCCTCAGTCGGGTAAAAACGTCGCTGTATTACAGATTATTGAAATCTGCTAAACTTTTAATTCTCGTGATTATAATTAATTAGCAGACTGATGTTGCTTGTGTTGTGAGTAGATCTCATCAATAACGAAATCACACAAAGACATGCGCTGAGACTGTTGCGAGGCGACCACAGGATGCGACGATACTCACACTTAAGTGAAGCGCCCGCGTATCGCGTGACATCAGTTGCGTCGCAAGTCGCATCGCCCGAGGACGTAGACTGAGTCTTACAGCGTTTTTAATGTAATCAACTGACGCGGCGCCACTAAAGTGTCTCAAAATAGGTTTACTTACAAAATAAAATATTAGAGGTTGCCAAAAGCTCGGCCCAGTTCCGGCCGCGGCTGAACTATGAGCGAAGCTGGCGATGTAACGCGATGCTAATAGCGGCTGATGAATAAACATCGCACCGCAGTTGCACGTCAGGGCCGACCGACACGCCGACGACTATTGGCTGAAAGGATGCGTTTTTATGCACCGTGAAAGATAAAACATTAATACACATGTGGGCACTACAATCACATCTTATCATTATGGAGAAAACAGCATGCTTCTCGACCTGTCTACTGAGTCGAATTGTCTGGTCTCTAGTACACTCGAATAATAAATAATCTACATTGCTCAAGATTTCGTGGTCTCTTATTTAGGAACATTACTCAGCAAAAATTCAATGATAATCTAGAATGCTCTCGAATACTCTCGATTAAGATCGTAAGTTAATAATATCAATTTCACACATGACACACCACGCACAACCGAACCAAATACTACTCTACTGCAATATTTCGTGGTTCAAATTGCAATACAACCAAATTTGGATTGACAGGGCTGGCTCATTCATTTAAACTCTTCATCTTCGTACGAAGATTAATTATCTCGTTTGGGTGATGGAGAGTTTCGCAATTGATGGATATCCGTGAGCCCACACTGGCTCTGTGGCGATGTACTATCAGCTGTTTTGATAGGTGGCGAACGAGTTTGAGTGACGAGCCCTACAGCCACAACTGTGCTCACACACCTTAACACAAATACAAATATACAAATATCGCTGGACATTACACACAGCGCCATCTAGCGCCACACTAATTAAAGCTTGTGTCGTGGTCACCAGTCAGTTGATATACTACATATATATTTTTTGTTTGTAAATACATACTTGTTATACATATAAACATCCATGACTCGGAAACAAATGTCCATGCTCATCACACAAACATTTGCTCCTACCGGGATTCGAACCCGGGACCCTAAAGAACGTAAGGCAGCTTCACCACCACTGCGTCATTCGGGTCGTTTTGAGGCACTGTGGTAAGTTGGACGAGAAGATACCGCGCAGTTTCCCGAACGCTGCCCAGCCGAATTGGATTCGACGATTGACCTCTTTCTCGAAGTTAGACTTACCTAACCGGACCGTTTGTCCCAGATACACATAATCGTACACAGCTTCGAGTGTAGAGTCGATCTTGATAGAAATGGGTGTGACATGGGCATTCAACGTGACCTTCGTCTTGTCCATGTTCATTTTTAGAACCACTCTTTCGGAAGCTCTGCTGAGGTCATCGAGCATTGTTCTGAGGTCCTCCATGGTCTCAGCCATAACCACTATATCGTCGGCAAACCGAAGATGTACTCGCCATTGACGTTGATGCCTAGCACTCTCCACTCCAGAACCTTGAAGACATCTTCCAGAGCAGCGGTGAACAGTTTTGGAGATATCCGACGTCTTCCTGTCTCACACCTCGCTGTAGAAGGATAGGATCTGGGGCTTGGTCCTGAAGTCGGACTGACATAGTGGCGTTTTTGTGCAAACACTTCAACACCTCCATGTACCGGTAGTCGAATTGGCACCGTTGCAGAGACTGCAGTATAGCCCAGGTCTCGATCGAATCGAAAGCTTTCTCATAGTCCACAAACGCTAAACAGAGAGGCAAGTTATACTCTTCGGTCTTCTGTATAACCTACCGAAGCGCGAAAAGCCTTTTCGGAAATCGGCTTGTTCGGGTCGATTCGTGATGACTCTTGAAAACAATTTGTAGACATGGCTTAGAAGCGAAATGGGCCTGTAATTCTTCAACCGGGGATTGTCGCCCTTCTTGAAGAAGAGTACCACCACACCCCTGCACCATGCCTTTGGCGTTTTCCCCTCGTGTATGGCGGAATTAAACAGGTTCTGAAGGGCCTTAAGTACCGGTTTTCCACCCGCCTTCAAGAGTTCGGCCGTAATTCCGTCGTCGTCTTCGGTATAGTGTCAGGTCAGACTAGCTGTTGGGTCGTTTGCTAAAACTTGTGTTATCTTGATGAAAATGAAAAGTTCATGGTAATGGAAGTATTGTAAGCACATTCTAATGCACGCAATCTTTGTTTTTTGGATCACTTGGCAATCGAAATACTCGATGGGGCAACAAACGATGGCACTTGATATCGTCCATTGTAAATGTGTGCTGATCAACATTATAACATGGTGTTCCTATCCACAGCGGCGTACTTCTACGTGGGCTCGTCGGGCTCCCCGGCGGCGGGCACGGCGGGCGCGACCCGTCTGCGCGACGAGCGCGGCGGCGCGGGCCCGCTGCGCCGCTACTCCGGCGAGAGCGTCACGCTGTCGCTGCCGGACGGCAAGACGCTCAAGGACTACCGCTGGTTCGCCGTCTACTGCGACGAGTACTCGGTCAGTATCACGCGTAACATCGAACCTGTTACCCCGGAAAGCTACTCAGTAGCTACATCCACACTTTCCAGTTATGTTCAAGTTCCATGTAATAGGAGGAGCGCCTATTCCCTGAACAAGGCACAAATCCAGACTACGGGCTGCTACTGCATGGGAACTTCCACCATCATCTTCTTCGTACATCGTCAAACAATACGTTTTCCTTCCAACTATGTTTGTTCTCCTATGTCAGAGAATACGCTATCATCTGCTTCTTTTCCTTCATATGACTCCATTCCTCTTTTCTTTGACCTTCCTCTTCTTCATTTATTAAAGTTCATCAATATTTACTCAATATATTGATCGTAATAAGAAATAGAAAACTAATTGTTTATCAAGTTGTGTATCACTGCTGGACAATGGATTTACTGACAGGAAATAAATACATTCATTTAATTCAGATATCACAAGCTCCATATAAGTACATTCATAATCGTCCACATTCACAAAATTAAATCACAATGTTAGTAAAACCTGATTCACACACGGACACATGTTTCATTCATTTCATCCTGTACTCGATCTAATCAAGGAGGTAGTACACGTTGGTTCTGTTTTGTGGGAAGTAGGTAATTGTGAAATTTATTTTATTTTATTTTATTTTACAGTTTTAGGAAAACTTACAGCTAAAAATTTACACACTATTAAGATTAAAAAAAGTAAGGCCAATTAAAAGTTTTCACAGATAAAAAAGAGCTTATAAACAAAAACAAAAATATTTACGAAGGCAGGCAGCGTTTGTAAAGACGCGATTAAAAAGCGCGAATTGCATTCAATTAATTACTTAACATTATCAAAAAAGAAATTACAAAGAGTCCTTTTTAATTTTGAGATGCTAGTACTGAAAATATCGATGTCGACGCCCTGGCCAACCGCATTATACGTATCACTAGCTCTTATTAAGTATGAGTTTCGTCTGTATTTTGTTCCTACCACAGGAGTATGCAATAGCCGGGGATTGCGCCTAAAAGTAGAAGGAATCCGAAGTCCAATTTTGCTCAGCAGTTCGGGAAGCTCGGTTGAACCGTTAGCGATTCTAAATAAAAACGCCAAGTCAGCAATTCTTCTACGTTCAGAAAGAGGAAGTAGATGGAACCTTTTACAGCGTAGGAGATAAGTGGGAGAATAAGTTTTAGACCGGAATTGAATAAACCTCAAAAATTTTCTTTGTATGCCTTCCAATCTGCTTATGTATAAATTGTAATTGGGGTTCCAAACTTGAGAGGCATACTCAAGGTGACTGCGAACAAAAGTACAGTAGAGAATTTTAATGGTTTTGATGTTCCTGAACTCTGACGAGACTCTCAAAATGAACCCTAGTGATTTTGATGCTTTATTAATGATTTGTTCCACGTGTTGATCAAATAATAATTTTGAATCAAATACCACACCCAGGTCTTTGACTGTGCTTACCCTAGCAAGGGATCTGTCTAAAAGTTTATAGTCAAATATGATAGGTACGGGCTTCCTAGTGAAGGAGCACACGTAACACTTGGAAACATTTAAATGGAGCTTGTTAGTCATGCAGTAGTACTGAAACCTATCTAGGTCCTCCTGCAATGATAGAGCATCTGACAACGAGGATATCTTAGACATAATTTTCATATCATCCGCGTATAGAAGAATTTTAGAGTGAAGGAAGCAAGAATCAATATCATTGACGAATAAATTGAATAAGAGCGGCCCCAATAAAGAACCTTGGGGAACTCCAGATGGAATACGCATTGACATTGATGAGTACCCATTCAGCACAACAGTCTGACACCTGTCCTCCACATATGACTTAAACCAACGGAAAAGATTACCCCTAATGCCCATCGATAGAAGTTTCCGCATGAGAACTTCGTGATCAATTCTGTCGAAACATTTGGCATAGTCCGTATAAATGACGTCGATTTGGGAACGATTAGACATAGCCTCTGATAAGAAGTCACTACAGAGAACGAGGTTTGTGGTAGTTGACCGACCACCCAAGAATCCATGCTGGTGTTCGCTGAAACTGAGCCTCAGAGCAGAGTAAACAAAATGTTCCACTTTGTTCGTTTAGTTGTTGCCATGTTAATATATTTATATCGGGAACTCATAAAGGACAAAGATGCGGTTATGCGGCAGCAGGCTGAGGCGCGAGCGACGAGCGAGATGCGTGTAGCGAGTGCAAGCACTTTGTTCACTTGTGATTATTATGATGATCGCGCATTCACGAGAAATAGCGGTAACGAATCGAATTCAAGTTTTTTGTTATGTTTACTCTTTTTGAGCATAAATGCTAATTTCACTCTGAAAGAGAAATTGTTGAATTCCTTTTTTTGTAGTTTTCTTTTTACTTAGGCGCATAACTTTAAAGGTTTCCAGTATACCTATTAAGGCTTGCATCAACAACAATACGCTCGTAGAGTCCTATATTTTGGGTCGTATGCTCCAAGTTGAGTTATGTTCACGCATCCTGTCGCTCCCAAGTCGCGTCCACTTGTATCCCGTCCCTCAGCCGCTGACTGGTACTCGCATAGATTACCTTTCAACCGCCACCCGCCACCCGCACCCGCACCCACAAGCCTTCAGTTTACGTGCGAAGCAATACAAGTAATGAGAAGTTGACACAACACGCCTCTACGTCTACAGTCAGGCAGTGGTATACCTATTGTTCAAGGAGTTGAAGAAACCACGGAACAATATTACCAGATGTCTACATGTAGTTATGCACTAGCATCACAACATATATTATACATATGTAGTATGTAATCAGTACATGGAGGACTTACATCCAATAAAACAGACAAAAAAGGAAAGCCAGCATAACTTAAAGTCGTAACTTTTTACGAAATGCAAATACGGGATGCAAAAATCGTTAACGATTCCATTCCTACACCATCAAGGTGTGTCGCTCCCTAATAGAAGTACTCCTATTTAGACGGTAGCTTACACAAAGTCCTCAACTCCAGGTACGTAGGGATATTATGTATCGTCCAGCGGAAATTACTAGTTCCCTTTGTTGTCCCACAAAATACCCAGAAATCCAACAGCCGATCTAAAGCAAGAGTTTACCTGAACGAGTGAAGTGAGCCACAATGAGCTATGAATATTCAGCAACAGTTTTGCAGCTTCGTAGCTGTCGAGTTACGTAAACTGCTGCTATTGCTACGGTAAAGATACTCTCTTGATGTCATGTTGTTGCCATCGCACGGAACGACCAACAGTCAAATGATGGCGGCTCGTAAGTCACAGTAGGTTAGATAGTCGAGCGCTGCGAGCATTACACTCGCATACTAACGTGTATGACGTTGGCATTGGTTTGTAACATCCACATCCTGGATGCATGCACGTTGTCAGAACATCTCTTGACCTGAAGCGATTAAATTTTAATTGGTCCTACTTCTGAGCAGTATGTTGCAAATATACATGTTAATTGAAGTGAAAGGAAGCTTTGAGCTTAATGCCGTAGTAGAAGATTGTGCTTAGTTGCTTACTTCTTTCGAATGCGATTAAGGATAAACCTGGTTCTATATTTTGTATCGCGGTCACTCCATGGTACAGTCTCAAAACAAAATATATGTCTGCCTGTATGAGCAAGCTCACAATTTAGTCAAGTATGTCGTAGTACGACTCGTGTGTTATTAATTGATATAATGCTGTGTTTTATCGGACTTGATTGTTTGTGTTGATCTTTGGTGTGTTCCAGCAGGTCATTGATTGCGTCACAGTAACGCGTTCTGTCCCCCGCAGGTGAACTTCGGCGACGTGTCGATCCCGCGCGACATGGAGTACCCGCGCCCCGCCAAGGTGGGCGCGCTGCGCGGCGTGCACGGCGTGACCTCCGACCCGGTGGTGGTGGTGGACGCGCAGACGCTGCTCGTGCCCAACTTCTCGTACGACGGCGAAGCGCCCGGTATGTACACGACACTACCACGAAACATGGAGCTCCCCATAACTACAGTTAGTTAACATTATTGCTGAGCTACTGTCAATTCAGACAACTTTATCGAAAAACAAGAAAGTAAATAGGAAGACACACTAGAAGGTTGTCAAAAACTCCTATAAAATGATGCCTACCAAAAAATACTAATGATATAATTAAAAGATTTATTGTTCTAATTACAGAATAATTGTAATGAAATAGGCAGTACCATCTCAATCTTTAATTTAAATAAAATTATAATAATAAATGTCTTCCATGATTTCACTTTTCATACTAAGTAATTAAGAAATTCATTAAACAATTTCGTGAAAAAATAATTTTGCGTCATTGCTATAAATCACATAATTTTCTTAAATTCAATCTTTCAATAATATCGTTAAAATAAATAACGACGCACCGCGTCTAGTCGCGCGACCACGCGGTTCGGAGCAATAAATCGTTGAACTGAAGACATAAGTCGCGCGCAGACTATCAGCACATCGCGGCATCGCGCGAGTTAAACGCTCCAACACACTCGTATGCACGAGACCCGAATTCACGCGATCCGTCACGTGATGCCAATTGGGACGTTTACCTATAAGGTACTGAAATATACAAAATGTTAAAAAAACCGCTCCGATACGAAAGGGTTGAGGAGTTTCAAGAAATTAGCTGAACATACTTATGTATCGGCAATCGTGTGTAACTAAGAGTAAAAATAATTAAATGAAGGCGTTAAAATGAGTTTAATTTGATCATGACGTTTCGATGAGTGAGCTAACTTTTAAGTCTAAACTCTTGAGTGGTGAACGCACCAGTTATGGGCGTCGAACACTTTCACTGATTGATCTAGTTGATATTTAATCGCCATAGCGCACATAAATCAGCAATCTTGTCTGACGAGTGTTTTAGCGGTCACGCTCGCCGATTGTGGCGGAGTGGGCAGGGCAAAAAAAAAAACAAATAACGAAAATTCATTTCATTTTCTTTCCAATTTCCAAAATATTACAAAAGCTCCATTACTTATTGTGACATGGTCGTGAGTGTTGACCCTCTTCCGCGACGCCCTCAACATGGAAGTACGATTGTGAGCGCGTCGTGAGCGCGTCAGGTAATAAGGCGCGCGCACACTGACGCGGCTATCTGTCGGGACCACTTGTATAGCGGCATAAATATCGACTACGCTACGATGCTTATAGTCAGTTGTCCAATGTGACTAGTTTTTGAACTGTTATTAGTTTTCATACTACTGGATATAAAACCGACTTATAAAACACAAAAAGTGTAAAATAACTTTAGCTTCAGAAGTCGGTTACCTTTGTTTGATTGGTTTAGTTTATTGTCACTGACTCTTCACTAAATTGAAGCGAGACTACTCTGAGAAAGTACTTTTCCGAAAACTACCCAAATCGCTTTATGCGTGCCAATAAAATTTGAAGAGTTCTCTCTATTTCTCCAAGATCCCATCATCAGATCCTGACTTGATGATTATGGGACCACTTGTGAAGAATACCCTTTCAAAAAAAAAAAATCCAAATAGGTCCAGCCATCTTTGAGTAATCGGGGAACATACATAAAAAAAGGTTCCGACGAATCGAGAACCTCGTCCTTTTGGAAGTCGGTTAAAAAAGAGAAACAGTTGCACGTCATGGATATTCGTTTGCCATGATTTACACCCACCGTAAAGCAATATGTTTTGTGCAAGATACACTAGTCACAGTAATGCATCACCAAGTACCATACATTATTAAAATTGAGACAATATTCAGCGTTCATTTCATGCGCGATACCATAAAATACAAGATTTATGTGAAACATCTGTTTGGTGATCTGTTCTGTGAGAGTGCTACTATACATTACTAGCGGTTGGAGTGTCAGTGCGCCACGCGTCGGGGGTGAGCTCAGATATTGCGTAGTGTTTGTTGATAGTCTGCGAATGCACTACTTATTGAAGAGCCGTTAAGTGCCGATTTTAAGTCATCACATCTGATAGGTACGAATACATACCGGAAACTCAATTCCACATGAAATATGACGTCAAACATACGACGGAAGTACTTTTCTTAGTAGCAAAATTATGCAAATAATCTCTCCATGGGGAGGGGAGCACCTCACAAGGAACAGATCACATACAGCACTCGTAATGTCCGCATCCCTTGTGCGAGTGTCTCCATCGGAACCAATATCTCAGTGTGACGGATATCTACCGGGTCGCGTGAAGACGTCATACATACCCACCTGAGCACAATAACAAAATGTTTCGCTCACACGCACACGTACATGACTTAAGCTATCCTACACAATATTACAAGAAAAAGGGATACAAATTATGAGATTTGAGATTGCATAGCAAATATACTCTCCACTTTTCGTACCTAAATTAAAATCATAACTGTGTTCTGCTAACTAATTAGTATAGATAAACATTTTTTGTATGCGAACCGGGGTTTGTCTCCGAACCAGTTTGTTTTCCTGGAGTGTTCGGGGATGTTCCACGCAACGATTTTCAGGGGTGACACCGCCAGAGAAAATCTTTTATGGTGAATACTTTCATTTTGAATGGTTCAGGAACGCGTGCCAGCTTTGTGAGTTATGGCGGCTTTCACGAAATTAAATGTAAAATGAATACGTGAGATGAAGTCAATTCTATAAACTTATGTTTAGATAAAGAGAATATAACATATATCAAGGAAACGTATAAAATACCGGTTTAAAAACTAAAGTCTCGCAGAGCAACTGTTAAAAGGGATTTTCTCCTACTATAAATGTATCAGATATGTGTATGTTTCAGAATTTAGTTGCAATCGATATTTCATGACAAAATGTGTCTTTACATATTATCAGTTGTGATTGAACGTAATATGATTGAATCTCAACCGTGTGTCACTGTGACGGTTAAGCGTGTAGAACATATTGAGTGACATGATGTGTCGTTGCAGACGCGAAGTTCTGGGTGGGGCGCGGCGACAAGCCGTCCCCGCAGGGCATCCGCATCCCCGACGAGAACGGCAAGGAGGTGCCGCTGCGCAAGTACGACAAGAAGACCATCGTGCTCACGCTGCCCGGGGTACGTACTGACATGACGCCGACGTGACGCCGCCGGACGTAGAGTGTGGTGGGGTCTAAACTAACTGTGTTCACCCCGACAGGAGCTGACGGTGTTCGACATCGGGCACTTCGCGGTGTGGTGCGAGGCCTTCACGGTGAACTTCGGGCACGTGACGCTGCCGCGCGCCGCGCTCGCCAACGTGCCGCCCAGTCTCAAGATGCTCGGCGTCTCTCCGCAGGTATGTCTCTCACAGCCGCACAAGCGGGCCAGCGGACGGACCACCGCACGTCACTCATAACACTTGAACTAAGAAAGTGCGCCTGATCGGCAATGAAGCAAAGAGTCAATGTTATATTGTTACATTGACGTGCGGTTGACTATATGAAGCTTATTGATGGAGTGCTATCAAATAGAATATAAATAGATAATACGTATAAGGCTTTTTTGTCATTTTGAAATATTTTTCATAACAACTAATTCCTTGGAGAAATTATCTTGATTACTAGCACTTCATTTTGCTGTACTCCGCAGTGTTCCGAATAGCTAGGGTGTGTGTATTTTAATAGTATTTATAATAATCTATCATATTGATTAACGACATTTTTCAGTGAACACAAGACTTTGATAAATAAAACTCTTGTTAGGTAGGGCATAAGTTTCAAACAAAGAATAAAAATTCGTCCAAAAGTCCTTAACCGTAACTTAGGTCTATGTTCAAAAGATAACGGTCTGATTATCTAATAACAACTGTCACTTATGTTCCCATACAAAAATGTGTTTTAGACAGCTATTTTTAGATAATCAGACCGTCATCGTTAAGGTGAACATGGACCTTAGTCAGTTATACAACAGGAGGTATGGCATGTTTAAAAAAAATAAAAATAAAAAAGGTATGGCGTGTTGCACCGCTCGGCGCTCCACTCTGTAATATACGACCGGTATGCAGTCAGATCTACACACTGCAGTTATCAGATATCAGAGTAATCGAGTCAATATAAACTTAACATGAAGTATAATAGGCGGCCATTTTGTATACCTCTATATACCCCTTTATGTTGTTCTAAATTTGGTTCTCGAGGGTGAATCCTTGTTACAATGGCATTTGAACACACTTGGAGTAAAAGTGTGTGTACTGGTATTTGACATCATTGCTCTTCGGTATAGTGGCGAGATGTTATGTTACATTATTTGATCATTAAAAGTCCTTCATAAGGAGTTAGTTAAACGAACGCGTAGCTGGTGCTACGCAAGTGCTACGAGAGTGCTACGAGAGTGCTACGGCGTGCTGGCTAGATTTTTGATTAATATGCGTAGAGCGTTGTTTTTTTTAACAATAAATTCTAGTGCTACCTGTCTTCTAAAATATTATAGACTAAAAAATCAAGTCAGAGAATGAAAACTCCGAAAAGAAGTTTTAAAAATAATGAATGATCGATAGATAGTGCACAGAGATGTAGTAGATAGTGCACATCAGCCGCTCAGCCCGGCTCAGCTGGCAATGCGGAGATGATTGGGGTGTCGCCTCGCAGAGTGACGTCACTCATTACTCATTACGGACTTCGTTGTTACACACATGCACAACATTCGACACGTTCTTCAAAACGTAAAACAATGTTATCAAACGATACTCACTTTCTACCTACTCCTGAAATAAATATGAATTCTGATCCAATTATTCTCTTTATTTATTTATTTAAGGTTCACCTACAGTACATATATGCACATACATATACTAACTCATACGGTAGTGTTCTAATATATATGCCAAATACAGGTAAACACAATATTGACAACAAAGACGCCAGATTACCGCTTAGTTGCTAACTTAAGTCTAGGTGTACAATTTAAATGAAAATGGGATAATAATTTGGTAACAAAGAAAATGTAAATGAACAGAGTAATTCATTCACTAACAGTAAAAGTTCACTTCGTTTCGTTAGCGTGTAGGGAGGCCAAGATTCTTGATTTAAACTTCATCTTACGGTCATTAAATATATCTGCTTCGGGTACGGACTTATTAAATGAATTAAGGTTGTCGCATTTTAATGAGTGGTGAGTTGAGACCTGTGTTTGTGTAGGTAGTAGGGCGCTGTAGGATTGTGGTTATGGGAAAGCGAGGAATTACAGGCGGAACTTTCAACGGAATGTGCGATAGCAGTTCACTACAATCTATGCGACCGTTCACTAATTTGTGAAGGAACATAAGGCTATGCATTACTCTCCGTTGCCGTAGAGCGGTCGTCTTAAAGAAACTCAGACGCAACAGCGTCTGAGTCCAATCAACAGATTGTACATCTATGGGAAAAGCCAGGAGATATAAATGCGAGGTGTCTGGTGAAAGCCCGTTGTAAGCTCTCAAGTCGCTGAGAATGTATTGCGTAAAAGGTCTCTGTTCGGTCCAAACCCAGGGCAAGGTATGACCGAACCTTCCGCGATTCGCGGAGACAAATCAAATTGCCCTTAAGAAGGTAACTTACCTGGTGCCGGTGGGCTGAAGGGGATGACTAGTCCTTGATCAAGCCGGCTCTGGTACTGTATGTCTGTGTGGGTATGTGTAAAGTGATGTGTGGTCGAGCGGTTTACCAGATCCGACTATGTTTCAACAGACGCTGCCCCAGCAGCGTATAACACGTCTGGACGAAGCACAATAATAGTTCAACTGCACAATGCACGTCAACTTTCACAATTTCAATGTTTTATTCAATTTCACACGCGGGCTAAGCTAACCTTAAATTCGGCGCGGACAATTAACAAATAAGCCCGGTTTAGTACACAATTAGGGGCGTTTCGTCCAATCAACGTTTAATCACAACCAAAAATCTTGCAAACAAAGGAGATTTTCTTAGATTCGGTAATTATCTCAATCAATCAACAAAATCAATGTGAACTCGTTATGAATCACGACAAGACAACAAACGTCAAAAAAAGCTGTCAGATGCTCGAAATGTCAAGACGTGTGCGTTTTGATAAACGCATGGTACGAAACATCTACCCCCCCCGGACGGGCCTACCCGTCCGCTAATCAATTGGAAGTCTTGACAAAGTTGCGACCGCTCTCCTCATGACTGATCCGTCTACCAAAACCTCAGCAAAACGAGGGACCCCGTCGGTGCCAGCCACCAAATTAAGAATGCGCCCCCGGCGCCAATACAAGGGCTTGAGGTTGGCGTCCTTAACCAGGACGAGGTCTCCGATCTTGGGCGGATGAGTTTTGTCCGTCCACTTGACGCGCTGCTGGAGGATGTGCAGATACTCTAAGCTCCAACGCTTCCAAAAGCTCTGAGCGAGCTGTTGCACCAACTGAAACCGCGATAGCCGATTTTGGCTCACATCAACAAGAGGGTACTCCGGCAGGGCGACAAGTGGCTGTCCAATCAAGAAATGGCCCGGTGTTAGAGCCTCCAAATCGTTCGGGTCCGAAGAAAGCGGGCACAACGGGCGCGAATTTAGCACAGCTTCAATGCGGCAAAATACCGTAGTTAATTCCTCAAAGGTGAGAACGGTGTCTCCCAACAATCTTCGCCAGTGCCCCTTTGCCGCTTTCACCGCGGCCTCAAAAATACCCCCCCAATGGGGGCAGGCTGGCGGGTCAAACAACCAAGTGACCCCTCGGCGGGCCAATCTACTACCAATGTCAACCTGGCTCTCATTAAGGAAGGTGTATACTTCCTTCAAATAGTTACTTGTACCCTTATAGTTAGTACCGCAATCAGACCTAATCAAAGAAGGCAACCCACGGCGAGACACAAATCTATCCAAAGTTGCTACAAAGGCCTCTGTCGAGAGGGAGGTTACCAGCTCCAGGTGCACTGCCTTGGTTGATAGGCAGACAAAAACGCACAAATAAGCCTTGACAATCTTACTATTGCGAAGGGTGGACGTCTTCACCGAAAAGAGACCAGCAAAGTCCGTTCCGACGCCAGCAAATGGCCTCGCCTCATTGACACGATCAGCCGGCAAGTCTCCCATTAGGGGCTGCATAGTGGAGGCCTTAGTCCGATAACACGGCATACAACGGAAGACGATGCTACGAATGGTACGACGAGCCGACAAAATCCAAAACTCTCGTTGCAAAATGGCTAACAGAGCATTACAACCGGCATGCGAGTTCTTGATGTGACGATCGGTCACCAACAATTTAACCAAATGGCCCTCCTTGGGCAACAAAAGCGGGTGACGGGCCCCATAAGGAAGACTAGAGTGCCTCAGCCGTCCTCCAACACGCAAAAGACCCGTGTTATCCACGAAGGGATTCAACTTACTGACGGCTCCCGACAACTTGACCCTACCCGCCTTCAATGTCTCTATCTCCCCTTCAAAGTGTGCAGCCTGCACAGAGCGGACCCAAAGGAGGAGTGACTCCTGTCGCTCTTGAGGAGAGAGAACCGGTGACAGGCGCTTGTCCCCTGGATTCCTAGAGTTATGACCAAAGCGCCTGATCCACGAGGTTACGTTCAACAATTTGTCGAGGGAGCTGTACCGATTCAACAAAATTTCCGGGTCAAACGGAGGGTCCCTTGTCCCAACAGCGAACACCTTAAGTCCGGGCAAAGGATCCGACATCAAGACTGGCGTTCGAGGCCAATCATCCTCGCGGCGAGTCAACCAGGCCGGTCCCCACCAAAGGGGGTGAGCAATCAAACGGGGGGCCATGCACCCGCGTGAGGCTACGTCGCCGGGGTTCAAGTCTCCGGGCACGTGCCTCCAAATCAACGACGTTTCAGAACTCTGAATCTGAGACACTCGGTTTGCAACAAAAACCTCCAAAGAGTGGACGGACGTCTTCAACCAACACAAAACAATTTGACTGTCCGTCCATGCGTAAGAAGCCAGAATGTCCACAGTTCCACCCAACGTATGCGCCACGTGGTTCAGTAGTCGCACAAGAAGCGCCGCCCCTGACAACTCCAACTTAGGGATGGTCAATGCCGTGCGGAGGGGGGCCACCTTGCTCTTGGCCATGACCAGTGACAGCTTCACCTGGCCTGTCGCGCTGACGGTACGCAGATAAACAACGGCGGCATAACCGTTGGAAGACGCGTCACAAAACCCATGAAGGGTAGCAGTATAACCCCCAGGGGGGAGGATGGCGCGTGGTAGCGCGACCTCGTTGACCGCAGGAAGTGCGGATACAAATTGGAGCCAGTCTTCCAACAGGGTTTCCCGAAGTGGCTCGTCCCAACCGAGTTCAGCGGTCCAAAGGCGCTGAAGGAAGCATTTCGCCCAAAACAATACCGGGCAGATCCAACCGTTAGGGTCGAAGGTCCTTGCAACAGTAGACAACACCAGTCGTTTAGTCCAAGTGGTTGGTGACTCCAAGTCGACATCATAGGTAAAGGTGTCTTGGACTGGTCGGTACTGAACGCCGAGGACGGCCAACATGGCGGGGTTGTCAACGTTCTCAAACAAGTGAGGATCCTGCTTATGATCCTCTAGCACTCCGTCCAATAGCGCTGGCGAGTTGGACACCCATTTACGCAACTCATAGCCAGCGGAAGCCAAAATCTGGACTAACTCGTCACGTAACAGGATAGCTTCCTCAACTGTGGGAGCTCCAGTGCAGACGTCATCGACGTAAAGGTCCGTTTTCAAGATGGCGGACGCTCGAGGGAACCTCAAACGCTCCCGGTCCGCGAGCTCCCAAAGCGAACGAATAGCAACAAAGGGGCTTGATCGAAGGCCGTACGTGTTCGTGTTGAGCTCGTATACAATCATGGGGTCCTGGGGGTTCTCCCGCCACAGGATCAACTGATAACGTCTGTCATCCCGGTGAATAACCGTTTGCCGGAACATCATTTTGATGTCGGCCACAAAGACTACTTGATGACGACGGAAAGACGTGATGACGTCACAAAGATCCCTCAACAATTTGGGGCCGGAATGCAAGCAATCATTCAACGAGACACCGGAAGAAGTCCGCGCGGACCCATCAAACACTGTGCGCAGTTTACCGGTGGATGGCCGCGTGGTGCGGAAGGAAGAAATGTTCAACCGAGCGCCAATCTAAATTTGACACCGACATGTGTCCCAAGTCCGCGTATTCACGCATAAAATCTACGTATTTTTGCCGCAGCACCGGGTCCTTGCTCATGCGACGCTCCATCGCCAACAATCTTTTTTCGGCCGTGCGCCTTCACAAATTCTACATGGGCGGGGCTTGGGGCAGTCCCGATGAAAATGAGCCCCCAAACAAGAAAAGCACAAGCGGCGTGCGTTGGCAATTCGGCGACGGGAGGCCACGTGCAAGTCCAAGAACTCCGGGCAACTTGCCATATCATGTCCCGTGGCCTTACAATAGTCGCAATCAGGACGGCTCCGGGTGCCAGCAAAACGTGGGGCGGGGCGACCATCAACAGGCCCCTTGGCCCTAGTCCGTCCCTGGTCTCTTGGCCTAGAAGGTGATGGGCGCGACCCCGTTGCACCACAAGTGTTGTCCATGAAGCGACACTCGTCTTCCAAGAATTTGAGGAGGTCGTCAAAGGGTGGAAGATGTGTGGAACTATCCCCACCATACCTCTGCTCAAAGCGGGACCTCAAGTCAGCGGGGAGCAACCGCAGAACGATGTGCACCAACAGATAGGACCACTGGTCCACCGGCAACTGCAAGCGTCGCAAGGCGTTGGTCGCCGAGACCAATGAGTTCAATAGGTCGGCGCGCAACGCCGACACGCTGGCAATGGCCGGTAGGCCCAAAATCTGGCCGATGTGCACATCAGCCAGGCAGCGCTTGTTCTGATACCGCCGGGAGAGGAGCTCCAAAGCGGTAGGGTAGGCTGCATCCGTCACCGACAAGTGCTGCACCAAGGCTCGGGCCTCACCTTCCAGGACTGACAACAAATATGCCAACTTTTGGGCAGGTCTGAGATCCGAGCGCGCATCAACCAAACTATCGAACAAGTTCTGGAAGCCCAGCCAGTGGTCCAAGCGACCATCAAAATGTGGCAGCTCCAGAGTGGGCAGTCTACTCAATAGGCCGGGGGCCGTAGCAACCGAGGCCTCCTGCTTGGCCTGGACAGGCATCCGGCTCTTCAAAATTTCCCGGGCTCGCAGAGTCAAGGTATCCCCCAGTGACAAGATCTGGTCATAATCCGCAGCAACCTTGTCACGGGCTGCCTGGCCCAACAGCTCCAAACTCACATCCCCGATGAGCTCGTTGAAACGGGTGAACGTAGAGTCCACAACGCTGAGTCTCTCCTTCAACTGCTCAAATCGAGCAAGCGTGACCTCTTCTAGGTCCACACGCTCAACTGTGGCCGCAGCTGAGGTGAACCATCTCAGCTGTGAGACCAAACCAGCGGCCGCCTCCTTTACAGCCTTCAGTGAGGCCATTGCAACCAAACCTTATTATGATTTCAACCAAGTCAAATACAATACAACAATAAATCAACAATATTAAACTATCACAGCACACATGTATCTACCAATACACTGAACACAATATTCTTATATTACCAGCACAACAGAAAGGGGGTACTTATGTGTGCCAATGCAATTAATTTTAATTAAATGTGAGAGCCCGGCTGACAACGGCAACAAATCAGTTCAATGTTCTAGACTTCCAATCGATCAGGCACAGGTAGGTTGTCTTGTTCACAAACCACGCTCTGCTACCAAAATGTTCGGTCCAAACCCAGGGCAAGGTATGACCGAACCTTCCGCGATTCGCGGAGACAAATCAAATTGCCCTTAAGAAGGTAACTTACCTGGTGCCGGTGGGCTGAAGGGGATGACTAGTCCTTGATCAAGCCGGCTCTGGTACTGTATGTCTGTGTGGGTATGTGTAAAGTGATGTGTGGTCGAGCGGTTTACCAGATCCGACTATGTTTCAACAGACGCTGCCCCAGCAGCGTATAACACGTCTGGACGAAGCACAATAATAGTTCAACTGCACAATGCACGTCAACTTTCACAATTTCAATGTTTTATTCAATTTCACACGCGGGCTAAGCTAACCTTAAATTCGGCGCGGACAATTAACAAATAAGCCCGGTTTAGTACACAATTAGGGGCGTTTCGTCCAATCAACGTTTAATCACAACCAAAAATCTTGCAAACAAAGGAGATTTTCTTAGATTCGGTAATTATCTCAATCAATCAACAAAATCAATGTGAACTCGTTATGAATCACGACAAGACAACAAACGTCAAAAAAAAGCTGTCAGATGCTCGAAATGTCAAGACGTGTGCGTTCGGATACACGCATGGTACGAAACAGTCTCTCATTATATTTTGGTTCTTGGTTTGAATAAAACTTGCCAAAAACTAGTCTATGGGACGGATTAGAGATTTTGAAACATTGTGTGTCCGAAGCACCGTCCAAAATGAGTCCATACCAGTTTGACTGAACATAGATAGAAGAGAAAAAGATTACATTTTTTTCTAAAATCAGACTATTCTTGAATCACAACACCTGAGTTACTGTCTCAGTTAGTACGAGTACGTAACGTATGGCTTGTCTTTGTTCTCATGCAGTGTGTCGAGACGTTAGCGGTGATCTTCGTGAGCAACTTAACACTAACACTAACAACATAAACACATGACTGAACTCACGCGTCACTAAACTGCAGTAGATGACTAGGTAAGATTGAGTTTGACTACAGTCACATCACGTACTTACATCTGTCAGTTACGACTGCTTGGTATAGTGCAAGCAGTCGTTAGTGAGTCGTGTAGCAGTGCTGCAGTGGGAGGATGTTGAACGTTGAACGCAGATCGTACGACACTTCTCAGAAGCGATATTTATCTGGGAGAAAGTCGAGTGCGGTACATACATTCTCTAAGTGACAGTTGTCGCATGCGACGTGATGTTTATGTCGGCGGTGACTCATCTTGTTGCTCTAGTTATAGTGTGCTCGCGGCTCACGCCTGTACCTGAGACACGCGGCGGACACGGGACTCTGTCGGAGTTTACAATTTATCTATATCGGTTTGGCCGAACCTTGGTAGGCATCATTAGAACATTAAACACCGATGTCCTCTCAAACTCAAGCAAAGCAATGTTTGATGAGAAAATGCAAACGTACTACGTCAACAAGTTTCAAACAGACTGGACAGAGAGAACCTTTTCGAGATAAGGTATACCCGTCCAAATCTGGTGGCTAGCATCACCCAGAAGCTGCTCTGCACACACCGCAAACCGATGGATGCATGGCATTTGTGTTGAGCGAGATATACTATACTCCGATATATACTCCTCCAAGCCGTCGCTGTCGCGGGTCCACTCACTGAGCGTGAAAGGTAACACAGGAGCGCAAATACCGAGCACCGCCTAAAACACCCTATTTCTGGTTCATACGCAAGAAGAGAAACCTTTTCTCATCAGCCAGGGAAGGCTCCGGCGAAGGGTCGCGCACGCTAACCATCCATGAGGCCCAAGGTCAGCATCTCCCACGCGGTAGTGGCGGTGTCGAGACATACAGTCAGTTGCGTCTATTACACCGACGACGCCGATGACGCCACTGGCCGCTTTGCGAAGAGAGCGGTGGATGCGCCAACTAGAATGGTCATAGAGTGCAACCTGAAGCTTGTGGAAGCTTTGCTCAGGCTAGCGAAGTCCCTGATCAGATGTCGTAATTAAGAAAAAAACCCCCATCCTAATTCCAAAACCCAACGCCAATACATCCCACTCCCAAACAACTCTGTTACCAAAAATAGATTATGTAAAACTGCATGGCAGGGTGAGTCTGTCATACTCACGTAAAAACAGTGCCGATGATGGTGGCGCTGCACATCCGGTCGCTAAGTTCCCTACAAAATGGTTGAGCTTAGCGACGTGGATGTGCAGGTCATGTCCGTGAACGGATGCCGACGGTTGCTGCCGGTCGACTCACATTGCCATGCAGTTACGAAAAAAAATTAGTTAAATAGCTTAGTGTACATTTTAGTTAATTTTAATAGTGATTAAGGAAATATCAACAACTGTAAAGCCTAAAAAACACAAAAAAAAATTAGATGGACTCACGTAGATCTTAAGTTACTAATAATAAGCTTAGTTTAATGTAACGTGTTGAATCATTCCAACTATGGAGCACGATCGTAGTTTTAATTTGCATTTTTAATCAAGCAAACAATTAAAAAATGTAAATAAGAGCGCGGACCACCACGTCTGCGGTAGAAAAAAAATGCATTGACTGGTCTCAAGTTTAGCTGAACATCTGGCTGTACTACTTACTGTACTGGTACTTTCATACTTTCCCCCTTATCATCAAGCACTGAGCACATCTATGTACCCCTTCGTGGAATACGGAAATGACATTATGTCAACACTACATTATTAGCTATCTTGATCTAATACATAAAAAAAAAAGTAAAAGTAGGATGACTTATAAAAATTAAAGCATCCAAGATATTAAATGTAATCAGTGTAAATGTACGGGCGGCGAGATGATAAAGTGATGAACATGATTGAGTCGTGTCGTGGAGGACGCCGCTGGGAGGGGGTGGAGGGGGGCGGGAGGCGGGAGGCAGGGATCAGTGACGTCACGTAATTAATTCGGAGAGGCGACACAGATTGCACCCGCCGACGACGTCGGTTTAGATAAAATTGTTACTTTACACCGAATTCATCATATCCGAGTGGGCGCTTAATGTTATACTTGTTCTCAATTAAGATATCGTAACTGAAATATCAAAACAACTAAGGGCGGATCTCATTAATGAAACTGACCAGGACCAGCTCATCTGGGGGGGAACGCACAAGACAACCATGCTGCGGCTAGAAAGGGCTCAGACAGCAGTTTTAAAAGTACTCGCGAAGAAACCTGCAGATTTCCCACTTCTGAGCTTTACTCAGTTTGTGATGTCCTCTCAGTTAGACAGCTGTTCGTGCTGCAAACAGTTCTTGGGAAGCACCTACTTCTCCCTTACGAACCACAGTTCCTTACAAAGAAGCGTCGTGCTGACAGAGTCTGTAAGACTGAACAGTGCAGGTTAGCGATGGTCAGTCGCCATTTCACTCACATCAGCTCCAAACTTTATAATGCCCTGCATGAAAGAATTAAAATATACCCTATGACTAGGATTGAACTGAAGAGAAATGTGACCAACTGGCTTAAGTGCTTGTCCTACGATGAGACTGAGCAACTTATGGTGTCATAAATGCGGTAGACACACACACACATACACAAATACACATCTTATGGGCCTCGTCAGAAGGCTTAAGATACCCAAAGGGTAATGGAGATTGCTATGCTCGGAGTTTCCTTGCGTGATCGAATCAGGAACGAGGACATCTGCAAGGGAACCAAAGTTACCGACGTAGCCCGAAGAACTGCCATACTTAAGTGGCAGTGGTATACTGCTCGCAGAACGGATGTCCGATGGGGCCGAAAAGTTGTAGAGTGACGACCGCGAACCGAAAGACGTTGCGTTGGAAGGCTTCTCACTAGATGAACGTTGACCTGGTGAAAATTGCGAAAAACCGCTGGATGCCAGTCGCACGGGACCGGTCAATGTGGCGACACTTGGGGGAGGCCTATGTCCAGCAGTGGACGTCTTTCGGCTGAAATAATGATGATGATGAAGTAACAACATAGACTCAATACTTCACCTACACTATTGTCATAAGCAGTTGAATATCCGCTGCTTTCGTGAGTGCCCGTGGAGAGGTACGTACTCGTTCCTATTAGAAACGTTTAGTTCGAGTGCTCTGTCACGCCACGCCACGTCTGGCACATAACAGACATTACACGCTCGCACATCTTGTAACAACATCATATTATTCTGCTTGCGACAGCCGACACTACCGACCAGTGTTTACCAAACTTATGAAAGATCTAATTCCACCCATTACGAAACACTACACTTTATAAGCGACGTTCAAAATCTTCACTAATCTTCCCACACATCAATTATAACCTTATGTTACACCAGTTAGAGTTGCGAATTCAGTAAAGTTAGGAAGATTTCGTCAGATCATAGCAGATGGGTTGCAAAAAGAACCGATAGTAAATGCGTTGCGTAATGGTGCGGATTTGTAAACGACGTCCGATTAGTTTCGTGCGGAGAGCTCGCGGACGTTGTTACTAGTCTAGTGGTCACTGACATATCTGAACTTGGTGATCTAGTTGTGTCGAAAGAAATAATTTATAGTTTGTCGAAAATAGCTGGTTTCCAATGTTTGACGCCCATATAAAGCACACAATGATTTGGCAACCACTTTACGGTGACATTTGCTGACGTATCCAAGACCCTAGTAAAATAGTCGGTCCAAAAATGAGATGAAACCAAGATATTTGTAGTAGTGTGGAAGGGTAGCTTGCAGGCACAGGTCGCAGGTCACGTCTCATTTCGTTGGAAAAATCCGAACTTACATAAATCATGTGCGTGTTCTTGCGCAGAGAGCAATAAATAAATAAAGGCTGCTTGATTTAATTTTTGATCGGGTACAGGGTGCTCCCTCGGGCGTCGCAGGTGCGGCCCGAGTCGCGGGACCTAATACACGGAGAAATATTGAGAACATTCATTTTATATCGAGTTCGTACAACTTGGAAGCGGCTCTGTTTAGTGGGCTGAGATTGATCGATTGATTTTATACATTTTATATAAGATGATAGCTGAACTTAATCCGTGTCGTCGAGATACATCTGTCACTGATGAGTGATGACACACTGGGGCATTGATAAGAGAACTCTTGCGTTTACTAAACTGTAACAGATTTTTACTTGTGCTTGACGTAAAAGTGATTATAATAATACTGCGCTACCTGATCTGCTGTGTAATGCAGTTAGTGTTGTTTAATATTCTGAATAACAAAAACATATTTTTCACAAAACTGTTTTTATTAGCGCTATAGTACATTTGGTTTTATGTAATGTTTCGTTGTTCAGCGCCAGGTATTAAGATAAATACGTTTAAGTATGCGCAGTACGTACGGAACAAGCGCCCGCTGTGGAAGCGAGCAGCTTGCGTTGTTTCGATATTTACAGACATCATTGTTATGAAACTAAAGTCTCTCTTTTAAAGTCTTTGCTTTGTTTCACTTAAATCGTTTTGTTTCTATCTTTCTTCGGACAGTCGGTTTGTAGATGTCACCGTAAAATGTACAAACACGTTATATTGTAATCTCTCTAGCGATATTGTAAACTCTTGAAATATTGTCAACTGAACATACGGAAGTATCTCAGCCCCCATAATCGGGACTTGGGGCACCCCTCTCGATCTATATTCAAATGAACAATCTTGCGTGTGTGAGAAACCATCGAACTCTAGTCGCTTCCTCGCGGCGCGTAATGATGATTCACGATCGTCTCTTCGTATTATTGTGTAGCGCGCGACGCCGGGCGGCGCGACTAGTGCGCTAGTGTTGTGACGCAGTCGTCATAACAACGGTTGTCAGCGCGTCACAGTGAAGAGCGCACGACATTTGTTCCAGTGCAACCACTGAGTCACGATTGTACCCACTGAGATCTGATACATTTGTGTTGGCCGCCGCAACCGGTCACAGAAACAGTCGTACTATAGTCAACGGAAACAACATACTTAGCTTTAGAAAGTCAACTTTGAATGCCATAACTCTAACTTACTACATTTGAAGTTTTTGTAGGAATGCCTTAAGGAGGAGCTCGCGGCTCAATAATATCAGCCGCTCGGGTCGATATTTAGGTTAAGCCATGCTTGCCTAGGTTGGTGTGTGGATGGGTGACCACACTTACATACCGAGTTTCCTCCGTGCCTCGGAAAGCATGTTAAGCAGTTGGTCCCGGCTGTCATTTGTCCATCTTTGACAGTTGTTACAGGTAGTCAGTGGCCCCAAAAGTCTGACACCAGTCTTACCAAGTGGTATCGCATTTCCCAGTATTAACTGGGTTGCGATGGTCAGATAGGCTGTCGCTCCATGTAAAATACTGATACTCAGCTGCATCAGGTTAGACTGGTAGCCGACCCCGACAAGGTTGGGAAAAGGCAGCCAGATGATGATGATGATGATGCCTTAAGGCGACTAGATGAGCTTAATTAGCGACCCTTTGTGGTCATTCAAACTTCGTTTATAATATTCGAAATACTGTTAGAATAAATATCAAATCAGCTTGCACTACAAAGTAGTTGTTACGTCAGTCGCTGCGGGCCTAATAGTGCGAAATAAGTGGTTTCGATCGATTTACAACAAAAAAAATTGATTGAACTTTAAACCTAAAACACTATAATGCTAATATGTTGCTTGTAGAATTATTTTCCAAAAAATCGGAATGATGGCATGTATTTTAGTATGTTTTTTTTTGGCTGAAAGATATTTTGTGAGGACTTTAATTTTTTTATTAAGTTCGTGATTTTTTTATCGAGTCAAAATTAAATGTATTATGTTTTCAAAACACTGTCATACTAGCAAATATCCTGAAGAATAATATTTTTCTGGTTTTGTTTATTGTCGTGAATCTACTTTTAGGCATTATAAAACAAGTGTTTAGCTCATGTAGTCGCCTTAATATCATTTGTTTAACAGTAATCCATCTGATTCGACAGATACAGTCATGATCAATAAACATTCATATTTCACTTTTGAATTTATGAAAACAGTTTTATTTAAATTCATGAAATGCGGCATAAGATGAATGTGGAGAGTGACGTCGTGTTAGTTGGAGGTGCTAGTTCATCCGATAGTTGTGGTGAATATATTATAACGGCGGAGCTGCCGGCGATAAATAACCCGGTACAGTCGCGCTCGTACATAATATCACAAGCAGTACACTCACACACGCAACTGATTTACAGCTGCAGTTCGCAGCCTCAATGGTGCAGTGGACGCAAAGGCAACTGTACGATATGACTTCATGGGTTCGATTCTCATATTTCCGTAATTCTATTTCTTTTAAATTATCCATCTCCGGACGAAGATACCCTCTATCTGTGATGTCGTGTGAGACATTTTCGTTTAAATATTTAAGTGACCTATTGGTTTCTTTCCAGAACAAATGTTGGTTAGTTCTTTGATTTACTTTATAGTTCTATCTGTAAAATATATATTTTGTCCCAAATATATTATCTTCGTTTCAGACGTGTTGGTTATTAACAATTAGAATTTAGAAGTATTTATTCTTCGTTGTCCATGCTTCAATTTTTTTTATAGTTATTTATATTTTCAGTCCACACTTCATAAACTCTTATACTGCTCTCAATAAACGACTTAGTGAATGTCAAAAAAAGAAAATATCAAACGTTAGAACGTGCACGTGTACATAATAGCAAGAAAGGTGACTTCCTGATGTAGCACAGATATTAGCAAAGACATGTCGTATGTGCCTTCAGATGCAATCGCTAAGTTCGGCTAGGATGCTAATTACGACAAACGCACAAACAAACAGACGAGCAGGTGTTGTCGACAGTCAGTAGTGAACCAGCACGAGTGTCTGATACAGGGTCGTAACTACAGCAGAGCAACCTAGGCAAGCACGGCTTAACATAAAGATTGGCCCGAGCAGCTGTTATTATCTAGCCACGAGGTCCACGCTACGAGTTTCGTGTTCAAATTAATTATACATAATTCGAAGGCGAATACAAGTTGTCCTTTTCCAAGCAAGTGTATTGGTGAATATTGTCATACGTGCAGTCTGTTAGAATATGTAAATATCAATGAAACTACACAACATGAAAACTAGAACGAAACCGTCGAACAAGTATTGAATCAACTGAGTTCACAAGTTGGTGCTACGTCGTAGCGCTACGGCGTAGCGGTTGGACGCGATCCAAGCGGGTGTCGCGAATAAGGTCAGCGTAGCGCTACGAGCTACGAGTGCTACGCCGCACGACGTCACTCAATCCGTTCAAGGACTTTTTCTATAATTTAACTTAATTTGTTAGTTCTGGGTGTGATCCAAGCTCTCGCGTCATAAGTCAACTTGTTTTGATAGTTAACATACTAGTTTTTCGCTTAGTCTTGAGACCAAGAAAAACTCGTTAATCCAGATTTTAATGATTGCCAGCAAGCCGGATAGTATTACGGATTGTGTGTAGACTGGCTGGTTAGACTGGAAGCCGACCTCAACCAACCATAGTTGGGGAAAGGTAAGCAGATGATGATCAGTATGTAGATCCCTTAGCTTTGTGAAATGTAGTTAGTTTTCCCTAATTTGAAACAAACGCGGACATTGTTACTTCGTAAACGCTACGTGAAAGAGATCCAAACGAAACGTTTATAATGGCGACTCACTAAATGAATTATTATTAAACAAAGATAAGTGCAAATGTGTTCACAGAGTAGATATGGAGTCACGTAACATCGGAAGCCTTCACATTTGCGCGAGCGCTCTGTTCACACAACGCGAAGTTCACATTGTAACCACGTAATGTGTAATGCGCGTGATGACGCTGAGCAGACGAGACAGAAGGACCACTTTGTAGCACACGCCGAGGGGAGGTCGCTTCTAGATTCGTAACAGAACGGATACATTTGATTTTGTAGTATTACTGCGTATAGAGCTGCTCGAGTACGAATGTTTTGATGGATAGGTACGCATGTACCCAAACTGTACATAACTAAAATATCAGTGATACAAGTGCTGTTTTTTCAAAACTCATCTTTTACTTTAAAGTAGACTACACTAAGGCCTCTCACTCCACTCTCTCACTCTCTCACTCTCTCTACTCTCTCTTCTTACCACTTATTACAAATTCTAATATCAGAATTTGCAAGTTTCATGAATTTAATCCGTACTCACGTATGACATACCCGATTACAGTAAGAAGCAGGTACAATAACTTGGATGTATTTTATAATAGCTGTAGCTACAAATGGCGCGTGTCCTCTCGGCGCATGCGCGAGGACACTGCGCGCGCGCCGCTTTTGAAAGTGAAGCGCTCGGTTGTCGACCCCGCTCACGGCTCACGGCTACCTCTGACCGCTTGTGTGCATCGCGTTATGTAAATATGTAGATAGCGCCGAATGATGTGCATGTTACGTACTGTGGCCATTAATACATACACTTTGTGTTGACGTGAATATGCATGAATGTGCTGACATTAAAATATGTAAATATCCGGTCATTTGACATAATTTATTGCAGTTCCAATTAAAAGATAGTGGTGATTAGGAGAGCTTGGTTGGTAACTGGTAACAACTGATTGTTGCTTTCAGCTTCACATTTTTAGAAGATAGTCATTTCTCTTCTCCACCAGACAAATTATCTCTGCATCAATAACATGATTATTTTACTTGAAAACGCTCAATTTCCGCTGAACCGCGGTTAATACGTGTTAGCAAATATTAGCATTAGTCTCAGCTCGTGTTGACTCAATAGTTCATTAGCATGGCGTAACGAACGGATTCATTCGTACTGATCATACACAGCATCATTGATGCAATCACATGGGATTATGGCGAATACAACCAAATGGGATTCTGTGACCGACTTCTTTCTACTGCTCCATTTCATTAAAACGTAAATAAGTACGTCGGTCATTCACGTACATGTCGTAGTCCCGTCGGCTGGTCGGTGACAGTCACCCGGGTCATCAGTCCCCTCCCCCCTCCCGCTCCCGCAGTAGCTGAGCGCAGCTTTCCTGTTGCAGAGCCGCAACAGTGCGCTGGCGGGCAGCAGCGCGGCTGAGCCCGCCAGACCCCCCGCCGCCCCCCGCCCCCGCCGGCCCATCGCGCGGCTGGACGCCACCACGTACCGCCCCCCGGCGCGCCTGCGTCCTGGCGCCGCCGTGCTGGCGGGGCCCGACGCTCCGGCTGCGCGCCTGCCGCTGCACCGCCGCGCTGACTCCTACTCCCCTCCCGAACAGCAGCTCGTCTCTATACAGAGCTCTAAGGAGTTCACCATCAAAGAGGACGGCTCTCTTGAACAAGCGGCACATCAAGAACAGCAACAGCAGCCGCAGCAGAAAGACTACAGCCAGCAACAACAGCAGCAGCAAGAATACAGCCAGTACCAGCAGCCAGGACTGCAGCATTCACAACAGCTGCAACAACACCAACACGAATACCAGCAACTGTTGCTGCAACAACAACTACTTCAGGAACGACAACAGCACATTGAGCAACAGCGAAAGCTTTTAAACGAGCAGATCTACTACAGTCAACCCGAGCCACAGAACTACCAGCAGCTACCCATTGGCCAACAGAACTATTACAGCCAGCCGCAGAGCGAGCAGGCGCACCAGCAGCAACAGAGACAAGCGTACGAGCAGCAGCGCAACGAGGAACCGTTCCAGTACCGCCTGCTGCCGTACTCGGAGGGACGCGCGTGAGGGCGCGGTGACCTTGACCCACTTCGCGTTGTGCAATGCGCTGCAGCCGCTCGGCACTCTTGCGCAACACCCTCACCGCAGCACTCGGCACTCATCCTCCTCTTACGCCGCGCCTCACCTGTCACTTGCGATCGAGGTCACGGCCGATCCTCTCATCCTTCCTCACCCTACATCCACACTGCGCTCGGTCACAGAGCTTCTAACGCAGGGTCGAACCGTACCCCAACTCATCGAAAGCTTTTTCATTCATGCCAACATAACTAGATAACTAAATTGCTTACGCTTAATTGAAATGCATTTAAGTGTGCATCTGCAAATGTCAGGCGTGTGAAACGAATCCTAGCTGTAGGTGGCTCAGGGTCGCGAGAGCACGAAGTTTCGTCACGTAAGGAGTATATGATATTAACATGATTGGGCAATTAGCGAGCGCCCTTCTAGACCTCTCACATTCGGATGTAGCCTTGAGGCACGCCGGCCGGCCGGCCGCACCACACGATGGGACTGCCACAGACGTATCGCTCGACCTTCATCCTAGGTTACCATCTTTTTAACACGTTGCAAAATTGTAACAAGACACCCATTATGAAATATTTCGAGCCATGGGGTTTAAATCATCTAGTCAAATCTTAGATTATAATTAAGTTTCAAGTTCACTCACGCACAAAACCTTTGACAACGAATTTAACATTGTCATACCGACCAAACGGCGGATAGGCAGAATATTTTGGCATCAAAAAATGCATTGTATGCGTCTAAAACTGGATACAATGATAAATAATGGCGTATTGTTCAGTTGTTCTCGCAGTGCATACAATTGATTCTCTCACATACCGCTGGTTGCCCAATGCTCCCACGAACAGCGATCAGTAAGGACGCGGCGCGCTCTCCGCGACGTCGACGTCGGCGTCGGTGAGACACACATCAGTATTGAAATGTTCAGTTGATAGTTAGATACGTGTGTTATTACAGATAATGGTATTCCTATTTGCGTATCATTACTACTAAATTGCTTGCGTTTCGAATATAAACGTAATATTGAAATAGACGAATCTAAAATGCAAGGTTTGCGAATGGCAAATTGTACGCTCGCTTCATTTAACCATCAGTTCATTCACTCGGAATCATATGAATGTGAATTTGATTGACAGCTATTAAACAAACAGATCCGTTTTAGGTTTTCAATGCATGACAAACATATTTGCACCGTAACGCTTCAGCTTATGTACATCAACCTATAACATGCTTTAAACTGCCTTCTAACACAATGCTTGCCATGCAGTTCTAGTTCGACATGCTTATCCGGTACAAATAAATACAAATGAAGCAGTAACACACAGACTAAGTAGCGGTGTCCTCAGCTAAACCTCATTAGTGGGCGACTGGGCGCGGTGTGCGAGTGCGAGCGGCTGCAGCGGGCGCGGCGCATTCAGAGCCAGTAGTTACCATTAGTTACAGTTTAGACGTATTTAATGTCGCGACGTGCCGCGTGCCGCGTGCCGCACGTCGCCGATACTTTGTTCTGCGCGCTCATACATTGTCACGTAATCCCGAACGAAGCCAGGGACTGTTTCACGCTATCACAAGAATGCTGGTCGCTAATTGGCTACAGTGTCTAACGTGCGAACATTTCCTGATAGCATCGCATTATTTACGTGTTACATTATGTACGAGCGCGTAAAACAAAATGTTCTTTATATTTTTGTAAGTTTGTAAGTGCTATTATTTTTAACGTTATAATTATGATGTCAGAATCACAGTGATGGGAAGTCTCGATTATTATGTGATTAATCAATTTTGTTTGTATCGTTGAAGTTTTCGGTTAATATTAAGAACCGTGGGAAACATTGTCCACATGATATTTGGATGTAAAGTGACGCAGACTACTTACTTGCCTATTAACTAGAAGTATCTGAGTATTCATTTGGGATGATATTCCTACTTGTACCTAATTGTTTTCTACACTCGAGAGCAATGAATCCGGGTCACTTAAAGAATGTTAAAAATCTCGGAAACTAAAAATGATAGGTTAATGCAATAAATTGTATTTAATAGACTATGTAATACTCCTTAAATGAAAGTAAAAAAAATATGAGTCACCATACATTTTATTAACACAAAATTACATAAAGAAAAAAACTGCTGATCTCTCCTTAAAACAAAAATAGGAAACATGAAATTTTTGAACTTTATTACGATTTTCTTGAATTTTAATACTTCGTATTGCCTCCTCGTGCTTCCATTACTGCGTTTACGCGGTTTGGCATGCTGTACACCAAGTTCCTTATACGATTTTGGGGAATATTCTCCCATTCCTCTGTGAGAGCAATTTTGAGCTCACGAAGCGTGATTGGGGGAGGGTTTCGTTGTTTTACGCATCTGCCTAGCTCGTCCCAAGCATGCTCGATCGGGTTGATATCCGGGCTGCGCGCTGGCCACTCCATACGAGTAATGTTCATCTCTTGAAGGTAGTCATTCACAATCCTACCTGTATGAGGTCGGGCATTGTCATGCATAAATATAGCATCCTCATCTAAATTGACCATAAATGGACCAACGTGATCATTGAGGATTTCTTCCACATATCTTACGCTAGTTAAAGAGCCGTTTTCTATGATCACCAGCTCTGTGCGACTTTCAGAAGAAATTCCGGCCCACACAAGTACAGACCCACCACCGTAGGCTACTTTTTCTTCGATGCATGCTTGCTTGAATCTTTCCCCTGGTCTTCGATACACTCTGTGTCTTCCATCGTGCTTGTAGAGCATAAATTTTGATTCGTCGGAGAACATAACTTTTGACCAATCTTCAATACTCCAATTTACGTGGCTCTGGGCATATCTTAGTCTTGAAATACGATGCCCACGCTCCAGTTTAGGGCCGTTTGCAGGTCTAAGGGGTTTTAAGTTAGATTCAGCAAGCCGACGTCTTACTGTCCATGCACTTGGGTTACTTCCTCCGAGGCGTCGAAACTGATTTGTTAGTTCAGTTCCTGTGAGAAAGCGATTTCGAAGCATGGTGTTCACCAAGTATCGGTCTTCTCGTGCTGTGGTACACCTGGTTCTGCCCGTTCCTGGTCTGCGTAGGTTAGAACCAGTTTCTTCGTAACGTCGGAGAACTCTTTGTACTGTTGACAGAGACACACCGACAGTCCTGGCTGTATCGCGCTGACTCCGGCCGGTTTCCAGCATTGTAAGTATTCTGGTGCATTCTTCAGGCGTAAGCGACATAATTTCAGCTTGAATAATGAATATAGAGCACTATCAACATGGTTTATGTACCCACATATATGACAGATTACAAACAAAAGCAAAACCAAATGCTGTAATTTCGTAGTTCCATCTTCGAAAGTGGCCCTTTTTCAAATTTGATTTTTTATGATATAACTTTACAATAACTAAGAAGTTTTAATACCTTCATTTAAGGAGTATTACATTGTCTATTAAATACAATTTATTGCATTAACCTAGCATTTTTAGTTTCCGAGATTTTTAGGATTCTTTAAGTGACCCGGATTCATTGCTCTCGAGTGTATTTTTACTTTAAGCAAAAATCTGCTTTGTACCTTTTGTGATAAAATGTAAATACATCGTACTATACAATCGTGATAAATACTCAGTAGCAGTACATTATTCCTAGCTGTGATATAATTGTGAAGCGAATCATCCGCGCTGTTGGGTCTACGACCATCGAGCGTAGATTACAGAGCGGCGGCACATTGTCGTATTTTTGTACATTTTTAATATAATTTTAAGTCAAACATATATTAAACGTTTGCTAAATCATTGATCTGTTGTTTATTTTCCTTTGTGGATTGAAATACGTACATCTCACATACAATCAAAAACTAAATATTATTGCCGTACATAACCAATAGCTAATAATTAAAAGAAACAACTAAGGTACGGGCATGCCCATGTATTTGTGTAACATACAGCCAGTGCCCTAAATACTGACAACCAGTCTTGTCAGAAGGTAGCGCTTCTCCAAGGACTAACTGGGTCACTGGGTTGAAATACTAATATTCAGCTGCATCCGTTAAGACTGGAATCTGACTCCAACATTGTTGGGTAAAGGCAGGCAGATGCTGATGTACGGTCGAAATCTAAAAAATATTTAGTTTACTTTGTGGGTTAAACTGTCAAAATCAAAATCAAATCATTTATTTCAAGTAGGCCAATAACAGGCACTTTTGAATTGTCGAAACAAAGATGAAAATTAAATGTAGCTACAGTCCCAGTCACAAGACATAAAAACTGTGAAAGTACTGTAGTTGCCCATTCCCTAACGTAGATCTCTATGGAGAAGAACGGGCAAGAAACTCCATGGACACTCTTTTAAATCCAATTATTGTTACAAAATCTTGGTTACATCATTCATGTTGAGATGGTAAATTATGTGAGAACAATGTAGCAAGATGTGCACGTTAAAAGTGTCCATAGTAAAAACAAAATAATTCTTTCAAATAAGCCATGGCAACTAAGAGATGACCAGTCACAACTGACAGCGCCCGTTCACGAACATGACGCATGGATCAGCACCATTCAGCTCAACCCTTTTGAAGGGAGCTAAATGGTCCGACACACACGCCACCATCAGCGAGACATTTGAGTGAGCATGACATACTCTCAACCGCCAGGGCACATTCAAGTCTAAAACTAAAGTAGGTTTCCAGTGAATGAAAGCTTTCTAATACATAGTACTCACACAATATGGGCTATGCGATTATATAATACTAACATTGAATCTATACAATGCAAAGATAGTTGTACAATCTTCAGCAGCTCCAACAATACCATTTAATGCTATCAATTTTTGCGCCCCTGTCCTTGTGGAGCAGGACCAGCATTGAGCCAAGCATTTTTATCAGCGATATAATCGCTCAACTTGTAATATGCTTGCTTACATAGTGTGCGTTTAATGCATGTTTTAAATTTCGTCTCATTCAGTTCAAGAATACTTTGTGGAATTTTATTATAGCATCTCAAACAGTACCCCATGAAAGATGAGTCTACTTTAGCGAGTCTAAAGCCTGGCTGAACTAGTTGGTCCCTATTTCTAGTACTGTAATTGTGTCTGTCGCCTCTTTTACCGAAAAGATGCAGATTTTTTCTAACGTACATTATGTTTTCGTAGATGTATTGGCCATGAACCGTCATGATGCCAATATCCTTAAATAGTTCCTTTAGAGAATCGCGCCTACGAAGATTGTATATGGCTCTGATGGCTCTTTTCTGCAGAATAAATATAGACTCAATATCAGCAGCCCGTCCCCATAGCAAAATACCGTAAGACATTATACTATGGAAGTAACTAAAATATACCAGTCTAGCGGTATCCACATCAGTGAACTGACGGATTTTTCTAACGGCATATGCTGCTGAACTTAAGCGCCCCGCAAGAGATGTTAAATGAGAACCCCATTGTAGCCTTGAATCAAGCGTAAGCCCCAGGAAAACCGTTTTATCTACGAATTCGAGTTTCTCTTTATTCAATATTATCTCACAATCACTACTTTTTACATTCGGTAATGAAAATCTTATGCATTTAGTTTTTTTTTCATTTAATACCAAATTGTTTGCTGTGAACCAATTTTGGACCTGAAGTAGGGCATCATTCACGTCATCTAGATTTTTGGCCCGTCTATTTATCTTAAAAATTAGAGAAGTGTCATCAGCAAACAACACCATATTTTGAGATTGGTGTTTCAACAAATAGGGTAGATCATTTATATATACTAGAAAAAGGAAAGGACCCAATATTGAGCCTTGCGGAACCCCCATTTTTACATTCATACCCTGTGAATTAACACCATTTATTTGAACATGTTGTTTTCTATCGCTCAAATAAGATTTTAGTAGGCTAAGTGCAAGTTTACCCAGTCCGTAATGCTCCAGTTTCAAAAGTAATGTGTCGTGATTTACGCAATCAAAAGCTTTAGAGAGGTCACAGAAAATTCCTATTGCGTCTTGGGACTCTTCCCACGCAGCAAATATGTGCTTTAATAGGGTTACACCGGCGTCAGTTGTACAACGTCCCTTGGTGAAACCATACTGTTGATCATGGAAGATTCTGTTGGTGTTAAAATGATAGAGCATTTGATTAAGCATTACCTTTTCAAAAACCTTGCTAAAAACTGGTAACAAGGATACAGGTCTATAATTATTGGCATCTTTACTATCCCCGGATTTGAAAAGAGGTATGACTTTACTGTATTTCATTAAATCAGGGAAAACTCCTTGGTCTACACATAAATTAAAAATTAAAGCTAAGTACGGAGCTATGGTCTCAAGTATAGATGTACAAACTTTGATAGACTACTGTAAACCAAGTAGCTTGTTCGAGCGTACATCACATCACGCTTGCATTCTGTTAAGAGTGAGACAGAGGAGTTGAATACCTCATTTCGCTAGTTATGTACAGAGTGACATGCAATCGCGAGTGTGGAGCTAAGCACTCGAAATGTATGATTGCTTGATGACATTTAGTGAGCTTACACAACGGTGGCGATAGCTTACGATGTCAAGTGCGCATTTATCAACACTTTGCGTGAAGAGCACAATCTACGGTTGCATACAATATATCACAATACGGTGACGTCATGAACGAGACGTGGCTGTGTTTGCATGCCATATAATAACATTGTGAACTCGTCGAGTTGAGCAACAATACAAATAGAAAGGAAATAATGCTACATTTGTGAAATAGAGGTTCCAAAAGACCCGAGCACTTTATCTTATATAAATTAGTACATTTTTTAAAATTAATTTATTACATTTTTGTTTAAATGCATTCCATATGACATACCTAATAGCGACCTATCGACTAGTCTGTTCTAGCTATCAACTAAAAGGTCTTTAGGGAGCTATAATGTGAAATACCGTCAGGACCAACGCGGATAGAATCAAACAACAAATAAAACCACGTTTGAGTTCAAAATTATATAAAAATTAACGTTCTAAATGCCCCACAGATGAAACTTGGTAATTTTTTTTTTATAAAATACATTCAGAATAAACCCAACGATAAGCAATTGTTGCACACTATGTACGTCGCTACGCGTATCGCAGAGTACGCACTACGCGGGGTGGGCAGAGCGCGCGGTACGCGTGCGTGCCGCTGCCGCATTGCGTACTGCGTACCGAGGGTCATACGCCAGCAAGTGGGGGCTAGTGGACCCTCGCGGAGGCACAATTAGTTTGTTTAGGATTTAAGTGTAAATGTCCGGGATGGCAGTTTTAATGTTAAGTAAACTTGTTCAGGCGAGAAGAGGCTGTTTGTTGAGTGCGCGTTATTGTGGAGAGGGACGCTTACGTTGGACATTGGAAACTGTATTGTTCATTTAGAACAAGTTTACCATGTCATACTAAAAATTACAAAACGTCAAACAGTATTTAGCTTCGCGGTTCAGGCAGTGAGCGGTCGCTAGGTCGAATCCAACCGGTTAGATTATATCAGCAGTCACCCACTACAGTACAGTCCAGTCAGGCTAACTTAGATGTGCTCCTTACAATACTAGACAGACACAGACAGGTACGATGTCCGTAACTTCACTGATATAGAACAAGCGTATTGCCGTCCATTGCCAAGATGACCAAACTTTGGACTGCTGTTGAGAAAGCCTTGATGGGAAAACCCAGTACCGTTTAATTTTGGTCTGATCAAGAACTGACCACTAGAAAAATAAGGCAGTCGTATGTGTCATATTAGGTATAACAAAATAAAGTCGTCGCGCAATATTTATTTGGTAAATTAAATAATGGTGAAGGCTCAATCCGTACTAATATAGACATGTGAAAGTAGCTGTCTAGCCACACCACACACGGATAAGCGGATTTCTATGAAATGGGTCACGCAGGTGGACCATGCATATGGGATACCCCAGAGTTGTGATCCCGTGACACAATTTCCGAAAGCAGGCGGGCGGAGCCGCAGTCAATCTACTATTGAGTAAATTCCAACAGAATGATTACATAGAACTATTGCCAACGACGCGAGGGTCGCGGTCGGATGCCAACTGGCCAGCAGTTCGTCTAGACGGCAGACGGGTTGGCTGCTAAAAGCTTATTGATTCAACTTTATTTAATGCGCCTTCTATAAGGTCGCAATGTTTTATAAATATTTAAGATACCAAACTACAGAAATAGTTAACTGGCTAACTCTGGTTTAGAGGAAGTCGTTACTGCAACACACTCGTAACATCTCATTAGTTTCCGTCTGATGGATATATGTAGTTCTGGTGAACCTTTGGTACATTTAGATTTTACCGCCTACTAGTGATGAAGCAAATGTTTTACATAATATAACAACGTAACTGTCCCACTGCTTGGTAAAAGCTCTCTTTTCTCTTTAACTCAAACTGTTATTTTTATCTATCTATTCAAGCTAGTCTTGCTATCTCGGCACCTAAATAGTTAAAATATGTTAAACGACTTTAAATGTAGTAAAGTTTATTAGTACCATTTGTGCATGTAGGTACTTCGTAGATGTAGGCTATTATTTATTGATTCTTATCGCCGCCGTATTGTTCGAGTTTGCATGAGATAACAACATAATGACATAATCAAATTCATGTTCAATGAGATAATCTTGTACACAAGCTGTGTTTTATTTATGTGTACCTGTATAAAGATGTTACATAGGCTAATTAACGTACATATTGCTGTTGACATGCTGTAAATAAGTTATACTGAACGTGTTCGAGGAGCGTCTTAACTGACGCTGTTTATAAACATTGCTCACGTAACCGGTAAAAGGTACTACTTAACTTAGTTTGAATATGTTGTAGTTAAAAACTATGGAAATCGCTAATTACATAAAATTGCAGGCAAAACTACAGCTGCAACTCCCAAAAATATAGACTTTTTGTTACAAAAATAATAGCTAAATAGTTTTAGCTCTAATTTTGTAACGCATTTTTGTCACAATATTCGAGAGAATTTTGAAAAATTGTCGTAATCCATTGGGTAATAATGTTAAAAAACTCCTCCAGTTGATATCATTCAAACACAATGAATATTGAAAATATCATTGGGATTGTTTCGCGTTACCCTGCTGGACAGCCCGCAAGTTAGAAGTGAACACATTGGAGGCGTCCCGTGAACACGCGTGAGCGGCTGGAGCCGACGCGATGGCGCGATGTGCCGCGACTCTGTGACGTCACACGACCTTGACACAGTCCCGGACTATCACTACACACATGTGACTAGCAGCTGACTGTCACCGTCGAATAGAAAGCATCAGACTTTGATATATATTTTTAAACCAATGGTCATGAAACATTTTGGTTAAAGTAAACTTGGTAATGTAATACTACCAAAATTATTTTGTAGCATCAGTCATAGATAAAGACAATTGAAGGACTCTGCTCCGGACACCGGACCCTCTACGAATCACTTTACACCATCACATCGTCCACAGAACACGATAAGTAATCAGCACAAAATCTTCATCTCGTGTCCGCTGATCTAGTGTGATGCATGTGTGATGTTATTCCGTATCCAAGTTAATGTGACGCGCGCTGTCTGATGGTCTGGCGGTCTGACGGTCTGACCTAGTTCTGAACCAGACATACTACAGTTTAGGATACAAGGTTTAGTCTGAGAATTGTCACGCACACGTAGCTATGGAACTTCAAAAATGTTGGAAAAATAATCATTTTCAGCTAATCTTTGGTAGTAGTTTAAATACATTAAATCCAAATGGTTTACTAGATTATATTTAGTACGATTTAATAGTTTTGTTGAACTTGCTTAATCGACATGGACCAATGTCATAAATGTTTGGTACTAAAAAATACCATAATTTATTATTGTAAAAAATACAATCGCCATTTTTTTTGCACATCAACAAAAAAGTTTTAGCACACTGGTCTTAAACAATACTAGATTTTATAAGGACGGCTGGCACACTCAGCACCCACCAAGTATAATCCCGCTACTGCTCACCCTCATGAGCTACATCCCTTACTCGCCTGTGATAGGTTAGTGAAGGTCGCTGCTACACGTCGAACAGTACGTTCGCGTGTCCAACGAGTCCGTCCCTTAACGTTGATTCCGGGTCAGCTCAGTGAACTATTGACTGTCTTGCGTTATTTTTGTTTGTACCTAGCGACCGAAATACTGTCGTCTTGTCTGCTTTTGGCGATTTATCTGCAGCTAGGCGAACCTATGTATGCAACCATGTTGCGCTGACCTCAAATAAATAAAGGGCACGGGAATGATGATAATTCATAATGATTAAGTAAAATATATTGCAACATGGAATAAAATGAGCCTCGATTATTGAAGTTACTTATTATCTTTTGACACTCTACATAAAAACAAAAAAAAACATAAGATTCAATTTTTTCTATAAGGTGATAGAAACTCTTGAAGCGAAAATCAAGGTTATATAAGGTTTCGGAATGCAGTTCTTTAATGATCGGGCTGTGTGCTGAGTGTGTGTGTGTGATCGATTAAATTAAAATAACTTCTTCCCCGGAGTTTAATAAAAGAGCTCGCGATTGGAACGTGTCCAAATGTGTCTCTGGAGTGGCGCCACTACTGTGTGAGTGTGTGTCGGGTCAATATTACTGCACACTAGAACCTAGTTTTGACACTCATTTCCATACTGCTAACTAAATGGGTTACCTCAACGAAGGTTTGGAAGATCTTAAATGCTGCCAAAAAGATGTTGCCTACAGACAAACAAGATATTTTAACAGTATTTTGCGTCTCTTTCTAAATATACCTCTCTCTCTCTCAGTCTCTATCTCTCTCATATAAATTACTATAGATTTATATACAGAATGAGCCTCAGGTTTAGGAAACTTGATTATGTTTATGAAGAACTAAAACACCATACTACGAAGAAGAAAGGAAACGACTTTTGCTATCCAAAGAGAGTACCTACCTACTAGCTACCATGTATGTAGCATCTTTACGAACTCATTAGTAGTAATTGAGCTCAGAATCATGAAAACTTCTTGAATTCGTACAAACTATATTAATAACAAACTATGTAGTAACCGTCCAAGTTATCGTTTACAATAAGTTGCGGAACGTTTGCGATGGCGGGCGCCGCGCGACTAGTTTTAACGAGCGATCTTCGACGCCGCGGCATTGTCCGCCACACAACACGACACATCGACTGTGAACTGGCAACCGGTACTATCTCAATTTTGACAACTTTACAGGATGAAGAAAAAACATGATAGCATCATTTACACAGCATCTCGTATGTTAAATAAAAATACGTAGTTTTTAAATATTTTTATTGCACATGTAATTAAAAACAAAAGTAACATTGTAAATCTTTTTTTTTTTTCAAAATTTCATAGACAAAGATGTGTGTGCGTACGAAGTCTACAGGGGTTTTAAGAGTGATACCTTAAATCATATTTAATTAAACAATCAAACTTATTCGGTTAAGTTGTGAAGACTGTTTACGGGGACTGGCTAATTTAATTTTGAGCTACAAAAAATCCAGATTCAGCGTCTCCTATTTCAATTTCTTAGTAGACTCTTTCATTTGGTACCTATTCATATCATGAGAATGCATACAAAATAACTAGTCCACCATTGTTGGGAGTCCACTTAGATTACCATAATTATTATTGTCATACAAATTATTTTTTCTAGTTATGAAACTAGGAAGTGAGTCAAATTAAATTTCTAAGATTTTCTGACATTAAAATTAGTTACAGGGCAGCTAATAAAATTGACTTTCATTTCCATCGTTCATGTTCTACGGAATTTCTCCTTTGCATAACATTTCGTATGCTTGTTTGTGAACAGTCGAAGCTGAACTGCGAGGTGCTGCACGACGAGCTAGCCTTCGAGGTGCGCTGGGCAGTCGCCGGCGACAGCATCGTGCTGCAGCTCGTGGCTAAACTTGGTCAGTACCACCTCCCTACTGTCAGCACCACTCGAGCCTCCTTACAGAATAACGAAGTTGAAGTGATAGTAAAGGACCGGCAGCTGTTGGAGCAGACGTGTCCTGGAGTGGAAACAGAGTACCAGTAAGCGAAGCGGGAGATGTCCGAAGTCCCGACGTTAAAATGACCGCGGCCACTCAAAAGAAAACAAAGTGCTTGGGGGTGCCACCAGTCCATTGGTGGACTCGTAGTAATAATCTATAACCAGTTCATGGCAGTAACAGAACATAGGTAACTGATAAAATTAACTGAAGAGTAAAGTTAAAACAACAGGATGAGGATGAAACGGGCGTTTTGGGGGACTGCTCAAGTCACTTTAGCGTTTGAGAAATGCTAATTTGAATGAAGGCGTACTCTCCGTTCTTAGGAAAGTACTGTCGTGATGTTATTTCATATATCATAATCTGTATGTAATTTCCAGAGGACGGCGAGTATATGGCATTCGGTGTGTCTGGCGACAACTTGAAGACGCAGATGGTGGGCGGCGACCCAGCTGTGGCCTGGGTAGACAAGAGGACACTGAAGGGGTACGCTGAGGACTACTACCTGGACGCTAAGAGTCAGTGCGCTGGAGTGAGAGGATCCTGTCCCGACGAGAGGCTTGTGGTACGTGCGGTGTCTCTTCCGGTGACACCTGGGATACTGAACAAATAATATTCTGCTTTTGTAAACCATATTACGGTTCTTTACAGTCATTTTACCTTGTACTTGACATCATTGTCTAATTCAAGTGATTATTGTTGCCGTAGCAATAAGGTTGCTGCTATCAGAGGTAAAATAACTAAGAAATGACTGTAAATCAGTAGATTCTGCGACAAGAACGATGCTGGTAGTTCGCAGTAGGTAGTGCGGTTACAACTGCAGCGCACTAGTCACGTACGAGTGTAACTGCTCACACGACTCACACGAGTTAGCTAAACGGCTCTTTATCATACGAAACTAAGCACTTTGTTAACAATGAAATTAAACTAAAACAAGAACATCTCATAAACAAAATACAGATACTTCAGTGACCTTCACGTAAAATTAGATAAAATAAGTAAACTCGCTCATATAAACTCATAATGTCAGTTCTTAACACTATTGTCGTAATTTCATATTTTTCTTGTTTTCGCGAGCGCGACTGCTTAGCATGAAGGCTTGGAATTGATTCCATTCGCGGTTGGGCAAAGTGGTATTGAGTGTTTATATCAGGAATTTGTCAGCAGCAGCCACAGAGTCTGAATGTGTGCGCGGGTCATACTCGTAGCAATAGGCGCGGCCTCTGTGTGTGGGTGTGCCTAGTGCCTAGTGGTACACCTCTGCCTTACTTTACGAGGGTTACAGGCGTGATGTTATGATATGTTGATATTCTTATGAAATGGTTTAACCGTGAGAAATTGGCGGAGTGTGTCAAACGCTATCTTCGGCGCAGTTGAAGCCACATAGTGGTAGACTACAGTTACGCATGGTGCCTCTCTGTGCAGGAGAACACGAACTCGATCCGGCTGCTGAACGCGGCGCTGGTGAACGGGTACTCCATCGTGACGTACCAGCGCTCGCTGAAGGCGGCGGACGAGCTGGACCGCGCCGTGCTCACCAACACCAGCCAGGCCATCATCTGGGCCATCGGGCCGCTCAACTCGCGCAACGAGGTCTCCTACCACCCGCACTTCACTAAGGTAACAACTACATGAAGTGTTCTTTTGCAATGATTTGTATGCACTAATGTGCCACAACCACTAAAGTGACCTCTTCCAACACTGTACGATACATCTTATCAATTTATCATGCAACTAAATGTTACAATTTAAAGGGCCTTGTCCGAAGTCACTTTTATCGCTGTCGATGTGATAGAATTTATGCCGAAGTCCGCCCAAATAAAATAAATAATCAACGAGGCGACGGAGAAAAATATCGGATTTGACCCGGTCATTTAAGAAAATATCGTACGTTTTTATAGAATTGATCCATTAGAATTGATGTGAACATTATCATTTGACAGCGTTGAAAAGGAGTTTTCTGATGATAATTTTTAAGTAGGTTAGTTTGGTTTATTTTAATTTACAATTGTCTTAATACGTAATCAAAAATTTTAAAGTATAATTTGGTACCCAGGGCGACAAGTTGATCGAGTTCGGACGTCCGCCCGTGTGGAACTGCCCCATGCCGGAGGAGGACGACGCGCCGGCTGACGCGCCGCGCCAGGAGCCCGCGCACTCCGTGAGTATGTCCACGCACTGTGGTGCTAACTCACAGGGAGAACCGACTCCCTGAGGAAGCCTCAGCAGTGGGAACAATTAAAAGGGCTGATGATGATGAGAATCGTTAACATTGGCTAATTAATAGTAAAAGTAAGAATATATTGACTTCGTTTGAGCAAAACTCAAACGAAGTATTGTGATTCAATTTCCAGATCGGTCAAAGTGCTTTGGGGCTTTCCACCGAGATTTATTAAGTTTGAGCTAGTGTCCGGTTGAAGACAAAAGACTTACCTTCCATTAAATAGGACTGAGACATAACTGATTTAAATATGGAAATAGGATAGATGCGCCTCTGCCTTACCCTCCGGAGGCGTGGTCGTGGTCGACAGCTGATGTTACGTTTTAATAACCTTCAGGCGCAGGTGATAAAGCCGAACCCCGTGCCGACTCCGAAGCCGGTAGCTAAGTCAGCTCCGTGGGACATCCCCGCTATCCAGTGCTACGAGCCGCCGGACGGCGTGTTCTACGCGCAGATGGGGCCCACGGGCGGCAAGCAGGGATACTCCGCCATCACCGGTATACCACTTGTGTCTTAACTACTCAGTACTCTTACTAATGTCTACATTATCTTGATAAATACTGTCACGAGCTGGGTGGTTATGGGACAAATTAAAATAACACCAACAACACCACTGATATTATTCATTTAGATATTGCACTTGTTCACTTCGATTCACTTCGATGTAGCGAGTGCAATCGTTGTGCCATTATGTCTATGTCATGTGTCTGTTCCTGAACAGTCAGGAACAGACACACAAGTAAAGTGTAAAGTAGTAGTAGTAAGTAAGTAAAGTAAAAGTTGTTAAATTTATTCGAAGGATCAGTCGATATAATATACAGATAGGTATTATACAGATATTACACACATATATTATATACAGCATAAAGCAGCAGCGGTGGCCCAGTGGTGGCGGCCCCGACTTACGAACAGTAAGTCGTGGGTTCGAACCCAGACAGGCGCATTACTTTGTGTAATTTATTTCATCGCCGCTGCTCTCGAAACGGTGAAAGAAAACATCGTGAGGAAACCGGCATGTCCTAGAACCAAAAATTCGAAGACATGTGACATCTACCAATCCGCACTGGGCCCGCGTGGTAGATTATAGCCCATTCCCTCTCATTGAGAGGAGGCCGTGTCCCAGCAGTGGGAACATTATTGGCTGATGATGATTATATACATATTATTATACAGATATTATATAGACTGATCCTTCGAAAAAAATTCACAACTTTTTGGAAACTTCTTTAAAGTTCCATAGTGGAACATTCTAGAATTATTTTACAATCTTCCACACTGTTCTACAGTGGAACATTCAAGACACGAACGTAGTCTGTAACATTCTCATAAAACAGCTGACGTAGCCATAATATATCATCGCCAGAACAGGTCAGACAGGCAGTCACTCTATGTAACATCAGTGCATCCGGTGGTACATAGAGTGACATAGAGACTTGAAGCCGACCCGAAGTTGGGGAAAGTCTACGTAGATGATGATAAATCACAAAAAAAAACTGGTGAACTCGTGGCCAAATCTAAACTTACTCAATTTATATTGCCATTGAAACCCCAATGTGAAGAATGGAATGGACAAGGTAAGGACGGAGACATGTGACTTTGCAGAAATACAGAGGTCTGTTTAAAATTTGAACTATTATTGGAGAGATCTCTCCACTAAGTTTATTTTTTGGTACCAATAGCTCGTTTTCCATATAAACGTTGTGTGCAGGTCACGTGGGCTGGGGCATCTCGTGGTACATCAACGGGCTGCTGATCCCGGAGATCAACGTGGTACGCGGGCGCAAGTACACGTTCGTGGTAGAGGGCGGCTCCGACCCCGACGTGCCCGCGCGCTACCACCCCTTCTACATCACCAACGACCCCGTCGGCGGGTACTTCCACAAGACCGATAAGGAGAAGGAGGTAAAGATACTGATTAACTTTATTATTTAATCTCCTTGTAAAGAAGAATGGCGAACCTGGTATAGCTTAATTTTAGAAGCGTTCGACTGTATAGAAACCTGCCGTTGTTCTTCCAGAGTAGGTATCATAAATTGCGTTCCAAGTTAGAGTCAAAACAATTGTTACGATAAACGACAAAAAATGAGAATTGCCTGTTTAAAATAGATAAGAATGGGTACAATAAACTTGAAAACTATGTTCGATAACATAGAAGAGACACATAAAACGAAAGTTTTTAATTTTAACAACCCTTGTACTTAGCTTAGCTTACCTAATTTTTTTTAATCATCAAAACTACTCCAATTCCGATACAATCTTTGTCTCAGTACCAGAACTTTCCCAGCGTCGTATTTATGTTCAAAACTCGTGCATTTAAAATAATAGTGAGGTCTCCTAGCTTTCCACATTTACAAAACTGATAAACTTGGGAATCCTTTTAATCTGCTTCAAACTCAAGAAGTGCGCTCCAAGAATATCTTGTTTGTTAACTCGTGAAACTTTCACTTTAACACTTTCAAAGGCTTTAATTAGAGCTTCATTTGTAATGTAATATGTCAATATATACTAGTGAATTCAAGAAACTATGTTTATGAGTGGCTTGACATACTACATTATATAGTGGCTGTATTTTAGTGATTTCAAGCGAATAACAAAGAAAGAAGGTTGCCTTTTAAACATTAGGTCAGACAAAATATTATGTTTTTTCAAATTGTTAAATAAACTGAGGAATTCCCAAAAGGCAATAACAAAGTTTTGATGAGTACAATAATTTGTCAGGGTGTAGAGATCTACGCCGGCGTGCGTCGCTCGCGCTCGGGCGCGCTGAACCCGAGCGGCGTGGGGCGGCTGTGCAACTGGACGCCGGACACGCGCGGCCCCGAGGCCGACGAGTATCCGAGCTTCGGCGCCTACCAGCGCTCGCTTACGCTGGTCTGCGAGGAGGGCAACCCCGGCGTCGTCAGCTGGGTGCCGGACCGGACCACGCCCGACACGGTCTACTACCAGGTCGGTTGCCAGCTGAATACTCATCGAGGATGTAGATTGTTGCGCATGGTGCATCAGCCAGGAACTTGTCTTTGGTGCCGGAGTCGTGAAGAAAAGGAGTGCTCAGTGATCACATCATTCGCAAGGGAATAGGCTTCCAAGCTGTGATAGGAGCAACAGAGTGCTCAGTAAATGTACAATTTACAAGTTTTGACTAACTGCGTTACGAAATATTTTCTTAATGAATACGTGAAGCACTTCTTTTATTCACGCCTCCACGATATGCATGGTACTATGCATAGCCAGCTTTAAAAATGTATTTAGTGATATTTTATTATTCATGTATTTGTTAATACCATACCACCAAATCGACAAAATCAACATCAACAACGACTGATAACTTCCACTATTATGTACATTCCATGACTCTTCATCTGTTCTCTACAATTATGTCACGATTCTTTACTTCACTATCACTTCGGACGCATGCGCACTGAACGTGTCCAACAAACGCAACGCAGTACTGCGCACGACACTCACTCATTACACTACAGTCGTTAACATGGCACATCGAGTCTAGAAACAAGTTTATGTCTGTCCCGTACGCCTATATAAACGATGCCTTTAAATCTCCATGTTCCATTTTAACGTCCGAGTACTATACCTACTTATTTATCACTTACATCACAGATTACATTTACTACTGATACTTCGCTTCCGATTGTGTCGCCTTGCGCATGCACACATATATGCAACATCCGTACGTAAGTTTTCCGGCACGACAGATCGATAGACAATTAGTTTTATGATCGATAAGATTTTTGAAAAATAAAAACATTCCATAAGTGTGCCTGCCCTGGGTATCAGAAGCAAGAGGTGGAGTATCCATGTAGTATGTAATCTGCGCCCTCTGTGTGCGACATACGCTGTATGTACATAATCTTTACTATCTGTTTTCTGTTTCAGCCTTCCAAGCCTTCTCTGTGCATGAGATAGCTCGATTACTTCTCAATGTATATTATTGGACGGTGACAGTTTCATAAGCTTGCAACGGTTATTTGAATTCTCGGGATTAACGTGTTTGTCTGTTGCAGTGTTTCACGCACCGCCACCTCGGGTGGAAGATAAACGTGCTGGACGAGTGCGACGCGCAAGACGCGCAGGACGCGCAGGAGAGTCGCGTGGTGCCCGCCGTGGCACTGCCCGACGACCTGGCCGGCGAGGAGTCCGTGCAGGTACCCTCACAACTCTCTCCGAACCGTAAATTTATAGATGATCGCAGGAAAATACAGAAAATAATCAATACGAAAACGAATTATGACGATTTCAGTAGATATAAAAGCGAGAGCGGACTCTTGGGAGAAGTGTACCCTGGGATAGAGGAGACGCCGCCGTACGACAGTAAGAGACAGGAGTATTCTGAATTGCCGATATCAAACGTACAAATCAAGGAGGTGATCCAAGCCGTGGAGACGCTGGAGGACAGCATGCATGACGACAAGCAGAACGCGACGCACCAACAGCAGCAGCAGTACCAGCAGCACCAGCAGCACCAGCAGTACCAGGTGCACGAGGACGCGCCCGACGGCTTCGCAGAGCAGGCGCTGCGCGACGGCGACGAGTACTTCCTGGAGCCGGGCAAGAGCACTGACAACTACTTCCTCCCAGCCAACCAGAAGCCTCTGACGTTGCAGTCAGTGTTAAGACCAGCCCCACACAATTCACACAAGCCAATGAATAACATGCGACCGGGTCCGTTCCGCCGACCGGCGCCGCCAGAGATCAAGCTCCGTCGTCCACCTCCGACATACCAGAAGGGGAACATGAACATGGGCTACCCGCTCCCCCTCCCCGGCCACCACGGCCCCCACGGACCACACGGAACGCAGAAGAAACCGCCGCCAAAGTTCAACCCAAATCGTTTGCAGCCGAACATGAACCGACCACCCATGAACGGTGTACCACCAATGAAAATAATGCCCCCGATGCAAAATAAACCCAACTATAATACATTAGGGCCTAAACAAAACTCAGCCCATCAACAAAATTCAGTTCATCAACAAAATTCGGCACATCAACAAAATTCGGTACATCAACAAAATTCACCGAATCAACAAAATTCGGCACATCAACAAAATTTGGTACATCAACAAAATTCGGTACATCAACAAAATTCACCGAATCAACCAAATTCAGCGCATCAGCAAAACTCAGCGCCCTCTCAATTTGCAGTGCCTCCACTGCCTTCACAATTTTCGAAGATAACGAATAATCCAGTTCGATCTATAATAATGGGCAAACCGAGCTCAAACGTACAGTTAACAGTTCCAAGTCAGACGTTGAATTTAGGTCAAACCGATATTATCGCTAACCAAGTAGTCAAAAGTCAAATAATGTTGCCTCCCGGTGGCAACGATGCGATAGCTCAGCATAGCAACGTTCAAACATTTTACAACAAACCGGGACAGATCATACTTGGCAAGCCTATGGACAACCCGATGCCTCTGGACCAGCAGATGATCCCAACGAAACAGCTCGGTATAAAATCACCGCCTACTCAATCATCAGTCTTTTATCAATCAACACCAAGTATTTATTTGCAAGAAGAAAATGAACAGCAGTCGCAAAACGAAATTAAATCATCCGATTTCATTGGTGAATCTGCCGACAAGTCTACGATACCACCTGCCGTCAATACTGGGTTCAAGCCTGACTCGATCGTAGTTGAGAGTGGGTTCAAACCTATAATTAGAGAACCACTAATGGCCGGTGAAGACAAGATAGCTGAATATGAAGGCAACGCCAACCGACGTGAGGACGCCGCTGTTGAAGACGACTATGATGAATCCGTGCCGTACATCGAACCCAACAACCATCAGTACCCCTCCAGTGACAAGCTCACCGAGACCTTCGAACCGATGTTCATTCCATCCCCTGAGGACCACCTGTTGCCCACTAACGATAGAACTAAGGAAGTGTTCCCGACTAATCACGCCAAAGAAGACCGTCCCCATCCAGTGTACTTGAAGAATGTGACCAAACTGAGTAATGTGACTAAACTGATTGCTTTGTTCAGTGAGAAAAACATGGAAAAGGAAGTCCCTAGCGATTTAATGATGGACTCAGATAGAATCAGCCCTCACTACCTCCCTCCCGACCCAAAACTACCAAAAGAACATTCTCAGAAATTGTCATCATCCAGCGATCAAACTTTCACGACCTATGACGGAAAAACTGTATCAGCAGCGACGTTGACGAGTGTCCCTGATGGAAGTAAAGCCCCTGGTAAACTATTTTCGGCCAAGTTACCAGCTACCTTTGAGCAACTGTTAAAAACACCACAGTTTGGTCCCTTCAAGGGCGAAATTCCAGCACCAGTAGCTGCTCATATTAATAAAGAATCAAATAAAGCAAAACCAGCCGATACAAGGACGACACATCTAAAACTCGTGAATATTCAGAGACCTGTAGATTTGAAAGCAGAAGGTAGTAATAAAGTCGAGGTGACGACACCCCAAATAGAAGATGAAAGCGAAGAAGAATATGTCGATGAGACGGAGGAAGAGTCTCGGAAGATGAGATGGCGGAGAGACACAAAAACCACTCAGTTTGAGATGGGAGAAATAGAAGAAGTTCAAACCAACGGGCACAGCATGCCCAAGAACACGGTCGAGTTCGAGAACGAGAAGCGGACGACGGGCGCCGCGACGTCGCTGCGCCTGTACTGGATGACACACCTACTGCTACTGACGATTTGTATCAAACTGCTGTAACTTGTTAAGCTAATTATTTAATTATTTATTGGATATCGTATAGGGCTTGCCATGAAATGCATTTCGTGTTGGATATGTAAATGTCGGGGTCGGCTGTGGGCTGTGACACGCTCTGCTCTCTGTGCGCCTCTCGTGTTCATCTGAACCACACCTGTTACCACTTTGTTACACGCATAATGCAATTCAATACTCCGTTAGGTCATAAGGATTTTGTAAATATTTTTATTATCTAATAAAATTAGTGTTACATTTTAACATTGTCGTTTCATTTCTGTGTAAAAGGTCGATATAATAATAAGGAAACTAAGATTTTGAAAAGGTGTTATTCTGACGGCTATAATGATGGTGAAAAAATCAAGTAGGAAACATCGAAAAAAACATATCCAAATTTTACCAAACTAATGTCAATAAACTGAAGCCCTTTAAAATCGACTGCCACTTGACACCCACGACACCCACAGGAATTATGATTATGTTAGAATAAAATCATGAAGAATGGAAAGTGGTGCTCAACGTTCGCTCGCCCTTTTATAAGAAGCTCTTTGTCCTGCAATGAACAAACAACAGCCTGGTTTTATTACAATTCCAAATAACATTACAGTTCTTTCATTGTAATTTTACCTCCGTTTTTCTGTCACCATAAAAAAATACAGTTATCTTATACTTTCGCTTGGACTAGTGATACCACTATCAAAATCACTGTGATTCTTGTAGCAAAAAGTTTGTGGGTTGTTGCTGTGACAGGTAAAAGAATAACATAGGACTGTATTAGTTGTCTTTGCGAGCCTGCAGAGAGCAACCTACACTGCCAAACTGCTTTAGCATCAATTCTTCCTCTTGCTCGGAGTGGGCAGCTTGAGCAGCGAGTGCACGTTGTAGATCTTCTTGGTCAGGCGCGTGAAGTTGGCGAGCGCCTTCTCGTGCGGGTAGCTGGAGTCAACAAGGCGCAGCACGGAGTCGCGGCTGCGCCCGCTGCAATGAGAGCAAGAAGCATGGGTTGGTTACAGATCACGACAACGAGCGAGGACGACCAATCTTAAAATGAAATGAAATTAAAATATTCTCAACTTGCACGTCTTTATAAATCGTTCTTACATATGTCAACATGAAAGATCTACTCACAGAGTATATAATCACTACGTTTAGATCTACTTATCCAAGATTTTGTAACAATATTTTGATTGAAAAAGTGAGCATGGAGTTTCTTGCCCATTCATCTACGTTTTGAAATGGGACAATAAAGTACTATTTGTAATCATGCCTTGTGTCTGTGACTGTAGCTTCACCTTATTTGTCTTTCTGACATTTAGAAGTGCCTGTTATGGTTTAATTGAATTAAATGCTTGAGTCGAGTTCGACGCCAAACTCACAAGAACCGAGTTGACGAGTTACGAGCAGGGAATATGTAGATCGGACAGTTTTCGACGCTGGGCTATAGAGAGTGCGCGAGTCCGTCGGGTACCTACATAACGACTGCCTTGTCACTCGCTAGCATATTATGTATGTGTCACCGTAAAATTGTCTGACTGAACATACGGAAGTATCTCTGCCCCCATAATCGGGACTTGGGGCACCCCCCCCCCGTTAGGTTAGTTAGGTTCCTTTAAGCCCTGCACTCGAAAATAAAAGGGCCCCGTGGAGCGGGGCTCCGTCGACTAAGTCTCTATGTATCTCCTTTATTGAGGCAGAACCTACATAATTATATTGTAAGTTTCTTGAGTGATATAGTCAATAGCCAGTCGTTTCCTTTTCGGCGGTGGGCCAGGAGCTTCAGTAGGGCCATGTTACAGCACTGAGTGTTGATGCACTACGTCACTTACTGCTTGGTAGCGGAGGCGGTGAGCAGCCTGGCCACGGAGGTGAGTGGAAGGCCGGCGCGATCCGCCATCTCCAGCGAGCTGCCGCGCACCACCAGCTCTTCCACCACATCTGTTGCTGCGCTCTGACACACTGTGCCAACAGGACAATGTGTCATTGTTATCACGTCATTACCATGTTCTCCTATATCAACTCAGTCCACCACAGTCCACTGTTAGACATGGGCCACTTCCGAGCTGCACCACAACACAGTACCCTCCGCCGTTACATTATTTATTCTTTGATGAGAATGGATGATGAGTAAGTCATTTTTGTCCCACAAAACAAGCTCCGCTGGAAAGGAAGCAATCTATAATTTCTTATCTAAAAACGTAGTGATATTAATAACCCTCTAATAAACCTGCAGTGATTGCTGCAATCGCTTGTAGGTTCATTGTTTATACTATATCATGACGTGACATCACGCCTGTATGCTTAAAGGGGGTACTCAGAAGTGTATAATACACCCAGATTCCGACATTTAGGTTTGTTAAGTTCTGTTTATTGGGGATACGCCCTATTACCGTGGCATGTACTGTATTTTATTTTATTGGATAGGATGTACCTACTTTAAGGGTACATTGATGAAAATTTGGTTAGGTTCTTCTTCTTCTTCTTCGTGTCGATGATTTCCCCTTTTTATTTTTAAATTATTGTCGACCAGTACTCTGCTACCTCGACAGCGTCTTTGCAGGACCTCACCATACAATTTAATTGGTGAACACAAACTGGCATGGGAACACTAGGTTTACCCCTGAAATGTAGAACCTTGCTTTTTGTTATGTTATACGTTAGTCCATGTTCCATAATTCTCACATATTGCTAACAACTTACGAATAGCACCCATCGATGGCAGCACTATATCGTCCGCGTTGCTAATATTATTGACGCATATACTATCAATATGACAACCGGTATGAGTGCTGCTGAGCTCACCGATAAGGTCATTTACGAACAGGTTTAATTACAAAGGAGAGGAGGGACATTTATGCAGTGTTTTTTTTTTCATAAAACTAGATTTTCCAAAGGATTTTCCGTATTTTTTTCTATGGGATATGACCAAATAAACATAAGTACATTGAGCTTCTAAGGTTTAGTTTATTTTGTCACCTTGTACCCCTTGCCTACCAAAAGGTTGCTGACCGCTGGTTTAAGCGATCACACCACTCGCTCTTAACCCGTGTGTGCGTGTTTCTGCATTGAACAATGCAAACAAACAGGATCGCAACGAATTTGCCTAAACTCTAGCGAGTGAACTGCGTAATGCAGACTCTTTATGGTGTACGGCACATACATCTAAATGAAGTGTCAGCACTACTGTCCGTAGGGCTGCCAATTTTTTTTACAAGAAATAAAGTATATCCAGGTCTATGAAGAATATTAAACAGTATTGTAGAAAAATGAACAGCATTTTATTTATTTATTGTTTTAAATACATATTTTTTAGAGCTCCTCGCACAACTTTTTAATTTACATTTTTTTTATCACCACAATTATAGCAGAAATTAAAATAAATGAGGAGCTCATTTTTTATTAAATTTATAGATGCTCTATTTCTATCCTCCCGCCACTTAGCATTCATTACTGAAAAAACTCTTTCAGTACATGCTGAGGTGGCGACATTTGTGTGAGCTTCTAAGTCTTCCCAGGACTTCCACAAATCATTCAAAACCAAAATGAGCCAAATCGGTCCAACCGTTCTCGAGTTTTAGTGAGAGTAACGAACAGCAATTGATTTTTATATTTGTCGTAGGATAATTTGATACTTCGAATCTTCGCGAAAATCCTAGGGGTTTTGCGAAAACGCGGATAATTAGACATAGGCGAAAAATTATCAAATCTTACTGGACAAAGTCAGGATTTTTGCGAAAATACTCGTTATTATAGCAATATTGCGAAACGAAACGCTGGCTGTTATGAAATAAGACCGCTGATTGGTCGGTCAGCGCGTTCAATAAGAGATCGTCTCTGATTGGTTGACCCTAAAATTGGATCATTTTTTTTACTACGACTGAGATCTCCTATTGTCTGTAGAAAACAACATACATACTAAAATTTTCAATAAAAAGTTTATAAAAATCAATTTAGTGATTTTCCTTTCTCACCTATTCTAAACCTTCATAACTCTATGAAACAATACTTGAAGTTAATCATCGGCAAACTAGGAACCAATTAGAAGTCAGCCAGCAAAATTGTAGCCAATCAGTGTTGAGCACATCTAATCTTACTATAGTAACGAGTATTTTCGCAAAAATCCTGACTTTGTCCAGTAAGATTTGTCAATTTTTCGCCTATGTCTAATTATCCGCGTTTTCGCAAAACCCCTAGGATTTCCGCGAAGATTCGAAGTATCAAATTATCCTACGACATATATATGGATAACGTGTTTCTCTCTAGCGATATTATAAAGTCTCGAATTATTGTCAACTGAACATACGGAAGTACGCTCTGCCCCCATAATCGGGACTTGGGACACCCCCCCTTAGGTTAGTTAGGTTCCTTTAAACCCTGCACTCGGAAATAGGGGCTACGTCGACTTCGCTATTTAGGGGAATATAAAGTGTTTTAAGGTTAGGTTATAATAATCGGTATTTCTCAGGAATGGTACAATATCTTATCATGAGAGTTGTACCACTGGGCAAGGGGGACCCGTCCTTCCCCCCACACTGCGTAAGTTGACTACCATCGCATGCATATCACGAAAAATCATGCGTTTTGTTGTAAGCAGTATGTTCGTTTGACAATATTTCGAGATTTTACAATATCGCTAGAGATATAACAATATAACGTATTTGACAATTTTACGGTGACATATATAATTATGTTCAACAGTAAAAATATAATTTAGTTAAAAACAGTTTTATACTGTTTCAAACAGTAGAGTTGGCAACCCTAACTGTGTGGTATATCTTACGCGCCCGGAACAGCGGCGTCCACCCGTGGTCGTCCTCGGCGTGCACGTCTCCTCCTCTGTCCAGGATATGGCGCACCATGGCCAGGCTGCCCGAGTCCACCGCGTAGTGCTCCACGCGCAGACCGTTCAGATCGCGACCCTGCCAACCAACCAACCAACACGATTAATCGTTATCTACTTGCATCTCAATCATCGGGCAACTCCGTAAAATGATGTCACTGAAGTGTGATTTTCAACCGACTTCCAAAAATAGGAGTTAAAAAAAATATATATAGACTAATTTTATTGTAGTCTATTTTTTTTTGTTTGATACTGCTGAACTTTCGACTGGGTGAACCGATTTTGATGTTTCTTTTTTATTTGAATGCTGGTGTTCCCGTGTGGTCCCATTTTAATTTGCTGAAGATCTGATGCTGAACTTCCGAGATATACAACGGAACTCTTCAAAAATAGACAGCAAATCTGCAGTGATTGCTGCAATCTCTTGTGAGTTCATTGTTTATACTATCTCATGACGTGGATGTCACGTGTCACGTGTCACGCCTGTATGCTTTAAGGAGAACTCAGAAGTGTATAATACACCCAGATTTCGACAGTTAGGTTTGTTAAGTTCTATTTATTGGGGATAAGCCCTATTACCGTGACATTGTATTGTTTTTTTTATTATTGGAAAGGATGTACTTCAGGGTAAATTGATGTAAATTTGGTTAGGTTCTGATTTCTTCTGATTATGGGATCCATGACAAAGGGACGGAACTTCTTAAGAGCAAATTAACGATACTTGGCCGAATCTAATATAGGCTATCCGGATATTTGAGTCACATACCATAACGTCGTTACTATCCGACTTCAAAAGTAAGGAAATTCTCAATTCAATGATTAATTGAGAATTTCCTTATTAATTGTGTGAAGGATTTTTTTTTTAATACTTTCCAGGTTGTCCCATAATCATCGAATCAGGATCTGATGATGGAATCCTGGAGAAATAGAGAGAACTCTCCACATTTTATAGGCACACTAGAAACGATTTGAGTAGTTTTAGGAAGTGTACTTTCTCGAAGTGATCCTATTTCAATTTGATGCAGATCTGATGAAGAACTTCGGAAATAGGCAACGGAACTCCTCAATAAATGATAGCAAATGTACTGGGATTGCTGAAATCTCATATCTGTTTATTGTTTACACCAGTTTGTAACCGAAAATCACGCCGGTACGCTGTAAAGGGGTAAGCGCACGTGAACCACTAAAAAGTGAATTTAAATAAAAACTTCTTTACAAAAAATAAAACCGAGGTGACCTTTGTTTGATTGATCTAGTTTTTTTGTCACCGACTTCTGAAGCTAAAGTTATTTTTCACTTTTTTGTTTTCTCTGAATCGGTTTTATTTATTGTAAAAAAGTTACTTCAGTATGACATTTCTGTTGATAGCGTGTCTATAATGGTCTAAAATCTCTATAAGTCAGACTCACTTTTTTAAACCATAACCGTAATTCAAAGGCAAGTCACTTGCACCAACCTGGCCGCGTTCCTTGCAAGACGGAAACCGGTTCCTTGAAAACCTTGAAAAACGGTTTATAACCTACCTAGTTAGATAATAGTAGTTTATGCGACTGTGCATAATGAAGGGCATTACAACACGAGTGTTGTAATGCCTAATTATGTATAGTTGCATACACTACTTTATCTACCCAAATATCATAAGGGCTCTATGATGGGTTCAGGAACCATAGGGAAATGACCTGCATTGTTACTTGGCCCTTGATTTTTGTGCCAACAGGTTATTAGTTGCATTCGTCGCTGCATTTACGATATCTGGCGGAGTATTCATGTCAATTTCTGAGTCACTATCACTCATTTTCGACAGAAATAAAGAACTTATCAGAAAAATTGTCTACTCGTAACTGGATTACTGATAATAAAAAGCTAACGAACAAATGACAGTTCGAAATGGCGGCGTTTCGGATATCTGTCATTTTTTTTTAAATCATAGGCAAACGAACAAAGACACTATTCTTGTGTCACTCGAGATCAAAATGTCGTGCGATTTATAATTAAAATCATACTGAATTGGGGTTTTTTTTTATCGATATCTGATTTAATGTAGGTGGTACTAGAATAGCACACTCACTTGAATTTGACACCTGTTCCAAATTTAAAACTCATAACCTACTGTTTTCAGTTGCGTTATGAGTTCATTACAGTTCCGTTTATTTCTGCAGGTTGGTAATGCTGGTCATTGCCTATGGTTATTGAACGCATTAGACAGGGTTTATGATATTTGGGTAGATAAAAGGATTTCTGCACGTCACTCCTTGAAACAAGTGGGAAACTCAGTAGATACTAGGAAAATATTAATGGAACATAGTCATCATTTCACGGTTGTTTATGTATATGTCACCGTAAAATGGTCAAACACGTTATTGTCTTTTTAAACTTTCACGATCAGTACACATTCATCATCATTCTCTTGCCCTTATCCTAATTTATTTGGCGTCGGCGCAGCAAGTCTTCTTCTTCCATACTCCTCTATTTTTCGTCATCTCATCAGGCACTTCTTTTCTTACCATATCCTTCTTAACACAGTCCATCCATCGTTTCTTTGGTCTTCCTCTACTCAAACACCCATCCACATTCATACTCAAAACTTTTTTCACGATCAGAACACATTTTAATAAAACATACGCGATAAATACCCGTCAAACACGTTATATTGTAATGTAGCGATATTGTAAAATCTCGAAATATTGTCAACTGAACATACGGAAATATCTCTGCCCCCATTATCTGGACGTGGGGCACCCCCCCGTTAGGTTAATTAGGTTGAAATAGGGGCCCCGCGTAGCTGGTTCTAATTGTTAATTTGCTTATATCTCGAAAACGGTCCGTTCTATCGCAAAAATAATGAAAATATGGCCCCCTTACTGACCATCCTGAAAAAAAGAATTCTTTACAAATGTCTCGAAATCTACCTCCTCCTGCGGCTTGCGAAGGGTTTTTTTTAATTGTATTTGTTTCGACAGTTCAAAAGTGCTTATAGGTACTGGCCTACTTGAAATAAATGATTTTAATTTTGATGAAGGAAATACCGACCAGATACTCGTATATCAATGGATCAGATGGAACAAAAATATAGGTCACCTTACAGTCAAACTGAATACAGCTGAATAACAAAATTTTAAAAAATCTCAATATCTGTCTGGTGGCCTCCACATGTTTTGACTTTCCCGCTTAAAAAGTGTTGCGAGACGCTGTGAGGTCTCGATGACTATGTTATGGGGCCCGTCTACTGACAGACCTAGAAAAGCGAAGTTTTACCTTCAGTCGACATGTGCGGCTGTTACTACGTTACGACGATCCCTCCGAAAAGTGTCAAATGTGTTCACCTCAAAGTCGGCGCCTTGCTCCAACAGCAACTGAACGATAGGGATGTTAGCGGTGAGCACAGCCAGGTGCAGCGCCGTCTGACCGGTGGACGACAGCTGGTCGATCTCGGCGCCCGCGCTCAGCAGGAAACGGACTGTGTTTACGTCACCTGCCACGTATAAAACAGTACGAGATTTACGTCACATACACTAAATAGACCTGGACTTGGACGTGGCCATTCAAATTACATAACATCACGCTTGTAATCAATCCCAGTGGCGTAAAGTAGAGGTGTATCTAACAGCACAACCACATTTCGTCAGTATTGTTAAAGTCCCATGCAAAAGAGGGCGAGCCCTTTGCTATCAGCCGTGTACAACTTCTGCCTGCTATTTAAAAATTCATGGTGGAAAAACCGAATAACATTACATTATAACCACGTCTCTTGTACACGCAGAGAATTGATTAAGGGTCAATTACGTGGACATTAACGAACGGGACCTTTTTAATGGGTCACAGTAGTAATCACACGCACTTAAGTGTTTGCCGTGACCGTCACTGTCCGTCTCGGCCAAAACTAGACCTTCATTTGTAATTTACGATCAGTTGAGCGTGTCTTTACATTCCACCAATCTCTGAAGGGGTAAGCGGATGTGATCTTTACATCCATGTCTTCTCAGTTGTGACGTCATAAGTTCAATGATCAAAGTCAGTCACAGCGAGTCCAAACCATTCACAAGGTAACAATCTGTAGGGTACTCTTCTAATGTTGCGCCATCTCAAGCTACACGCACGGCGGACTGTGCGGGCGCTGCTGCTGCCGCTGCTGCTGCCGCTGCTGCTGCCGCTGCTGAGGTCCTCAAGTGTTGCAAATACTGTTACCTAATTGATAATTACAGTTTTGAGCAGTTTGGGGGGTCGAAACGCTCGCGCCATGGATGTGCGTCTTGTTGTCATGTCACTAACTTAACGCTTTGTAATCTGTGAACTTTGTTATCGAACCCGCTGCATCTTTTCTCACAAATTCAGACTGCGGTTGCAGCGAGATTTACTCAAGTTGGCAGCACAAATAAGTAAGTAGCTTGCATTCTATTTCGTTTACAAATACTTCAGATCGGAACTAAGTTCTAAGCATGCATAGTACATTGTGTTCTATTCGCGTCTCTGGTTCCTGACCTAACTCATCACTAATGGACGGTCGCCGGGCGATCCTGCTATTCTTATATACCGGAACCATGTATTGTATGTCGCTAACGGTTTTGAAGCGATCGATACTGTGCTGCATGGCTCTTTCGGCGCTTGAACGACAATGATGGGAAGGCGCTGTTAGTGCAGAATATTTATAAAATTGTTTGTGGAAAATATAGGTATTAGAAAGAAAAAGATAATAGCGTTCCGATAAAAATAAGGCGCCAAAATATTCATGTACAACTGTAGGTACCTTTCCTAACGGCGGTCGCGAGAGGCGTGAAGCCGTTGTTTGGGTTCATGATGCCGATGAGAGCGGGGCGCTCATCTAACATGCCTTGCACCTGGAAACGATATGCACTGCTATAGACAACGCCGGATAAGGGAGACGAAAGTTAACTTTCGGATCATTTTAATTTTTTTTTTAATTCTTGAATCAATTCAATAAATTGAACGTGTCTAGTGACAGTACACACGTGATGGAATCAAGCAATGCCGATGACGTGCATGCGGCGGTGATAGTAACATTGTCAATTACTTGTTAAAAGTGGTTTGTTGTCATATACAAGGTGAAATATTGCAATGTCATCTGGAGGGAAAGTACTCTAAATACTGGAGATAGCAAAATTTTACTCAAAGGAGACATGCCTTTATTTTTAAAAAGAAACAACTCTGCTTCCACAGTTTTTCGAAAATTATTTTGCCACAATCGGGCATCGAACTTGATCGACTAAATTTCGACAAAATAACATTCTAACATTTTTATCATCAATCGATAGGATCAGTCAAATGGATAAAATATCTGTAACAAACATAATAAATTAAATGAAAGGAAAACCATGAATAAAAGTGCTATAACTTTTTGAATTTATTCCATTGTATTTATGAATGTTCTTTAGATTTCAAGGTTTTCCTTTCATTTAATTAAACATGTTTGTTGGAGAGATTTGATCCATATGGTTGGCGCCATCGATTGATGTCAAAAAACTACAGGATGTTATTTTTTCGAACTTAGTCGGTTCGATTTCCGAGTGTGGCGAATTTTTGGAAATCTGAGAATGCAGATTTGTTTCTTTTCAAAAATAAAGGAACGTTTTCGTAAAGAAAAATTTGCTATCTCCAGTATTTCTAGTATTTTCCCTCCAGGTGGCATTGAAAAAGTCCACCCTGTATACCTGTTTGATGTATCCGCAGCGCACCGCCATGCAGAAGCACACGGCGGAGGTGCCGTCCGTGTCGGTGCTCGACCACGTCGGCTCCGACCACCGAGACTCTAACCATTTGTGCTCACCACTGCTGACTTGAATCAATCTATTAAAAAAAGACAAACAAATCATCATAATTATCCAGTGTTGTTGTCCCATTTTACTTGGGCTCCGCGTCTTCCGCTGTGCTCTGCTCACCGTTACGCTAACATTTCCCACTTTTTCCTTTAAATTATTTTTGGCGCAATCTATCCATCTTTTCTTGGTCTTCCTATCCCTTTTCATCTATCACCATTATTCAGACTTACAAGAATCGGTTACAACTACTTATAGGCACTTACTTTTTTCCAATAGTTTTGTTATGTCCATCTCCATTTTCTTCTACTTGAATACTTTTATCAGTAACAATAGTCTCATCAAGGGCTGCATCACCACTGCCTTTGACATCACTGTTACAGTTGTTTTCAGCATTATTATTTTCTTTCTGGTTATCAACTACCCTCATGTTCTCGTACACAGCGGCTTCATCTCCGTAGAACTGTATCGCTCGTTCAGCGAGAATAGGAACAGCTGTCGCCTTCACTATGACTCTCAGGCGAAACTTGTGACAATGTCTGGAAGCCAGGTTGTCTATTTCTTTTGACGTTTTGCCGCCCCTAAAATTATAATGAATACTTTGAGATATATGTAGCATACTAGGTAGATCAATGGAATTTACTACCTTAGGGAGGAGTGGAGTCGAAAGTGACAACGATGAGCAACAATTATTTTATTGCAAAGTTTAAGAAGTTAACTTAATGAGCACATTTTATTAGCATAACATTTTATAACAAAAACCATCAAACCCCTACCTATAGACAACTACCCAAGGAGGTATCTTCTCATTCTTCTCCAGTCGGTACAACAGCTGGTCAGCGATGAAGTGGAACGGCTCCACCTTACTCCAGTCCAGAGTGATGGAGAACTTAGTCTTCTTCAGCACTTCAGGCTCTGAAGGCGTCCAGCTCGTGAACTTGTCTACTAGAAACGCTTGGAGATCCATTGTGATACCAACAGAACTGTAAATGTCATGTAGTCGTGGTAGAAGCTAAGCAGACGGGTAAGTTAATGTGGCTGAATCTAGAACCTTATTAATTCACACACAAGAGTCGCAAGAGATGCTAAAACAATCGCAAAGACAAGAACTGAATTTCATTCCTTGGCGTAAACATATCACAATAAAAAAAACTACACTTCTCTGACCAATTTCAATGTTAAAAAACAATATCACACGAAACCAAACACTTCCCTGCAAAGTTTCCGCAACAAATCCCGTGCGACAGTGTTGGAACCGGTACACAAATAACAGGAGTATCAATAAGCAGCGCCTGTAGTACATCTGTTTGCTTCGGTCGTGCTCACAGTTTGATCGATACTCTGCGGTCGCTATGCTCTCCTGGTAGTCGCGCTGCATACATGAAAACTTGAGCATCGTGTTACGCGTGTAACTAATGGAATTAGTTGTGCGCTCAAATTATTTGGCTAAAGTTAAACTTTGATTAGATTAGTTCACTGAGGGTCTGCCACTTTTCACCCCTATGACCTAAGCAATAAGGTAGAAAAGTTGTGTAATTATAAGTATGCAATGATTAATGGACTTTAGTTAATCAAGCAATTTTTATTTTTGTTTGGCCTCCGTGGTCGACTTATCAATTCGGAAAGGGATCGTCACCGCCTCTCGTTTCCACTTGGCGTCAAACAGGCGTCCACGTAATGTATTAATCACGTAACGTAAGCGGATCCGAAATTCCGGCACATTGACTCGACTACAGCTAGACACCGCCGCGCTGACGGCTCGCCGACCGCTAGGCGGCACTAGTTCAATCATTTTGAATCTGAACGTGAACGTTAGCCAAGGTACGGAGAGCCGTAAGGTAGGGTACGGAGAACGGAAAGCGACTGCAAGGGAGAAGGAGGGACAGCAAGTCGACCACGCACCTCACCGTGGTTCGTGAGCTAGTCCCGAGGCGAGGCGATAACATTACGATTCCGATTAGTGTGCGTTGCAGTAGGGAGTTTCTTACAAATTAATAATACTAAAAGGCTCGAGTTGATACGGTGACGATCTCTTTCCAATTTGGTAAGTTTGCTACAACTCATAACCGGGAGAGGTTTCTTTTAAAACTTCTGATCGTGGATCAGTTCAAAATGTACCTATTTTTCCAGCAATAATTTATGCGTAAAGTTACTTAGGTATGATGTACAGAATGCTTCGTTGATAGTTTCGTGATGAGTCTGGTTACACCATGTATTTTTGCAATTTAGGATCGTTTCTTTACTTCTAACTTCTGTAAAGTTACATGTAAGTAAGCGACTTGCTACCGTCACTAGCTAGTCTATAAGGGAGGCTAAAGAGCAGACTACCCATAGCTCGAATAATTTTGATAAAACGTGGATACAATTCACTTCAATGCCAAATAAACTTTTAAGTATATATCCTTGGCTGCCCTCTTGCAAGCAAGTGATGTAATCGTCGCCGCGTTAACACGCCGCGGCGCTAGATGGCGCTATTATAATTATCACATCATGACCATAAACCAACGATTCCATCGCTCTCCCTAGCTCTTGCACAAAAGAAGTAGTCAGAGAGCTCGGGTATATGAAACTATTGTGATTAAATATTCGTACCGTTTTTTGGATGTGATTAACTATTTTCACGAAAATAATCAGCTGTTCAGTACATTAGGCGACACATGTACTGAACAACTGTTTTTTTCGCGATTTCAGCTTTGGTTCCAGAATAAAAGTTGTTTGTTATCATGAGCATAATCACGTGTTTAAGTTTCGTACACTAACTACCGTCACCCTATGTACGCATGTCGGAGAAGCAGCATCCTCCTCGACATCATCAGTGTTCAGTCTAGTGGGCGTCATTTGGGTGACATGCGAGCACAAAACAAAGTATTCACTGCTTCACACAATTTAATGGCAATATTTCACAATAACTAGCTTGTTTAGCAAGTATATTCGAGCAGCAGCTTCGCGACAGCAATCTAAATTCATCACTAGCGTTCCACCTGGATCCTCGATCCACCACCGCGCACCGTTCTCCAAGCAATCCTTGCTCTGTCACCTCACATGTCAAGTCCATTAAGCCAGTACACATGGCGCCTCGCCCCTTCTACTTCTTTTACAAATACATTGAAGTTCGTACACGAGTCGCGTCGCCGACATTCGTCCCGCGACTCGCGTCGTGCTAGTCGCGCACTACTTGCCGGTCGCAGCGATTTCCAAGATGGTATTTAGATTTTTGACATTTTGGGAAAAGTGTGATCTGCTTAAGAGCCCTCTTACAGTCCACTAGCGCCACCAATCGAAACAATGTCATAACTCGTAAATAGAATCAAAAATACAAAATGTGGTCTATTGTTACTGTAGAAAAGGCAATAACGTAATTTTATAACACCTTATCAACACTTGAAATATAGCTGTTTAGCTAAATCGTGCATTCAAAACATAAACGGCCGTTTTTGTTACAAATGCACGATTTAGCTAAACAGCTATATTTCAAGTGGTGACAATGTGTTTTAAATTACGTTATTGCCTTTTCTACAGTAATAATAGACCACTTTTTGTATTTTTGATTCTATTTACGAGTTATGACATTTTTTCGATTGGCGGCGCTAGTGGACTGTAAGAGGGCTCTTAAGCGACTGAATAGGCAATTCGCGTGACCGTGCGCTACTCGATACTCGCGACTTGATACTAATGTGGTATTCAACATTAGTATCGAAGATTTGCGTAGCCTTGCGTACGAAGGGGCTTACAAGACAATATTTCAATGAAATCATTCCTTCAATGTTTTCGTACACTACGTATAAAAATGTCGTTACGGCGCAATACCTCCCTTTTTCAGTTTTGGAATGGTTTTCAACGTCAGCTCATGAACAAAAAGGATTTCTTTGTTACTTGTTCAGGGAACAAATGAACTAGCATTCTTTACGCTTTTTGTGAGCATCCACAGTTATATGTTAAAAAAGGTTTTTTAATTAAAGCGTATACTGCAATGTACCCACGGATGAAATAAAAGATTTTTTGCTACACATTTTTTCAGGATGTAAGTACCGTTTCGTGTCGACATTCATAGGATCCGATGGGAATGTAACGGGTTATCTATAGCTTTTTCAGTTTCTTAAACAAGCGCCTGCTAAGCACGAGGTCCAGTTCTGTTCCCAAGTCGGGCGCAGTGTTATTAATATCTCAGTCGCAGCATGGCATTGACTTTGAAGACTTATGCATAAATAGCGTAATGTGGGAGACGTGGGAGGTGCACCTCTGCCTAAACCATCGGGGATTGTAGGCGTGATGTTATTGTTGTAAGAGCCTTAGTGTCTAAACACACTATGCCGAACGTACGCGACCGAAGTTCTCAAGATTTCTCTTTCTCGTTTTATTAGTGAGAAAAAGATAGTGATAGCCTAAAATAAGTTTAGTTTGTGCACAACAGAATCGACACCAATATAAAATAGTTAGTGCGCTATTGAATGTAATAAATGGAGCAAGATAAACAAAATAAGGAGATGGTTGTGGCTGTTATTGTCAACAATTTTTGATCTTTTAAAATATTTCTAACAAACATTGTCGTAAAATAACAATACTACGATTGGTTACTCTCTAATGTTGCAAAAGCAATTTACCTTATGTCTGTTGCATTTTCCAAATCCGCGCTCATTTGAGTGCCAAAAGTGAAGTGTTGTGGACGAAGATAAATGTGCAGATTTCACAACCCCCGCCCTCTCTCCTCCCCGCGAGTCCTCACCTCTTGCCCCTCTCGCCCGCGACCTTACGTAACACGGATCCGGAATCCCGGAATTGTTTACACATACAATTTTTATTCCGAGTTGGAATATTAACTAGCACAACAGAAGAGAGTTTTCAAATAAAGAACGCAGATATTTGAAGCCGTACGGATCTGTTCGGAATTAGGTCAGGAGCTGCGAATTGTTTTGTTATTGTGTGGAGATGCTTTCAGTGGATGAAAATAATTTATGACTGCAGCATTTTAGGCTTGCCTTTATTATTGTTTTCAATGTTATGTGACGAGCTTATCCCAAGTTATAACTGCGTATGGTTTAATGAGAAGAGACGCTGCTACCCCATATCACGATATTTTTTGTTGTTCTGTACAAACTCATGTGCTCTCCAAATACCAGGAAATAATAGTTCATAATAATACAGAGACCATAAAAGCCGAATCCAGACTGCTAACGAGTTTTTTTTAATGTTTGGGCATAGTAAGTGGCTACGTTGATTGCGGCGCAGAAGCATTATTTAGATCGTGAAGGGTCCAGGGAGGTCGGACACCAGGCCATTGCAGCAGGTGGGACATGCTCTGATCTGGGGCGCAGCACTCGCACTCGATGTGGAAGGAAAATTCCTAATAGGAAAACACGTTAGAACACTTTGTCCCGCCTGGGATCATACTCGGACCTCCCTCGTTCAGAACTACTCGTCAACGCGTTGCAAACTACACTAGAATGAACACAGACATGTTTTTATAAATCGTTACTTAGATTCGCGCAAGAACTGAACGTCAACAGTTTTTTAGTGGAGTTTGATTTGAATCTATTGCAGGTCAGTTGACGTGGATCACAAATAATATAGATGTTGTAATTTTATTAGATGTTTTCTATTCCGTGATGTTCGGTTCTACTGCGAGTATTATACATACTTCATGATACAAAAATAATAGTTTTTTACCGAAATGAACTCGTACAAGGAGATAGTTTAACGATTTCGTATTCTATCGATATAATAAAGCGGGACTGTACAAAATGCATGTGTATTTGTGGTTAGTGTAGCAGCGAGTGGGTCAGCTAATTGTTAACGTTAGAAGAACAGTTATTGAACTCCTGCGGAGTGCCGCGTGCCGCGTGTCGGTCACTTTGTTACAGTCGGCGACGGATGTGATGTGTGCTGATCGAACTCGTTGACATTTGCCCCCGAATACTGAAACGTCACTCAAATTCAAGGACTCCTTAACGTTTGGGCCGCTCCTATACTTTAAATTTTGAATAGCCAAACGTCTCTTTTGAGTCTGTTAAAAGTGCTAAGTAAAGGAGATCACCCAGCCTCCATACATTTTTGGGCTATTTTTAAACAAAATAAACATATGATTTGGATAGAGCATAACATATTAAACATTTTTTTAATTATTACCTTTAATTATGTTATGCTATATCCAAATAATAAGTTTATTTAGATTGGCTTAACTTTTGAAAATAGCCTAATATACCCAGATTGGGCTTTTTTCAACAGTCAATCAAGTCAGTCATGATCTCCTTTTGAGTGACGATGTTACGTGACGATATGTGACGGGTTAGTTTGTTTATACATTTCGGTTATGAATGCTAAGCTGCATACGGTGCAGTGGATAGGCTACCTAATTGTGTAACAATGAATTTCCCGTCGACTCGTCATCTGTCTTTTTTCCAAAGTTGTGGTCGGCTTCCAGTCTAACTGGACAACGACATTCACATAGGTCTAGATAGGCACTTATAAAACGTCGAAAGGTGCACGCTTCGCGTTGGTTGATTCCATGGAGAAGAACCGGCAAGAAACTCCATGGTTACTCTTTTCAAATCATTATTTTGGTGTTACAATAATATTATGTTACAGCATTAGTACTTTAGTATGGGAGGACAGTGTAGGACCGACAATAGGTCGACGCTTGCTATGCAAAAAATGTGAAACAAGATAAATATTTATTAAAAGTTAAACAGCATCTGGGAATCTACAAAGCCACAATGTTCACTTATTCACATATAATAGGAAAAAAAACATCTATACAAAGGTAAAAGAAAACTCAATTAAATACTAAATTAAGCAAGTGACAAAAATATTGGCATTTGTAACTATTCTGTTCGAAAGACGAGAAAAAATAATTGAAAAGTATTGTAAAAATCTGAATGAAAAGAAAAAGAAAAATGAGATTGAGAATAGTTAGAGACATCCACAAATATATGCCGTTTATGAGCTACCAGGGAAGCCGCATGCGCAGAAGGAATTAGAGCCAAACTTCTTTGTCTTCAACGTAGTCCTTCATTTTCGAATTTGCTTTTTTCAAGCATATTATACTGTTTATAATAACAGACTTGCTAGTTTTTGTTAATCTAAGGTATTACAATTTCATGTTTACTGCGTGTATTTTTATTATGGTTGTCGCTTCGAATTTTGAAAACCTTCTTTGATCTAATTATGAATATTATATGAGTGATGGCAGAGTCAGTATATCGATCTCTTTGAATTTTTCTCTGAGTGTCTCATTTTATAAATCGCGCGGGCTGCCCTCTTTTGTAGTATAAAACTGAGTCAACGTCTGCTGCTGTTCTCCACAGCAGGATGCCGTAAGATATAATACTGTGGCTACATCCGTTATGCAGCTGAGCTTAACCTACCCGAAAGAGTTCTAATGTGTGCACCCCACTGCAATTTTGAATCGGTAGTAATCCCTAAAAATACAGTTTTTACCGCTATAACATCCAGTTTATTGCCGTCAAGATTTAAATTTAGATCACGTTGTGGTACATTTAGTAAGGAGAACATTTAGTTTTGCTTGCGTTAAATTAAATATTATAAATATATAAAGGCAAGCCTATCTTGACTAGTGACCCGGAGGACGTCGCCCCATTTAGATTTTGCTGCCTGTTTGATGTATAAGAAAGAACTTTAGAGGGATCACAGAAAATACCAATGGTATCCTGGGACTTCTCCCAAGATTCCAAAATGAGACTGATGAGTTTTAATAATAATAATATATCATTTAATTCGGGTAACAAAAGACCCATATCACATGTACCTTACAGACTAACATACATATTTTATTAAAACGACAAAAACATAAATAAAACTACTGTACACGAAGAGACGGCGTTATGTTGCGCTGCGTGGTGTCGCGTAGCCTTCCGCGGAATCGCCGATACACGACACCTTTCGGCCAAAACTCTTCCTTGAGGAAGGTCTCAATATCATGAGTCGGAACTCGCATCACGAACAATTTAAAATTCGTGTTGTGGCGCGACTCCAGCTTCTCGACCCTCACAGTCCAGTTGGTCTTCGCTCGGACGTACTCCACGATCTCCTCTACCTTCGTGGTGTGAAGTAGCCGGGACACAGAGCAGCGTCGTTGGTATCGCCGGACGCAGCACACTGGGTCCTTCCTGCGCGGTCCCGAACTGGTTCCGACTAGGTGGCTTCTTCATTTTCTTCACAAGCCATCCTCGTCACACGTGGCCGCTGCTGGGCCTTTCTGATTCGAACCCTTGTTGGGAGGTTCACAGCAGCTCTTATTTCTCCCCTTCTTCACCTACGATACAGGTTCGTGCGTGGCGACAATAGCAGCGTAGGCACGTTTAGGGGTCGACGTACCTACACGATTCACGGCCTCGACCGGCACCGAGTCAGCAATTTTGGCGGCGCAAGCTGCAACGCGTGCGATAGCAGCTGTGGTGACGCAGTGAAGCTTGCTGACTCAAAACTGCCGACGCTAGCGTTTCTCACTCCGCAACGTGTGCTCACGTTGGAAGCATCATGCAACCTATTTACCTTAATAGCGTTGCGCAACTACTCCACTTCAGCACGCAGATCACCAATGACGTTATCCGACTTGGAATGTACCTCGACCAGGCTTGCCTTGAGAGTTGTGATGTCCTTCAGCAACCTGGTGACGTCGACGTGGTCAAACGTGACTGGGGGCAGCTTATGAAGCTCCTTCGCCACAAAAGCGGGCACGTCGTCTGGGTCGGTGCTCTTCATCAATGTGATAATGTCCTGCACACACTTCTGGCCACCATCCCTCCGGCGGGACTGCATCTACTCGACTTTGAGGACCGACTGGAACAGAAGCAGCTTGGCACCGCTGATCTCCTCCTCCTTGAAAACTGGACTTGCAGATCTGCCAGATGCTTACTTCGTCCATGTAGTCGATGGCATGTTTGATAAATGCCAAGACCTCGTTGGCTATGAGCGGTTGAGAACTCATAGCGACGCAAACCGGGCAACGGCTAAAGTCGTGCGACTCGTGAATATATTATTCGTATCGAGCAGCGCAAACACGTCCATACTCGACAGCGCATTACTCATTACCGCGCATTGCGCTTTTACTCCCGCGTCCATTGTCGACCTGCCCTTCGTGAATCCAAACTGCTGACTTGGTAGTGAGTATAACTTCATACCCTTTGGTAAAACTGTAAAGGAAGTACTATCTTAGAAATTAACTTCTCTATAACCATGCAACTTTGGCGTTTAAAAGAAACTCTGCTCTTTTACTCTCATAGTCCGGGACGGCAATCCGACTCGATGGGAGAGAGATCAAGCGCAGGACCAACAGGTATCATACCGCAACTTCCAAACTCAGGAAGGGAGAAACGAACCCAGGACCCCGCGCTCAGTAGTCGCTCTTACGACTACGACACGATAATTATATGTATACGAATGCAGTTTGTGAAGCTAATATATCTGTTTACAGTCTTACAAGATATGAAGATAAAGAGCTATCCATAGCTCTTTGGGAAATCGATCGTTTAAGAAATCTACTATTTTCTGGCATCGTATTGCTCAAGCTAATCTCTGGTATTAACGGTTTTCATATTGAAGAGTGCATAGCCGCAATGAAGTTATACGTAGTAGTACATGATCTGTAGGTTTTGTATTAAGAATTTGTGTTGTATAGGTACTACAACTAAAAAACCCGAGTTTTGAGAAATCATGCTTCATTCATAAACTGTTAGCGAAGTAGACAGAACAGTTATACAATCGCGTCAGACCGATTCGGTCGGGGTGCTAAAGTCGGTTAAAACGCAGCTTATGTTACCCGGGCTATAATAGTGAATCGATTTCAACCTTATTCATCAAAATAAGATGAATAGTTTAGGCGCTACGGAGGAACATTCGTAAATACAAACATACATACTTACATAGACTGCTATAATCATAGCTCTTTCGTTTGGCTTAGCTGAGGTCGGGTAAACAGGTAAAGAATATACAGGGTGTAAACATTACGTACAGCATTAAGTACATCTAACTAAGTAACTTTATGCAAAAATTATTGCTGGGAAACATTTTTTTTTGGGGTGAAAAAGTCATGTTTTGTGGTAGAACTCAATGTAAAGCACTGAAAACATTGTGTTGATGGATGGATTGAATAGTACGGGGGTCATAGAGGTTTTTAAAGTAAAAATCTTACAATCAAAGCTTGTATTTAATAAAAAAACAATTGGCTTTCAGCTTCGTTAAGAGGTGTTTTACACTATTTAGATAATAAGACCAGTTTGTCATCTACTTTATTTTCCTTGTTTGCCATAATTAGTGTAAGAATAAAACATAATAAATCGAACTAAATAAATAATGAGTTGATCCTATCATATTGCATTACGTACCTGCGCCCTGTATTTGGTTATTCTGGAAAATAATTTGAAGTATGACGTAGGTACCTTTACCACGAAGCTTCTTCTGGATATGACTACTCTACCACTAAATAGGCTTCACCGACAAGCAATGTTGCACAGTTCTGGTTTGTTTGTCCAACAGCAAGTTCGGCATCCATTAATAAAACACCCCTTATGTTTGCTTTACTCCAAAGGTCCGGAACACTAAAATAACCGATCTAAAGCTCAACCAACCCCTAACAGCCTGTAACGACAACCTCTTCAAAAATATAAGCCCGTAACAAGTTCCATTCCTAAAACTGCCATAACTTCCCCTAATCTGACCGGTCGGGATAACTTATAGAGCTATTACACTAACAAGCTCTTGCGGCTCTATCAGCCTCATCTCTACGCCACCTAGAGCCGATCGCTGCAGTTAAACGACTCTTTCCGTAATTAAACCGACTCTACCAACCGAAGGAGAGCCAATTGAACTTGACCCCATAACATTGACCTTGGTGGTAGAGTCATCGGAAAAGTGTAGAACATGTTCAACTACGATGTGTAATTGAGGAAGTCAATATAGTGATTATCTGTCGGTATAGCACTACTTGTTCAGTTATGTATTTATTTATATACGTATTTGATTAGTTAGATATTCTTTACTTTATAAAAACAGTCTTTTAAATAAATATTATGAATGATAGCTTATCTTTTTATCAGCTGTTCTACTAAAGTATTAATCACAATATCTATATACATTAGCGTGCACAAGTAAACAAAGAATGTAGTATGTAGGTATGGTTTATGCGTTTATGTCAGAGACGCTCGGTCTGCTAATGTTATCTCACTTCCGATGCGAGCGGGGAATACGCGCTCACGACTATCAGCCATCGCATGTACAATATCCGAGTATCGGAACCAAGTCAATGATAATACCTCCTTACTTTACGAGAGCACAGCGACTATCGCTGGCACATCGCAATAATTTCGATGCCACGAAAAAAAATACGTCATTTAAAAGTAACATTGGTTCGAAATGATTGGTGTAAAGGAAACGTAACGCTGCGATGGCGGGGCTATCGATCGACGCGGCCAGTCGGCGCCGGGCCATCGTGCGGAGCGCACGTATCGCGGCACAACACTCCGATAACCTCACTGGCCACTCGCTCGACACCACGGCCACACGGACATCAACACCTACAGGTAAGTCTATTTACTACAGCTTCTTTCGTAAATACTTTCATAACAAACCGGGCGTGATGACAAACCTAATGATTTCTATGTATATTAGTGAGTGTACACGTTATACATTTACAAACAAATATGATCTTCGTAGGTGGATGATCTGACGTTCAGTAACGTTGTGTATTGACCGCCGGAGCCTCTGGGGAACTAATTACATTACGTGATATAGTGCTGAACGACTGACTCATGCATAATGTTGTGCTGTACAATAATAATTGTACATTCATAATAAGGGGACGTCACACGGATTCGCGCGCGTTTTGTGAAACAACGCAACGTTTTTGTACCTGACGATGTGACAACGCAAGATTTTTTCGCTGATAAAGATAATTTGAAGTATCTTTGTGTGTTATGCATCAAATAAGACAATACAGATAATATCATTACATTTTAGGTCTCATACAATATGCTATTTCCATCTGTGTACATAAATGTCATCATTTCAATAGTCTCTCTCTGAACTGAAAAGTGCGCGATTCGATTTCCCGAAACACTAATTAGCTTAGGCTCCTATTGACTTCTTGTGAGCAACGCAACGTACAGAAACGTCAACTTTTCTTACAATCACCTCAATATGCTAAGATATTTCTCCAAGTGATTTTCTAAAACATCTCCGAATCCTATTTTCATTTGTTTCTCGTTTACATTCTGCAATTAGCGGAGCTGTAGTCAACAATGAGTATAAATAAGCTGCTCAAGTACCATTGCCTTCGCTTTACGTTCGTTTGGGCGCAAAGCAATCGTCCTAATCGGTGGCCATAACATATTTTGATCGGCGACCCGAGTCCTGTGTGCCGTGCTCCGGTTGACCCGACCCTGCCCGTAGCCTGTGCGAGCACAGCCCGAGAGCTGCCGGATCACTGCCCCGGGAATTCAGCCGAGCAATGAGTTTTTAGCCAAACGCTACACCCGAACGATTAAAGAGAATGTGTAGCTGGGCTTCGAAGGTCATTACAATCAAGAACTATTTATGTAGGCACTTCTAGCTATTATGTAATTAGGAAACTCTCAGGAAAGGTCTGGATTCAGGATATACCTACGTACCTAGCGAAATGTGAATGGACTACATCGCTGCCCACCTAGCTAGAGGGGTAATGTAAAGCACGATAGTAGGCACATAAAAATGATAAATCGTTGTCTGGAATTGTCATTTTCCTTGTTGTTCGGAACAAAGGATAGAGACCGCACAGAGCCCTTCAATGATTCAGCCAATATCTAAGAGAGTGTCATATAGTATACGAGTAGGTACTTAAGTAGGTACAGTTAACGTACTCCGTGGTAGGTCCTTGTTTAAGCCTCTAAGAGATCTAAACTAAATAATTATAAACTTAGATAAAATTTATAATTATTTAGTTTAGATGCATTTTTACATTATTTATGTACTTCTTCTTAACGTGTCAATGGCATTTTAAAATTAAATAACCTAGAAATTGGCTACGAGTTTAGTGCCTTCATAAATGACTGAAATGAGCTATCCAAGGAACACGCCGGACGCGTTATTATTCAGTCATCACGACTAGACTTTCTATTATTTCCTATTCTAAATAAGAATAGTGTTTATCGCGGTATACACCAGTTGGTTATCAAAAAATCATAGAGGTTGGGCCTTCCAAGTAGAACCTCTACAGTACCGGCCAATCGCGGGAACGTAACAGCTGACGCACACAATATGGCCTCCCTATAATTTACGGACAGCCCTTATATTTATAGGCTACGTCCGAGGGATCTAAGCATCTTTTTGCGCTCAAGGCTGTGGTGCAATAAACTGCAAACTAACACCATTTCCCTATAGTTTAGGTTAGCATTCAGGGAAGCGGTTAGGAATGTTCCATGATGGTAGGAGGTCTAAATTCAAAAGTGGTAGATGAAAAACTGATCACACGTTTGATGACATTGATAGCCGGTAGAATTTTAAAGAGCAAAGCTTTATTTGTTGTGGTGTGTTATGAGAGCGGTTATTTGAGAGCCTGATTTCTGAAATGTTTTGAATCGCAAATAAATATAAATAGTCAATAGTACTCGTAACACAAAGAGTCTTATTGAAACTTTTTGGATTAACAATTTGGCCTGAAAGCACCTGGTACCGCTCCCGTACTCCACCGCCCCTGGTTACATGAACAGATTCGCCCTACATAGTCAGAACTCCCCAGACGGCATCCGCAGGCCGTGTCTAGTATTATACGCCATTAGTGCCGCTCAGACGCGCAAATGAAAGGCTTTCACTCAAACTCTGCAATTACTGGGCGATATGAATTACAATAATTAAACCGCATCCCGCTGATCTAAACTGTGCCTTATCTTTATGTGCTTTCGATATATTTTCGCGTGTGATATGCGTGTTAATGAAGCTCGCTAGTTTGGCAGGGCGGGGGCTGACCCCTCAGACTCCGACGCGAGGAACAAGTAAAGGGTGAATATTTTACAGTTTAAACGATTTGAAAGACAGGGACGCTGGACGGTCAGTGGTGGTAGGCAAGTCAAGCAAGGCAAGCATTGGCGGCGAACAGGGTCCCAGATATATCATTGAAAAATTATCAAATGAGAAATGGAAACGAAGCGCGCGTATATTAGCAGACAACGAGAAATAGTTTCGGTTAAACAATAATCTTCACAAGTTACATACTTCGCAAGCTATATTAGATTTAAGATCTTGAACATGGATGTATAGACAACTAGACTTCCATCATTATCACTTACCTACCGTAATCCGAAAGAGTTTTTCATCCTTTTTGCCTACACCGCCAAACTGCACAGAGGTACCACAAGCCCTCCCTGCGGACTGCGGAGCTCCTCCCGTGGCTCTCTCTGTAAAAGATGACGGATGTTCCGTGGAAGGTCGTCAGTTATTGCTCACTGTCAAAGTTTGTCGGATCGAGGTCACGGCTCGCGCCTCAGACGCCTTTGTTCACACTTGTAACAGAGCTAAGATATGGCTTTCTCGACGATATTGATGGGAATATATTCTTCGTGTTACAGGCTGAGGTTTGGCATCGATACATGAAATTAGCATTCATCCCGTTGTCTATGAATAAAAGTGCTTTAGCTTTGCACTTTCTTGTCTTTTTAGTAGAAACTAAACGAGAATCTATAGATATTTGTATTCCAAACCCGCAGAGCTAACCATGGCTCTCAGCCCAGGGTGCACCAGTAATCATTCAGGAAGGTGCTGATTGCTAATTAATCAATTAAGGTTAATTTGTTTTGTAGACTTAAGGCAAATATAGGTAACTATTAAACCTGGCGTAAAATATGGCGGTTTGACGCGATATTAAATCAAAGATATCGTTATTTAAACAGCCGAGTTTTTTTTAAAGTTAACTGACTCGCGGAACGAGACAGGGCAAAGAGTTACCGTTATAAAAACTAAAATAATTCTCGAAATTCCTCACTAATCATTATGATATTATGAACTAAAACTTGTTAGTGAATGCTTCTTACTAACCACAGATAATATAATACCTACTAACCAATCTTTTCCAAGAACTCATGCCACTGAAACGTTATGTCACAGGCTATGGGATGGCGAACCAATGGCACGCGTGCCATGAATGGCACGCGACACAATATTTTGGGCACGTCACCTATCACAAAAACTCATAATGCACTTATAACAGTTCAAGGAATTATCGGAAACACCCAAGTTCATTATGTACCCTGATGTGACGACAGTTGATAAACTGAACTTGTCTCAATTCGATTGGTTGGAAATGGAAGAATTTGAAATGCAGCTAGTTGATTTCCAGTCTAGTTCAATATGGATTCAAAAATTCATTGAAATAAGGAAAGAGTTGGAAGTATGAAACCGAAAGATTGACAAGTAATATAAGTAAAAATGCTAATGACAAAATTTTGGAAACATGGAATGCGTTACCAGACACATTTAACTGTTTGAAGAAGCTGGCTCGTACTATTCTAACAATACTTTCATCTACCTATGCCTGCGAGTGATTATTTTCAGAGATGAATAACATTAAAAACTTGTTTAGAAACCGTTTGACAGATGACTCTAACGCAGCATGCATTCTGCTAACAGTAACGTCTTACAACCCTAACATAAGTTACTTGTCATCTAATCTGCAACAACAGAAGTCATTCATTTTTTTTGTAGTACATAAAGAGTTTGAGTTATAAGTAGTATTAATTATTATTACTATATTATTGTGAGCTGGCCCTAACTTGCGATGCTATGTGATGGCACGTCTATGACCTCATTTAAAATTACTTTAGAAAAATGGCACGTTGATACATAAAGGTTCGCCAACCCTGCCTATGTTGTAACAACATAGCCTATGTTGTATAAGTATATAATTGGTATTTAATTATAATAATATGTTGCTGAAAGCTAATTAAATTATATTCCACGAAGCCACATGGATTTGATATGATCATAACTATAGTATAAGTGTGGAGTGTGTATGAGACGGATTCCTCAGTAGCAGTCTGGACAGTCCCACACAGCCCAGACGGCTGTGTGGGACTGTGCTCGGTTGATGAGATTAGGCTCGCCCTAGCTATATGGGACTTGTTTTTTGTTTGTTTGAATGCGCTATTCTCAGGAACTACTGGTTCTACTGGTCTCTACAATGGTCGTACAGATGTGTTAGTACGGACATACAAAGGTGCTATTCGTATAAATATGCTCTTTTAGCGTGACTGTAGAGCTCGAATCGTGTTTCAACGCGTCTGTATCTCTGAATTAGAGTTACATATCTATATTGGGTCTATAGTAACGATATTTTGGGGAAATTAACAATCTAATTGAAATTTTAACTTAGGAGTGATTGATGGATGAATTGGAAAATATAAACAACAGTAGTGTTGATTTTTCCTTTTATGCATGCAAAATACCAGTGCAAGTGCCACTGTATTGAATTTAGTTTATCTAAGACGGTTTAGTTTTGTAGGTAGTTTCCTTAGAATCCTGGGTGAGAAAGGGTGACGAGAATTCGGTTTTTGTATATATTTATTATATAAATAAATTATAAAAAATCATGAGAATTGTTTTGATTAAAACTCTAATGGCGTCTCGGTTACAACAGCCTTCACAGTTTACTAGAATTAGCATACCATTCTATCGATTTAGCCGCTAGTATCGACCATTGTAGACCTTTCAGTTCTATGATGGCGGTATTGACGCTCTATTGTACTCTTCTAGGTGTACATAGGTAATTAATATTTTTTGAGGAGTCTAAGGTTGTACAACGGACTACTGATAGTCCTTTGTACAACCTGTTTCTCTGCTGTAGATATAGAGTTACAAATATGCAATTTACCACCTAAAGCGCTGTAAAGGAAGCTTGTAACTCCATTTTAACACTTTTAACTGTTATAGCCCTCTACAAGACCTAGCGGTGTTTTAAAAGGTATTTATAACTCTGCTTTATATTAAATGCGCGTACAATTACTCTATAATTGATGGTTAAACGAACTTACCTTAAGTGATGTTCGACCATAATTATACGAGACGTCACATCCGAAAGATTTATATAATTCACTTTGTAGTCCACTTCCTAATGTACTAGGCATCGCACAATATTTAGAGCTAAAAAATAAAATATATTTAAAGAAAGTAAATTGACTACTCGACTTAATACCTTCCCCCACTATGTTACCTGCGCCCACGCCGCCATTACTCTTGTCATTATTTTCAGAGTGGAAGAGCCTATTTCGCGCCTTAATTTCAGGGACCTTGCAATCATAGGGTTCGGGTGGGTTATAAATCTTTCGGATGTGACGTCTCGTATAATTATGGTCGAACATCACTTAAGGTAAGTTCGTTTAACCATCAATTATACTACGACGTCACATCCTCAGATTTATATAATTCACTTTGTAGATGTTTAGAACCAGGAGTGAAATAGGTGAAGCATAAGATAGGAGCGCGGAGGAGGTAAAAAAAAAGAAACTCTTAGTTATGTTTCAAATCAACAATATTATTCATTTAGGATCATTATATTTTAAGGTGGTATAATTACGTATCTTCTAAGTAACATTGTTTAGCAAATCAATCACAAATAGCCATTGCAAAAACCTCATCATTGTCATTATTTACAAGTGGTCTGTCATAGAACTTTGCAAACGTTAAGGAATTCCCAGTCCAACCCGCTGATTTTTTAATAAGGTCTACAGATATGCCTTTTCTTTTGGCCGCAGAGGTAGACGCGTGGCGCGTACTATGCGCGGAAAATATGGTCGTATCTACCCCGCTTTCAGTAAGAACTACTTTAATCCAGCGGCTAATAGTCGAGGCACTCGCGTTGTGTATGGGTTTTTTAATAGTGAGTATGAGTCTATCGGTCTGTAAGGAATTTCTAAATTTCTTAGTGGCTTCTATATATGAAGATAAAGTTTTTCCGGGGCAAGTTTCTACTTTATGAGGGAAAAAAGGTATGGTTAGCCGAGGCATGGTTCGTCCGGGCGCTGAAGTTTTAGTAAGATCGGTAATAATTATTTCATATTTTGAATCGGTGGCTCTAACATTGCACAAGCGAATTAAAGATAGCGTCTGCACTCGTTGTCCAGTAGACAACGCAAGAAGAGCTACCAGCTTTTTTGTGAGTTTCTCAAATGGCAAGTCTTCGTTTGGATACCAGTTTGCGATATAATCCAGAACTAGATTTGGATCCCAAGTTGCCTGATATTTAGGGAACGTAGGGTTCTTTTTAAACACTCCTTTAAAGAACCGGGAAACGCGATCATCATTACTTATCTGTCTGCCCAATATTAGAGCCAACGCTGAACGAGTGGAATTAAGAGTGGAATAGCTAGCCCCCTCTTCAATTTCTAGTGTTAGAAACTTTAGTATTAGTGGTATATTTGTACTATAACAGCTAATATGATTAGTGGTGCAAAAATGCCACCACTTTTTATACGCACAGCTGTATTGCTTTAAAGAATTTTTGGCCAAAGACGCAATCATAATCTCTATAGTTTCAGGTGTTAAATCTTGTCTTGCATATGCTTCCCTGATAATAGGGATGACACCAGGGTAAGTCGTGTCCAGAGTGGGTGTCTGGTTCTGAAAGGAGACAGTAGCAGATTAGGGTCAGGTTCAAAGTAAACAAGGTCACTTTGCGACAATTTCAAAAAGAGTGGGTACCAAGGCTGGCTAGGCCAATGTGGTACTATTATTATTCCCGTGGCTTTATCGTTGATTATTTTCCGTAGACATCTTAAAATCAATGAAAACGGAGGAAACGAGTAAAAAAATAATGGACCCCAATCGACAGTGAATGCGTCGATGTTAAACGCTTCTGGGTCACGTTTCCATGAAATGTACCTGTCACACTTGGCATTAACTCTAGTAGCGAATAAGTCGATTTCAGGACAACCAAACGTATGAACGACTTTCTTAAAAGCGAACGGGGATAGACTCCATTCGGTATCGATATTGTTTCGCCTCGATTCCTCGTCTGCCTCAACGTTGTCTTTGGACTTTATATATGACGCAAATACATGTAATTGCCTTTTTTCGCACCATTGCCAGATCTCGCGAGCTGATTCATTTAAATTCAAAAATTGGACTCCGCCATATCTATTTATATAAGATATTGCTGTTGTATTATCGATGCGCAGCAATATCTCCTTGTTGCGTATTTGTTTAGCAAAGCACTTAAGTCCGTTAAAGGCGGCTTTCAATTCCAACACGTTTATGTGATAATGTATTTCTGTATTATTCCAGAACCCACTTGTTCTTTCACCATTACAAAATACGCCCCAGCCAGTTAGAGAAGCGTCCGAAAATATTTCCAATGCATAACGCCCATCGCGTATTAAATTTTTTGTACGCATAATGTTGTCCATCCACCAAACGAACTCTGTTTTAAGACTAATGGGTAACGTCATAGTTTTATCATAATCATTGTCAGCGTTTTTCAGCCGTAAGAGACCGCTGGACATACGGAACAAAGTATTCCGAGAAATTTAGCAAAATCTCTAATAGATATTTGTTTTTGTTTGGAAATATTTTCAATACACTTCTGAACTTTGACTCGTTTCTCCATTGGTAATTTTAAACAATAATCCCGCGAATGCAATTCGAAGCCAAGGAAAGTTTGGACTTGTTTCGGTTGTAATTTACTTTTGCCAAAATTGATGACGAAACCCAAACTTTCTAATAATGACTTCGTATTGTTAACACATCTAAGGCAGTCTTCATATTTATTGCCGATACAAATAATATCATCTAAGTAAATAGCTAGTATTAAGCCCATATGTCTTAGTGTGGCCACTACCGGCTTCATAAGTTTAGTGAAGATATACGGGGCTAGAGACAAGCCGAATGGTAAACATTGAAATTCAAAGATTTCCCCTTCGAACAAGAATCGTAAATACTTTTTACTAGTTTCATCGATTTTTATTAGAAAATACGCATCTTTAAGGTCTATTGTGGCCATATAGCAATTTTTTGTAATTAATTTTGTGACAGTGCGAATATCTTCCATTTTAAAATGTTGAGTAGTAATAAAATTATTTAAGTTCTTTAAATTAAGAATAAATCGAAATGAACCGTCATTTTTGTTAGCCAGAAATATTTTTGACAAAAACTGGTCAGGTACGGCGACACACTTGACGACAGCACCGGAAGACTGCAATCTAGATATCTCGACCTTTATGTCGTTTATTTCAGAATTACTAAGATTTTGATTTTTGGGTATAACTTTTTGTATGACTGGGCTTGTGAAAGCAATTTTTAAACCCCTCACGTAACTTAAAACGGTAGAATCGTCGGTTAAATTACACCATTTATCAAGAAAGAAGCTCAGTCTACCCGCATGGGGTATTGTTACCTGATTTAAGGTTTGTGTGTTTTGAAGTTGGTCTTCGATGACTGTGTCTGGCGATGTGCAGCTGGCGTTGGCCGTTTGTTCGTTTGAGCCTGGTAGCGAGGTCTCTGCCCACCCTGTCTGCGTGCCTGTTGACCTTGAGATCTGGGTGGGCCCCGCCAGTTTCCCTGCTGCGTGTATCTCCGGAATGTAGTTGCAGTGTCACTACGTTTAATCTGAAGCCCAGACCTTTCAGCAGTTTTAGACGCCTTTATTTTCTCGCCTAAATTGGATCCAAAAAGGTAAGTATCCCTTTTTACGTCGGTAATCAGCTGTGTGAACTTTTTATCGAGAGATGTAATCACCAGTTTCCTCCTAGTTTTAGTATTTTCATAATGCAGATCCAGCAGTATTTTATTAACGTCTGATATTTTCTTTAGGAGTTCTATTTTGTCTGTATCGCCATCAATAATGGAGCACGCCAGATTCGTTAAACCTGCAATTCCATAACCAAGGTGGTTTTGAGCCTTTTCTAGTAACTTGTCTCTGTTTTTTACAGAATCGCTTAGAACCGGGGTGATTTCTGGATTTAACAGAGGTGCTTTGGCAAGCTTGAAGTTTTCTGGTACAAGTGATTTTTCCAAACCTTCTTGCTTCTGCTCCCGCGTCAGGCCATCAACTAGGATGCACCCCCAACGTTTAGCAATCTCGTCAGGAATCGGCGGTCCAAAGACTTCGTCCTTTCCTTTTAATTCGCCGAGTGCTTCTAATATTTCCTGTGGGAGGGATTCCTGGGTAGTGGTAGCTATTGCCGTATCTTTACTTGTACTGGGACCTGGTTCTGAGAGCGGGGTTGGTACCCCGATTTGTGTTTCGTGTTCAATATCCCTATCCAATAGGGGGGACCTGTTTGCGTTTCCAAACGTGAAACCAGGAGCTACCGTGGACCGGATTTGTCCTGTTGGCACATCCGAATCGTCTGATTCTGAGGGGTCCACTCGCGCTTGTTCAAATGGCGGCGAGTCCCCTGTTGATAGTGGCCAAGGGTCAGAGTCTGTAAAGAACAACGCGGACGTTGTTTTTAAATTACACGAAACAATCGTATGCTGCATTTGCAGCTGTGTATTTTAAAGTCATTGGTTATAATCACGTTATAACACGAGACTGTATGGTTATCAGCCATGATCACGTCATGGAGAATAACAGTGTCACCTCATGAGCTACATGCCATAGTTATCTGTTGCGATCACATCGCTAAGAATAACCGGCAGGTAAGCAGGAATCTATCAGCCGCGATCGTGTCGCGGAGAATAGCATCCGAAAAAATATAAAGTAATATAGTTTGTGCTATACTGCATCATTAACGTATGTCTAAACGCTAACTTGGTACCTTGGGATAGAATACAAGCACGAAAGAAAAAAAGAAAAAACATAGTAACAATAATTCAATTGACGGTAGGTAGGTGTATAAATATGACAGTATGTTTTTTAAAACACCTGGTATCAACATTAAATTATTATGGTTGCATGAATCCTGCGTTACGATAATTAGGGATAATTCATAATTAGTGTAAACAAGTATGACTCACCTTCGCTCGTTTCCGAGAAGCGGTTAAGTTGTTTTTGTAACCGTTTTATTTTCTTTCGAATGCGCGATTCTTTATCCTCGTGTTTTCGTTTACCCATTATGGTAAACCAGAGTCACACTTTTCACTAACTTCACTAACTAACACAATAACACTTAGTTGTACATGAAAAAATAAAAAAATCCGATGTTGCGATGCCCGCACAAAGAAAGCGAATGACAAGAGTAATGGCGGCGTGGGCGCAGGTAACATAGTGGGGGAAGGTATTAAGTCGAGTAGTCAATTTACTTTCTTTAAATATATTTTATTTTTTAGCTCTAAATATTGTGCGATGCCTAGTACATTAGGAAGTGGACTACAAAGTGAATTATATAAATCTGAGGATGTGACGTCGTAGTATAATACACCTTTGTTTCTCCATTGGGATTATGTTCATCAGCAAAAGGGAATACTACTGAAGACAGTCTTTTAAACGACTATCAGATGTCAGTATCGTTCATCATGCTCGTTCAATGCGCTAATTCAAAGATATTTTGTGTTCAAATCTCACTTGTATTCATTTTCTAAAGTTTACTCTCAATCACTCTTGAGAAATTGCACGTATTTAGTCTCCATTGACGGGTCTGTTCGTAAGAATTAAAGGATAAAGGAATTAAGTCGTCAATGCAGTAAAAGTCTTCGTAGCGGAAACCCATTGTGCTACTACGAGAGAAGCGAGGGGGGCTTTGTTCAACTGACGAACAGTTGGTAACGGATACGCTGAGTTTTCTATGTTCTTGAAAGTAATACTATCTTCCAAAATCCTAGTTGAAATGTTTCATTACTTGAACACTAAAACTGGTTCTTAAAATGCAGTGTTACTCGTATGTTGTAGAGCTGCAAGTTTCACGTTAAGGTGTTGGTCCCGACTGTTGTTTGCAGATCTTTACCAGTCGTTGTGGGTAACCAGGAGCCGGTCTCTAGGCAGTTAGACTAGAGACCAACTCCCAGCACTATTGGAATATGGCCAGGAAAATTACGAAGCTGTAAGTTGCAAAAAGCTAGGCATCATCTACGGATTTCTGCAGAGAAATGGCGTTGATGTTGCGGTTTAGAAAATTATGTAATTACACGCACTAAGACATTTCAGTATCAATCACGTCTATCAGTAATCCCAGTCCATTTGCTATCATTTATTGAGGAGTTCCGTTGCCTATCTCCGAAGTTCTTCATCAGATCTTCACCAAATTGAAATGTGACGACTTTTAGAAAGTATTCTTCCAAAAACTCAATACTTTATTGCGTTCCATAATGTGTACCTACATGTAACAGATGGTATATTAAAATATCGAAACAATTATGGACTCTGTCGGGCACAGCAACGTAAAATTTTAATAGGAGAGGGGATGACTACCCAAATCACATCAAGTGTGCCTATAAAATTTGAAGAGTTCTCTCAATTTCTCCAGGATCCCATCATCAGATCCCGACTTGATGATTATGGCACCACCTGGGAAGTATACCCTTTCAAACAAAAAAAAGAATAATTCAAATCGCTCCAGCCATCTTCGAGTAATCGGGGAACATACATAAAAAATAAAAATAAAGGTTCCGACGATTTGAGAACCTCCTCCTTTTTGAAGTCGGTTAAAAACTCGCGTTTAGCTCCTGTAGTAGCCTCGATCTCGTGAACATTCATCAATTTGAACTCGTCTGTATGATATTGGAGCATGGTTACATAGAAGCGATATTTGGACGCATTGCTTTTGGATTATTTTGTGTTAGTTAGTAAACTTTTCCGTTTATAAGTTACTAGCTGACCCACGCAACTTCATGTGCGTCACATAAGAGAGAAAAACGAAAAGAAAAAAAACCCCCTTTTTGCAACATTTTTTAATCCTGCTCCGCTCCTAATAGTCGTAGCGTGATGTCATGTAGCCTAAAGCTTTCTAAGGACTACCCAACACAAAAAGAATTTTTCAATCAATTTGAACCAGGAGTTCCTGAGATTAGCGCGTTCAACCAAACAAACAAACAAACTCTTCTGCTTTATAATATTAGTGTAGATATCGTATATTTTTCTTTTATACATAGAACATTATGGACCACGACACATGACATGACTTATACTTCCTTCGGAGATCTTGGCATAGTATTAGTACAATACCTATTTTTTATACTTACCCAGTTTCTATACCATAAGGATGGCTTATGAACTCTTTACAATTGGCTGGGCTCTTAAAAAAAATGAGTTTCGCTCCAAAATTCATATTATTAACGCCATCTGGCAACCGCAGCTAAAGTTTTAATGACCCTACAGTCATAGATGTCGCTACTGTAATTTAATTTCAAAATTCAAATGCAAAGCGAATAATTTTAATGCAAGAGTGAATTAAAAGTGAGCATTAGGTCTCATTATTGTCGTCTGGGATCGCCGACGGCTCCGCTGTACTCTGAGCTACTCGTAGTGCTCTCATCTCATCTGTCCAGACTCCGACAACGCGGTTGTTTTGTCTCATTGTTATTAAATTAAGTCTTAGTTTGTACCTGAGCATTGTCGGAGGGTAGCTAAGCTTATCATTCGTTTTTCTTCAGTCTGCGTCCGCTGAAACTTAATGAATTGAATTCGTTTCTTGGAGAAAGATATTATTCATTGTTTTGTTTAAGAATTCCTGTATCTGTTTATGTTCCAGTACGGTTAGCCCTGAATACTAAGTGTTTGTTTACATTATAGTTCAAGTCGACGGTTGACTCTTCTCTCGGCATAGTAATATTTTGTGCAAATAGGGATGCGTTGGTCAACATCCATATCTAATAATGGACATTATTTGCACTTGAGCGATTACTTTTTCATGAAAAGAAAAATAAAAACTCATTTGAAAACAATACTTCTATTAGCGATACCATTGGATAAGTTTGACTTTATTTAATTTGATACAGCTTTATACATTTTTATGATGTGACTTAAAATGCTCAAAAATCATGGATATTAATAATCGTGTTTTTTTTAAACGATCATGCAATTTTGCATATCTTATTATGACATATAAATTACGTGCAGCCTGTGGTGGAGGCGAGATGTTGGCTCAACGCATCGGCTGAAGTGTTATTGTGTCAGCTGTATAATCACACATCTGATTTTCAGCCCAAAATGAAATATGTATTTGTAATAATTTACTATGATATTTAACCAATATTTTCGTGAAAACAAAGTTATTGAGTGAAAATATTAAACCGTAATTCAAATCTGGTAATGTTTTTGTTAGTTACTTAATATTTATCACCTTTGGTAATAACTTTATTCGACTTTGGTACAATCAGCTTAACACATTGACATCGATTTCGAATTGAATAAAAATGAAACCACACTTTGCAGTTTTAACGCTTCATTTAATTAGCAAGCTAATTTATGTCTTTAGTTATCATCTGCCTAGCCTTTTCCCAAATATGTTGGGATCTGCAGCTTCCAGTCTAACCGGATGCAGCTGAATACCAGTACTTTACATGGAGCGTTTAGCGACTGTTTTGAATTATTTAATAACACTCTTTTTTTTGGGCAGTTGTGTAAAAAAACTAACTCTTTATCGGGACTTCTGAGCATCGGCAAATAGAATCTCCGAAAATCATAGGTCATAGTTAAACGTTCCTGAAGGATATAAAAAATAAATAAATAATAGATTTGCCTTGAAATGCATGATTGCATCAACATCCTCTGTCACTTTGTCCCATCGCTAACATATTTGAATTATAATATTGACACTCTTTGACAACATAATACATACTTAGCTAACGCTAGCTAGTGAGTCACGCGGCTCTAACACGCTAATCTGTACAAATCCGCGTCTCCTATAACATAACGGCTGATCACTTCCTATTGGCGCTGTCTTGTACCGGTAATTGACACGTCACGCCGCCCCCCTCACAGTCCGACACTCCTTTTTATTAATAGAACCATTGTTTAATAATAGTATATTTTATAACGAGGGACTAAACGAAGCCATAATATACCCGCGGTGGTTTGACTCCCGAGCTTGCGAAGGAGTTCATGAAAGCGAGGGTATATTAAGTTGGCGTTTAGTCTCGAGGTGCAAACTGTACTTTTTACTTCGAGTGCGAGAAAAATAGTCATTTAACCCTTATTCAAATATAGGGAAACTATTTCCCACCCGGCAATGTTCTACATTTTGGTATTTTATAAATAATCGAAAATCGTTACTTGAAATTATTTCGATCCATCAAAAAATAAACCATATATTTTTTATTTTTCTGGCAACACTTTCTTCCTAAATGTCACATGCATAAACGTCAAAATCAGATCAATCTTCGAGGTTCGTTTTTTCCGCCAATTTAGCTCTAAATTAGATTTTTTGTGAAGTGTTTTTCGTCTGACGAGCAGAAACATTCTTGTAAGTATACAACTGTCCTTATTTCTGCAAGTAGACTATATTTCTGATATAATGATGGTATAAACAGTGTATAAAAATAAAACTTAGTGCTAGTTTTGCATGTCTAAACTATGTGGGAAATATCTTCCCTATATCCATTTCCGTATCTACTAAGTGGGAAACTAATTACCTATATCCCTTTCGCGTTCATTGTTTTATCAATATATATAAAATATTGATTTTATGTTTTTGTTCATAATTGTTATTTTAAAATAAAAAAAAGAATTAAAATTATTGTTATTTTTGGGAACGTAAGAATTTCAAAATGTCTCGCATGCAATCTAAAATTAAAAGAAAGAAGACAATTAATGAGAAAAAGAGTGAACAAGAGTGCTTTAAAAATTTTCATCTGATTGAAGTTCGCCATGTAACCAATATATGAGGCTCCTGTAAATTACTTCTAATTTCTATGACTTTGTCTTTTTTCTTTAATATTTATGTACATGCAAAAACCAAGTAAAGTCAAATGAAACAACTAGTCATGTAGCACAACTAGGCATTGCAGTAAAGGATACAGGGAAATAATTTCCCACCATTAAAACAAAATATATCCTAACCAAATATAGGGAAATATATTCCCACTGAAAAAAAACATATATACTGTTTTTTTTTATATATAATTTAAAATACATTAAAACTACTTCTAAATGTAAGCTAAATCCATTTTAACATCTTTGATAAGTCTTGCACAGCGCTGCATTTGTTTAAGGGTTAAAACCAATTCTGAATTCTGAACTGAGCGGTGTTTTTTGGGTTCCGTTGTGAAATGGCAAAAAACGGAACTCTTTAAAATCGCCATGTCTGTCTGTCTATCTGTCTGTCCGTCCGTATGTCACAGCCACTTTTTTCCAAAACTATTAGAACTATGCTGTTGAAACTTGGTAAGTAGATATGTATTCTGTGAACCGCATTAATATTTTCGCACAAAAATAGAAGAAAAAAAAACTAGTTTTGGGGTTTCCCATACTTAGAACTGACACTCAATTATTTTTTTCATCAATCCCATACTTGTGGGTATATATGGATAGGTCTTCAAAATGAAATTGAGGTTTCTAATGTGTTTTTTTACAAACTGAATAGTTTGTGCGAGAGACACTACCAAGGTGGTAAAATGTGCTCCCCCCTGTAACTTTTAAAATAAGAGAATGATTAAACTAAAAAAAAAATGCATGATGTACATTACCATTTAAACTTCCACCGAAAATTGGTTTGAACGAGATTGAAACAATATTTTTTTAATTTAAATACATTTTTATTAAAACTTCGATCAAAATTACAACAAACTACAGGAACTTTAAAATTATGTTCCTGCTGCTACGGAACCTTTCATGGGCGAGTCCGACTCACACTTATGGTAAGTACTTGAGTAGCATAATTAAGTTTAGCAGAATCAGCATATTATAACACGCTCGGCAGAGGACTGCTGGAATATACGCCTCTTCTTCAGTGAGAGAAGGAGGGCCATATGTAATGCGAATAGGTGGAAGTGAGACGTGTGTAGATGCTATCACCGCTTCCTCACCATACACATTAGTCCTGCCTGCTATAGTGCAATATAGCAATAAGTAGTGGTGGCTAATCTTAATTCCACCTAGGTAAGTGTTTCCTCTGTTCCCGCGCGCCGTACGCCTAATATTAGGATACTACTCGTGATGGTAATTGTTAGTTTTATTGCAAAGTAAGCGCTTGGAGCGGCCATTGTTGGAGGCTGTTTGTTGACTTGAGGGTTATGTGTTCAGCGCCAAATAAGCGTTTCATTCTCACACATAAGTAGTCAAGTGCTACTTTCATATGGCTTATGTCGGTATTATTTTTTATTTAAAGAGGAAAGGAATATTATTTTGTTGTAACTAATTGGGAAAATATTGCAAAGTGTTGAAGCATAACATAACCTTGCTTTACCGATAGCGTTGGGTTTTGAGGTTTTTAAAAATATTAAAGCTGTTTGTTTTTCGCATATAGTTTCCGGACCATTTGTCCAACCTACTATATAAATTTGTGTCATTTTAGTTACTTGCCTATGGAGACATTTTTGCGATTTGTTTTTTCGACCACTAACAGATGAAAAGAAAATTATAGTTGAAAATTTTACTTTAATTACAATAACGAAGTAGTAACTGATATACATAGGCATTTTATGTCGTCTCTGTCCACGGGGAATCCTTACAAGTATATTTAACCAGAACCTAACACGTCACCCAACTAGCTCATAAAGAATATTACAATCTGTGAACCTAATTCACAGATTGTAATATGTTACGCATTTTAGAATACTGATATATTATGTTGTCCAAAATATTTTGTGCCGAATTCATCCACGATACTTGTAGACATTTTAATTGATTTTATTGCAAAACCCTGTAAAATCCACAAAAGAATATTTAAAATACTTAAACAACTTAAAAATGAGTGGCCTAATTTCGCACAAATTTATTTGATAAGCTTATCTAAGTAATCTGTGAAAGAAAATACATAAGTTTCATAAATGGCTTTTTTTTGCACTGGACGAAAATAACACAAACTGGGTTTGCACACTCCGCACGCTATTCTACCAAAATTATTTTACACTTTGAATCTATTTTGTCAGTTTTGATTTGACTAAAAATAATCAACCACAAATCATCAAATTACTGAAAATGCAATAGTCAGATGTGACACAAAGGGCACGCCACGATAGTGGCGGTAAGTCCCCTCTTTGAGGAGTGGCTGGAGAGGCGCCACGGCGTCCTCACCTTCCGCCTGACGCAGGTCCTCACCGGACACGGATGTTTCGGGAGGTACCTGCACCGAATCGGGCGGGAGGAATCGCCCGGGTGTCTCCACTGCGAGGATCGACCGGAGGACACGGTGGAGCACACGGTGGAAGTCTGCCCTGCGTGGGCGGAGCTCCGCCGTGTCCTCGTGGCGGCGATCGGCGGCGGCGACCTCTCGCGTCCGGCCCTGGTTCAATCCATGGTCCGGAGCGAGACGGAATGGGAAGCCGTCGCCTCCTTCTGCGAAGCAGTCATGCTAGCGAAGGAGGTGGCGGAACGAGAGAGGGAGAGATCCTCTCTTCCCGGCCGCCGCGGGAGACGCAACGGGCGTCGGGGGCCACGTGGTGGCTACCGGCCACCGTAGATGCGGGCCTGTGGACGGTTGGCTATGGGCTAGCTAGCCGTCCGGCCGTCTAACGACGACGACAGGCCGTGTCGACGGCGCGTTCGTGTTCCACGCGCGCCTCAAAGAGATGTCAGCAAAAAGAGAGGGGCCCACAACGGCCGAAGCCTGCCGGGGTTGCGGGCCTGTTCGAAAGAGATACCGCGGCCCCGGAACGTAAAAGGCGAGGAAGGAACATGGATGGTTTTTAGTCAGTAAGAGTCTGACACTCCCTCCCGCTCCGCCCAGAGTGGGGGGGGTCATTTGATGATTTCCCATCCTTAAAAAAAAAAAAAAAAAAAAAGATGTGACACAAAACGCAATAATAAGCTTCATATGTACGACTGTATCCCCAGGCAAGAAACAAACAACTTTAGAATTTTTGAATCTTATGGCATCAAAATAGCCCAGCTCTATCGGACTAATAAGAGTAACTAAAGAAAAGGGTTATTTTATAAATACTGGAGACTTTAGACATCATGGTAAGACAGGTGGTATTGGTAAACAAACCGCAGATATGTAGAACAGAGACCATCAGTAGTAGAACATTTCAATTGTTAATAAACTTCGAATCACTTTTTTCCTTCTACACTTTACAACAAAAATGAAAGGAAAAAGAAATGACTAGTAAAACCAGTTAGAAGTAAAGAAAACTGTAATGCCTGTGGGTAAGTCGGTGATCCGTCCCCGTTCACTGCAGTTACCCGTGGTTAGCGTGGAGTTCTGTTGAGAACACGACGCGCGACGTTCGTAATAATACAGGCGACCAGCTTTTGTTAATGTTTTGCTAACAGAAGCACGTTTCTTGTAAAAATAAACCGAGCATTGTTTTAGTAAATGCAATTGTTTATTATTGTATCGTATTAGTTTCACTGAGCTGAGGGCCGATACTACCAGCGGCTTTAAAAGCATTATTATCACTGCAGCGAGATTCAATAAAAAGTTTAAGTCAATCGACTTAAACTTTTCAGCATCTTAAGATGCCCTTTTCTTTAGGATGGAAAATTATCAAATAACTTCTCCCACTCTGGGCGGAGCGGGAGTGTCAGAGTTTTACTGACTAAAACCCATCCATGTTCCTTCCTCGCCCTTTATGTTCCGGGGCCGCGGTATCTCTTTCGAACAGGCCAGGCAAGATTCCCTAACGTAGCCTTAGGGACTATCTTATGGAAATATAAGTGATCATTATCTATGGCCTGACCTTTATCAACTGATGGCATCGGCTTCTAATGATACGGATGCTGTTGAAAACCTGTATTTGATATGAAGCGACTGCCATCTAATCTTCACAACATGTCAGTGAGTAATACCATACCCCTCGCTCGGGAAGACTGGTTGTCAGCAACCATGTTGGGGTCAGCTTCCAGTCTAACCAGATGCAGCTGAATGACAGTATTTTACAGGGAGCGACTACCTATCTGACCTTCACAACCTAATTAGTACTGGGTAATACGATACTCCTTGGTAAGACTGGTTGTCAGGCTTTTTGGGCCTTCTTACTAAAAACGATAGAATATAACAAAACGGAACATAGACAAAAAAAAGGAGGTCATTATAAGTTTCCACATAAACAGGGTTACTGGTTATGTCAACCTAGATCCGTTATGGGGTTGTAGTGTGCGTTATTTCAGACTGATTTGACTATAAAAACCGTATACTCTAAACTGAACCGTTCAGCATTTTTCTTTTAAACCACTGCCATCTCACAACTGTACTGTACCGACAACAACAACAGTCTTCTAACAATAATGGCAAATGTCCGGCAATCAAACCAAGTGGCAGGAACTTCGGTAACGTTCGGCAATGTCCGTAACGTCGCTACCCTTGCCGGCTCAAGCTCGGCAGCAGGGACTCGTGATAACACTGCAGCTACTGCTTAGATAACAATCATGACTGCCACCTGCGCTTTCGCGAAAAATCGTGTGTGTTATATATTGAGAATATTCTCCAAACTTTCTCGAGAAGTTCTCATTGTTCTACACAGAGTTGTTCCATTCTAACGATTAATATTAATATTTTTTTTGGCAGGAATGACACTTATTTATTTAAATATGAGCCAATGTGTCCCATTGCAAGCCCGAGGCCTCCTTTTGCTCTGTATACTTTTAACACTTACTGTATACTTTTCAAAAGTCGAATTTTTACGTTTTTATTTTCATTATATTTTATCGAAGAGTTGCTGTTATTTGACAGTTTGCCAAGTTGAGAGCATAATAATAGTAATGAGTTAGGTTTCGCATTTGAACTGATATTATGTACATATTATTTGTATCCATGATGTTGCTGCATTTAGATATTCTTGTTTAGCTTTTAGAACATTGATCATACATAAGCAAGCTTCAGCTCTCCGCTACAGTTGAATAAAAGCTTTGATTTCAATTCTATTTTGGTCGTCCCAAACAAACTGTGTCCTAAGCCCGAGGCGTAGTATTTATTCTATTATCCGCTCCGAGGTTTGTATATAATTCCTTGAAAATAAAGCATTATCTCCGTACTGTGGGGATAGCCGCGAGTTGTTTATGTAATTCTCATTAATATTGCTCTTAGGATTGTTAGGGCTTTTCCTGTCGTCGGCAGAGCACATTGCCGCAGTCATTGTCGTACATACTGGGCCCGCGTGGTGTGTCAAAGTTAACCTTTGTAGTTTGACTGGTATGATACCAACAATAAGTCAAGTACACTACAACCGTACCTACTAAACAGTATAAGCAATGCTCAGCTCATACTTTCCCGGTTTATAAAATGCACAACAACAATCTCCCGCTCCCCCGGCCCCCGCCTCCGGCCCCCATCACTGCACACGTTTCTAAAGCAGGATTTCCTCATGAGAGTAATGTTTTCATAAAGCCCGCACTCGATTCGGTATTAGCCGATCGATTTCGGAAGTCGCGTCTTATCTGATGCGGGGAAGTAAGCACGGCCTTCCCATCTCCGCCGGGTGCTCAATATGTGAGGAGAATATGACATACGCAGAAGGTTTTAGTTTTCAAAGAACATAGATTATTTTTTAATCTATTAAAAGGACGAATTTTATTTGCAAAGGCACAGTATGAGCAGTATGATCCCATGAATTTTAATCGACTTCAAGAAGAAGGAGGTTCTGAATTCGTCGGAACCTTCTTTTTAAGTATGTTCCCCGATTACTCGAATATGGCTGGACCGATTTGTTTTTTTTTGTTTTGTTTGAAAGGGTATACTTCCCAAGAGGTCCCATGATCATCAAGTCAGGATCTGATGATGGGATCCTGGAGAACTAGAGGGAACACTTCAAATTTTAGAGGCACACTCAAAGCGATTTGGGCAGGTTTTAGAAGAGTACTTTCTCGGCGTGGATTTTAATTTGGTGAAGATCTGATGAAGAATTTCGGAGAGAGGCAACGGACCTCCTCAATAAATGATAGCAAATGCACTGGTGTGCTGAAATCTCATATCTGTCTATTGTTTACACCAGTTCATGACCTAAAATAACGCCGGTACGCTGTGTAGGGGTAAGCACATGTGAACTACTAAAAAGTGAAAAATAAATTATTTTTTACAAAAAATAAAACCGACTTCAGAGAAAACAAAAAAGCCTTCATCAGATCTTCATCAAATTGAAAAGGGATCCCATTTCAATTTGATGAAGATGATTTCGAGAAAGTACACTTCCTAAAATTACCCAAATCGCTTCTAGTGTGCCTATAAAATGTGAAGAGTTCTCTCTATTTCTCCAGAATCCCATCATCAGATCCTGATTTGATGATTATGAGACCACACGAGAAGCACCAGCTTTCAAATAAAAAAGAACCATCAAAATCAGTTTACCCAGTCGAAAGTTCTGAGTCAACAAACACAAAAATATATATATATATACAGACGAATTGATAACCTCCTCTTTTTGGAAGTCGGTTGAAGAATAAGATTTCAAAAAGACCAAAGATTCTAAGTCTCAATACTTATATGTATAAAGTTTTTAAAAGTATTTCTGGTCTCAGACCACAGTCATCATTTCCTTTAAATTGCCATTTTCCACATCAAAAGCAAAATATTAGTATCGTCATTATATGGAGTTGCTCTTCTGCATACACTTGCATAATTAACTGTACTGGTACAGTTGTGAAGGTAAATGCGACTGCTTCCGGTTTGACTGGAAGCTGACCCCAAAATAATAGGGAAAAAGCAGTCTGATAACTCTTTTAACTCAAATCAAGAGTTTTATAGAATTCATCATCATCATCTGCCTAGCCTTTTCCCAACTATGTTGGGGTCGGCTTCAAGTCAAACCGGGTGCAGCTGAATACCAGTACACATTGTCAACACTTGAAATATAGCTGTTTAGCTAAATCGTGCATTTGTAACAAAAACGGCCGTTTATGTTTTGAATGCACGATTTAGCTAAACAGCTATATTTCAAGTGTTGATAAGGTGTTATAAAATTACGTTATTGCCTTTTCTACAGTAATAATAGACCACATTTTGTATTTTTGATTCTATTTACGAGTTATGACATTTTTTCGATTGGCGGCGCTAGTGGACTGTAAGAGGGCTCTTAACTACGTTTAAAATCTTACAGTGCAGCTTTCACAAAAATATAAAGGGTGTAAAACACCTCTTTACGAAGCCAAAAGGCACTTGTTCTCCCTATCATTGCGATATTTTTTTTGTTCTACACCATACCTGGGAACCTTCTAGTTACGGAGATTTGAGGGGTCTAAGTTGCAACTTTTTGACAAGTTTTTTTTGTAAGATTTTGACTTTTAACACCTCCACGGCCCCCGTACTATTCAATCCATCCATCAGCACAATGTTTTAAGTGCTTTACATTGAGTTCTTCCACAAAACATGATGGTTTACACCCTATACAGTTACAAATACAAAAAGTAAAAATCGGTTAGGGATCGAACCTGCGATCAGTGGTTCACGGGCGGCCTTGAATCTATTAGGATATCTTTTCCACTGACAGTTTGACTAAAATAGCTATTGACATGGATACGTTAAAACAATTGCCGGCACTGCGGCAGGTTTTCCTAACATTTCCTTATGAATGCGGCTTATATCATAAGTAGGGCAAGCGTGTGATCTCAGGGCGCCAACGATGCACAAAATGGCCACTGAAACATATTGTTATGTTATGTGAAGCGCACTAAAAAGCAGATTGGTACATTACACTTTTACCTGTAGTCGGGATTCAGACGAATTGGGAAATGAGAGTTTTCATGCAAGCTGCTTATGTAGGTACCTAATATTTGACTGCTCCAGTGATTTTGTTAAAGGTAACTAAGTATAAGTAACGGGTAAAACACTTAACGAAGCCGAGAGGTAGTTGTTCTTCCCGTCACTGCGATATTACTTCATTCAGCACCTTATAGTTACGGAGATATTGATGGTCAAAGTTCCAAAATTTCACTTGTTTAAAAAAATGTAGTTTATATGTTACTACTTCACCTTAAATACTTCAAGGGTCCCCGTTCTATTAAATACCGCCAGGGTCCCCGTTCTGTTAAATACCTCCAGGGTCCCCCGTTCTATTAAATACCTCCAGGGTCCTCGTTCTGTTAAATACCTCCAGGGTCCCCGTTCTGTTAAATACCTCCAGGGTCCCCGTTCTATTAAATACCTGCAGGGTTCTCGTTCTGTTAAATACCTCCATGGCCCCGGTTCTATTGAATACCTCCAGTGTCCCCGTTCTATTAAATACCTCCAGGGCCCGCCCCCGTTCAATTAAATGCATCCATCAGTACAATGTATTGAGTCCGTTCGTTGAGCACTACCGTCATCGTGATTTGTCACACCAAAAAAGTCGTTTCCTAGCAATTATTTTGTTACAATCAGTTTAACCTTCAGAGCGCTTGGTTAGCTGTGCTATTGCTGTTTATTTCTCATCAAACACGTGTCACGGTGTAGGAATTATTAAAAAAAATGCGAAAGAAATAAAAGGCCCGCCCTAATGTAAAACATGCACAAAAACCACATAACTTCTAATACCGAACACGTAACAGAAATAACATGTCGCCAAAATGAAATAATAAGAAACGGCGGAACGATGGCAACATTACAAAAGTTTATTTATGTCAGCGCCATGAAAACCTATAAAGAGTCGCCGGCGGGGCGAGGGCAGGCAGGGGGCAGGAGGGGGGGGGGCAGGGCTGAGCCAGCCCGGTCGTGCCAACACAAAAAACCTTTTAGCCGATACATAAGCACACCCAAGTCTACGCTAAAATACACCGGTTCCCTAGGTTTTTTGCGCGAAAGCTGTTGGGGCGAGCCTATAAAGTTACGATTGTGTTTGATGGCAAATCCTGCAGTATTAGCAGCTTTGAGGAGGTCCGTCTGCTCGGGACGGCATTAGTTGATGTGCGCAATGAGCCGTTGTACCGGCCGTAATGCTGGGCAAAAGAGGGCTGGACCGAATCATGAGCAGGCTCATGTAGCTCATGTAGGTAAGGATTTCTGTTACTACTGTGGTGTTCAGTTTGATACTACAGTGACGTACGCTTTTAGAAAATTGGATGTTTGTTTCTAGTTACGTCGTAGTGACTTCATGAATTAGGATCTAAGGCAAGATGTTACTCTTACTAGGCAGTCTAGAGCCACATAATGTAGCTACGTAGCGTAGCCTAAGCTAGGTGGCTAGGTACTCTAGGTCTAGTTAAGCCCGTCTAACTGTCTCAGAGCGCCAGTTTTGCGGGTCCACAGCTTTGCCTCTGGCAGACATGGCCTGCCCAGTCCCATTTCAGTTTTGCGGCTTCTTGAGCTACGTCAGCAATTTGAGTTCTGAAGCGCAGTGTGGTGTTCCTTATTCGGTCAATAAGCTTAACGTTAAGTATGCTGCGCTCCATTGCCCGTTGGCAAACCTTGAGTTTGGACTTCTGGATGTTAGCCAAATACCAAGTCTGTGCACCATATGTCAATATGGGGAGAATACACATGTCCATCAGCTATCGATTTAAGGGGATGGGTAAATCGCCCTTGAATAGCCCTTTCATGGACCAGTAGCCAGCCGTCTTCCGGGCGTTTGCCGTGGATCTTGCACCTTCTTTGTCTTGCCTCGCCTAGAAGGAGACTACTTGGCCCAAGTAAATGCCATGCATGTTTTTTTCTAAACTATTATAATTGTCAGCTTCCAGTCCAGATACAAATTTAGTAATAACTTCCTGCTCCCCATAACGTCCTACATGGCTGGTTTTACGGTTGGTATCAGCCACCTAACAATTATTTATTGATATTACTACAATAACCTTTTTTCCTTATCCGACTTTACTGAATCGTGAGAAATCATAAGTGGCTTATACCCTGTAACATTATATCTACTTACTATATATTATTCTGACTTTCTTATTCTTATTCTTATTCTTATTCTTTATTGCACACAAAAAAAAAACATCAAATATACATGTAACTTGCAATAATATAGCTGACTTTCTTTATAATGTCTTTATTTTGTTTAACATGGGGCTACTGACCACAATCTCATGATAGTTCTGTGAAGATGGTGTTCCTTTGTATCACAGGGCACCGAACGGAAATTGGAAGTACTTATGTGATTTCCATCGGAGTGTAATTGCACTTTTCTCAATCGTTACGACTATTTGTGGTGGATCAAAGTTCGTTTGATAAACTTTTAGAATAAAGTTATAATCAGCTTGCACTACAAAGTGGTTGTTACGGCAGCCCCTGCGGGCCGAATAGTGTGAAATGAGTAGTTTCGATTAATTTACAATAAATATTCATTATTTGGTTAAATATTACAGTCAACCGAGATTGTTCATTTCGTTTGAAGGTACTGACTGTTCAGAATTTACTTTGTCACAGTAAATGTGAAGATATAAACTTGTAAGATAGAAAAATAGGTTTTTAAATTGTACAATGTATGGATCGTTTATTCATTTCTGTACATATTGTTTTATATTTTTAAATATTCAAATATAACACTATATAAAAAAACATTTGAAATATAAAAAAATAGTAGCCCACTAGCACTGGGAACAGGGTCCGATCTGCCGGTGGTCAGGGCTCTTGAGAGGGGAACTTCCTAACAATACGCGCCGTGTCCAGAAGTACTGCTTTCTGAATCAAGCTCTAGATCCAGCTGCTAAGTGGGAGCCTCTTAAGATGTTGGTCGAGGCTCTTGGTGATTAAGCCATTGGCTGATACGACTATCGGCACAATGACTGCTGTACTTACACATTTCACATGTCCACAACCTCCCGGGCAAGATCTAGAAATTTAAATTTACAATGTATATGGTTACGTTTCTATTAATAGTATTTAAATAAAAAATTCTAACCTTTTTTAATAAGCTCAAAGTTTTTAAGCGATCTATAATCTAAAGTACTACTTACATCCTGATGACTGAAGAATCCTGTCTCAGTCAATTTAAGATGAAATACACATTAAAACATTTTAGTTACGTGCGATTTGAGTGTACACATATAACATCTAATACTAGGTACAGAACTGATACACTATTTTCCCTGTATGTAACCTTCTCCACAGAGTCATTGTAAACTGTCCTAGGTACCTCTAACATAAGTTTTATTTTTAAAACAAAGGAAACTCTCGCTCATATTGTACGAAGTTTAGAAGTTCTTAGAGCATTTTGAAGCCATTCCTTTCACGATGTGCAAGATTTATAACTACGTTTATCTAACTTCAGCCAACAGTTTATTACTCGACTATTTATTTATGCGGTGAGGTAGTGGATGGGTAACTAACTTAAAGAGGTGGAGAATAGTCTCTGTTTTTACATAAAGATTTAAATTGATGCTCTCTGTACCGGGTCAAAAACTCATTTGTAAATATCGTCCATGTGGGATGTGTGAGGAAATTCTTCTCAGTGGAAATACTTTTGGTGAGTAAGGTGAGGGCGCAGCTAACGCCTTATATTGACATAATCTTTATTTATCTAAGCCTGACATTCTAAATTTCTAGTGCACTTCCAACAAGTACTCATTTTTTACTGAGGCGAACATTAGCCACGAACATTTGATACTAATCGATGAAATCGTCTATTACAAGGAAAAATAAAGGCAATACATTTTGCTCGCTTCCTTCACGGGTACGAACAGGCGTGTTGACCCCTTGTCCTGGTACATTAGCACGTGGCTACGGGTCACAGTATGTTGGGCACTGCGAGCCGGCACGATTGAGTTTGTCAAGCGACCTTATTGCTCGAGCTCGATTATTTATAGTGGTGGAACATTATTAGAGGGTTCCATCGAAGTGAGCTCATATATCTATGAGTTTTATCGCTTTAATGCATACACAAGTGGGCGGGAGCTTTGCGATTAATCGATGTAACTGTCTTTATTTGTGACTTCGTTTGGGACTTACCTTGTACCTGTTACTGTAACAGTTAGCTTACGTTGGAACATTTCTTTCGATCGTAGACTTCTGACCGTTGCGCGTTGGTTTAGCTTATTACCTTGCCAACAGTAAAAATCATCCCATCCCTTTTGAAGAAGTAATTATAACAGCACAATAAAATTTATTAAGACGAGCTCATTTCCGGTCTCTACTGATTTCGAAGTAGGGTCACTTTTTCGACACCCAAGCTTGAAAATTAGATTACAATCAAAAACTCTTAATTGTGCAATAACGGCCTCTCTTGAATGACGGCTCTCTTCCGAAGGATTGCTTCTACCACCAACCAACTGAACAACTATGAATTCAAACACATTCAAAATTTGTATGAAGCTTTTAGTAAAATTGTAATATGACTTTGGAACAGTTCTAGCCTTTACATGCAGTCAAAGTATACGACGTCAGAACATACCTCTCCTCCTCTAGCCTACATTTGCCGATACTATCCGCTTCTCTCACTTAAGGTACCAGGGCCAGATAAATTGAGGGGCAGTATGCGAGCCACGTTCTGCTAACGTGCAGATTGTCCCTGTTCAAATCAGTACCCATGCTCCTAATTGCCTCCTCTCCTGGTACTGTACTGCATAGTCTAAAATAGAATAACCTTTTGTATAAAACACGCGCAGAAAAGCTGGAAAAATGTTGTAGCTTTCTTCTTACTTTCTAGTGTGTCCCACTAGCATGTATCGATTGTACCAAAGAGTTTATTGTTAAACTGTTACACAGTTCTGAACCTTTATGCAGATACTACAGCCACTCACTAGAGAAAATATAATCTTGTCTGTACCGCCGCTACAAAGACGTCTCGCTCAGTGCACAAGGAGCCGAAACCTCAGAACTACAGAGCGTGCAAATTGTATCAAAGACGATGCACGACTCCAATTACAATTCACCCTGGGAATGCTGCCGGAGACTGTGAAGACATGTGGGCCAAATAGCGATCATTGGGTTAGCACTGAGGCACTGTTCGAGAAATTGTGGATTTAATGTAATTTTATTACTTGAAAGGTCGCATGCAAAGCACAGAAGTTTTTGGTACTTAGTGAAGTTCTAACGAATTGATTATACTTATGTGAAAATTTATATCCTACGTTTCCACTGCATCTAGAATTTTACGTTTTCTTTTTATTCGGTCATTATGTAATTAGAAATTCTGAACTTTCGCGGTTCACTCTTTTTGACAAATTTTGCCAATATCCGTTTGAGCAGATTTATCACAGTATCAGATATTACTGATGTGAATATTGTTCCATATATTTGGCTGCCTGCCTGTAGTCCCAAACAACTGAATATCGATAGCGAGGCTCAGAACAAAGGCATTGTCTGGCCATACGTTAGCATTACTCACCCGGCACCGAACGGCGATCCATTACTACAACTATGCGTTTACCGCTGAGCTATTGGCACTATGTGTCATTGTTCCTAGGCGGTTGTTTGGGTATATACCGTATGTATGGATATATATGACTGTTCCACATTCTGAGGCCAGTTATTCCATAGTTGTATTATTTCTGTAAATATAATTATGATGTCTGCCACGCAGGACGGTCTCTAGCGCTACCACTGAGTTTGAGGTACTGGGCGTTTCTCCTAATTTGGGCAAAGTGTTATTGGGTTCTTCCGACCGAAAATAGTCTGGATTTGAGCGCGGTTGAAGGCTACAAACATTTCTGCTTTGACTTTCAGGGATTACAATCGTGATGTTATTCATGAATGTCCCACATTCCAGCCATGGTATTCCATTGTTACATTATTTGGAAGAAAATATATGTACGCCAGCATATTTCCCTGAAAAGAAATACCCATCATAATGATGAATACCTAATTCTTGAAATTGTCTACCGCTGACGACGCACACCATCTCGTTAGCGTCGCCGACTCGTCTCCAACCGGCTCGCGTTACCTCGAGCGAAGCATTTGATTTCTCAGTTTGATAAATTCGCTGTTTTGAGTTTCCTGCTCGGGATGTCATTTTCTTGGATTTTACGTAAATAAAGGATATTTATGTGTATAACACATAAATATCCTTTATTTACGTAAAATCCTAATTAGATATTTTATAAATAGACTAATTAGATATTTTATACAAAACTCATCTATTCTAGTTGGACCGAGACTCATGAGAACGTTAAAAGCACATCGAGCAGTTTGCCCTCCTTTTATCACTTCCTAGTGTAGCGGAGGTGACGCTGGCGAACATAATGTGCTTTTTTGACTTATTCGATTGAATTTAAAATATAAAATATAAATGTTTCGTTTTACAAAATACTATTTAATTTAAACACCAAGAAAATGAAAGAAATAAGATAAGGAAAGTGTCTTGAAGTGATGATAATTTGAACATTAATTGGCCGTTTTAACGCTGTTAACAGTGGTGTTTAGATCTTGAATAGTTAAAGTTTTTAGGAGTCCACGTACATTTCTTCCAAATCCGTAACTGATGTTTTAACAATTTATCTCTTTCCCCTTTTTATCTCATGATCTCTTCAAAATAAAGAGTTGAAAATAATTAATTAAACCGTGGTATAACTATACAAGGTACCACTGGTAGAGTTAGGTAGCGCTTCCATTCAGTGGCCGTCAGAAAAAAACGTTGCGGCGCGGCTTTTGTTAAATAAATGATCAGATGAGCAGCATCCGGCTCCAGCCCTTCATTCATATCACATGCGATGGCTTACCTACACATGGTACACCCACACACCCACACACCCACGTGCCCACTCAGTGGGACAGACACTTGCCAATACTTGCTTTTTACAGAGACGGGTTCGTGATGTTGAATTCACGAGGTGAAGAGATCTGTGATATTTGAATATGTTCCGAGAATGTGTTCACAATGGGAAGAGAGAATTCGTATGTCTCCCACTGTGACAATTCTGATCAAACAAAAAGTGACACATTTTTAAAGAATTCATCAATTTAATAAATATTTTTATACCGCTACTAATGTCACCATGCTTCCAGCCAATACATAATCTGAGCAATATGGCTCAATTAATGATATCAGGTGCCAGTAATTTTATTGTTACCTATATGCTCCAAACGGAAATGCATCGAGGGCGTACCAGACACTCTTACAGCAGGTCAATATTTAATTTGTTACCATTTGCTGTGCCTTGACCTGCATTACACAGTAAATGATGTTCACTAATGGGGAAAGAGGGGCCACACAAGGCTGGGCACTGACGGACTATTCATAATTTCGTAAACCCTCACCCATGTTTCCACTTCATCTCAAACATTATGCGTGATAGAACTATCTATCACGCATAATGTTTGAGATGAAGTTATCTTTCTTTCTTTCCGTCTGTCAGCTGACACGGCTATCTTTCTGAATGCGGGTGAATGGCGCGCCGGCCGGGTAATCAGGGCATGGCCTCGAGCTCTATTTAGCCCGGTGCCGGTGCTCTCTCGCTGGGTAATGCCAAGGTTCAACTTATGTGGGGTTGCTCGGCAGCTCGTGTGGTCGTGGGGTCGTGGCATTGGGAATGTATAGGTAGCACTGTTGTGTGTAATAAGCTGTAGTGCTGGTATTTTAGTTCTAAACTTAGCAGAAAATCTGTGCTGTCGGAAGAGGAAGGCATTTCTGCCTTTCCTGTTTCGTATATATATATATTTCTCCAGTTTACGACTCGATATAGTTAGTGGTCTCGTCTTACTGAAAACCTAACCATGCCAGACTTCCTGTAGATATAGGATTGTCAAATTATAAAATATGGAATAAAAAATAAATATATTGGTGCCCAAGATACAGGGTTTGCCTTATTAAGGGCCAATGTAAAATTTTGGTTGTAATATTTTTGGTATTTATTTAGTACTAGCTGACTTCGTCTGCGTCACATAAGAGGGAAAAAGCTACCTACTACTACCTACCTTCTACTACCTACCTACCTACCTACTACTACCTACTACTACCTACTACTACCTTCTACTACCTACCTACCTACTACTACCTACTACTACCTATTACTACCTACTACTACCTACTACTACCTACTACTACCTACCACTACCTACTACTAACTACTACTACCTACCTACTACTACCTACTACTACCTACCTACTACTACCTACCTACTACTACCTACCTACCTACTACTACCTACCTACTACTACATTTTTTTTTCAGAAGAACCTTCTCCTGACTATAACAAACACAACAAAAAAAGAATCAGCCAAATCGGTCAAGCCGTTTTCATGCTATGTCGTGACAACGGAGAACGGGTTTCATTTATATATATATAGATTTTATTATTATAGTTTTACTAACTACTAGCTGATGCCCACGGCTTTGCCCGCGTACAAATTATATACTAAAACTATTCTTGAGAACCACTCTATATATTGGTGAAAACAGCATGAAAATCGGTGCAGTAGCTTTTGAGTTTACAGCGAACAGACAGACAGACGCGGCCATTGGAGAAGTTTTATAATTTGTAGTGATGTAGAAACGAATGATACTGCCCAGCCCGAGGGTCTAACCCGGGAGTCCAAAAGACAGTCAGTTTTTAGTTAATTATAAAGGGTAACGACGGAAACTTAATTAAGTATGAGTTTCAGAATGGAGCTTAAACAGGGATGACAAGATGACAAGAATATGTATTATTAATTAGCTAGTATAGCGATTTCAATTAATTAGTAGTAGGTATTAAAGTGCTTATCGCTTACCACAACAAATCTATACTAATATTATAAAGCAGAAGAGTTTGTTTGTTTGGTTGAACGCGCTAATCTCAGGAACTACCGGCTCGAATTGAAAATTTTTATTTGTGTTGGATAGTCCATTTATCGAGGAAGGCTTAAGACTATATAACATCACGCTGCGATTATTAGGAGCGGAGCAGGAATAAAAAATGTTGGAAAAACGGGGATTTTTTTCCTTTCGTTTTTCTCTCATATGTGACGCAGACGAAGTTGCGTGGGTCAGCTAGTTAATTATGTAATTTCTTAAAGTGGGCTTAGTGTGTGTATGTTTGTGCAGATAGGTAGAATGTACGCCACGATAGTGGCGGTAAGTCCCCTCTTTGAGGAGTGGCTGGAGAGGCGCCACGGCGTCCTCACCTTCCACCTGACGCAGGTCCTCACCGGATACGGATGTTTCGGGAGGTACCTGCACCGATACGGGCGGGAGGAAACGCCCGTGTGTTTCCACTGCGAGGATCGACCGGAGGACACGGTGGAGCACACGGTGGAAGTCTGCCCTGCGTGGGCGGAGCACCGCCGTGTCCTCGTAGCGGCGATCGGCGGCGGCGACCTCTCACGTCCGGCCCTGGTCCAATCCATGGTCCGGAGCGAGACGGAATGGGAAGCCGTCACCTCCTTCTGCGAAGCAGTCATGCTGGCGAAGGAGGTGGCGGAACGCGAGAGGGAGAGATCCTCTCTTCCCGGCCGCCGCGGGAGACGCACCGGGCGTCGGGGGCCACGTGGTGGCTACCGGCCACCGTAGATGCGGGCCTGTGGACGGTTGGCTATGGGCTAGCTAGCCGTCCGTCTGTCTAACGACGACGACAGGCCGTGTCGACGGCGCGTTCGTGTTCCACGCGCGCCTCAAAGAGATTTCAGCATTAGGGGAGGGGCCCGCAAGGGTCGAAGCCTGCCGGGGTTGCGGGCCTGTTCGAAAGAGATACCGCGGCCCCGGAACATAAAGGGCGAGGATGGAACATGGATGGGTTTTAGTCAGTAAAAGTCTGACACTCCCTCCCGCTCCACCCAGAGTGGGAGAAGTCATTTGATGATTTCTCATCCTAAAAAAAAAAGGGTAGTCTTGTCATAACATAATAATATCATGTATTTGTTTTCAGGCAATTTTCGCTTATAGACAGAAATGTCGTAAAAATCGATTTGCGTTAGTAAACATAACCGAGGAACTATATCTATGTACATAAGTAACACTTCTAACATTTATCGCTTAAAAAATAGCAGTACCTAGATGAGTAGTAACTTATTAAAAGATGAATGTACTACCTACATTATATAATTCACGGTTCCATTCGTCGAACCCTCTCGACAATCGTTACATTTCACACAATTGATAACCTAGCTCTCTTGTGCCTTAAAAGCTTTCCATAAACCTAAGTATTCGGTATATATGTGCTACTTTATGTTTTGAAGTAAAAGAGGTACGTATATAATTTGTTTTACTTTTACATGAACGTAACGATTTTTTTCGGATGTGTGTTCCGTACTTTGGGGATTATTTTCCATTTTCTTTGCTGAATTATCAGCCCTCAAAGTAACTGTATTTTTAACCGACTTCTAAAAAAGGAGGAGGTTCTCAATTCAGATGTTTCTATTTTTTTATGTTTGTTTGCGCGTAACTCCGTCGTTTGCCACCCGATTTGAAAAATTATTTTTTTTGTTGGAAAGGGTATACTTTCCAAATGGTCCCACAACCACCAAGTCGGGATCTGATGATGGAATCTTGGCGAAAGCGAGGGAACTCTTAAAATTTTATAGGATAACGTACAGCGATTTTGGTATTTTCTATAACAAGTGAAGCATTTGCGTTTGATAAGAACCATTCTACTATTAGATCTGATGATGAAGCCAAGAGTCACGGAACTCCATAATGAGACAATGCATCCTAGTCGTGTTTGGGCTTATTGTAATTGTAACGGTATGCACTTTCCATGTGTACCAAGCATATGTGGACCACTAAAAAGTAAAACCGACTTCAAAAACAAAAACAAAAATTAAAAAATAACACTAGCTTCTGAAGTCGGTGACAAAAAAAATTACTCAATGAAACAAGGTCAAGGTTTTACTTTTTTACTCGATTCATCTATGTTTTCATTAAAAATATATCCATTTTTACAAAAAAACTTACTAATGCTAAATGTGAATGGGAGCTGATTCTATTATGCACTTAGCTAGACAAGGCCCACTAAGTTAGGATAAGTTAAGCACTAATCACAAGTACTATACTTGTGTAAACTTAGCTTTCCACTAACCTATTATTGACTAAACTAAACAAAAGTAACAACGCGATCCGTGTAAATGCACTAACAACAACAACACACGCTAAAATCTCAGCTGCCGGTGACTAACAGCAAACTCAGTGTTATTAGCTGAAAAACGAGATGACAAATGTGTGGCGAGGAGGTGAGCGCCAGAGTGATGAGTACGGTCGGGTGGCGGCGACACAGTGCGGCCGACACGCTGCTACACCGTGTCGGTGTGTGTCGGTGTGTGCCCGGGGCGTCCAGCTGGGATAGCGGAGTTAAGGAAGATGTCGTTATAAAGGAAAGGGATGATGTCTAAACGTTATCTTTATCACGTTACATTTCAACCCGTTGTGGTTACAACCATTTTATACAGATAAAATTTATTTATTTAAAATAATGTAAATAAAATATAGTCCTATATGAAACCTTAACGTAATCAGCAATTTGGGTGAAATGTAGGTGAGAGAGGAGCGGTGGCCCAGTGGTGGCGGTCCCGACTTACGAACAGTAAGTCGTGGGTTCGAACCCAGACAGGCACATTACTTTGTGTAATTTATTTCATCACCGCTGCTCTCAAAAACGGTGAAGGAAAAGATCGTGAGGAAACCGGCATGTCCTAGAACCAAAAATTCGAAGACATGTGACATCTACCAATCCGCACTGGGCTCGCGTGGTAGATTATAGCCCATTCCCTCTCATTGAGAGGAGGCCGTGTCCCAGCAGTGGGAACATTATAGGCTGATGATGATGATGATGATGATGTAGGTGTTATATAGGTAAATCCGGTGATCGCACGCGTGACCGCAGTGCCTGAGGTCCTGGGCTCGATTTCCTGATCGGACAAAGTGTTATTGGATTTTGAGATTGGAAGCAGTCACGAAGTCTGGACCTGTGCCCTGTTGATGGCAATAGGTACGCTCCCTATTACATGGTTCTTACATGTACCTAACTGGCGAAATGAGCGTTTAAAATTAGTCACACCTCTGCCTAACCGTTCGAGGATTACAAGGTGTGATATTATGTCATCTGCCAAATCTTTTAGGGTAATACAGACGTGTGTTATAAAATAAATATTAAAAAAAAAGTCAGTTTCTTAAATTATGCTGCAAATCAGCAGGTTTTAGAATGTCAATAAGATAGACAATGCCTCTAATCGTCCGTCCTACACCAGTTCCTACCATTATATCTGGGGAGAAGAAGTGACGGTAAACTGCCATCAACACAACCACAGTTGAGACTAATCAGTTCTGGAACTAGAACTGAAAAATACGTTTTTGGACCTATGTCTGGACAGTCTTTCTCGGCAAGATTCCAAATAGTGTCATTTCTATGAGAATATTCTACAACTCTTTCGTTTCCAAATAATGCGCGCCAATGAATGTATCTGCAGACTTCGCGTATACTACAATACAATAAATAGGTTTCTTCACAAAGGAAACGAGATTGCTTTTTATTTGGCGCCTCCTCATCGATAGTTATGGCCCACAAATATCGTGCCAACGTTAATTCGGCACAACACGAACTGGGGCGAGCAGAGAGGTAGGTACAGATCAAGATAAAGTTCTGATTGAAACCAGCCATGCTTGTACTATCGACGCCATTTTATAATTTAAAAAAATATACTTTTGGTCCCGATACTTTTCCAAGCTAGCTGAAATAGAATTTCGCTTTCTTTAGTAGAACCTAAAGAGTACGAGTTTTAAATTTTAATCAGAATTTTAGGATCCCTGACTGAACACTAATTTAAAGGCAGTCTAAGGTTTTATACCTTCGGGACTCGCTGCGGGCTGACTAAGACAAGAGAAAATGTGACACTTTGCAACGGCAAAAGGTCCTTTTTTGTTTGCCACGCTCGAAGTCCTCTATAAGCGCATAGTTAAACAAATTAAAAATAATAATACCGAGTCATACAAAACATTGCCTTCTGTTCGAATGCTTAGAACTTTGTGACATGGAAGAAAGTCTTAAGGCCATTCACACACTTAATTAAAGTTAAACTTGTCGCGAAAGTCTTGCGTGTCCTTAGGGAGTTTCGTCTGTAGTCCGCCTAAGCCCTATCGAGCGTAAATTAGATCGCGCAGTAATTCCCCGCCCTACGGCTTGTTATCTCGGAAAATTTGAAGAAAATTTGTAAAAGAAATACATATTGTGTAGGCTTTGATTATACGCGTAACGCGGTGGAGTAGACAATAGAATAACGTATGGAGGGAAATCTTTTTACACATGATTATGTTTGAAAAGAAAATGAATGGGGTAATCATTTTGTGATGATGTGAGCGTCATGTTTGTTTGATCGTAGGTTTTTGAAGACACTTTATTTGATAGAGTTCTAAAAGAATACGCTTTGAAGTACTGATACGAAAATTGAAATTATATATTTGGGATTTTCATACTCAACACGGCGTCATAATTGATCGACAACAATCAAAACAAAACACATATCTATGTAAGGTTTTCCATTGTTACCATTACTGCTTACTCCTTCAACAAATAGGAGCGTAAGCTACACCAATTAGCGAATGGATAATACAATAGAACAGCAAATGTAGCAGAACGACTGTTTAGACTCAAACAGGCCGATAAAGCGCGTTAAGCGGCTGCGGGGGCTGCGCGCCTGCGTCTGCAGCTTGTAATGTTGCGGAAGTTGGCGCTAAAATGACGCCGCCGGGATGCGGGATGGCGGGAATAATCAGTGGGGTAGGCATGGAACTGAAATAGCTTTATAATTTAAGTGTTTTTAAAGGAGGACGTTGCTAGTGGCAAGAAAAAGTCCCACAATAATATTGTTACTATGTAGTTAAAGATTAAAACTGATGAAAAAATTAATTAAATACGTTAAAAAACAATGTTACAAGTTACAAGAGCCATTTCTACCGTCACAAATCAGCACCAAGCGCTGGAAATATCCAACAATGCGTTTTTTGTTTTTAGGTCGTCATTCAGGTGTTTCCTAGTGTTGGTGAATCCGGAGTCACGTGCGATAATTAGAAGCTTGAAAATTCCTTCTTATTTTAGATAAACCTTTACCAAAGCTGAAGTTATAAAAAGCACTAACCGAACTCGGCTGTAAAAACAGCACATTAAGTTTTAGCACCTTCATTAATCTACGCGTTGCTTTGCCCTTGTAGCTTTTATTGTAGAACTTAAGTCCGATCGTAGTAAATACGTTAATCATCAAAAATACGGTGTTAGCGACTTAACAATGTAAAAGGTTTCGTCGGAAGCCGCACAAGGCGCTCAATCGAGCGCGTATCGTTCTGATCGACGGCGGCGAGGCGGCATCACGTGATTACTGTTAAGGCTTTTAACTATTTCGAAACCTTTGTAATCTGCCGACCGTTTTCTGTAATGGCGGCCAATCTCACTGGGGACTAGCCGTCGAAGTGGCAAATATTATAGTTGACAAGTGTGTGCTCAGGACACATGTGTACTCACTCTTTTCTCATACGTAAATCATCCCTTTGTACCTGCTGCTGTGAAATACTGTTTTAGTTAAATCAAGATTTTTTATTCTAATTGTTTGAAAAAAAAACTCTATTTCTAACCAACTTTTTCAGGAATGATTTAAAGGACGAGGGTTTTTTTGTTCGGGGATTAGGCCACCCACATGTAGATTGTAGCATTTAATATTGAAACTTACATTGATTTCTTCCTTCCAACCTCTAGATTCCGGTGGTTAAATTAGCTAAGTATTGTCTAACCAGATTAAATGCGAAAAAACTGCAAAAACACTTACGAAAACCAAAATAAACAGAAAAAGTAAATGTCAAATTAATGAAGTTGTCTGTCAATCACTAAAAAAGTGGGTTTATAAGTTCCGTGCCACGTGGATTTTAGTGTAAACCTTTAAAAATAGCATTAAAAATGCTCATAGTTTAATAATATTTATTTTTATTTTCTTTCTGCTTCTATAATAATCAAAGCAGACATGATTACCGACGGGTAGGTACCGACTTTTTTTAGTAAACAGGAAAAAAACGTCCCTATTCACGTAAGTATTTGCTGGTAAATGACATTGACCACAACAAGAATGATTTGACTCTCAAAAAATATCATAACATAGCTTATTTATTATGATTTCAAGATTACGTTTTCATTTCTACGTAATATATCGTTTAATATCATCGTAAAATTGTTACTTTTGACGTGACAACGTCTTATAAATTGGTTTGCCGGGTGACACTTCAAGAAACTGCGTTACGCTCCGCTCACGTTATGCGCTCACAATGAGAGCGAGTGAGAGGCACGCGTCCCTTCCACTATGGTGCCCGCCTAAGAGCGAGAGAGACAGAGCGAGAGAGAGAGAGTGAGAGAGATAGGCATACACACCGGTTCATTTCATCCTTCTTCCTACTATACGAATGAATATTCACATTAAAATTATTTTACCACTCAAAGTCGTTGTCACGTAAAAATTTCGCCCGTATACCGACTTTACAGGCAACCAATATTTTTTTGGTGTTATTATGAACAATAAATGCAACGACCAGGTGAGCCCAAAAGAAATATCTCCTTTAGCTTCATGTATTGGTTTTCTGGGCGTATTAAGCATTTCTTAATTGACTGGATCTAGTAGTGGCAAACGAGGGTTGTAAACATGAAGTCCTGTGTTTGTTATCCAGACAAAATTTTTCCTTTGTTAAATTATCCTCAATAGTCCGGAGTGTAGATTTGTACCGGTTATTCCTTATTTAAAAAGACTTAAACATGCAAAAATTAGTAAAATATGACTATATAACACAGTTTGTCCACCCATTTACAACAACGACAACTTTGATCTTACAGGCTTACTAACACAATTTATAATTTATCATGTGTATGTTAACATGATAAATTATAAATAGTGTTAGTAAATAGAACCTTATAACTATGTTAGTGACACCTCACTTCACTTCTTTTAAGATATTCAGGCACGATGTTATGTAACTACTCTCTGGTCATTCATGTATACACATCGGATGAACCGTCACAATGTCCTCACCCAGTGCGTCACCTACATACATTTCACGTAACGAACATATCCCGGTCCTGAAGGAAGGTGCCATTAATCAAAAGTTCTCGCATGACGTGTCGGATCTATCTAGCTTTACTTTACTTTACGGAGCTCCAGCGAGTTCACGAACTTATCTCAGCTATTTAATTTGTGGTCGCTCTGCTACAAGGAGGCTGCTTTGACTTCAACTAAACACTAAGGACTGCTTTCAGTAATGAAATTTAACTCGAGCAGCTTATTTAAACAACGTTCAAGAGCTTGTTGCTATGGAAAAGTGACAGCTCTCAAACTTTTGTTTTGATTGAGTTCAGCTTTCATGGTGAAATTGGACCTCATTATGTTAGTGTCTTTTTCGCTCTTTACAAAGCTACGCTTTCACGAGCATTGAAAAGAGAATCATTATTTCCTCGAATTAAACAATAATTGTTTCGATCATTATTAATAGATAATACATATACAAATTAACCATACAATCCAAAAAATATCTGAAAAACAATATCAAGTGAACACAAATTATGATATAACGTGCACACTTCCTACAAGATCGCGTGATTATAAACAATAAGTCTCCTCATATTCTGCCTGTACATCTCACACACGACTCACACGCACAAGTCGTATTGTGTCCGTATTGTGTCCGTATCGAGTTGTATCGGAGCCTCGTGTACAAGTCACCTACGTGCTTGGATTAGTTGCTAATTATTGAACTGTGTGATTTGGCGAGACACGTGCGACCTACGATATGGTTTTATTAGCTGGTAAATTATTTCTTACTAGATTTTGTCGACGGCTTTGCCCGCGAATATTTCATGAGAACAAACAATCGGGATAAAAAGTATCCCAAGGTCATGGCCTACCTGTACACCAAAGGAGAATGGGAAACAAAACCTTCGAAGTACCATGGGATGGTGTTTTTCAAGTAGAATATTACTTTCTGTTTAATGTAAAGTGATTATTAATATTTACGAAGACATGAAAGGAAGTCATTGAGTCGAGACTTGAAATCATCTAGAAATCGTTCGACTTTCATGACACTTCTGACTCAAGTCATGAGCAAGGTACGTGTGCTAATTTGTGCACTGTTTACATCCAGCTCTTGAGTCCAATTAGCCAACGTTCAGCTCCGTGTAGACATAAGGTAGAAAGGTGCAGAAGATTCAGTATAGTCCGCACACAAAGACAAGCTTAATGAAGGACTAGACGAAATAGAACCTGAGAAAAACTATATTTGAAGTTAAAACTTCATTAGGCGCGTTGAGCACTTTTTGGGTGAACAATAATCTTGGAACTTGCGTGACCGTCACGTACGCTTTCCGTAGCCGATCCGCTACGGCGTAGCATCACCTACACGTGCGCGGAGCAGACCGTAGCAGAGCTACGACTGGGGCGCGGCCTGTTTACTTTTGGTTTTCACTTGTATCGGTAGTCCCCGAAAACTCCCCGATTGTTTTTCTTGTAATATTTTAGTGGACTAACTAACGAATGAATATTCTTTGCCAGTTTATTCAAAAAATGTCGGGTGCAGGTAAAATTAGGATTCGTTTGTTTGATTTGAAATCCATCTTCAGAATCTTAACATGGATTCACATAACCGTCGGTTAACTTCTATTTTTGCGCACAGTTTTCACTCCAAACTGCCTGCCCACACCGACCTATCTCGCAGTGATAAGACCTACCCAATAGTGGTGTATTCTTCTTAATACCGAAATCGAGTGAGTCCAGATAGAGTTTCGAGTTCATTCATGGCCAGTAGGTCCTGTGCAATGAGCAAGAAACAGGACGTGTACACTGCACTATATTTCCATTTCTCACTTTGGTCAACCTGTGAACATAGCACGATCATGATTATGTGGTTTTCACTGCTTGCACGGAGCTGCCTTTCTGTAGCTATCTACTTCTTGGTATTATGCCGACATCAGTCGCCTAACAAGTGAAGTTAGTTCTCGCCGGGGCCCGGGGGCCCGGGGGCCCAGGGGACAGCTTCAGTTCACTCGCACTTGCTTATTTATCCTAACGGTAGTTCTGGACTTAATGAGCGAACGCTGTTCGAATATTCGCTTCTTTGCTCTAAACGGACTACCGTTTAGAGCAAAGAAGCGAACACAAGTGGGCATCTGAAAATCAGCATCTTGTGTCAGCTGATATTATGCGGTGCAGAAGTTGTGTACATTCTAAGTTTTGTTTCCCTATCACTTCTTTCAAAACAGCTCACCAATATTCTACGTACCTAGTTGTATTTTAGTAAACATACGGCCACAGTACACATATTTAACCCAAGTCTCACTCCAGTAATGAAATCGAGCTTAAGTACGGTCGACGAATCTATTTGGTTTACATTTTTTTATGTATTTTAGGTTTAAAATGTATACCAAATAAGTGGGTCGACCGTACCTGACACAAATTCAGACTTCGGTCAGCTACTGAGACAATAATAGAAAAACCAATAACGTTTTGTGACGCAGACTAGCCCAGAGCTTAGCAGTTGCACTAACTTACTTACACTACCACCAAACCGACGCGACGGGACATTTTGGGCGAGGAAATTCAATTTAATACAGTCTTTTCCGACTGCCACCCTCCGCCCTCTAGGCTGTGCCACCCGACTGCCAGCAGACAGGTATATCAAATTAAAATGTCCCCTTACATAAAACACGAACAATTGCAGTTGTTCAATCAAGCTGTTTACCACACTATTGTCTTTGCGACAATAACTAGCAATGTGTTATGGTATACAATACAACACACGATAACGGACTGGTTTGCAGTAAAGCAGTCCAAACTTTTTGATTCAAACTCGACGGTTGGTAGACCAATCAATTTAAGTTTTATGCCAAAAAATCCTTTTACTGGCAACTATTATCAGACAATACTGGAAAACTGCGTTTGATTTTCCGACATTCTGCAACATATATTTATACTGCCAATAATGGCCCGGATTTAGCAACCCTCCGGCTGGCACACACAAGCATATCAAATACTGCGTGTATTTACATAAATGTGTAACAGACGTAATTAGCTGCCGCCTGCGTCGCACTCGACACTCGCGCGGTAACCGCGAGTGACGGGGTGACACTATGGCAGGGTTGCCAGCATTATACATTAATAAGGTGTATATTATAAAGAGTATCCTATAGCTTATAGCTATACACAGTGTATTTTATGTTTGTTATGTATCTTAACTATGAGCGCAAATCGAAACAATTTATCAGAGATTCTGTAGTAAATTTAATGTCTATTGGTAGCACGTGATCGTGCTGTAGTTTTAAAATCTTAACAAATGTCCTTGTCCTTGTCTTGTCGTCCTTGTTATTATGCAGATCAATATTGAACAGCTTTTACATACATGTTACTTGTTAGGTATAAATGTGTACATTTACCCACAATTAACTCACGCACAGCGCACTCTCACAGCACATAATTAGACGCTTCGCTTGCACTCGACACCCAAGCACCTCACTACAATATTGCGCTAATGATACCAGCACTAATAATACCGTGACACCATCGCAATGTTGCCAGCTTTAATAATATGGTAAACTTATCTCGCAGTGCTGCGCTAAAAAGTAATTTGGTAACTTTAAATTGGGGAATATTAACTATGTTTTGGCACTGATTCTGTTGTACCCTATGTATAATAGAATCAGTGTGAAAATATGGGTTTTCGGTCCTAAAATAATAGACGATTTTTCTAGGGTTTTACTATGGGACCTAAATCGGGTTCGGCATGCCCCAGTTGTTCACTGACTGAGCTTGAATAAAACTTCTGCCATCTCTTACTATCAACTATTGTGGGAGCTGAAAGAGTTCAATATTAATCAAAGTGTCAATTTCTAAAACCAGCCCTTAATGTTCCCACTGCTGAGACACAGGTCTCCACTCTGTGAGAAGTAGAGCACCGCGCAAGCCCAGCGCGGTTTGATGGATGACACATGTCTATACTAGTTTAGGCTACGAACGCACTGGCAAGTGCCTAACTTAGCGCCTAGAGGCTAGAAAGTAGCGAGGTGAAACGAACGTTCTAATATCTTCGAAGCCGGCGGCACTGAGCGCTTGTCTGTTAGCGTGTATCGAAGTTGCATGCCTAGCTAGGCGCTAAGCCACTTGTAAGTGCGTTCATAGCCTTAGAGCAATGCATATAAATAATTAAGCAAAGTCGGTACCTGACTGGGTTCAAACCCACGACCTGCGCAATTAGAGCCTGGTGCAGTGGCTTTATTATTTCTCTGGATATAATAATGATAAAAAATAAAGTACAAATACAAGAGTTTGTTTGGTTATAATGTAAAAGTACATACTAGATAATGCATGTGCTGTACAGTAATATAAATCTGAAGCGGTATGTGTCTGTCGCTATCACGATGTTTATCTGCAGATATCGGCCGCTAATCTAGTGTTTACTTTGATAATGTCACTCGTCACTCGTGTTCGCATAGTGTGTTGCATCATAATATCATTAGTGAATAACATTAATACAGCTTTTCTGTCATTACATAGATGTGTAATTTAATGTATTTTCGTTTATTTTACTTGTAGGTGTGACAATTGCAATTCTGGATAAAAAAATACATCACTGAAAGCAATCATAAATCTCTGAGTTTAAAAATCTAGACCGTTACAGTGTAGGGACAGATCTCCGTCTTAGTGAGGAGATTCAGAATTGTGGGGTGTAGTATGTAATTTTTTACTATCTTTTGTTGATTCATCAAAAAATGCGTCGATACTTCCAGAATGTAGTGGTATAAAGCTAGTTATGAAGAAATATCTAGTTGTTACACACAGCCGTCAATATACCTCCAAGATACTTGTTGCAAAAGGGAACACGACGTGATCTTATAGGGAGGAAAGACGCGCACAATATTCACACATATTATAAAAAAAATATGAACACATTTCATATTGAATATAAGAAAGAAAGGTTAAAATACATAGAGGGATGGGATTAGATCAGGTTAATATAAATTGCTTCTTTGACAACGTTTTGATGTACCTACTCGTACAACCTCATCTTGTTTGTAAGGCGTGATATTTTCTGCGCTGTTTTTCTATCCATGCAAACTTCCCTGTTGTATAATCCATGTGTCGCACGAAATGAGAATATAAGAGGTTCAATCTAAACCCTATGTAGATAAGAAACTAGCTCAATCTTGCTACGAAGGAGTCAATACACATCTACAGAACAATTATAAGGACAACCGGATGTTTTTCTTATCAATAGGTTCTAATTTTTTCTGTATTATGGAAAATTTGGAAAAGAAATCTTAATCCCGGTACAGTCAGCAAAACAGGCTTTTCACGTTAATGGATTGATCTCTCTAGAGCCTTTGTCTCGTATGTTGTGCTCTGGGACAAGCTGGCAAGCAGAGTGAGCCATGGTATATTGTCGCGATAGCATTCTGAGAACAGTAGCGGAGAGGTTTAGCTCAGCAATGTAAAACATTTTGTACGGAGGGTAATTGGTACTAACATTAGATAATAAGTTCAATTAATTTATTAAGTTAATAACATTCTATGCACTTTTTTGTTTCCGAAATAAAGTAAATAATATAATTCATTCATTCAACGGCCACATTTTAGACACTTATTATTAGAGAGGAAAGGCATCATCAGTGAGATATGATTATCTTAGGTCTGCGTCAGTAGAGTTGACATTCTATCCCTTATCTATTACGCCTTTATGTGGTTAGATCCGCTACCGCGACCGCTTCCGGTTATGACGTGTGTTCCGCTCCTCCCACAGTGTGAACACGGCCTTACATAACGCCGGTACAAGTGTCAAGCACTCGTCTCTTTTGCCTCCCTAATTAATGACGCCATACGTTAAAACGTTGATGTTTCATGAGTAATTAAATTATTTCGTACTCAATATTATTTTGAGTTTGACTAATCCGATTAATTATAGCTTGACTAGCTTCTGCCAGCGGCTCCGCCCGCGTGATGTTTCAAAACGGTCCCATGGGATCTTACTACCGGGATAAAAAGTATCCTATGTGTTAATCCAGGTTGAAAACCGTCTATGTAAATTTCATCCAAATCCGTTCAGTAGTTTTGCGTGAAAGAGTAACAAACATCCATCCATATATACATACTCACGAACTGGCACAGCCAAAATCGATTTGAACAGTATAATTGTCATAATTTTATTCATTTATTTTCAACATACACACACATTTTATGTTTACGTATCCGATATTTTTCCAATTTACAAACTGATATTCAGCGCTTTTGTTTCTCTGTACAATTTTCCGGCTTAGTGTACAGTCAGCCGCATTAAATTGTCTCGTTAAAATCATTTTTACTTGTACAGAGTGAAAAACAATCAGGAATCGTGTCGTAAAGTTGTCATCGCGTCCGGCCGGCTCCGGACGGCCGCGTAGCGTTGAATGCGCGCGGATAATTAGCAGCGAGTGCCGTCAGTGCCGGACGAGTGCCGTCGATTGCGGTCCGAGTGCCGTGCAAGAGCTCGCCGGCAATTAATCGCGGTTGGATGTCAACGCGCGAGACGTATTGCGGTTCCAACAATATGTTAGCTCTTGTTATGTCTTTATGGGTACCGGTTTTAAATACAAATACGTCAACTTGAGTTAAACGTTTGTCAGTGTTTCGATGTTTATAGTAAGGATGTTTCAAAAGGGCTCAATTGACCGTATTACTGAGAATAAAGTTATTCTCCTCCTGAATTTGAAATATTCGCAATGCTCCACTTTGTGAGTTATCTTTTCATGCCAAAATGTTTAGGCTCTAACTTAACATTCAAACATAAATAAGTCTTGAAACTTGAAGCTTTATTTCGTATAATATTTCAATTGTATTGAAGTCAAATATTTGCCCTACTATCTAAGTAAGGCAAATATTTCACTGCGTGGTTCTTTTATTTATTTAATAAATACATTGTTATAATTAAAAACTTAAATAAACTTTACGAACTATATTAATGTGTGGTGATGTTCTTCAGAAAGGTCAGGTGCATATACAACGTTAGTTTTTGTTTATGCGAAACCCGAAACACGTGTCTAGTATTTTTATGTAAAGAATCCATGTACAAAATTTTAAACCTGTATCTTGAAAAATCACAAAGTTATAAGCTTTTTAAGTTACATGGTTGTCCGTTCAAAAGCATGCTCACCGAGTCACCGCGCGGCGCGTCGCAGCTCGGCGCAGGCAGCTTTAGGTCGCTGCGGGCCGCCCGCCAAAGCTTCGAGACTCGCATGTTCATTGATAATAATTTGGCACTAAGTACCTACCTACTAGTATCTAACCGTACGGCCAATTTATTGTAATTAACTGGTGATAACATTTTCCATCACACTTGCAGGCTTTGGACTGTCGTAATGGTTAAGTGTAGGTAGATATTGTTATTGTTACTTTATTCTTAAATGCAGCCATAAGGGATAAGATGTAGTCAATGCGATTTGTTGCAACTTACGAGAACCACTTAAAGTTCAAAGTGGATGAAAAACATCGCATTACTTGACCACTTTACAGGCTCTAGGTACAAATAATAACTTTCTACAATTAACCATCTTGGCGTGTTTAAAAATGTTAATCATCACTATTTACAATAATTTACTAAATCACTATTTACAATGTCTTTGGATCACTATTTACAATGGCTTTGAATTGGCTCAGACGTAACTTAATAATTGTTCAAAATGTCCCCCTCTTTGCCTTATGCACAGACGAGCGCGCTTACGCAAATTTCTATTTAATTTACGTAATACATAGGTATTGTTTTTCACTCTATTAAACGCACTCTCAATTTTATTTTTCAAGTCATTTTCACTTTGAGGCTCTGTTTCATAGACTAGGTCTTTGACGTGACCCCAAAGATAAAAATCTAAGGGCGTTAAATCAGGCGATCTCGCTGGCCAATGAACTGGCCCACCACGACCGATCCATTGCTCACCGTACTCCCGGTCAAGATATTCCCGAGCTTGTCTTGAAAAGTGTGCGGGAGCTCCGTCGTGCTGATAGAAAATACCCTGACCACGGAGCAAGTCCAAGGGCAAATTGTCCAATTGATCGGGTAGTGTATTGGTGAGGAAATTTAAATAGGTGGCACAGTTTAACCTTGGCAAGTAAATAGGTCCTATTACATGGCCCTTTACTATGCCGGCCCATACGTTGACGGAAAAACGGTGCTGGAATGAATCTGTGCGGGCTAGGTGCGGGTTTCCATGATCCCAGTAGTGACTGTTGTGAATGTTGTACAGTCCGCGACGCGTAAAAGCACACTCATCAGTCCAAAGAATGTTGGCGTCGCGATTATTCAGCAACCACCGGCAAAATGAAACTCGTGGTTCACGATCATTGTCGCACAGTTCTTGGGCACGTCGGAAATGATATGGATATTGTCCATCATCGTGCAGTGTGCGCCATGCGTAGGTCTGGCTGACGTTAAATATCCTGGCGGTCTTTGTTGTGCTGCTCTCGGGATCGTGAGCCATGTGGTCCAAGATTCCTTCTTGGACTGTGGTAGGTATACGTGCCACTCCTCTATTAACGGCTGTCGGTGGCCGAAAGGTACCATAGTCCCTTGATCTTTGTGTGGCGGAAAGCATAGTGTTCCACGACACTCGGATTCCGAATTGTTCCTGGTATCGCCGCACTGCCAGGGATACGTTATCACCACAGACTGCAAGTGTGCGCACCATTTCGGTGTACTGGACGTTTGAGTACGAAAACGACATTTTTCGCGATCACTTTACAGATAGGTACACACTAAACTATTTCGCGTATCGCGTTGTGTCGCCAAGCGCAAGCGTGACACGGGCGCGTGCGACTGTTGCAACCGGACGACTGAAGGGGTAGGGGATGTGTTCCCCGCCCCGTTGTGCGCCCCGCTGCCTGTGCGTCGCTCGCGCCGTCAGCTGATCGCTATGACCTGCCGTAACCTTTGTTATGCTCGTATGATTGCGGAAAGGTGTCCAACTCGTTACCTTTTTTAAATAATTTTGGGACAAAAAGTGAAAAATAACTTCAGAAAAAACGCTTCAGAAGTCGGTGACCTTTGTTTGATTGATTTAGTTTTTTTGTCACCGACTTCTGAAGCGTTTTTTCTGAAGTTATTTTTCACTTTTTTGTTTTCTCTGAAGTCGGTTTTATTTTTTGTAAAAAAGTTTTTATTTTTCGCTTTTTGGTTGTTCACATGTGCTTACCCCTTCACAACGTACCGGCGTGATTTTAGGTTATGAACTGGTGTAAACAATAGACAGATATGAGATTTCAGCAATCCCAGTACATTTGCTATCATTTATTGAGGAGTTCCCTTGCATATCTCCGAAGTTCTTCATCAGATCTTCATCAAATTGAAATGGGATCTCTTCGAGAAAGTACACTTCCTAAAACTACCCAAATCGCTTCTAGTGTGCCTCTATAATGTGAAGAATTCTGTAAATTTCTCCAGAATCCCATCATCAGATACTGATTAGATGATTATGAGACCACACAGGAAGCACCGGCTTTCAAATAAAAGAAGAACCATCAAAATCGGTTCACCCAGTCGAAAGTTCTGAGCTAACAAAATTTTTCGAAATCTGGGTGTATTTACACATGTGCATACCCCCTCAGAGCATACAAGCGTGATGTTACGTCATGATACAGTATAAACAATGAACCTACAAGCGATTGTAGCAATTACTGCAGATTTGCTGTGTATTTTTGAAGAGTTCCGTTGTATATCTCCGAAGATCAGCATCAGGTCTTCAGCAAATTAAAATGGGACCAAACGGGAAGCACCAGCTTTCAAACAAAAAAAGAACCATCAAAATCGGTTCACCCAGTCAAAAGTTCTGAGGTAACAAACACAAAAAAAAAAAAAAAAAAAAAAAAAAAAAAAATACAGACGAATTGAGAACCTCCTCTTTTTGGAAGTCGGTTGAAAATATAACATGGTGTAAAAAATATTGGAATCGATTCAGTTACTGATTCTGAACAAACTATATTCAGGTTTCGCATATACAAAAAATAACGTTGTATAATACTCAAATCTCAAATTATTTTTAAAATATTAACGTGGATGACGCAAAAAGTGTTTGTTGTTATCCTTAATCCTCAGGGAAAAAAGGCGAAGTTGCGGTTATGTATCTATGATATTGTATGATTCCAGAGCGCCGTCTAAAGCACTTAGCTACGGTCGAACTCTCAAACACAAATTCAATTTGAACTCGTAAAGCAAATTGTTTAGGTATGTCATCCGAACAAGTAATCTCGTAAACAAATTACGACAGATCCCATCGATTTGGGAGAGTAATCGGCCCCATTCGTCATATCACGGCGAGGACGAGGGGACTGCGGCCTGATTACAGTTTAATTAATAGGAGAGCTGACGACCCTTATCTTGTTGTATTGACGAATTGGATTGGATACAGGAAGGATCTCCGTGCAAGTTGTACAGTCAAGGTACACTTCTGAAGGCTTTGTCGCAGTTGCGCTGGACTTCCGAATCGTACCTTGAGGAGAGTATATTATTACTTAAAAGATTAGACATACTAGATACCTACGTATGTTGTTTAAAAGTCATTTCGTTTTACTAACTGGCAGTTGTAATTTAAAATAAGGTCTCGGTCCACCTGGGAAGGACAAACTGCAAACTGACTGCGGACATCGGATTCTGACAGATACTTTATTATAGTGTGATCGAACCTTAAAACAACAGTGACATTTTTAGAAGAACAATTGCGTTCGTTGCCTATTAGGTCATATATTAACAGTTAAAGCAAAATAACGTTTACTTCGGTATCTCAATCTGATCATTAAGAATCATCGTGAGGACCGCGACAGGCAGACATCCTGTTTATACATCCGTGATTAAAATTTAATTAATAGCAACCCCGCGTAAGGGGTGATGTGTATTGGCAGCACACACCCCCCTCACACCCCATTCACCCCCGCACACACCCGTGACCCCCGTCAACTTGACGGAAGGGTAGTTATCGAACGGAAGGGCTGTTTTAAAATTATCATGGCGGTGTTGCCAATTTAATATTGTAAGGATTTTTTGGGCTGCTAATCCGGTGTTGGGTTGTAAAGGGTTTGTTTTTGGACAGATTACTGTACCTACGTGTTAATAAATAAATAAGAAATTCTTGTATCGTGGGAACAATTTAATAGGACGTATATCGACAACAAAACAAAAAATGTGTTTGTAGGTATTCTTGGAGAGCTTTGCTATGCCCCAATCTTTGATTTTTAGATAGTTTTCTAATTATTAAATCAGTAAAATTAAATTTTTCTTGAAATTTTTACTTGAAAGTTTAAAACCTATGTATCTACTTGAAAACTACTTTCGTGACTCCGTAAACTTAAATAAGATCTAAGCAGGTATTAATTAAAGTCAGAAAAAAGTACCTTCGGAACAAGTAACTTTGAAACTTTACAAAGTTAGGCGGCAACTTAGAACTAAGCACGGAACAAATAACTTTAATTAGTAAAGAAAAGAAAAGACTAATATTATGAGCGCCTTGGGAATTAATTCCAAGGGATTAATCTGAAAGAAGAGTACAGAAAGACTAAAAAACAATGGACGGTCTGTGCTGACTGCTGACTGCTGACTGCTGACTGCTGTATGAAGGATGATATGGCTATAAACGAGATGACTGCTGAGATGACGAGTTACTTGGAAGTTAACACTATCTGACTGCCTTTTCCCGAATATGTTGAGGTCGGCTTCCAGTCTAACTGAATGCAGCTGAAAACCAGCACTTTACATGAAGCGACTGTCTTTTTGACTTCCATAACCCAGTTAGTACTGAGTAAACGATACCACTTGATAAGACTTGTTGTCAGACTTTTTGGGCCACTAACTCTAAAAGATCTATAAATGGTACCCTGGACCAACAGCTTAACGTGCTTTCTTAGGCACGGGGAAACTCGGTACGTATGGGTGGTCACCCATCCTCAGATAAACCTAGGCAAGCACGGCTTAACCTAAAGGTCGACGCGAGCGGCTGTTATTATTTAGCAACGAGCTCGAGTAATATAGAGAAGTATGGAAGAAAAGAACATGCTGCGCCGAGCTCAATATACATTGAGAAAAGTGGGGGGGGGTGAGAATGATGATATTAGTATACGTTTAGACAATGACTAAGGTCCATGTTCACCGAAAAGATAACCGCCTGATTATCTAAAAACAGCTGTCACTGTGACATGTTTCCATATAAAAATGCGTTTTAAACAGCTGTTTTAGATAATCAGTCTGTCATCTTCTTGTTGAACATGGACCTAAGACAATTCAACAGTTTCATTATTTGCAAACAGAATAAAAGCCTCAATAATGTACTTCGGTAGATCTCGGACAGATGTATTTTCTCAAAAGAATATCAAATCACACTTTTATTATATAAAACTTGGTTTAAGCAACAGGACCAACCACGATACAATACAATACAGTTACCTGAACAAACACTTCCCTTTCATTATTACCGTATTCAAACCTACCCGTGCCCAAAATACACATAATCAATCAATCATTCAATATACAAAACCATTCAAAACAATCCCATCCAATCACAATTACACAATCGTATCGCTCTTTCAATCACCCCCACACACTTCACCCCCTTTCACCCCCCTGACTTATTCATCACAATCTTAGTTGGTTCAAAGACTCCGGATGATGTCACTTGACAACTTTCCTTTTGACACCTCGACGTTCAGTGACGTCAGAGTAGCACATTCACTTTAAAATTGGGCTCCTATGCGTGTGTGTGTGTGTGGCCTAGTTTTTGTTTGACAGGTACCGGTACTGAGGAATTGAAAGGGATCATTGTGGAGAGCGCTAAATTGAATGTGACTGGCGATTGTATTAGAGTATAAGTGGTTATCACTTAGTTTTTGCTGTTTCTTTATTCTAACAATACTTCTGAACCCAAACAAGGCCGTCCAGTTGTATGCCTACAAAGTGTAGTTGTATATTGTATCGCACGACACTCGCTTTTTCCGGAGAAAGTATAGAGAACAATAAATTGGTATCGCAATATGAGAAAACTTTCTTGTCGAATCCGAAACAGAACAAAAACTACACGCGCGAGACACGAGGGGCGATGTTGATATGTTGTCGTCGCGTATGGAGGGTCGGAAGGGAGGACTCAGAACTTGCTGAACATTATACCAAGGCGTGACTTACCGAGAATTTTTAAACCGTCGTATCTTCGTCAATTTTGATTTATGTTACAAAATAAAAACACACATTTGTTGATAATCTAACTGACGGACTAATTATAATGTTTTGTCGTCCACCCTGTTCCTATATGTAGTTAACATTTTAATTAAACAAATTAATTGGCACAAAAGGCCCTCATGTCTCATAAATATTGTGTACCATAGCAATTTAAATAATACGTAGTTTAATAGGTTGTTGACGAACATGGCTCGGTTTTCTGCAGAACGATAACAAAAGGGTTTTGTAGCTAAGAAGTAAGTCGTTGGTTCGAATCCAGACAGGCACATTATTTCGAGTAATTTATTTCATCACCACTGTTCTCAAAACAGTAAAGGAAAACATTGTGAAGAAACTGGCATGTCATGCAGATCCAAAATAATTCGAAGACATGTGACATCTACCAATCCGCACTGGGTCTGCGTGGTGGATTATAGCCCATTCCCTCTTATAAAGAGGCCCATTAATGTTCTCAGCAGAGTGGGGACATTAATAGGCTGATGATGATAATAAATATCGCTGGACATTACACACAGCGCCATCTAGTCCCACACTAAGCAGGGCTTGTGTCGTGGTCACCAGACAGTTGATAAACTACATATATATACTTTTTGTTTGTAAATACATACTTATAGTCCATGACTCGGAAACAAATGTCCCTGCTCATCACACAAACATTTGCTCCTACCGGGATTCGAACCCAGGACCCTAAGAACGTAAGGCAGCCACACTACCGCTGCGCTATTCGGGTCGTCAAATAATGATGATGACAAAGACGGTACAGTGGTAAGATTTGCAGTTTGCACCATAACAACCGTCCTATATGCTACTACGACACAAAGAGCCTATTAGTGTTCGTGATGAAATGGTTGGCTATACCTACAGACCACATCATATATACGAATATTGTAATTACTGCACTGCAGTAAGCCGAAAACATGTTTTTTGATTAAAACTTTCAGAAACTCGTGCACTCGTATTCGCTTTGAAATTACATTCTTTTTTTAAATATTCTCGTTTCACTCGTAAACAATTCAATTTATTGTAAAATAATCGAAGTGCAGTGAAAATACGAGATTTATTTTCGGCAAACTGGTTGATTTTGAAATGAAATGTTTTATTTTTCAGTAAATATTGCGATGAAAAATATTCACGTATTTATGATGGACGATGCAAATTACTTATTGTTTTTAATGGATTGAAAAATGTTATTTATTGAATGTATTGATTAACTTCACAAATATAAAAAGCCTAACATAACTCCACGCCGCTGTCCCTGACGAGCTAGGCAGAAGTGTACTTCATTCCCTTATAATGTTTGTTATTTAGGGGAGAGTCAATTATCATTCAATGAGGTCAAAGCAGACCCCGGGCTTAAGCTAAGTAATACGTTATTGTTAAATTAATGTAACAAAATTTTAATCGACCCAAGATTCGAACCCGGAAACCTCATGTTCAGCAGTAGCGCACTTCCCTACACCAACATGGCTGCCTTACTCCATACAAATATATCAGGCACTGTTAACATCTTTCAAAACAACCTCTTAGCGTAAGACAATAATAAACAAACAAGGCAAATAAAATTAATTTAGCGTCATGAACGGAACCCACCTGCCACTCTGCCGCGGGGTGTCTTCGCTTGTATTAATGTAATACCATTTAGTCGAGCGACTCGTAATGAGTTCTGTGATGAAACTCATCTATTTAATACTCCTCACACTTCATACTTGCCTGGTACTTCATATTTGCGTTACCGACAGCGAGTGAGCTGGAATACAATATGGCATCTAAATAGGTAAGTGTAGGGACCATCATTATCGGGTTATTATGATCGAAGAAGCATAAAATTATCATTATCATCACCAGGCTAATAATGTTCCCACTGCTGGGACGCAGGCTTCCTCTGTACGAGGGCCCAGTGCGGATTGGTAAACTCACATGTTTCGTTCTAGGACATAACGGTTTCCTCACGAGTTTAGTACGAATCAACGGCATCAGAAACCAGAGAAAAGCAATAATTTTGTAAAATAAATCAATTTCTTGAAAAACACATCACTTTCCTTGACACACTAAAGACTAACAATAATAGAACGAAGACAGTCACATTAAGTATGCTAATTCATATGTAGATGAAGAGACATATTATTATTGATGAACTATCTGTAATACCGTACAATTGGTTGTAATGCCGTGAGACAGCGCACAGTGGCGCCACCTGTAATATCTGCTTAGCATATATTACTCTTGTACTTACACTATTCATATAGGAGAACAAGGATATTTTGACTTGTTGATCAAATCTGAACTAACCCCGCTACCCTGCATTTTCAAACATCATCTGCCCAGAATTTTCCCAGTTATGGTTACTGGTTTCCAGTGTAACGTAAGCTTTGGTTTTAAATACATATAAACATAATAATTTTACAAATACTCACCCACGGCAACCTATCTGCCTACGTCATTTTTGCGCCAAAAGATCCTTGTATTTCTATACATTGTCAGTACATCCTTATGCATTCTTATACAAAGCTGTCTTTTTTAGTGCAACGTCTTCAGCTAAACATGAAGGTCTCAAACACCAGATGGATTTAGCTTCTCTGACTATTCACCCAGTCATTGGAGAAAAATCATAACTAAAAAGGCTTGTATTCGATAACCTAAGCCAATTAAGCCCAGGACCAGATGACTAAACTTGCACACTATGCAATACGTGGTCTTTAATTGACACATACGCTATTCCTCGAAGCAGTTTGCATGGTCAGCTAGGTCGCTAGCTTTAGTTAATGCCGCTTAAAACAAACATAACAATCCATTATTAGTATAAATTGACAGCACACTTCACGTAATACCGCGACTATGATATAAAGTGTCGAACCTTTTAACCTGAACAATATTCCATTAGCAGATTACAATACGCGCGCTACGCGGAGGGTGCAGAGGGCGCGCGATGAAACACTATCTAGTTTGTGAGGCGAGGTGATTAGCTTGAGGAGTTGATCATGTTGACACGGCTGTTACAGACAGGCTAATAGGACGTGTTTACATTAAGTCACGCTTAAAGTTCCCCAAACCTTTCGCCTTTTATGAACACGAGCGCCACTGCTGGACATGAGTTCCTGGGTTTGATGTGCAGGTCTGGTATAGTTTTACTGGTTTTTCCATCAACAATTTCTTAATAACAGCTACGGAGGCTGGGTTTGTGCCTGATTCATGGCAATAGGATCGCCCTCTATTACATGGTATTTAATCATAACTGACTAAACGTGGGTGGACTATTAATTAAGTACGGTCGAACAAGCTATTTGGTTTACAGTTTAACCCACAAATTAGATTGTAAAATGTAATCCAAATAGCTTGTTCCACCGTACACCTCTGCCTAACAGTTTGTAGATGTCAGTCGTGATGTTATGTTGTGTTCTGACTCGGACATAAAGGCGCCGCAACACACGTTACGCACGTGTAACCTCAGATAGACGTGTCAGTGGGGAGATTGATCTCTCTTCTTCTCAAATAAAGCAGGAAGTGACGGAGGACGAGCGTTCTGGGTGGACTGTCTCCATATTATGGCACTTTGATGTTTAAAAGTGCTGATTTACAGCCTTGTTTTGATTTTGTACTATGCTTTGTTTTGAGAGCGGGATTATCCACTGCAACCCACGGGTACGCTCCGCACGTAGCGCGGCGCAGCACTGAATGAACCGATCAGTTAATGTGAACCTTTCTGTGCATATCCTACGAACTCGGATAAAGTGTTGAACTTTCTGCGTTTGATTAACACTCTTCTGATTTATTAAATGATAAGCCCAATGGGTAATTTTGCACACCTAATTGCCAACAAAGGAAAAACATTATAACCTGTTTCTTGTATTTGAAAATTAGACTATAAAATCACTCAAATCCAAAAAAAAAATGTGAAAGCCCTCTTAAAATATGTAATGATCGAAGATCAACTGTGTAGGGAGTCGTCTGCGCCACTCATACAAGTTTAGTAGTGTGTCAGTCTCTGTGTCGAGCCCACCTTGACACGTCAGCCACCTGTACGTGTACACGGCGCGTGAGGTGAGCACGTGTCGTCTAGCTCTGCCCTTTTGTTCCACACGTGTAATTCTCCTGTCTGTTAGATAGGACGGAGTGTCGTTTAAGAAAACACATATTTTCTTAGCGCTTTAATTATTTCAGTTTCTGAAATTATTTTGAATGTTTCGCTTAACTTATGACTTATTAAAATACCCGTTTTGTTTGGTATTTCTCTGTAAGCATAACTTCGGTCCTGCGCTTGGACAGTTACGAATTTACCACAATTTATTATAACTTAGATAAGTTAATAACTTAAATAGCGCGATAGAGAATGTTGTGCTATCTAATGGTATCTCAACGTGAGGAAAACGATAACTTAATATTTATTTTTACATACGTACATACATACATACGTACATATATACTCACACCTTTTTCCCATGAGGACACGCAGCAAACACAGAACACCACCTGTTACGACCCTATCTACTTTGCGTCGTTGTTGTAAACGTACACCTGTAGTGTATGTTTACGTTTCATTCAAGTACTTATCTTTTTAGTACGGTGAAGTAGTTATTATTCACTTAAGTCAGTTTTTTTTGTTACAGTTGTATCGAGCAGTCGACGGTTCCACATCTTTTACATTTTACTAAGGTAAGTTCATTGAAATATTTAGCGGGTATTTACTGAAGGGAGAATTCTCTCTACCAAAATGTTTACGAAAATATACATGGAACTTAATCAGTAGATCTTATCTTCTGAATAAAGTCGAAACAAATCTATTTACCTGTTACAACGTAACACAGAGAATGATCTCTTAGAAACATTGTTATATTTTTAAAGATTGTTTAATAAAACACTCGTAGCAATTATCAATAGGAATTGTTGTCCGCGTACTTGTACACTTTTCGCTCGGCTGAAACCCTTGCACTATATCTCTATAACTCCATCAATCTGTTCTGTCTGTCTGTAGATGTGCACTGAATTTCAGTTTTAACAAAAATAGCAAACAGTCCAGGTTCAAAAATGAGTTTAATGAAGCGCTTCCATAAAGGATAAAATGTTCAATAATATGTCAATCCAAATTAAAATGACCAAAACACTATTATTACTTGTCTCCTATCTATGACTGATGAGTCCAACCACCGTAACGTAATATAGGTATAAAGAAAGATATTAAGGCTTAGACAATAAATGAGTGCCTCCACTACTGACTGTTACCATAAATTGTCAAACAAAAGGTTTATCACAAAACCTGTAGTTATAAAGTGTGAACAAAACTCATCCATCTAAATAATCGTGCGTGAGTGGCAGAGAGGCAGGGTGAGTGGCCGTATATTTCATTACAAGTGACAAATTGTCGCGGCCGACACCGTCGCGCTGTCGCCGACCAACGACGGGGATGTTCCATATTTATGAGTTGGTGTCGGATCATACGCAGCAATAGATGAGGTAGCTTGAGCAATAGTCGATGTTGAGGGAAGTTTTATGGGAAAGGTACGCGTATGGGTAAATACCACAATATGAGGGATTTTTACATTCTTCACACAGTTTGTAAACGAACGATTGGCAAATGTTTTCCTTTTTCTTAGTTTCGAATTGTTGAGCTACTTAAAAACATAAAGCCACGCTTATTTGTACCTGACTGCGGTAGTAAAGACACAAAATGTTATAATGAACTGGATATATGTACCTATGTATAGTTTGGCTTTCATTCGTAGATTTGTGGTAGTAGAGGTTAATCAGAAGCTGAAAGTCTGAAACCCAGTCAAACCAAGTAGAATCGTATCACTCATGAACCACATTACATTGTGTTGACCACGCAACTGATTTCAATTTTATTATGTTTTACAGTTGGGAATAGTCTAGGCCAATATTGACTACAAAGGATGACCTATTTTAATTTCATTCAGTTGTAATATTTCTAGCACAACACTCACTATCGTCTGAGAAATGTTCGTAATTTACTTATCTATCATTTATCGCTCGGCTCGGGAGGAAAGATAAATGATGTCCAACAGCGGATAAAACTCGCCTCACGTTAATCATTCCTGTTATCTAAGAAACTGTTTCAAGGACAATATTTAGGACAAAAAATACGGTTCCATTATTCAAAATACGTTTGGAATTTTTTGAAATCTTGTCTACAAAAGTAGTTGTGGAATTATTTTAAAATTTCTTTAGAAAAATATAATCTATCTTAGCTAAAAAACTCCGATCCCGAAATATTAACTCGGTTAATTTTTACATGGCGTGAACTAAACCTTCATTTTTATCTATTAATGGTTTACTACTTGAATCCTCTTACAAAGTGATCACAGTGACGTTATAATTAAACCAAATCAGTTTTCAGCTGTTGGTTACCTAACAAGCTTCATCTACATCGCCGGGCTCCCCGTCATCGCCGCGGTCCTCTAAATACTTAAGATTAAAACTTCCCTAAATTACAGCGACGATAAATTCACAAAATCCCTGATCTTATCAACATTTTCCTTCGAGCCGTGTGAAGACCAATCTACGTTGACCCCTTATACACGCACCTTTCTAATAAGACCAGGTATAAATGGACTTAATGGGTTTATAAGGGTTCCTCTTAAGCTGGACGACGGGAAATTGGGTTACGGAAAGGATGATTATGGCGTCCGGAACTTAAATCGGACGCCCCGCAGAAATATTTAAACAATACCTCCCGAATTTAAGGTTGAACATGGGTTTTATGAGCTTTCTATACAAAATTAATAATTGATCCGAATCCATGTAGTCCTATAACTATGTTACACTTCGAACTAAATTGTAAAGAAAATGCAACGAAAATAAAACACCGACAAATAATGCAAAGGATGGTGTTATTTTACAAAGTACCCTCGAGCAATCCAATTGATTCGAAAAATCCTCCAGATCTCACCGTCCGATATTCTGAACAAAGCTCGCAGACATCTGAGGAGTACCAGGGCCGCAGACGTGGCGCGGAGCCAAGGCGAGCCTCCGACACTTTGGCACCACGCCAACTACATCGATCGCTTATTGAGCAGGTCAACGCTCGCCCTTCGCGACGCGCCACCGATGGAAACAGTCCTTGTTCTTACATCTTCAAACTTAGGCTCTAGACCAGTGGTTCCCAATTAGTTTTTGCTGCGTACCACTTCAAAAAATACCTCAAACCTGCGTACCCCTTATTTTAGCAATCACACTAATATTATAAATGCGAAAGTTTTTGAGTGTGTGTATATTTGTTACTTCTTCGCGATCAAACACCTGGACCAATTTTGATGAAATTTGGTATACATGTAGTTGAAACCCTGGATGAACAGATAGGCTACTTAAACCGCTGGTAACACCGCGGGGCACAGCTAGTGGTAAAAAAAATCCGTTTAATAATACATTGTTACCCTATGGGTGAGAGTAACTTATTTAGTCCCGAGACGGGGTCTGGGCTCTGAAATATAGAAAAAAATCCTGGGCTTATATTTTAGGAGCTGCAAGACTGATACGCCATGGCTGCGGCATTGAAACGGTGAAAACACATTTTCGCCGATATCTCGCTAAAAAAGCAACGCAGACATCTGAAGTATTTTGTAAAACCCAGAAGTGGTCGCGGCCATGACATTTTTTACAAATTCAATCTGTTACTTAGCAAAATTTCTGGTCTCTGCAATGCTTAGTTTTAAAGATCTCCGTGGCTGCGTGGTTCGGAGCGTTTCAATGGCGCGGCCACTTTCAAACCCTTATAACTTTTTAACCATAACTTTGACACATTTATGGTTTTGGGAGTCTACTTTTACAATTTTTTACAAAATCGGCATAATTTAAAAAAAAGTCATGGCCGCGCCATCGAAATTGACACAAAAAATTGAAAATATTTAGCCCAAATCTATGTTATTTTAAAGAAATATTTGTAACTAAATTATAACTAAGTCATTAAAAAAAAATCTTGAATGAATACTGAATTTTATGTTATTTCAATTTTTCATCGCGGTGTAATTTGGAGGCTACATAGAAGTCGGAAAATGGTTCATTATAAATGTGAATCGTAATAAAATAATATTTTGGAAATTGTTCTTGTTTTTACTGATAGCCGCACGTACCCCTTGATGCAACTTCACGTACCCCTGGGGGTACGCGTACCACTAATTGGGAAACACTGCTCTAGACGATCATAATGACGGTTCTTGGTTGAAAGACGGATCTTGGTGAGGAATTTGTTAAAGTGGCTGAAGTTGGCTTTTGAAATAGATCTTGATTGAGTACCTACTGCTTGACTATTCATGTCTGCAGCCGACAGCTTGTCACCTATTCATGATTTGACTTTTAAGAAGGCTGAAGCAATATTTTTCATCTACAGATTGTTCATTTTTCCGCTTCGTGTCATGCAAAAGTATTCAAACATAGATTTTCTTTGTGAAGTTCAAACGTGGAACATGCCTTTAACTAAAAATAAAGATACATTTGCTCTATATAAAAAGTAAGAGCTAGCTAAAAGCATCAAAGGGCCTTACCATAAAATTACAGGCATCTCAATTTGGGGTTAAAGCTCTAGGTTAAAGTGGGCACCAATTAAAGGAGATGTTTCTTGCCGCGTACGATCCATGAAAGTGTCAATAAAATTCAAGTGTGTAGTACAGTCTGGCAAACAAGTGCCACAGAGTAGACAGAAACAGAAGGTGCTTTCTAAACAACGAGTGAAAACGCGCGCACACACAGACACGCTTCACGTAAAGCGAGTACAAATCACTCGCGGGATTGTATTAAGTTGGCCTACTATTTCGATTAATTCCGTGTTTGGCCGAAGACCGGCAAACATGTACGAAACGTAGAAAATTTCAGATAATACGTGTAGTTGGAGCCGCCGGGACTTCAGGACAGGTGGTTTACGAGAATTTTCATGTTGTTTTTATGATTGTCAGCGGACGGTGAAGTTTTTGATGAGACCTACTACGTCAGGTTTACTTTATGAGAGCACGAAATATGTGGTTTTTATTAGATTTATGGTTTTGTTTTATTTTAGTGTATAATCTTTATAACGTGCGTTAATTTTTATTTGAATGTCACGATCTTTGAATTGTGTTATTCTGAAATAAACAACACATTTTTTCCTTCTTTCTTGAGCTAAAAGAGAAATAACAATAACGGAGGAAAATCAAAGAGCCCGTAATATCAACGCGATATATAATTCAAAGCACGCAACATTCATTTTATCGAGATTTTCCTCATCATATTAATTATAATCCCATGTTTCATGTTATTTGCGTTTATCTTATTATTAAGATGAGTGAAAACAAATATAATATGTTCAAAGTATCTTTCCTTTTACGTAACATGTTGTTCCAAGAAAATTCATGTCGATACAATTTTAATTAGGTATATCGTGTACGACATTGATTACTTTCGAGTCTCAATAACTACTGTATTTAAGTACATAAGGGTCTTATAGAGCAGACCTGCTACTGTTATCTGTAGTCACTGTTTTACTTGGTTTCCAGGAGCTCAGCACAGCAAATGAGCACTAAATCACTCTGTAATAGAAAAGTAGTATTTTAACACCACGCTCAGACGCAGTAAATAGTTAAATGAAAACAGGCGACTTCGCAACAAACGCCAAATAACAGCAAATTTTGCTATCAATACTGAACGCAGATTCAGAAGTCGTTGATCGCCAAAACTGAAACGTAGTCTGCTAACGTGTGAAGTTCCGCTCTTAAAGATCTCACGGGTGAGCAGGCTTACAGTTTCCAACATACCACGCGCGAAGTATTTCAGGATAAAATATCGGAATGAACTTTATCCCAGTACAAAAACCTGCTGCAATCCTGTAATAATTTTAAACCAATTCCGTGCTTCTCTCTCATAGTGCAGCTAGTAGTCATTTATCGCCCGAGGCTGCGCTTTTTATGTTTTATCTGCAAACTTTACCACTTTAGTAGAGATTTCTTTGGAGTTTATAATTGCCGTTCGATGTTCTTCCATATTTGGTACTGAAGCTTGTTTTTGTTTGTAGTGTCTGTCTGTCTCTACCATTGATGTTGGAGACACGTCTTTTGCTTTTTGCTTTTCTTCGTACTTGTATTATTTTTACCACTGTACTGTGTTGTGAATTCTGTTTTTCAATAGTATTTTTATTTCTGTCTCATTATTCTGTTACTGGATATCATTCCTACTTTGAACTTATGTATCTTATTATTTAGCCATTATCAATTGCATTCTCCTTTTTCATCTTTATTGCAATTGTTGAAAATTTGAAATTCTTCTTGGACTACAATTGAAATAACATCTACAAGTCTACATATCTTGTAATTCCCAAAATGTTAAGTCCCATGTAATAGGTACTACAATTGAATGCTTCTTTACTCCAAATATCTCATCAACTTTCACTCCACGCTTCGCTTTGATCTATTCTCCCGCTAACCTCATCAAGTCGTATTACATCTCCGGTTCCTCTCACGTTCCTATCCACTAATTCAGCTGATAACCAATAAACGAAATAAAGGAACACAATGGGAAGATAATGAGAAAATCCACTGTAGGCCGAATGTTTCCGCGGAGGTTCCCTGCGAGCTCACGATAATACCGCGGTGCTAGCGATGCTAGCAATACCGATGATTGGATCGCTATTTTTATATTAACATATATATTAGTACTTCTCTTCGCGATTTTATTATCAGAAAGGGTGAGGGAAATGTAAATGCTTAGCGCAATGCTGAAATCTAGATAGCTAAGGGCAAAATTGAATTTGGATATTCCGTCGAAATTATTTGAATATGAAGTTAAACAGAACATTGATAAAAATAACAATAAAGACAACAACTTAAAATTGGCTACCACTCCAGTTTGGCAAATTGTTTTAAAATCAGATCAGTACTTTAAGAAGTAACACAGAACAACAATAGAGAACGAAGATTGTTGAGATGTGATTGATTACTTCACAAAACAGACAATCTGTATTGGCTTTGTTTGAGACACTTAACTTAAGCCTCCGAGAAACTCCAATGATAATTAATACTGAAATCAGGACAGCGATTAAAACAATAACAATTACAACAAATTTATTTATTTATTTAAACTTCATGTACAATAGTGGTACATAGGCGGACTTAATGCCACAAGGCATTCTCTACCAGTCAACCATTGGGTCAAATAGACAGCATTGTGATAGAGTACAATAAAAATAAAAAGAAACCTACCATCTTGTAATTCTAAAATAAACACATAAATAGGTACTTACATACTAATACACAAATAAGCATATAAAATAAACTAATATATATAAAATACATATGAATAGTCCGAAATACGAGAAATCTTTTGATATAATTACAACGACTCTATGAATGACTATATGGTAAAGAACTTAGACCGACTTTAAATAAAACTTCCGAACTGTTATTTTGCAACAAATGCTTCAAATTTAATTTAAAACAGTTTTAACGAATATTTAATGTCCTGGGGTCGGCTTCTAGTCTGACTGGAAGCAGCTGGCAGCTGAATGCCGCAGTATTTAACAAAGAACCACTGACTATCTGACTCAACAACCCAGTTAGTACTGGGTATAACGGTACCCCTTGATACGAATGGCTTTAGACCACTTGTAACAACTATTAAAGACAGCCGAAATCTACAAATGACAGTCAAGATCAATGTCTTAACGAGCTTTCCGAGGCACAGAGGAAAGTCGGTGTGTAATGAATACTCACCCATCAATAAACTGACCTTGGAAATCGCGGCTTATCCTTGAAAATCGACCCGTGCGGCTGTTAGTATCTAGCCACGAGCTTCTCCGATACATGTAGTAAACACAGTAATGGTTATTTTTTAAATATGAAACACTGTATCGAACGCTTTACATAAATCCTTGTTGAACGATGATGTCGACATAATTTAAACCGTGATTACTCGGTCGAATAACAGCGATATAAAACCGGCCAGTTGACTTAATGTGGAGTATTTTGTCCGCAGTCATGAGGCTGATCGATTGACTCCATTGAGTGGAAAACTTTTCGCTTCGTTCGACATTTTCTTATTTTCGTGTAGTGGATGAGGTTTGTTTATCTTTTGCCAAAAACTTGTTGTATTAATAGCTTGCTCTTGCGGAAAAGCTATCCTTAGTTACAATGAACGTAACTTTATTGATTTATTCATACTTTTGGCCTAGTTTGTTTTAGCTTAACTATCAATTAGGCAATACCCTTAATGGGCGGTTTGGATAAATACATAGTTAATGTCAGCCAATTTAATAATGAATAGAGCCAGCTGTCGCAAACATATTGGTTTGGTGCCACTGTGGTCGCGGTTCTAACACCTATTCATAAATCTATTTAAATATCCGTATTACCGTTATTAGCACTACGTCCATGAATTTTAGATGTTGTCATAATAATCTAATGTGTTTATCCTAATTCATGTACAAACGTTTTACAGTTACTTCTAAAATATCGCTTATTCATTTATTTAATGACTTGACAGCTTTATGTAAATAAATCCAATATTTATATGGAGGATAAACTTAACATTTTTGTTTTATAAAGTGGGGTTTCTTGCTGTTTCTAAGTTTTATTTGAAAATTCGTATACATTTTTTTTGGGCAATAAATAATTCATTGGACAGTATCAGTATAGATGCTGATACCACTTTACATGATGATACTGATATGTACTCGTAGCTATGTGTGCACAACACGCGATATGTAGGGAGAGCACAGTACCCACTACCCTCGGTGGTACGAGTTGAAATGTAGATTATAAGTCATTTAATCATTTGTTAACATAGGTACAATAAATAGTTGATTTAAAAGATATGAATTTTACAACAGTGTCGTCATCAGGTCACTGTTGTAAATTCATGAACAATAATTATTACATATTTCCTAATGGTAGCACAAAAGCCAAAATAATACCAACAAAAGCTACACAAGCAAATACGAAGTAACAAATGAAATACTCAAAATGTAATCATGATTAAATCCATATGAAAGCTTCGGCCAGGGCTCGCGGCTACGTGCAACTAAATCAGGCCCGCGGTCGACCGCAACGCGTGATAATATATACATCGACGGTCCTCTATGAAATTAATTTAATTCAATCCTGTGTTTTAGAGGTAATGGAATATTCTGTGTGTATTTCATCGGCTAGTTGTAGGTCGTTACGGAATTATTCAGTTTCATATGTTCCGATTTGTTTGAAATGCTGTTTGTTATATTTGTGTAGGCCTCAGTAGTACACAATCAGTTCTATTTGTATTGTTTCGTATGTGATTAAACGTGTTGGTCTAGTGGTTGCAAGGGACTGAGCATGAGGTTCTTGATTTGATTCCTAGTTCCTAGTTCTTAGTTCTCAGTAGTAACCACGGAGTCTGAATTTATGCCAAATTTATGACAATAGGCTCGTCCCTTATTATTTATACCAGCTTATTACTGTCACAGTGCTGGGCAAAATCCTCTTCTCATACAAAGAGGGCATGGCCATTGATCACTACGCTTGACTTAGATTCATTACTAGCTGACCCAGAAGAAAAGCTCTCAAAAATAATACCTTTTTAAAAAAGGAGGAGGTTCTCAATTCGGATGTTTCTTTTTTTTATGTTTGTTCGCGCATAACTCCGTCGCTTGCCAACCGATTTGAAAATTTTTATTTTGTTGGAAAGGGTATACTTTCCAAATGGTCTCATAGTCACCAAGTCGGGATCTAGTGATGGAATGAAATCAAGGGAACTCTTCAAATTTTATAGGATAACGTACAGCGATTTGGTATTTTTGCACCGGAACTCCATAATGAGACAATGTATCCTAGTCGTGTTTTGGTTTGTTGTAGTTGTAACGGTATCCACTTTCCATGTGTACTAAACACGTCATGTGAACCACTAAAAAGTGAAAAATAAAAACATTTTTGCAAAAAATAAAAGAAAAACAGACTTAAAAAAAAACAACAATGTGTAAAATAGCTTTAGCTTCTGAAGTCGGTGACAAAAAAATTAAACCAATCAAACAAAAGTCACCGACTTCAGAAGCTAAAGTTATTTTACACATTTTTTTTTGAAGTCGGTTTTTATTTGCAAAAAAGTTTTTTACAATAACATTTTCAATTCCCACCAGAAGTTCCGGAGATTAGCGTGGTCAACCAACAAAACAAACAAACTCCTCAGCTTTATAATATTATTAAGTATAGATAACTCCAAGTTTTCCTTCACCGAAGTCGGTGATGTGTATTATAAACTGGATTACTCGCACTAACTCGGATGTGAACCTACAACTTCGTGCATGAGTGGCGACTTCGGTTCTAAAAATCACTGGCGAACTGTTAGTGTACTACTTACTGTATCAGATACATCTCTATGTTGAACTCAATGCCTCTGCCTAACCCTCGGAGACTGCAGGCGTGATGTTTTGCTTTGCGTTTTGTAAAAATAACTTACACTTAGCTATCCGTTTCCGTTGTCAACAGCAACAATTATAAGTATAAGGACCATAAGGACAGTATCAAAATATTGTAAATCCATTTAGCATGTCTGTTCACGTATTTTTTGTTTTTGTAAATCAGAAATCTGAATATTGACAGAGATAAAACGCATCAAAACTCGGGAGTGGGGGCTCGTGACGTCAGAACACAGCTAAAATTATACCTAGAACAAAATAAAAAATACGGGTCACACATGTTTTGATAATCTAACTGACGGATTAAATAGATTTTTGTGTCGTCTACCCTGTTATGGAAAAAGCAGCCTTCCTGATTCGCATCTGCTAGGATCCATGCCCATTATCCGCTGGCGCTAGCGCGACATACTTCTGCCTATTTCCCTCCACCGATACTCTCGCGGTAGATAAGGCGCCATTTCCCTTCGTCGGGTACAATACCAAACTTATTGGGAACCTTTTTTGTCGCGCCCCGTCACCGATTGTAATCGGGACTCATTTATTTGTCGACGAAACTGCTCTAAGTAGTTACCATTTTTTACAGTGACGGTAAAGTAAATGTCGTTTGGGTAGATAAAGTTAAGAAAGTCAGTATCTAGAGCATGTTCAGGATATTAGCGGGATTTTTTTTACCTAGATTTCCGGACTTTCAGTCAATGTGTGGTTTCCGGGCACAGATTTTTTTCTACTTTATAAATCACAAGCATCAATTTGAGTTTAAAGACCTTAGACAAGTAAAAGTTCTCTCAAAAATGTTAATTTTCGTAGGAGGCTGAATGAATAGACGATAACAACCTCCTTTGAATCAAAACTATAGAAGAAACTTACGGGTTCCAATAAGCCATTAGGATTCAGCCCTTCCCACCTGATAACATCTAGAGTAACGTCCACCACCGCACCGATGGCAATCCAAACCACCAATTAGATACGTATCTTCCCATAGCTTTTGTTCACGAAGCGGTCACGATTATCTGGTAGGAGATAACATGGCCGCTGTCGGAACTAATCCGTAATGATTTAACATGGGCTTTCCCTCGCACGCACGCTCCAGTGACGTCATCAGTCATACGCCTGAAGGGCATGGGGTGGGGGAGGAGGGGGAATCACTGAGGGTCGGTGGAAGTAGTTTTTTGTCAGTGTTTTGAATTGACTGAATTTTAGAGGTGATTTGTTTAAATCTGGCGGAAATTTCAAACGAAAATACCCTTTAATACTTAATTCCCACAACGGGATTCTTGTGATTTAGTTTAATAACGTTCAAAATACAGTTCGGCAATAAAAATATTTTAGATATTTCTCAATGATTGGTAATTTGTTTCACATTATTCAGGTTCAACAAGACTTTATTGAGAAATAAATAAAATTGTCATTTCAATCAGGCGTCTTATTCTTCACAAATTATCTTGCGTATTTGGGACATGACATTAATGCCACGTTTTTTCGTGTGTCAAAATAATATATTATCATTCTATTTCGTAAAGAATATTCAGAGTACGATATGCCGTGCACGTGTAGCCAAGACACGACTCAATCAAAATAACGTCTGTAGTAAAATTTAACACTACAGTTGTTTTTCCACTTCTTTACGTGTCGATTTCTCTCAAATTGGTTCAACTAGTATGTAGTCATCTGCACTTTCTGTCATTGGGGAGAACCTCTCAATTGGAGTTATTATAAATGTAGTTGGTTATTATATCAATACCTACAAATGTATCAGCAATATATTCGCCGTCTCTTGCTTCGAAAGCATTAGTTTCATTAGCTCCATTATTTACTTGATCTCTTAGACTATCCACAGTGTGCCCACACAAGTAAACAGCGGCTGCCCACCATGCATCACTAGCCGACAATGACATACCACCGGTCGCGCTAACTAGCACTACTTCAGTCGCACCCTCATCTGTTTGACCACTACCATCAGTACTGTGTGTGTGGTAGCCTGGCTGTGCGTGGCGAACTTAGAACAAATTGTATTAAATCGCTTTGTAATGGCTACTGATTACAGTGGTGCTTTGTTTATTGATGTAACGTCTTTTTGATCAACGTCTCTACTGGTAAATTTCACGTTGTTTGTTGAATTAAAAGTAGTTTTTCCTGTTATGGTTACATAGGGTGAACTTTTTAGTGTGGCTTCTTTATATACATCACTAGCTGCCCCGCGCAACTTCGTCTGCGTCTCATAAGTTGAAATGTAAGCTATCCTATCTCTCAAGTTGGAGCGAACTGCACATGGTGTGCGAATTTTATTATAATCGGTTAAGTGGTTTAGGAGTCCATTGAGGACAAACATTGTGACACGAGATTTATATATATTAAGATTTATATCATTATTTAATTACTGCTACTTTACAACAATAACATGGTGTATTTTATTAAGCCTCTCAAAATTTAAATGAAATGTGAGTGTTGGTACAAGTATATCTCTGGCTTACCTTTAGAGATTATAGACGAGTTGCGTCAATTGTTGTAAACAGTTTTCCATATTATCAAGCCTAATAAACCTGACCCAATATAGACATAATAGGTATCGGTTGTGTTCCCCAAGCGATTAAATTGATATACACTATTTGTGCGCACATTATATTGATAGAGGTGTAATGTAACACGTTACACGGCGGGTGACGTGTTACATAAACAAACACAAAACGCGCCGATGTTTACCTCCAGGTGGTAAACACAAAAATAAAGATAAATAATGTCGCAGTAAATAAGGTAATAACGAAGTGTTTTTAGAGAAAAGAAAAAGCTAAGAATTACTGCTTTATTATGCCTCGCTAGCTTCTGCCCGTGGCTCCACTTGCGTGGCGGTTAGAAATTGTTTTATAGGAATGTACTATCTAGATAAAAAGTATCTCTTGACCCAGGTCATATTCTACCTGTGTGGCAAAATTGCAATCTGTTTGTCAATCAAGCGTTAAAACGAAACAGACATACATACAAGTTACTTTCACATTCAGCATCAATAGCAGATTTTTGGGTATTTTCCGGTTCTAAATTATAAAACTGGAAGCATATTATTTTAGCAGCTATGTGACTTATTGCAGTTCTTACTAATTTTAAGCTTACACAGAGTTGCGACGCCTATCTACCTTTTTTTTTTCTTTTTTTCGGATGGGAAACCATCAAATGACTCTGACGTTTTCACCTTCTTCGCTAGCGTGACTGCTTCGCAGAAAGAGGTGACGGCTGTCTATAGTATCCTTACGTTTATTATAATTTTATATTTTTGTATTGCAGTTTTGTTTATTTTTGTCCTGGTAAGCATTTTCTCCTGAATCGTTTTCTTTACTTTCCACCACAACAATTTATTCTTTCGCCATCTTTGATCAGAACCTGTCTCGTTGTCGACAACATATCCTGTCTGGTTGAACATGTACAATCTGATATTCTATTAGACGGCGAAAGGGAAATTGTCTGGCTTTACTCCGTCATAAAGTGGGATCGTGTTTGGCACATGTTTTGATATAGCGCCATCTGCCGGCGGACACGGCGACTATAAACTAGTTTATGTTTGCACGTGCTTGGAGCCCAAACTATCAATTTATATAGTTTATAGGTTAGCTCGGGATATTTGATGATGCCGCGATTTGTATGAATTTACTATCTAATCCGATCGAAAATAATCGCTTAAAAGTCTCACGATTGCTTTAAAATCTAGATTATTTGCCATTTCAAATTGTGAAGGTATCTCCACATGTTCCAATAATCCATAATTTGTAAATATACAAGAGCACTATTAACCTAAAAAAAACTCTATGTCTAGAACATTTAACCTCGAAAAAATAACAACAACAAAATAATACTCTTAAAGAAAAATCTATTCATAAAAGCAAAGAATTTAACAAGCCCACTGATTTTTCCACGAAATAAATACGTAACACTTCGTAGAAAATTAAAGAACACTTCTTCATTAAACCACAATTTGTGAATTTATTTTATCTCTGCCAGTGTAGGTACCATTAACTCAAACACTACATAAGTGTTTAAACTTTACAATAAAAGTAAAGTACCTATATGTCTTAATCCAGGATATGGTTTATTTCTTTTCCACTTTTACTTATCGATATGCTTTCACAAGACCTAAAAATTAAAAAAACACATTATTTACACAATATAATATTAGAATAGATAACAGTCTCACGCGTTAAACTAATACGTTGTTATAAGTTTAGTTTTAAACCGTGAAAACCTAAAACAGTGTTAGTCTCAAGCGTTCTTCTTTCAATAGGTATACTTAAGGACGCTGCAACGTTTTCGTTGAACTCAAATTTAGGTATTCAATGCCGTACACAGCAACATCACGCGTACGCACTACGCACACATTCAACAACTCCGAGCACTCGATTTTATACTTCACCTAAATAATTTAGCTCCTTGGTTTTATTTTGTAATGTTATTGAAATTAACTCCGGAAGACTACTTGGACCTTTGAAAATGCGTTTGGTTACTATTACTTAGTACCGTTGTCGTGATAATAGGTTAGTATTTTCAACCAACTGCAAAAAAAGAAGGTGCTTGACCCTATCAATAGTAACTTTTTCTTCGCGATTTTCATAACATAAAATCACGCCTGTTAAGGGTAACAGAATATGTACACCTAATATGGTACCAACATAAAAAAAACCTGCCCCGTGTTTAAAAACTAAAAACAACAGGTACCGACACCGACTACCGTAAAGAAAATCATCATCTCAGTGTTAACCTCCCGGTCACAAGAATTAAAAGGGGGGGCGGACACATTTTTTGGAAGTGTCTCTTGCGCAAACTATTCAGTTTAGATATATATACAACATAATTTTTTGTTTATACTAAACCCGAAAAGGGGTCATTGTACTCATCATTTTGAACAACTTTTTCTATGGGACGAACCTTGAAATCGCGAAAAAAAAATCAGCTGTTCCCTACATTTTGACGAGTTATGCGAACATAAATGTAGGGAACAGCTGATTTTTTTTCGCGATTTCAAGGTTCGTCCCATAGAAAAAGTTGTTCAAAATGATGAGTACAATGACCCCTTTTCGGGTTTAGTATAAACAAAAAATAACCCTGTATATATATTTTTTTTTTATATTTTTGTGTATATATCTTAATGCGGTTCACAGAATATATCTACGTACAACAGCATAGTTCTTATAGTTTCGGAAAAAAGTGGCTGTGACATACGGACAGACAGACAGACAGACAGTCAGACATGACGAATCTGTAAGGGTTCCGTTTTTTGACATTTGGCAACGGAACCCTAAAAACGACTTGAACATTTTGTTATTAATTATACGGAACATTTAATTGAATCCTATCCAATCCTATCCTATCTTAATATATATAAATCTCGTGTCACAATGTTTGTCCTCAATGGACTCCTAAACCACTTAACCGATTATAATAAAATTCGCACACCATGTGCAGTTCGATCCAACTTGAGAGATAGGATAGTTTAAATCTCAAATTATGAGACGCAGACGAAGTTGCGCGAGTCAGCTAGTATAATATATAATATAATCCTAGATAATAGATCGTTTTCAGCTCATTATAACTAATGCGACCAATTGTGAAATCCGGCGTACGATGAACATGTCTGGATACACCTCTGAGGATTACAGTCGTGAAGATTTCGTCTCCAAGACTTAGCAAACAGATCGTTTTCAACTCGTTATAACTATTGCGAGCAATTGTGTAATCTGGCGTGCGAAGAACATGTGTACTTACCCCACGAAGGATTATAGTCGTGAAGGTTACGCTTATGTTTATCAGTAATTAAGTGTAGAGGGCTTTATACTTCTTATACTGATGATATAATAATCAGAAATGAAGAATTTGATTTACAAAAAGTAGGTAGGTACTATTTTTTTTTCCCTTTATCCTAGAACCAACAACGCTTCTTGGACCAGAGTCTATAGAAGTCTGCTCGTTCCAGTTTTCTATGGGCACCATTTTTGATTTTGTCCCCATATTCGTACATACACGAACATACGGGAAGATGCAGAAGCCGCCGTATCTGTCATGAACAAGGATCTGGACTTCATTGGTGAGTGGTCGCGGTCCTTCGGACTGCAGATCAACCCTAAGAAGTCTCAGGCCTTGGTCATTGGCGGTAGGTATATGCGGAACAGGGTTGATGTTGCGTCTCTGTCTCCACTCAGGCTGAATGGAGTTCAGATAGAATACGCGAACAAGGCCAAAAACCTGGGGGTTATAATGGACTCTTACTTATCGTGGACTTCTCAGGTTGCCGAAGTTAGTCGCAAAGTGCACTACACATTTCATTCGTTGAAATGCCTCCAGAGCTTCTTGCCTTTGAAAACCAAAATCTCCCTTGCGCAAACTCTAATCCAGCCCATCATAGACTACGCCGATGCCTGTTATTTGGATGCCACCGAGGAGCTTTTAAATAAACTTGAGCGTTTGCAAAATATCTGTATTCGTTTTGTTTTTAATCTTAGGAAGTATGACCATGTCTCCAACTTTCGCAAGATACTCAAGTGGCTCCCAATCCGACTTCGCAGGAACTCTCGGATATTGTGTCTGCTTTTTAACATCCTCCATAACCCTAAAACACCATCCTATTTACGGGAACGCTTTTCCTACTCCCGTCCCTCTGATGCACCTTGCCGGTCGCATCTTAGGAACCTCCTTAAATCCCCTCCTCACTCTACCGATTTCTATTCCTACTCCTTTACTGTTCACGCTGTGCGGTTGTGGAATTCTCTTCCGCCTGATATTAGAGACTGCCATACTATTGCAGTCTTCAAAAGAAGAGTAAAAGAACACTATCTGTCCAATTCGTCATAGTTGCATAGGTATTTTATTTTTAATATATATTATATTGTAGTTTATAGTTGTGTTATATATTTTTGTCTTGTATGTATGTAAGTATATTCTTAGGTTTATCGTTTGTTTGTATGTATTCTATTTTCTCATATTTTACACACTATGTCTACATCTCTTTTTATCTACTTTCCTTTCGCAGGTATGCTGGAAGAAATTTCTTTAGAAATAAGCATCACCTTTGTACCTATTTTCTATTCCTTTCTTCTTTACTGTATTTAGTGTGTACATAAATTGTTAAATAAATAAATAAATAAATACACAACGGTTAAAATCATAACTCTCCTCCCCATCCACTTCCGAACCTCACCGTGAACAGCTTGGCCTTACCCATCCAAATTCTAACCTTACTAAGAGTTGCTTAACACCTACTTTTATTATTAAAATGTGGTTTAGAAAATATGTTGGTTAAGATCGGGATTTGTGAAATGATCGACGATCTTAACCAACATTTTCTAAACCACATTTTAATAATAAAAGTAGGAACTCGTAAGTACTTACTTTAATGTCGTTGGAAAAAGTTTCAACTCATTCCGAATACGCTATACAACCAGGGGTACCTACTCACACGCATGCACACTACAATATTTTTAGTAATAAAATCGTATTTATTTTTTGCGACAGAGCGATACACCCATCCGTTGAGGAGCGCGTCTCAGCGCAGATTGACGAACCGCGAGTGCAAAATGTATAAAGAATTCGCCAAATGTTTATACTTTGGCTAGTAATTGGAAAATGTTGTGATTTAAATACAAAAAAAAAATAGATTTCCTGTAAAGGACTATATTTACCGCAATTTCTTATTAATTATTAAGATAAAATAAAATAAAAAAAATGACCTAAATTGGTACCTATTCTGACCCCTTTTTTTAAATTTTCTGCGATTCTTGTGATGGGAAAAACGTATTTGTGCGAAAATTTTGTATGACGTCATAGATTTTTTCTGATGATAATCTAGAGATTAATATATTATCTTTAAATTAAGACCATGAAATTTTCACATTTGTGACAGCTTGTACATTAAAATGGTACCTGAAAAACACTAATATTTGTGGAAAAATGTAACAGCGTCCTTAATACATAACTCTTTAAGTCCGTGTCGGAGACATTAGCACAAGATTGAGAAAGTCAAAGCTTTTACTGGTTGTCAGTCTTCATTTACATTGCGTTGAAACTCGCGGACGGAATCAAGTTATAAAACGGAATTAGGAACGCGATCTGATTTAGTAGGAAATCAGAAATAAATGAAACCTGTCTTCATTTAACTGAGCTAAGTGCTAAACAAAACAAAGAAAAAAGCTGACGGGCAACATCTCGTTAGTAGTTTATCAAAATACATAAAGTTGTTTCTGTTTCCCATGAGCGTAGCTGGGAAAACAATTCAAAATACTCTACGATCCTCTCATATTCCTTTTGCTCTTAAAATCGATACTGTCTTACTACTAAAAATGTTCAAAGAAAATACTACATAATCAAAGTCTTCAAAACATGTTTAATTAAGATTCTTTGGACCCAAAAGCAATGTTTGTACAGTGTTATTAAAGCAGTTTTCTCTTTAGAAATTTCCAATACTGTTTGGGAAAATTCTATATCACGCTACAAAGTAAATAAGAACAAAATTGGCCAAATATTATTAAATACACTACTTCAGATAGCTAGTAGAAGTTAATAAGAAAAAGAATCTGAAAACTCCACCATTTACATAAAATGTAAGAAATACACTCGACAGACCTGATTTTCTTTTACACTGTAGAATTTTGAAAAATTCTTTTTACATTCTTGAAATATAATTTCATCAAAAACATTGCTAAGAATGTTGATTTTAACTGAAATGTTCGCTGTAAATTTAACGGTTTAAGTGCTGTTATTTTAATTAAGAAGAGTTCTCATTGTGTGTTGTATATTGTAGCGCTGAAGCGGAGAGTAGCGCTGCACTCAGCAGCTGAAAGTTCTGACGACCATCGTAAAGTTGTGGACTGCATTTTGTATGCGACGTTTCAGCTCAAAAATGTTTAATGGGTAATTGTGTTCTCAAGTAGTGGTGGCGTGCACTCGGCTTCATGTACAGTTGGGGCCATAACAAAGTCGTCCGTGCATAGTGCGAGGGTAATGTTGTAAAAAGAAAATGGTTTGACATCACATAGAGAGTTTTATGAACAGACAGACAGACTGACAGACATAGTTCTCAGAGAAAGGCACATAGGAGGATACATTTGTCTCGGTAGTAGGTTTTTGTTGGAAAGGACATTGCTCGTCGTCCATACATGGCTCGCCTAAGATCCAACAGGGAGGTGTATTTACTTTTTGGGTTTTAGATAATGTATATATTCGATTGAACCTGAATTAAAACAACGGACACTTTTGAGAATTCAGAACAGGGCTGCCAGGTGCAAAAAACGTGTGATCGTACGCCAACTACAAAGAAATCGTATGCCAAGGAAATTTTGAATGAAAAGATCGTACAACCTAGAAGTACTAGGTTTTTTATTAAAAATAACTAAAATTTGTTCAATAATAGAACATTTTCTGTGGTCCTATTGTTTAATATTTCTTTTGTTGGCTTCGTGCAATTTTCGTTTTTTTTTTCTTTGGCTATTAATGTTCCCTTCAGTGTTTCATTTTATAAACAGTTTCTAAGTTTTTGTTGGATTACTGACGAGAAAAGCAGGTTTTTGACAAGTTACAATTATTACCGAAAAAAAAAAAATAAGTTTTGCAAAAATGCAAGCAAATACAGCCTGTAAATAAATTTACAAAGAGTCTTCATTCAAGTTAATGATCTAGGTATGCGTTAGGTTGTTGGAGAATTGCCCGAAGCTCATACTTGCCAGTGGAGCACATTCGTTTATTATGAAATGATGCCGGACTTGTAAGGTAATAAAAATCGTACATTTTCCGTACGATCGTGGTCTAGCGATCGTACATGAGTAAAAATGCCAAAAATCGTAGGAGTACGATTAAAATCGTACAACTGGCAGCCCTGATTCAGAAAAAATCAAAACACTTTCGGGTTTTGAGGTTATATTTACGTCAATAAAACATTCGGTTCTGTTGCCATCTGTCAATTTACAACTGGTATAGGGGTCTTTTGGCCTCGTTCAGGACCTTTCGTTTATTTATTTTTTTTTATGTATGTTTTGTTTACAATAGTTGTAAATAATGTTATTTTTTATGTGTTTTGTCCTGTACGGGCTAATAAATGATTTTTATTTCTTATTGCTTGTTTCAAACAGCTCTTTCAATCGAGTTTTTTGATAACCCGTATTATTCCGCGAAATCCTAGCGGTCTGTTTGTAACTAAAAACCATTATCGTATATCAAGTGTTGAGAATACTGACTCTTGTCTGTGTCAAACACTTATTAAGAGTGCTGTACAAAGACTAGGCTGTATAAGCTATAATACCTTTGCCTATTAAAAACCCTAAATTGAACCAAAAAATGACCGAGGATCATGACGGAAGTTTATAGGTACTTTTTAAAATGTTTTCGAAATTAAAAAGTGTCCGTTCTATTGAAATATTTGTAATGTATATTATTAAAAGAATAATGGGTGAATATCCCAGGCGCTAATTTTACGTGTCCACGTTGAGAATCATGGTGTAAAACGAAGGGATGTTTCTTATATTTTTTTATAGTGAACTACTTAACTTATTCCAATTAGGCCCACATTTTTTTTTAAATAGGCTTACCTATGGAAGCTTTGGAAAAATAAATAACTTTAAAATTCAAGTTTGGTGGCTTGTCCTAGCTCCATTTTTTGATATAAATGTATTTACCAAAGAAACAATTTAAAGTGAAGTAAAAAACAAATCATTACATTAGTATATGCATAAGACACACTATCTAAAAACAACTAAACCATATTATAAAATTGATTTTAAAAGCACAGGATACTCGATTTAAGTTTGTCCTTGCAAAAATCATAATTTTGGTAGCACTTTTTCAATTTACATTTAGCATGAAGATTCGTGCGTGTGCGATCAATCGCGTTTTATATTCTGTATTTGTCAGTCGTGCGCGGGTAGTTGCGCGTAACAGTGTGGTGCATAGTGCTGTGATTTCCCGCCAAAAACGTAAGTATCATCTTGGGGCGAACAGGGGACAAGAATTTTTCAATTTTGGTGGATCGATTTGCTGGTGATTTTGAAGTGTTTTAATAGTGAGCTACGTATTGTAGGTAGTGATTTGGGTAACTTATTTATCAGTGATATTTATTCTATTGTATCTTAATAACTGTATTTTTTAAGATTTTTTTTATGCCTGGTTTCAATTTTGGTGGCTCAATTTTGGTGGCTTTGGTGGCAATTTTCGCCACCAAAATTGAAAATAAGCCACCAAATTTTAAGTATGTACTGTTTATATATTATTTTTTCATATAAAGACAGTTTTTCACTACAGATTGTTTATTTATATGTATATATCTAAGTATACGTTACTATTGTATTTGTTTCTCTTCCGTTTGTTCTATTTATTAAATTGCACATGCCATGTTATTTTTCTGCACTACTTTAAGGTCGACCGGCTGTTATATCGGTACCTAAGTTTTATGTAGGTACTTGGCAATAGATTTGACTTAATATTATTCGTATTTCCTAATTCATTACCCTTGTAATGAATTAGTTATACTTACTTATTTTTCTTACTTTTTAGAATGCCAAATCAGACTAGAGAAGAGAGGCTGCTTAAAAAAAGAATGGCAGAAAGAAAAAGAAAAGAAAGGATAAAAAGCAATCCTGAACAGGCAGATAAATTACGGAAAAGAGAGAGGGAGAGATATCACGAGAAGAAAAAAAAAGGTAAACTGGCTTCTCAGAAACTAAAATCCCAACGCGAGCGTCGCGCTTTGCAAAAAAAAACAAAATATATCAACGAGAATATTACGAAAGAAAAAAAGCAGCAAGAAGACTCGCAACTGAAGCAGGATCAAATGCGTCACTTCCCGCGAGCAATTCCCAACAAGACGTTTTACCTAATTGTACAGTTGTTAATCCGCATGACCTTCTTGCAAGCACCGTGACGAGATCTACACGATTTGAGAATGAGAGCACGCAGCAATATACCTTGGTTTCAAGAAATCTACGTCCACGAACAAGTCGTGATTGTAGTAGTCCAGATGCTCGCACCAAAAGTAAGAATAAAATGACTTTCCAACATCAATATTCCGACAGCTTACAGCCGACCACAAGTCATATTACTCCAAGTAAGTCACAAAATCTTCGCACAAGTAGCCCTGCTGAACTTACAGCGCTGTCACCCCCTACATCTCCATGTGTCAGCAGTATTGATATTTCTACTGTTTCCATATTATGCCCTGATAGTCCAACTTCAGATACATCAATAACGTCAGTGGACTTTAAACGTGAGTTTAGGAATAAGTTTCGACGATATCAAAAAAACAAAGCCAAAGAGATAGAGATATTGCAGCGAAGAATTTCAGAACTCAGAAGAGATAATGCTACCTACCAGAAACAAGTACAAAGATTAGGAAATATTAGTAAAATAATAAACATTAAAGAATCAAAGAAGGTGAAAAAGTGGCAACACTGCCCGAGTGACATGTAAAATTTTTGTTCCGTATTTTAAAATTAAATTTAATTAGTAAATAGGTTAAATTAAGGTGTAATTAATATGTGAAACGCATCTTAAATGCGTAAATACTCAGGAAAACTGTTATCCTGATAATTAATGAAGTTTTCGGTAGTACAAGGATACCGGTAACCTAAAAACAACAGCTGACGTTTCAACCACGGACGTGTACGGATAATTCAGGGGAAGTATTGTTTACTTTTATTTAAAAACAGCACACAAACGTCACTTTAACTGTATATAACATTCATGCCAATTTTTAGTATTAATTTTTGCTGATTCATTACCCTGTACTGGTTCTAAATCTCTTTGTTGACAACCAGTCATTTAGCAACAAAACATAGTAGTTTCGTGTCTGTTCTTATTTTCAAATCGATATAATCAATATAAGTTCATAGATAAATCGTGTAGCATCATTATTTTGGATTATTGTATTGAATTATTAACATAATAAGACCAGTTTAAACTTTTATTTATTTTATGCAACATACCCACCTAAGAAAAGTAAATCCCTAAGATAATAAAACCATTGAAATCTACATAGATTCAATTACATACTTTTAATTAGATTACTTTTAAAGTTAATAGAAACCTACCTCATTTGATTTCATAACTGCAATCTTCTCCCTGCTTTTTTTTTTTGTTTTTATTTTATTTTTATTTTTTTCCCTTTCACCGCTAACTTCTTTTATTGGTCTATTCTATAGGTTCTCACCGTTTCTTTACTTCTAATTTTCAGTAACCAATCCTGAAACCATGCCTGTGATGACCCGCAAGGCTACTGCCCTGGATATGGAGCTAAAATTGAGAACGGCCCTCCAAGAACTCAAAGAATCCAACCTCCAAGTCCAACAGCTGTTACAGGAGAGAGAAGAGAGTGAGGTGGAAGTCGATAAAGTTAATGGCAAAATTTCAAGCTTAAAACGGGAGCTAGTAGACCTACATCAGCAATACTTGGACGTTGTTGATGAACGGGATCAACTGAAGGCGGTCACGGATGGTTTCACTAATTGTAGTAACTTGTATGAGGAGGCTTTGTTTAAAATTAGGGACCTGGAAGATGACTTAATTCATGCTAATAATTGTATATTAAAGTTACAGAAAGAAAGAGAAAGTACTCAGGTTAAAGAAACAAACCTCTTATATAATGAATTATTAAATAGTAATTGTAACCCCCCTTCCTTAATAACTATTGACCTGACTGAAGATTCCTTACTCAAACAGAATTTTATAGTTAGCAATAGGAAGATTAAAAAATATGCAAAATTAAACAGAATTATTAAAAAATGCAATCAATTTAGGAAACAACATAAACGCTTTTCCAAATATATTCTACTGAGGAAAAAGCGTGTTGATTTAGTTAATAAATTAAATAATTACCAAATAAAATTAGAGGACAGTATAAAAATTTATGAAATTGATACTCAGCAGTTGCAGTCTGAAATTCAGGTACTTCAGGATTCACTAAGTTCCCTTTCTAGTAGGTATAAGATTTCTCAAAACCAAATTAGGGAACATATTTATGCGGCAAATGAGTTGGTAATGGGTCAATGTAGTTGCCAGACAGTTACCAACCATGATATTATCCAGCCTCAGGTAATTGAGGACCCATACCAGGTTGAGAATTTGACTCGGGACTGCACTCTAAATCAACAAACAATTAATATAACATAAGATGATTTACACGTGGTACAGCCTGAGTTACATGATAGTTTGCCTGAGTTTGATAATTTTGTCTCTTCGAGTAGTAATGTTTGTGATCATTCAGTTATGTTCTCTGATAGTATGGGTAGGGGGCTAGGTAAATTAATTAGTAATAACCTGAGTTATTGTACCCAAAACAATTGTATGCCAGGGTCAACCTACAAACAGGTTATGGCATCTGTAACAAAAAGTGTTTGTGATCCTAGTACCACCATTACTATATGTGTTGGGAATAGTTCAAGGGTTAAAAAGGAAGACATCACTAACTATGTTTCAGAGTTGTTAAAGTTAAATTGTAAAAAAGTCTTTTTGTGTGCTTTTCCATATTTTGAAAATTTTGGAAACAGAAAAAACAATTATATTCACATGCTAAATAAACACATGCATTTTTTAGTAGGTCACTATAGTGACAAACTTATTTTTCTTGATACTAACACTTTTATTGATAAACTTAGATCAACGCGGGGTAAAGTGTATCTACCTATTAGTTGTAGACACAAAATAGCTCGGCTATTAGCTTTTAATATTCACACAGACATAAGTAGTATGTCTAAGTTTTGTTCTATTACTGATACTGCGACTATTAGTACTATTACTAATGAACAGGTGGTGACCTTAAATAAATATAGCATTAGTGCTATTGATGTTTACAAACTTTGTACGGAGGAGAATCCATACGTCACCGTGGAAACTTCTCAATTAGCTCTAAGTTATGATAGGATCATGTTGTCTGGCGATGGATCGGGAGTCTCGGGGCTCTCTCCAGATCTTAATATTAATTTAAACTAGGAAGTGAGACAACAGAAGGTACCATTAACAATATTGTTAATCCTACCAACAGCAAGGTATCTTCTTGCACTCCATTAGGTCGTAAAAAAGGGCCTCAGCAGAACTCTTTAAAATTATTCCACCAAAATATCCAAGGCATTTCTTCCAAATTATTAGAAATTGAATTGTATTTAGAGAAAAGTATGTTTGACATTGTTTGCTTTACTGAACATTGGTTAAAAGATTACCAAATGCTTATTAATTATGAGAACTATATGGTGGGTAGCTGCTTTAACCGTAAATCTATGCTGCGTGGAGGTTCCCTAATATTACTGAAAAATTGTGTTAAATATAAGCAACGTGCTGACATAGTAGGTCTTTCGGTTGAACATTGCGTCGAACTGTCTTGTGTTGAGCTAGATAAGCATGTAATTGTGTGTGTGTACAGACCCCCAAACTATCAAAACTTTTCGTTATTTGAATCAATAATGGAAGATGTCCTGGCAAAACTTACAACCAGTAATAAATCTACAATTATTTGTGGTGACTTCAACATCAATATTTTAGAAGATAATTCAAATAGCAGTCGGTTATTAAATCTTTTTAAGTCTTTTGACTTGACTAACGTTTTTATAGAACCCACTAGAGTCACGCCTTCTTCTGCTACTTGTATAGATAATGTTTTCTGCGATTGTGAATACTTAGATAGAGCCGTAGTAAATAGTCTGCCGTCTGACCATAGCGGACAAACTGTAACTTTCAGGTGTAATACACCATTGCAAAAAGTTGATATTAAATTTAGACCTATAACTTCTAGTAAATTAAATAGGTACAATATTTCCCTACAGAACAAGTTAAGTGTTATGAACCATGACGATACTAATATAAATCAATTCTATGATCATTTCTTTTCAATTGTTCACACTGAATTCAATAAAAATTTTGAAAAGAAGACTAAAAGCATTTGCCCTAAATTTATATTTAGTGATTGGGCAACTAGAGGTATCAGAAAAAGTAGGGAAACACTTTTTGAGCTTTATGGCCTTAAGCCTTATGTAAACACTGAAACTTTTAACAACTATGTTGCTCGGTATTCAAAAATATTTAGAAATTCATGCAAGGTTGCCAAAGCCCTGCACATTAGCAACAAGATTAAAACAGCAGAAAATAAAATTAAGACAGTTTGGAAAGTCATAAATAGCGAGACTAACAGGAAGAAAGTACGTAATACTAGCTATACATTAGATACAGTATGTGGTCCTAAAAGCTCCAATCAGGAAGTAGCTCAGGAATTTGTAAATTTCTTCACCAATATACCGTTAAAAACTACGGAGGCTCTAAATTCCTCTTCTGAAGTCTCAATTGGTTTATTAAAAGCGAATGTATCTGGATGCCAGGCTGAATTTAAATTTAAACATATAAACCCGATGACGGTTATTAAAGCTTTCCGGCAAATAAAAATCAAACTGACCGAAGATCTATGGGGAATGTCTATCAAAGTTTGTACTTCCATACTTGAGACGATAGCTCCATACTTAGCTTTAATTTTTAATTTGTGCGTAGACCAAGGAGTTTTCCCTGATTTAATGAAATACAGTAAAGTCATACCGCTTTTCAAATCCGGGGATAGTAAAGATACTAATAATTATAGACCTGTATCCGTGTTGCCAGTTTTTAGTAAGGTGTTCGAAAAGATAATGCTTAATCAAATGCTCAATCATTTCAACACCAACAGAATCTTACACGATCAACAGTATGGCTTCACCAAGGGACGTTGTACAACTGACGCCGGTGTAACCTTATTAAAGCACATATTCATGGCGTGGGAAGAGTCCCAAGACGCTGTAGGAATATTTTGTGACCTCTCCAAAGCATTTGATTGTGTAAATCACGACACATTGCTTTTGAAACTTGAGCATTACGGACTAGGTAAACTTGCACTTAGTTTGGTAAAATCTTATTTAAGTGATAGACTGCAATATGTTCAAATAAATGGTGTTAATTCACAGGGCTTGAAAGTAAAAATGGGGGTTCCGCAAGGCTCAATATTGGGTCCTTTCCTCTTTTTAGTATATATAAATGATCTACCCTATTTACTGAAAAACCAACCTCAAAATATGGTATTATTTGCCGATGACACTTCATTAATTTTTAAGATAAATAGACGAGCCCAAAATCTAAATGACGTGAATAATGCCTTACTTAAAGTCCATAATTGGTTCACAGCAAACAACTTGGTATTAAATGAAAAAAAAACGAAATGCATAAGATTTGCTTTACCGAATGTTAAAAGTAGTGATTGTGAGATAATGGTGCCGATTCTCTTGTCACAAATTTCTCTAAACTAGACTAAAAATCACTAAAATTTAGTTTATTCCTGTCAAACGACGTTTCCTATTCTGAAATTGATTAAAATGACATAACTTAAATCAATTATAGTTTGACAGCACTAAGTTATTCAATTTAGTGAAAATGGCAATTTCGCCATTCTGAAATTGACGTTTTTCACCTAAAACTTTGATTGTCAAACTAAATCAGACTATTTTTAAGCGAGACTAAAAAGATGTGGAATAAAATTAGTTGTCATGAACTAAAATTTACAAAGCAGATTTCTCTCGTTTTTCTTGAAAGTTTGGATGTGTTTGAGTTCAGAATGGAAGCTTATGTGATTGCAGCAGTTGTCGATTCGGCAGAAAGGTAAATTTAGTGTTATTTTATTATGATACAATACGAAATGCATTCATGAAAACTTACAAGGGAAATCCGCCGATAAGACGACCCACTGACCAGGATTTGCGTACTAAACATCTAATGCACATGCTACTTTACATACACTTCTCATAATCAAAGCCCCTTCCAGGTTTTGTGTAATAACTAATAAGAAATAACTATGTTTTAGAAACTATCAAGAGAGGATTCAATTGGAAAGATAAGAGCAATCCAACGCATTCCAAATGGCAGAGAAGAAATTCAATAAAAAGACACCTAGATCGGGGGCACTTTATTTGGTGGATAAGCTGAATCCTCGTTTGGATGAAGGATTTATCCCCAAACACCTAAAGGTTAGAACGGTTTTGTGTCCTACATATTATATGTATGCAGTAATTCACTTGCTAAAACAAGTTAATTACTGCATACATACAACGAACTGTAATTCAGTAAGAATTACATTTCCTGGATTTTGTTTTTGTCATAGGGACTTTTATTACGTGATACATTACACCAAGGCATTACTTATTAAAGAAATAAGTTAGTAAATAGTAAATACATGAGGAAAGATCTCAGTGGCTTCTTGGTAGGTCACTTGTAAACTTTATACCTATTGGGTATATCTATTAACTAAGTACATATAAAGTTTTATTTATTTTAGGAACGGATACCCACTATAGAGTCATGGCTCATGATTCCCATGGTGGTGCCACGTACGGAAGGGGATGCTTCATATATTGAGTGCCACTCAAGGGCAAGAAATGTGGTAGAAATGTGTAATAGGCGCCTAGTGAACAGAACCAGAAAATGCTACAAAAATTATTCTGGCATATTGCACCCTGTACAATTGGAAAAATTTGATTGTAAGTGTTCGATTTGATTTATATGTAATTCTGTTTTATTTGTTTTCAAAATAAGAAATCTAATTAAGTGTATCTTTGCAGATGAAGAAGACTTTAATGTCACCGAGCATAGCGAGCAGAGTGCTATTGCGGAGGATACCTGCACAGATTTCCTTGCTGATGCGTGGAAAATTCAGCAATCACTTGTCAATTCTTTTAATTAAATGAAACATTTTATTTCTTTAATGTTAAAATATTTATTTTCTCCTTAAACCTTAATCAATCAATCAATCAATCAAAGCATTTATTTCAAGTAGGCCAGTTACAGGCGCTTTTGAATTGTCGAAACAAAGATAATAATTAAATATAGCTACAGTCCCAGTCACAAGACATAAAAACTGTGAAAGTACTGTAGTTGCCCATTCCCTAGCGTAGATCTCTATGGAGAAGAACGGGCCAGAAACTCCATGGACACTCTTTTAAATCATAATGTTGTTACAAAATCTTGGTTACATCATTCCTGTTGAGATGGTGCATTATGTGAGAACAATGTAGCAAGATGTGCACGATAAAAGTGTCCATAGGTAAAACTAACAAAAACAATTCAAAAATAAAATTATTAATTAAAAAATAAAAACAAAAGCCGTGGCAACCAAGACCAGACCAGTCCCAACTGACAGCGCCCGTTCACGAACATGACGCATGTATCAGCACCATTCAACTCAACCATTTTGAAGGGAACTAAATGACCCGACACACTCGCCACCATCAGCGGGACATTTGAGTGAGCATGACATACTCTTAACCGCCAGGGCACATTCAAGTCAAAAAATAAAAACGAAGGTTTCCAGCGAATGATAGCATTCTAGTACATGGCACTCACACAATATGGGATATGAGGTTATACAATACTAAAGATATTGAATTTATACAATGCAAAGATAGTTGTACAATCTTCAGCAGCTCCAACAATTAACAAAAAAGAGTAGCGATTATGAATCACAAAATTGAAACCGCATATTTAATACATGTTTCTGGATAACATGCGTTGAATGTCATTGGGATCTGCCCCTGCTGGTCCTCCACTAGTAGCCCTGATGGAATCCCTCGCCTTTCTTGCCTTTGTTTTCAATTTTGTCACCCACACACTCCAAATCTGTTGAAATTAAATAAGTTTAGAATACATGAAAATTATGCATGTTCTTATCCAATCCAGTATAAAATTTCATCTTACTGAAACAACTTACATTGTTGCCACTGCTCTCAATACTCAATACGTTTATTGCATTCCACAATACTTTGGGATCAGCTTGATTTTCTTCTTGTTTTACCTTTTAGAGTATATACTAGTATAGTGTACACAAGTACCTATACGTTATTTTACTACTACTCGTAAACGAATCGAACATCAAAGAGTATTTATTTGTTAATTAATTATGTTAACCAACAAAATAATAATATTATTGACGTGTGACATCTGACATGACAATCAAAACAAAGATAGGGCTTTCCTTCCAAACGCCGACGAAAACAACGGTTATTTTCAACTACAAAACCGAACATATTTTTTTAAGATCAATTTTTTATTTATTAATAAGCTAAAATTAGACTGAAATAAATAACAGGACAAATCATGCTACCTCATAGATTTTTAAACACGGCAGTTTTGTCGATTATGATAAAATCATAGGTTTTAATCATTTTGAAAACCGAAAAGTTTCGCCAAAATTTTAAGTCATTTCCGATTTCCAACCCTAGCAGGATTACTATGGTCACAGATAATAAAAACTGAAAAATAAATATTTAACAACAATAATGTTTTACGCACTTATAATACTCCCTGTATTTCATTAATGATTATTGATAAATAATTGTTTGATTTCACTAGGGTTTTTTTTTTGCAATTCGGATCATTTCGTTCACTTTCATTCAGTTTTTATTTTAATCTCCGACAAATCTTAGTCTATGGTCTATTCAATTTAGCAATTGTCAAACTCGATTTTAATTGTGTCAAATCTAAAACTAAAATTAGAGAATTTTGTTTTCAGAATAACTTACCGAAACCAACTAACTAAAATTAAGAAATTTTAGTTTTAGTTTAAGTTAGTTCGGTGTACAAGAGAATCGGCACCAATATTGAATAAAGAGAAACTCGAATTCGTAGATAAAACGGTTTTCCTGGGGCTTACGCTTGATTCAAGGCTTCAATGGGGTTCTCATTTAACATCTCTTGCGGGGCGGTTAAGTTCAGCAGCATATGCCATTAGAAAAATCCGTCAATTCACTGATGTAGATACCGCTAGACTAGTCTATTTTAGTTACTTCCACAGCATAATGTCTTACGGCATTTTGCTGTGGGGACGGGCTGCTGATATTGAGTCTATATTTATTCTGCAGAAAAGAGCCATCAGAGCCATATACAATCTTCGTAGGCGCGATTCTCTAAGGGAACTGTTTAAGGAAATTAACATCATGACTGTATATTGTCAATACATCTACGAAAACATAATGTATGTCAGAAAAAATCTGCATCTTTTTGGTAAAAGAGGTGACAGACACAATTACAGTACTAGAAATAGAGACCAATTAGTTCAGCCTGGCTTCAGACTCGCTAAAGTAGACTCGTCTTTCATGGGGTACTGTTTGAGATGCTATAATAAAATTCCACAAAGCATTCTTGAACTAAATGAAACCAAATTTAAAACTTGCATTAAACGCACACTGTGTAAGCAAGCATATTACAAATTGGACGATTATATCGCTGATAAAAATGCTTGGCTCAATGCCGGTCCTGCTCCACAAGGACAGGGGCGCATAAATGGATAGCATTAAATGGTATTGTTGGAGCTGCTGAAGATTGTACAACTATCTTTGCATTGTATAAATTCAATATCTTTAGTATTATATAACCTCATATCCCATATTGTGTGAGTGCCATGTACTAGAATGCTATCATTCGCGGGAAACCTACGTTTTTATTTTTTATTTTTTGACTTGAATGTGCCCTGGCGGTTAAGAGTATGTCATGCTCACTCAAATGTCCCGCTGATGGTGGCGCGTGTGTCGGGTCATTTAGTTCCCTTCAAAATGGTTGAGTTGAATGGTGCTGATACATGCGTCATGTTCGTGAACGGGCGCTGTCGGTTGGGACTGGTCAGCTCTTGGTTGCCACGGCTTTTGTTTTTATTTTTAATTAATTATTTTATTTTTGAATTGTTTTTGTTAGTTTTAACTATGGACACTTTTATCGTGCACATCTTGCTACATTGTTCTCACATAATGCACCATCTCAACAGGAATGATGTAACCAAGATTTTGTAAGAACATTATGATTTAAAAGAGTGTCCATGGAGTTTCTTGCCCGTTCTTCTCCATAGAGATCTACGCTAGGGAATGGGCAACTACAGTACTTTCACAGTTTTTATGTCTTGTGACTGGGACTGTAGCTACATTTAATTATCATCTTTGTTTCGACAATTCAAAAGCGCCTGTAACTGGCCTACTTGAAATAAATGCTTTGATTTTGATTTTGATTTTGAAAGAATACAGTTACTTTACCGAAACGAAACATAAACTTAAAAAACAAAAACGATACTTAACTAGCTCTTTAAAGGTTTTACACGAAAAATATTTGTCTTTAGGTCTCACACCGATTAGTTATACTTCGTTTTGCAGAATGAAACCATTTTGGATAGTAAAACCCAATATTAATAACAGAGACACGTGCATGTGCCAAATACATGCAAATATGGAACTTTTAACCACAGCACTTAAAACATACAAAGTAATAAATGAAAATACAATCTCTGATCTATTGCAAAGTGTGTGTTGTGACAGAAATAATGTCAATTGTCTCTTAAGAAAGTGCTGGGACTGTAAAAATAAAATAATAATTTATAGAGAATTTGACAATTCAAACACAATAACGTATTGGAAATGGGGTAAAGCAACGAGAACTTACGTTCAAAATAATATAGAAAAATGTGCAAATGTAACTGAAAAGTCCAGGTTTGTGGAAAAACCGCTACAGGTCATAAAAGTTTTTGAAAATCACTTGGAAAAATTTATGAGACATTGTGGTTACATAAGAAATCAAGCAAATGCAGTAAATAAAATAAAACATAACCTTGACTATTCAGAATGTCTAGTACACATTGATTACAGTGAAAACTATTCGACAAAGTATGGGTCTGAAATTCAGTCTGTTCATTTTGGTGCAAGTAGACAGCAGCTAACGCTGCACACCGGAGTGATATATTACTACTGTTCGCAAGACCACACACTCAAGTCACAGGCATTCTGTACAATCAGTACTTCTTTGCGGCATGACGCCTCGGCAGTGTGGGCTCACATGGTTCCAATACTATCTGAAATTGACAAAATACTTCCTGAGATATCCACTTTGCACATTGTTTCAGATTCACCTTCTGCACAATATCGCAATAAAAAAATATTTTATATAATGTCCCAGTTCTGTGCCTATTGTCCAAATCTGACTTGTGTGTCGTGGCATTATTGTGAATGTGGTCACGGTAAGGGGGCACCTGATGGAGTCGGAGGTGTTTTAAAGAGAACTGCAGATCAGTTAGTAGCGTACGGTAATGACATTACCGACATTGATAGTCTCATTGAAAGTCTGAAAGCGAATACAAAGTCGGTAAAGATTGAGCGCGTGGAAGACTATGAAATCAATGAGAAAGACTGGCTTATTCCTAGTCAATTAAGACCTTTTCCAGGAACTATGAAGGTACACCAAGCGATATGGACCAAATGTTTCAAGCACCGACTGGCGCTCCGTTTTCTGTCTTGCATTGAGCCTCAGTGCAAGTACAATTCCACCGAATGCCTCCATGGTAAACATTTAGGATTTTACAACCTATGCAATGAATACACGGACAGTAAAAATCAACGCACCGTTTTCGAAGAAGATTTAGCTAACACTACCAATGTGGTTCCAAGAACTGATAGAATACGGCGCTCAATAAAAATTCAGTCTTCAGTACAAGACGTCGATGTTATATCTCAGCAGATTCATTTTCATGGTAAACGTCCCGCTGTCACGGGCAAAATTTACCGATTTAAGGGTTCGGAATTAATGGAATTAGGCAATTTGCAAAGATCCAGTAGGTACATCTCAATTATTAACTCAAACTCCAAAAACATCTCCTTCTCAGCAACAACGGTCTAAGTTGTCAAATACAACCTTTTTATCACAGTATACAAACCAGATTCGATCCGATCTTGATGAAGCAGCTATTCCTTCGCAATCTTTTTTTGAAAATATTGATAGCGATGTGTTTTCCAAGTTTGAAAAATCTGGTGAATTTACTGAAAAAAGATCTGCACTAGATGTTGATGATTCATCAGACTCGGACTATAATATATTTTTGATTTTATTTTTTATACTTTCCATTTCATAAGAATAGTTTTGTTATTTATTTTTTAAGACAAAAGATCTTTAAAGAGTTGTATGGTAAAAAAATAAAAAACAAAAATATTATAATTGTTATTAGGAAACTGAGGGCCTACCATGACGTGCTAAAGTGTGAATTTTCCGGGCGAGAAAGAGGGATGTAGCTATAAAAGGTGTATAGCTCCATCCCTCTTTCTCGCCCGGAAGATTGAAGCTTTAACACGTCATGGTAGGCCCTCTGTTTGGTATTCCAAAGAAAAGAGTATGATTTCTGATTTAAGTTAGTGTGTGTGAGAAAGACAACACAATTAGGTTTGTTATTCCATGTAACTCTTGTAATAATTATGAGTAATTATGGCTGTCAATGTTAAGCACCTATTAGATGTAAAGCACAGTGCATATTGTTTTCTTATTTTTAAGGTTTTTTTTTTTTAGTAAAGATAAGAGTAGGTTTATATTTGAAAATTACAAATTCCTTCCAGATTTAAAGACTGATTTGTAGAAATTGTGATTGTAACTATTCTAGCATAATTATGGTAATAAAAAAAAAAACCTTTTTTCTCTTTGTAATAAATACAGTTATTTTACATAACTAAATTATAATGAATGAGTAATTATATGTAAAATTATAAATACTTATTTAAGTATTGCTTATTTTTAATATACATGATTTTTTTTAAAAAAAAAGACGAGACAAGGTTTATTTTTAAAAACTATAATACCCTTTCTTGGATTTAATGACTGATTGTTGTGTGATTTTTGTTGATTGAATCTCTTAAGATTCTGCCTTGAAGTTTAATAAGGTTATATTTTAATCATGTCTAATTTAAGAGTTTATTAAGTTTTGGTTTCTTAGTTTGTTGAGGAAATTTTTGTTGTTTGTCAAGTAATTTTGTTCAAAATAAAAAGGTTTTTTTTATGTCTACCCTCATAATTATCATTACGAGTTCATCAGATAAATAATAATAAATATTATCATAACAAGACTGAGTTTTATTAACTGATGGAGTTTTTGGTCATTCCCGAGTATTTGAGACATTGAGCTTTATTATAGTGAGATTTAAGTTTGTAACAAAAACTGATTTTTAATGTATTGTTTTAAGCACTTTCAATTTTGGTGGACAAATATCAATTTTGGTGGACAACTTTCAATTTTGGTGGACAATTTTCAATTTTGGTGGCTACACTAGTCTTTGGTCACCGTCAGGTTGGCTAGACCAAACGAGATATGTACATGAGACCATGTGCACTGTTTACTACCTATTTGATACTATTTAATACCTTTAATGAAGTATTTGGTACCTTTGGGTTAAGAGAGTTATCAAAGAAATAAAGTGGTCAGCCATTCTGACGTCAGGTTGGCTGACCAATTTCAAGTTCTCATACTTTTAGCGTTGTATTAACTGCGTTGTTATTGTTAATATTTGATACCTATTTGGTACCTTAACATATATTTGTTACACAGCTTTAGGAAGCTCCTATAAATAGTTATTAGAAAAACCATTAAAACGCCTGTACATAAATTATTGACGTCTTTTCTTCTCAGAATTATTGCTAACAATGTTTTTGCAGGCGCTTAGTGGCTTATGAACAACTTGTTTCTGGATATGCATAGTTAAGTTTTATCCATTTGTAATATTTTACACCGACTACTGAAAAGAGGAGGTTCTCAATTCGACTGTTTTTTTTTGTTGTTTGTTACCTAACTTTCGACTGGGTGAACGGATTTTGATGATTTTTTTTTATTTGATAGCTGGTGCTTCCAGTGCGGTCCCATTTTAATTTGCTGAAGATTTGATGCTGATCTTCGGAGATATACAATGGAACTCTTCAAAAATAGACAGCAACTCTGCAGTAATTGCTGCAATCGCTTGTAGGTTCATTGTTTATACTACATCATGACGTAACATTACGCTTGTATGCTCTGATGGGGTAGGCAGATGTGTACAATACACCCAGATTTAGACAGTTAGATGAGTTAAGTTCCATTTATTGGGCATAAGCCCTATTACCTTGACCTCATCATTTCAGCCGAAAGACGTTCACTGCTAGACATAGGCCTCCTCCAAGTGTCGCCACATTGATCGGTCCCTTGCGACTCGCATCCAACGGATTTCCGCAACCTTCAACAAGTCATAGGTCCACCTTGTGGGAGGTCTTCCAACGCATCGTCTTTCAGTTTGCAGTCGCCGCCGCACATACAGGTATTTGCACGATCTACGCGGCCAAAAGTCCCAAAAACAAAGTAATAATAAAATTTGTAAAATCGGGTTCCACGAATAGATAACGAACTCGGACACAATACCCGTATTTTATATACCTGCTACTACGCAACCCCACCCCGTGGTGTAAGTCGGAATATGACCGTTTCACCAAGTGCATGTGTCTGTTCTCGGCATTTTTCTGAACGTTAGATTTCTAAAGTGGTGTTTTATGTTATTGAGTTGTTCTTACGAATTTAAAATGATGGATTCTGATAGACAAGGTAAGGAACTTATTAACTACAATAACAAAGTAATGAGCAATTGTCAAACTACCTTTTTTTTGTATTATAAATAAACTAATTTTAATTACATGATTTTCTTCATACTTTTTTCTTTACAAGTGTTTTTGTTTATGTATCGGGAAAGATCGGGCTTTGGTTTTTTATGCACGTTATTACTTGATCCTTTATCTTAAAACTACTACCAAATTTACTTCCGGAAACGTCCGGATAAATACAGTTTTTGGAACTTAAAGTTATTAAGTGCAATTTCGTATAAAATGGGAAATATGTCTTATTGATTTTAAACAAAGTTTATCTTTGTTTTATTTTCAGGAGGTACATCAGGAACAAGAATTGTGACCCGACAATACTTGTTCGATTCCATGGATAAAGAAAACTTGCCCAATTTAGATGCCAAATTAAAATACTTAAAGGATCAAGTTCTATGATGTGAAGATTACAATACAGACCAAATTAATAATTTGAAACAAAGTTTTGCCCATTTTAAATCAGAATTAAAAAAAAGGTGGTCCAAAGCTCATTATAAAAAAGACAAATTCATGAAATACAACCGTTCCTGGCTAGAAGGTACTTTTGAAATACCTGTTGCAAAAACTTCACAAAAGCGACCAGGAAGACCATCGAAGTCATTTGAAGACGCAAGTGAGAGGAGCAAAAGGCGAAAGACTGAAGAACTTCGTTCTAATTTTGAAAAGGAAATCATATTACAGTGTGGAACTAGGGAAATCTGGAAAAAAGGATGCGTCAAATGCCTTCAAAGATATCACAAGTTCTACCAATCGGACAACTGTCTGAGGAAGCAGCTGAGGCTCGCAATAAACACTTTAGATGTTACCGCCTAGACTTTGCAAGGAAAATTTCCAGGGAAAGTTGTAATCAAGATATTTTAATCGCCTTCTACTTACTTCAGATCCTCTGCTCAGTAGCATGCGAACTATAAAAAAAGGAAAGCAGGAACATTTTTGCCCGAAAGTTTGGCCATGTTTGTATCTGCGGAATCCAATATATCAGAAAATTCGTCAGAGAGTGACGAAGAAAGTCAAAATACTTAATTTTATGTGATTTTTCTTTATATCATATTTATGTAATTTTTATGTATGGTAAATATATGTTTTTAATGTAAAAAAAAAGGTTTTTGATTTATTGACGTCATTTATATACCAATTAAGCATTAAAATAATTTTGGCCGCGTAGATCCTACAAATACCTGTATGTGCGCCGGCCATCCGTTCTGCGAGCAATATGACCTGCCCACTGCCACTTAAGTTTGGCAATTCTTTAGGCTACGTTGGTGACCTCGGTTCTGTTGAGAATGTCTTCATTTCTGATTCGATCACGCAAGGAAACTCCGAGCATAGCCCTCTCCATTGCTCTTTGGGTGACTTTAAGCCTTTTGATAAGGCCCATTGTGAACGACCACGTCTCGGTCACGTATGTAATCACTGGCAACACACACTGGTCATAGACTTTCGTCTTGAGACACTGCGGTAAGTTGGACGAGAAGATACCGCGCAGCTTCCCGAACGCTGCCCAGCCGAGTCGGATTCGACGATTGACTTACCTGGACATGTATTGTTTTTTTTTTATTTTATTGGAAAGGATGTACTTTAAGGGTACATTAATGAGGGTTGCGGGCCTATCCGAAAGAGATACCGCGGCCCCGGAACATAAAGGGCGAGGAAAGAACATGGATGGGTTTTAGTCAGTAAAAGTCTGACACTGGGATCCCGCTCCGCCCAGAGTGAGAGAAGAAATTTGATGATTTCCGATCCGAAGAAAAAAAGGGTACATTAATGACAATTTGGTTAGGTTCTAATTACTCCTGATTATGAGATCCATGACAAATAAACGGAACTCTTAAATTCTTAATTAACGATACTCGGCCGAATCTTTTATAGGCTATCCGGATATTTGAGTCACTTACCATAACGTCGATGTTAACCGACTTCAAAAATAAGGAGGTTTTCAATTCAATGTTCTCCGATTATTCGAAGATGGATGGACCGATTTAGTTTTTTTTTATTGTTTGAAAGGGTATACTTCACAGGTTGTCCTATAATCATCAAATCAGGCTCTGATGACGGAATCCTGGAGAAATGGAGAGAACTCTTCACATTTTATAGGCACACTAGAAGCGATTTGGGTAGTTTGAGGAAGTGTACTTTTTCGAAGTGATTCCATTTCAATTTGGTGAAGATGTAATAAAGAACTTCGAAGATAGGCAACGGAACTCCTCAATAAATGAAAGCTATTGGGATTGCTGAAATCTCCTATCTGTCTATTGTTTACACCATAGTTCATAACAGAAAAACACGCCGGTACGCTGTGAAGGGGTAATCACATGTGGACCACTAAAAAGTGAAAATTAAAACATTTTTACAAAAAATAAAACCGACTTCAGAGAAAACAAAAAAATCAGCTGTTCCCTATATTTTGACGAGTTATGCGAACATAAATGTAGGGTACAGCTGATTTTTTTTTTGCGATTTCAAGGTTCGTCCCATAGCAAAAGTTGTTCAAAATGATGAGTACAATGACCCCTTTTCGGGTTTAGTATAAACAAAAAATAATGTTGTATACTTTTTTGTTTGTAAATACATACTTATTATACATATAAACATCCATGACTCGGAAACAAATGTCCATGCTCATCACACAAACATTTGCTACTGGGATTCGAACCCAGGACCCTAAGAACGTAAGGCAGCCTCGTTACCACTACGCCATTCGGTCATTCATTCAATTTCTATCATAATTTGATCATGTTAAATTTAATAAAACCCTTATTACTTTATCGTGTGGTTAGTGGCTAACTGGTTCATAGCACCATAGGTACCCGTAGGCCTCTGACTTGGCTTGCCATGCCGTCGAGAAATACAAAATCAAGCAATCAATAAAAAAAAATACCGTATTCAATCATTTCCAAGTACATACTTATATTCCTTAGAAAAAATGCGATATGTAAATAATTAAATAATAATACAAATGGATAAAACTTAACTATGCATATCTAGAAACAAGTTGTTCATAAGTCACTAAGCGCCTGCAAAAACATTGTTAGCAATAATTCTGAGAAGAAAAGACGTCAATAATTTATGTACAGGCGTTTTAATGGTTTTTCTAATAACTATTTATAGGAGCTTCCTAAAGCTGTGTAACAAATATATGTTAAGGTACCAAATAGGTATTAAATATTAACATTAACAACGCAGTTAATACAACGCTAAAAGTATGAGAACTTGAAATTGGTCAGCCAACCTGACGTCAGAATGGCTGACCACTTTATTTCTTTGATAACTCTCTTAACCCAAAGGTACCAAATACTTCATTAAAGGTATTAAATAGTATCAAATAGGTAGTAAACAGTGCACATGGTCTCATGTACATATCTCGTTTGGTCTAGCCAACCTGACGGTGACTAGTCTTTGAACTCAAATATCTCAAAAAGTTACCGGGATATTCTCAGACCTCATGAAGATTCCTAAAGCTTGAGCCTTCTATTTTTGTACCAGGTCAATGGTTTTCACAAAAAGTAAAGAAAAAATTTCGCCACCAAAATTGACAAAAATATGCACTTGTTGATATTCACCCTAATGAATTATAGTAAATGTTTCATGCGTGTTGATTCATAGGCCATTTTTGACAATGTCCTTTCCAACTTCCACGCGGGCGAAGCCACGAAAGCCAGCACTTGTAGTTTGCGGTCTATAGGTGTTTTTATAGCAACGGTCGGAAACGGTCAATATACGTCGAGCGCTCCTGCTTATCGCGCGTGTTTGCTACTATGTTCGCGTCCAGCCGAGAGGTTACAAAAACATGTGAAAAGTTAGATAATTATAGAGTTTTATTTACGACCAGACCACACACTGCCACAACAAACTCGGATTAGCGCAAGCAAAAAAAGGCCAATGAATTCATTCAGGCTATGGATGATGATGCTGATGATTCATAATTTATGTTTTGTATTCTTGGTTTTCTTGGTTTTTTGTAACCTTGACCAAATAAGAGCTTGAAAAGTGCTGTTACCAAAATTCTGTCATGATCACGTTCAAACAATACCAAGAAATAACTGATACTGCAGCACTCTTCTATTACACTTCACACACCGTCTTCCACTTACCGCTAATAGTTAACCGTGTAGTAGTGTAGTACAGTCCCCGTGCCGCAGGTACTCGTGTGATGTAGCACAACAAGTGCTCTGTATCGAGGAGCTCCTCATTATAAAGTAATTTAACTTCAGCGCTACAGCTTGTTTTAAGTAAAATACTTTGTAAACTGTAGTGGTTTTAGTTTGAGTGGATCTTATACAGAATTTGATTTGGAATAGTATTTGAAACCATTGGGTGGTCTATTTATTTAAACTTTGCACAAAGATGGAAGATAGGTGTATCTTTTACTTCAAAACGTTTTGCATAGTGAACAATGAGTTTTAGTTAAACTTTTGGGAATAACATGGGGAATATTTTTTGCTGTACTGACGTTCCACACATCGACCGCCTTGCGAGAAAGATCTAGATTTTTTGAATCGTTTATCTTTCACTGCTTTCACGGGGTTCTCATCATGCGGCCGCCACCACCGTTTACTACAATGTCAGGCTTATTGGCAACAATAGTCCTATTAGTGATGAAAGGTTGTTTTTAGTACAACATAATATTACCACAATTGACAAACGAGTCGGGCTCATACTTATACATATTATGGCACTTCTGATTCCACAAGGTCAAAACAAGTTGGTGGATAATCCTGGCAACGAGGACAACTAGTTCAGCCAGGCTTTAGACTCGCTAAAGTAGACTCATCTTTCATGGGGTACTGTTTGAGATGCTATAATAAAATTCCACAAAGTATTCTTGAACTGAATGAGACGAAATTTAAAACATGTATTAAACGCACACTATGTAAGCAAGCATATTACAAGTTGAGCGATTATATCGCTGATAAAAATGCTTGGCTCAATGCTGGTCCTGCTCCACAAGGACAGGGGCGCAAAACTTGATAGCATTAAACGGTATTGTTGGAGCTGCCGAAGATTGTACAACTATCTTTGCATTGTATAGATTCATTGTTAGTATTATATAATCGCATAGCCCATATTGTGTGAGTACTATGTACTAGAAAGCTATCATTCACTGGAAACCTACTTTAGTTTTTGACTTGAATGTGCCCTGGCGGTTGAGAGTATGTCATGCTCACTGAAATGTCTCGCTGATGGTGGCGCGTGTGTCGGACCATTTAGCTCCCTTCAAAGTGGTTGAGCTGAATGGTGCTGATCCATGCGTCATGTTCGTGAACGGGTGCTGTCAGTTGTGACTGGTCATCTCTTAGTTGCCATGGCTTATTTGAAAGAATTATTTTGTTTTTATTATGGACACTTTTAACGTGCACATCTTGCTACATTGTTCTCACATAATCTACCATCTCAACATGAATGATGTAACCAAGATTTTGTAACAATAATTTGATTTAAAAGAGTGTCCATGGAGTTTCTTGCCCGTTCTTCTCCATAGAGATCTACGTTAGGGAATGGGCAACTACAGTACTTTCACAGTTTTTATGTCTTGTGACTGGGACTGTAGCTACATTTAATTTTCATCTTTGTTTCGACAATTCAAAAGTGCCTGTTATTGGCCTACTTGAAATAAATGCTTTGATTTTGATTTTGATTTTGAGGTTGGGAAGTACCTACCCTCCGTTAGCTAGACAAGAAGGTTCACCGGAGATGTTTTTCTAGTCATTATAATATGTAGTTGTAATTTCAATAATCGCCTTTTGTTCCCAACTACGTTCATAAATAATTAGTCAGACTGGAATGGACATAAATTACGAAACGTTTGCAATTTGTATGCACCGGTTGATCCGAGCCTTTATTGAAGTAATCAATTTGAAAATGGAATAGTGTAATGTTTTGTTTTAGAAACAAAACACCACAGTAAAAAAGGGATAATATTTTTGTGTTCACCAAAAATCGAAAGGTACATCTATGTATGCATTTCTAAAATATTGATCTTAAACCCGTTTAATTGTTTTACTATAATTAAACTACTCGGCCAACAAAATAAAAACAAACAAATTCCAAATTAACACCAAGATATAACACTTTTTTATTGTAGTGCGCTGCAAATATTCTATTGTAACAATAACTATTTTATTCTTCCCCGAAAAATACTGATCGTGCACCAAATATTCCTGAATGTTACACAAAATATTTAGTATGCATCCTAGTAATATAACGTGTTTTTTCTCGCGACATTGTAATGTCTCGAATTATTGTCAACTGAACATACGGAAGTATCCTTGCCCCCATAATCGGGACTTGGGGCACCCCCCGTTAGGTTAGTTAGGTTCCTTTAAACCCTGCACTCGGAAATAGGGGCCCCGCGAAGCGGGGCTCCGTCGAGTACCTACGCTTTTTAGGGGGAATATAAAGTGTTTTAAGGTTATGTTATACTAATCGGTATTTCTCAGGAATGGTGCATTATCTTTTCATGAGAGTTGTGCCACTGGGCAAGGGGGACCCCTCCTTCCCTCCACACCACACAGCATTACATTTTATGATGTGTTCATTTTTTATTAATAAAGCTACATTGGACATTAATTGGTGTTTGATTCAAATACATTTTGCAGTGCATTATCTGAAGTAAAACTAAAAAAATAAATGCTTGTTTTTAAAATTAGGTCTATTACTACTTTTAGAAATTTGCAACAGTTGTTAAATAGATGCTCGTTATGACATATTTTAATGAGCATATTTTGGTGCACATTCAGTATATTTGGTGGAACACAGGCAAAATTAGGTAAATGAAATGGGAATAAATTGAAGTACTTTTAAATACCATCCGTAAAAAAGTGTCAGTAGAATTGAGACATATTCGTTTGTGCACAACTAACAGATAGACAGTTTATTTATTCAATGTCAGAGTCGGGGCAGCGCGAGCGGCCGTGGTTTAAGACAAAAGAGAGCATATCTGTGCATACAGCGAGACAATCACGATTGGTACTGCTTACTTCAGGAACTAAAACGTTTTCTGATACGCGTGAGCATTTGTCATTTACGATAGATTTAGTGTTGGTTTGGAGTATCTTAGCTGGTGGTATTGCATGTTCCTTATGCAACATTGTGGAAACCCACGCTTACACAACTAAATATTTCACCAGTACCACAACGATCTTTATACTGTTCTGTTCCAATATTCCATCGACCCGCCCCTCTATCATCCGTATTTTATTCATGTCCTAATATTTTGTGACGTAGTATTTTCCACGCCTGATTGAATTTGACAAAATTGTGCAACGGGTCTTGTGTGGAAATAATGTGAAGTCTAGGTTTCTGCATATTTTAATGAAAACCGTCAGAAAAATTAGTTGCTAAATAAACTGAAAGTTGAAATTCGATAACACGGACAATTTTTTATTTTATTTGTATAACAAGTGATTTCCCTGAGTACCAAATATTACGTGTCGTGGACCCTCCAGCTTATAATATCGTTAATTATCCAGGCTTGTTCCACTGCTGACTTTTAATAGATTGTTTATCACAAGAGTTGGTTATTAAATCAAAACAAAAAACTTGAAACTCCTTGAAAATATGGCGCAGTCACTTACCGAAAACTTGAGGCGAAATTAATATGCATGGCGTGTCACTGCGGTTAAACTAAATTGAAAACATTCTGCATTTCTTTGCCAAAAATAAAGTAACAAAGTGCTGTGATAAGGGTAGAATACTCAAACATAGCCAAATACGCTTCGCGACTACCCCGTCTAAATAAATAATGTTTTTGAACTAAAAATGGTGCAAATGTGTTGTACAATGTACATTGCGGGGTCTGAATAGATCTCATTTCGTCGCCGCGCTTATTAAACGACATTCTATAGCGGTCTCGGCGTCTTTGCCGCTGGCACTGTGATTTACTTGACTTTTGTAATGGTTCGTTGTTAGTCAATTTTTATTTAATGTTTGTGAATGTGTACTGTTTTTAAATGAGTGTTTGTTTATACTTAAGATTCTTAATGTTTTGAAAAGACGCAAGTATTACATTACTTGTTATTTATTTTTCATAAAACTTTAAATTTTGACAATGGCACATTGAATCTAACAATAAATGGCACCAGATACATCATATACCAATAAAAACGGAAATACAAACACAAAATTCTGCATCAAATCAACGGATGAAAGTACATAAATATGTGTCCGATTGACAACACGGAGTTGTACTCGTACAGTCACGGCGAGTACGATCAAAGTGCACACACGTCAGATAGCACACAGGTATCATGGTTAGGTACAGTCGCCGTCAATAAAAGTTGCCAACTAAACTGACGCGAATTTGCGCGAGTTGCGACTGGATTACGGAAAAGTTTCTCGTGTATGTCGCAATACAAATTGTAACGGGTTGTATTTTACATCTTTAACACCATATTAAAAGTTTGTATTTAGAAAAAAGTATAGCAGACGGTGGAGACGAAGTCACAAACACATGACAAAATACAACTCTAATTATGATTACATTGAAACTACCATTTACTGGCTTCTGTAGTACAACCATATCTTCATCTAAAAGATGGCCCATGGAGATTCTTCCTCGTTCTTTGCCACAGAGCGCTGTTTGCGCTTTAGAATGGGCAATTATTGTCACATTTATGACTGAACCGCTTTTTGACAGTTTAGAAGTGCCAGCGTAATTAGTTTAGTTAAAATTTATAATCAAAGTTTGGGTTTTAATACTATACCATCAAAATTAGAAGAAGAACTTTCATAACTTATTTTATCCACAAAGTCTATTAACTTGATAAAAGTAAGGCCTAAATAAAGTATTCGAGTAATTCGAAACCATATTGAACAAATCCATAACAAAAATTGCTAACGAGGTATGGCATGCTGGAAAATATTCTCATAGAGCATTCCAATATGAGTTACAAAATATCGGGGCGAGGGAATTAAGGCTTGTTTTGAACATCGCCAGCGAACATACTCCTAGCAACATTTTTGTTATTTCCATATTCGTATCGTGTGTGCTATGCTGTATCAATGCTCGAATTCTTTTGCCAATGTTTTGTTTTCATTAGAATGTCTCTTTTATTGAATATTGTTGTATACACATTCAAATTTATTTAATTTGTGTACAGTAGTAAAAACAATAGGTGGTAAAATATAAAAAGCAGAAACTGACTATGTTGTACTTTAAAGGGTACAAAATGTTTCTTAAATTACATGAAATTAAATTACGTCGTAATAATTTGTAATATCAATAAATTACGATTACGATTTGGTGAGATAAATCAATAAAATCATGTAATTACATTTATTAAACTACTTATATAATACAAAATGCCATTTTTTAAATATAAAATGCATAAAATGTCCTAGTTAAGTAAATACGAAAAGGTAATGAAAGTAAACAGATGATTAGAGTTAGTTAATAAATTGTCAACATTACCTAAACCCCGGTCACAAAATTTTTCTGTTACCAAAAATATTATAAAATGTATAGTTTTTAACGCATTGTAATGCACTACTACGATTACTTTTATTTCTGCGAACTTGAGATCAAATAGAGTATAATATTATGTAGTTAAAAGTTAATTAATAAATGCCTCTTCGGACAGTCATTTCTAACTCAATCAAAAAAATCTCTTCACCTGAACATTTTAGTCAAAGAAACCCTTTTTCAACACACCAAAATAATACAATCGCACAATAACTGAAGCCCCCGTCCGATCCATTACCCGATACACAACACGTTTTCTTCCTTCCCGCCTAAAAATAAGCGTCGTTCCACACCGCGGGTCCACATTGTCCGCTATCGCGGCCACGACTTGAGTCGCGCGACACAAAGCGCCCGTCTGGCGCCGACATTAGCCATTGTGACCTCTTTCATAACGCCGCCAAGGATTGTGTGGCGTGACATTGTTCTTTTCATGACGGATTTTTCAATTGAACTTTATTTTGGATCTGTTAATTCACTTGGTCGGATTTCGTATTTTTCTAGCGAGATTTGTTCCGTCAGTTTAATACGATAAAGAAGTTTTTTGTTTTGATTATCAATTCATCAATTACAAACACAGAGTAGGTATTCTGGAGGCTTTTGACGTTATTTCTTTTTGAGACAGACAGATAGGCAGAGTAAAATTCGCATTAATATTAAAAACAACTACGTATAATTTTCTTTCTCTCGAAGGTAAACCCAGCGCTAGGGCAATAGAACTCAAACCAAACAAATCAAAGTAGCAATTCAATCAACTTGCATCCAAAATATAAACTAATTACAGGCGTGAGGTTGTGTCTCTTAAGACCTCGTTTTCATATAAATTATTATATATTTTTGAACGCATAAAATATGTTTGAAACTTTTAAGTCTAACCTTTGTACAACATACATGCAACTCGCTGATTTGATTTACTTCCAAGTTACTTATAATGTCGCTTAATTTTCATGAATTCTACCAATACTTACCACGTTTTATTTTCAAAAAACGGTCTCTTTTTGCTGCTTTTAATTTAAATTGCGGCGTTGTCTGTACATGTAATGTGTCCCCGGGGTGTGATCACGGCGCTAAGAGTCAAACAGATGGGCAATGGCTTCAATTTGGCTGCATTTATAACTTTGCTTATAACACTGGTTTATATAAACATTTACTCTTGAACTGTATTCGTTAGATACACAGAAGATGAGGTATTAAGATTTTGTAATGTTATACTTTCTGCTGAAAAAAATGTCAAATTAAGATTACAAGTATTGATCACCGAACTTAGTTAACGATTGTTAGTAGTACAGACTACGTGTTCTCAAGTATTTAGTCATTTTTATTCACCATCACTGTTGGGGATGGCGTCCAGTCTAACCGGATGCAGCTAAATACCAGCATTTCACATGGAGACCTATCTGACCTGCACAACCCAGAACTGAACAGAACTGTAATACGATACCCCTTGGATAAACTGACCAATCAGATTCATAGATTACCTGTAACGACTGCCAAAGGTCTACAAACGATAGCCGGGATCAGCGTGCTTTTCGAGGCATTCGCGATGTAATGAATGGTCACCCATCTATAGACCAACTCTAACGGGCGCTGAAGATTGACTTGTGTGGCTGGTATTGTTTAGATACAAACTTATAATAATTAAAATAGCTATTTAAAACAAGTGATCTCTTTAACCCTTCACCTAAATCATAGTTATCTGAAACTTGTAAGTTTTGGCCCTGTAATCCTCTAATTTGATTTCATTATCTTCTGCACTGATAAATCATAAATATTAACTTGAAAGTGAAAATCCTGATAAAATCAAATTAAACTCATAAATCGCTGTAAAGAATTACTTATAGCCAAAGTTTTATTCAATATCGAGTGGAAACTTTTAACTGTCCATTAAAATATATTTATAACTTATATCTTGTTCAAGTTAATAATATTAAATCTGCATGTAACGTAAATGAAACATGTAGGTATGGTGGATATTGAATAATTTGAAACCGGAACTTGTTCAGGTTATTTAAACAATTTTATTTCTTAAACATTTAGGGCGAAAATTCATTCATTAGAACTTTTGACACGGACAACTCTGGAACGCAATGTTGGTGTGCTAACTGCATTCAGTGTCATTGACAAATTCCCCTCGATACCATTTTAAATCGATCCAGCAAATCAGGTTATATATATAAATATCCAAAAGTATTTCATTAGCAAAGTGCCTTATTTTCAGAACAAGTCTAACAGAAAAAACTAACGAAGCAGCGACCCAATTCAGAAGCTTCACAAAATATTTAAAAACCCGCGCATTGTCAGTCTCAGCTATTCTTAAGCCGAGTCGCACACAATACTGCCTCACGGAACACTGAACCGCAAATAAATATTACCAGTCTGACATTTGACAGTGCGTACAGCAGAGCTGGCCCAATATAACAGGGCCAATTGAATAGATTACAATTCACACTTCATCAAAATACAACAAGGAAACCTAGTAACGGCTGGCATTAATTATTATTTATTTTCTGGAAGTTAAAACAGCACAATCGCTTAATTTTTTTCAATTACACTTACATATTTATTGTAATAATGGCAATGGTAATAGAAAATGAAACCTTTACTATGAACTGACAGATGTCAAATGTGATGCCCTGCTATAGTAATGGTGCTGACTTACCGGTCGTGGGTCTGAACACAGGCGGGCATTTGTTTTGTGTAATACGTACATTACATGGCACCGCTTTCAAAAAGGTCAAGGAAAACATCGTAAGAAATCAGCACATCTTATAGAATCAAACTTCGAAGGCATGTGACAGCTAGCAACTGGCACCGGCACGTGTACTGGATTATTGTCGAGTCCCCCTCACTGTGAGGAGGCCTGTGTCTTCGGTAAATGAGGCTTTAGACACGATTTTTGTACATCAAGGGTTACTGAGTATATCCTAGACCGTATCGAGTGCATTTCAAATGGCTCCACTCGTGAACCGCGGTACATTTAAACTCTCATTTGCATCGTACGTAGGAAATTGAATTTTTTCGTGCGCCGGGTCGTGACCTGCCGCGTTGGAACACTGTTCGTATACGTACCTGAACCATGTTCATACAGATAAGTGTATGATGTATAATGTACATAATATATTGGGGTCTGTTGGGTATGCGGTTGTGGCAACTATTGCGTTATTGTGGTTGCGTAATTTTGGTTTTCAATTTGCCATGTTTTTGTTGTGAAGGAAATATGCATTTTATTAGCATGAGCTTGTTTTCGATTAGTAGGCGCTATTTGGTTGAAGTGCAAGCAAATTCTAAATAAAGACACAATAATTATGTACCACTACTACGCATAGTGCGTGTATATGCACATGTATGAGAATTCATAACATGTGCGTATGTGATGGCTAAGGTAACGTACTATGTGATGGTGGTATTAGGCTACCACATAATAAATAATAAACTACTTAAAGTTAAACTGATACGCGTTTACCTAATTCTACCAATAAATAAATCAGCTAAACTACCTTCCGCATTACCTAACTTCAAAGAAACTTGCCCCTTCAATTATTCCGCTACACAATACCGCTACGGCGTACCGTTGTGCTACGGTCACGCTACGCCGTAGCACCGTAGCGGCGTAGGCAGCTACGAGTCGACTGGTTGGAATGAATAAACAAGTTCGATATCTACATACACGATAAAGTCGTTTAAGGCTTTATAGTCGTTATAAGCCGACTTAATGCGAGGTTATACGTTAGTTTAAGCGGGGTAAGTGCGGTGAAGTGCTGTCGTAATTTTTAATAATACGGTTGATTTTGTGGCCTCTTTTTTATATTAAAATTGTATAGGGCTTTCTAAATTGGACTGATATGGCAAGTTCTAGTGTATAGGTTGATGTCATGTCTAATTAAAACACGAGGTTTTCAATAACTCACTCTACGGTAGTAATACAACAACTTGTTCACCATAAAGTTACGAGTCCGTTATTTTTCAAATATTAATAAAGCTAAAAAGACGCATGCGCCTGTAACTGTTGTCACTTGCTAATAGCAAAGAAAATATAAATGAAATAATAATTAAACTGACGTTAATGAACAAGTGTGAATAATTTGTGCAAACACTTTGTGAATTCAGTTTACATAAATTATTTTTATCAATGATATATTGCTTGCAGTCAACAGAAAATGATTTAATTACACAATAAACGTCATTTATTATTACTAACTTATTAAAGCAGCTCTACGAAATATTTTAAATGATTCTCATAACTAAACTAAAATAATATAGTGACATCACGACTCTAATCCCAGAAAGGTAAAGCAAAGATATATTTAATAGTACACCCATATTTTGCCAGTTATGTTATGTTTAAGTCCCATATAATTGGGGCTGGCCTATTGCCATCAACTTCACTCCGTAAGTCCGTCGCTACTACAGAAAAGTTCCTGCTGGAACAACCCAATAAAATGTTGCCCGACCTAGGAATCGAACTAAACAATAGGATTACTAATTCCGTTAATAAGGTTGAAACAAGCTATGTTTTTTGACAAAGCTTTGTTTTATTGTCTTTTCTCTTGTTAATTATTTATCTAATTAGTTCGGAAACTTTTGAGCAGTTTGTGGTTTTGCTTTGACTGTTGTTTTTCGTTGAGTTCATTCAATATATAACCAAAGCCGCAATCTACAAACGTTTTATTTCCCGCGTACTTTCGCTCACGTGACATGTTTCAGCCTCGTCTTGCACTAGCAAGTGGTGAAGCAACTACAAAATCAACTGTATCTTAAACATAATACTCGTAAGTATGACGACAGTATCAAAAATGTACAAATCTATTTAGTCCGTCAGTTAGAGAAGGTATTGGAAAATAATGAATTGACAAACATAAAACGCATCAAAACTCGAGAGTGCGGGATCGTGACGTCAGAACTAGCTAAAATTATAACCAAGGCGTGACGTTTTGAGAATTTTAAAGAGGTCGTTATTTCGTTTATTTTGATGTATGTAACAAAAGAAAAAATACGGGTCAAATATTTATTTGTTGATAATCTAACTGATGGACTAATTATTTTATTTTTGTCGTCCACCCTAATTATTCTTATTCTGTTATTTCCCTTTAACACTTTTTACTCTCTCTCATGTCTGTTCAGTCTTCAGTCGTGTATGTTATCGCGGCAGTCACGAATGGTCGCATGAGCCCCGCACTTAGTGGTGACGTATCACATCGATGGTATCGGAGCGGGGGGACACACAGCTGTGTTATGTAAATGAATGCGTGTGACGTAAAGTGTGCGATGTATGGGACGATTATTGAATCTGAAGAGACAGTGATGATAAAATGTTTGGTTAATCGATATAAGTCATAAACAAACTCCTCTATATAAATTCTTGCTGTTAGTGGGATTCATACTGAATTAATTACTAAATTATTCACTTTATTGAATCAATTGATTTAATTTTTTTTTTATCAGACAATTTACAATTAAAATAAACGAAACTAACTTACTTAAACTCAATAAATGGCATCAAAGAACTCCTGCTCAACGCCGTCAACCGGTAATATCCCTAGGAGACTGGCGGCGTTATCACGCAGTATGGCAACCGTTTAGAAATTGCCTTGAAAAGGCGGTGAGCACACGGACCCCACGGTCCTAGAGTATCAACCCCAAACGGCTCGAAAATATAGTTACGAATAACGTAACGTACGTTCTATATTTACGAAGTTTGAGGTTCTCCGCAGCCGAAGAGGCAGCCCCTGCACATCATGACGAACTAGGAAGGTGGGAAGGCACAAGAGTATCGACACAAAAGGCCTACCTATCTTCCATGGAGACAAAGACATGCCGTCGGGTCTCTTGCCATCGTCGCGTGCCAAGCCATTGGGTTCTAATAAAGCTGAAACACCAACGGTGACAAGAGATCGACTGATGATGTCATTTAAGTTCGCGTGCCGTGTAAAGCGGCCCGCACTTCGGCTTCATGACAGGCCGTGGTGTCCGCGGCTGTTGACAACTTCACCACAGTGACAGCGGTGAGGAGAATAATATGGGGCGCCTAGGCGTAGAGCAATAGCTAGGCGTACAGTGGTGCCGTCGAGCAACGTGGCTATTCTCGACAAAAGTAGAGCGTGAAGCCAAAGATCCGACTACCACTCACCCACAGCCAGCAGGCGCGCGCGCAGCAGTAGTAGCAGACGTGTTCAATGGATTGGTCTGAACTACTCTGTAAAGTTCCTCAGAATTTGGAAATGCGAGTTCCCAGGCTTTAATAGCCTCGGAGAAGCACGGCACATCAATCTATAATTTATTTAAATGTAATTTTCCATGCTTTATTAAGGTAAAATGCACCTACCTGGTTGAATTACTACACATATATACTTCACAACTGATCTTTGTACCTTTATTGCAAATACTAATATCAATTCTATCACATTCTATTGTTATAATGGTGATTCGTTTCATACATTGCACACAAGATTTTAGGTCATAAAAGATTTCTTGTCATTAATGCCGCGAATCACTTTCACACAGCGATAACCACTTTTGTCAATCTGTTTGACCAATGCATAGTATAAAAAGTTCATTCGTTTTTGATATTTTTTCTTACACACAGAAATACCATATGAACTACCTTTACCTGAACGTACCTCTCACTAGAAATATCTCTTTCCTAGTAAATAGTTAATGCCCCGCCGACGTGATTCGTTCGCGAGGCGCGCCCAATAAGGATGCGCTCATTTATTCACTGGACGTACGACTATGCCTTAAATAACATACTGCTACAACGATAACATCATATTAAGCTCGTATCCTAAGAACTTACTTAGTTTGATGTGCGAATGCTTGGATAACGGCTTCGTGATGAGGTTCCCCATCTAAACTCCTGCCTGGGGTAGGCAGGAGTTTAGATGGGGAACCTCATCACGAAGCCGTTATCCAAGCATTCGCACATCAAACTAAGTAACTTTACGCAAAAATAATTACTGGCAAACTATGTTTTGTGGTAGAACTCAATGTAATGCACTCAAAACATTGTGCTGATGGATGGGTTGAATAGCACAGGGGTCAGTCATGTGTTTAAAGTAATAATCTTACAATATAAACTTGTATTTTACAATAAACTTCTTCTTCTTCTTGGAACTTTGACCGAACAAAAAAATGATCGCAATAACGGGGAAAACAAGTGCTTTCGGCTTAAAAAAAAAATGAAATAAAGGGTTTATTTAATTTTTTTAACAGACTTCCAAAAGGACGAGGTTCTCAATTCGTAGAAACCTTTTTTTTTATGTGTATGTTGCCGATTACTCGAATATGGCTGGACCGATTTGAAATATTTTTATTTTTTGTGAAAGGGTACCCATCACAGATGGTCCCATAAGCACCAAGTCAGGATCTGATGATGGGATCCTGGAGAAATAGAGAGAACTCTTCAAATTTTATAGCCACACGTGAAGCGATTTGGATAGTTTTCGGGAGAGTACTTTTTCGGAGTGGTCCCACTTCAATTTCGTGAAGATCTGATGTAGAACTTCGGAGATAGGTAACGGATCTCCTCAATAAGTGGCAAATAGACTGGGATTGTTGAAATCTCATGTCTGTCTATTGTTCATATGCTGTGAAGGAGTAAGTGCATGTGAACCACTAAAATGTGAAAAATAGAAACTGTTTGGCAAAAAATAAAACCGACTTCTAAAAACACAACAAAGGGAAAAATAACTTTAGCCACCCTCCAGACTCCTGAAGTCGGTGACAAAAAAACTAAACCAATCAAAGCACAGGTTATCGATTTCTGAAGCTAAAATCATTTTTAACTTTTTTGTGTTTTTAGAAGTCGGTTTTATTTTTTTCAAAAGAGTTTTATTTCGTCAATTACTTTTAAGGATCTTACGTATTAGACAAAGTAACAGTCAACCGCAAAATCAATACCTAAATAAGTCGCATACATAACACACATACATAAGTGACATAAACAACCAGCTGTTGAGACAATTCTGTTAAAAGTGAAACCATTGCAATTTAAGATAAAATACACAATATTCTCGTAGATGGCACCAAAGTGTGCAAGTATATTGATAAGTATGTATTGATAAGTATTGATAACGTGTGTATTATCAATACTTATCAATATATACTTATCTTACCATAGTAAAGAAGCTGTAGCTTCTTCAGCCGTTCCCACTAGCAGGACACACCGAGAGCAGGCCTCCTCCCGTGACAGAGAGCACGCCACGTTCCACCACGCTGGCTCAGCGCGATCTGGTCGAAGTCCTGTGTCTTGAATTTCAGTTGGGCCTAATCGAGAATAAATCCAGACGCCAGAATGATATCATAATGTCTGTAATTTTATTGAAGGACAATATTGATTCAAACATAAATTGTGAGCTTCAAATAGAAATGGAGTCTCAATTTGATGAACTAATTGGTTCAATTGTGGAGAACACAAAGGTATGAATTTCGAGGGGCTTTCAGGCATTTTGTTAAGACATTTTTATACCAATTTATAGGGCACTTTGTTACTATTTAGAGAACCATTGTCATGGTGATTAGTGCCCGTTGTCACTCGTACTAAGGGAGACCTATTCATTGATTTCAAAATAAAACCGCGATGTCGGAATACAACGACGTAAACGCTTATGAGTGCTATACGCGCTTTACTTTTGTTTAAGTGTTGCTTGCTTTTCATTAGCAAAAACGATCTTTACAATGACATAATCGCTCCTAAGCAGGTCAGGTAATCTCTCACTCACACACAAACCTACACCCACTCATACACGTATTTTATTTATTGTATTTAATTTAACTTAATTTATTTTATAATTTAATGATACGTTTTGCTCTTTATTTAACACGATTTGCTATGGAAGAGCGGACTCTCCTAACACAGGCACTATCTGCCTTTTTTTTTTTTTTTTTTTTTTTTTTTAGGATGGGAAATCATCAAATGACTTCTCCCACTCTGGGCGGAGCGGGAGGGAGTGTCAGACTCTTACTGACTAAAACCCATCCATGTTCCTTCCTCGCCCTTTATGTTCCGGGGCCGCGGTATCTCTTTCGAACAGGCCCGCAACCCCGGCAGGCTTCGGCCCTTGCGGGCCCCTCTCCTTTTAGGCACTATCTGCCTGAGAAGAGGATCCAATCACAAAATGTTTGTTAATACCTACACTTGTTCTACCAATAAACTATTTTTATTTCTTTGTTTTAAGGTACACGTGGCCCATGAGGTAATCTTTAACGATGTATGAAAATTATGAGAATTGCAACGTTCATTTCATCTTGAGTTTCTGGTAAAAACAAACTGATTTATCTTAATCCTCAATGTACTGCAGTCGAGAAAAAATATAATGCTCAAAATGTCTTTATTTTCAACCGACTTCTAAAAAGAGGAGGTTATCAATTCGTCTGTATTATTATTATTTCTTTTTTTTTTTTGTGTTTGTTACCTCAGTACTCTCGACTGGGTGAACCGATTTTGATGGTTCTTTTTTTGTTTGAAAGCTGGTGCTTCCCGTTTGGTCCCATTTTAGTTTGCTGAAGACCTGATGCTGATCTTCGGAGATATACAACGGAACTCTTCAAAAGTACACAGCAAATCTGCAGTGATTGCTGCCATCGCTTGTAGGTTCATTGTTTATACTATACTAGCTTCTGCCAGCGGCTTCGCCCGCGTGAAGTTTCATAATTGACCCATGGGATGTACTACCGGGATAAAAAGTACCCTATGTGTTAATCCAGGTTGTAAACCATCTGTGTGCAAAATTTCATCCAAATCCGTTCAGTAGTTTTTGCGTGAAAGAGTAACAAACATACATCCATCCTCACAAACTTTCGCATTTATAATATTAGTAGGATTATGACGTAACATCACGCCTGTATGCTCTGAGGGGGTACGCACATGTGTAAAATACACCCGATTTCGAAAATATTTGTTTCCTCAGTACTTTCTACTGGGTGAACCGATTTTGATCTTTTTTATTTTATTTGAAAGCTGGTGCTTCCTGTGTAGTCTTATAATCATCAAATCAGTAGCTGATGAAGGGATTCTGGAGAAATAGAGAGAATTCTTCACATTTTATAGGCACACTAGAAGCGGTTTGGGTAGTTTTATGAATTGTACTTTCTCGAAGTGATCCCAATTCAATTTGATGAAGATCTGATGAAGAACTTCGGAGATATGCAACGGAACTCCTCAATAAATGATAGCAAATGTACTGGGATTGCCGAAATCTCATATCTGTCTATTGTTTACACCAGTTCATAACCTAAAATCACGCCAGTACGCTGTGAAGGGGTAAGCACATGTGAACCACTAAAAAGTGAAAAATAAAATTTTTTTTACAAAAAATAAAACCGACTTCAGAGAAAACAAAAAAGTGAAAAATAACTTCAGAAAAAACGCTTCAGAAGTCGGTGACAAAAAAACTAAATCAATCAAAAAAGGTCACCGACTTCTGAAGCGTTTTTTCTGAAGTTATTTTTTTCTACAAAAGCAGTACAAGTTCAGTAAACCCGGTACGAACAAACTACACTTGCGAAGACGTACTGAAATATCTATCAGCGTCCAGTGTAGTGTTCCGCAAGGTTCCACCGCATCGTGATGTAGCTGTACTTAATAATGACAAACTATAATAAAACAGTTAGAACGCATCTTGACCCGTACAAGTAGGTCGTGAAACCTTTCGAGTGTTCACTATTAAGTGGCGATAGAGTTTGTATGAGTGAGGAGTTTCCTTCAAACGATAGTTGTTTTGATAAGAAAATTTAATTGATCGTCACGTCGAAATGTGTAAAATAATTAAAGTATGAATAACTTTGAATAATTTTGATCAGTCTAACCTAGGCAGATTCAGAATTCCCACCTGCGACCTGCAATTGAGAAAATTCTTGATGGAAAAACGCAAAAGCACTTTACCCGAGCTGGCAACGAACCCAAGACCACGCTGTTCAGCAGTTGCATTTATTTTCATCAAGTAAAGCACCCTCAGCGTTTTAAACCCAATAGATAATAAAGCAATATAATGGCTCTTCAAACACAATTACATTTTAACAAGTTTCCAGTTTCACATCGTCTCCATCATATTTCCTGATTGTGTTACACGTAATAATGTTCTCCGAAATAACCCAATTTGTTGTCACCCTCGCACAGGCTGATAACGCAATTTGCACATAACATTAGGGACATGTAATACATGCTGGCAGCTACCTTGTGCTTCAGCGATCCTTGCTGACATGTGTGTTCACGTGAATTTGTTGAACAGCGGATGTTTTTTGCCTACTTGAGTTTTAAATTTCTCCAAACCATAGAAAAGTTACAAAAAATTTCTTTGAAAACCAATGTTTGCCAAACCAGACCCCACCGCAAGATTGAACTGTTCTGTCCATGATGAACGAAAATGTTTTGACTCTGGTTTTGAACCGGGAACAATTTACACACGGTTTTAAATAAAACAAATTAAAAACTTAGCAGATGGTCATGGTAAATACATCTATGAAGAAGCTATGAGTTTTAGCGCAAATTCAAGTTTTGGTAGATGTTAAAGTGGTTTTGAAAAGAAGATTTTGCTACATCTTTAAATTTGTATAGGTACATGTTCGGGAACTGAATCTAGAACGCCGGTAGTGATTAGAATGACAATGTTTAACTCATCGTTAAGATAATTACGTTAAAACAAATTTAATGTAGGTAAATGAATGCTCGGTACCTATTCACGAACATTATAGAAACCATTCTTTATTCGATCGTTTCCTAGTAAACACGCAATATCTATTCAACTAGATTTACTTTATTATCGACCAGTGCGCCTTGGTCAGCAAGGGCGAGTCTATGTCTTGAGTTATAGGTGTTTTATTCACTGGAATCTAATCTGTAACACATTGAAAATAAGGTCAAGTTTATGGTGACACCGTAGTTAGTCAGAGGGCGAGTATAGTCTAAGTTAGGTGACTTTCACTGCGTTTTAATCTGTAAAGACTATGAAATAAGTTCGTATTTACGGTGGAGGATCATTAAGTGCAGAGGATAGATCTAGGTTGTTTTGTAAGATGTGTTACAGTGGTGGCGGGATTTGGTGACGGTATAGGCGTAATTTAACATTTTATTTACTAGCCTAAGCCCGCGGTTTTGCCCAAGTGGAGTTCCATAATTGTTCCATTATGGGATAGTATATCCCATGGGACAATCTTTCAATCTTTTATCCTGTTCGTATAAACAGGATAAAAGTGTTTATTAATCCTAATGTTAGTGTGCCTATGTATTAATACAGGTTAAAAACTATCTCTAAAGAGTGACAAACATACAGCGGTTCTCAGAAGCTTTGGTCTCAAAATCAAAATCAAAATCATTTATTCAAATATTATTTTTTTGCGTAAATACGGTACAGGAGGGTCTTAAAAATAAAAGTATATTTCTCTTATTCTGCCATTAATTTTGGCGTGCAAATTTTACATAAATAGTTTTTAACAATAAAAAAAATTGATTAATTTGAATCATTCATGCAGTTTGTAAATTGTATTAAACTGGTTTTTATTTTTATTTATTTATTTCAGGCCAACCAACAATTGCTTATCTATACTAATATTACGAGTATAACGCAGAAGAGTTTGTTTGGTTGCACGCGCTAATCTCAGGAACTACTGGTTCAAAATGAAAACATATTTTTGTGTTGGATAGCCCATTTATCGAAGAAAGCTTTAGGCTATTTAACATCACGCTACGACCATAAGGAGTGGAGCTGGAATGAAAAGTGTTGCAAAAACGGTTTTTTTTTCTTTCGTTTTTCTCTTATATGTGACGCAGACGAAGTTGCGTGGGTCAGCTAGTGCTGAATAAGATTCTTAAATCAAAGGTTAGTTTTTCTATCATCATCATCATCTGCCTGTCTTTTCCTAATTATCTTGGGGTCGGCTTCCAATCCAACCGGATCCAACTGAATACCAGTATTTCACTTAGAGCGACTGCCTATCTGACCTCCACAACCAAGTTTGTATTGAGTAATACGTTGCCCCTTGACTGACTGGCTGTCAGTCCAGGACCACTGTACCTGTAACAAACTTTCGCTTCTATAATACTAAGAAATAAGATGAGATTTATTAAAGTTTATGTACTATATAGTGATACATAGACGGACTTAATGCCGCAAGGCATTCTCTGCCAGTCAACCTTTGTTGGGTCAAATAAGAAAACGTTGTGATAGGGCAAAAATAAATAAAAACTATCCATCGTAATATTATTCTTTGGTAAAACACTTTATATTATTTTCTGAAGCAATCATACATAACATGAAACCTGTCAATAAGATAAGATAAGATTATATTTATTTGCTAAACGTGAGTCATTCATACAAGAAAATACCATGCATGCAAGATGGTAACAAAAACAACCGAAGAGAAGATAACCAACCCGAAGAGTTAACAATTTACCAAATAGCAACATCTATTGGAAAGTTGTTAGATTTGCGATTTAAACTAAACAAACTTTTAAGCGAAGAAGTGCCTTTTACAATAGTCCGTACCAATTTTCACTCTTTCCAAACAATGCGTAACAAGTAACAACGTACCTTAATTCGATACAATTAAGTTGTAAATTGCCTAACAAAGCAATTAATTAAGTTTTACTTGGGAATCAAGTAAATAAAGTTTTTGTTGAATTTTCTCAAGTTGATCGTTTGGCACGACAATAGATAATAGTTGTTTATTGTGTTAGGACCTTTTGTTCGGGATTTATTGAGAATGAAATGGAACTGGATTAGAATCTTTGAGATGTTTCAAGAAGTTTCAAATGCTTTGAAAACTGTTTGGGATAGCAATTTTGGGATAAACCACCAAAAGTATTTTATGTCGTATTTTAGTAAGAAAACCGTTATCCCAATTTGGTTTTCATGGGCTGCGTGAATCAACTGAACGGAAATAATAATAATATTGTGCTAAGCGATGTAGATATTGTTATAGCAATCGAGATTCAAATCTGTCTGGAATGTGGAGCTACACGCGTTTTGTCTAGAGTTAATGCCTCGAGTTCACGTGTACTCAGGCGGAGCAAACAACAGAAGTCGTGAATCGGTTGCAATCATTCTGCTACAGCTATGGTTGCCACCTTTTTTTACAAGAAATATAGTATATTCTGGTCTATGAAGAATAGTAAACAGTATTTTAGAAAAATGAACAGTATTTTATTTATGTATTGTTTTAAATACATATTTTTAGAGCTTCGCGCACAACTTATTAATTTACAATCTTTTTAAAAACTTCACTCGCCTCACCACAATTAAAATAAAAATTAAAATAAATGAGGAGCTCATTTTTAAATTAAATTTACAGATGCTCTATTTCTATCCTCCCGCCACTTAGCGTTCATTACTGAAAAACTCTTTCAGTAAATGCAGAGGTCGTGAAATTTGTGTGAGCTTCTAAGTATAACAATGTGTTTGCATTTTGATGCTGAAAACAGTATTTTGTGTACTTTATTTTTGTTCAACAGTAAAAAGTATAATTTAGTTAAAAACAGTATAGTTGGCAACTCTAGCTACAGCACATATTATAATCTCAGCAATAAAAAAACACTTATCAATAATATAAACAATTCATCCATGCCATAAGTCAAAGTCAAAGTCAAAGTCAAAACATTTATTGCGAACCAAGTGTAAGTACTTTGTAATGTTACATTATTCCAAGAATTTAATAAAAATCAAATCAGCACGCAATTCACTTACTTGTGAGTGCTTGAGCTATGATTGATGAGCGAGCGACCGAGTGAACGAATGACATGCGACCGAGAGTGAACGAATGACATGAAGGAACTTGTGCTGTTAACGAAATGAATGACGTGCCAAGATTGTTCGTGTTACAAGTTTGATTTGTCTGAAGTTTGGTGCGTTTTGTATTAGTGGAGCAAGTGTAAGTATTTCGATGATTCAATTTTTTTTTGTTAAGGGTGAATTTGTTTTATGCGGTCCATAGCCCTTTACGGGGCCCCGGCGCGTTCCTTAAGGCGGCGAGCCGCCCATTACCTGAACGCGTCCCAAAACGTGGTGGCCGTAAAGATGGTCTGTGGGTACCGCACGATCTCCCGCGAGGCAGCGGGCCTACTTGCCGGATTGCCGCCATGAGATCTGGAGGCGATAGTCCTCGCGCGCCTACACGAATACCGCGCGTAGGCACTAGGCCGGATGGAAACTCCACTGCCGCGTCAAATCGCCGCTCAGCGGACAGACCTCCGGCGCGATCTCATGGTGACATGGAGAGAGCGACTATAACGTCTTCACCTTCCGCCTGACGCAGGTCCTCACCGGACACGGATGTTTCGGGAGGTTCCTGCATTGCAGAGGAGCGAGACGGAATGGGAAGCCGTCACTTCTTTTGAAGCAGTCATGCTAGCGAAGGAGGTGGCGGAACGCAGAGGAAGAGAGCTTCTCGCCCCAGCCGCCGCGGGAGACGCACCTTGCGTTGGGGGCCACGTGATGGCTACCGGCACCGTAGGCAGGGGTGCACCTAAAGTATACTCACTTATATTATTAAAAAATAATGCCTATTTAAAAACAAAATATGGGTAAACTAGTTAGTGTCCCTTTCAGAAGTTATCATTAAAAATGTTTGCGTCGTATATACGAAGAAAAGATTTTGTTTAAAAAAATGATAGTTCTACTTACGAAGATCATTAGTAAAACTGCTATTGTCATAGAACAAAACCTTTGCTCCCTTCCTACAAAGTTGAAAAATTACATTTATCTCGCAGTTTTCACGCTTCACTATCCAAATTGACGTACTGCACACAAATCGGATGTAGTAAATGCACCCTGACAGATATCAGATTAACTATTCCGTTCCAACGAGCGTGACGTCATCAGTAGATCTGTGTGTGTGTGTGTGTGACTATATATCTGTAGTCAGTGACAGCGGACGAAGCTTCGCCTGCTTACAGATTATATACTAAAACCTTCCTCGAAAACCACTCTATCCGTTTGTATGATCTCTTGCTAGACCAGGCATTACTTTTAGATGAAAGGTGAATGGAATAAAAGAAAGTAAAGTACTGAAACACTACTGTATTGTTCGAAAGGTACTTAAAGTAAAATGAGCTTAATGAACTGATTGTGCGGAAATGAAGTGAGTGACGCGGCCCTTGTTGGCTGTAACGAGAACGCCTGGCTGACTTGACTCAACGCGAACTGATCTGATATAAGTTGAAATGAATGTGGCGTAAACTGCTGAATTCCAGAATGTGCGGTTGCACCGTACACCATTGGTGAAAAGAGCATGCAAATTGGTGCAGTATTTTATCGCGAACAGACGGACAGACGAGGTGGAGGACTTTATTTTATAATATGTAGTGATGTCAGTGTCTGTTAGTAGATCAGGGATTCTGGAAATCTGCTATGAGATGAGGTTTATTATAAACATGATTTTCTGATGCAGGAGTTGGTAAATATTACATAACATTGGCTTATTATAAACAAAGAATTCAGATATTTTATTATAATTGCTGGCTTCTAGCGTTCCAAATAAACAAGGTGCAAATAAAGTTTCGTTGAATAACTGATTGTTTAAATCATTTGGTCGGTTATTACCATATCATAAAATGCAATTTATCAATCACATGGGATGGGACGTTTTGGAGATTTGCTACTTCCATTTCTAAACACAAAAAATAAGTTTTAAATTTTATATATCAATTTATATTTAAAAGAAATAAAAAATGCAATGGAAAAGCTGAAAAAGCCGGAATAGCTGTGGGCCCGCATCTAACAAAACTGGAGCCCTGAGACAGTTAGACGGCGTCGCGGCAGACCGAAGAGAAGATGGCGGGACGCCTTGGGTGGCTTTCTCGTTAATTGGCGAGAAGAGACGCAACAACGAGAAAAGTGGAAGGAATGGGGGGACCTTTGCCTAAGAGTGGGACAGCTCAGGCTAATAAAAAAAAAATGCAATGACAATGAATACTAAAGTAACTACATCATCTTAGTTAAATCATACACACAACTTTCAGTGTAACTCAAACATAGATCTTAATTATTTCAGAGGATCAATGAAAGAATCCTAACTACCATGATCACCGTTAACTAGTCGATGTGTGTGCGATCGATCACTGGAGATAGGATGACTGAAGGCGTGACAAACAAACTCATATTACTACAAGATATCTTAGATATGAATTTAGGACAAAAATAAAATACCTTGCTCAGATACCCATAAATACAGTTCAATAGTCTACTATCATAACAAACACATCAAACAAATACCTTAAACCAAGCACAAATAGAGTCGTTCAATTGAATTACCCTCTCCGCTGGAGTGCATAGAGTCAGCGGTCACGTAGAGCTTGGTAGAGTTCAATAGAGCCGCAAATAGATCAGTTTGCTCTCTGCATACGATATGTTGCGGTGACGCTGTCTTCATTGTTAGAGACTGCGATTAACGTGATACTGCATGGTTTGAAAATGGTTTATACAGAGATGAGTTATTGTATGACGTTACTCGTATTATTACTTTGTCATAGATTTATTAATTTCCCGATTCGATTGCTACATCTAGTAGAATAACTTACTTTTAGTTTAGATCCGCGCTTACTTGGTTGGTGACTAGCTACTTAATAGATATGTTTTTTGTTGTTGTGATCGCTTGTCCTCATATTTGTTATTTTTATAATTAACGTAGATTCTTTACGCTCATAAATAATATTTTTTTTTAAAATTAAGTTTCTCTCTAAATTATTTTTTAATTCTTAATGAGGAATAATAAAGTTCTTAAACCAGATTTAATCCCTCGGTCTGACCTGAAAAACCCAATAATCAATACTATTTTTTAAACACATTGCTCATATTGAATCTAGTGATCTAAATATGTAATAATAGCCAATGGTTCGATCTTTCGTATGACATTGTGTAGGGTATTATTTCGATTTTATTTTCGTTCCGTCTCTGTTTCTGGTATATTTTTTTAATGCATGACATTTTATTACGTCTTATTTTTAATTTATGACATGGTATGGGTTAATAATTCGATTTCATTTTCTTTCCGAGTCTATTTGTGATATTAACTAGATTTTCTGAAATTGTAACTATAATTATAAAGGAGACGGAAACAATTACATACATTGTTAGGCCTGCATGTAAGGAGATGAAAATGAAAATGAAAATGTACGAATCAATAGATTCAGACTTATCAATCCTTCACTGAAAATTCAGTAAATTTTGACAATCTGAGAGCCGAGTTATTTGAGGTTTGATAAAAGTGAGGTTATGTTAAAGTCTCTATAAAAGAGCTGATTACTAATCAATTCAGTAGAGAATGTTTGAAAAGTCATATTTTTTATTGAATATGAATCACTTGAAGCCATAATGGATTACAGAAATAGATTTATCAAAAAGGCGTCCAGAATCACTAAAAAACACATTTTAATGTAGTACAGTACACGTTTTATTCATCTTATATTATTATTAAAAGGTCGTCTAGAAATTGTGCAGGTGGAACAATATGATCTTGGTACCTAGCCCAGCTAGGTTATACTTGATTTCAGAGTTAGGTGAAAGCCACTGGCGAATCACTGACGGAATTGTTTCACGTCCGCGGGTCGTCGGCCTAGGATATTGCAGTGATTAGTTGCAATCCCACAATTATTCACACAGCGATCCATACTTTCAATTATTCCAAGAGAAAATATTCCAAGTCAAACGCGTGAGCGATCTTCGGTGTGTCCAGTATGGAAGCAAGTGTCGTACAAGGCAGACAGGGTCGGAATCCGTAATAATCAAGACCGTGGCAAGATCGTGTTTCACTTCAGCAGTGGTCGTTGAAATTATTAAATAATCGGGAAAGCACTTAAAACACAACGAAAAACAAGAAACGAGTTGAGCAGAAATAATTGACTAGTGTCAGCACAGAATATATATACTCTAAAGGAGAGTCAGTGTCGGTCCGCTGTAAATGCTGTCAGTGTTGTCACAGATAATATAATACTAATAAATTATTAAAATTCAATCATTAAATTAAATATAATAATTTTTAAATTAATAATTCAATTATTAAATTATTCTAATCGATACGAAATCCGGAAATGTTCAGTCACGAACACCAATATGTATAAACTTTCCTAAATTTAAAAGCAATTTTTGTGAAAAATAACGATTGAAACATGGAAATAGGATTTTTTTTTCATAAAAGATGAGTACCGGAGTACTATGTTCGTAAAGACATGAAATTTTTAATCAAAACAGTAGGAGAAAAATACTATAAAAGCGATTAAGTGTTTACATATTATTGTTCGTGACTGTACTATTATTAATGTTGAAAATGGACTGTGTTGAGCAATAAATATTTAAATTTGAATTTAAATAAACTTATTAGCTACATTTAAATTGAATTGCAATGACAAACAATGCGATGCACTTCGTAGCCAAGTTGCTACGGCGTAGCTGGCGTAGCACTTATGTATATGAGTTATAGGCTCAGCCATTATTTTGCGGAAATCAAATTCATTCATTTGCGGAATAAAAACTACATACTTTGTATAACATTTAGTTGGCATAGCGCGTATGCCCTCACTACAATATACTAGTAATATTTATTACTCGAACAGAACCGAACAATGTAAGCCAGAAAATGCTCGTAATATTTTCCGGGAACACAAATTAATGAATAAATAATCAACAATTATAAAGTTGAAATATGTCATCATTTCAAGCAACATGCGGACATAATGATTTCCTTTAAACTGCGTTGAGACTCATCAACACAACAACATTACGTACAAGTTTGGAAAAGTATCAACATTATCATCCGCCGGGAGGATGGAAGACGGATGGGGGATGGAGGATGGAGGGTGGTCATAAAAAAAACGCATCAATTATGAAGCTCTCGGGAAGAAGCCGCCGCGAGGACTCTTGAGCTCAGGGGCCGCGTGCGCTTACCAGGGAACGACAAATTTTATAGAAACTGTTTCTGAAGCAAAATGAGCAAAAAAAAGTATCCACGACATTTTTTGGTTCATTTTGTTGAGAAACGGTACTTTAAACAACGAAGGGACACCAAAAACCAGAAAATTATACGTATTTCGACACAACATTATATGTAATTTGCAAAGATAAAATCATTGTCCTAACTTGAACGAAAAAAGAACACGTGGTTTTGAAGCAAAATACTCACACATCATTATCTCGTGAGGCTGCCGCATGGAAAGGTATACACTTTTCGTGTGTAGCGTATGTTGCATGTTGCATGCTTATTTTTACACTTTCTTCATGTGCAAATTATAAAGTATTTTGCATTAATAACATTTGATTCCATAACTTATTAATTTAAAAATTTTGTCTCAGCAGAACACTTTGTACTAATTTATTCGCGCCTTCAAAGTGCGTCGATAAGTGAGCGGCAAACCTTATTGCGGTGCGCTCGAGTAGGTTCCCAACGCCTTTGTCTCGCCACTCGGGTAAGGCTCAGCGTCGCCAGCGTAGACAGAAGGTGAGTTCTTTACAACGAGCGGAAATAGGTACACGATGCACATACATATTTACGCCTTTTTAAATTTTACTTTAACTTTTACTTTGGAATTGACACATTGAGTACAGTGGGCCTAAAATCATAATATGAATCACGGTTTTTTCTTGACACGGACTTTATGGTTTGGTTCGCTGCGTTACCATGGCGACGCTTTGTTGATACATAGCACTGGAACTTACACGATGCGAGCTTCTTACACGTATCACATTGCCCATGTATTACTTTTTCTTCTAGAAATGACAGAACTGTCCAGGTACCAACGTTCTGGTTTAATTAAACCCAAACTCCATAGAAACTTGGCCCTGGCGCACCACATTTTTAATTAATAGAGATATTTTAACGAAGTTGATGCCCAGCGGTAACTCTGTATTTAAAACAAATAGTGCCAATGGATTCACATAGATAACTTCTTTAATTTAGGAAATATGGTAACAATTATTGTAAAGTGTTTAATTCAGATTAGAATTTAAAAAATAATGTTCTATAAATTTTTACTTCTTTGTACTTTTTATTGGCTTCGAGAGTTGACGAGAGAGAGCTTTACCCAGTGGAGTACCTAAAGTAGCTTTAGGAATTTGTAAAAGCGTTACTGTTGACAATCGATCATGCTTATTTTTTACTCTTGGCCAATGTAATTGAGGCTAAGATTTAAATGGGTTAGTTAAGCAAAATTGTAGATTTTTTGGTACTTCTGATTGTTGTAACGGCAAAGTCTGAAACCAGGTTTCTACTTTGGGTTTATTGACATGAAAAGAAAAAGTAGATGGATTTGACCTTCTTTACAGTTTGTCTATGCTGTGGGAGGGCTGCCGGCTGTGCGGAACCTTACCGATCCCTGCGGAGGAAATTTAGAAAGAATGATGCTTTCTTCCTTCCTTATTCGGGACGACATTTTTATAAAGTTGATTAATTAGCAAATTGTTTGTACTAAGATATTGTCTCATGTTCTTTTGTTTACAGAATTTGTTCCACGTTTTTTTTTCCAAAGATGTTGTTTTTGGTAGTAATTATAAGTGACAAGTTTGTTTTAGCTGTCATTCTTTCTTTGAGATGAGGAATATGAATGTCTTTTATATTGTTTTTATATTACACACGAAACGTTGTACGTAATTATTTCTAAACACGGGTGAAGATACGCATAAAGAACGATTCTTATTTTTGGTACACTGCCCCCGGCACAATTATTATTTTCAGGGTTGTATGAAAGGTTCTAAGGGTAATATTGAAAATAGGTAACTCAATTCCATAAATGAAATATATTATACAAAGTGTAGAATTTACAAAAATATCTTCGTATTCTCACCACTTTTTATTCTCATAACAAGGAACTGCAACATCGTTCAGTCCCACTTCGTACGCAGTAAAACATCAAACTCAAACTCAAACTCAAATCATTTATTTCAACTAGACCATTACGGCACTTTTCAATGTCGATAAAACGAAAAAAAAAGGCTACAGTCACAGACACAAGGCATAATAACTTGAGAATGTACTGTAGTTGCCCATTCCCTAGCGTAGATCTCTATGGAGAAGAACGGGCAAGAAACTCCATGGACACTCTTTTCAATCAAAATGTTGTTACAAAATCTTGGTTACATCTTTCATGTTGAGATTATACATATATGTGAGAACGATGTAGAAAGACGTGCACAATAAGAGCGTCCAGAGTAAAAAAAGAATTAAATCAACAATTTATAAAATAAAGCAATTCAAATGATCCATGGCAGCTAAGAGATGACCAGTCCCGACTGACAGCGCCCGTTCACGAACATGACGCAAACATTAAAGAACAGTACCTGTCAGAGTGTATTCACTTCACATTTTATAACTTTCACTAAGATCATCCGTACGAGTAAAGTCAGGGCAAAATATCTAGTTTTGGATTGCTAATTTTTAACAACGGTTTTCACATAAAGTCATCATCTTTTCTCTCATCTTATACTATTTTATTTGGAGTTGCATAACATGTCCTGTTGCTCTTCCATACTTCTTATTAGTCGTCTCATGAGTCACTTTTTTCTCATATTACACATCTGTAAGTAAGTAGTGTATCTGTTATTTCTATGTTGTGCTCCAATCTTTCGTCTATTTTGACCTTAAGTATAAGTTGAAGTTATGAGGTATTCTACATTTTCACGCGCGTATTTTTGTGAATCTTTGCATTTGAACACATTATTTTTTCTGCAATTTAAAATTAGAAATTTTTAGCTTCCTTTGCAAGCAAAGGTAACTTGTGTCTGCTCTGAATGAGGATGGCGGCTCTCGACCTCGGCAACATCCTGTATAATGTCAAAGTGTATGTGATACCGCTGAACAGCGCGGCTGTGCTCGCTCGTGCATGTTATGGAGATCACGCTTGTTAAGAATATTGTGGGATAAACTTTTTGTTGTGTTGGGTGCTGGTGTCTTGATTTCAAAATTGGAGAAAATAGCGGAAAAGGTTCTTAGATACACGTTTGTTTTGTGTTTTATTTATCTTAGTAATCTAAGAATCTTGTTAAACAATAAAATCATGGGTGAAAACCACTTACGACACTGCTTCTATTTTTCAACACTTTTTCAAAAGCGTTCCTTTCAACAACTTTCGTCCTTTAGATTTTGATGTCATAAATTGCCTGTAAGAACAAGTCATCATAACTGAGTAGATACAAGACATCACTCTCTAACTCGTGCACCTTTCCAATATGAGAGGCACAAAGGCCGGTGCTAGTTCGGGCAACGCTTTGCGCCGACACCGCCGGGGCATCGGCAGGGGCTGTTAATAATGTATGAGCTTTAGAACACTGCTTAATATCATGCAGTAGTTGATGCTGTTCTGAAGCCGGGATGGTTTTTTGTAATAGATAGCATGATATTTGTTAGGTTATGTGTTCGGTCCGGTTAGAGTTTTCTGAGAGCCTGAACGAATTGGTTTCGTGTCACTGTTAACGATGATAACAGGGCTATGAAACATATTGGATTGACGATGATAATGTCTTTCTCAATTTTGTTATAATCTTTGACTGAGTTTTCTTTATAGGATTAAAATCGTATGCCTATGAAAGGCTTCTGGCTGAACCTTGCTTAATTTGTGTAAGCACGAATATCCTTGTTGTACGTATTCGAGAAGAATAAAATCGAAGACATGTGACATCCACCAATTTGCGCAAGAATAATTACGCTTGGTTAGTCAAATCAAAAAGATTATTCATTCTACATCAGAACCTTTTATCCTACCGTTATTGTCTAGCCATTAACAACTTAAGAAGCCCCCAGAAATCTAGGTAATATATTATCATTAGAATAAACATAGTAATCTTGTAGATTAGCACGAAAGACCCCCTCCGTAACAACATACGTTCATTATTCTCTTCGCTTACCGCGGAGCAATTACTGTACCTTTTTTACGATAAGCCGACCCGACAATTTCTCCGTAACTTGCCATTTTTTCTGCAAACGTTTTTGTTTGTTTCGTAATATCTGGGTAAGGTTTTATTTTGTAAGCCAAAAAAATAGGACACAATATTCTTCATGCTGAATTTCATATTGACATTGTTCATATTCTTCGCATTATGTCCGAGCAACGTTTATGTGAGCATACAAGTTTAACTCATTTGTTTTAACGTAAAACTTTTGAAGGAGACCTCTAAGGAGGTCACTAAAATGCCCGTGGTCCTTTTCAGATATAACCATATTAAGTTAAGATTAGATTATTACGATCAGACCAACTACCAAGAGGCCAGAATCATGAAGGAGGTATTGTATTGTATAGCGGGCTGTTGTCCGTAACTCCACGTCAATTATAATAAAGTCTCACAAACTACCAGGAGGTCAGAATTATGAAAAAGTATTATCTACACTTCCCCATTACTCTTCTTCTTCTTTTTGATAACTGTACTTTAACTTCTTTTTTCATGTGGTCCCAAAATACCACTCAAAAATATTTAGGGGTAATCCGGGACCGCGGTCCTGGTCCCGAAAGCCCCCCAACCCCAATAATTATCTGCTGAGTCTTTTCACAACTATGTTGGGAATGGCTGCCAGACTAACCGGAGACCAGTATTTTACATGGGGCGACAGTTTATCTGACTTTTACACCACTTACCTGTTACGAAAGTCAAAGATCTATCAACGACAAGCGAGACCAACCGCTTAAGTTGCTTACCGAGGCACGTTGGAAGCTCAGTATGTAAGGGTGGTCACCCATCCACGGGCAGACCTAGGCAAGCACGGCTTAACCTAAAGATTGACCCGAGTGGCTGTCTTCAAAAAGTCTGATATATCTCTGTGTTAGACAATTAGAAATCACTCACTCGCGTTACGATCTCAGTAATTATTCACTGAGTGAACTTTCTGAATTAGCCCTATGATTGTGAGGCCATAGATCAGTAATATTATTAATAGATTAAATCTTTTATAATATAATTGAATTCATCTATACTATGTACCATCCAGATAGACAGAGTTGTGTTACTAAGATATCAGCTGACGTGACTGTAGTGATTATTCATACGTTTTGGAACACAAGGTGTGCATTTATATTTGTTTAAAGTGGTATCTGGGATTGGCATGACTTCAACAAATTGTTGTATTACGAACCTTACATTTTCTCAAAATAGTTTCATCTGTCTCCATCATGGCCACAATATACAATAACGCAGCAATATGCTAGCTGCCTTGTATTGTTCACGTTGTGCGCTATATGTATGTAAATGCGGAGTATTGAGAGAAACCGAGTGATGGAGCACGTACATAGGTAACACGAGATGAACTGTGAGATATGAGTCGGAGGTTCGGTTTACCTGTTACCAGCGAATGTTGAACGATGAGATGTGACTACAAATGTTCGACTTGTAGTAAACAAAAGATAGACAGATATTATGATGGTATTTATTACCAAAGAACTGAACGAGTGACTATAATATAAGTGTAAAAGTGAATTTATGTATTTCTGTTTTTTTTTCTACCATTTACTGTAGGTACCATTTTACAACATTTAGTATGTGTAAAATATTGTTAATGGGCTGGCCATTCTGTGAAGGTTCGCAATCCAGTGCGTACCAATTTGATTGGACATGAGGATCGGCTGCTCATAACTGAAAAATACTGTAGTCCATTATTTGTCAGGATCCGGTGCAAATCCGCAATTAGTTCGAACAAGTTTGACTGAACCTGTACTTGACCGAACAAACAAACATCTATGTCTTCAGTTTGCACAATGTGACAACAAACAAAGTCAAAATAAGCCAGAAGTCAACTCAATGCCTGCTTCAGTAAACAAAGTTGACGCTGACTGAATGGATCAGTTGAACTACAGTAAGCTTTAGCTTAAACCTGTAACAGTTAAATCAGCGAAACTGAACTTGATGCGACAGTCTGTTCTATTTCATTAATTCCCGGCAGCTCACAGCTTACTGTGAAATATCCCGGCGTCTCGGTAGAATTCTACTCGATAATACCGGGACGGGATTTTGTCACATTTCGTTAGTTATTTCGATAGCGCGTTGAAAAATTGTGTTTGGGAATGTTGGCTCGCATGGCTCGATTACAGAAAATCCATTTTCGGATCGCATAATCCAAAATACGCTCTTTCATTGTTGACTGAAAAATGTCAGATAGTAGTATGAGGAATATGATGTTAAGTTTCTCATCCACCATTGGCCAGGGAGGATCCTTCTACCAGCTGGTGGGCTACTACAGCCTGACAGTTACTGTTGAAGTCGGGTTATTGTATGTTTCCTTCTCTGGTGGATAACTTAGATTGCGCGATGCAGAATTGTAGTTCTTATTTTGTTTCATAGATCTCACTAGCATTATTTTTCTCAATTTGATTATGTTCGTGGGAAGTCGTATGGAATCTTCGTATCGGAAGTGTCTTGTCATAAAATAATTCTAGCATTTGTTTCTTTGTAGAAATAAAACTACCAAAACAGACCCTTACAGAAACTTAATTTTCTTATCAAATCCATGGTTTACACACTGTTTTCGTAAGATGGAAGAATTTCTCATTGTCGAACATAGATGTGGATTTCAAACAAGTAATTTTACATAATAATATCATAACATAAATGCTGGTTAATATTCCGTGCATCAATATTGATATCCCACATTAATGAGCTGTAGTTAATGATTTCATGAAATATGGAACAAAATATTTTGCATTTCAGTTCAATTTTCAGTAGTTCATTGATTTTATGCTCATTACGGAGTTCGCGGCTTCACAAATTGCTGTAATCATGTTATTTGTCAATCAGGCAGGTATCGTTTTATTCAGTACATATTTCAGTACCTAGTTAATAATGTTGAGAACTATTTCCTGCAAATGGCATTTACATGTTTGTGATACTTAAGTATTGTCTCGGCGCTTTTCTGGTGGTCGCCACTGTTGATTCTGGTTTTCAGGAGTCTTGTGCCTTGGAAATCGTGTGGCGAGCTTATCCCAAAAATAATGTATTGTAGGCCTTTTTTTTTTTTTTTAAGGATGGGAAATCATCAAATGACCCCCCCCACTCTGGGCGGAGCGGGAGGGAGTGTCAGACTCTTACTGACTAAAAACCATCCATGTTCCTTCCTCGCCTTTTACGTTCCGGGGCCGCACATCTCTTTCGAACAGGCCCGCAACCCCGGCAGGCTTCGGCCCTTGCAGGCCCCTCCCCTTATGCTGACATCTCTTTGAGGCGCGCGTGGAACACGAACGCGCCGTCAACACGGCCTGTCGTCGTCGTTAGACGGCCGGACGGCTAGCTAGCCCATAGCCAGCCGTCCACAGGCCCGCATCTACGGTGGCCGGTAGCCACCACGTGGCCCCCGACGCCCGTCCCGCTGCGGCATGTATTGTAGGCCTCAAATACCTGTTTTACTAACACTAGAAGACGTCAGTGATCAAATAAGAGCTCTGCAGGTGCAATTTCATGTAGACATTCATTTGGCTGTCAGTGAATACAGGATTTTTAATAATAAAAATCCTGTATTACTTTATACAGGCAATTTCTCCTGGTATATACTGTAAACCACCTACATTGCACAATTTCAGCAACTTTTATCCTCAATATTTATGCTAAACGGGTCTCAAGCAGCAGTTTGGCTCTTTGCCATCGAACTAACATTTCGATGCACTTTGCCTACCCGCTCGGGGTCATAAGCGCGATATTATGTACATATTTCGTATTTGAGGCACGTTATGCAGGTATGAGGTACTCGTAGCTAAATGGCTACGGCGTAGAGGGCTGACTACGCCGTAGGCGAGTATCGACGAAGCTACGGATGTCTGATAAATAGCTACTATTAGTTGGAATATTTTTTGTTTATTTGGCATGAAAGGCTTCACATTTTGGAGAGTAAAGAAAATAATAATGTTTTTTGTTTTTTTTTTATATATTTACTGATGTATTATATATGTGCAAAGAGTAAACCATTTTAATTGAGGAATTTGCGCAGGAATGAAAGTATAATTTACCAATTTACCGTTTTGTTGAAATACTTTTTGGGAAAAAAATTGTATTTGTCACAGAATTTAATTATGAACACCAGATCAGAGCAGTCTCTCTGTGTAGCACTTCACTTGAAGTGAATGATGAATCAAGCTATCCATTGTACAAGGCACAAGTTATCCATTATTTCAATACAATAATTCACCTTTACACCTTTTCCGGAAATGTAGCTTGAAATTTAACACTAAAACATTCCAGCGTAGTGCAACCAATCTCAGGATTATACCAGCTGGAGACTGGAGGTGTGCCTGATTGAAAACTGTGAGCAACTGAGTAAACATTCACGAGATATGTGCCGAGCGGGGGGGGGGCAGGGGGGCAGGAGGGGAGGTTTCTTTTGAACATAGATTTCTTAAAATGTAGAACGAACGGGATTAGTTGCCAGCCCGTAGTTGAACATTTTCGGACAGGTTTCGGTGAATCTGGAAAATGGTTATGATGCTGAATACAAAAACAATCATTTAACGAATTTATGGACTTCAATCATGAACCTCAGACCTCGACGTACCACTTAGTGAATGAGGAGTGATCCATTATGACTAGACAATTTAAGATTGCCTATAACCTTCTTGGAAACCCATCATCATCGAATATAAAAGGAAAAAATAAAAAAAGACCCACAACACAATGTAACATTAAAGTTACCTTCACTTAACCCTCGCGTGCCGAGTCAGTTCCCCACTTCAGACGCACTCGTACCTTAGTTCCCTAACCCTACGTCACGCTACCCCGAAACGTAAGCTTACTACAATAAAAACGCTTGAAAGCCTCTCGTAAAACAAAACAAAGATGGCGCCGGTACTAGCACCACCATCTATCGGACGGTAGACGAACTAATGATATCAGCTTCCCGGTAATTAAGTTTTCCGGTAAAATTATGTCTGGTTGCACTCAACCAGACATAATTTTCGTCACACTCGTCGTCACGTCACTACGTAAAGTTGCTTATAGGGTTTTAAACTGTAGAGTAAACGAGTCAACATAAAGTTTATTATGTGCAATCCTCACGACTAATATTTGTACAAAAACTTAAATTTATCTTTTTAACAGTCCATGCAGACTAGTATTCACAATAAAGCTTTGATTATTTGAGATTTCATCATCCGGACTTCATTCAGGTCATTTCAATGATTACAAAAGCTGATAATCAAGAATCACTGTGGAATTCAAAAGTAAATGAAATGTTTTAGACGCAACTGCGACAATGCAGACGTAGGCACTTGCTTACCAAAAGTAATTAATTTAGCAATATACATGTATCAAGATACTGCATGTTACAGGAGACTATATTACCAAATGAGAGACTCAAGCCACTAGAGGCTGAAACCTCTTGAGGCTTGCTCAGAACACAGGTAATTAGATATTAGCTTGGTCTAGAGACTGTAGTGCCTCCTAGGCAGTATCACTATTGTATTAAGCTATGCATTTAATACCTCTGCAATTCTGCATGTTTACACCGTACTCAGTATTACTAAGAGCTTGATTTCATTGAAATGCACAGATATGAATATTTTGCCAAGTCTAATGAAGAATGAACTTTGTCAATCATCGTCAACTTCGGAAATACGAGATGCATGATGACAAGCTTGTGTTTCAGAAAACCGTTCCTCATTCCTTAATCATGTCGCTGTTGCAATCATGAAAGTACTTATTACAAATTACTTAATTAAATAAACTTTTGAATTATGATGACTAAAGTAAATAACTCAAAGTAGAGAAAACTTCATATAAACTTATAATAAGTGAAATATTACAAACAAAGGCATTGCAAAACTTAAATCTTTGCCTCTGAGGGCACACTTTGGAGGCGAGTTGGCACTAAATTGGAAACATGAAGATGGTGGAAACATGAGGAATTACTTGTTGTGTGCTCACTAGTTCGCTTTGTACCACTTCAGGGTAAAGGCCTCCCGCCAAAGTTTAACCACGTTATGCTTAGCAATGCTTTCATGTGTGGCTCAAAACTTTCATTTCTCGTTTAAAATATGATGTGTGATTGGAACGGTTTTCTGAAAGACAAGCCTGCCATCATGTATCAAGTACCAAAACTCTAGAAAGCTCTCACGTCGTGAGTGACTTTGATCGTTGTCATAACTTAGTTAAAACGATCACCGAAAGGTCGAGTTTGAGATTAATAGAACCTCTAACTCGATCTCGAGAACGTCTTTCACAGACTTATTTTCAATTTGAGCGTGCTCTAGACCAAACGTGCTTAAACTAAGCCAATTTGGCTTTCCGCCATTGATAGGGTCGGCAAAAAATAAGCCAATTTTGCGGTTGAAGAGTCAGCAAAAAAGTCGGCCGTTATACAATTTGTTAAATGAACAATTGAAGCTGAAGTAGGCCGGGTTCCTTTATCAGTTAATGTGTTTTTGGTAACTATCTGGAGCTTACTGATTATTATATCTTAGAAAAGACTCAACATTCTGAGAAAAATCTCAGGGTTTTTATTTAGTTTTGGATATTAAAGAAATAGAGGAAATTTTGCTATTCCGCGGCACTGTAAATTCTTCGAAACCGTCAACTGAATGGAGTAGTTTTCATGAAAACTTAGTGCAGGATTTTCTCGTTCAACATATTTTCAAAATAATTTGAAAAGAAGATGGCAGCATTACGTAGGTTTGAATGTTTGTTAGGCCACATCTCAGAATTAAATAAAAAACAACATTAAAAACATATACAGGGTGAATTTTAATTAATGCGACAAAATGAAATTGGAGCTTCAGTTACAGTAACATAGTAATTATAAACTGTTTTTTCTACAATCTAAATCGTTAAAAAAAATTACGCGATTATCGTTTTCAAAAGGTCCATTGATGTTATTATCTTTATTTAAGTACGAATTATCGGTATTCCAGTAATATGCAAAATAAATAAGAAAAATTAAGGCAACATTAGGTAAATGACCGCTATATTGAGCACTGCGATGAGTCGGACGAGATTTTTTGATACTTTTATTATTTAAACGGTTTTCGTAACACTGATCAATTATTTTTTAATTTTACATTTGATATTTTATACATTTTCTTGACAACACGTATTATTGTATATTTAAATTTGTCGCATCTATTCAATTTCACCCTGTATAAAACTTTTATTCCTCGCTTTAGTACAACGGTGTGTGATAATGAGGCTCAGCTGAAGTGTCGGCAAACGCTGAAAAATAAAGATGGCAGCGTAAAACCACTTGAAATGCGCACTTTTTACGTTTGATATGAAAAATATGTAAAAAGAAACATAAAATGTTGTACGAAGTTATGTTCTAGTACTTTTATGTGCGTCGTTAGTGCGTTGAAGAGATATTTTTGTGCTTAAATTGTCGACATTGTATGTGTACAATTGTTATATCCTTTTCTACCACAATGTCTATCTTAGTGTCATTTAAAATCATTTCCCAAGCCGCCATTTCTTAATGAAACTCTATTTATCCGAGAAATTTATCGCTTGTAATCAAACTTGCTACATTTCACTCTCTTACCCAACACTGTTTCTAAAAGCAATAATCGTTAAACCTTTCGTGACGACAATTTAAACTTTTCTACAAAACATGGCCATTTGTATTTTAGACGTATTTTATCGGTTTCTATTTTATTTGCCAACATTTATCTTTTGATGACTGGACTTAACAATGTCTGTAAAGTCGTAATACGCGACTTTCATCCAATTCAATGAATAGTTGACGTAAACTGCCGTTAATCTCGCGTAAGCTGAAAATACAAGATAGAAGTCGTGTCGTAAATCAGTGCACGTAAAGTTACTGCGAAGAAATGCAGCAATGTATGTTAGTGTGGGGGAATTGGCCGTTTATCTCTGACTAACATTGTACGGAGGAACGAACGCCTTTGCTTTCATTTATGGACTGGCTTTAAAGTTTATGTGATTTTTAAAAAGGAACAAGTTTAATGGCCGTGGTTTCAAAGTTGTGGCTCAAAACATGTTAGAAATATGGATGAAATTTCATACGCTCGTTAAAATATGTAGATTTTATTACTAGTAGCTTGTACCAACCCACTTTCGAATTACACAAAAGAGGTTTTAGAATTTAGTGTGGAATGTAATCTTGTAATTTCAATAAACAACAATTTTCGTAACATTTCTAAGGGCTCCATGTAACGAAGACGTTAATCGCTACACGCAGAAGTGCTTTACATCAGAATGAGAAATCAAGGCAGCTCAAATTAATTAGTTGTCTCAAATACGTTTCGTGATAAAGGATAGGAAGGGGTTTGGACATTTGACAATCGCTTTTAAGGTGTTTGATATTTCTAGAACGAATTTCAAGAGAATCGACATACAGGCTGTAACGCAATAATACAAGACCTCTCGTGTGCTGTCTTAGACCATGAAACTGTAAAACTCTTGCACTATAACTTTTGGATAAACTTAACTTTTCAATACACTTCCTCGAAAACTGGTTCTTTTCGCGCTATGATTAGGTTCAAAATCTAGTGTTTTTCAAATTTAGTCCAAATTGGTTCATTGCTTAATTAAAAAAAAAACGGAAAAGCGTTCTACGTCTACCCTAAAATATTTTTGAATATTCAAATAGTGATTATAAATTCAATATCGTAGGTAAACGTGATTATTTGTAACTAATATTTACTTTTAAAAACAAATCAACATTTATTCGTGTTCTAAATTCAAAAATTTAAAAATATATGTTTTATATCAGACTGTATAACGGCTTCATACCTTTGCCTCTCCTTCAACCTGGCGAAAGCAAAGCGCGGGAAAAAAATAAAACTTGAATCATAGTCTCACGACACAAATATTTTACATTATTTTATTATATTTCTTCAAAAGTGTATTGAAAAACGTCGTTTGATACACGTGGACATTTGTTATTGCAGTTCTCGGCTCAAAAACACCCTCGCCTTACGGCTCGTGTGTTAATACCGCCTTGAACTACAATAACAAACTTTCTCCACTTGTATCAAAATGTACTATTTCTATTGTTCTACCATACTTGTTGATCAACCGATCGCATTAGCTCCTATAGAAAACCCATTTTTTTGAGTATTTTGGGAACTCATAGAATACCTTGCACATAGTTTTTCGTAGATTATTTGCAATCCGATATACATATTTTCGACTTCTCCATCACTGCTACACCTCTGATTGAACACTGATTATCGTTCTAGGTTGCGCACAGAATTGAACAAAGTGTTATTGAGTTTATCCGAGCATGATAGACATCTACTTTAACTCGGCACTGGGCTCACCCCTTATTCCATGAAATACATTTGTGTTCTTCACATTTCTGCCTTAGCCTTTGTGAATTATATTTATAATATTAAATAAGTCATGGACATTCACAATCATTCACCAGTCAGCAGTGGGTGGATTATGGCCCACTCCTTTTCACATAAAAACTTGATGTCCTATCAGCAGACAGGTTATAGGCTTATCATGCTACGTATTCTGTACGGATCAGTGCACTCATTCGTACTCACAGTTCAATAGTCGTAGGTCACGCTCGGCGCGCTCAGTGCATTCGCACTCAATGCACTCACGCTTCATTTGACACGCCACTAATTAATAGAGCGCGTAGTTAATTGATTGTTATTCACACAAGCACACAGTCCAATCAGCGCGGAAGGCAATGTTGTGTAACGGAAGGTGGATACTACAAGTTTGTTTGTATTCACTAGGTATCTAGAGAGTCCAGTTCACAGATTAGAACCAGTATGCAAGCGTGGCCAAAGATACCAGGGCCGTTCTAAAGCTCGTTGGGTTGGCGATATGGTCAGGGTCGCGGGGAACACCTGGATCAGGGAGGTACAGAACTGGGAAGTGTGGCGGGAGAAAGGGAGACCTATACCTAGCAGAGGCTGGTGATGATATGATGATGATGATGATGCAAGCTTTAATATTAAACAGCAAAAGTTAAAGTGTCTTTCAGTTTGTCAGGTAACTTCTCATGATTTAACGGCTGAATGGGTTTTAATATTTGGCATAAGGAAATAACCTAATGCCCTGATACATTTAGTTCGTTCGAAAATTTCCGACTTCAAAACATGGAAAAGCTTGATTGGAATTTATAAACAGAGAAATTAAGACTCTAGCTTCTATAGTTGGGCTAAATATTCAAAATGTACTACATTACTGCTTGGGCTAAGTCCATCCGCAATTTTAATTCATTAATTGAGCATAGACTCTCTAAATAAATCCTATGACAATCACTTAAAAAACGGTTCGAAGTGTACTTCAAGATTTTTTTTTCTGAATTACCGGTTGAAGTTCTTCCTCTGGTTGTTTGTATGCTCAAACAAAATGATTGAGATATGTTTCGAAAAATATTCTAAAAGAAACAATTCTTGAATACCAGAATAATTAAATAAGTAGCATCGAATGTTTCCACAGTGTGTGCACAGCGCCCTCTGTGTGCGCGTAGCATTATGCTCAAACCGGCAATCGTCCGTTATAAGGCTTAGCATTACGTTGACGAACCTCTTGGCTATGTTTGAGGTGGCTATTGATTCTGTGGATATTCAATGGGCCGAGTAATCTTGGCATTTATCGAAATGGAATTGAATTTAGAGACTGGTATTATCATTTACGCTATCCATAAATAAAAAAAAATAAGATTTAAAAGAATGACTTGGTATTTATGGAGACAATAGCACAAAACAAAACTGAACAATAATTAAATTATTCTGTACTTTATGTAGTCTTTTGTTTCCCTAATATAGCAAAGTTTTGCTAATAGCGACCAAATTAATATTATACTCAGTTGGATGTTAATAATTTACACTAATTAATTACATATTTTAATACAATACAATTAATTATTACAATAGAATTAATTATTATTTTACTAACAATTAAAATTATTTAAAATAACATAATAAGTACACATATTTGTTTGTTCATGCATGCGTATATCGAATAGCAAATGTTTACTTTTGTTAACTGTTTTTGGAAACAACTTTTTGCCATCATTGAAATATTTTCGACACAAAAAAACCACTAACGCAGTTTCCACGGTCCAGCAATCGAATCCACCGTCCATATTGTGAACAAGATGCTTAACAAAGCGGAAGCCATGTTTTGACTATCAAACTCGGTTTGCTGACATCGCTGTATTTTGTACACGAAACTCAACAGTATTGAGAGTTCAGATCTCGTATCTCGGCAAATATTTGTGAGACCACAGGCTGGTGTTTGCACACTGTCTCAATATTCTACTGGAAGTGATGTTGTATTTCATTTGCGAACAACCTATATTTGAAACATAATATCATGCCGGTACAGAGGTGTACCAATACCTAAAATAAACTCACTTACCCATACGTCATTAGTCCCATTTTAAAGGGGGAGAAAGCCCACTGACTTCAACAGACCACAAGTCGAGACTTCGACTTCTAAGAAATCCCTGGTGATAAACCCGTTTTTCACTGGTAGCCTAACCCGAGAATTGAATCCAAAACTTAAATTTCCGCAGTAGCACTAGCGACTACCAGACCAATGAGCCAGCCCATACGTTTGGTGCATGTTAATAAATCTGTTCGCGTGCCTGTCAACGAAAAGTGCCAAGTAAATGAAATTAATCACTTAATTAAATATGCGTCAGATTTCCGCCAGACATACAATTACATTCGTCACCTTTTAAATTCATTTATGTAAAAGTAAAAAGGCCACTGTGACTTATATTGCAATAAAATGGAAAATTTGCATTTTTTACTTTAACTTTTTTTGACAAAATGTTTTTTTGTCCAATCTCAAGGGTAATCGTCGCACAGCGTACGCCCTTTTGAGTAATCGGGTTAATCGCAATGTTGAAGGTGATTCTGCTTCTATTTATATGATAATAGTTATCTGACGGTGGTTGGTCACTTGCCAAGCTTCTTTCTTGAAACGTCAGCTAAATTAAATGTTTCATGAATATTTTTCTTAAATCATTTACTAAATTGCATTTTGTTTTTTTTTACCTGATTTTGTCCTTAAAAATGCTTATATTCTCTCTTGGTCTTAAGAAAAAATTTAATTTCATACGATTTTCTGGCTCTGTAGAATAAAAGTTGGTTTGGTGCGTTTTGAAAGAAATGACTACAAAAGCGTATAAATACAAATAGAAAAATGTACTATTTTACGCTTTCAAATCTTTCTCGAAACCAAATTGTTGTTATTTAGTTTCGAGAAAGATCGAACGTTTCGTAAATAAACTACTTTTCCCATTTTGGATCTCAGTTATCTGAATTAAACGTTTATTTATTTTGCTCTATCCTTTATATGAACTCTTTACAAATAAATTTTTAAATATTTTTCTTTGCTTCATACCCAATTAATTATTCACAGCAGAACAGAGAACTTGAAACAATTAGCAAAATAATTATCACAAAGTTGTGCGTGTTGTCCAGGTCGCGCGTCGGGTGTCAGCGACGACCGCGACGAGCTTTGTGTACAGTTTTATTTTGTTGTTATTTCAGCGGCTACCTCACCCCCCCCCCCCGCACCCCGCCACCCCGCCACCTCCGCCGGACCACTACGGAAGTCAATTCGCTTTTTGCGCGTTGAATATTTAATGAATACTTTCCAGTTCCTGTTATTTTTTTCATGTTTGTTCAACTTTCCAAACTAGTTGTAGGTTTCAAACAATCTGCATCTGATTTAATTTTATTATTTTAAACAAAAAATGTGGTACAACATCGTTTCGCTGTGCCCTCATTTCGTGCATACAAAATTTTTCGTAACGAATTCAATTGAGACAACGTTTTGTGTATGAAAAACGAAATATTTTTATATTTGTTATGTATCTACGAACAACATGATGTTCGTTATTAATTTGTACTGTAAATACCAGTTGGATACGTATTTAAATTTAATAACAATAAACCCTTCACTAGTATACTGGAGTGCTCGATGTGTGATTTTGGTGCAGTACCTGCCAAAATTAAGAGCTTACTAACATAAGGCACCTGCACCTCAGTCACACGACTTAGCGAGTAAGTTTGTTCTTAAACTTTGTTCAATGTAACTTCGCGCCGCGTACTAGGATGAGAGCATCCTTAATAAGTTTGTTCAAAGGTAGGTAGGATACCTTTCAATCTTCGGTGTTAATATTGAATGCTCATAAAAACCATAGCAGGCTAATGTTGCTATTTACTTAGGCCGGATGCAATAATAAAATAACAAGGCAATCAATTTAAACAACTCCCCCAATTTTTCCAAGTCCATGTCACAATACAGCGCGCTGTACGACGTGGTCTTGTAGTCCGTCGTCTTGGGAAATCTAAGATCTGAGTCGTGAAGGATTTAATCAAAACGAATGTAACCTTTCTTTTTCCTTCATTGGACACTTAATTTTTATTTTTGGGTTAAAAGGAGTCTTAATGCTTTACGTTAAAGTTAAGTTTTCAAGTAATTTTAATTAACTCATCGTTATTCTTCTGCTTTTGTCCTCATTAAAAAAAACTTACTCAGTGTTGCTAGTTTTTTTTATAAGAAACAAGTTACAAAAACTGAAATGTGGGATGTATTTTAGATCGACCTTAATTTTCATAGGGAATATTAAACCTTTATCCATCAGTAGGCCAAAACTTCCAAAATCTTAATGTCGAGCAATTTTCTTCCTAACCGAAATATTTTGATGGTTTCTTTTCAAATACCCAAACACCCGTGACCCTTCTTATCCAAATCTTGAATAAGCAATTAATTCCGTCAGCCGTGCAACTTTGATCCCTATCCTGTTTGAACATAAATTCTCATTATCTGTGGATTTTATCGAAAAATTTGCCTTTTAAATGCGACCTCAGTGCAGGAAGCGTGCCCTTACCCCTCGTGTTGTGAGGAGGTTTGTGCCCGGAATAGAGTGCGAGGCTTTGTTGTCGATGGGAGAGGTTCATGAGGAGCTGCGTTTTATTTATAGCCGATACTTGACGTAATCAGCTGAATAAAAGAGTATGCAAGCATGAAACAGTGAAGCGTTTTCTTGTATACAGGGTGTAAACCACCTCATCACAAAGCCGTTAACCAAGCAATCTGTACATCAAACTAAGTAACTTTAAGCAAAAATTTTTGCTGGAAACAACTTTTTTTTTGAGGTTATAAATCATGTTTTGTGGTAGAACTCAATGTTACGCACTTAAATCATTGTGCTGATAGATGGATTGAATAGTACGGGGGTCTTGGAAGTGTCAAAATCTTACAAAAAAAACTTGTAATTAAAAAAAAACTTGTCAAAAAGTTGTAACTTTGACCCCCCTATCTCCGTAACTAGAAGGTTCCCAGGTATGGTGTAGAACAAAAAAATGATCGCAATGACGGGGAGAACAAGTGCTTTTCGGATTCGTTAAGAGGTGTTTTACACCCTTTATATGGTGAAAAATTGCTGAATATTATAATAACTCGTGAAAAAGAAATAAGAAAATTCGAATGTCATGACAACTATATAACAAACGCAATACGCTTTAAAACAAGAAGTACTTTAGTTTATTATTAAAATATGCTAACTCACAATGAAAACGCAATGATATTAATATGAAACATTATGCCGTTCAGACACTTCGCCTACCTCTAAATAATTATAATTAAGGTAATTGATCAATCCGAGCCCCGGAGACTACAATATACGACCCACTTGGGGCCTCGCTAATTAGCTATCTTTGAATTTCTTTGACTATATTATCTTATTCATATTTAAATTCGTTGCGATGGCGACGGCTCGGAGGTACAAAGACTTATTATCTGAGCTCTGGAAGCTGAAAAAGAGGATTATGAGTTAATCCTCTATTATCATGTTAACGTGAGAGTGAAGAATATAGGTGCTTCGTTTAATCCCATATTTGTATTAGGTTTTTAATCCGTGGTTTATATATTTATAGACTTGCGTGGTAATGGTGAAACACAAAATATTCTTGTTTTTTACTAAATCTATGCAATACAAAAGTAACATACTTACATATAATTTAAAAACAAAACTTTTGAATTGCAACGAACAAAAAATCTGAAGAACGAATTTTGTCCTGTCCACAATAAGCACACTGTGCAAAAAAACAAGTCCGAAACTCGACAAAATTGTTTTATAGTTCCGAGTTGAGTCATGACTTTGACCAAGTTTCCGCGAGTCGGCCCACTGGGCGAGAAAATTTTAATTTATTACCGTCCTTTAGAGCTTAAAGAAGTGATTGCAAACAATCGAACTGTACTTTTTACGGGCACAGTCGGGTAATTGGAAAAGTTAAGAAGAATGTTCAGACAATGGAGAATGTTTAGGACTCTCGGGGCGCGAATTTGAATATTTTTGAACGGTTTCTGAACAGATAGACTTGATATAGGTAGGGTTTATTAGTTGAAGTTTTAATCGTTGTTCCGCCCTCTTTCCTATCTTATCTTTTTAGAAAGTTGCAAAAAATAAATTGAAAATTAAAATACTATTTGACAGAGCTATGAGGTTGAATGACATTGACAGTAGGTTGGTGCGCGGTGGTGGTGGACAACCATTTTATTCGAAAGTAGCACTTGGACGGCGACTTCGTCCGCAAGAAATGTGATGATAGCTCGACTAATACGTATGATATAAATATAATTTATAGCCTATTACACCCACGAATAATTTAGCTTTCTGCCAGTGAAATAATTTTTTGAATTGAATCATTAGTTCAGGAGATTAGCCCCTACATGCAAACTTACAAACTACAATATTGTTAGAGATACAAAATAAACTATTTTTAATGTTTCCTTTCGGGAGATGCATCCCGCACCAAAGTATAAAGTATGCTTGAACAAGTTTACTTCGAAAATGATTTTAAAACTATTTTACATTAACATAAGGACCTATCGTTTTAAGTGGATTGAAGTAGGATGGATTAAATTACGATGAATGTACGGACGAAGTACTATGGTTTGAAATAAGACCTAAATTAGATATAATCACGAAAAAAACAATAAAATCAATTTCCGAATTTACAAAGAAGACAAGTTCATCACATTTACATTAAAAAACACTCTCCCAACATGCGAACTCAATTTCAAAAGTCTAATTTAAAAACGCATTCAGAGCTACGGTCACAGCAACGCCATAAATTGTCGTCTCTCCAGAGATCGCCAACTTCCGCCCTCCGCACTCGGAGGAGGTTCTCGAAAAGAGTGCGAGTCCTCACGGAGGTTGGACACATTTAGTTAAATGATTTTCTTCCAGGCTGGTTGTGGCTAGCAGCTAGAGATGCCTTTAACGTTAGTCGTGGTTAGTAATTCCATCAATCAGTTGCTGTTTTCTAGTTTACTTAACAGGAGTCTGTTGGTTAATTTCGTAAACTTCAAGGAAACTACGTTTCAAGAGTTGTTTAAGGGATACTTGCTATTCAAAAGCATCGTATCCTATAATATCGTTGCAATTAATCACGAAGCTAATGAGTACCAGGTACAAGTACAAAATGCCATCTGAGATAATAAAAGAAAAAACATGAATTATGAAACGCGTTGGTCTGTGAAACCGATAATTCGACTTGTGTAGAAGTCAAGAGCTTATTTTCTTGCTAAACGGCACACGGCATCTCATTGAATAGGCGGCCTTGTCCGGCTATTCACGGCTCCGACACACGCCAAACAATGTTACAAGAAAACACACAACCTTTTCAACGTCCACGGAGTTTAAATAGCCCTTACTACACAATACGTAACAACTAAACAATCGTCTGAAATGTACGTGGGCGTTGACAGAGCCTTTATGTCCTAGCAATAAGGTCGATTTTCGTTGTTTATTTAGCCTTTGACGTACAGTTGACCGTATATAGTCTAATACAAAATTAATTTTAAAAGGTCAAATTGTTTGTGCGATGAATCGAAAGCTTGAGGCACCCACTTAGCGTTTATGAGTATCCTCCTTTGAAGTTTATTTTAGACCTATTCAGATTTTTTTTCTTAATATTCTATTTTTGAATATTATTTGGTTGACTTTACCAAGTGAGTTGCTAATGGGTCTAGAATATTAAAAATATATGCTTACGCGGACGTAAAGCGGTTTCACCCGCGTAGTTCCCGTTCCCGTGGGACTACGGGGATAAAATACAGCTTATGTTACTCAGGGTGAGTGTAGCTTTCCAATGGTGAAAGAGTTTTTGAAATCGGCACAGTAGTTTTTGAGTTTATTCATCACAACCAAACAAACAAAGTTTTCCTCTTTATAATATTAGTGTAGACAAATAAGTGTGCCTAATGTTCAAATCTATTCGAACGTTTAGGAAGAAAGGTATCAGTCAGAAACTACGACACATAGATAGATGTGGTCACTTCAATTTAATGTTTGAAAAAGAAAGAAATGATTAAAGAAATCGTGTCGTTAGAAGATATTTACTGGAATGTAAAATATAAAAGAGTTCATCTGAAACGTCCTCGACCGAAAAACGCTGACAGGAAAGATAACTGTAGAATGTTATCCTTATCTTTCTTAAAATGGTGATGGTGATGGAGGAAAAGGTCGCCTATCAACACGCAAGTCTGACAACTAGTCTTACCAAGGGATATCGTATTACCCAGATAGACATGTCTTCATGTAGTCACATTCAGCTGCGCCTGGATAGACCAGGCTGACGATCATCATCATCATCTCAGCCGAAAGACGTCCACTGCTGGACATAGGCCTCCCCCAAGTGTCGCCACATTGACCGGTCCCTTGCGACTCGCATCCACCGGATTCCCGCAACCTTCACCAGGTTATCGTTCCACCTAGTGGGAGGTCTTACAACGCATCGTCTTCCGGTTCGCGGTCGCCACTCCAGTACTTTTCGGCCCCAACGGCCATCCGTTCTGCGAGCAATGTGCCCTGCCCACTGCCACTTAAGTTTAGTAGTTTAGTAGTTTTCGGCTGTCTTCATTTTTTATTCGATCACGCAAGGAAACTCCGAGCACAGCCATCTCTATTGCCCTTCGCGTGACTTTAAGCCTTCTGATAAGGTCCATTGTGAGCGACCACGTTTCGGTCCCGTATGTAATCACTGGCAACACACACTGGTCATAGACTTTCGTCTTGAGACACTGCGGTAAGTTGGACGAGAAGATACCGCGCAGCCTCCCGAACGCTGCCCAGCCGAGTCGGATTCGACGATTGACCTCTTTCTCGAAGTAAGACCTACCTAACTGGACCGTTTGTCCTAGGTATACATAATCGTCTACAATTTCGAGTGCAATTTCGAGTGTTGACGATGTAGTTCAAGTCAAATGTTCTAATAATATAACTGTATGGAATCAACTTTTAAGAAAAACACCGTATTAAGCTTGAAAAGTTAGATTTTAGAATCCTTGAGAAACTTCTTACATTTTAAACAGAAATCTGAATATTCAAAGTAAATGTATCAAGGAGTTTACGTGAAAGGGCAGCGACTCAGCGCGACGACAAAGTTTTCTCGTCGAGAAGCTCGGTCCATTCATGAGCAGAAACTTATAATGATCTGATATCGACCCCATACGTTCCAATGGAAATATCTTCAACTTTCATATTTTCAGAACCTTTGACCACTTTCCAGTTTTCATGATAGGACTTAGAACTTTGTAGGAGTTCAAACTGAAATAACGATGCTTAATTTGTCGTAGCATTACGACGTAGATGATGCTACGTTTTAGCTGCTACGCCGTAGAGGCTACCAGAATTCAGATGCTACTTTTTTGCAACGGCGTAGGCAGTTTCGTAGCTGGCCAAATAGCGTTGTATGCTAACAACCAATTGTTTCGCAGTTATTCATCAAAACGCGACAGATAAACCAAATAAAAACAAGCCTCCATTTTCACGACTCGCTGACGAAACCCTGAAAAGGAAATGTTCGCTGAAACGAGTGCATGAATAAAGCTCGGCTTCATAGAGCCTAATTTAGAGCGCTCGTTGAATATTTGAGGCTTTATCTGGAGAGTATAAAATTTTATTTCTCTCCGCCTTCAAGCTGCGATCATAATATGTTTATTTAACGACGAGAAGAGAATTTTTGAGATTTTTTTTCCCAAAATTGAAGATTTTATTAACCGGTTTGGAAAGGTTAAGGATCAATTTAGTGAAGTGTTAAGAAACGCTTACAGAATTTTATTTAAAAATATTGTGGCTGACTCAATTTAGTTGGATGAGTTTGATATTCTTTTTTAATTGTCAACCAAAAGTCGATATATATAACGCTCTACAGAGTGTAATGTTTGTGTTTTTGTACTTACGTTTTTGGCTATTGTAATCCAATATTTAATCACGCAGCAGCGGTGGCCCGGTGGTGGCGGCCCCGACTTACAAACAGTAAGTCGTGGGTTCAAACCCAGACAGGCGCATTACTTTGCGTAATTTATTTCATCACCACTCTCATTGAGAGGAGGCCGTGTCCCAGCAGTGGGAACATTTTAGGCTGATGATGATGATGTTAATGATTTTATCATACGTTCTTTTTGAATAACTGCATAGCCATATGCGATGGCTTAGTATGCCTTTTCACCTTTTAATTCGTATTATTTAAAGTTTTTCTGTATATTTTAGTCTTTTCAGTCTTTGTTTACTTTTGTGATGTGACAAGCTAGTTTCTTTTTAATATATTGCTGAAAGTGGGAGTTGTAGATTGTATACATTTGATGTTAGACCTTCTTTCTAACCATTTTATGGTTCTATGTTCTAGAACGTTTTAAAATTCATAATTTCATGATGACGGGAACCCGAGCCTGAAAATTTAATTTGCTCTTGGTGCTTGAGCTGGTACAAAACTTGAGGGTGCTGTGAACTATTTGATGTGGTCAGTAAGCCAGCGAGATCTAGCCCTGGCGTCATATTGAAGCCCTGACATCCTTGAAAAGATGTTACTACTACTACTACTGCTGCTGCTGCTGCTTCTACTACTGAGAGCCTGGACGCTGACGGCCTTGAAAAGGCATTTACTGTTGCTACTGAGAACCTGGACACTGACAGCGGGTGACCTTCGACTCTCGAACCCTCAGCCTTCGCGTAGCATCTATACCCTGGGAGATTTGCGTCTGCGAGCGAGTCTGGCCCAGCGGCGAGCGGCTTCTGCCAGCTGCGAGCTTTGGACCTTGATCATTATCATACCAGCTGCATCATTTCATATCTTGCCATTTTTCTTTTCGCTTTTCCCAATGCGACCCTACATTTTCGTGGCCAGGAACGTAAGTTCCGGAACAGTATCCGATTTATTGTCAGTTTTTATCCAGTGTTAAATTGTAATTTCAAGTAATTTGTTAGTTTAACAAAATCCCAACGTGTCTTGGTTGCACAAAACCCATTCTACCCACATGATATACGAGCCTGACGGCATAGATTCTCACAATCCAACATAATAAATACGACATTTACTATAATAGCAAGCGACACGTAACGTAACAATTTTAATACCATCATAATTAAATATTAATAAGCCAATGCGACAGCACACGTCAAACACGTAAAATTTACATAGTGGAAATTATTATTTATAAAATGCTGGAAATGATTTAATTTTTATCATATCTTCACGTTCACGTACATAATATATTCATTGCGAAACATATAATTATAGTTCTCTTTGTTCCTGAAATATCTGAACTACATATTCATCAGACTGGGCTGAAATGTCAAAAAGAATCTGATCGGGAATAAACCGTTTTGAAGACCTGGTACCTAAATCAAGCATTCTTGTATTATATTTGATCTCAATGGTGTATTATCTTTTCCAACAAGAAGAGTCTGGATGAATCTTCGAGTCGAAGAGGCATAAGTGACCGCGGGCTGCGCCGACATGTGTTCATCATCGGCGGCGTGATGCCCCAGGTCCCCAGTGTGTGTGTGTGTTGTTCAAATTGTTTCTTATAGTCTGTTCTGTGTCGTGTTTTTTTTATTAGTTTAGTTTATTAAAAAATATTTTTAATAGGTTTATTTTTTAAGATCTACTTATTCTTAAATGAGTAGTAGCAGCAGCGATGCGGTGTGTAATAATAGTAATCAACCTTCAACATCGCTGAACACCCTGGAGAGATGCCCACTTTGTCCCCAAGCACGATTTTTTAAAGGTAAGCGGGGTTTGAATGTACATATTGGTAAGGTACATAAACCTTCAAATTCACCCTCAGACCCTGTTTCAAGTCTTCCTCCTCCATCTTCGGCTACATCCACTTTCGACCCGATCTGGCAAACCCTTTCCAAATTCAAAACCTCTGTTCCTATTTTAAGGCGAGTTCCTCGTGGTGCTAGGCCCCTAGTTGCCCAAAATCTAGCGGGTTGTGTGCGCCTTGTCGTCCGAGAGAACTCGCTAAGTGCTTGGGTGCAGTTACTTACCTTTCCTTATCGTATTTTGCATGTTCAAAAGAATTTGGCTACCAAAAAGACTTTAACTGCTCAAATTAAAGATAATTGTAATATTTCGGCTCAAAATTTTGTTTCCAATGTACCGACACAGAGATATACCTCTTCGAGAGGTATTTCCCATCTGGTTGAGTCAAAATTAGGGGAAGGTGACATTAGTGGTGCAGCCAGGATTCTCTTCAGTAGCGATGTGGTGGCTCCGTGTTCTCCAGAAACACTCGCAGCTCTGGAGTCCAAACACCCTGCCCCCGCGGATGGCCTTTCTTTTCCTGACCCTCCTGATTCGGACATTCACTCCCTCACCATTACAGGTCGAGAGGTGGTCACAGCCGTTTGCTCCTTCCGGAGCGGCTCAGCCGGCGGCCTCGATGGCCTAAGTCCTCAGCACTTGAAGGACTTAATTTGTTCAGGCACCGGGGAGGCCGGTGAGTCGCTCTTGAAGGAGCTTACGGCTCTGATTAATATTTTACTCTCCGGCAAAGTGAACGAAGCCGTCATCGACGTCTTGTATGGGGCCAATTTATGTGCCCTACGCAAGAGGGATGGCGGCATTCGTCCCATTGCCGTGGGTACCACTTACCGTCGTATGGCAGCCAAAATTTGTTGTAAATTTTATGGTGAGGCTGTTTCGGAAAAATTTCAGCCCCTGCAGCTAGGTTATGGTTCCAAAGGGGGCTGTGAGGCTGCCGTACACGCTTTGTCGACCTACTTAAATTCTGGTAAAAGTGAGGTCATCCTGAAGGTTGATATTAAGAACGCCTTCAATTCTGTTAATAGAGACACCTTGTTGACGGAAATTAAAAAAGAATTACCTCAAATTTATAGTTTTCTTTGGCAGTGTTACAGACACCCATCTAAATTACTTTATCGGGACAACCTTCTGGAATCTTCTGTTGGCTGTCAACAAGGTGACCCCCTCGGGCCAGTGATATTTAGTTTAGCTATTCACCCTATTATTCAACAGCTAAATTCAAAATTTAACGTTTGGTATCTGGATGATGGAACCTTGGGTGGCGATGTGGATTCAGTTTTAAACGATTTAATCTTCTTAAAAAATAAATTTCACTCCATTGGCCTTGACTTAAACCTTGCAAAATGCGAACTATATTTAACGGACTCTACCAACAGTCTACTGACAATTCCTAAATTTAATGCAATAGCCCCTAACATCAAAATTATTGATAAAGAATCCCTTCGTCTCCTTGGGTCTCCAATCTTCGAAAATTCCTTTCTCAATTTCATCGAGGAAAAAATTCAAAATTTCTGTGATTGTTCGGAAAGGTTGCTCCAAATTAACATGCATTCGGCCATCACCATAATCCGTTATTGCTGTTTCGGCCCTAAATTAATTTATTTCCTACGTGCTTCACCTTTATGGAGGCACACTCATCTTTTGGACAAAATGGATAAAATTATCAGAAACACTTTATCATCCATTTTAAATGTGGCCTTGGACGACCGAGCTTGGACACAAGCTACTCTTCCCATTCGTATGGGAGGGCTCGGCGTCCGCAAAATTTCTAGTATTAGTTTACCGGCTTATATATCCTCGGTTCTCGGCACTGAGAAATTAATCAGGAAAATCCTGGCTTCCACACTGATTGATTTTGATGTGCCGTGCTTCTCCGAGGCTATCAACGCTTGGAAACTCGCTTGCCCGAATTCTGAGGAACCCGACCACCCATTTTCCCAGAGACGGTGGGACGAGCCGCTCTGCAGAGTAGTTCAGATCAATCTACTGAACACGTCTGCTACTACTGTTGAGCGTGCGCGCCTGCTGGCTGTGGGTGAGTGGGAGTCGGGTCTTTGGCTTCACGCTCTTCCGTCGTCGAACACAGGCACGTTGCTCGACGACACCACTTTCCGCCTCGCTGTTGCTCTACGCCTAGGCGCCCCTTGTTGTTCTCCTCATCGCTGTCACTGTGGTGAAGTTGTCAACAGCCTCGGACACCACGGCCTGTCATGCAGCCGAAGTGCGGGCCGTTTTGCACGGCACGCGAACTTGAATGACATCATCCGTCGATCTCTTGTCACTGTCGGCGTGCCAGCTTTATTAGAACCCAACGGTTTGGCACGCGACGATGGCAAGAGACCAGACGGCATGTCTTTGTTTCCATGGAAGATGGGTAGGCCTTTAGTGTGGGACGCAACTTGTGTCGATACTCTTGCGCCTTCCCATCTTCCTAGCTCATCGTGCTGTGCAGGGGCTGCCGCTGCGGCTGCTGAGAACCTCAAGCGGCGTAAATATAGTAACCTTATTGGTAACTATATTTTCGAGCCGTTTGGGGTTGAAACTCTAGGACCGTGGGGTCCGAGTGCACACAGCCTTTTTAAAGAAATTACGAAACGCTTAGTTGACACTTCCCGTGACCCTAGGGCTGGCTTTTACCTTGGCCAAAGGCTTAGTATTGCCATACAGCGCGGTAACGCCGCCAGTCTCCTGGGGACTTTACCAGTTGACAGCAATGAGGAGGAGTTTTTTGACGCCATTTTTTAGGTTTAAAGTTTAAGTTAGTTTAGTTTATTTTAATTTATAATTGTATGTATCATATTAAATTAAACGAATCAATAAAGATATTAATAAGCCAATATACATAAATAATTGGGACATGACGCCCACATCAATTCATTATTTGGACGTCACAATTAATCATACACAGACCTCACAATTATTGTATATATTAAACATCACAATTGCGCCAGAAACAAATGAAGTATCAAGAAATGTACACAAAATTATCAAGGACAAAAACATGTAATAATATAAAAGTTACAACTAAAATGACCAAGTATCTATCAGTCAGTGTCCGCAGTCCGGTCTACCCTCAGTCAGCTCGGTTTAAATCTTAACACACTTGAACACACCATTTTATTTGGTAAATATTAAACTATACACCACTCATTTTAAATGAATACAAAAAAAAATAGGGCTGTATCCGTACCCTTTACCGATCATATTTTTGTAGTAAAAAAAAATCAGGTTTGATCCCTTAGTGAAATTTGTTTGTTATCATAAAACTAATAAGTACACATTTAAGTATCATAAATTAATTACCAGTCACCCTGTATATTTGAGAGCTAACACACACACGAGCGCACAGTGCGCTTGTCGCGCTGATCGCACCGGAGCTAATGAGCCGCGCCAGCATCGCACCGCGCACACTGCGCCGCGCTCGACTGGAAACAATTCACTTCATCGACTTGTCGCTCATCCGACACTCTTCGCTTTTACATTCTCGCTTATCAATCGAGAGAGTTTTTATTCAATCATACGAGCGGTCGTGAAACTTTATTGCAATAGTAGTGTTATTGAATTCAGTTTTTTAGGATGATTTAGATTTGTAGATTGTCACATTTGTGACGTCTCGTGGTTTTGTGACAAAGTTTATTTGATAATGGATTTACGGATAAATATAATGAACCCTGTTCAATGTCAGAGGTGAATGTTTTGTTTTTTAATTTCGGCAAAACGATCTTCGTCTTTACGGTTTAAAAAGTTTTTGAATGTTCAAATTGTTTTAATAAATTCAATATCATAGATAAACATTATTATTTAAAACTAACTTTTATAAACAAATTAACATTTATTTGTGTTCTGAATTCAAAAATATTAAAAAAAAAGAATCGTAAGATTCTCTAATTAAAAGAAAAACGAAAAATCATGAACCTGTGCATTCTTCCCATTTTGAGCTATGGATCCCAGACTTGGTCTTTGACAAACATTCAAAAGTCCAAACTCAAGGTCTGCCAACGTAAAATGGAGCGCAGCATTCTAGGCGTCAAACTAACCGACCATGTACGCAACACCACACTGCGCTCCAAAACAAAAATTGCTGACGTTGCTCAAACAGCCGATAAGCTGAAGTGGGACTGGACTGGCCACGTCTGCCGCATGAGCTGTGGGCCAAAATAACCACTTTTTGGAGCCCTGATACAGCCAGGAGGCGTCGCGGCAGACCTCGCAAAAGATGGCGGGACGAGCTGGCCAAAACCAATGACCAGTGGCCAACATTAGCCCTGGATCGAATCAACTGGAAATCATGGAGAGAGGCATTTGCCCAGTAACAAAAAACCTGAACACGTTCTAATCCCCAATTGCGACTATCGGCGCTAACTTCATAATCCTCTCTCTGTAGCGTATTAATAGAGTATCGTATTATAATGTTTGAGAGGGATATTGAAACGTATCCTCGGTCCCTCGAGGTGGCGGTGAGACGTCGTTACGCGCGATTTATCGCCGCGACACCCCACGTGGGACACACTGCCCGACTCCGCGTGTTAAGGAGTTGAGTTGCGAATGTCTGCCCAGCCCAACTCTGTCTAAAGATTCGTTAAAAACAGTCATCATCATGTCAGCCGAAAGACGTAATCTGGTGGACATAGACTTCCCCCAGGTCGACACATTGACCGGTCTCGTGCGACTCGCATCCAGCGGATCCTCGCAACCTTCACCAGGTCATCGGTCCACATATTGAGAGGCCTACCAACGCAACGTCTTCCAGTTCGCGGTCGCCAATCCAAAACTTTTCGGCCTCATTGGCTATCCGTACTGACAGAAACCAGTACGGACAAATTGTGAATTGCAGACCAGACACTGACGCGACACATCGGCGCATACATTTAACCGTCAGAGTCTGGTTCGTAATCTGTCTGCACCGGTTTAACCAAACCATAGCTTTGATAACTTGTCCTTTCAAGGGGTATTGTGTCCCTCAGCAAGTCCAATGTGATTGGTCGAATCTTGCACATCTCCTCTCTGTTTCGGTAGAAACCGGGCCTCACTGATTCGTGGAGCTAAGATGTGCAGCCGCTTGTTGTAAAATGCCGATGTTCAATTGAATACGGTTAAAATGTAAGACAGTCTTTGCCACAGTAAAATGAACAATGGTGAGGAATGTGTTACCAACCACTGTGTGTCCGTGGGGTGGATGACGGCCTCGTCCCTGTTATTAGGAGATGGTCTGTGTACCAGCTGTGACAACGTTACAGGCTGATTATGTAGCTTCGGGATTTACATGACGTTGATAAATTAGTTTACTTATTTTGGTTTGATTTGTTTGTGAGCTGTTACTTTGTTTTGACATTCTTCTTTTCAACATTAGATAATGGAATATTTCAGTTTTTAGTAAAAAAGCATGTTATAACGAGAAGATCCTCGAGGGTTTCGAAGCGGATTAAATGAGGTTCCTTGACGGAAAATCAAATTAGCAATCACTCGTATTTAGTCGTCTTCTAACTTTGTTTCTATTTGCTCAAACTGCGTAGATTGCGGTGTAGAAGAAACTGTCCGCAGTTTGATGGGGTGCGTTCGGAACGAAATGCTATTAGGTCGACCAAAACGGAATTTATGATGTCAGCTTACAAACTCAATTCTGAAGTTGTATGTAGCTAGTAAATACAAGCCGCATTTTACTGCTAAACTAGCACTAGAAACGGTAAATTTCACAAAAATGTAAACTGTGGTCGCCATTTCTTAAACTACATCGGGGGGGACAACTTTTACCATGAAACCAGTTGGTGTTTCGTTAAATGATACATGACATCACGCCTGCGATCCTTGAAGAGTGAGGACGAGTTTCCTCCACATCTCGCTGGCTATGTAATAAACTTATGACGAAGCTACTTAAAACTTAAGTAATGTATCATTGTGAAACGTGAACAGATATGATAACTAGAAAAGTATTATAGCCCTCCTTATAAATCGTTGTACATATCAATGACAGCTTACAACGAACAAAAGATATCGCCCATCTTAGCAAAAATTCAACGAAGCTTTCCGCAGACTTATCTTTTTTTCTGCGAACCAAATAAACCAGGTTAGTCCAACCGCAATGACTAGATAAAAATACATAGATAATTACCTAAGGGTTCTTTAGTAAGAGCTTTCTAGTAATCCCTTGCGGATAAACCGCCATCATTGGAGCAATTTCTAGCAATTTATTGCCCTGTCATTAGGGACCACAGCCTTGTACTGGCAAGCTATTATTAATATCGCCTACAATTAATTAGCGTACGATTATATTCTTGCTTGCTTTTAGGGCAAAAAATAAAACACAAAATATAAACATAAAGGCGCGAATTTCGTGTATTTTTCAAAGTTGTTATTAAAATTAATGAGTGTTGTTGAGTATAATAATTATGATGTTATAATTACCATGTTTGTGAAAAAGTCATTACTTTTTTTTTGTAATAGAATACACCTTCTCGACTTGCTCATTTTGTGAGTTGAATTATGATATTGGCAACGATCAATTGGCAAATTACTTACGTCATATACATTTCGGTTTTAAATTTTATATTATCGCAAAAAAAACTTAATTTATTTATTTATGTGTAGGTAACCTCTGAAACCGTGGTTCTGAATGTCAGTGAGTAAAGTGAAAGAGATAACTCACAAAATAAAACTCGAGGAAAATAAAACGAAAATACTTGTGACTTGGTATTCAATCCTTTCAGTATTTTTGCAGTCTAAAATCTTATAACTTGTAGAAACCTAAACAAAGAACACTCTTATTATAAAAACGTCGCAGATACAGAATCAATCAAACTTTTAAATTGACTTCGTTCGAAGATTAAGATGAATCATGAATATTCATGACGTGATCCCTAGCTGAGAGTCTATCAATCAAGAATTACACGAGGAACAGTAACGAAGCAATCGAATGATTTTAAGATTATTTCGTATAAACTATCTTCAGGTTCTTGATGAGTTTTAGAAAGGTAAACAACATCTTAGCTATCCCTACAATAGAATCTCAAATTTTCCGTTTATTCGGTTTATGCGATCAATCCACTTACAGACTAATATATCGACCGCATATTGTGAAATACATTGTCGTGCCGCAGACATTACTGCTGGTTTTATCTGGTGGGTAGTCAACGCTAAAAATGTTTCTAATTGGATTCCGAGGGCGTACTACTGACTGAATAAACGTTGCTAGTTTTTTGAATACCCTTTTCTTTTTATAGTAGAGTTTTTCCAAGCAATCAAAGTGAGTATGTTTTGTTAAAATGCCAAAGTTTAATCACTAGCCTGTTTGTTTAAGTAAGTTAAGTTTTAAAAAGGTCAGGTAACGGTTTATTTTTAAAGTGATTAAATATTGAGGTGGTATTTGAAACTTCTAACATTTTCATAACGCACTGATGAATTTCCAATTCTTAGACAACCACTTTTTTTTTCGGATGGGAAATCATAAAATGACTTCTCCCACTGTGGGCGGATCGGGAGGGAGTGTCAGACTTTTACTGACTAAAACCCATCCATGTTTCTTCCTCGTCCTTTATGTTCCTGGGCCACGGTATCTCTTTCGAACAGTTCCGCAGTCCCAGCAGGCTTCGACCCTTACGGGCCGCTTCATTGTGCTGACAGCTCTTTTATTGGCTACGGCTATGCGTGGAACGTAGACCAACACTAAGAGTAGAAATGTCAACAGCGCAATTACATTAAGGCATTTTAAGTGTCGACTGGTGTTAGATTTTTTTTTAAAGAATTTTTTTATATTTTCTTATATAATATTATTGACATCTTTCATTCCATCGCCCTCTAAAAGTCTCCAAGCTTTACAACACGAATGAATGTTGCTTGCCTAAACTTTTCTTTACAATCTTGCAAGATATATTGGCAGACTAAATCTAACAGCTTCAATACAAATTGATGGATAGCTCTTCAAATTACTTCATAACAGAAGGAACATGAAATAAAACAGATACATCACTTACAAACTTTACATACTTAACATATTTATTTTGCGTAAAGAAAGTGTATGAGTGGGATGCCTTCTTTTCGCATAATGTTCTTTGTCCTAATATACTTCGGCATAACGATTTTGGCACAATTCGTTTTGGCATAATAAATTACATTATGCGAAAATATAATTATGCCAAACAAAATTATGCTAAGTTATATTATTAGGTCTTAAAATTTTATGCAAATGGATAGGGAACCGTATGAGAACGAGTGGAGCGGCCGTACATTTGGATATATCCATTGTAAATCACTACTGTAATGCCTGAAGGATTCATTAGAATTCAGGGTGTTAAAAATATCTGAACGTAATTGAAAACCACTTGTTTTCCTTGTAATAGCGATATTTTTTTTGTTCTACACCATCCTGGAAACTGTCTAGTTACAGAGATATTGGGGGTCAAAGCAAGTGTGTATTGTGATATTTTACACCTCCACGACCTCGTACGGTTCAATCCAGCCATGAGCACAATGTTTTGAGAGCGTTACATTGAGTTCAACCACAAAACATGATTTTACCACAAAAAATATTTGCGTAAAGTTACTTTGTTTGGTGTTCAGAATGCATGTTTGACGGCTTCGTGATGAAGTTGTTTACAGACCCTGTGCTATTGCAAGCACATTTCACCACACAGTTATACATCATCATCATCATCATCTTCCTGCCCTTATCACATACTACTTGGGGTCAGGGCAACACGTTTTTTTCTTCCTCTTTCACTCCTTTTTCATTAATATCATTCCTCACACCACCCATCTTTTCCGTGGTCTTCTTTTCCCTCTCCATTCATCAACAAAACAATCAAATCTAGTACCCATTTCTTATACTTCATTCTCTGATACTATGTAAAATCTATACACATTGCACATACTTAGCCTGTGTTCTCCACAAAAAAAAACACGTTTTGCTAGTTAAAACTAAGACTCATATAACAACGAACTTATTGCTAAACGTGCTGTTTCCGCAGAACGAGTTCATTGTGTTGTAATCCGCTCGGCGCCAATCGATATGAAAGTGGATTGTTCACTCCGAAATAATTAATAAGAGCTCTGTTAATAACACTGTTTCACTGCAGATCTAACTGAGCTTTTATTGAAATTAAGTATGTATAGTTTTTTATGTTTAGAATATTTCGGTTCCGATGTCTGTGCATGTGAATAACATACCAGGTTCTTTTAAGTGTGGTCTTTTTTTTAGCACACCTAAAAGAACCTTTCGTATAACTGTAACCTGTATTGTATCTGTGTATCTATTGTTGGATATTCAAATAAATACAATAAACAATGAGGTTTCCTGAAGTTTAATTTGCCAAAAAAATCCAGGAATCATTTTTTGATCAAATAAATTATTTGGTAAAACAATAATTAATGGAAACTTTTGTTGCATGCGCCTGAAAATAATACACATCGGAAGTAATTTGATTGCAATAATTTCCAACTTGAATTCACTCCATGTTCTCTTTTGTTTTTAACTCTCAGTAGAGTGTAAATACATAAACCTATAGGGACCAGTCCCACCGCAAGCGGGTAGCGAGAAGGGACCAGCGCTGGCAACTAAATAGTTGACAGAGTTTTCGGTATGTGAACGGTTACCCATCAGTTTTTACATCTGTATCGCTTTTATTGACTGATAAAATATGAACTTTTATTCAGCTGAATCTGGTTAGACTGGAATATTTACGATCCCAATTAAGTTAAAACGGATTGCGCTATGATCTCTTTCACTGCCTAATATTTAGTACGTTTTTTAAACGCGAAAACAGTCGATAGCTCATCGCTACTTAGTCGCCGGTGGTACTAAGGCCTTACCGAAATAATTATGGTTAAATAACGAAAGTTTTTGGCGCGTAATAATTAATGGCGGCGCACTGTGCACCCGTCTGTTAATGAACTTCAGTTAATTAACTTTATTTATTTGTTTACTGAAACAGACTCTTTGGTTCCAAGTGGTACTGCTAGCATGAGGTCCTGGGTACGATTTCCGGGTTGGGTAGAATGATAAAGGGTTTTTTCACCAGGAAGGAGTCTAGATATGTGCCCGGTTGATGGCAATAGGCTCATCCTCTATTAAATGGGACGTAAACATAACTGACAATGTATGGGGGATGTACTTACACTTCTTTTGACGACCCGATTGGGTAGTGACGCTGCCTTACGTTCTTAGGGTCCTGGGTTCGAATCCCGGTAAGAGCAAATGTTTGCGTGATTAGCACGGACATTTGTTTCCGAGTCATGGATGTTTATATGTATAATAAGTATGTATTTACAAACAAAAAGTATATATGTAGTATATCAACTATCTAGTGACCACGACACAAGCTTTGCTTAGTGTGGCACTAGGTGGCGCTGTGTGTTAATGTCCAGCGATATTTATTTATTTTTATTATTTTATTTTATTCTGTCTAACCCTTCCTTCATTAAAGGTATGATGTTATGATTAATTACAGTTTTTGGCATATTTAATAATTATTTGTTATTTTGTTCCAGGTAAGGTGTTTTACGAGAATATAACAGTCTGGTAAGAAAGTAATAATTAATGTCATGAATGTACCATTAAACGACCTCTTTGTGAAACCCAATGAAAAAAAAAAAGGGATGTCAACTAAACTTTTTGTTACGTTGTACTATAAATTATCTATACTTATATATTATTAATATTATAAAGCTGAAGAGTTTGTTTGTTTGTTTGAACGCGCTAATCTCAGGAACTACTGGTTGGAATTGAAAAAATCTTTTTGTGTTGGATAGTCTATTTATCCAGAAAGGTTATAGGCTATATATCATCACGCTATGACCAAAAGGAGCGGAACATAAATGAAAAATATTGCAAAAACGGGAAAAATGATTCCTTTTTGAGAGCTTCCGTTGCGTGCGCTACTTAAACATTACAAGTTACATGAAAATTATGTACTAAGGAATTATTGCTCTTAAAAAGTTATGTCTATCTTTGAAGATTGACTCACAATAACCATTTTTATGATTTTAAAATTTCGTCATAAATAATGCTTCATTTGCGAAGGTGTTTTTACAGACATAGTATTAATCTTTATCAAAATAAATACGTTAGTCATCTTTAGCGTTTAATTGTGACCAAAATTGCCATTTGCACCATTTCATTTAGATGAATATCTTGGGAAATGTAACTGAATTAAAATAACTCGCGTAACAAAATAAAAGTACGGTATTGAAGCATGCATGCTATTAGTGTTGGACAGCCCATTTATCGAGGAAGGTTATATGCTATATAACATCACGCTACGACCGATATAGGAGCGGAGCATAAATGAAAAATCTTACAAAAACGGGGAAAATTTATTCCTTTTGTGAGCTTTTTCTCTCATATACCTATGTGACGCAGACGAAGTTGCGTGGGTCAGCTAGTAATTATATAAAATATAAGCCCCGACTAACTCTTGAGTAACATCTTACCTGAAGCATGCTAAGACTACGTGTCTTTCTTTTTTACAGTGTTTGAACATTTTGAACACACATACGATATATTTAATTACTCTCAATGTGCTTGCAACAATGCGTCCTAAAAGTCATAACAAATAATAATGCTCCAAAACAAAGTCACGCTGACTAACAATAAGGCGGGAACCCAACCGAGAGTGAAGATATCTCAGCACATTACATATCACGGACAAGAAACAAACCCCGTGACAATACCAGCGAGCCCCATTATAATACACATTACGCACTAGCGGCGGGTGAGTGGCCGGAGTATCACTTGTGTACTATACCTTATAGGGCTGACACTGGACTTGTAAATTTAATTACTCACGTTTTGCTACTAATCTGTTAACAGTTATTTAATAAATGGCAGTTTATTGAAACAGGCAATTCATTAATCATTTTATGGCATTGTGTTGTGAGTACCACAAAACGACACATCAAGATTTACAATTCCAGTATAACATATGGTCTTTGTTTGCATATCCCATATAAGAAGAGATCCACATAAATTGCTTTCGTACAGTTTGATTGGTCGTAGCACGTACCTTAAAATCATTCACAACACAACAAGATAATTGACATTTTTGATTCAATAATGATCATGAATACGTTCATTTGTTTTTTTTTAATGTTTACTTCAATGCATTCTAATTGTATAAGATGTAGTGTAAAAGTATTCTCATATAAAACACTAGGAAGGGGCGAAAGGGAAAGTAGGTAGTGGTTAATAGAACGTTTTATGTAATTTTTTTGACGCTCAAAAAGCTCTAATTCTCAGCCATGATGAGTTTATTTTGCTAGCTGATCCGCACAACTTCGTCTGCGTCACATAAGAGAGAAAAACCATAGGAAAAAATCCCCGTTTTTGCAACTTTTTTCATTCCTGCTCCGGTCCTTATAATTGTAGCGTGATGTTATATAGCCTTAAGCCTTCATCGATAGATGGACTATCCAACACAATTTTTTTCAATTCGAACCAGTACTTCCTGAGATTAGCGCGTTCAAACAAACAAACAAACTCTTCTGCTTTATAATATTAGTAAATAGATTTTGGAGCTGCTTTCAAAACGAATCGTCAGTCGTTCGTTACATGTTCATTCAAAAACTTTTACTATCACTAATGTATCACGACTAGTTTTGGTAACCCTTGTGTGGTCCACCACTTATATAAAAGGGGCGAGGCGGGGGGGGGGGGGGCTGTTCTCGTGCGCTATTGTCTATCGAGTGCGAGCCTCTGGGAAATTACCGTGCAATGCAATTTACAACTAGTTATTAATAATAACGACGAATATTATACGATGTGCTGAAATATTACATGTTTTTAACGTAAAACATGTTTAATTATTTTAACGACTAGGACGGGTATCGAGAGAATAGTTATGTAGAACATTTATATAATACTAGAATAGATATAAAATAATGCTCGTGTTCCTTTAATTTTAACAAAATGTATAACAAAGGTAATAAGTAGATAAACATATAAAATAAAAGTTAACTCTGTTACCAGATTAGGCAAAGATTATCAATTCGCTGCTTCTACTCGCTCATGACGTCAGTCCGCTCTAAAAATTATACCTAGGCGTGACGTATTAAGAATTTAAAAAACGACGTATCTTCGCCAATTTTGGTTAACGTAACAAAAGATAAATACGGGTCAAATATTTTTTGATAAACTAACTGACGGACTATTTTAAATAAAATTTTTCGTCCATTTTTGAAAATTTTCTGCGGGTTTTCTCATCGAAGTACCGGAGAAAATTTCCGTCTGTTATTATTAAACACCAAAGTGAAATAACCGACCGTTAAATACGTAGTATAGAACGATTGTTATAGATTTTAAATAACCGTCAACACATTTACAGCATGGTACCATTATAATCTACCCAAACACCGCTAAACATGAACAATACCTGCTTGCTTGCGGCACCTCCACCATACATACATACATACATGACAAGGTATATACTTGACAAGGTACGGAAGTGAAGTGAAAATAAGCTGTGGCGCAACACTCCGTCTCTAATGACTTTCTGATGGCGCTTGTCAACACGCGCAGGCATGGTGTTCGTTACGCGCCGGTGACGTCATTTGGGGAATGTTTATTCTGTAATTGAGGTTTGTTTTTGTTGTTTAAGACATTGTTGATAGAACTTAGTCTACCTATGAAGTTCCTACAGCTGGGACATAGGCCTTTTCTTACCACACAAGCTCAGTACGGGTAGATAAATGCCACGGCATTCTTTAAACGTTTGATTCTAGGACATATCAGTTTCCTCAAGATTTTTCCTCCACCGTTTTGAGAGCATTGGGACACACATTTATACGAAGTTATAAATCTAAAAGAATTTAGTTTATTCAAACATATTTACTAATAAAATATTTCATTTTTGGTTTCATTTTCAACCGTAATTTTATCTTCGTGTAAGTTTTCTTTCACTTCTTATCTCGAAAAAACATCCCAATATATAGTGGATTCTTTCAATATCTATTTGAAAGGTACTTTTGATATTTCAATTTGGATAAGACACGCAAATGCAATTTTGTATAAACATTCTTTATTTTTCATTCGTATCGATGTGAACTATAAAATAAAAGCAAATCTCTCTTGAAATCTACTTTAACAATACATCACTGTTTTTGTTCGCTCTCAAACCGAGAGTCATCAATAACCCCGTACATAGCCGTCAATGGACAGCTAAGCCCGCCCAATCAATTGACGCAGAAAATTCAATTAATATGTTATCTTTATTAATTGTTGTGTCTAGACAGCGTTTAATAGAAAACGAAACTAGAGCCATTGTGGTCAATGTGGTCAGTGATTGCAATATTCAGTTATGGTATTAACAGGTAAAAATGTGTCTATCTAATCTACGATGTAAATGTAGGATAAGAATGCGTTCTATGAACGCAAAAAAATAAAAATTATTTCATAAAACTCATCTCTTTCTTGCTAAAATCACGACACTTAAACAAACATCTGGGAAGCTATGTACAATAGTATAAACAGAATTTGTGGGTTTAAATTTATCTGCTGCCAAATAAGTTAACCGCGACATGTACGGAGGTGTACCTGTACACCTATTTTGTGACACAATTCATTCAGCCGTCTTAAGTGTTGTAGTTTTGTTAAATAGAAAAGAAAAGACGTGTTTCTTCAGTTATGTTATTTTATGAAGTATCAGGTAACCTAGTTACATAGAATAAGAAGAATTTTGAATACAGTATAAGGACAGTATAAAGCCAGTATTACAACACGCCCCCTTAATCAAAATTCTCACAAATATAAAACATATGAAAATGGACTCAAAATATACCAATTTAATTAAAAATATGAAAAAAATGTATGTACTGGAGTAAACGTGTAAAAATATATTTACACTAAACCTAAGCCCAGTACACATCTATCATGTGCCACACGCTGCAATCGTTTAGTTAAGATGTCAGCGGGCATATCACTTGATTTGGTATATTTTAAGTGTACCGAATTATCACTAATCTTTTCTCTAATAAAGTGATACCTGGTATCTATATGTTTCGTCCTATGGTGGTGTACCGGATTTAACGCCAAACTCTGTGCACTCTGACTATCAGTACAAACGGTAACGGTATTAGGTAATAGCGTTTGCCTTACCATAGGATCTGAAATTAATTCAGTGATAAACCTCCTTAAATAAATCGCTTCCTTCGTAGCTTCACTTATTGCCATATATTCGGCTTCAGCTGAGGACAAAGCTACGGTTTGCTGCTTCCGCGAGGCCCATGAAACTGGACCACCTGCTAATTTGAAACAATAGCCAGTATAAGAACGGCGATCTATATTACAGTTTGCCCAATCGGCATCGCAAAATCCTACAAGAGGCATACTTGATTTTTTATAACAAATCGAGTAATCTAAAGTGCCTTTTAGATATTGTAAGACTCTCTTAGCGGCTAACCAGTGAGTCTTGTTGTACCGAGTATTGAACTGACTCAGGTAACTAGTCGCGTATGCGATGTCTGGACGAGTATTAACACTCAAGAACATGAGACAACCAATTAATTCTTGATATGGATACGTTTCTGCAATGCTGGTACTAACCTCCAGTTTTCCCGACAGTGGAGTTGTACAAGTTTTACAATTCTCCATTCCAAACTTTTGTAAAAGATTATTTATATAATTTTTCTGATGTACTTTTATTTCATCATTATTTCTGGTTATATTCAAACCAAGATAATAGCTTAAATAGCCCAAATCTTTTATTGAAAAATATTTTTGCAAGTCATTTTTGACGATGTCAAACGTCTTGTCATTACTGTAAAAAACAATTATGTCATCGACAAAGACTGCAACGATAACTAACTCTTTTCCAAAAAGTTTGGTATACACACATGGTTCAGATGGAGTTTTCATAAAACCAAAAGATGATAAAGTTTCATCTAACTTTATATTCCAGGCACGTGGAGCTTGTTTAAGTCCATACAAGGATTTTTGTAAGAGACACACTTTGTCCTCCATACCTTTTACTTTAAAACCTTGAGGTTGCTCCATGTAGACCTTCTCTTGCAGATCTCCATTTAAAAACGCAGTGTCCACGTCCAAGTGACGCATTTTCAAATCCAATTCGGCTGCGAGAGCCAGGAGAGTACGCAAGGAGGAGTGCCGCACGACAGGAGAAAATGTCTCAAAATAATCCACACCTGGCGTCTGGGTGAAACCCTTAGCAACTAATCTTGCTTTGTACTTCACAACATTTCCTGCTGGATCTTTCTTTAACTTATAAACCCATTTACATGGTATAATTTTCTTGTTTCCTCTGTCAACCAATTTCCATGTCTTCAGCTTCATCAATGAATTGTATTCATTCGTCATTGCCATCTGCCACTTTTCAACATCATCAGCGCATGTAGCCTCATTATAAGTTCTAGGCTCGTCAGACACTTGACTAGAAACTTGGTATGAGAGATAATTAGGAGGTTTCCGGTCTCTAGAAGGATATCTACGTTGTCCATCAGTTTGACCAGTAGAAACTACTGCTTCCTCAATTGCTTCAAAGAATTGATCAGTTTCAGCAGTCTGATCTTCAGTGACAACAGTATGGCCTGGAGCTGGTTCAACAGTGACCACTGGAATATGTTCAAAAGACTCTTGAACTGTACTGGTTTCTTCCTGTATAGGCAGACTATTAGATAGTACTAAAGGTTCAGTAGAAGTCTTAATATTGTTGACATTCCTATTATTTAAAGAAGAAAAACAATCTTCAAAAAATGTAACGTCTCTAGACTTTTGTAAGATTCTAGGACAAGATGAATTTCTAAAAAGATAACTATTAGGATCTTCTGTGTAGCCTACAAATATAGCTTCATCAGCTTTAAGATCCAATTTTTTACGATGACAAGAAGGTATATGGATAAGAGCTCTGCACCCAAAAACTCTGAGATTACTTAGGTCTGGTTTGCAACCATTCCACAACTCATAGGGAGTTTTATTATTTAAGGCACGGTGTGGGCATCTATTCTTCAGATACACAGCCGTTCGAACAGCATCTTCCCAAAATGCCTTAGAAAGATCGCTTTCAGCCATAAGAGAGCGTGCCTTTTCTACAATTGAGCGATTAGTGCGCTCGGCTACACCATTCTGCTGAGGGCTATATGGTACCGTGGTTTGATGCTGAATACCACAAGATCTAAGATAACTTGAGAATTCACTATTGACGAATTCCTTCCCATTATCAGTCCTTATTGTTTTAATTTGAGCCCCAGTTTGTCTTTCAACCATAGACTGGAAGTGACAAAATCTATCCTTTACCTCTGTCTTAGAAGAAATAAAATATACAAATATAGTTCTCGAAAAATCGTCTATAAAAACCAAAAAATATGAATTACCCTGAAAAGAGCTAACTGACATTGGTCCACAAAGGTCAGAGTGGATCAGTTGTAATATGGAAGTTGCTCTTTTATAAGTAATCGCCTTAAACGGTTTACGAGCTTGTTTTGCTTGAACACAAGCAACACATGGATATTTATCCACGTACTTAAAATCAATAACCTTATGACTATTTTTCAGCAGATTCATACCGACGCGACATAAATGACCTAAACGCTTATGCCATACCTGATACTTAGAGATAGAATCAGAGTGCACATCATAGGCTCTATATTGGGGAATATTCACCGCACAATCAAGTGTGTACAATCCACCACAGGGCGAGCCATGTAGAACCGCATCACCTGTAAAGGAGAAGGTTTTTGAATTAAATAAATTACAACCAGACTTATCAAACATTACAGTAAACCCTTTTTCTACTGCTGTCTTCACAGATAGAAGATTAGTTTGCAAGTTAGGTACAAACATCACATCATTAATTGTATTGACGTTATTTCCGGTATTTATTGATATTTTACCGATGCCTTTAGCGTCAATCTTAGTCCCGTTTGCAACCGTTACCTTATTATCAATAGGGTTTAAGTCTACAAACCAATCTCGTCTTGAAGTCATATGTTTGGTAGCGCCTGAATCAATGTACCATTTGTCCATGTCATAATTATTCGTTGCTCCTAAAGCAGACACAGAGGTCGAGTCCTTATTAGTAGGATTCTTCCTTTTTATGACCTTCTTTTTCTTTAGAGGACAGTTTGGTCTCTTGTGACCAGGTTCTCCACAGCCATAACACACAATGTTCTTTGCCTTTGACTCAACAGAAGAGGCATCAACCTTTGACTTCATAGCTGTCTCCAGTTTTATCGAGCTTTCCTTGGACATTTCGTTCAGTAATTTGGACTTCACCAGTTCGGAGGTAACATTAACATGACTATTTTCGAGAGCCATAATCAATGGGTCATATCTCGACGTTAGACCACCCAATAGAATAGCAGCAATGGACGCATCATCTATTACTTTGTCTATATCCGCCAAATCTTGAGCAGTGGAAATAACAGCACTGATATACGACTCAATATTATTATCAAAGTCTTCAAGTCTCAATCTGTATAACTTCCGTTCTAAATGTAAACGCCGACCCATACCTTTGTCCTCATAAGCATTTTGTAGAGCTTTCCATGCTTCAGCTGCCGTGGTAGCACTTCGCACATGCGTAATTGCAGATGATTCCAGGGTTAGACAAATTTTTGTTAGTGCCTTCTGATCGCACCTCGTCTTTGTAACGTTGGAAACGTTCGTCCCTGTAGGGTAGCCACTGATCGCTTCCCACAACTCCTCATGCATAAGATAATTACGCATTTTAAATTTCCACGTACTATACCCTTCTCTATTATGTAGAGAGAATGTTGGAATTGAGGAACTACGCATACCTCGCTCATTTGTATCTCCATTTGGGTTCGCCATCTCATAAGAGTACACGAAGAACTATTTTATTTCGTACCCAAAAAATCGCACAAATATCACTTCAACAAAATTACTATGAACACACGCATTACTTTCTAAAAATAAACAAATACTTGTTAGAGCTTCGTGCTGATAACGATTTGTTGTAGTTTTGTTAAATAGAAAAGAAAAGACGTGTTTCTTCAGTTATGTTATTTTATGAAGTATCAGGTAACCTAGTTACATAGAATAAGAAGAATTTTGAATACAGTATAAGGACAGTATAAAGCCAGTATTACAACATTAAGTCCCCCAAGTCGTAGAGTACTCGTTTATTTTCGGAATTATCCTTCTCAGTATCGTCAGCCAGGATCCGTTTTAAGAGATCATCCTTCTAAGGCCATATTAATCACTAAAAGTACTTCAGAATATCTTCCTCCTTCGTTAAGAATAAATATAATGCAGAAGTCTCTACAAGGAAATACTAGGATCACAGCATAAAGCAGGTGAGAGAGATATAACTCAGTGCTTGGATCCCTATAAAATCTCCCAATGGAAGAAGATGTCAATGTCAACATGTTAATGTTGTAGACTTCGTAATGGAGTACTAGGATCACATAACGTAAAACAGGTGAGATAGATTATCTCAACGCTTGGCGCAGAACACCTCGCGCCGAGTTAAGTCCCATGCTTAGCAATATGAAGATCAACGCGCGTCTAAGTAAAGTCAGTCGCATTAGCTCTTTATGTACGGAATACGACATAAGGTTTCTTAATATAATATTTAGAATACAATATTATTCTCTATAATATTGTTTATCTGTTTATAAACGTAAAGTAATTAACAGAGATATATTTCTTTGGGGTTTTCTCATCAGAAATTCAGCAATTTGGAGTTTGGATCAGAGCCCAATTATATGCTCGTCCCCTATTATGTAAGAGATGTGTATCTATAATTGCGTTACACCTCTGCACAACGAAAGGGAAAACTGTTATAGTCAAATGGCCTACGTGACTGCTACGGCGTAGCAGCTTGCTACGAAATCGTAACTGGAACAGTTTAATCCCCAATCGGAATGTCAAGACTGACTTCCAATTTAGAATACGCCTCTTGGCATTAAAAGCTGTGTGAAATTAACAGTGAAGAGAAAATTCGGTTGAATTTTCTAACGGATGATTTTGGCTAGACACCAAATCTTTTAAAAGAAATAGTACTGGACTCAGTATTTTAGCAGCTTGTGATCTTAAATAATATCTCAAAGTTGCCACTTTAGCCACGAACTGTGCCAGCAGCCGAGGTTTGCTGATAAACGTGGTGCAAATTAAAGGCGGTCGGTAAACTATGGTAACTATTATATCCAATAAACGGGTTAAAAAAAGAGGATGCAAAAATTATCGAGTCTTTTTCGAGTAGAAAAAGACTCGATAATTTTTGCATCCTCTTTTTTTAACCCGTTTAAATAGCTGGAATGAAACTTTTGGTACTTGAAGAGTCCAGCCTAGGGAATATAAATACAAGTACCTACTCGTGTTTGTCTTATTGATTTAGTATGAACTTCAGGTCGGGTGTTATTGGATAAAGCAGCTGTATTTATGCATAGTACATTGTATTATTGTGACACCATCATAACTGGCACCCTCGTAGTTCGGTCAAATTAGAAAGACAGATCTTATGTAATGTACTTTCCCGCTTCCGCTCCTAATTTAGCCAACTTTTCCAAGTAGCCAGTGGCATCGGTTTCGGTTTCAATTGCCCCGCAGATAATATCAGCAGTAATTTAATCAAAACTTGCCGCCCGGCGCTGTGGCTAATTGATTTAGTGTTGTTTTAACTCGACATTACAGTACACTGTGCTGTGGCACCGGACCAACTTCATCCGAACACTGATTATTATTGGAGATAAGGTATTAGCGGGAGGTTATTGTAAGTTACGGCTGTTGTTGCAGGTTGAGTTTATATTGACGACTCGAATGGCGTAGTGGTAGTGAGGCTGCCTTACGTTCATAGGGTCCTGGGTTCGAATCCCGGTAGGAGCAAATGTTTGTGTGATGAGCATGGACATTTGTTTCCAAGTCATGGATGTGATAAGTATGTATTTACAAACAAAAAAAAAGTACATATGTAGTATATCTGGTGTCCACGACACAAACCTTGCTTAGTGTGGCACTAGATGGCGCTGTGTGTTAGTGTCCAGCGATATTTATTTATTTATTTATTTTTATTTAGCCCTTGTTAGATAGACAAGGTGCTTTGTAGTATATTCTATACGACCGTGAAGGGCTCATGACCAAATAACAGCTACACAACACAAAAGGTGATCATATCGAACATACTAAATAGTTCTGTGGCTCACAAAGCATGTCAAGTTGTTGGTATTATTTGTACATCTCAGCAGCCGTTATGGGTAGTCAGAAGCCTGAAACGAGATCGCTCCATGTAAAATGTTTGATATTCAACAGCAGATATTGATATTGATACTCAGCTTCAATGGAAAACTCTGTGTGGGCGATATTGTGGTTACAAACAAAAGAAAGTCAACGAATTAACATTTTGGCATTTCCTGTTACCAACCATTATCTGTATGTTAACGTTAATGTGATAACAAAGGGTCTCGTATGTTTTGTTGTAAGGTTTGACATCTGGGCTATTTTGAGATGTTTTGAAGTAGACTCTCTAAAAGATTAAACTAATAACAAAAAAGAAAAATTAAAACCCTTTTTCTCTCTCCTACTTTGCTGTGCTTTTACAGGGTCCATATTTATGTACCTAGCTTTAAGCCCTCTTGTACATTTTATACAATATAGAATGCAAAATAAATGAATATGAATATGAACTAAATCAATAACCAAATTATCATATTTAGACGATCAGTATATGGACGGGAAGACTGTAGTCCGGCTGCTAAGGACTTGTCCATAACTTGTATGAGCCTGTACCCCAGAATGAACAGACATAAAATCTACGTGGATCGTGAATCTACGTACTTGCCTTTTTATTATAATCATTGGTAATACTTTTATTTTTGTGGAGTTGAGCCAGGATTTGTCCATGTCCTTTAAACTGTACACAATAAACTTCACTACAAGCTTCAGAGAAAACATTTCTTCTCTTATACAGCAAGGACCACTACGATAGCTCTTCACAAAATGAAAACAGTACTCTCTCCTTTTTGGTTTCAAAATACGAGTATATAAGTCTAGTACCACTTTCGACATCACAGTCGTATATTAGAAAGCCATCACTATATTGCTCCGTTCAGCAATAAATGACTATTTCAGTTTAAATGCGACCGTTTCAGTTCACCTTTAGTTTTATATTTATTCTCTGTGAAAGGGTTCAACTATTCAATAGACGGTGATATAGATTCCGACGAAGTATTTCAATTCAATTGAGTCTCTTGAGTAATTGACTCTTTTAGTTTCAATTAAAAGCAGAGTGATATTGCTGGAATGAAAAAGATATTTGGGGTATAGTAGATACTTTTCAGTCTGACGTTTTCTTTTTGTTCTGCTGTAAAAAGGGCAAAAATTTTATCTTTTATTTTTGATGAAGGATAAATTGCCTTTGGTTATTACAAACATACTTTTTATTTCGAATAATGCGAAGCTTGTTGGCGTGTAGTATTACATTATACGGTTTTAATCACTAAGAGTACAGGTTGGGTTAGTGTCTTTTTCCAGTAAAACTATAGCGATATCAAAAAACAATAACACTTTTCCAGAACTGAAAGTTGTGCTTTGGACCTGATGATGATCTGTAGCACTAGCAACATCTGAACCAACCAGGCAGTCGTTTTGATTTTCAATAGCCTTGTTTGTCGTACTACTGGGCAAAAGGCCTGCCCCATATCCTTCCAGGTACTCTTCTCCTGCGCCACCTTGAGCCAGCCTTTGTGATGCGCGTCTAGACGATCTTGCTACCTCCATCGTGTAAATAATAATATCTAAAGCAAATCTAGTCAATGGTAATTGAACGTAAAGCAAAAAAAAAACTAAATTAAACATAAAAGTAACCTGAAGGTTATTTTAGTTCACATTAGATTATTATAACTGAACTTTCGTAAAACCAAAAGAGAATTTCAACAGAATCGCTGTACCTTTATCACCCCTTGACAAACACCCGCCCTCACCAGACGTACCTACTACCTACCTACTAGTTAAATCACTTTAAATTGAAAACCCAATAAAACCCAGATATACCTGGGGCCGTTAGTCAAAGCAAGTAAATAGATTTAAAATTTTTCACCGGTTTGTGTTTATTTCGAGCGTGTGTCAGCCCTGTGCTAAAATATTAACGTGGCATCAGGGTTGTCGCGTTAAAAATAGTGGGGAACGACTGTAAACGGAAAGTGGGACGCGGCGGTTATTTTTGTTTTGTTTTGAGAACTTGGGAATATGTTTTAGGTTTAATAAGATGGTGTCCAGTTTATTTGCGAAGTGTTTTCTAATTATTTAATTTCTTAACATGTTCTTGCTTTTTACGATCTAATTCATCTTAATGCTTTCAATCTTAATAATATTGACAAGCAACCACAGTGTTAAGTACCTAATTATATTTTATTAACACGTCCAAAGAAGTCTAAAGACCTACGCAGACTGGGTAGGCATGGCAAGGGATTTTATTTTTTACCAATGGACATTCAAACGTATTCAGATTGAAATACGACATAAATTGCTATGCTCTAAAATATTACCTTCATTGGCATGGCAAGGCATCGAAAGGGATTTCATTGCACGGCATTGAAAGAGGTGCCACGGTCGTTGCAATGTCGTCGAGGTTTGCGTAGGTAGGCCTTTAAACGGAAAAGTTTAAAGAGCCGTTCGCAAACAGCATGTTATCGACGCGACGGCAAAAAATGACAAAAAATATCTGTCTTTATTTCGGTTCTAACGTCGAACAGATTCTTCTTTCTAAATATATATAGCCTTCTGTTTACATTCTTAGCCAACTAATATAATAGCTAGTGCAGGTGTTAATTATAATGAAAATGCAGTGTCTTTTCCCTGTCGTATTTTTCTTCATTAATAAGCCCGTCAGCTGGTGTGACAACCCTGACTTGAAATATTAACAAGGCGGCGTCAGGGCTGCCCCTATTTATAGTCGCGATCGATTGAGGACTGATGTGCCGACTGTGTCGTGTATAGGGTATTCGGTAGTGAGACCGCCACTAGTTTACTAGGGATATAGGATCGCCCGCCTTAAGACTGGTTTTCACTATCAGATTCGGGTATCTTAATTAAGTGTCGTAGTAATTGTGAAATGTCATCTCCGGGCATCTTTTTTTTTAGTTTGTGTCTTTTATAAAACCCTCCCTTGATGTATGTTTGTGCTTTCAAAATCATAAAATGAGTAAAGGAATGAAAATTTTGAATTTATTAATGACCGACGTTGCCCGAAGAATTGCCAAACTTAAGTGGCAGTGGGTACGGCTCGCAGAACGGATGGCTGATGGGGCCGAAAAATTCTAGAGTGGCGACCGCGAACCGGAAGACGATGCGTTGGAAGACCTCTCACTAGGTGGACCGATGATCTGGCGAAGGTTGCGGGAATCCGTTGGATGCGAGTCGCACGGGACCGGTCAATGTGTGTCCAGCAGTGGACGTCTTTCGGCTGAAATGATGATGATGATGATGATGAATGACACCCTTAGTAAATATAAAAGTTTAGTCGTTCCGTGTTTTGAACACCCCGTATATACCTAACACACACACACTGGGGGTGTACTCATGTATGTGTGTGTGCAAAACTTTACGAAAGGGTGACACGCGGCCTGACGAGGGGTAGTTGTTTTCATAAATACAGACATAACTATGTAACAATAATATCGCGAATCGATATGATGAAGGACTCGGCGAGTAGGCGGCACTTTGACGTTTTGTGACGACGGTGTTATGTCATATTGAGTGGGGTGCTCGACCTTGTACTTGGCCTTCTAGCAGTTACAAGACAACGGCCAATGGACAAACGTTTCTCACGTAGATTTAGGATTTGACTTAAATGTCAAATATAAAACTACAAAGTAAAATTGATTATTTGTTTGTTTTTACTAAATGAGCTCCGAAACTACTGAACCGATTCTTACCATTTTTTCACCAATAGCAAGTAAAATTATCAGGAAGTAACATAAACTTTTAATTATAAAATTAACCGAGCTAGCACAATTTTCGTGTACGCGGGCGAAGTGCTTAGGTATATTATTTTAGTGTTGGATAGCCTATTTATCGAGAAAGGCTGTATAATATCACGCTATAACCAATAGGAACGGAGCATCATTGAATGTTTTTACAAAAACAGGGTGAATGAATTCCTTTTCAGAGCACGGAATTGTTCCTCTAAAAAACAAAAAAAGTCCGTGATAGCATTTTATGTCTATCTTTGAAGGTTGACTCACACTCTCTCTAACCCTCTTCCTCTCTGATCTGATGCAGACGAAGTTGCGCAGGTCAGCCAGTGTCTATACACATAAAATCTAAAATCTATACTATAATATTATAGAGCAGAAGAGTTTGTTTGTTTGTTTGGTTGAACGCGCTAATCTCAAGAACTACCGACTCGAATTGAAAAAATATTGTGTTGGATAGTCCACTTATCGAGGAAGGCTTTAGGCTATATAACATCACGCTGCAATTATTAGGAGCGGAGTAGGAATGTTGCAAAAACGGGGATTTTCATTCCTTTCGTTTTTCTCTCTTATGTGACGCAGACGAAGTTGCGTGGGTCAGATAGTATATAGTAATACTGCACAGCTGCCTCGTCATTTGCTGTTCTTGAGGTTGATTCCCAGGTTTAGTATTGTGTTTTTACATTAAAAATTTCTCAGTTGCATCCCGGAGCTTGGATTTGTGTCCGGCTTATGATTCAGGCTCACTCTTTCTTGCTTGATAAGAACATCGTGACCGATTTGTGAATCAGCTTAGCCATTTCCAATAACGGAGAGGAGGCATATGTCCTGGCAGTGGATCTGGGAACGTTATAGGCTGAGTATAGAAAAGAAATATATGAATTATAATAACATTTCAAAATTCTCTATAAAGGAGATAGTTTTTTTTGGGCCCACCTGGTCGTTGCATTTATTATTCATAATAACACCAAAAAAAAGTAACCATTTTACTATGGTTTTAAAGGAAATATTACGTAGAAATGAAAACGGAATCTTAAAATCATAATAAATAAGCTATGTTATGATATTTTTTGCGAGTCAAATCATTCCTGTTGTGGTCACTGTCATTTGACAGCAAATACTTACGTGAATAGGGGCGTTTTTCTGTTTACTAAAAAAAGTACGATATCCTATCCGTTGGAAATCATATGTGCTATATAATTATTATAGAATCAGAAAGAATATAAAAATAAATATTATTAAACTATGAGCATTTTTAATGCCATTTTATAGGTTTACACTAAAATCGCATAGGTGGTTTAAACAATCAACGTGGCATGAAACGTTATAAACCCACTTTTTTTGTGATTGACAGACAACTTCATTATTTTGACATTTACTTTTTCTGTTTATTTTGGTTTTCGTAAGTGTTTATGCAGATTTTTCGCATTTATTCCCGTTAGACAATGCTAAGCTAATTAAACCACTGGAATCTAGAGGTTATAAGGAAGAAATCAATGTAAGTTTCATTATTATATGCTAGAATTTATGTGGGAAACTAATCCTCGAACAAAAAAAATTGTCTCCTTTGCTTCCATTAACAAGTTGAGTTTTTACTGAAACGATAAAATTATATAACAGCATTAACCAGAACATGTATTTAATTTAATATTCCGTTATCGCATTTTATTGGAAGTTTGCGGCTGGTAAATAACAAACAATGTCGTCAGCAATTAACTGTTTCTGCGTATGATATTAATTAATTTAGTTTCATGTGTCATTAATAAATAATTTTCACTGAAATGTTTCATGTATGCTATTGTTTGTTATTATATATCTGGCACACCCTTACCTTTCAGTTTATTTATAAAAACTAGCGAGATAGCCCTGCTTCATCCGGTTTTCGAGACTTGACACAACTTAGATTTCTGTATGAAATGTAAGTTTGATAATCGTCTCCCTGCCCTTGTCGTATTCTATTTGGGGTCAGCGCATTACGTTTTCTTCTTCAATTCTCACCTGTATACATAATGTTACGTGTTACAACACACTATTATGTGTGTTTAATATCTAAGTTTAATAAATCCATAAGTTTCAACCGGTCATTGTACTACATCATTATGAACAACTTTTGCTTTGGGAGCAAACCAAAAAACTGCTATTCCCTACAAGATGTTCGCATAACTCGATAAAATGTACGAGTGTACGAATGAATGTGAGTGTGTTGTGTGTGTTAATGAACTGCTAATTTATTTGTCGCGATTCAGGGTTTGGTCCCATAGTAAAAGTTGTTCATAATGATAAGTACAATGACCGGTCGAAGTATATGGATATCGTCCGGAAACATGGTGTGTATTAAACATCTCCCGGAAGCAATTCTAAATGATGGTGATCATCACATTAAAACCTGAGTCGTTTTGAAGACCAACATGGTCACACAGGCAAACATGAAAAAAACATATACCTACTATTTGTAGTGCCTATACACTCATTATACTATGAACGCGAAAATAAGGAGGCGGCGTACGTATGTCACTGGCCGGTGCTGGGACACTACTCATTTTGACTTGACATTAAAAAAACACCACTCGTCACTTCTTGAATAAAAATGTTCATGTTTCTTTATAATTTTGTGAGATAAAAATATTTTTGTAAAGTTTGTAAATTGTACACACATTTTCATGTCAATAGTTTACATACATTTTAGAGTTTTTATTTCTGCTCTCCGAACAACAATCGCCCGGTTGCTTAGCACCTTCTATATATTGAGAGGCCTGCCAGTTTCGCCTTCATATATAATGAAATGACATAATCTGACATAATGTTTGGTAAATTGTTACGTCATTCAAATATTTCGCAAATTGATTAAAATATTTCACAAGAAGAGTCCTATATAAAACCAAATTCAAGTCACACATGCCTTTAATAAGATTCGCGAAACAAATCTAATTTTCTTTTTGTTTTCCTCGACAAAGCGCCCGATATTAGTGAACTAGAACAAAAACAAAGACAGTGAGAGTCTGTCTCATGTGTTCGTAGTTAGGTAATCACTTGAGAACTTAGGTAATCTAAGTTGAGGCAATATGTAAGTTATTCCTTCTGATTTGATGACTGGCTGCGGAACAAAACTAGGTCTAGTAGAAGGAAGAATAAAATTATTCTGAGGCCCAAAATATCACGCCTTTATTCCGCGAAAGGGTAAGCAGAAGTGAAAAGACGAATATATAATATTGATAATACGTTGTAAAATATACATGACTATAGTAAATAGTTAAATACCTTTTGGTTCAGCTAAACCTATCTGCACCGATTGTATTGGCTGCGGACACCAAACACTGACAGATATGTCAAACAATATATTATCAGTCCGAGTTCAGTGTCCGGAGCTGCGTTCCAATTTGGTCCGTACCGGTTTTTACTGAAACTATACGAAGCATGAATGCTTCATAAATATTATGCCCTCACAAAAGTGTGTCCTACTTCACGTAAGAATTGTCAGCATTCCACCTTCATCATGGTCATCAGCCTATTATTGTTTCGATAGCTGAGAGACAGGCCTGCTCTCTGTGAGAGGGAATGGGCTATAATCCACCACATAGGCGCTGTGCGGATTTGTAGATGTCACATCTCTTCGTTTATTTTAATTCTAGAACATGTTGGTTTCCTGACGATGTTTTCTTTCACCGTTTTGAAAGCAGTGGAGAAGAAATATTACACAAAGCAATGCGCCTGCCTGGGTTCGACCCGACAACTTACTGTTTGTAAGTCACCACCGCTGCTATTCCACCTTAAATTCAGTTAATGGTATAAGTTTTACAAGTTCAAAAACATTTTCCTACCCGATATCGGAACAGAAATAGTAAAATACCTGCATTTGGTATTAGCACCAAGTTTTATGAGTAAAGTTGGTTGGTTGGTAAATATACTCGTAATTATGCAAGTACGTAAATCTTTGGACTGTAGTTCTGCTAATGAAGAAAAAAATTGTATAAAATTGAAAGTCAAAGTCAAAGTTTTATTTGCCGATAAATATGGTTACTGTCGAGGTGGACTGTATGTATTTTCTTTCTTCCGTAGGAATAAAACGCCTGACTTGATGGTAAGTTGAATATATTTCTTCAGTAATTCTTGATTCACAATTTCTTGCACTTTTCAGGATCGGCTTGTTGCTTCGGAGTTGCTTGAGAGAACACTGCTGCTGAACTACGATTTTTGCAACAAACCGTCCTGTTTATATCCTATTTTTACAAGGTGCAAGTAGTGGAGGGAGGCGAGCACAATACATTCGTTCTGACCAATCACAATGCGTTGTCTGAGTTGGTTTGTGGTGGCCTCGACTTGTCCGAACCTGTTCGGATCGTGCTCGCCTCCACTTTACATCGTCATATTTTGATTTCTTACTTACTATGGGATAATAAAAGAGCCTTATTTGAATTACAATGAAGATTTCCCTACTTTCAAATCGTTTTTATTTAATCATCCTTATATCTACTTAATTTCAATTCAATCAACATTATTTACACCATACAGTCATTATTTACTTTGAAGCGACGTCGTCCGTAACAGTTACAAAAGTTCTTAATCGAACGGTATAATAGTAGCCTAACATATTCAATCATAAATGACATGCAAACTTTTGGTACAATGATATAATCATTTAAATTTACTGAAGCAAAATGTAAAGTTTCAATTTTATTCATCAGCAGTTTTTTTTTATATTTTCGAAAATATAGCCTTTCAGATAAAGTAAATTAAAAGTACTGATAAAAAACTTTAAGATAAAGTAAATGTACTACATGATTAAGCCCATTATATTAAGCGAGTTTTGTTGAAGCTATGCGACACATATATGTAAGACACATGAGATTACATTGGCGTTTTCTCGTGGTCTTACTATTTTGTCCTTCTAGTAGGACCACGAAGGAGACCAGTTTCTGTTCGTCCTACTATTAAATATCAGAGCTGAAATCATTTCATCATGATTGTAATTGCATTAAGGCTAAAAAGACATGTATTTCCATAGTCCACCCTTTATGTTTAAGTACAACTAACTCTCGACTGAAACTGAGAAATTAAATCATTAATCTTTAGGAAATATACCTACATGCAGAAATCCACGTCTATCAAGCCATACTTTGTAGTAGTTATCCATAGACAATATGACAACTAAAGATCGAGACGTTCAACAAACAAGACTGGACAAGCCATCAAATAACGAAGGCTTCTCCAAACAAAACTTGAACCTTTGTAACTTAAAGCTAACTTGACAACACAACATGGGTCTCATCTAACATTCGGACACTTATTTCTAAAGCCACACAATAGTCAAGAGTGACATGTTCTCTCACAACCTCCTTTATTCATAACCTTCGCAAAAATCTTTTAAAGATTGATAAAATTAAGAAATGAACTGGTCTTTTCTTTTCTCTGTCGTATTAAAAGATCAAAGTCAAAAGTTTGGGTTTTGTTACGAATGGCTAACGTTGTTTTTTGTCAAATTGTACGTGAATCACAGTAATATTTTGGATCGAAGAAAATGTTTGCTTTGAGGTTATTTTGAAGGCATTTTTTCTGTAATAACATCATATCTTTTGGCTCCATTCACATAAGGGATCAACTGAGCCTCGGGGTATTTTAATTCTAGCAGAGTACAAGTATTTTTAAATTAAATACTGTGTGTTATTTTACCCTTATTAATAAGGGAGAAATAATTATAATAACAGGCAAGGCTAGCGATGTATAGTTAGTCTTCAAAGATCTTTGGATGAATTACGCGAATAAAACTGAACTCGATCATTACATCTAAACTAGGTTCAAGAGTTGTTAAAGGTCATTGTTGTTATATAATGATTACTTAAAGTCTTCATTACACTCAAGGTGATGAGAATGACGTAACGAAAAACTCCACATAACTGGGTGAATAATCCGTTTTCACTAGAATTGATCTGAGTCGGCTTCCTGGTATTCAGCTGCATCCCGTTGGACTGGAAAAATAGGGTAACCAGATGATGATGAAAATTCGGCGGAAACAGCTATCAAGTAAAAATATTGAATACCTGTTCAGATGAACAGTTAAACACTAAAACGAAACTGTTATTACTGAAACTTTTATCGCGAAGCTTTCAACTTGTGTACTGTTAATTCAGAGCTGTTACCTCGCCCCTCCCTCCTCACCCCTTGCCCCGTCAGTCTCCCCGCCACGCGCCACTTGTAAGTACAAGTTAAGCTGGTAGACACTGGTGTAGGTGTAATGGTGGAGTAGGCGGTGTGCATATTAATGTCAGTTTTGTAGAAATGTATGTGTGTGGTTCGATGTGTTTATGTGTGGCTTGGACGTGAACACACGTCATTTCAGTGATGTTCACCAAAAATTTGAAAACCTTACCCCACTACAAATGAAACCCGCAGTATGTCCTAGAGGCACAAACTAAAGCCAAAGTTAATGATATACATGTCTACCCGCATACTAATAAAATAGTGCTAAAATAAAATAAAATTTTATTATGTGTTGGCGATCATAAACCGGAATAACCAAAACTACCTAACTCGTGGTGGTTTAAAAAATCATTGAGTGGTTTATGGAGGCACTAAACTAAATTATACAATAATTGAGACTAAAAGCCTACTGCTCCAACTTTATTAACGTCTTGGATTAAAGTAAGAGTTTCCCATGACGTCAAAGGAAGCCACTTTCTGTAACACAATTATCGTAAAAGACGTACATTCTATGTATGTGTATATATTTAATGCGGGTTACATTTGTAATTCTACAATGACATTATGTACAACACCCTCATCTGATTCAGTTAAGCGTGATTCGCGAGATAGAAATAAAAGGTGTTCCCAGAACGCAATATTTCAATTAAATATAGAAGATAGTCTTCTTTTTTAAATTAGGATTTAATACATCGTAATTATCATATTGAACACAGAATAGGCAATATAACTTCGGGCACATAACTGGATTTGCTGCTCTTTCCATAACCATTTTTCATGTGACTGAATTTTGTTGATGCAGTGTTCAATATCCTCCTTCAATGCGCGGGTGGTTGTGATCTTGTTGGCAGCAGACCTGTGACAGATAGTGACATTAAAACATGATATAGGGGTCAACTGAGATCACTGAAACGAGAGTAAACGACAGAAAATGTCTGAAGCATTTATCGAATCGTTTCACGGACCATATAATGTTGTTCTCTTGCGTGGAGACCTCCATTTTTATTAAAACTAAACAGTTGTCAGTTAGTTGCCAACCTTAACTGCTCCATATGGCGGCAAATCCAAAATTTTGGGACACGCGATACATACCCCATTCGTAAGCACGTAGATGCAGACGTGCCTCTTTAGTCAAGAGAGACTATAAGAATTTCTTGGAGCTTAAAAGTTTGCTGGCGTCAAGTTGTCTTAAATAGCAAACTGTTAGTAGATTAACTGCAATCGCGATTCACACATATAGATGTAGCTAACTTTTAATATTCCCATGGGTTTTTCAATTGTACTTAGTTTCGAAACACACAGCTTTTGTTATCCCGTAACTAAAATAAAAAGGCGAAGCTAGAAGTTCAATTTTAAATAAATTCACATGTTGCATATCTATACACTCATTCCTGATATAAAAATATCTTACTTACAAAAAGGGTATAATTCCTTTGATGAATACGTCGCTTGAGTAAGCTGTTCGGTGAACATTTTGCGTGGTAGCTCGGCAACGGTGCGTGGTATTATTGGGATCAAAGAAATCTAACCCAAACAAACAGCTACGCCGTAGAATTTTGCTACGCGGTCGTAGCAGACTGCTACGACGTAGAGGCATAAGGACTACCACACGTTACCATAGTTCTGTTTAATTGACTTTTATTACCATGTATTCAAAAATAAACTACGCATATAGAGAAATTAATGACAAATGTCCTAACCAATTAAATAATTAACTGTTATTAATTTGAATAACAACTGCCATTTTGCAAATTGACGTACTGTGGGAATTTGATACTAGATTAATTTCCCTCACTGTATCTACATGTATACACAAACACATTAGACATAACTTACAAGTAAAACACATTCACTAACACACCTACCTATATAGACTAGCACAATCGCGGCAATTGAAGCTAAACTCAAACGACGCGTGTATGTATGGATGTATGTATACATAGATATGTATGTGTGTTCGTCGCGTCAGTTCGACGCAAACTTTATGCAAATGTGGTGTGTGTTTTATGTTAATGTTACCCTCGAAGCCACAGTTTAGGGGAAAGCAGTAGGCCAACTTGTACTCAGCTTGAATATGCCTATTTCAATTTACTACTGAATCGTATTACTGTACACTTTTGTAAGAAAACTTCGCAAAACCATAATTAATTATCTGGTGACTAAATTTTTACTTTTCATTCAACTAACAAAATATATATTATGTAAAACTATATACAAACTAATACTCTAAATAATAGTAATTAGCTATAACGTTCATTCGAACCTGGGACTCTAAGTACCCCAGTAGGAGCAAATGTTTGTGTGATGAGCATGAACATTTGTTACCTAGTGATGGATGTTTATATGTATAATAAGTGTAATAATGGGAATGTTTGTGTGTGTGTTTGTGTGTGTCTAAGAACGTAAGGCAGCCTCACTACCACTACGCTACTCGGGTCGTCAAAGCATGACGAACGTTATAGCTAATTACTATTATTTAGAGTATTAGTTTGTATATAGTTTTACATAATATATATTTTGTTTTGTTTTGTGTTGAAAGTATAATAAGTGTGTATTTACAAACAAAAAAGTATCAATGTAGTGTATCAACTATCTAGTGTCCACGACACAAGCTTTGCTTAGTGTGGCATTAGGTGGCGCTGTGTGTTAATGTCAAGCGGTATTTATTTATTAATAATATGTACAAGTATCAAAACGAAGAAAATAAAAGTATATAGGTAAAGTGCCCTAAAGGCTGGCAGCTTCTCTTGCATCCGTAATATAAGCCTTTACAATTAATTCATGTTTTTAAATTTATTTATTTATTTAACAATTTATGTACACACTAAATATAGAGAAGAAGAAAGGAACAGAAAATAGTACAAAGGTGATGCTTATTTCTAAAGAAATCTCTTCCAGCATACCTGCGAAAGGAGATACTAAAAAAAGAGATGTGAGAGATGTGTAAAAGAAGGAGAGAAAATGGAATACATACAGCATAAAACAAATAAAATATATACAATATAAGAATACATGCTCATACATACTATAAATATACTATACTAACTATACAAACTTACTACTTACTTACTATAAAAAAAATAAAATCACAAACAATAAATAGGTACTTATGCAATTATGACGATATGGATAGGTAATCTTTCACTTTTCTCTTAAAAACTGCATCCGTTTGGCAGACTAATGTCAGGTGGAAGTGAATTCAACAACCGGACGGCGTGGACAGTGAAGGAGTAGGAGTAGAAGTCGGTAGAGTGTGGAGGGGATTTGAGGAGGTTCCTAAGATGCGACCTGCAAGGTGCATCAGAGGGACGAGAGTAGGGAAACCGTGTGTCTTTCCATGTCAGATTGAAGGCTGACCAGCCTTGAAAGCAATGAATAAATTGTTCACTAATTTGTGCAGCACAAAGTTTGACAGTCTATATTGCTACTAAAATGTATATCAATTTGCCAGGACCTTTTTTTCGGATTGGAAATGATCGAATGTCTCGTCCCACTCTGGGCGGAGCGAGAGGGAGTGTCAGACGTTTACTGACTAAAACCATCCATGTTCCTTCCTCGCCTTTTACATTCCGGGGCCGCGGTATCTCTTGCGAACAGTCTCGCAGCCCCAGCAGGTAATTTACCAAGCCCTGAAGTCGTGTTTGCTATCAACTATGTTACTTCAGTGACATTTTTGTCAAACCTTCTTAACATCATGCATGTTGTGTTCCGCGATCCTATAGATTCCCGCTTTAATAGCGCACGTACTTACTGTGCTTACTGAGAGCGCGGGGTGCTTGTACGGCATCGTTACGTCTTGTGGTGGATGGCTGTTTTAAATGCTTTTATGTATTCAAATGTTGCGGTTTTGTGAGCGTGTCGAGTGTAGGCCTCACTATGGGGCTGTTATAGGACAGTAGCTTATTATTATTATGGTTTTGGGAAAACGAAGTATTATAAATATCCTAGAGTATTAAAACCATATTGTTTTGTTTATAGTCTCTATATATTTTTTACAAATAAGTTTTTTTAGACCTTCGAGAACATTAAGAAGACTTTTCTAGTGCAACAGATAATAAAAGCAAAGAAACCGGCGGCCATGTTGAATCACATGACGCCACAACAACAGCGAGTACACGGGATGTTATTTTCCATCGGAACGTGGAGCTTGTCGCCGAGATTTCAAGCAGACTGGGTGCAGAAGCTCCGTTCTATTCAGAGACTCAAAGACTCAAACAGTAATAAACTGTCAATAAGATCGTATTTTTACCAAAGCATACCTTAAGTTAGCATTCAAAAAGACAAGAGCTCCCTAATTTAATCGTGCCAATTTTAGGAACCTTTCCCGTACAATTAAAGTTAATTGTTATAGCTAAAACAAGTTTATATGAACAAGGAATAATATTATGTAAATTGCATAATCAGCATAAATTGTTCCCAATGCTGGGACACAAGTATATACTCTCTGTGAGAGGGAGCTGGCTGTGCTTCATCGCGCGAGCCCGAGTGCGTGGAAGTGACTATCATGTCTTCGATTGTTTGGTTCTAAGACATGTTTGGGTTTCCCTACGATGTGTACCATAGATATAATAATTTTTAATATTTCAATGATGTGTACCGTCATCGTTTTGAGAGCAAGGTTTCATAACTTGGTACATAAATTAGTACAAAGAGGGGGGGGGGGGGTTAAACCGGGAAAGCCTAAAACAGTGAAAGAGTGGTGAATTTCTGCGATTTCTTACAAATCTCCTAAGCTATGATGATGATTAAAAATGTCATCATTTACCAATGAAGACTCGTTGTGTTTACTGTATGTTTCTGTAGTGATACTTCTGTACGTCACAACATAATGTCTCAGTTCAATAAGCGAGTAAACAGGCGGGCGCCGCGACGCCGCGACGCCGTCGTCGGAGCGGCGCGTGGCGCGTGCCCTATACTTGCGACGTAGACTTGTGTTGTACTTAGTGTTGTTCTACCAGCAAATGTAGGATTTTCTATAGGTTCGTTCTTACTTTGTCAATAAACTGGAGTGAGGATACAATATGTAAGCAGCTTTTTAGGGAGAAATCCCACCCTAGTTTTGATTTCAGTCTAAAGTAGAAGTGATGGTTACTGCCTAATTTCGCGTATCTCTGTTTAAGTTAAATCTTCAATGAGCATTGTTAATTGAGCGTTATTGTAAATATTAATTAAGAAGAAACGTACTTATAACCTGAGCATGAATAATTTATATTATTTTAATTTTATTTATAAATTACATTTGACACTTAGATAAAGCACACAGTTAGACCTTTGGTTCTGTCTTAGCACGGTTAAGTTATAATCGTATTGATGTCAAATAGGGAAGCACGTTAACCTGTCCGTGGCCACAGCACCCGAGTAAATCCAAAATAGAATGAGCATTCGTTCAAACGTCAAGACAGAACAGTTAGATATGTGACAAAGATTGTTATTTCTTTTTGACCGCTTCAATGTCAAGATTTTTTTAACGTAACATAGTGACAATAAATCTAATGAAATCGAAATCAAGCAACTTAATTAAAATCTATTAAGAAAGTTCGCTGTATGAATCAAAGAATCCAATCAGTCAATAGTTAATGTTAGTAATTAGCGATAAATGATGTAAGTTGCGAAGTCCAATCAATTTGATTGATCACTTCATTAGCTCAGATTTAGGCTAGACTCAATTCATGGACGTTGTTTAGCCAGGATCAGACCAGATCATCAATGTTAATTATTAACATGATTTACGGTGGTTTTGATGTATACTAAAGTTTTGTAAATTAAATCATTTTAATTATCGTATCTACTTAATAAACACAACGAATCTAGGAACCATTGTCTCGAAAATTAGAACGATTGAATTAGCTAACTTCATTGACTTTCACTGTTCATTGAGATGATAGATTCCTGCCCGTTTTTAATAAATATCTAAAAAGTGCACTTTCGATTTTATTGAGATACCAGCTGACTCGCGCAACTTCATCTGCGTCACTATATAACCTTCCTCGATAAATGGACTATCCAACACAAAAATAATGTTTCCATTCCAACCAGTACAGTTCCTGAAAATAGCTCGTTCAAACTCTTAAGGTTTATATATTGGTATAGATTAATTTAGGTATCGTGTAGATTTCACAAATGGAAGAAGGTTATTCTAAATTATTCAAAAACAGTTTTTTCATTTAATACGCTAAGTTAAAATTCAAGTGTTTTTCTCTCTCTACCCACAAAACATACGGCATGACCCGCAATGCTAAATGCCCCAGTTCCACTGCAGCTATCAGCTATAAGCTATATGTTATACAGATATGAGCAGTGGAAGTCAAAAAGTTAGTAAATGAGCTTCCCGTACAAACGAGTGGTGCGACGTTCCGCTTCGCCGATAACTCGTGCTGAGGTAGTGGACATGTTGGTGAGCGGAGCGGGACCGGGGTGGGTGCGCGATTTGTTTTACTAGCTTTATAATGCAGCATATGACAAATTAATAGCACGTTCTGGTCACTTTTGTGTATCGTGTTAATTATAATATGATTGAAATGCCAAAAATTAAAAAAGGTTGTTTACTATCATAATCTTTTTGTCCTTTTGCCATGTTTGTAAAAACTCTATCTCTATCTAATTTAGACAGACATAAAGGTAGTTTTTTTGACATTCTTTTCTATGAGTACGTTTATTTAGTAACTGAGCCGTGGCGATCAGACAGGCAGTCACTCCATGACAAATACTGGTATTTAGCTGCCTCCGGTTAGTCTAGCCGATCTCAACGAGTTGAGAAAAAGCGAGACAGACGATTATCATGTTGTGATCAAGATGGGTATTGAAATATTGGGTATCTCAATGTGGAGTTTGGGTTGACTTTATTTATTTTAATATTGAGGTAGTAAGTAACCTTCTGACTCCTCCTGACAGACTTTAAAAGAGACTATTCTGAGTTTGTTTCAGCTGTTTCTTTTCAGAGTAGTCGAGTAGGTACGAAACACCGGCTCCATCTAGTTTTAAAAAAAGAACTTGTAAAAGTGTTTGTAAAAACCTATTTACAAAATAAACATCATTTATCATTTGGCAGTTGTTACGGGCAATCAAAAACCCGAAAGTCAATAAATTAATTAGTTCATTATTTAAGCAAAAGCTGTTAATATAAAAATAATCTGATGTTGACACTAAACATAGCCCAAAAAATCCCACTATTTACTTAGCACAACAGTGCGCTGAGATTGTCACAAACAGATGAGCACTTCGCTTGCTCAAGTGGTACCGACGGAATTATAATGGATTAGTACAACTCCTACACAAATAATAAGTACTTGTATTTGTGTTGTGAGACGTTGTTAGTTATCTCGTCCGAGGGAGTACATTCGTTCAGAGAGTACATTAGTTTAAGTGTTGGCTAAAGTACTACTTATCATACAGGCTGTATTGTTTTGCCTGGCTGTTTTTGTTTGTTCTGTTGTTGAAATGAAAGGTGAAGGAACTTTCATAACATAACACGATTTTTAACACGAATAGGCATGATGACAGTGTCAAAAATTTGCAAATATAAACAGTCCGTCAGTTAGAGTATTGGAAAATAATGGACTTCTTTTGTTTTTGTAAATCAATGAATATTGACAACGATAAAGCGCTCTAAAAATTATACCAAGGCGTGACGTATTGAGAATTTTAAAAGCGTCATATCTTCGTCGATTTTCATTTACGTAAAAAAATAAAAAATACAGGTATTTTTTTTTTATTAATTAATTTTAAGTCTATTGACTAAGTAAATAATTAGGTTTTTTTGTCGCCTACACTATACCCGTTTCCTGAATAAATCCAAGAGACAGGTTTGCCTAGTTTGGGGCCAATCAAGAACCCTTTGTAATTTGGCCAGTGTGATTTTACTAAAGTTTTCACTATAAGGTGACATCAAAGTTAATGTCTCAATGTTTAATATATGCGCCTTAAGTTTATGGAACATGCATTAGAGGCTAAGAATAGACGTTTAATTGAAAAGTTACATTATCCATGGACTTACGCAACTATGTATTCTTTTTAAATTTTAATAAATATTTTCAATTTATTTTACGACCGATCTACAAAATACGTACAATACATAATCGCTCCGCTCCCCACACTGCTCTCCTCCTAACAATGTTATCGGCGTCCACTCTCAGTGGGCAAGTTTACAGGCCAGTAGCCCGAGCGATCCAATTCTGTGATTTCCTCCCATTTTATTATATTTTATGCGGTTAAACTTTTTGCCGCAGCGAATTTATGGCACTATGTGCTTTTGGGGTAAAAATACCCAACTACCATTCAAATAGTGTAGAACATAATGTGATTCAAAAGTTATCATCATCTGTCTAGCCTTCTCAAATGTTGAAGTCGGCTTCCAATCCAACCCGATGCCACTTGATGACAGTATTTTTGTACCACTGACTGCCAATCTGACCTCCACAACCAAGTCACTGCATAATACGATACTGCTAGGTAAACTTTTATTGTCACTTACTGGTACCTTCCGTGATTATTTATTATTTTGAGCTCCCGATATTTCGACGCTGTTGCAAGTGCCATGATCGCGGGGCGACTGGAGACTGCGGGAGGATGGAAAATGAAATAGTTTCGAGCAGACAAATCTGTCTACTCTCTTTCTTTCGGGAATATCGGGAGCTCAAAATAATAAATAATCACGGAAGTTACCCGTAAGTGATAATATAAGTTTAATTTTAAACCGTGAAAGCTTCAAACAGTGACCGCTAGGTAAGTCTGGTAACTGTCGAAGATCTACAAACAACTCCTGACACCTACAGCTAAACGTGCTTTTTGAAGTACAGAGGAGTGTTAAAAATTGTCACCCATCCACATACCGACATCAATAAGTGTTGCTTACCCATGTACCTAGCTGTTATTACACGAGCCCTTCAGAAGATTATAAAAACATCGCGGCCATTTTTTTCTACAAGGCATAAACAAAAGAAAATAACCTCTCCCTATTTTATCGGTACACCTCTAATAACTCAAGTATAAAAACATAATCTTTCCCCTCGACACACAAGTATTTGTGTCATAAATATTAGCCGACTTTGAAGGAAGATGTCGGGTAATGTGTTTGTTCATATTTCAAGGACGGGCTCCGTTGCCATGTCAACAGGATGAGGTGAAAGTCAGCTGATGTAACACTTGGGAAATATTAGGTATATTCAGGAGATTTTTCTTAATGCGGGTCTTTGAAAGACAGCTAATTTGACCAAATTGATATCAGAAATATTAATTCTAAAATGATACAATCGCTTTCGCTTACCTTACAAAAACAAAGCGCTAACATTATCATCTGCTCAGCCTTTTCACAAAGATACTAGAGTCGTCTTCCAGTGTACGCGGATATATAGTTAAATACCAGTGCACTCGTAATACCAACAATATTATGTACCTACCCATAATAAGAAGATGAAGAATTGCCGAAGAACTGCCCAACTGTGCCCAAGTGGCAGTAGGCGAGCAATGTGCCCTACATTGCTCGCAGAACGGATGACCGATTAGGCTGAAAAGGTCTGGAGTGGCGACCGCAAATCGGAAGACGATGCGTTGGACCTCCCACTTGGTGGACCGATGATCTGGTGAGGGTTGCGGGAATCCGTTGGATGCATGTCGCACAGGACCGGTTAATGTGGCGAAACTTGAGGGAGCCCTAATGTCCAGCAGTAGATGTCTTTCGGTTGAAATGATGATGATCCACAATAATTAACAACATAGGTACTCACTCACTCAGATGAGATAACAATCTATACGGACCCTCCATATAGATTGTTATCTCATCTGAGTGAACAGCATCTCTATAGGACGCGCTCAAACTTCGACCATCAGTTGTTGAGAACAATCAATGTCACTGTTTGAGCGCATGTGTGAGTAGCGTGATGTATGTGGGAGATTTCAAACAAGATTGTCGATGTAATTACGAGGCACAAGTTTTACAAAGCCTGCTTCATTTAAAATACACCGTTCTTGGGAAAGCCTTTAATGAAAATTGGGTTTCTCGCCCATGGTGATTACGTAATGTAATATACAATACGTGCGTTCAGATGAACACACATTGATAATCTACTCTAGAAGTGACTAAATTAGATGTCATTATTAGATGTCTAAACAATTGACAATCATCGGAGAAATATCACATTACCACTAGACAAAAATGTTATCTAAGCAGAATATATACATTTTTATTGGCGAAGTGGAGACTTTGTTTTTATTAGCAAGCATTTAATTGTTAACTTACCTTCTTAGTGTCAATGTATTGGTCAAATCTTGCAAGTGAATTTCAAACCACTTACCCCCAATTGTTCACTGAGCTGAAATTTTCTCGTGACAATACATTTTTACGATAGACATTATTACGATTTGACGACCCGAATATCGTAGGGGTAGGGAGGCTGCCTTACGTTCTTAGGGTCCTGCGTTCGAATCCCGGTGAGAGCAAATGTTTGTGTGATGGGCATGGACATTTGTTTCCGAGTCATGGATGTTTATATGTAAAATAAGTATGTATTTACAAACAAAAAAGTATATAAGTAGTGTATCAACTATCTAGTGTCCACGACACAAGCCTTGCTTAGTGTGGCACTAGATGGCGCTGTGTGTTAATGTCCAGCGATATTATTATTATTATTATACATGACTCTGCAGGCAGGATCGCCTTCTCACGAGAGAACACTTTAATGATTAATAGCACGGATAAGACACTTTGAACACGCGTTTAATGTTGATAGACAAACGTAATTATCATTTCAACAAAGGCATGCCTAATGGCATGCCTTTGTTGAAATGAAACTTTTTTTTGTTGTAATCAACAAAAAAAAGTTTATTTGTTTCTACTTCATCTTGTCTATCTTCTAGTTGATATCTCTATCGACGTAATGCTTTCTTTATTCAGATAAACAATATCCATGGTGGTATTCACAAGGTGATGTAATTTGCCTATGCAGTAATCTAAACTACATGTAGAACATTTTAGCTTACTATAATTTTCTAGCTTTTAACATGACCTAGTGTTCCCCGTGCCTAGCCCCACCTCATACATAGTTAGGTGCAGGCGTATAAAACAGCCTTTTTGAATAAACTAGCAAAAGGTTTAACTTGAAGAGAATTTACGTATAGAGGTACAGTCACGTGCGATTACTTGTAGCCTTGTTTTATGACTGAAGAATACTGTCAAACTATATCGTCTTTGTTTCTAATAAGTTAGTCGGTTTACTTTGGGTTTCGTGGATATTTGTTACACGGGAGAATTTATAGCTCAAGTCCAATATCTCAATCACATTACGACAGTCACAATAATTGAGAAAACATATCTGAAAACACAGATATTTGTTTTTTTTATTTTTCCAAATTGATGGTAATTCATATATTTACACGTTTAATCAGTTGGGTCCAGAAGATGGTCAAACTAATCGCGAACAAAATATATTATTTGTATCGAGCGGAGATCGAACGGTGACCAATCGGAACGGCATGCGGCACGCGGGCGCCGACTCGAGCACAACTCCTTACCAACTACGGCTGAAAAAAGCCATGTTAACGTTTAAATTTTGGTTTTTCATCAGTTGAGCACACCAGTTTGTGTAATATTATGTGGGATGAATGTATCTATCACGTCAGTAAGTAACAGCCACATAATAACCTACCACTTAAAGCTTAGGTTACATTGTGTTCGTAACACATTGATATGTAAATACGGCCTGCTTATGTATCACAAATAGAGGGATAACTTCTAAGTAACCCTTTTAAGGAGAACGGATAAAGTGGAGGAAGCCATGATGATGTAATATATCAAATGGATGCGGTACAAACGATGAAGGCATTTTGTTCTCTGGTACGACAGTGTTTTGTTTCTTTTAGCCCTAAACTTTGGCCCTATCACAGCGTTTCCAAAGAGACACATAAGTCACTTTAAGTACACGGTTTGGGCACTAAAGAAAGGATAAGAGGTAAAACATAGTTGCAACATAGCTCTCCACACCCATACATTGCTGCTCTTTAGCTGCTCTGGTGATGGTTGCGAAGTTGGAGATTCATTTCACCATTGAGGTTCCGGGATAGTGCAAGGACTAACGATATAGTACATCACCGTTGAATGTCTTTCCATTGTAATTAATAAGTAGTGAATAAAACATTTTTAAATCAAACTAAACTCTTTAGTTTGCAATGTTATGTATTAGATAGCGACACGGTCCCCTTTGGATGACATTAAAAAAACCCTTCTAAGTACATCTAATTTCCAACAACAAAGTGCCAAACAGCTGGCAATTGAGATGCGTCCTTGTATGAGAATCAGTGTGTGTACTCTGTGACAAAGATGGAGCAAAGTTTTGCAATAAATAAACATTTGTTGTCGTATCATACATTTACATAATTTAAAATCATCACACCTATCATATTATACTCCAAGGTAGAGACAGACGTGATAGATGGCCCATATTTCGCTTGTTATGTTAGTCCTAGCATGTAATAGGGGGCCAGGTTATTGCCACGGACGGGGCACAAATCCTAATTCTGTAGCTATGACTAAGAAATTCCTAATGTCTGAAAATTTGTTACTTAAAACTATGTTGTAGTACACCCATGTTAAACTAACCACAAATATGTCTGCCTTTAAGATTAGAGTCTAAGAAAATTATATATTTCATCTTGTGATTGTATATTTCATATTGTCTGAATATTACCTAATCTATATCAAGCCGTGAAAATGATCACCATAATTGTAATCCCACACACGACACCCAAACATTCCGCAGACCACAGAATGCGACACAGAGTGCGCGCTCATTTGATTAACTGGCAATCGCGGCGCGTCTTTGTTCAGTAATTAGTTCCCTTGTGGCAGCCTGGCCACAGTGTTAGCATAACCAGTATACCAACTAGGTTTATTAGTGAAATATAATGATGCGGCTGTGATCAAAACTTGTTTTGTATGTTAATGGGGGGTGTATGATCAGATGTATGAACATGGATGACGCAAAAGCGGTAGGTAAGGTTTGCAGCAAGTTGCGTTCTGTGGGTGCGTGTGTCAATGCGTGAATTATTTATCTCGTTAGGGTAGCATGAAGTCCTGAGTTCGATACCTGGGCCAGGCAGACGGTAATTGAAATTTTCTGATCGCATTTCGCCAGTTTTGTTCGTGAAATGTGGGTGTAGCTACTGAGACAAACGTATGTCTAACCCTCTGGGGGTTGCAGGTATGATGACGGTGTTATTGTGCTCACATAAAACCACATGTCTAAATGCAACCCCGACTTAAAACATGTTTAAAATACATGTTAACGCATTTCGCATTTTGCATTTGTTTGTGTGAGCCGATCCTGACTTTTGTTCCATGTTGAATTACTGTATGCTAATATATGTACTAATATGTCTGATGTATCCTTGTGATACGTCACTTCATTCAGACTATAGATTTATTACATGAGATTATGTGTGACGGAGTTTGTTTGTTGTCAGATTATTGTGTGAATTGGGGATAAACCATCTATGTCTATATTATAATTTACATACCTAATGTAAATCATATCGCTTGATACAAAATCAAGCGATATGATTTACATAAGCGATATGGTTGAAGTTTGCATGATGATATTAGAGGCTTATTCAAATCTGTAGATATTTTATTGTGGTATTTTCAGTCAGAAAATGGTTCAGTTTCTGTGTTCGTGCTTATTGTATTCGAGACGATTACGAAATACTTTTTAAATCATTTATATATTTTGTCTACCAATTTTTTTTAACACTTTATGCTTAAATTTTAACATTTCATTTATTCATTTAGACTCAAGATATTACTTTTAATACTAGCTAGCTTGCCATAATGTCACTTGTTAAGTCCCACTAAAACTCCCATAAAATGATGTCATTTGATCGTTACTGTGACCGGATAAGAACCAGCTCAGAACTCTTTCACACACGACTTGTAACTTCACACGGAGCATTGCGGTAAGATTCCTTTAACAAATATCTAACGGATAAATCGAGCGTCTTCGTAAACTGAGACAAAATACGGTCTCGTGGGGAAATATATAGCGTCGAGTTGGCGTGTCTGTCCAGTCCTCGCTATAAATAAAAGTAAGAGTTGTCGAGCACGGAAGGAGAAAGAGTTACCGAAGTACTTACTGACGGATCGGGAATTGTTTTATTTTATCGGTTTAAGTTGTTTGGGAGTCATTTTTAGATGGTATGAAGTGTTTGCGGGCGCTTGTGGGAAAGGTTTATCTGTCCTGTGTTCCTCAAGCACAAGGATAGACAATAATTATAGTCCTACTGTTGTTTATCGATTTCGTATCTTTAACTGAACTAATTTTGATAACAGAAAACCCACAGCCCAGACCTCAGGGTCTATAAGCTTGGCAAGATTTTATATTATTATACTTTGCGCAAGGGTTTTTTTTTTAGTTCTTACTGTGAAAGGTTTATACTGGGTGGAATTGAAGTTATCGGTATTATTTTAAATTATGGCATCACTGATGATACTAAATCCATTAGAGGTACTGTTACGCAAATCAAAAATATTATTGATACAATTATGGAAATCCTTAAAATGTTGTAAGTCATTTTGCAAAAGGCAACTAAACACTGAAAATAATAAAATCAAAATACTAGTGTGTACGTCTATCGTGTGGTGTAACTATTTTGCTTTTATTACTTTTAGTGTTCATGTGCATTATTAATATGCCTTTTAGAGCCTTTGTTTTATATAATGGCCATAACTTCAATTTCACCCTGTATATTAGATGAAAGTATCTTTGAAACTTATAAAATGTTTGAAGAAATTAGAAATAAAGACGTTTCATACTTTTAAATTAGTCAAGAGCTAATAAAGACAAGCCCAGACATCAACCACTATGTTTTCTCACAAGCACGGTATAACCGCCAGTCGGTGTATATTTATGTGAAGCTAACACGAATCTCTTTGTAGATTACCGACCACGGTGAACCGCTACTATGATTTATAGATTACAATTAAGGGGAACATCATTCTCGGGTCTATCGTGAGTAATAACGTCAATCTGGAGGTTATTTGACGCGGAGCTTTTTGATGATGAGGGGTTTTCTTTTGGGTTTTGTCAACATTGCACACGTTTTTCGATTCCAAAAACGCTAAACGATACTTAAACGAATGCCTTCATTTTATTGTGACAGAGAATTAATTCGTTTTTTTTTTTAAGTACTAGTAAGTAAAGATTTGGTGTCACCTTGCTTGTGTAAGTGAAAACGAGTATAAATCTAGTGCAGCACACATTAAACCTGTATTTAAGGGCTAGTGATTACGATAATGAGGGACTGCCGCTGGTCTCATTGTCTAGTGATCGCAAGCTGAGTATGATGTTCTGGCTTCGATTCCCGTTTTTTCATCAAAAATTTCGCAGCCACGGAGTCCAGAAAGAATAGGTTCACCTCCTATTACATGGAAAATGGAGGTGTACTATTATAAAGTACCTCTCTGTCTAACCGTTTGGGGATTACAGGTCTCATGTTATCTCACTTTCTACAAATACTTTTAATTAGCAATCTTTCAATCCGTCCCCGCTTTCACGTTCCGATGTCTTCATAAAACATACTTTACACCCGCCCAAAAAGATTTCTCCCTCATAACACATGCATAGGTCTAAAATATACGTGTCAACATATGCTCCAGGGTGTCCCCTCCCATCATTTAGGGGATATTACTGGGGAAAGTTTGCACAAGCGTATAAAAGACAAATTGCCTACCTCATGGCTAACGAGGACCCATTTATTTTTACCTTACAACCTTTTCGATTTGTCACCCTATAATGTACGTATATGACATCTTTTGAAATATGCCTGTTTTACGTTATATGAGGCAAACGGTTTCCAAAAAATATACAATACTTTTGTCACCTTATTTACCAGAATTTTAATAATGAACGCCGGTTTTTATTCATCTTATTGTTACGAGCTGGGTATGAGATAAATTAATTACTATCGATGAAACAACACAATAACTTTATTAATCACAAAACAATCAAAACTTAATCACAAATACACTACTGTTTACTATTCACTTAGATATCGCACTTGTAGTTCACTTGGATTCGCTTCGTTGTGTCGCTAAAACAAGACTGCCGGTCGCGGCCCTGAGCGCTCTATTTATACTCGCCAACAGATACACCAGAATAACCACGAACATTCGAGAGGGTCATAAAAAAACACTAACAAAAAATAGCAGGTACCTACTTACAAGGTTGGCATTACCTACTTGTACAAAACAAACAAATATGAACCTTATGCCCTAGGCGTACGGTCGAAATTCTAATGTCTTTGTATAAATAGGTCGCGAGTTTGTACCTACCTAACTTTAAAACTAATAATATTAGAATGCTCTCGAACTTCTAACGTACACACACTGTCATCACTGTCTTTCTCGAATGTTCTAGTAGGTCCGATGTAACACTGCCCCCTCCTTAGACATGCTCGTCCCGAGCATCATTAGTCCCGTAGTATCGTGCCAACCGGTCTACATGCACAATCTTAGGCGCACCTCGTGGACCCTTCTGTATTCGGTAGGTGACATCGTTGATCCTAGTCACGACTCGGTATGGTCCATCCCATTTTGCTTGTAACTTCGGAGACTTTCCCTTGCTCCGCACTGGGTTATGCAACCACACCAGTGAACCCTCGTCGAAACCCCTACCGTTTGCCTTCCGATCATAACGGGTCTTCATCTTCTCAGACATCTGTTGGCTGGATTGTCGGATATGCTCATAAACATCGTTCAACTTATTACGCAAGTCATTCGCGTAATCTGTTACACTACATGGAGCATCAGGGGGAGTTCCAGTGATTAAATCAGCAGGTAACCGTAATTCCCTTCCAAAGTTCGCGAAGGCTGGTGTCACAGTCGTACTTTCGTGGACTGCACTTCGGTAAGACAGAAGAAACGGCTGTATGTGCTTGTCCCAATCCCTTTGCCGACTTTCCACAACTTTCGCCAGATATCTCTCCAACATTTGGTTGAATCGTTCCACCATTCCATCGGATTGTGGGTGGTAAGAGGTGGTTCTGGTTTTATGGGTACCCATCAATCGACAAGTCTCTTGAAATACTTGCGATTCAAAATTTCTTCCTTGATCGCTGTGTATTTCTAAGGGTCCAAAACGACAGAATACTTCTTGAACCAATTTATCTGCGACAGTTGTTGCTTCTTGGTTAGGAATGGCGAAGACTTCCGGCCACTTTGTAAAGTAATCCATGACCACCAGGAAGTACTTGTTTCCGCTCTCACTTACTGGAAATGGTCCCGCAACGTCTAGTGCTATCCGTTCCCAAGGGGCTCCAACGTTGTACACTTTTAATGCACCTCTGCTGCGTGTCTGGGGTCCTTTCACGCAGGGGCGTAGCTACCGCCGTATCTGCCGTATCAATTATACGGGGCCCCTGGGCCACGGGGGCCCCCGAAATGAAAAAAGTAAAAAAAAAAACAAATTCTTCGGTTCGTTTCGTTTGCCGAAAAAAAGGCAAAGATAGTGTGTGCTTTTTGTAACACAAAAAAAAAGGAAAAAGTGATGATAAATAAATATTTCTTTAAATTTAATGCAATTATTTATTTGTCCGTAGTGAGGAATCGTTACCACTCATAAGGGCCCCCAAATAAATTTCTATACGGGGCCCCGCCAAGGCACGCTACGCCACTGCTTTCACGGCTGCACAACTGGAACATTTGCGACACCAGTCCTCCACATCATCACGACAGTGGATCCAGTAAAAGCGTCCTCGAATTTTTAGTAGAGTCCTTTTTACCCCCATATGTCCTCCAGAACATCCATCATGGTAGAGCCGTAGAACATCCGGTACCTTAGCTTTAGGGACAACCATTTGTAGATGACAACTGTCCACTCTAGCGTTTTCCCATTTACGGCACAAGACTCCATCCTGGATCACCAAGCTGTTCCATTGCGCCCAATAACTCTTCGTGATGGAACTCATCGCAGCCACATCACTCCACTTGGGTTTAGGAACACCAGCTTTGATCCACTCGAAGATCGGTTTGATATCCGAGTCGTTTTGCTGAGTCTGCTGTAGGGTCTCCTTCCATTCATCGCTGAGATCGGTTCTAAGCATCCTCACGGGCACTACTTCCTTAGTCTCTTGCCTGGCACAGTGCTTACAGTCTTCAGGTCAAGGTCTTCTTGACAAGGCGTCTGCGTTACCGTGAGTTCTCCCACTGCGATGTTCAGTTACGAAATCAAACTCTTGTAGTAGTTCTATCCATCTCGCCACTTGCCCCTCTGGATTCTTGAACTGTAATAGCCACTTCAGTGCAGCGTGGTCAGTTCGTAATTGGAATTTGCGTCCCAGCAAATATTTACTGAAGTGCTGCACTGTCTTTACTACAGCGAGTAGCTCCCGTCTTGTAACGCAGTAATTTCTTTCTGGTTTGGATAAAGACTTGCTGAAGTAAGCTATTACAACCTCCCGGTCTCCTTTCCGTTGAGACAGCACGCCCCCAATTCCAGTATTACTGGCATCTGTGTCAACTATGAAGTCATTTTCAGTGTCAGGATATCCCAAAATAGGTGTGTTGCACAGACGTTTCTTTAATTCCTGAAATGCGACGTCGCAGTCCTCGTCCCAACAGAATTGCCTCTTTTCCTCAGTGAGTTTGTGCAGAGGTTTTGCAATGTCGGCAAAATTCTTGACAAACCTTCGATAGTAGGAGCACAAACCCAGGAATGCTCTGACCTGTGTCTTGTCTTTCGGAACTGGCCAATCCTTGACGGCGACTACTTTTTCTGGGTCTGTTTGAACACCTTCCCCCGAAACTATGTGTCCTAAGAAGTTCACTTGCTGTCTGAAAAACGAGCACTTTTTCGGACTTAACTTGAGTTTTGCTGTTTGGATTTTCGACAGCACTCGGTTGAGGTTTTTAAGGTGATCTTCAAATGTACGGCCCACTATGATTATGTCGTCTAAATAGACAAGACATGCGTCTCCAATCAATCCGGCGAGTACTTGCTCCATCAGTCTTTCAAACGTCGCAGGAGCGTTGCACAAACCAAATGGCATAACTTTAAACTGCCATAGCCCTTTGCCTGTTGAGAATGCAGTTTTCTCCTTGTCCTTGGGGTCTATTTCTACTTGCCAGTAGCCACTCTTCAGATCAAGTGTGGTAAACCACTTCATACCAGTCAGCGTATCCAGTGTGTCATCGATCCTAGGCAGCGGGTAGCTATCCTTTTTCGTCACGTCGTTCAGACGTCGATAGTCCACACAGAAGCGCATACTGCCGTCCTTTTTCTTAACCAAGACCACAGGAGAACACCATGGACTCGATGAAGGTTCTATAACACCGTCCTTCACCATTCCCTTAATCATGGTTTCTACCTCTTTTTCTCGTGCAACTGGCAGTCTTCTTGGTCGCTGACGGATAGGTAACTCGTTACCTGTATTAATCTGGTGCTGAACAAGTCCAGTTCTCCCTCTGTCAGCATCATTCGAAGAGAAAATGTTGGCGTACTGAAGTAACATCTTCATGGCCTTGTCCATTTCTCCTTTAGTTAAATCGCAGTTTTCCAAAAGCGTTGACACGTCAAATTTTGAACTGCGAATTTCATTTCCGGTAGGGACATCTTGCAATTGACGCATCCAAGCTACTTCCTCGCAAGTGCCGATCAAGGTGCCCTTCTTAATCACTTGCTCCTGGTCACTTGGATTCAGTATACGTACTGCTGAGACGTTGGTGGCCTTGACCAGAGTTCGTGCCATCTTCCATGGGAAGTCATTGTTCACCCTTTCTATCAGTACACTTCGATCTCTTTGTCCAGAATTCCGTGGCAAACAAATTGGCACAACCGTTTCAGATCTGCGAGGAAGAACAATCTTCTTCAAGCAGTACACTTTCCCTGACGGTGCACCTTCCATGAAGACTTCCTCTGAACCACATTTCAGTACTCCTTGATCAACGTCGATCTCACAACGATATTTCCGCATGAAGTCCAAGCCCAAGATGCAATCGTCCACTATGTCAGCCACGATGACATTCTGCTTGTAAAATCTGTCACCCAATTTTAACTCTACCTCCTTCTTGCCTCGGACGTTTATGTGCTGACCGGTAGCTGTTAGTAACTGTATACGGTCGTGCTTATTGAAGTAGTCCCCAAGAAACCGACTTGCTAGTTTAGAATTGACGACCGTGTGAGAAGCTCCAGTATCCAACGTCAGTTTGCATGGTGTTCCATTGACTTCGCCTTTGATGGTCAGGCTGTTCCCGTCATGTGCTTGCGAGATCAAGATTCTCGGGGCTCTTTCAATACCAGCCAGCACCCGCCCCCCAGTCCTGGCATTTACTCGTTTCCCTGCTGTGGCTGGGCAGTCACTTCAGCCACTCTTCCCTGCTGATCTTCTCTCGGGGTGCTGCGCTTAGGACAGATGGACCGAAGATGACCCCTTTCTCCACAAGTGTAGCACCTAGGACTATACCCCTGTGGGCGGTCGCGTACAGGTGATGCAACAACCTCCCTGACACGGTGCGTTCGGTGGTCTTGCCTCACTGCCTCTACTTCTAAGGCATGGGCCAAGGCGTCCTTCAAGGTCTCATGATGCCCCAGTCTCACGGCAGCTCTAACTTCTAAGTCACGTATTCCATCAACGAAGGCCTGTACCAGATTTCCATCAATCAGCGCAGGGGCAGACTGGTAGGCTTTCCGAACGAGTTTCTCAACTTCCAGGGCCCACTGCTGTAGGTTCTCGGCACTACGTTGAACACGGTCCTTCAACTTAGCACGGAATACGTGCTCCAGATGCGCGTCGCCGTATCTGGACTCCAACGCCTCCAGCAGCTGCTCGTAGGTTACATCCTTGCCGAGTGCCTCGAGAATAGTTAAAGCCTGGTCTCGGAGGCCCAAAGTGAGCGCGGTCATGGCTTGTGGTTTTGTCCATCCATTCGCCTTCATGACGGCCTCAAACTGTATTTTGTAAGCCGACCACGAAGATGTGCCGTCGAATGGAGGCACTTTAAAACCACGCGAAGATGGTGCAGCAATCACCGAAGCTACAGACCCGCCTTCAGTCTTCAGTTCGCCCAAAGCCTTCTTTACCCCAGCAATCTGAACTTCGGCCTCCGAGATGCGATTCTCATGCTGGTGGACCTGTTCTTTCATCAACTTGATGTCCTTGCCAAAACTTGCATGCAGATCCTTTATGAGGAGCAACTGCTCGTCCTGGCGGCGGACCTGCTCCTCTTTGTCCTGCTGCAACTGCTCTTCCAACCGGCGAGCCTGCTCCTCTTGACGGCGAGCCTGCTCCTCTTGACGGCGAGCCTGCTCCTCTTGACGGCGAGCCTGCTCCTCCTTGTCTCGCTGCAGTTGCTCTTCCAATCGGCGAGCCTGCTCCTCTTGACGGCGAGCTTGCTCCTCTTGACGGCGAGCTTGCTCCTCTTGACGGCGAGCTTGATCCTGCAGCAGCGCCATTAAAGCTGATAAGTCTGGCGCCCCTGATGCTGGAGAAACTCCGGATGGGCCAGCGACTGGCTGTGACGTAGGCTGGACACCACCCGGTGTCTGTGTCGGAGAATCCCCAAACCGCCTTTGGTCCATATCCTGCTGTCGCTGACTTCTGGTACGGATACCGTCCGTGTCGTCCTTTGGTAGGATTGGCATAATTTATCTCTCACTTCTGACACCAATTTGTTACGAGCTGGGTATGAGATAAATTAATTACTATCGATGAAACAACACAATAACTTTATTAATCACAAAACAATCAAAACTTAATCACAAATACACTACTGTTTACTATTCACTTAGATATCGCACTTGTAGTTCACTTGGATTCGCTTCGTTGTGTCGCTAAAACAAGACTGCCGGTCGCGGCCCTGAGCGCTCTATTTATACTCGCCAACAGATACACCAGAATAACCACGAACATTCGAGAGGGTCATAAAAAAACACTAACAAAAAATAGCAGGTACCTACTTACAAGGTTGGCATTACCTACTTGTACAAAACAAACAAATATGAACCTTATGCCCTAGGCGTACGGTCGAAATTCTAATGTCTTTGTATAAATAGGTCGCGAGTTTGTACCTACCTAACTTTAAAACTAATAATATTAGAATGCTCTCGAACTTCTAACGTACACACACTGTCATCACTGTCTTTCTCGAATGTTCTAGTAGGTCCGATGTAACATTATCATCTTTTTTCCCAAATAATTTACAAAAAGCTACCTAACTTGAAAACTGTAGTAATGTTGCTCAATAATGATAGCCAGCCTTTCAACAATTTACAAAAAAATCTCCTTATATTTTCTGTTTGCATACAGCCTACCACACAAGTTGTCACCCCATATTCTGGGGTGCACATGTGTGTCGCAAGCTCATCGTGTCGTAGGCTGTACACCATGAGTGTGTGACCGGGATGTCGGGATGATCGGACAAAGTCGATGGGCGTCATTCGATTATCCTATAATTGCTTGTCTGAGTGGTGCTCCTGTGGTGCGGTTTGTGTGGTGCGGGGGAAAGGAGGTGGCGATAGTATACAATTAAGGAAATGTTTTACATTACATTGTAAAAGTGATAGGCAACCGCTGTTTGAGGGGTGGACAAACATGGAGACCAGTGATTATGGACTGAGGTGATCTTATTGATGTTTTTCCAAAATTGGCGCTTTTATTCAAGAGGCCTTTTTGTAATATTTAATTACTTACACATAATCTCTTATGCGTAAGTAATTAAGTATTACAAAAAGCCTTAATTGTCTAAAACTAAGCGTCAGTTCACAAATACTTCAGTATTTGAAGGTAGTTAGAGGCCAGTGACTGCACGGTGCGCCGCGCGACGCATCGTATTTATTTGCTGCGGTGCATAATTAAGGGCTGTGGCTCCGTCCACAAACATTTGAGAATACTCTCAAATTGCAACTACAGAAAAAGTAATATGAGTTTGCATATAAAACAACATCATCACAAAAATTTACAATTGGTCATAATTTCAACCCAAAGTCGCTACCTCCTATAGCTTGTACCACACGGTACACTGACGTTGGTTTTCGTCGTCACTATCGGCTCGAGAGCTCAACGTATTTGGTGCGGTTGTCAACATTCATCGAATTATTCCTACTCTCCCCTAATTACTGACCCTCTGTGCTTCTACGCTTGTGTTGTCCGTTGTGAACAGTATTTAAAAGAGATATAAGGACTGTTACACCCGGGGCAATGATGAAGGTGTCTTTGATATAGGGATCATTATAATGAACCCTGGGGTCTGAACCTTTGCAAGGCGGACGAGAATTCGAAACCAACTCGCAGATGCCCGTTACATAATTTGTATACATCAAAACCATTAAAATTAAATATTATACTTTATAAATATTATGTTTATCATACACATCCGAGCTGACAATTTACTGTTCCCAATAAGTTACTGTTTATCTTGTCATACGTTAAGAATTTTTGATTTCTCGCAAAGGGTGGTAAAACTATCCTGTGTATAAAGTATTACATAATCGGGGTTTTTTGAAAGATAAAGATAATTTATCGTTGTTTGTCAAGAATTTTCTTTTAATTAAAATAAGTGTGTTCATGTTCATTTTTCCAAGGCATATCTACAGAATACCAACATTTCGCCAGATAACTAATGGCAGCATATGTATTACTGGAATAATCAGCCCACAGTGTTCACACTACTGAGACTGCGGGCTCCTTTGTGAGTGAGAGCTACAAGCAAGTATACATCCTGAGAATGTTCAACTGGTACTTATGTAAAGCTTACGATAAACGTGAAACATAACACTGTACATAATGTACAAGGCTCTGGACGTAACAGAACGTTTGGTGGCGCGGAATGCGAGGACGCATAGCTGTGGAGTCGTTGGGCTGAGCGTAATGCCCGCTAGTTGTGAGTACGTATATACTAGCCAGCGAGTTTGTGGTTAACATTTTCATTGTTATTTTGAAAATGATAACATAAACATTTTGCACAAACATCACTACTGTATTTCCCGAAGATGTGGGTAGTTAGGTATTAGATACCTACACTTCTTTTGCCCATTTCATTTGTTTAAGCCCTACTAAGCCAACTCCGATAATGTTTCTACTGCTAGTACATAAACCTTCTCTCTATTCGAACTAATGGGCTCTAACCTCGCACGTATCTATTTTTTGGGGTCTAGGACGTAAAGATCGGAGTGTAAAGTTCTTCAACCACCATTATAAGGGAAAGATCCTCCGAGCAGGCTGGTGCTATATCTGGCGGGCTACTGTCCGGCTCTGCTGGCGAGTTATACATGAATGGCATTGGTTGATGCGAACCAAACAAAATGCACTCGCGCCGCCGCCGGGAGTTTTTTCTCAACCACCTAGGGCCATTCGCACAACACCTTCATGTAGATGCCTACGCCGGATCCTTTTTTTCTTTAACGGATGGGTTATCATCAAATAACTTCTCCCACTCTGGGCGGAGCGGGAGGGAGTGTCAGACTTTTACTGACTAAAACCCATCCATGTTCCTTCCTCGCCCTTTACGTTCCGGGGCCGCGTTATCTCTTTCGAACAGTCCCGCAGCCCCGGCAGGCCTACGTCGGATCCTGAGAGCATATGCAAGGTTTAGAATTACGCAATACACAGCGACTTACACGCGCCTCGTGATGACCAATGCAGGAGTGCGTATATCCGGCGGTACCAGAACCCGACGCCGGTCTATAAAAAACAAATGAAAAGCGGCTTCTGGCCCTTCAGTTTTATGGTAGACCCATCTCCTATAATAAAACAAATGAATACCACGAAGTCACGTACGTAGTCGTAATTATACGTACGAGTACTTACGTACGCTACAGAGACGTATGGTGGGTATCGGAACAGTCGTCGCTCATGAATTATGGACCGGCAATATGGCGTCGGTAATTATTTGCAATTAACTTAACGATCGGACGGCGGCTCGGTTCATTTTGTTTGTTCTCTTTCTATGGAAATTGGTTTCTGATGGCATAGCTTGTCCATTTTAATTTGATATTGGAGAATTGGCACGGAAAATGAATCATTGGCAGGCAGCTTTTAAGATTTTAATGAAAAAATATTTTTCCAATAATAGGCGATAAATCTTCGAAAACATCATATCAAAATATGGTTAGCTTTTACTCAAGTATGTTGAGGTCAGCTTCCAGTCTAAGGCTGCCTGTCCACTGAAGCGGAGCTAGGCTGCGGAGCGGAGAAAAGGATAAATATTAACCAATAAAATTGCGTGAAATACCAGCTTAGCTCCAGTATGCAATCCTATTGGTTAATATTTATCCTTTTCTCCGCTCCGGAGCCTAGCTCCGCTTCAGTGGACTGGCAGCCTAACCGAATGCAGCTAAAAATCAGTATTTAACTTGAACCGAATGCTCACTCGACCCTCACTTTCTTTTTTTAAGATTCTCATAACGTCTCGTATGACGAAGAAAAACAACACAAATACTCTCTTCAAATCCCTATTAAATAATAGTTATTTGTTATACAAGAATGCAAAGTTGTTTTTTAACCGCGTGCTCAATTTTGATGACCGAGCAAACGAAAGATTCTAAAATTGAGTCACGAGCGAAGCGAGTGATTCAAAACTTGGAATCTTGAGTGTTAGCGAGGGAATCAAAAGAGCACAAGGTGAAAAAAAAACTTTGCACTCTTGTATAAGACTCGAGTGCAACACGTAACTTTTCATCCCACCTCAGCGAGGAAATGGATAAATGCAAAAAAATGCGCATTATTGAGAAATTCAGTTAATTCTGTTGGCGTCAAATAAACTTCCTCGTCGCTACATAATGAGTGGTCATTTTAGGTTTTTGATTTGTTTTCAAGTTGGATTCCTTGTTTTTAACCTAAGGTGTTAACAATATGACGCGAAAAGACAATGGCGCGCGCAAAACATACCTATTAAAAAAGTACACCAAGAAGGTTCCGAGTCTGAGTTCTTAACAAATTAAAAAAAATTGTATGATAAATTCGGCATCATAGAGATAGAAGTAAATAGGTTTAATGATGTTTTGAATTCACATGCTTAGTGCACACGATGTTCTAAATTCAAATTTACTTTACCCTCATGACGATAAAAACGGCTTTTGCACTCAGATATCGAAGAGCAAAAATACTCTTTCCGAGATGGGGGGATGAAATAGTTATTTGTTATACAAGAGTGCAAAGTTGATTTTTAACCGCGTGCTCAATTTTGATGACTGAGCAAGCGAAAGATCCTAAAATTGAGTCACGAGCGAAGCGAGTGATTCAAAACTTAGAATCTTGAGCGTTAGCGAGGGAATCAAAAGAGCTCGAGGTGAAAAATCTTTGCACTCGAGTGCAACACGTAACTTTTCATCCCACCTCAGCGAGGAAATGAATAAACGCAAAAAAAAATTGCGCATTATTAACAAATTCAGTTAATTCTGTTGGCGTCAAATAAACTTCCTCGTCGCTAGATTATGAGTGGTCATTTTAGGAAGTTGGATTCCTTGTTTTTAAAGGTGTTAACAATATGACGTGAAAAGAAAATGGCGCGCGCAAAACATATTAAAAAAGTACACCAAGAAGGTTCCGAATCTCAGTTCTCAACAAATTAAAAAAAAATATGATAAATACGGCACCATAGAGGTAGAAGTAAATAGGTTTAATGATGTTTTGAATGCACATGCTTAGTGCACACGATGTTCTAAATTCAAATTTACTTTACCCTCATGACGATAAAAACGGCTTTTGCACTCAGATATCGAAGAGCAAAAATACTCTTTCCGAGATGGGGGGATGAAAAAGTCATTTTCATGTCACGTAAACAACGGTCTCCATTTTCCTTACGCCATACTAACCCTGCAATGTATACAAACACAAGCAATACACACGAGGGAGAATGCTGACAACTATGTATTATATTGCTGACAGTATTCGTCTGGTAGGAAAAAGTGACGTTTTTAGAGTCTGTGTTAGTTCGTGTACACTAAAGTTTTACATTTATCAGGGTTTTAAAAATAAATCAGTCTTCAAAAGACTTTGTTTGGATCAATTTTAATTAAGAAAACTTTAAAGAAAAATAGTTTACTTCTTTTTCTTAATTTTTTAAATCTATAATCTTGAAAACCTTGTAATATTAAGCTGGAATATTAGTTAAATTAAAATATTTACTACATAAATACCTGCAGCAGTAACAAAAAAAAATACACAAACGGTTTAGGAATAATTTCATGATTGCACTGATAACACTTGAAAATAATCGAAGCCTCATTCCATAAAATATCCAAAACACGGTACCCTTAGCGAGCAATCCCACGTCATACTTTCACGTATTTCAGTATGATTTCATGCAATATGTTCAGCAAGTTAAAGGATTTCTGTCTAGCTATTGTGTATGAGCGTTTGTTACGAGTTTTATTGTTAAAGAGTGGGTGGAATACAGATCGCGAGGAATATGATGAGGGTAGTACTGTTCACGAAGATATTGAGAGGATACGTAAATATAGATCCAGGAGATAAACTTCATTGAAAATGTACGTGTTGTTGGAGGGTTCAAGATCTTGAAATAAAGAAAAAGTTTAATTTACTCAGGTTTACTTGGAAATAAAGAATAGTTTTATCTTGAATTCGAGTATTGCAAGTATTTATACGATTTTGGCATTCTTGTTGCCTTTTTTTCGAGCAATGTTCCCAATTCTTGGGGCACAAGCCTCTCTGAGTGGGTGCGGGTTGATAAATGTGTCCAATGGCTTTGAGTTTGACCGTTTTCTTACAATATTGTCCATCACCTTTTTGAGAGCAGTGACGATGAAATGAATTGGACAAAGTGCATGACTGAGTAAGTGATGTGATGTCCGACGTGTGACAGGGGAGAATGGAAGAAGAATACGTGTTGCGCCGACCTCAAGTAGAATAGAGCAAAGAAAGGAAGATGGTGATGAAGATGATCATCACCATCACCATGATGTGCTGTTGGAATTTGTACTTTCTGCAACGAGCTAAACATCCCAACAGTATCCTTTCAATTAGGCAGATAATAATGTGTCACTTAGTGTTACTGAAAACGTGCATACTTCATTCAACTTAACGTCTTCTAAAACAGGTCACAGCACTAACTCAAGTGCTAACTTAAAACTTACCTTATTACATGCCCCCGACACAATACTCACGTACTTAAGAGCACTTCACAAACTATGCATGGCTATGTACAATAGTTAAGATACTTACACACCGCCCGGTGAAGTGAATGGGATAAGTGCAATTCTTGTCCCGCCAGTTTATGGTGTGAAAGATCTTGAAGCAAGAGAATGTGCGAGACAAGAAATATGAAATACATATTGCTACATTAAACTATCATCATCATCAAACATTAAACTATATTGCATCATAAATAGAGATTCTATAAGATTGCAAAACGGAAGTAATAAAACACACACCGGGATATATTACCAAGCTAGATCTCTACATACAGATATATCTTTCAGTGTGAAAGGCTCAGCGAGCAGCCAAGTCTCACACATCCCATCCACTCCTCGCCTCCCCATTGTGAAACCACCTTTAGGGTCAGTTCACACCGGGACACGATGCGACGGTACTGAAAGAGGCCAGCGGCGCGATGCAGCACTGAATTTTCACAACGGAATGTGTATCTTTTCGTGTGGTAAATAACGTTATATTTTGAGTCGCTCTATCAAAAATGCGGGCAGCGTCGCGTCACGTTGCGTCTCGGTGTGGACTAACCTTTATGCGCCAAGCACAGTTATGCACGTAAGGACAGCACAGAGTAGTGCACAAACGGATCCCTTTGATGTTTGTCACCTTGAAGTAGTCACAGTTAGAATGTTACCTTGTTAACCCCGTTCCTTTGAACGTAGTTCGTGTGAAGATTGCTAATTACTCTAATTAGTATGACATTTAACAATGTGGGTCACGCTGTTTTGTGTGTAACTAGTTTCTTGAAAATCCACTTATACCTGTAATTTACTGCTTCGTAGGGCTAGTGGTCGCTGAACAAGACTGTTGAGTTCCACGTCCTAGGTTTTAAACCCAGTTCGAAAACAAGGATTAATAGTGTACTGTTTTAGACTTTTACGGTTTTTCACTTCACTTAAAGTAATAACGGGATAATTCCCGCGATCATGTCATACTACACTGCACAACATACCTACTACAAAAGCTTTTTTGCTACGCCGTAGCACATTATCTGTCAGCGCGTAGCAATGTGGCTACGCCGTAGCACGGCCGCTACGCTGTCCAGTAGTAATTTATTTTGTTTCACTCTGGGGAATAACGTATATGGTTACATATAACCGATTATAATAACTATTCAAAATATATGGTTTCATGTAAATTAATTTGTATTTTTCTTTTGTTACAGGTAAACGACTAAACACAGAAATTACGGAAACAATAGAAAAGTAATTTAGAGGCGTTTAGAGGTGAGCTAAAGTTTCAAGCACTTAACTGTGTACTTGAGTTGTTTAGTGTTAACTAAATTTATTCTAATTTATACAGTGTTATTAAAGAAAAACAAACTCGCTTTGTTTTCGCCCGTTATTTAAATTAGTGAGTTCATAACGGCAATATTAATAGTTTGTAAATATTACGTTTTACATTTTTGAACAATTTAAAATTTTATTAGACCGAAAATAAAAACTAAAAAACATATTTTAGTTTTTATATTTAAACTCATAATTAGCTAATTATGTAACACCAAGTCTTTTGTTTTATAAATAATACAAAAATACTTTGTAATTATTTAGTTTGTTATGTATTAAAACGTTTCAAAAGACTATAATTTCGAAGAAAAAGACACGTGACTTTTTAAAATTTGAATGTAACATACAAATAAACTGCTGTATAAGTTAAGAACATGATTGATTTAAAGGTTCACTCAAAGCGTCAATTGTAACGTGTAACACGTTAAAAATCCAACTCAATCACCTATCACCCTGTATATATCATTTTCCAACAGAAACCTCCTTACTCAGTACCTCACACAGACTCCAACCTACTGAAACTTACTGGCTCACATAGCTGTGCACCGCTCGGTACCATAGCACAGACGTGCACAATAAGAGCGTCCAGAGTAAAAAAAGAAATAAATCAACAATTTATAAAATAAAGCAATTCAAATGATCCATGGCAGCTAAGAGATGACCAGTCCCGACTGACAGCGCCCGTTCACGAACATGACGCATGGATCAGCGTTATTCAATTCAACCATATTGAAGGGAACTAAATGATCCGACCCACCCGCCACCATCAGCAAGACATTTGAGCGAGCATGACATTCTCTCAGCCACCAAGGCATATTCAAGTCAATGAAAGATAACTAAATGCAAATGGTAGCTTTACAGTACATGGTACTCACACATGTGCTATGCAATTATACAATACTAAGAGATGGAGTCTATACAATGCAAGAATATTTTTACAATCTTCTGCAGCTACCACAATAATATTGTCCAATAAGTTTGCACCTATGGGTGCGGAGCAGGACCAGCATTTAGCCAAGCATTTTTATCCTCAATATAATCTCCCAGCTTATAATATGCTTGCCTACATAGTGTGCGTTTTACACAAGATTTAAATTTCGTCTCATTCAGTTGTAAAATGTGGGGAGGTATTTTATTGTAACATTTTAAACAGTACCCCATGAAAGATGAATCTACTTTAGCAAGCCTAAAACCTGGCTGAACTAGTTGGTCCCTATTTCTAGTATTATAGTGGTGTCTGTCACCTCTTTTACTGAATAAATGCAGATTTTTCCTAACATACATGATGTTTTCATAGATGTATTGACAAGGTACTGTCATGATATTAATTTCCTTAAACAGTTCTCTTAGAGAATCGCGTCTACGTAATTCATATATGGCTCTTATGGCTCTTTTCTGCAGAATAAAAATAGACTCGATGTCTGCAGCCCGTCCCCATAGTAAAATACCGTATGACATAATACTATGAAAATAACTAAAATAGACTATCCTCGCCGTATCAACATCAGTAAATTGACGGATTTTTCTATCAGCATACGCTGCTGAGCTCAGCCGGCCTGCAAGAGATGTTAAATGAGGACCCCATTGTAGCCTGTGGTCGAGCGTAATTCCCAAGAAAACCGTTTTATTGACAAATTCAAGTTTCTCTTGATTCAATACTATGTCACAATCACTACTTTTGACATTTGGTAAAGCAAATCTTATGCACTTAGTTTTATTCCCTTTTAGTACTAAATTATTAGCGGTAAACCAATTATGAACAGAAGGGCGAAATTTACGTCGTCAAGATTTGTGGCACGTCTGTTTATCCTAAATATTAAAGAAGTATCATCAGCAAACAACACCATTTGCGGATGGTTGTTAAATAAATGGGATAGGTCATTAATGTATACTAAAAAGAGGAAGGGACCCAATATCGAACCTTGTGGTACACCCATTTTTACTTTTAAACCCATCGAATTTACACCCTTTACTTGTACATGCTGCTGTCTATCATTCAGATAAGATTTTACTAAACTGAGCGCAAGTTTACCTAAACCGTAATGCTCAAGCTTCAAAATAAGGGTTTTGTGATTTACACAATCAAATGCCTTCGAGAGATCACAGAAGATTCCTATGGCATCTTGTGGCTCTTCCCACGCAGTAAAAATGTGTTTTAATAAAGTGACACCGGCGTCAGTCGTACAACGTCCTTTGGTGAAACCATACTGCTGTTCGTGTAAGATTTTATTGGTGTTAAAGTGGTTAAGCATCTGATTGAGCATTATCTTTTCAAACACCTTGCTGAAAACCGGCAACACGGATACGGGCCTATAATTGTTGGTGTCTTTACTGTCTCCGGATTTAAAAAGCGGTATTACCTTACTGAATTTCATTAGATCCGGGAAGACCCCTTGATCTACGCACAAATTAAATATTGAGGCTAAATACGGCGCTACAGTCTCAACAATTGAGGTACAAGCTTTGATAGACATACCCCATAGATCTTCAGTTAATTTGATCTTGATTTGCTTAAAAGCTTTTATGATTGTTATGGGGTTTACATGATGAAATTTAAATTCATTTGAACAGGCTGAAACGTTCGCCTTCAATAAATCCATAGAGAGCTAGGGAGAGGAATTTAAGGTTTCAGTAGTTTTAAGTGGGATACTGGTAAAGAAATTTACAAATTCTTCAGCGACTTCGTTATTAGAGCTCACGAGACCATGAGAGGTCTCTAGTGTTATGTCATTACTTGGTTTTTTAGATCGATTGGTCTCACTGTTGATAATTTTCCAAACCGTCTTTATTTTGTTATCGGCTGATTTTATCTTGTTGCTAATGAAAAGAGACTTGGCTATCTTGCAAGTTTTTAAAAATTTTCGAGTAAGTAGCCACATATTTACTAAACGTTTCTGTGTTGATATAAGGCTTAAGGCCGTATAGCTCAAACAATCGTTCCCTACTTTTCCTAATACCCTGTGTTGCCCAATCACTGAAAATAAACTTTGGGGCAATAGTTTTAGTTTTCTGTTTTAAAGTATTATTGAACTCGGTGTGCACTACCGAAAAGAATTCTTCATACAATTCATTTACATTGTTTCCAATATGGCCTGGTATATTTAACTTGCTAATTAAATTATTATTAAACTTTTCTAAATTACTGGGTGTTATTTGTCTAGTTTGAATCTGAATTCTTTGTAATTGTTTATTAGGAAGGCAATTTACGATGGATTTATCTAAGTAGTCGCAGCAACAAAAAACATTATCTATACATGTAGCAGTATTTGTAGTAATTCGGGTTGGTTCTGAAAAAACTTTTGTCAAATTAAATGATTTAAAGAGATTTAAAAATCTACTGCTGTTAACATTATTCTCTAAAATATTGATATTAAAGTCACCACAGATAATTATTAATTTACTACCAGTTACAAGTTTTGCCAAAGCATCTTCCATTACTAACTCAAAGATAGAGTAGTTCAGGTAATTAGGGGGTCTGTAAACGCACACTATTACATGCTTATCTAGCTCAACACAAGACAATTCTATGCTATGTTCAACCGAAAGATCGACAATATCATTACGAGGCTTAAATTTAAAACAATTTTTAACTAAGATTAACGAACCCCCACGCATCTTAGACTTCCGGTTAAAGCAACTGCCCACACATTGTTTTTTGTCTAGGCCTGAGAAAAGGAATAAGCTAAAGTTAGATAAGCATCTAATTACGTCAAGTGAGAAGACGAAAATAAAAATACTTCTACAATAGATTGACTTTCTGATTGCTAGAAAACTTTTATCAAAGGAACCATTAAAACAAAGAAAGATTTTCAGACTTTCAATATTAAATCTGTCATCGTTATAATCTTAAGTATCAATAAGTTTTTCTTTTATCCGTTTCTATCAACCGACACTTCAGTATTTTCAGCACCTTATAGCTGAGTAGTTACTTCTAAAAAAGTTAGGTTGACCGCTGAATAAGGGACCCTCAGGAAGGTCAACTGTTGGATTTTTAATATTACAAGAAGTAATATCGACTTCTAAAGTACTGTAATCAACTAACGTTACAGGTTCTAGATTTTCTGCTAACTTTAACTATTTTGCTTACATGTAGTAAAATAGTAAAGTAATGTTTCTGTGACGATTATATAAACTATTTTACTTATTATTATTGTAAATGCCGTTGCACTCGTCCGATTAGGAAAGTGTCACTAGTTTTAAATTTATATGTAGTCATTATTTTCATACCGTATTTTACTAAATCCTATCTATATGCATCTATAACATACTTTAACTTCCCATAAAATAAAAAAAACGTCACAGAAAAAAATCCTCTCAATTTCCATCCAGCTTCCTAATGAATATTCAAATATCTTCCGGCTTTTAATTCTCACATTCTTCACTCTCCGATAAAAAGTATTCGTCGATACATTCCTGAATTTAATGAACATAGTTGGGAAATCGGCCCGGATTCCTGCCGCCTCCCGCATCCGGTCCGGACGATAAAAACTCGCTTTTCAGTGGATGCCCATGTGCTGACGAGTTTTTCAGGTGGAGGTTGATGGTCCAAGTTGTGAATGGTGCATTTTCTTTTTGTGATTTGTGGATGGTTTGCTAGAGTGGTTGTTAACTGTGAAGCAAGTAACAAGACAGAAAAATGGTGTTTGCTCATATTATCATATGATCGCGATCACCACTTCTGGGGCTTGTTCAAGAACTGTCAGTGTTGTTTTGTTTTAGAACATTAAACCGGATCGAGGTAGATAGAGATAGGTATCAAACAAGCACCACCCTAGGGGACATCATCAATTCATCACTTCACAGAAGGCGAGTTGCGGCCAGAAGCAAGTCTATTAAGTTTCAAATAAAGGAAATTTTATCTGTTTTATGTTTTGAACGTATCCAAAGTCCAAGGTCTAAGCCTTGAAAAAATATTAAAATGTTCCTTAAGTTTATGTTTTGAGTTTAGGCTTGCGTTCTCGATACTTCTAAAATTTATTCGGATCCGGACATGATTTAATTCTCATTAGAACAACAAAAACAGCGTCCTGACGTAAGACAACTTCTTAAATATTGACCGAATAATCTACAATATTTATGAGTAGACCGATGTTTATATTTAACGGCGCCATAAACAACGTGTGTGACATCATAAAGAACATAAACAAGAGAATTCTCAGTTTAACGAGCGACACACTTGTTCTCTCAATCGAAAACAGTTCGAGATATTTTTAACGGTCTTATAAAAACGTAAAACTTCATTTTATAGTGCGGAAGCAAGGGGTTGAGTCCAAGCCATTGTTTTTTAAATATTATCCTTATCTGTGGTTTTTCCTAACCTTGATTGCTCTGCAATATTAGTTTGGCTGATGGGTAACAGACAGAATGTTTATCAAAAACTTCTAAATTATATTTAAATAAAGTTTCCTATCTTAAATACTTCAACTATAAGTTCACTGAAAATCGAATGTTAAGACATAATCATTTCATTTCAATGCATTTGAACCGAAGCAAAAAAATTGGTTGTCTGTAAAGTCGGTTTACGGACGATAGATTTACGTGATAACGTCATAATCATTATTTTATGTAATAAAACACGTGGAACGGTGGAACGTTACTATGGAACGTTACTATGGAACGTTACTATGGAACGTTACTATTTTTCATGAGTGTTGCTGGTATTATCAATTTATAAGACGTTATCACGTCAAAAGATATCGAATAATTATTTGATTAACAGTAAAAACTTTCAGTAACTTTTAAACCTAAAATAAATTGGAAGTCCCTTGGCAATAATTATGATCTGTGACGTCTGTTGTCACTTTAAACGTCACATTGAGTGTCAAATTGGTACATTTCCCTTGTACTTCGCGGAGTACGGCAAGGCATTATATGTGGCCGACGTTGAGAAGAATCCACAGCTTTATTGCATGCAAAACTCCATACAATTTCCATAATACTCAGATATATACAGTACCCTCTCGTAACTTACACCGCCACACAAAGGGATCGCTCCTCCGCAGTTTTTATTTGAGTTCCCCTGCGCGCTACAGTTCAACTACTGCAATTTTCCACTTGTTGTAATTTGCACGCGTTTCATATCAAACTTGTTGTGGACTGCAACTGTATGCCTGTACTGTTACTGTGTACTGAGTATTGTATTGTATTTGTTTGTTTGAAGGTAGTTCTGTAATAGTTTGACTTGGTATCGTTTGAATAGGAAAAGAACGGAGTTGAATTGAAGAGAGATGAAAAGAAAATAATAGTTGGTGTGGCGCTGTGCGTTAATGTCTAGCGATATTAATTAATTTATTTATAATGTCAAGATGTGGCCCTAAGGCCCTTACCTGTAGGGCACGCCACGATAGTGGCGGTAAGTCCCCTCTTTGAGGAGTGGCTGGAGAGGCGCCACGGCGTCTTCACCTTCCGCCTGACGCAGGTCCTCACCGGACACGGATGTTTCGGGAGGTACCTGCACCGAATCGGGCGGGAGGAAACGCCCGGGTGTCTCCACTGCGAGGATCGACCGGAAGACACGGTGGAGCACACGGTGGAAGTCTGCCCTGCGTGGGCGGAGCTCCGCCGTGTCCTCGTGGCGGCGATCGGCGGCGGCGACCTCTCGCGTCCGGCCCTGGTTCAATCCATGGTCCGGAGCGAGACGGAATGGGAAGCCGTCGCCTTCTTCTGCGAAGCAGTCATGCTAGCGAAGGAGGTGGCGGAACGAGAGAGGGAGAGATCCTCTCTTCCCGGCTGCCGCGGGAGACGCAACGGGCGTCGGGGGCCACGTGGTGGCTACCGGCCACCGTAGATGCGGGCCTGTGGACGGCTGGCTATGGGCTAGCTAGCCGTCCGGCCGTCTAACGACGTCGACAGGCCGTGTCGACGGCGCGTTCGTGTTCCACGCGCGCCTCAAAGAGATGTCAGCATAAGGGGAGGGGCCCGCAAGGGCCGAAGCCTGCCGGGGTTGCGGGCCTGTTCCAAAGGGATACCGCGGCCCCGGAACATAAAGGCCGAGGAAGGAACATGGATGGGTTTTAGTCAGTAGAGTCTGACCCTCCCTCCCGCTCCGCCTAGAGTGGGAGAAGACATTTGATGATTTCCCATCCCAAAAAAAAAAAGATGGGCCTTACCTATTGTTTCCTTCGATCTTTCCTTCATTATCATCATAAAACCTCAACATTCCTCCCGGCTGTATTAGCTTTCGTTTGTTTGATTGTGCAAACATTTTATGTGTTTCCCTTTGAGTGCAAGCGATGAGGGACGGATCAGAACACGCTCACTCAATACTTTTTATGTTGGATTGTTTGATGATACGGAGTTTGTATGAGATTATCTTGATACAATTTGGTCCTGTCTAAGCTGTAAAATTTATTTCAAATTGTTTTCTAGTTGGTTTTACGTACATTTAAAAATTCTTTTCATTTTTATTTTATCGCTTTTGAATTCTGAGTACAGAATTTTAGGAACTAATATACCTTATTCTTTTAACCTGTAGGGTATATATTTATAGTTTGTGACTAATTCTCTTTGGTTCTACCGACGGCGTTATTGACACATATTGACCTTATGACATCACCTGCCTAGCCATTTCGCAACTATGTTGGGGTCGGCTCCCAGTCTAGCCGGATGATACTGAATACCAGTATTTTACACGGAGCGACTGCCTATCTGACCTGCACAACCCTGTAGGTACTAGGTAATACGATATCTCTTGGTAACTGGTTGTCAGACTTTCAGATGTACTATATCTTACTGTGAGGAGGGTTTGACTCAGCAATAAAGACACTGTATCGTGTTTTTTACGGTAGCATACCATAATACGAGTACCTACCTAAGTTTATCTCAACTATTTTCATTATAACTACGGTTGATTCAAATATGTCCATAACGCATTTTGAACGACTATATTGTTTAATTTAACTAATTTTGATTCAACTAAAATCAATCGCAATACCGAACGATTAATGTAATGGTTTTTTAAGATATTGGTTATGACATTGATTGGATGTGACGCGCGCTCGCTACGCTTGCATTTTACCTCCCATTCTCCTTACGCCAGCTAGCAAGACCCAATGAAGAAAAAACAAAGCAATACTGAGTCTAGGTTTCAACCGTAAGTGAGTCAACCGTAGGTGAATGGTCCCTCATTAGTTATTACAAAAATTTGTGAAACGATTTTTAGGTATTTTAAACAGTTGGTTTTTGGACCGTAGTTATATTGAAAATAGTTAGGATACACTTAGGTATTAGGACACGCACCCGTTTTTACTTATGCCCCAATAAAAGCTGTACTTTTAGTGGCCAGTTTTATCTTTATATTTTTTCCTAGCATTCTAATTTTAGACTGTTTCCACATACATTTCCCTTTCTCTGTTGTATTCACGAGTACAAGGTGACAGGTCGCCCTTCGTCTTCGCGGACGGGAACCTAATAGCCTCGGCTCCCTTCGCTTGACCCACATTACTGACGGATGACATACTACTGATATGGACTGGTTTTTATGTGGGCTTTTATGTAAATACCTATTTTTTTGTTGTGGAAAACGATCTACAGGGTGTAAACCACCTCATCACAAAGCCGTTGACCAAGCATTCTGTACATCAAACTAAGTAACTTTACGCAAAAATTATTGCTGGGAAACAACTTTTTTTTTGAGGTTATAAATCATGTTCTGTGGTAGAATTCAATCGTAACCACTTAAAACATTGTACTGATGGATGGATTGAATAGTACGGGGGTCGTGGAGGGGTTAAAAGTCAAAATCTTACAAAAAAAAATTGTATTAAAAAAAAAACTTGTCAAAAAGTTGTAACTTTGACCCCCCCTATCTCCGTAACTAGAAGGTTCCCAGGTATGGTGTAGAACAAAAAAATGATCTCAATGATGGGGAGAACGAGTGCCTTTCGGCTTCGTGAAGAGGTGTTTTACACCCTTTATGTTTTGCAGCTTAAAGTCACTGAGGTAAATCGTATGATAATTTGTGCATGGTACCAACATCGGCATGTAAATTCAGTTTTATTCACATGACGGTAGCTAAAACTTACAGGAAGTCACTAACTACGTCTCTTACATACACCTTCACGCTTGTAGGGACGTTTTACATGTATGTTAAAACTTATTTTATGTCTTTGAAACAATGTCCACAACACAACGGAGGTAGTTTGGCAAAAAATATATTAAAAAGGTGTTTATAATTACTAAGAAAATATAGCTGCGATAAATAGACAATAAACATTTAAGTGTCCATTACTTTAATTAAACAATGTTTTTCCCTTTGTACATCGATCCATTTATAATTAAGCCTATCCACTATATCAATAATGACACAACTCTAAAAACATAAATAATGAAACTCGACTGTAAACAAACGTAATTGGAACTCATTTTCAAGCAAACTCCAAATCGTAAAATGTTGACTTAGGTCGCTTCGCCACTGTAAGCGTATTCTTACATAAAATGTTTATGTACAAAGATATGACGATGTTGAATTAATTGTCTGTTTGCGTCGTTTTATTAATTTTGTTATTATTCATAATTATTTAAGTGCCGACGAACGAATAAATTAAAAGTGACGTCAGAAAACACAATGGTAATAAGTAAAAACAACAATGAGACTTTAGTACTTTGTTGTATAAACTTTTTGGTCTCGATACTTATAAGTAAATAATATTATAATAAAAAGTAAATGGCTAACAGCACCTAAACAAAATTAAACATTTCGTGTTTTGACATGATAATATTTTGTTCGCTTAAATGCCTTACCTACCTTTTGAGGTTAAACTCTCTTCAAAAAGCAATGAACATTATCAATAGGCACCCTATATTCAACAACAACTAAGCCCGTACCGTAACTTTGAAGGTAATATCCACGAAAACAAATGACTGTTTCCTACTTTCAAAAATTCTCACGTTCTTCGGTTCGCGGAGACGGTGGAAAGTAATTTAAAAGTCTAGACGACCAGTGTTTGTGTTTACGATGATAGATTTTGCATATTATAATATACTTCGTGCAAGGCACATATTGAAGGCACTATCCTCCTCCTACTCAAGTCGTATTCCTCATTACTAAGGGTCGTGATCCTCCCTTGAAATCATTTTTTCGCTGACGATGTTTCGCTATCTCCGTCTTTCCAGAGGCACTATAAACAGTGAAAAATAACAAGTTCCCTGATGGGAACAAATTGCCAACCGGCTGAAATCTGCCAGTCTGATTTCTGTAGCTAGTCCGCTCGGATTTTAACCGCACCTAAAGGAATCTAAAATGGACAAATTGCGGACCGCTTGTGGACACCGGATACAATTTCTTTACAGATAGTTCAGTAGAATCGCGTATCTGCTCGTACGGAGACGTCTCTTAAATTTGTCTATAACAGTTCAATGGAACCTTTCGGAGTTGTTAAAATAGCACATCGAGATTTAAAAAAAAGTTTTTAATCTACTTTCATGTCGTAATATTCTAATTATTAAATTTTGAACGAGTTTATACTGAAATACTTTGTAAACACAATACAAAAATAGAAAAAAAAATCATCATATCACTATTTCTCAAACAAAATAATTTTATAAAGTATTTTTTTTCCGTTACGATACAGGTAACATACATAACCAAGAAGTTAAATCACGAAGGAGAATGCATAAGTTTTTTTAATCGAACTCGTTACATATGGAGCCTGAAGTTTTGTTGTGTAAATTTTACTTATCTGTGGTTGCGCTAAAGCGCGGTGAAGAGCTGGGCTTTTGGCGCCATTTTTACGTTTTGTCTGAATTTAGTGTTTTATTCTATTATTGATCTATTATTTAGTAGATTCAATCTCAATGTATGAAAAGTAGATAAAAAGTTGTATAAAACTGCACTTAATAAGCTATTAAACACTCGTGTGATACTATTACAAACCTCGCTCAACAGTTTTATAAACTACTTTTTTTATTATTTCCACAAACATACTCGTACATAAACTCCCGCCTTTCTCACACGAGGGTTAGCAGAAGAGACAGAACGCCACCAGCGAAGTTTACATACTCCTTCCCGTCCAAGTTCATATATCTGATTATACACGCACGCTGGTTGCGACTACCAAGAGAAATTGTTTCTATCATACCATAATATCTCCCGGCGGGTTCCTTGAATCACGGACATTAAAACTTATCGTCGTTAGTTTGCGGTCTCAATATTTTTATAGCGTGAAAATATCCGTATTTTAGTGGTTCTGTTATTTTTATGATCAGAAATTATAGTGGTGATCTTAAATGGTTTTTTCAGTCGAAGATGTCCCTTATGGTACTCCCTTGATTTTCCTATTTTTTTTTGTCCGAAAATCATTATTCATAACACGTTTGCTATAAACTTCAGTAACCATAATGTTCAAAAGACCGAAATTATGTTTTACATAACTAACTTTACTTCTAATACTATTTTGTCATAATATCGAATACTATAATAATTGAATCTCCTAATTTTACATGACATAAACTCGTATGTCCTAAGTATTGTATCACATAATTAATGTGTATGATTCCGAATGGTCAGAGATGTGGTATATTAGAAACACTTTAGATAGTGTATGTCTCTATGTTAACTCGCTGTCTGTGACAATTAATAAATGATATAATGATATTACGAATTAACAAATTTATAAATTGTTTGTCGCTAAAAAAATCCCTAAAAGTTAGGTTTAAGTGACAGAAATGAATTGATGTAAATCCGACTCCACGCAGTCTTGTCTGCCCTACCCCAAGAGTGTTATTTAAAATCGCGTAGGCGCGGAGGGGCGAGGCGGGCCGCGAGTTGAGGAGCAGGTGGTTGTAACACTCCCCGCCGCGGCTGAGGCTGGCCGGCTTTGCCGGCCAGCAAGCCGAAGCTGCGGTGGTGAGCGTTAAACCCATCTGCGACGATAAACTCGCGTGAGGCCGCCGGAGGACCGCAGCGCCGGAGCCGTGACAGAAACCATGCCTGCTGCATGATGCTTGCTCGTTTGCATACTACATGCTTGCTTGCATACTGTATGCTTGCTTGCGTACTGTATGCTTGTTTGCATACTGCACGCTTGCTTGCATGCTTGCTTGCTGCATGCTTGCTTGTTGCATGCTTGCTTGCTGCATGCTTGCTTGCTTGATTGCTGTATGCTTGCCGCATGCTTGCTACATGCGTGCCGCATGCTTGCTTGCATTGCAGGTCAACCCTACATAACATTAAACATTTACTTAGATTAGTACTTATGACTTTTATTGAAAACGATTTTATGTCTTTTGTATATTATTGATTGTAATACTTATGACAAACGAATTTAGGGCTTATTATATTTAGGGATTTCAACTTTATGGCATATGATATTATGTGATTTAAAGTTCGGGTAAATTATCATTCGGACGAATGATGATTATGACAAAAAAAGTTATGTCATTTTAGATTATGGATTAAAAAGTTAGGGAATACGATAGAGAACCGTCTCTTATAGATTAACCTTAAAACTTTAAATTGTTTAAAAACGATGAGAATGAAAACTATGTTTTTTATAGACTCTAAAATGCAAATCACAATAGAATTAGATGCTTAAAATGGAGACTCAATAAATCAGCTACGTAATGGCTTTTACTATCTCCTATCTAGTTTAGTCTCCTGCGCAACAGATCGAGTAATGTTGGCGAAATGTTATCCTATCCGAACGACCGGCGCGACCGATTAATGTTGTCCGACCGTTGCAATAAAATATCGATCGAAAGATCGCAAACTACAAGTGCTAGAGCAACTTAAAAAACATGGTTGTAAAGCTGAATACATAAAGAATCTATTTAACTAAAAACCAAGACATATAACGTTAATTTAATACTCTAAAATAAATGTAAAGTTTGAAAAACAGTCACGAAAACGGCTATTTCGCGATTAAAATATTTATTTTACGAAAAACTATTAAGTCCTTATCAATAAAAAAAAATCTTATTAGAAACTAGATTATATTTCCTTTCTTTCTTTCTTTCCTTTCCATTAAGACCAAAATTTTAGGGGATATTATAAATTGCATATCAAATAAATAATCGCCTATCAATACATACTCATCATTTATATTCTTTTTTACATCAAATAACTTACTTCACTACAAATAAACTAAATGTTTAACAAAACTAAAACTGCAGATAATTCGAAATTATACATCAATATGACATCACTTTTTTCCTCATAATGCAATACAGTTAAATTTAGTTTTGTACAAAAATACTACATACATAGCATAAATACTGACTGCACAGCAAATTTTCCATATTTCATAGCAAAATAACTATCCCAGTCGCATATTAACCAGTAAGTTCAACAAAACCTGTTCATCATATTTGTCTTAATTTTCAAGAAGCCATGCTCGGCAAATTTAATGATTATTATAACAAAAAAATCCTGTAACATTGCATTATTTCTAAAAGTAGAACAAATTAACTGAAAAAGGTTCGCGGCTTCGCGCGCTTTTTCGTCACTGGAGTGCAGTAGAGTGGCGCGAGCGAGTAAGATAGAGATAGCGCTAGGTCGTGTCGTCGGGTGTTAGCAGTATATCTCGCGCGTTAGAGCAAAATAGAAATATTTTGTTAGTGTAGGTTTCGTTTTACACAATCCACGTGTATTTGTTTGTTTATATTTGTCACCGTAAAATTGTCAAACACGTTATATTACAATATAACGTGTTTTTTCTCGCGATATTGTAATGTCTCGAATTATTATCAACTGAACATGCGGAAGTATCTCTGCCCCCATAATCGGGACTTGGGGCACCCCCCCGTTAGGTTAGTTAGGTTCCTTTAAACCCTGCACTCGGAAATAGGGGCCCCGCGAAGCGGGGCTCCGTCGACTACGCTTTTTAGGGGGAATATAAAGTGTTTTAAGGTTATGTTATATTAATCGGTATTTCTCAGGAATGGTGCATTATCTTTTCATGAGAGTTGTGCCACTGGGCAAGGGGGACCCCTCCTTCCCTCCACAACGCGTAAGTTGACTACCATCGCATGCATTTCACAAAAAAAAAATGCGTTTTGTTGTAAGCAGTATGTTCATTTGACAATAATTCGAGACTTTACAATATCGCTAGAGATATTACAATATAACTTGCGATGCGACTCAAGTACGTAGCGCCACCTGCAGAAGCTAAAAATGTGCCTATTAGGCAAAAAAGGAAGCGTGGACGCCCCGGGAAAGCAAGACCCGCTTTAATAATTCAATAAATTACAATTTTGTATCTAATTTTATATTTTTTTTGCTGATCTCATTATGTGGTAATTAATCAATAATAAGAAGACTGTGACTAATAAAATGCTGTTTTATTTAGAAAAACTGCTGTAAATAATATAAAAATAGAAGCTATATTTAAAAGAAAAAGAGTTAACATGTATAATGTGCATTAAGATTATTAGCTGTGTATTGATGAAAAAGCTTTTGCTTTAGGAAAAATCGCTGTACGCTGCGAAAATAAATTGTAGTGTGTTTAGTGATATTTTGAGTTGAATAGTTTGCTGTGCAATCAGTAATTTTGATGGGAATTCGGAATCTTATTGCATAGAAAAAGGATATTTTTTGATTTGCGTTTAAATACTACCCAAATTTTAGTAACGTGTTAATTAGAAACCATTTAGAATCTAACTGGAATGTGGAAACTCAGTTTGTTTTGATGCGGCCGGCGCCCGCGCACGTTTTTAAAACTCAAATATTTACGTAACTTTAACTCTAAGATACCTCTTTTTGTTGTTTATAAAATTAAAGAATATACTCACCATACTAAATAATTACTATTTATCCGTTATTACACACGTTTTAATCACATAAAATTACTTATTCAATGTTTACACACAGCACTATAGGTATTTATACCTATCAGTTTTTCACAGGCAAATTACTGCAACTTTGAGATTCGGAAACTAAATTGCTTTAACATTATATTGTAGCACGGTTCTCCACCTTCAATTTGATGTATTATACTATACTAAAATAAGACTATTTCGATAATAAAACAATTTAAATACGACATTGCGCAGACGCAACATGAGAAAAAATGGCCGGGTTTGTTTACACTAAATTGTTTATATTATTTTGACGTCTGTCGATGCATTTGGGCATAGATAAACGGTATAGAGTTGGGACATATTGTATTAAAGAGACTGTAGACGATCAATGCATGGAAATAGCAAGTTTTGATGATTTTTAAAGCATTTATTTTAAAGGAGGTGCGTTTTGTTTTTGCGGCTGCAATATAAGCCAACAGCGTCGTCGTATCAAAAGCGGTCGGCTGATTTTGCAGCCAAAAACGCGTTAGGAGGATGCCAGAAACTTCAACACACATTGCTCCATTTCCAGACCAAACCTCGCCGAACTACTAACCAAATTTTCAATGGATGCCATAGTGCATATGAACCCTCTCCACAGCCACTTAAATCACTTCACACACTTAGACACCTAGTATTGAGTTACACCCAGGAGTGTTATCTGCAGCACTAAGTTAGCTCCTCAGCGAATAGTGCTGGAGGATAGTTAGGAACTCATAACGTGCTATGTGCTCCTGGTACATTGTTGTAATTTCTAGTGTCGGGTTAACAAATTCTTAGTCCAGTTCCAGGGAAATTTATGTTAAGGAAGCACTTCTAGTGTAGAGCGCATCTAGCTGCTTTATACCTTTAACGTTTTCCTATATCTGTGACGTTGCTATGGGTTGTTATTTTTGATCTGCTTGTTTGGATTTCACAAATATATATTTTGGAAATAACATTTTTCACTTATTCTTTAATATGGTAGCAGAGCGTTAACAATTAACATTGTTTAGTTGCAATAGTGGTAAAACTAAAGAGTTATGCAATCGTCCGGCGTAAAAATCGAGATCGGTCGACTCGACGGTATCACTAACTGGCAAACATGGAGATACAAGGTAAAATTACTACTGAAGAGTACTCCAGGTACGCTAGAAGCAATTGAAGGCAAGTTAATTAAGCCGGAAAATCCAGGACAAACGGCTAAAACTGAAGATTTACAAAAGTTTAAGAATGAAATGGATATGTTTCAAAAATGTGACAGTCAAGCACTTCTAATTCTTACTACGAATATGACTGAAGAAACTTTACAAAAGGTAATGCGATGTGAAACGTCATGTGAGATGTGGAAAGAGCTTCATAGGCTTTATGATGGAGCAAAGGAAGACAGGAGTTACGATCTCTGCATGAGGTTCTTCCGCTACCAGAAAAGCGAGGAGCATGATATGGCCACACATATTTCGACTCTCAAAACTGTTTGGTATGACTTGAACAATGAGATTGAAGGAAATGATCTACCAGAAATTTTATTAATATGTAAAATATTGGTTATTAATATGTAATATATTACACTTCCTGAGCAATATTTCAATTTTAAGTCGAGCTGGCTGTTGATGAATAAGAGTGACAAAAATATAGAAAACTTGACGACACAAGTATGTACTTTTGAGAGATCTTTACATCAGAAGAATTTAGAAGAAAGCGGAAGTAGCAATGGACTTCTTATGTTAAGAGGAGAGAAGCGCTACGAAAAACAAGGAATTAGCAAAAAGAAATGGAAGAAATGCAAATACTGTGGAGAAAGCTGTCAAAAAGTCACATCTTGCAAGAAGTGGATTGCGGACGGTAGACCTCCAAAACCTCCAAAGCAATCTTCAAAGATTGAGATGCTGACAGGCATAGCTCTAGCCTGCGAAAGTAAGAAAACAGATAAAGACTTGTGGTATGTGGACAATGGCGCGACAAGCCATGTCACTAATAGAAGAGATGTATTTCGCACCTTCGAAGTTTTTGACGAGCCACATAAAGTTATGACAGCCAATGGAGAGGTGATTGGAGCCATAGGAAAAGGCTCTATTCAACTTGAAGCTGATGTAAACGGTCACAAAGAATTACTGGTCTTAACAAACGTATGGTACGTTCCAAGTATTGAACGCAATCTATTTTCTGTGCTAGCTGCACAAGATACGCTGAAGAATAGCATTTTTCAGTCAACTGCTCAGTCATGTTATGTGAAGAACGATGACAAAGTCATTTTAGTTGGGAATCGCTACAAGTATGGTGGTCTGTACAAACTCAAAGTTAAAGTACTGATGCCCGAGCTTGAGATAAATCAACTAACGACGCCACAGAATCTTCAACTATACCATGAACGCCTTGGACATCAGAACAAGAGACATGTAGCAAAACTGATACAAAGAGAGCTTGGAGTAAAAGTAGACTCAAGTTCTGCTGTTATCTGTGAAGGCTGCGTCTTCGGCAAGAGCCATAGGCAGAAGTTTGGAGAGAGACCAAGAGCAAACAAACCTGGAGAGCTAATCAGTACAGACGTTTGTGGTCCATTCCCTTACTCTATCTCCAAGTACAGATATTTTGTTCTGTTCAAAGACTCCTTCTCAAAATATCGATGGATCTACTTCCTGAGACAAAAGTCTGAAGTTCACGCTCGCTTAAAGGACTTTTTAGCAGAAGCAAATACTTCCGGACACGTCGTGATGGAGCTGCTAAGCGATAATGGAGGTGAGTTCGATAACGAACAAGTACGTAATACTTTGAGAAAATATGGCATAAAACAAAGATTTACGATGCCATACACTCCAGAACAAAACGGATCCTCAGAAAGAGAGAATCGTACAATTGTGGAGATGATAAGAGCACTGATGCACGCTCATGAAAGGATACCAGATGGTTTATGGGCAGAGATAGCTAAAGCCTCTGTTAACATATTAAATAGAACGGGACCTACTCCTATAGAAGAAAGGTCACCTCATGAGCTCTGGTACGGCAAGAAGCCCAAGATTAATCATTTAAAAATCATTGGAAGCAATTGCTATGTGCATATTCCAAAACAAAAGAGAAAAAGTAAGATTGGTAGGAAAGCTGAGAAAGGCATTCTTATTGGGTATGATGGTGATGAAGGATATCGAATTTTCACTGTAAAGGAATTAAAACTGATCAGATCTCGAAATGTTGTGTTTGATGAGTTACCTTCACTTGTGAAAACTAAGATTGACACAACTTCTGCAATACCTGAACCTAAAATAAACACCTACGAGCTGCCAATGCCTCTTACAGATTCTAAAATTATTTACGAAGAGAGTCATTCTCATCCACCTTCAGAAGCAAATGAAAGCGTCGAAGAAGATTTTGAGTCCTTAGAGGAAGATGAACCTGTAAATGACGAACCCATAAATACGGAACCTTCGACACGACAACTGCGTGATCGTAGCCAGATCAGACCTCCACAACGGTTTGAGCAGTTTGTTAGCGAAGCTGTATCTATTCCTGAACCGACTACTTATCAAGACGTTTTGCGAAGCTCTGAAAAAGATAAATGGATCGAAGCAATGAACAATGAACTCAAATCTTTACAAGATAATCAGACCTGGGAACTGACTAACCTACCTAAGAAACGAAAAGCACTAAAATGCAAATGGGTATTTAAAATAAAAAAGAACCCTGACGGTACTGTCGATAAGTACAAAGCACGTTTAGTTGCTGTTGGATATTCCCAGAAGCAGGGAATTGATTACGACCAGACATTTAGCCCTGTTGCTAAAATGAGCACAATCCGAATACTACTAAGTATTGCTGCAAATGAGAATTTAAAACTCAGACAGTTTGACGTCTCTACAGCCTTCTTATATGGCACGGTCAAAGAGGAAATCTTTATGAGACAACCGAAAGGATACGATGACGGGACTGGTCGCGTTTGCAAACTAAAAAGAAGCTTGTATGGGTTGAAGCAGGCACCTAAATGTTGGAATCAGTGTATCCACGACTTCCTTATGGAGACAGGTTTCATCTGCAGCGAAGCGGACCCCTGTGTCTACATCAGAGAACGTGGACAAAAGAAGATAATGCTCGCGCTTTATGTAGATGATGGACTGGTGGCTGCGTCAGAGGAGAAAGAGGCTGACGATTTCATTGAAAATGAATTAAAACGACGATTTAAAATCACCACGAAAGTACCGCCCTATTTTCTTGGCCTGGAGATAGAACAACACAAAGATTGTACTATAAAAGTTCACCAAACTGCTTACGCTAGAAAACTGATAGAAAAGTTTGGAATGAGCAATTGCAAGGCGGTTGGGACACCCATTATAAAATCCGGTAAAGGAGATAAGGAACAAGAAAATTCAGAAATGCAAGCTTTTCCGTATCGGGAAGCTGTTGGATCTTTGTCCTATCTGATGGTTGGAACTCGACCCGACATTGCGTATGCGGTTGGAGTAGTATCTCGAAATCTTGATAGACCTTCCAAAGGCAATATTCAACAGGTGAAGAGGATATTTAGATATTTGAAAGGGACCATCGATACTGGACTTGAGTACAATAAAGGTGAAAAGCGTCTCATCTGTTACAGTGATGCAGATCACGGCGGAGACGAAGCGAGCGGATGCTCAACAAGCGGGATTGTATGCCTGTATGCTGGCTCAGCAATATCCTGGCGAAGTTCTAAGCAATCCATGGTTTCTCTATCATCCACAGAAGCGGAGATAGTTGCAGCCAGTGAGGCTAGTCGTGAAATGGTTTGGTTGAGGAGATTGTTTCAAGATCTAAAAATCAACCTAGATACGCCTACTTTGCGAATCGATAATGAGTCTGCAATTAAGCTCGCATATAACCCTCCATACGAGCAGCACCGCAAGACGAAACATATAAAACTGAAACACTTCTATGTGCGACAGTGTGTATCCGAGAAGGATATAACCATAGAGCAAGTATCGACTGAGGAACAACTTGCCGACATTTTTACGAAGCCTGTTTACAAACCGAGACTGGTAAGGCTCTGTGAAGAGTTCGGCTTGAAGAAGAGGGAATGTTAAGGAAGCACTTCTAGTGTAGAGCGCATCTAGCTGCTTTATACCTTTAACGTTTTCCTATATCTGTGACGTTGCTATGGGTTGTTATTTTTGATCTGCTTGTTTGGATTTCACAAATATATATTTTGGAAATAACATTTTTCACTTATTCTTTAATAATTTAGCGAAGAGGTAAGTTGTTAAAAAAGAATCTTGGATGGATCATACTTGTCCAGGACCATTAAACTGGTATTGAAGTTTGTTAAATAAGAGGTTTTTAAATTACCATCTCTGTTTTCGACAAGTTATGAAAAGTATTACGGGTCATATCAAAAGAAACACAACTTCCTTTCCAATTTTCCTTAACCCAAAAAAACACCCGGAAAAATCACGTCCATCAAATCGGGATGAAATACAAAATACAAGTAAAGTAAACCTCAAATAGATACACAATTTAATTACAAGGCAACAAACAACATTTCCGTTGCCGCCGCTTTCTGTCACCGACTTCCGAACACAAGGCGTTTCACCAACTGTCACTCGCACAAAGAATGATAATTAGCTCCTGTACACCCCTGGCTACCCTCCTCCTCATCCCCCTCCCCTCCGACTTCGTGGTCGGCAGTAATTCTGTCCACGACAGAATACAGCCCCCATAGAAAACGCGACCGTTTTATCTCTTCGCAACTTTGTAATTTTGAATCCGCTCTGTGATTTCCATTGAGTGGAGTGTTGATTTTCGCAATAATTAATGAGGTGGCCTGTTTGATCAGTGAGGATTTTGTTGGTTCTATTTTGTGTTTTAATTGGAGGCGTAGTTCGTTTGTGGAGATTTAATGACAGTAAAATTATCTTACTGATAAAGCTAACTTCTCGTTTTCAGTTCGTTATCTGCTTTAGTCAAAGAGTCATAATTTTAGCCGAAGACATTACGTAGTACTACACTTTTTGGTAGTGTTAATCCAAGTAAGTATAGCCAGACACATCTAGATCAGTTGAAATAGAAAGGGAAACCAGCTAACTGCTAAGTAACTAATGGTATAACCCTAACACTTTGCACGACCCGGTAATCGAACCAAAGCTACTCAGCATCGTGGTCAGAATTAGGACTTGTGACCACTAGACGAACGAAAGAGATGACGATGTTGAAGTTACCCCCTATGATCCCCATTTTACAATTCTACTCCTTGACAAAACCTCGTATCCTTTTATCCACAAACCGATTACGTACAAACTAGATATACTGTTCATAAACATAGCCCAGACGCAGACAGGAATTCTAATCAGACTTTATAAAAAAAAGCGGCGGACAAGTGAGAGTAGGGCTGATGCCCTGAGGGTTCCGTCTCACAGCTACACTGCGTAGTACTCGATGTCACTCAAGTGACACTGTCTTTGGTTTACAATTAAGGAATGAAGGCCAAACTTAACCCTGTAGTTGTAAAATTGTTCGTCCGAACACCGTTCTGCAACATAGTCGTTGCTTCAACTGCCAATGTCAGTTTTTACGCATATTACTGGGTTATTTACCATGTTATTTTCATAATCGTTTTTTTTTAACCATGTTGTTTTCATTCTATTATATTTTGCTGTAATATTTAAACAAAGAACTAAAAACTGTTTTTCAAAATATTTGCCTGAAACCCAGGTTCCGTTTTTCATTCAGACCCACGAGACCCTGAAAAACAGTCTTAAATTCAGTCGGAGTCTCACCGCCGGCGCCGCCGCGTGCCGTGTACAAAGACTTCATTGTGACTCCGACCACGTACCCTCGTACCCTGTAGGTACCAGGCAGGCAGGGGACACTTTTTATTATAGCTAACAAATGATAGGGACGTAGACTTGTCCGCGATAATTTGGGGACATTGTGAGTCTGTTTCTTTTTTCTTTCTTTGTCGATTAAGGTAATCTGGTTTATTCTGTGTAATTTGGTGGTTATTGGTTTTTAAAATAATTATAATTTATTTGTTTAGTAGAGGAGGGGTATTGAATCTTAGTTGAGCTTGAAAGGTAGCCGATTATATTATTATGATTATACGAGATTTTAAAGACATGATCTCGCCGCGCGACAAGCCGTTTCCTTACTATTTTCGATTTTTTAGAGTCGGATTCCAATATATCTGGGGGCCGCTGGATTCTAATGCTTTTTTACCTAGAAGTCAGTTGTACGACTTGCTAACTGTACAATCTAATTCCTGGGTATATTATTGAGAGTACTGGTAAAAAGAACTGAAAGAAAGGAAAAGTAAATGAAATAATTCATTTAGTTTTCTTTTCTTTACAGTTCTTTTTTACCGTTTCTACCGAATCTCAAAGGCGTCCATTTATCTTAGAATAATAAGCCAAATAATATCGCCACTGGGAGGACACAGAACTTAACACTCTCACATTATAACAAACACTACGACTATTCTTATAAAAGACTAGCGGACATCACGCGGTTTCACCTGTGTAGTTCCCGTTCCCGTGGGAGTACGGAGATTAAATATAGCTTATGTTACTCCCTGATAATGAAGCTATCCATTGCTAAAATATTTTTTCAAATCGGTCTACGAGTTTTTAAGTTTATCCGTAACATACAAAAATTCAACAAGTAACATTAAATTAAAAATTTAAAAAAAACCTGACGCCCGCTTTTTTCGTAATTTTTTTTTGGAACAAATTTCCTTATGGCCTCTTATGTCAAGCCCTTTCATTTAATACCGTTACTGAGGTCACCGTGAAAAAAAAATGTATTTCACCATTTTGTAGTGGCGGCCATGTTGGATTAGAAATTTATGATAGCGCATAATATTCTACTTGTCAAGCCCTTTCATTTGATACCCATATAGAGGGAGTTGTTGAATAAATATGTAATCCGCCATTTTGTGGCGGCGGCCATCTTGGATTGATTTTTATAAAACCCTAGCTGACCCGCGTAACTTCGTCTGCGTCACATAAGAGAGAATAACAAAAGGAAAAAAAAGTCGAGTTTGCATCATTTTTCATTCCTGCTCCGTTCCTAATAATTGTAGCGTGATGTTATATAGCCTAAATCCTTCCTCGATAAATGGACTATCCAACACAAAAATAATTTTTCAATTCGAACCAGTAGTTCCTGAGATCAGCGCGTTCAACCAAACAAACAAACTCTTCTGTTTTATAATATTAGTATAGATAGCTAAAACACTCCCGACTAATTCACCTTTCAAACACGTCGGGGGTTAAAAATAGAAACATACAAATATTTCGTCTTAAAATATTAGTATAGGTAGAAAAAGAAAACTTAAATCTTTAACAGACACCTCATATTGCCACTAACATAATATTTTATTCAAAAACTTCTCAAACGCCAACACCTAAACATCGCCACACAATAAAATTATCTGTTTTCAACATCTTCATCATTCTGTATTCAGTAAATTTCCAAAAGTTGCGTAAGTACCGCTAAGCGCCGCTTATTAACCACCCTGTCTGCCCGGACTGCCCGGTCTGTAGGAACATGACGACTCATCAATAAACAGAATTACGAAATGTTTCAGTTGTTTCATAATAACCCGATAATATTGAGTGGGAAGTTGGGATGGTTCAGTTTTGTTGAGGTAAACGATTTTATAAGGCTTATCAAATATTTAAGGCTTTCTTCCCTCTGGTAAACAAACTGATCGAGATCAGAAGCATTAGACAGACCATCTACAGACCTTGTTGCTAAAGTTTTGGCCGCAAGGTGTCGTATATCGATGTTACCGAGGACGTTACCGCGAAAGCTCGCAGCGAAACACGTCCCGACAACGTTACGTGTATAGTTATAGTTTAATAGGGTTTTTAAAATGTATTAGTTTATTTTTTATAGTTATTGTTATTAAGATTATTTTGTAGAAATGCCAGTGAGTCATAATAACAACGGTTTTGTATGTGTATAGAGGTCCAACCTAAAGCCTCCAAAAATGTATACTTACATTTTGTATACTTTGGAGCTCCTGTGTTTCAGGGAATAGTATACGCCAGCATAAAGAAGACGACAAAAAAACTATTTAGTCCGTGAGTTAGTTTAGTTGTGAGTATTTGACACGTATTTTTTTGTTGTTACGTAAACCAAAATTGACGAAGATACGACGCTTTTGAAATTCTAAACACGTCACGCCTTGGTGTAATCTTTAGTGAGTTCTGACGTCATCACAAACCCCCACTCTCGAGTTTTGATGCGTTTCATCTTCGTCAATATTCATTGATTTACAAAAACAAAAAACAACAAGTGTCCATTACTGGCTTACATTCTAACTGACGAACTAAATATATTTGCAATTTTGGATACTGTTGTCATGACTATTATAGCTCATCAAGTAAGCGTTCTGGAGAAGTCAACATCGAAAACAGAAGACAGAAGATTCCAAACGAGTCTTTTCTGGCTCCAGAAAACTCATGGCATCAGAGAAGTCTTGTTTGGAATCTAAATCACAGTTCCTGACAACCACAAAGACTCACTGAAGTGACTCTTTAGCATGAAAAAGAAGACAGATCGTGATCCAGTACTAAAACAGTAGTACACAGCAGTAGTATCCATCCTGGTTACGCTCATAAATGAAAAGGTTTCGCTGAACCAGCTCAAACGGAAGACTCCGTGCAAGACTTGGTGCTTACCGAACTTAGTGGTAATCAGCCGGGTGAAGACAGAATAGTAGCAGACAAGACAAGAAGTTTCAGTTACTACCGGGATCATGCGGTGCCCAAACCTTATGATAATGTCATAAGGTGTCAGTAGAACTTAAATTGCGAGCGGAAACTAGAGAATCGCAAGGACAGAAGAGATAACCAATCACCAGAAAAGTTCTGAATGAAATCCCTGATTTTCACCGCATCGAGTTCACGTTTGATCGAGAAACTGTATTAGTTAGGGTAAGTCGTTATATAAGTATTTTTAATAAACCAGTAAATCTAAGACCACACTTAAAGTTAATTTTCAACTTGGACATCTACAATTGTCTCTTGAAACTCAAAATAATTCCGTTGTCTTCTTACAAAATCTGCATTGAAATTCCCAACACAAGCAGAAACATTAACAGCATGAGAAACAAAAGATAATCATGGACACAATAAGAGAGAATTTCTCGGAATTACTTGAAGACATCGCACGGTTTGTTTTCAAACTCTGCAGTCCATTAAACACGGGGTAGTAGGGAGGGGGGGTGCAGACACGTCCCGGCTATATATTGGGGGGACGGGTGGGGGACAGACGTGACCCACCAGGAATTAACAGCCAGATATCTGGGAGATATCCCCCAAATTGAAGACGGCGACACAAGTAGTGATAAGTATGAATTATTGAACGAACGCGCGCTGGTCATTTGGAACGTGGTTTTCATATCGTTTAAATGAGGTTTGCTCTGGTAGTCAATGTGAAAGTAACAAGATCACGGAATTCAAGATTTCAACTAAAAAGGAAGGTAGGTAAGATAAATGACAATCGCTTTCAAACCAAATTGTATTTCGACAATCCCTTTTTTTTTTTTTCAACATGAATTATGTACGCTTGTTTATGTAATACATTCTTGTCTTTCCTTCTTAGTTAATATTTATACTTCAACATTTTGTTGAGGCGTAATTGAATAAATAACTGATTTCAAAGAAATAATCACAAGAATTAAATAACCCTATACAATCACAATATACATGCCAGCTTTGAAATGTATGAAACATATTTCCTGTGTAATTACACGTCAACTACAATTGCAATTCAATCATTCTATGAACTACCGAATCAATTTACGAAATTTCAATAACTCTCTTTCCGGTAAATAAACACAATACATGGAATATATCAATACTAGGAAGTACATAAATGTAATTTATTGTTCTATACAATGTACTAATACAATTCCTTTGTTGTTGATGTAATTTTTGAAATACATTTGTAAATTACTTTCGTATATATTTACTGTAATTGTGTAAAATACTGTTACTTACGGGATATCTTCCGAGATTGGTAATTATTTTGAGATCCCGGTATTTCGACGCTGTTGCAAGCGCCATGATCGCGGGTTCACTGGAGAATGCGGGTGGATGAAAATAGACTTATTAGTAGCACGTATTAAATATTATAATCTGTTTCTTTGTCGTAAATGACAGTGGGAGCAGCGGTGGCCCAGTGGTGGCGGCCACGACTTACGAACAGTCAGTCGTGGGTTCGAACCCAGACAGGCGCATTATACTTTGTGTATTTTATTTCATCACCGCTGCTCTCAAAACGGTGAAGGAAAACATCGTGAGGAAACCGGCATGTCCTAGAACCAAAAATTCAGAGACATGTGACATCTACCGATCCGCACTGGGCCCGCGTCGTAGATTATAGCCCATTCCCTCTCATTGAGAGGAGGCCGAGTCCCAGCAGTGGTAACATTATAGGCTGATGATGATGATGATGATGATGAAATGACAGTGTAAGATTAGTTACAAACCGTGGAAACTGGAAACATTGTTTGTAATTGTGAAATTTCTGTGTGCAAATTCAAATGATGTGTTTATGACGGCCTAGATATAATGTTCTGCTGGATTTTCATCGGTTGGTTCAGCGGCGAGGGCTCCTTCAGAGCGTTGTTGTTGTGTTTTTCAGTATTTGAAAAGATGTTGTTTAGTGTTAGTGAAAATGGACGACGTTGCTTTTGTTACGTCAGTGGGAATAATGTTGAGTTGGTATTTATTTAGTGTGATTTAAATGGAAATGATAATTATATTTTGCAATTTGAAACTATTTTAAAGTTTATTAGAATTATTCTTATTATTTAACGGACATTCAGTTTGTAATAGCAAAGTTTTTAACGAACTCCAAATTGATTAAAATGGTGGTGAAAATAAGAATAGACTGTGAGCATTACACTAAACTCTATGGTACTAAAACAATTACAAGACCAACACTGTTAACTACGTAGAAGCTCCTTTTCGTGATCAGAATATTAATAAGGGCAAGGAAGTCTCTTGTCTCAGTTTTTAACGAACTGCTTAATTAAATCATTTTTAATTAATTTATACTTTGACTTGTACTGTTTGTGAACACGGTTGTGTTCACACATATTCATCTATATCTATCCTAATGTTATAAAGAGTAAAGATTTATGTGTGTTTGTATTGTTGTACGTAACAAATAACCTTAAAAACTACTGGACCGATTTGAATAATCCTTTTAGCAAAGGATAGCTTAGCTACATTATCAGGGCAATATTATTTTGACGACCACATTAGCGCAGCGGTAGTGAGGCTGCCTTCCGTTCTTAGGGTCCTGGGTTCGAATCCCGGTAGGAGCAAATGTTTATGTCATGAGCATGGACTTTTGTTTCCGGGTCAAACTCAAACAGTCTCAAGGCATAATAACTTGAGAAAGTAGTGTAGTTGCCCATTCCCTAGCGTAGATCTCTATGGAGAACAACGGGCAAGAAACTCCATGGACACTCTTTTAAATCAAAACATTGTTACAAAATCTTGGTTACATCATTCATGTTGTGATTATACAAATATGTGAGAACGATGTAGAAAGACGTGCACATTAAGAGCGTCCAGAAAAAAAGATTAAATCAACAATATAAAAAAATAAATTAAAATTAGCCGTGGCAGCTAAGGGATGACCAGTCCCAACTGACAGCGCCCGTTCACGAACATGACGCATGTATCGGAGCCATTCAACTCGACCATATTGAAGGGAGCTAAATGACCCGACCCACACGCCACCATCAGCGAGACATTTGAGTGAGCATGACATTCTCTCAGCCGCCAAGGCATATTCAAGTCAAATTAAATTTCGTCTCATTCAGTTGTAAAATGTGAGGAGTTATTTTATTGTAACATTTTAAACTATGAAAGATGCAATCTACTTTAGCAAGCGTAAACGAGTTGGTCTCTATTTCTAGTATTACAGTGGTGTCTGTCACTTCTTTTACTGAATAAATGCAGATTTTTCCTAACGTACATGATGTTTTCATAGATGTATTGGCAAGGTACAGTCATGATATTGATATCCTTAAACAGTTCTCTCAGAGAATCGCGTCTACATAATTCGTATAAAGCTCTGATGGCTCTTTAGCTGCAGAAAGAATATACTCGATGTCTGCAGCACGTCCCCGTAGTAAAATACCTTATAATAAGTATGTATTTACAAACGAAAAGTATCTATGTAGTAATCAACTATCTGGTGTCTACGACACAATCCTCGTTGCTTAGTGTGGCACTAGATGGCGCTGTATGTAATGTCCAGCGATATTTATTTATTTTATCCCCGTACTCCCACGGGTAGGAAAACTAAGCAGGTGACGTCCGCCAGTCAGTGACAATGTTGATGGAAAAGTAGTCTTATTTAACTTATTTAGCTTTTGATTGTGGACATTTTATTTAACGTGAAAAAGTATCGTATAACTTTTATTTGTATGTTTTGTTTTTGTTTTTGGTTAAGTACACTAGTATTGTATGGCGTGTATTTGTGTTTGATTATTCAAATACTAATATTATTTTTAAGTGTAGCTACCTATAGTCCGCGCGCGAGCTCCGAGGAATCGATGGTTTACTGGTTTTATTTCAATAGAATGATTCATAGAATGATTTCATAATTTAGTACTCCGCGCGTATTAAACAATGAAATTATGATCCGAGGGTATTATGAACTTGAAATAAAACCACCGATGATTTAAGTAAGCCACCGATTCCTCATAGCTCGCGCAAGAACTATAATGACAACATTATGAATCTTTGTGTCTCACGTTAATTAATTGATTGATCTGTTGTTATCTACCGGACTCAAGTCCAGACGCCGCGCACCGTGACTGTAACCGAGAAACGCGTAATGGAAAACTACAATAACAATTTATCCGGCCCGGGAATCGAACCCGGGATCTCACGCCCGGCCTCGGCCGAGTCTTGCGGCCAATAGACTGGCGGGGCACTCAAAGAGTCAGGAGAGGAAAGTAATTTAGCTTCGACAAGCACTATTATATTATTATTACATTTGTCACCTAAACAACTCGTTGAATGTGTCCCATTGTTAAAGAAAAAACGTTGGACAGTTGAACGTAACGTATTTCGATAGTATTGTCACAAATTGAGGATAAAAGAAAACCTATTGTGATAGGCGTCTTGTAGGTAGAGAATAAGGAAAATAAAGGTACAGTACAATTGATTGAAAAGCTTTTAAAGTGATATAAGTAACTGGAATAAACGGCGGAAGAAACGCACTCTCATATTGTCAGATATTTTAGGTACTTTGTAAAACAGGAATAAATAGCAATTAAACTCTTAACTCTGCTACTTAACAACGTGGAACTGATTTTTTATGACAAATTAACCTTTAAAAACTTTAAAAACACTTTACCTGGCCTTAAAATCAAAACCAAAGACTAAACATAACGCTCAGTAAATATACTTACAACCGTTTAATCTATATGTATTATAATTATAATCATAGGGCAGAAACTGTTGGTCCCAGCTGTCATTTGTATATCTTTGACAGTCGTTACAGGTAGTCAGTGGCCTAAAAAGTCTGACAACCAGTCTTTTCAAGGGGTATCGTATTACCTGGTACTAACTGGGTTGTGGAGGTCAGATAGGCAGTCACTCCATGTAAAATACTGGTCTCTACTGTAAAAGCATTGCATCGGGAAACGACATTTATCCAATAAAATCAAACACTTTTTCACTCAAAGAGAAATCATGGCACATTTTCCATTGAAACCTCGATGACGCACATTGACACACTTTAGCGCGGCACCTGTCAAACGTCACTTGTCACATGTCACCTGACAGCCCAGCTGATCACGGGCGCGGTGACGCGAGAAATCAATTCCGGTAGCATTGTCCCGCGGGCATTCAGTATTCATGCAGCTTTAGTTCAGCGTGTGTGGTTACTCTGTGCCTGTGTGTTATTCTGATTTATAATCTGTATTAATACAAACTTTTATTGACATCAGTTTGACGACCCGAATGGCGCAGCGGTAGTGAGGCTGCCGTACGTTCTTAGGGTCCCGGGTTCGAATCCCGGTAGGGGTAAATGTTGGTGTGGACATGGACATGGACATGGACATTTGTTTCCGAGTTATGGATGTTTATATGCATATTAAATATGTATTAACAAACAAAAAGTATATATGTAGTATATGAACTGTCTGGTGACCACGACACATGCCTTGCTTAGTGTGGCACTAGATTGCGCTGTGTGTAATTTCCAGCGATATTTATTTATTTAAGTTTAGTAATTTATGCGTGAAAGAGTACTCTCACAAAATTATGCGGTTTTAAAGAAGGAAGTTTTAAAGAAGGCATCTTTTTGGAACTTTGTGCAAAACAACCATAGTCACGACGAGTTTTGATTTGCCAACACTGAAACTTAAAGCTATACAACACAAAGCAAAAAGTGATCTGGCTTTGCATGTTTATTTTATAATTACTATTAAGTGAATAGTAGCCAAAAATAGAGACAACAACAAGCAACCAAGTCCACGTGTATCGACTTAAACCATCAATATATAATGATCTTACCTTACCAGAATATTTTGTATCAATATCAATACACCTACACAAGCTCAGAGGTTTTATACAAATAGATTTCTCTTCCAGAGTATAACAGATAGACAGAAACTTGACTTAAGTGAAGAGCTCGGTGAAAGCGTTGAGACTAAATTAATTCAGTGAAAGTTTCTTGATTACTCTATGACGAAAATAGTAAAGTTGCCAGCTCAAACTAAATTCAATTTCGAATCTGAAGTTGAAATTCAACTGAAATATTGGAACCAGATTAACGGATATAAACTTTCCGACTTCCGAACCATCAAACGCAAGGGTTTAAAATCTGAATTCGAGATAAATTTCATATTTTACGATACGTTTATTGAAAATATACGTACTTGTACGTGCAGCGGATTACTGGAATGACATTTTTCGTGGAAATAATTTACGAGTTTGTAATTGAAACTGTCAGAATCCTGGTGCCTTTATGAAATATTTTTCATAAAATCTTGTTGATTAATTTAAATTTGGAGCGACGTACAGCGTTTTCAAAGTATGGTTTATTTCGAAATTAAGGATTGCAAACAAACGTATTTAAAAATGTAAGCACAATACACGTGGAATAACTTTATAAGTTGAATTAAAATATATAAAGATATCATAATTTTTCATATTTCCATTGTCCTTATCACAAACTGTCCCAAACATAGTACAAATACAAACAAACTTATTCACACTCTGCTACCAAGAACTTTGTCCAAAACCCACACCACACTATGAACATGCACGAAATTCGAGAAATTTCCATGTTCCTGAAACTATGTCCCGGTATTTGAGATCCCGCCATACTCTCAGACGACTGCTCACTACTATTTGGGAACGTCCATTCACCATCTTGAATAACTTAATAATTAAACGATAATAATTAAATACATAACTGCTCTGTGGTCTCAAAGCAATGTTACTTGATGATTTTCAGATTATATTTTTTTTACTTAATCTGAATCTTGTTAAGATGCAGATTATTTTATTTATTAAAACTTTATGCATAAAAACTATACAAGATGTTCTACCCGACTACCTAAGGGACCTTTATAACCATATAAAGGTCCCTTAGGTAGTCGGGTAGAACATGTATTTTTAGGGTGCCTTTATACAAGTAGAATTATAATAAATTGTTAATAGGTACTACTTATATTATACTTTTACTACTTATATTATTATTATCAACATTTATATTGTAGTTTTTTCTTGTGCTTACATAAAAAATAAAAAAATTGTAACCGCCATAAATAGTAGTAGCTTATTCTGTCAAATATGTTAAAAATTGATTTCATTTGTCTATCCTCTGGTAGCATTCCAATACATACCCTATCAAGGAAATAAAATCTTAATTCTCTATGGCACATACTTAATACATCTTGAAGATAACTTTTTCTTTACAGTGTAACTTTGTTGTGTATTAATGTATTTTAGTTTTATTTATTCTCTTCAGTTGTTTCTTAGTTTAACTCGAACGCTGTTTGTACCGTTTTGTTAATTTCAAACATAAGTTTATATTAGGGAAAACTTGTAATTGGTCTTCTACTACATAATAATATTAGTTCTGACTACTCAAATATATATACAGAGTGTAAACAATCTCAACAAAGCATTCTATACATCAAACTAAAACGGCTTTATTCTTTTCGGGTGAAAAAACATGTTTTGTGGTAGAACTCAATGTAACGTACTTAAACCTTTGTGCTAATGGATAGATTGAATAGTACGGGGGTCGAAGAGAAGTTTAAAGTAAAAATCTGTCATTAAAAACTTGTGTTAAAAAAATTGGGACCCCGAATATCTCCGTAACTAGGTGGTTCCCAGGTATGGTGTAGATAAAAAAAAAATGATCGCAATTGCGGGGAGAACAAGTGCCTCTCGGCTTAGTCAAGAGGTGTTTTACATCCTTCATAGCTGTAACTTTCCTGTTTTATTTAATTGTCCGACTCCTGAGCAAAGCCCTCCCTCCAGTCCATCCACTTCTCACGATGATGTGCTTCCTCTCGCCAATTCGCGAGGAAACCATCCAAGACGTCTCGCTATCTTCTCCTCAGTCTGCCGCGAACCCGTCTAGCTGTCTCAGGGTTCTGCGAAACTAACACCCACAGCAGCTATTATCTTAAAAATGTATATAGACAAGAAATTAAGCACACGAAAATTATCTCTACTGAACCCAGTCAAGTACCTAAGTATTTAGTTTTGGGTCGATCAATTTTATCGTTATTATTGGAAGCATGTCACTCAGAGGCTTCAACTGTCTCGATAATTTAATATTAAATGAGCAGAAGATACTCTACTCAAAAGATATTGGAAAAGATAATCTGAATTGACTTGATAATGCTCAAGTTTATTTTATTTATAGTATTAAGATCTGTCAATGATGTTTTTGGTTTTTCTAGATTGGTAATTATTGAGGTAGAAGACAGAGTTTTTTTCTAATACATATCCTTAAACCCGAGTATACGTAAATATATGAAAGACATGAATAGTCACTTAAATGTAACTTGATCATCACTCTTACTGTAAGTCTTTAAAAGCCTAGCAACGAGAAACATTTTACTTAGGTTACACTTTATACTTAAGCTTAAAATAAGTACCTTCATATTTCATCCTCCTGTCACCTTCTGAACGTATCTATGGCAACAACTACAAATATGTTAGGCTCGAAACTCAGTCAAACGAACCCCGTTACTGATGAAGTAAATAGATCAGGTGATAGGACGTGTCCCCACATACAATGGGCCACTTTTCTATTATTATCAGTCTACAGCAGTCCACTGCTGAACAAAGTCTCCACCAATCTCACTTTATTGAACTGGATCCTACTCCTCCAGCCAGCTACTCCCGGCCACGCTGCGAACATTGTCGTTCCATCCTGAGGGAGTCTCACCTCACATGTATTTACTTCTACATAATCTTCTTTAGATTGTCCAAGATCCAACACATAAACCATTTATCTAAATCTAAATCCAATACAACAATAACAAGTCTAATACTTTGAATTTCATCTGTGTATTTTTCTGGCACCATATTTTATATTTCGCCGCCGGTGAGACATATAAATCGTCTAAATCAACCGAGGTTTGTACGTTTAGCCTAGACTTAGACTGATCTAGGATTTGCATCGCATTTGCTTTAGACTTAGATGAAACACACAATATTTTCTGTTTACCTCATGTCGTCTAGACATCTTTAGATAAAATTATTAAACTTATCCCGTCTTATTACAAAACGTGGTCTTAAAAATAGTACCGGGTTTAGTACTAGGTTTAAACCATGAACTTGAAAAAACGTTATTACAAAACGAAGTTTATCGCTAGTCCTAGAACTATCTATGGTACCAAAGTTAGACCATCGTGACCCCTAGTTTAACTATGGTACTAAATTGTCAAACGTCAAATCCTTGTTTAGTTTTGAGGTTAATTTTTGGAAAGTTTTTGTGATTTAAATAAAAATGGATATTATTGATAGGATTGATATGATTGACACGATTGATTTGGAAGATTTGGATCTGTTGGGTATTTTTGAGAGTTCCCGGGGACCCGACCGAGTTCGTCAGCGACGAAATCCATTTGAATTATTATCGGACGAAGATTTTCGATGTAAATACAGAGTTACAAAACGTTTTGGCCAAAAGATTGTCGATCTGCTACGTGATGATTTATCCCACGATCCTCGAGGACATCCTTTGAGCCCCGAAATGCAAGTAGTTTGCGCACTACGTAACTGGGCTCGCCATGAAGTAAGTTGGTACCTTGTAATGCAATTAAGGCTAATCTGTGCGGCATCAATTAAGTATTAAGTACTATAAAATTGTTCTTTTTTACAGATACAAGACGATACTGGTGACATGCATGGCGTATCTCAGCCAGTAATAAGCAAGACCTGCAAGAAAGTGGCAGGAATTTTAGCGCGGATGTCGCATAGGTTTATAAAAATGCCTAATACTATAAGTCAACAAGAAGCAGCGATGAGGAAATTTCGCAGTATTGCCGATTTCCCAACGGTAATAGGTGCAATTGATTGCACTCACATTCAAGTGAAAAAAATAAGAACTGATGAGGGTCAGCTGTACATTAATAGAAAAGGATTTCCATCAATCAATGTGCAGGTAACTTTGAAAAATTTTATGAACCTGTGTTGGATACAAACAAAACTATTTTATTTTATTTTAACTGTTGGTAATGCACTGTTCCACTGCTATCAAACTGAAATAAATTGTAAAATAAAGTAAATAAATGAAAATTCATCTTTCAGGTGGTTTGCGATGGTGATTTAAAAATCATGGACATTGTAACTCGATGGCGTGGTAGTGTCCACGATTCAAGAATATTCAGGGAGTGCCGCTTGAAGCAAAGATTCGAAGCTGGTGCGTTTACTGGCATCCTCTTAGGAGACAGCGGATATCCGTGTACTCCGTACTTGTTTACCCCACTGCTGAACCCAAGAACAGAAGCAGAACAACGATACAACCGGAGCCATATCCGTACACGGAACACTGTAGAAAGATGCTTCGGTCTGTGGAAGCAACGTTTCCGCTGCCTACTAAGAGGCTTATATGTGGACATCGAAACAGCTAGGAAGGCAATAGTAGCATGTGCAGTCCTTCATAACATAGCTATAGACATGCGCGAAGAACTATTTCCTGGTGATGTCATCAATGACCAATCCTCTAGGGATTCAATACCAGTGCAGCCAGTTCCAAGTTCACTTCGAGGGAATATTAGAAGAAGGCAGTTTATTGAAACTCACTTTATATGAAATTTTTTTTTTTATATTATAACATTTCTTACTATGACATCTATTTTTATAAAGATAATTATTAATACTTAAATCAAACATAAATAGATAGTAACTATTATTTTTAAGAACAGGGTAAAATCAGTCTTGAAATATTATTGATTGTTATGGGAAATACCTGAAAAGAATTAATGTGATATATTATTATGTGATTGCCAATATATTTGAAGTATTTCAATCAATATAGGAGGCAGATTACATTAGTAATTTATTTGAAACTTGACTGAAATGTTTTATACTGATTGTAATAAATTGTATTGATATCAGTCAAAATGTGTGTAACTCACATTTTATTCTTGAGTACTGGTTTTAGTTTTTAACTGAGTCTCCAATAGTGCTATTTGTAATTGTAGCTTTTTTATTTTTAATTTTGATATTTCAATGTTATAGGCGTGCTCCACTTCCAACATATCAAGCTGCTTTTTTTTAAAATCTGTATTGCTATTTAAAACAGCTTGACGCCATTCTTCATTTCTGTAAATAAATATTTTTTATAAACCCTTTACTATATTTCCAGGAGATTTATGACTATTGTTTAACTATTGTGTCTCTTTTAACCAGTCAAAGGTATAATATTGTGTAATAATTTGACTTATTATTTTAGTGTGGTAAGCTTTCTTTATATGTTCGTGTTTCCTTCTTGATCGAAATATACATTTATTTTAACGTACTTTAGGGAGGTGGTTTTCCCTTTTTTCTTGATTTTTTGTTTATTTTCTTCTATACTAATTTTTGTTTCCACAGCTTCACTAGAGATCACTGAAAATAATAAATAATATTAACCTTAATGAAACTAGCTTGTGTTTTTTCTTATTATGAAGTAAGTATACCTACCTTGTTTTTCTTTAACACTGGACTCTACATTTTCATCGCTTATAATTACTATAATTGGATCCTTTGAGCTATGGTCAGCATTAGAGTCAACTATGGTTGTTGTTGTATTTGTAGCCTGTAACAGGTAAATGTTTAATAAATTGACATCACATTATACTCTCCACAAATGTTAATTTTAACTTACTATGGCATCACTGTCATAATCATTCACATCTACAACAAAGTCATGAGGAGCAATAGCCATGATTTCCAGGTCCTCTGGAGAAGGTGACGCGGGCTTGTTGCCACCTCCTGTTTTGAACTGCTCTCTCCTGTGAAGAGACAAGTTTGCCTTGGCTGACAACTTCATTCTTTTCCAAGCTAACTTTATCTCTTCCACAGAACGATTCTTTCCAACTATTTCATTTAGTCTGAAAAACATAATAATTTAAATTAACGTTGAAGAACGAAATAGCAAAAAAGAATTAAGTAGATACTTACTTAATGGTTACATTTTTCCATTCTCGAATTTTTAACGTATTTACGTTGGTTTTCGTCGACTTATTTTCTAGTATTGAACCCGAATCGGCAATAAGTTGACGCAGTATATCCTAGAATGAAATTTGTATTAATGTAATTTTATTGTGGCATTGGTATGGTACATAGTGTGTGCATCAAATATCACTAACCTTTTCTTCTGTACTCCAATTTTCACCCCTTTTTTTCTTTTGTTGTTCCATTTTCTTTCTTACTTTTTTGTTGTAAGTTTGTAACTTATTTCGATACCTTACTCGAACTTCGTGCGCTATCCAGTTCACTCCGTTATACGCGCTAGCTCGATAGTTGTTCCAAACCAAAACAATTGAATATTATGAACATGCATTCAAAAAAATACAAGTCAGAATATTTAAATACCTTTAAATAACAAAACTTTATATTTTACCACTACAAATAAAAAGTATGAAATATTTTTTCTTTAATTTACTTTACAACATTTTGTAAAAAGGAACGGCGCATAGAACTCTGAACGAATGAATGAATAGTTTAAATATTTTGTTGCATATAATCTGTGGAAATTTTTTAGACCAGAGACTTTCTTTGGTACTAGTTGGTCCTTTGTTGGTCTTCGATTTGTAATACGAATGAACGAACTAACGTTAGTACCGTACTAAACCTAGACCTTTTAGTTCTGGTTTAAACCTGGTACTTATGGAAGTTTTTATAATAAGGCGGATCATGTTTATGAAAGCGTTTTAGTTTTTTTTAGGTACATATTTGTTTGATTAAATATAGTGTTGGTTGGGGATTGTAATTGTGTCATTTATCTACATTAACTATAACGAGGATGATTTAAAATACAAATATTTGACGCTCAATTTATCTCTAACAATATTATTGTACCATAACATAATGCCAACTCCGAGTATATTACAATGCCATATTTCAATTTACTTGCAACGTTGAACCGTCCGGAACAGCTAACTATTACAAATGTACATATATTATGCTCACAATGCACCCTAGCAAACAAAACGAAACATTTAAAACATTATTGTTACTACACCAACCCACCGCTATTTTAACGCTTCTATAAACATAAAATAAATTACTTAAACCATTAAAAATAAGTTCAAAACAAACTCTCTCATTTACTTATAATCACACCGTCTAGCCAATCTAAAAACAAGTACGTCCTAGATGTTTACAAAACGATTTCTACAGAATTACACCTATTTTAAATATTTATAAAACCTCCTAAATTTTTGAGTAGCAAAGGTCCGAAATACATTAACATAACGTATTCAGAACGTGAGTCGGATTACATTAAGCTCCTAACTACTAACAATGTTTGAATTGTATAAATAACGTTTTACACATTAATTCACTCCATTATCTTTGTGTTATGAAGTATGCGATAGTAGCCCTTAGAGCCCTTACTATTACAAATAATAGTGGCTTTCATAATTGTCGAATTTACATTACAAAACTGGTGTAACTTTAGCAGAGGTTCACCACGAATTGCCACTCTTACCCTACTTTGTTTGTAGTTATTATAGGTGAAGTTGGTTTGTCTAGCGGTTTCAAGTATTGTTTCACAAAGAAACCTTTGTTCTTTGATCAGATGGAGTAGGTATGAAATTGATAAAGTACTGAAGATTCTAAGTACAAGTCGTTTTGCGGCAAAAGTTTTGAGTGTTGTTGGTCCTGTCGTAATTAAGGCATTTAAATATATACGTTTCTGAGACTGGAATTATTCTAGTAGCTTACTGTTTCATTTGTTTTCATCATGAATACGTAAAGTTATCCAAGTTGAAACAGAAGTAGTTGTATTCATTTTCGAAATGTTACCCTATTTATTATTCTTCACAATATTCTTTCAGTCTGTGTTAAATCTGAAAACAGCATATCTCTGCTCACTATCCATTTCAATCAGCGCCGATGATAGATGTTCCCATTCATTTGATAACATGGAAAGTGTCAAGTTTTCTAAAGAGTATGATATCATCTAGGTACACTAACCGCTGTACCCTCGTTCTATAACCACTGAGACTCGTGTTGTCAGCAGTATTGAATCTGGAACGTATACAGACCTCTGTTCTCAAGCGATTCTGCCCCACTTCGTTTGTTAGACGCGTCTAACTTTTGTCTTTTGTTTGATCGGGAGCAACATCGATTTGATAGAAGTCGCGGCGTGAATCCATTGATTCCACTATATCGGTGAAGTGTTCTAAGTTTGTTGCTGTATATCGAAATATATTTTAGTTTAATGGAAATCCCTTTTATATGGCTTTCGGTTTTCAGTTCTAAATAATTGATTGAAAGTTTGAGTTCGAACAACACCAAGCGGCATGAATGGGTATTTATTAACATTTTGGGATCCTTATAACGGTTATGTAACACCGCTTTAAATTTTATGAAAATTCGTGCGGTAGGGGCACCTCTGTAGCAGATGATTAAATCACGATAACACCCGATATCACAACTGGGTCAAAGCTGACAAACGTTAACAAAAATGTTAATATATTAAATTCTGATGATCAAACCAAAATTGAATACGCTTTTCGATAGCATCAAATTACAGTATCTTTTAATAAAGAATTTGCTGGAGGGCTGGGATCCGCCGCTTTAGCGAGATAGAATAAAAATCGGTTATAAGTTACAATGCGTAATGGCTTTTGGGTTTCGTACAATTTTCAGAATTTTAGCGTGGAGTGTGTTCCCAGGGTGGTAGGCGTGATTAAGCCACTTTCGTCTAATTGTTCTAATAAATTCAAAGGGGAAGGCCTTTAATTTCCTCCGCCCCCTATTATTTCTTCTGATTAAATTCGTTGCGGCTCTCAGACAACTTAACTTGTGATACTTAGAACTTCATTACTTGGAGTTATTGTTTGGTCCACTTTGGGTTCCTGGCTTACCTTTGGCGTCCTATTAACTTAGAAAACTTCGTAAATATATTGATACCATTTTATCTACAGTTTTTGGGGTTGCGTCTCCTTTAATAAAGTGAGATGTCTATTTCAGGAAACAACGGATTAAGTTTCTGTTAGGAAAGAGGAAAACGATCAGACTTGGGAATCGTTTCCTGGAAAGTATAAGTCGTGTCAATCAATCAATTGATACTGTTGATTACTTTCTGTTTCTACTTTTGGCATAAAGTATTGACAGTTGACTTTGACGATCTGATTATCTAAAAAACAGCTGTCACTGTGACATGTTCCCATACAAAAATGTGTTTTAAACAGCTGCTTTAGATAATCAGCCTGTCATCTTCTTGGTAAACATAAACCTACATGTTGCAAGGCACGACAATTTTGATATCTTACTAGCGGACGTCACGCGGTTTCACCCGCGTAGTTCCCGTTCCCGTTGGAGAACAAAGATAAAATGTAGCCTATGTTACTCAGGGTGAATGTAGCTTTCCAATGGTGAAAGAATTTTGGCTGTCGGCAAAATAGTTTTTGAGTTTATTCTACCTATCCAATTCATAAACAATAGGAAAAACGGTATTAGCCACAACTGTTTGACAAGCCCAAACCCGAACCCCACAATAGTTTCCCAACAAAAGCTCTTATTTTTCAATTACAGCCACGTCTCGTAGACGGCCGTGTGTGATGGAATTCAAACAATTTATTTTATTCACCATTCAAATAAAAGGGTTTGCTTCTCAATGGCAAAATCGTACAAAAGGTCGACTCCCCACACTGAGCAAGAAGGCACGCACACATAGACACGCTACGCGTACAGTTAGTGCAAGCGCACTCGCGCCCGGCATTTGTTCGAGATCGCCGTACGTTCGCGTCTATGTGTGCGTGCGCCTGTGCTCGCTCGTTGTACAGACCTAACCTTCTGTGTCTATATATACTGTGCCAATGGGCTGAAAAGTTTCGCGTAAAAGCCTTCCTTTGTGTGGATTCCTTAGCCACGGAGCTCCGGCGGAGATGATGTAATTTAATTTGAAGGTTTATGGTCTTAGTGTGAATTGTGATGCTTTGTTTGGTGAGCAAGACTTGAAGTGTATGCCTTTTTGTTGGGTTGAAGATTGTTTTTTATTTGTTTGGTTTTTGTAAGTGTAAGAGTAAAAGTAAATTATTTGTAGCTTACTGAGTATTTTTTAACATAGAAGTTTGATTCGTTTCGCGTATGTTTTGAGTACGAGGTTATTCCCGCAGCTTTGCTCTTGTGGAGTTCGGTTCTGGTTAGACAGTCCAGGTTAGACACTGCCTGTGTGGCATATTTCACCTAAATTCATCCAGAAGTTAATGCATGAACGAGTAAGAAACACCCACACATCCATTCTTACAAATCAGAAGTAGACGTCCACTACTCCAGCAGATTCCCGTAAGCTTCACTAAGTCATCAGTTTATCATAAGGAAGGCCTACCAATGCTCATAGTATTACAAACGTAGCAGCACTTTACTTGAGAGCTCCGAACTCGACAGAAGATGCCTTGAGTGATGTAATAAACTCAGCGTTTTACTTTCAAGACTTGTTGTAATTCGAGTGGCTGGGTTAATGCTAGGTACCGTTATTATTGTATTAAGGGCTACGAAAGGTTGACCTACATCCTTGCTTCGGGTATTGTGCGCTGTTTTTCTTACCCAGCGAACTGAATTGAATTAATTATTTATTTTTCTAGTTAGTTATGCTATTGTTTTCGTCTTTTTGATTTTTGTGTTTTTTTTTTTGTTTGACTAAGTTTACAACTTTTAATTATTGTACAGACAAAAGTTCGTTTTAGCAAACTTTTACACCAAAATTGTTTAAAAAAAAAGACAAAAGTGCATTTTGTTTTTTTGTTATTATTGACTATTCTATTCCACTGCTGGGCAAAGGCCTCAACCAAGTCCCTTTAAGAGTTTTGTTATGTTATACGTTATTGAATATAAACAGTCCCATTACTAATGTTGCCATACTATACTTTGCAGAAGGAAGGAGCGCATGTTTTTACTTAGCATCTTTGTTTCCGTAAACCTATATTCTAATATTGTGAAATGTTTACCGTCAATGGTATCACGAACAAGAGTGAAAACACTTCTATGTTTGATAGAATCACGTAGGTAATGGGTTCGAGAGAGTGAATAGTGGCTGTCAAGTATGGTCCCAACTTAATGGTAGAAGGATAGGGGTGCTTGACAAGCCTTTCTGTGAAATGTTGTAGGGAATGGTAAAATGGTAAGGGTAAATAAATAGTTAATCATGAGGAAAATGTCGTGAGGCAAGTTTTGAGTATGAGTGTAGACGAAGAATAGAGGAAGACCAAAGAAACGATGGATGGCATGTGTGAAGAACGATACAGCTAGAATGGAAGAGGTTGATGAGATGACGGGTAATAGAGAAGTATAGAAGAAGAAGATATGCTGCGGCGACCATAAAATAATAGTAATGGGGAAGAAGAGTGATGATTATGATGACGGAAAATGTGAGTTGGGTTTATGATGCAAAGGTATTGTGATAACTCTTTAAAAATTTAGTAGAAAAGTAAAATTACACAAACAAAATAAATTAAGAAAACTCAGTCTTTGTGCGCTTTAAGAAAATTTCAAATATCTAGTTCCTACTCTATCTACTCGTTTATCATACGAAAACAAACTATTTTCACGCAAAAAGCTACCTTCCTAACACATTATTCAATCTCCAAAAGCATAATTCAGCTTGCCGATAATCCTCCACCCCTCACAATACCTGCCCGAAGCTCGGAAGGCATAACGTATCAGATATATCGGCTCATACAAAGCATACATCGTAATCGTTCGGATCCGGATCCAGAACATAATTCGCAGCTTCCAGAACCTTCCGGCGGCTCCCGATTACGATATCGGTGTAAATCATGAATTTTGTCATCCCCCCTTATCCGTTCAACCCCTTCGCCCCTGGGTGTTTCATCCCTAGCTGGTTTAGATATGAGTTTTAAAACTTCGGTTCCGCTGTTGCTTTGGGGATTAAAGGGTTGTTTCTTTTGCATTTACTTAAGTGCTTTTTACTTATTTTTAACCCCCTGATCACTTTACTAGCCGATACAAAACAAGGTAGTCCTGAGAATCCGCCCTTTTCTTATTAGTGAAGTTTTTCCGAAAGGTCCAGTGCATAGTACTAACGTTTGGCAGCACAGTTGGCGCAGTGTGCTATAATGCTATAAACTATGGTACAAGCTTATTTGTGTAGAATTATTCCATCAAAATTTACTCTTTTCCACGATCAGGAAGTACCTACAGGTTGATTTTTAAAATCTGTCTTCATTTCCTAGAGGGATTTGACTTGGTTTTGGTTTTTGGTTTTGATTTGTGGTTTTGGTTTGGTTTTGGTTTAGATTTTTAGCATGAGTACATTTATTATGTACCTACGTATGCATTTATCAATTTTCCATCACAGATCATTCCAGAAGAGAGCACAAGGACTATTTTACTTTAACAAAGAATTGGATCATAGCATCTCGAAGCTTATTGGTTATTAACGCAGCTCTGCTATTGGTCAATATTGAGCTGTTTGCTGCCCCCAGGCAAACTGCAGTATTGACAGGGCCGTTATTGGTATTTGTGAGAATTGCCTTGTACTGTATTATGTGGAATCTATTATTAGTCTGTAAAGTTCCGGGTAGCAACTAGGATTTTATCCAATATTAAGCTATTTCGTATTTACTCAAATGGTTTCGAGATTTATATTGACGTTAAATTAGGTTGAAAGGGAACGGAATACTTAAAGGAAAACCAGGAACAAAAGTGCGTTTCTTATTGAATTTATCCCATTGAATTTATAACTGTTCTTTAAATTTTATAGTTTTAATGCATTTAATATATCATGTCTTTTTGAGCGATTTGATACATATGATTGACCCCACCGATTGATGTCAAAAGAGTACAGGATGTTATTTTTTCGAACTTTAGATGGTTTGATTCCTGAGTTGTTTTTAGTATGGAGTAGGTACATAATCAAAGAAATATTAATTATTTGTTTTTTTTTCATGTCTCGTGGTGTACTATGCTTTTGTAGTTTTCTTTAAGGTCATCTTAAAGAGAAGTTCTGGCTGTGAGTATAATTGTATCACTTCTAGCAAAGCCTGCAACTTCTAGTGCCATTTCAAGCTAGACCATATTAGCGTAAGAACGGTTATAAGCACCCATAAATATGATACTTTTTACAAGAAGTAATGTAAGTTTACGATAATAAATCGCTGGTTCGCGCCTTCACATAAAATACGTTTTTTGAGGTGCCTACATACTGTTGAGCACTAAAGTTTGTGAGAGATTGCGACCGTCATGTCAGACTTGTGTAAAGTTGGGCGTGTGCGAGAATCTTTTGAAAGAAGTCTCATGTATTCACATACTTTGCTCAGATAAGTATGTGGGTAGGCAGATTAGGCGAACTTCAGTCTAACGATATAATTTATACTGCTTAAGATTTGAGGCCTGAAATCTTTTGTAAAGAACCAGCTTTACAACGACGAACTTAATTTTATAGCTCATCATCATTCTTCTGCCTTTTGTTAATCTAGATTTATTGTAGGTAGCATGTTCTCTTCTTCCACACATCCATTTTAGTCGTCATCTACGAATTGACACTCATTCTAGTTCTAGTCACTCAATCACTTCTTTGAGTTTTATAGTTAAATACTACTTATTCAAATCTACACCATTATTCTAAAAAGGAAAATTTTGTAAGTTTAAAGGAGACAATCATTTTTGTTCGGGGATTAGGCCACCCAGATAAATTTGTTTAATCCATCTATGTGATTTTAGTGTAAACCTTTAAAAATAGCATTAAAAATGCTCACAGTTCAATAATATTTATTTTTATATTCTTTCTGATTCTATAATAATTATAGCAGATATGATTACCAACGGGTAGGTACCGTACTTTTTTTAGTAAACAGAAAAAAACGCCCTTATTCACGTAAGTATTTGCTGTCAAATGACATTGACCACAACAGGAATGATTTGACTCGCAAAAAAATATCATAACATAGCTTATTTATTATGATTATAAGATTCCGTTTTGATTTCTACGTAATATTTCATTTAATACCGTAGTAAAATGGTAACTTTTTTATTGTGTTATTACGGATAATAAATGCAACGACCAGGTGGGCCCAAAAAAAATTAACTCCTTTAAGTTCTCATTTCATTCCAAAATCTTTTATTGATGTGTAGCTACGCTATTACTGAGTGTTATAGTGTGGCTCTACGCGGATGAAGTCGTGAGCAAAAGCTATTTATTGTTAAACAACTAAATTAACTGCTGAAATCCAGAACTGTTAAAAACTAAATGCGTGTATATGCTATTAGTACCTGACCAACTTTAATTTAAACTATTATCAATGTCTGCATCAATGTTTGCATGCCAAAATGGTAGAATGTACAAGGATTCCCTAACATTTATATAACCATCTTATTGAAATTACCTTCTGAGCAAATAAATGACTATTCTATTCTGTTGAGATATATGTATAGAGATAATATTATTATGGACAGTAGCGTCCATCATTTCCTCAACAGCAAAAGCGCCAAACTAGTGGCGCAGTTCTAGACCGACACAATTTATAATAATTAATAATAAACTTATATTGTCACTTACGGGATATCTTCCGTGATTATTTATTGAGTTGAGATCCCGATATTTTGACGCTGTTGCAAGCGCCATGATCGCGGGTTGACCCAACCCGCGATCATGAAAGATATCCCGTAAGTGACAATATAAGTTTAGTTTTAAACCGTGAAAGCCTAAAACAGTGTTTAATTAATAATAATATTAATCATTTTATTTCAGAAAATTTTCACATCACACACACACACATTTTTTCATTTTAGATTGCTACCCACACACTCAGAAGAAGACTTGAGTATACATATATGTCTAATGCCTAATATAAATATCATTTTGAATAATTATTACCTACGTCAATCCTTAACTTCTAGGCTTACTACTTCACGTACAGAATATCTCAAGCCTACAATAAAATCCACACAACGAAGTCACGATTTCGTTCCATTCTCACAATAAGAACTTAATGAACATTTCTATCAGTATTAAAACTGGGGATTACTCCTAATCCCCAGTTTTATGCCTCCAGGATAACGGATAATGAGAGAGTTTCAGTTGAACGATGGCTTTTTTCAGCTGCGACCCATCCCTAGACGTTACTTACTTTAAATTGATGATCCGATCCGCGTTGCTCTGTTACTGCCGATGCTTTTTGTAGATTGGACTGTTTCTCCAGTCATTTTGTTTTGATAATTAAAATCATCGTCTTTTGTTTAGAGTGCTTTTTGAGCCGTTTTTTTGTTTAAAGTTTCGTTGCGTAAGGTTTTTTGTCTGGTTTACGATCATTAATTATGTCAAAGTTGAGGAATAAATCACGTTCAAAGTTCGTTGTCTTCGCAAGAAAAATTCAAACCGTATATCATAATTAAACAACAACAAGCAATCTAAAGTTACGCACTTGTAAATAAAAGTTGAGTAAAATTTTATTTACGCCTCAGCAGTAAAAACGCTGCTCAAACATCCGCGTTCATAATATTCTCATTATTTTGGCGCTTTTTCGGCATTGCAATACACTTTACAGTCCATTTCGGGACATAAAATTACACCCGAACGAGCTGACGAGATAAAACGCATGACGCTACCTCTATAGACGTAAACTTTACAGCAGTACCAACACATAAATATAGTGCTATATCCATAAAACATGTACCAATTTTACGACCTTATGAAATATTTTGCAGTTTGAATTGTGCCGAGTTCGCCAACTGCCTCGCTATATTGATTCGCGTTCTAATGCCTCTAAGCTAAACTAGACTTTAAAAGTAGAATCTTACAGTTCAAAGTTGTAAAAATTAGAAAGAAAAGCTTCAGTGAAAGACGCGTGTTCTAAGTTTAGTATACATAGGTTAGAAAGCGGCATATGTTGCTTTAGAAGTTTGAGCTTTAACGCGAGCCAATAGAGTTGTGGTGGGTGGTACTATTGGATTCCCCGCGACGCTCGCAAATAGAATGGTGCATGTTTTCGTTTGTTAACATTGTTTCGTCGTAGTGTTTGCGGACTGCTAAGGTTTTATTTCCAACATAAGGTTTGCATTTTAAACGTTTCCTTTATCTGTTTCGCTACGTTTTCACTTTTGTTCAGACACTGTCTGCGGTAGTTATTATTTTGCCAATCGAGTGTTGGGAACTTCTGTTACTTCTGGTACTCTTTATCAAATCTTTTGTATAAATAAGGAATTTACTTATTAAGCATTTCAATAGAGTAATAGTCTTTTACTGCCAAAAATCTTAATCAAGTTAAATTTTAAGAACTAACTTCATTTTTTCCTAAAATAATTTAAGGTGTGAAAAATAAACATTTAAATAACTTTTTTTTTAAATTGCTACCGCAACGATGAAAATTCGCCGTGCCACAAAAAAAACTATCATCAAAAAAAAGTAAACGAGTACCAGAAACATCGCGTCTATGAAGTTCCCCAAACGAGTTGACCTAGTTGAAACCGCGCGGTTATCACCCGCCCAATTACTGGCGGTCCCTGGAGCACAGCGGGGATGAAGTCCCACGAGATAGTTCACGTCTAGATCTCAATGTCTGTTCGTACTACTTTGAGAGTTTTCATTAACTTGTGTCTATAGTCCGGCCATAGACTGTATTACGATATGTTGTGTGCGTTAGTACTTGAAATATTAAGTAACAAGTTCTTGACTTGAGTTTGGAAACAAGACATCTAGTTTTTAAAAATAGGCGTGCATAATTGTTTGTAAAAGCCTACTTAGTAACATGATCTATCACTTGTTACAGCGCTATTTCAAACTAAAGCACTGAAGCATCTGAAACGTTAATGTAGCACATAATTATAATTCGCTAGAAGAAATGCCACTAACTGTTTTCTGTGAATCATACTATGCGGATTTGTGATTAATTGTTACTTAGCATATTAATATTTCACAGTTTTTCCGTTTATCAAAAGTTAATACAGTCAATTCTGCAGTTGAAGGGCAGAATTAAGATAATAATTAATTATTAGTTAATTATTATTTTTGTTTTTTCTGAGTCTTTGATTTTTTTTGTTTAAAGTTAAGTTCCGAAGGTAAACTTGGATTGTTTTAAACTTTAAAGAAGAACACTTTTATCTTAAAAGTGAATCCTACTTTTAATTTCAGTTCCTAATGGCGAACAGTTCAGCTCCAGCAATAAAAGCGTAATAAAAGAAACGCCAACACTTACAGCGAAAACTTTTTAAACTGAAGCGCAATATTTGTCCTGAACTTGCAAACAAGTTTAACTTTGTAAAACAATTGCCTTGTATTTTGCTGCAGTTTTATTCGTACTCATTGGTAGGTACCTACTAGGCACACGTAAGGTTTTGGTTCGATACCCGGGAACGACAATCGGTGTTATCAGCTTTTTCAAGAAGGAAACTCTTTCTGTACCACTATTTAAAAGAAATTCGAATTCTTGTGTCCGATTAACGGCAATAGCTTCCTCATCTAACATAAATGACGTTTATTATAAAGTGTTAGTGTACTGGTCCATGATAATCACTGCTTACCTATTTATGGAAAACAAGCTTGATATAACGTTTAGGTTTTTCTAACAAAGACACAACTATGGAACGGTTACCAAATATTCTAGTTATGCAAATAAATAGTTCTCTAGAGAATGCGCTGGGTCTTTCTTGGTAGAGAGCCAAATTGCAAATGTTTGTCGCTGGTTATGGACTAAAATAGCAGGTTTAGAAACCTTTGGTGTTTTTAATTAAAAGAAATTTAATTATAGTGTTTGTTTATTAAAGCTATTTCAAATGAAAAACAACTATAAAATTAAAGTTTTCTTTGTTTCCGGTGACATATAATATAGACTAGCTGACCCGCGCAACTTCGTCTGCATCACATAAGAGAGAAAAACGAAATAAAAAAAATCCCCGTTTTTGCAACATTTCTCATTCCTGCTCCGCTCCTAATAATCGGATGTTATATAGCCTAAAGCCTTCCTCGATAAATGGACTATCCAACACAAAAATAATTTTTCAATTGGAACCAGCAGTTCCTGAGATGAGCGCGTTCAAACAAACAAACAAACGAAACAAACTCTTCTGCTTTATAATATTAGTATAGATATATAATTTACTAACTATCAGCTGGTTCTCATCCATTTTTGTTCTGTTTAAACTTTTCTCACAGCCAAAGAGACATTCCGAACAGTTATAAAAAATAGTTCAAAACAAACCAACATAAAATACTGTCACAAAATCTCTATTTTTCATTGTTTCTACGTGTCAATATAATCCTACCAAATTAACTCGCACACCTACTCAAACCCCTTTAAAGCTCCTGAAATACTCTCAAAATGGCCGGGTAACAAATTAGTTGAAACTTAAAGGTAGGATTTGAAGTCAGTTCGTAGGATTAATTACAGCCTTGGGACTTGAGGGTTATACGACATATGATAATGTTAGCTCAGGCGTTCAGTCACCTCGTCACCTGTCCTACCGCTAACGACAAGCGATGAGCGAGTTGAGCTAGTAACTAGCAATGAGTGGGCGAGCAGCTAGTGTGTAGGCATATTAGATTGGTTTTAAACTGGTAAAGCGAGTGAATCTCAACTTGTACCAAAAACTCGCAATTGTAAGCAATAACTATAGCGACCTTTACTCACTGTCCATAAATATTACAAAAGTACGCAGGACAGAGTGTAAAGTTCTTCACCCCTCATGGAAAAGAGAGGATCCTCTCAGAAGATCCTCTGAGGAGATCAGTGTTCCTCCGTTGTGTCTGGTGAGCTAAACTGCCTGACAGTTGTTGTCGGGATTCTTTATGTGGTCGTGGATTACATTTTTGTACTTGGTTTCTGTAGTACGGTCGAACAAACTATTTGGTTTACAGTTTAAGGAACAAATTACATTGTAAAGTGTAAACCAACAGCTTGTTCGACCATACATCTTTTGGTACCCCTGCGATATCACATCGCACGCGTATTGTAATACACTGGTCCTGTGTTATTATACGTATTGGACAATAATGATCGTTTACAGTCCCGAGTTTTAGGTGAAGTTGACATTCATTTGTTTTGCCAGCCAGCTTAACGATTTGACTGTAGTTTGGACATAAGTAGTTGCGCTATGAACGAGTGCGCTACAGTGACAGGACTACTGGTCTGCGTAAGAACGCGAGTGTCATGTATGCTAGTGATCTGTCCGCAACGCTCTGATCGCCGTGACAAGGCGGTATAAATAGTCAGTCATCAACTATTAATGTATTACATATTGTATTGTATTCTATTATATAACGGGCTGGTATCTAACTCCACATCAAAGCGCGTATTTTGCGTATGGGCAATATAATCCACCACGCGGGCCCAGCGCGGGTTGGTAGACATCACATGTCTTCGAATTTTGGTTCTGAGACATGCCAGTTTCCTCACGATGTTTTCCTTCACCATATTTTACTCACTTCGAACTTACAATCTTTTGTACGCATGGCAAGCAATCAAGCTATAAAGATTCAAATTAAGCTGATATCTCATTTTACGGAAAGGTCATACATAGCCAGGTCAAGTTTTACTGGATATGATAGTTTGATGTGTCGCCGTGTGTACGGTTCTTAGGCGAGAAATAGTCGCTCAGTTAGTCAGTTCTCGCTATCAATGGGAGAGCTGCCTCAGAACTTCATACGACATCTGATAGCTCAAAACGTTAGTTCTGTTTAATTGGAATATGGAGTTGGACAGTTCCGGAGTAATCTTAGCAAACTGTAGACGTAATGGAGTTACCAAGTGTAGCATAACAGGATTCCAGTGACGGGAAGTTTACTTTGATTTACAGTCAAGGAAAATAATTGTTTAGAGATTGATGCACACGTTATTGATTTCCTCTAACAGTCTAACTAATGAGGAAGATGTTACTAATTGTATTTAATTTGTTTGTTAAACCATACTTATATCCAAGTACTTGTAATGAACGGTTCAAGTAAAGTTAGACTAAAATATATCTGGAGGTATTTTGAAAAGGGTGCCCATTAATAAAAGGATTTGGGAGAGAGTTGGTTTCATTAAGATGGCAAAGATCTTATTACAGTTGCTCCAAATAGAACCTGCGAACCATCTACAATCGTCTGCTTATACTGAGTATTTTTTACTTTATGATAACTCTAGTTCTTCCAGATGTTCAAGAGTTTCAAATAAAGCAGATAAATATAAAAGTCCGCCAGTTCTTTTTAAATTCGCAATACTTTAAGCCCCAGTAGCCTTTTCTGTTTCTTTTCATTCAACAACTCACAATCTACAAATACACAATTGAAATTGTTTTCTCTTAAAATCGAAAACATGCAAAATTGCGAAGCGCTTCCAATACTCAATATCAGTGAAAGATCAAATAAGCATACAGCAAAAAAAATGTAAGAAATATCGCTCATGACGGAAATACGATAGGAAATCTTGTGAAGTGGTATTACGATTCAAAATTGCATAAAGTATCATCTCGGGGGGACGTTGGAGGAAATCAGATCTTATTGTAATAGTGTTTGGGTGTAGATTGGAGCGCGGTTGGCGTTCTTGATTCAATAACGCTGAGAGGTAAGGTCAGAGACAGACGGATTGAATTGTGTGTCGTGAGGCTTACCATGGCTCGCCACCGCTTTTAACATTCCGTTCAGAAATGAGGATATTTGCAGTGCAAAGCCTGACATCTTGCCTTTTTACAAGTATCTTGGGACTAATTCTAATGTATACGCTTTCAACGCTGTTTTTATGAAGACAGCTTTTTATTTCTTTGACATCGCTTGCGTCATTAAAATTCAGTCGACGATATTGCTGGTGGTTTGTGTTTATCCAGCATTTTGTGTAGACTCTCCGTTCAATATAATAACTTCAGATTTTCTATAGGGGTCATTAAAAATAATTGAGAGATTAAAATCGAGTCTAGTCTTTGACGGATTTCACAGACACTTTGATTGGTGAGAATTAAAAGCCTCCTTTTACAGCAATCAATCAAAAATGTGTATTTTCTTTTACTAGACAAAAATCATTATCAGCTTTATCTCTTCACTATCTGCTCGTCCCTTTCATATTCCTAATTGAGTGTGTATCTTAATAACCTCTACAAAGCATCAATTGAATACCGATAAACTTGTCAAAACTAGAACTTCTTACTCAAACATTACATAACTATCACTCAAAGCCTACAAAAGATATATTTGTTACCCTCTCAAAACCGATCGCACAATTTTGAGCAACCAAACAAAAATATATTATAGGCCGACCTTTATTTAATAGACATTTAACCTTATCAAAGTCATACATTACCTCCGTAGCGCCCAATAAATCCCTTCCGATCTCATTACAGCCCCGCGCCGTTTGTTCCGATCGTTTCACGTTACATTGCCTTGTTTGCTGGATTCATTCGACTGATATACTGTAGACAGCCAGCAATGTATACTTGGTATTGCAATACCACATTAATGTTTTTCGTATAGCGGTGCGGGTAGAGGAATTTAATTCGAAAATAATGGGTTCTAAATTGAGTATGATGTCTGTAGCGATATTATTTTGATGTTAATAGTAATAACAATAATGCTGGGATGGTTTGTTATGTTTATAGAATGAATAAAAGGCGACTTACAAAAGGTATAACAAAGACATATTTGGGAAACGCCTGGAGGCCTCAGCCGCCACACGCTGACCATATACTAGCAATCGGAGCCTGAAAATAGTATTTCAGGATCGTATCCGGTGGAGTTTAGCGTGTTCTACCTACTCCTATGAGTAAAAAGCGTGAGCATACGTATTAATGGAATAATAAAACCCATTAATAGTAACCCTTTTTTTCGGATGGGAAATCATCAAAAGACTTCTCCTACTCTGGGCGGAGCGGGAGGGAGACAGACTGACTGGAGTCAGACTTTAACTGACTAAAACCCATCCATGTTCCTTTCTCACCCTTTACGTTCCGGGGCCGCGAAATCTCTTTCCAACAGTCCCGCAGCCCCGGCAGACTTTTGACCTTTTATGGTAACATCTCTTTGAGGCGCGCGTCTAACACGAACGCGCCGTCGACACGGCCTGTCGTCATTAGACGGACGGACGGCTTGCTAGCCCATAGCTAACCGTCCACAGGCCCGCGTCTGTGGTGGCCGGTAGCCACCACGTGGCCCACGACGCCCGGTGCGTCTCCTGCATTCCGGCATTAATAATACCCCTGATTTCCATTCCCTCTCATTGAGAGGAGGCCATGTCCCAGCAGTGGGAACATTATTGTCTAATGATTATGATGAATAATAATATGGTTTTCCTCGGAGAAAATACAAGTTTTGATATAATAGTAGAGGAGTAATTAATAATGTTGTATTTTAATATAATGTTATTAATGTTGAAGAAGCCAATTTAGAAAGTTCGTTATTGAAGCTAAATTTAATTTGATACGTTACCAACTGTGTCGTTGATAATATTACATTTTCAATATTATATTAAGTCACGAACGCTAGTATGTAATGTATAATACACTCAGCAAAATTCATAAGCGATTTTATTCTAAAATAACGATTTCTACGTTACGATGACTTATTTCGTAATAGTATAGTTTCCATAATACTGTGTTCGAGAAAACGTAAAAATTATAAAGATAATAATAATAACATTTCCGACACATTTGGGTGTTCTAGTCTGGCTAACGCATAGACACAACCTTGTTGCCAGGATTATCCACCAGCAACTTGCTTTGAAGTACAACCTTGTGGAATCAGAAGTGCCATACTATAAGTATGCGCCCGATCCAGTACTCGTTAATGGTAATATCACGTTGTATTGGGATCAACCTATCACCACCGACAGGACTGTTGTTGCCAATAGGCCTGACATTGTGGTGATAGATCGATTGGAGCGTCGCACAATGATTGTTGATATAACGGTCCCGCATGATGAGAACCTCGTGAAAACAGAGCAAGATAAAAAAAACAAGCTGGATCAAGGGCTTGATTCAGAAAGCAGTACTTCTCGACACGGCACGTATTGTTAGGAGGTTCCTCTCCCAAGAGCCCTGACTACCGGCAGCTCGGACCCTGTTCCCAGCGCTAGTGGGCTACTGTTTTTTATATTTTAAATATAATTTTTTTAATTTAGTTTTATAAATAAATGTTTAAAAATGTAAGAAATATGTATAATAATGAATAAAGGAAATAACAATTAAAATAATAAAAAATAGTGAAAAATTATTTTCAAGCATGCCACAAATCACTGCAACACGACGAAAATAAAAATATGTATTGTAAAAGAACTACAAAACACTTATACAACGTTATTTTTTAGTCGTTTTCAATACTGTGAGGGCGGATAGTACTCATGAGAATAAACAACTTTTACTGTGGGACCGACTTTGATATCTCGAAAAACATCAGCTGCTGCCTACATTTTCTCTCTTTTTTTCGATCTAGGCGACCAATAATGTGTGATGCAGCTGATTTTTTTTCCAGATTTCATAGTCGGCCCTTTAGTAAAAGTTGTTCCTTTTCATGAGTAGAATCCGCCTTAACAGTAATTAAAACAGTTAGAAATTGACGGTGTATGTCAGTCTTGGTCTTTGTGCACGTTTTTACTTGACTTCCTTGACTTGACTTTTCCTTGACTTGAGTGGACAATTTCAAGCTTCACACAACTAAAACCAATTATAAACACCCAAACTTCATCTTTACTATCCACCTCCTGACTCCATCATCAGATCAGATCTCATATCAAGATATCAAATAATGGTGTTGTCAATCAATCTGCATATACGTACAAAGTTTCCTTCCGAAACAACAATCCAAAGTTGATTAAAATTGACTTCCAAGATTTGATTACATTGTTTGTTTGCAAGTGGAGCTACTAATAAGCGCGTTAACTAGTGACGCGCATTCATGTTTCTTGACGCCAGTAGCATCGCCCGTGGCTGTAAATAGAAAAAAAAAAAAAGTGTTTTATTTCAGGCAAAAATACCCATAAGACCAGAAAAATACAATTCAACCCGATAAAATAATGGTCGCAAAGAAATCATTAAATCACAGAACATAAAATAACATTAAATTCATTAAAAATCATAAATGACGCATAAATCCTTCGTATCCACGAACACGAACGTGAATCCACACAAGACACAATGGCTTTTTAATTGTGTCTATAATTACGGCACACAAGAAGTTAAGATGCAAACAGGGCACCCTCATTACTACGTCTGTCTGTCTCTCCCTTCCTTAATTAAGAGTAACGACAGCAGTTATTCAAAAAAGGTTATTAGATCAACTGCCTAACCTTTTTCAACTATGTTGGGGTCAGTTGAATACCAGTATTTTATATGGAGCCACTGCCTCTCTGACCTCCACAATCAGTTAGTACTAGGTAAAATGGAACCCTATGGAAACACTGGCTGTCAAACTTTCAGGCCACCGATTACTTGTATCGGCTGTCAAAGATCTACAAACGATAACTAGGATAAAAGGCGTGCTTTCTGAGGCACAAAGGAAACTAAGTACGTAATGAACACATCCACGGACTCGTCTCAGCAAGCGCACACTTAACCTTGAAGGTTTACTGGAGCGGCTGCTATTACTCAGCCACAAGCACTTCAAAGAATGTTAGTAGATGTAGCACTAAAACTATAAAGGCATACTAATATTGTATATCCAATAGGAGGTTGTTCTGCATGCCAAAATGCAATACTAATTTAAGACAGCATTGCTCGTTGTCTCGAATGTATACTGTTTACAAAAAATACGATGATGATATTGACTTATTTCACACTTCTGTGCCTACCCTGAAGAGAATCATAAATTCTGATTCAAATTCCAAATGAGTTCGTCCTATGTATTATTTAATTGTAGATATTATGTTTTTGAGTTGTATTATGTTTATGTATTATGTTTTTGAGTTGTAGTGTGTAATTATTTTTATTGTACTTTTAAATCTAAGTGTCAGTAAGTTATTTTTAATTGTTATTTTTCATTTGTTATTTTTCATTTGATTTTTTTTTTCCCACTTTTTCATATTGTTTCTTTTTTGGAGTGTACGCAGAAATTTAGTGCATGTGGTGCTCTTCTTTAAGTGATGGGGCACTTAGACTTAAGGTTGTACTGTATGCAAAAATGTAATAGTGTACTCATTGTTGAAGAGCCAAATAAAATAAATAAATAAATATCCTAAAGCAACTATTTGTCTGTCACGATTAAACCACTGAACCGATAGTATCGGCTGTTGTTATCCCGGTGGCCGAGGGGGGAGCAGCCGTGGCTCAGTGGTGGCGGCCCGGACATACGAACAGTAAGTCGTGAGTTCAAACCCAGGCAGGCACATTACTTTGTGTAATGTATTTCATTACCACTGGGCTTCGATTCTGCTATTACGATAGTGTCAGAATGGGCGATCATTGAAGTCACAATGATCAAGTTCTGTCAAGTTTAGACAAGTTTGGTAATCTACTAATATAATGGCGTCATTATGACTTCTCAACTTCGATCAAAGCTTCTCAACGAACAACCAGTGAGACTCCATTGAAAGAAATGTCATAGAATATTAATCTCGTAGTTACAAGAAATCTGGCATGAATAAATGTTCGCATTTAGTAGTAGATTTCGGAAACCATTTGTACTAATGGTTTTATAATAATGGCAATACGAAAATGCCATTAAAACACAATTTTATTACGAGACCACCGACCGACCATTGTGAGTTTAGCAGATTATGAACTTTAAGCAAAATGACAATGGGATGAGAATGGAATTGTGTTGGAATGACGAATTTATTAAAATAGCAGAATTAGGCCCCTGCTCTCAAAACGGTGTAGGAAAACATCGTGAGGAAACCGTTCGGTTGCATTATCGATGCTTGCGAGAAACGCATCTTGGATGTTGAGACTCGGCATGTCCTAGAACCAAAAAATCGAAGACAATGTGACATCTACCAATCCGCACTGGGCCCGCGTGGTAGATTATAGCCCATTCCCTCTCATAGAGAGGAGGCCGTTTCCCAGCAGTGGGAACATTAATAGGCTGATGTGATGGCTGTGGGATAATTTCCGACATTCACGAGTGTGTTTTATAAAGTGCGATAATCTTCAACTTTACTCATACTCTTTACCAGATTTGACGTCCCACCTCATCCTTATCTCAAAATAAGACAACAGACCACCGCTAATGCATACATAATGACTGTAACAAAGCAGACATTTTTAATTACCTCCAGGCCCCACATAATTGCGGTGCCTTCAAAACGAACGCAAGATCCTTACAAATGGGCCAAATTAAAAAAGGGCATAAAGGGAGAAAGGCCTTTCTTTTGTGAGTATTTTTACTAAACAATCCGTGTAAAGTTACCCACATGTACTGTTTTGTCGTATAGGGACAATATTGTATGTTACACCTTTTGTTAATCAACTGCCATTGTCTTTTGGTTTGTTGAACTGATTGTTTTGGCATTCAATCTTCTTCCTTTCGTATTGACGGATAGAATATTAGATAATTTAATCTTGTTTGTGATAATTTTGTATCTGTTAGTAATTGTAGTTTGGAATATCAGCTGGTTTAAATGGACTTTGAGCTGTGTATTTATTTTTCTTTAATGTATTTAGGAGAACTCTATTACAAGGGACTTGAAATTAATTGTCAAAATGTGGCCGTACTATTATGTATACCTCTACCTAACCCTTCGGAGATTGCAGGCGTGATGTTGTATATTTAAGAAAAGAAATGCCAGACTTCGTCTGCGTCACATACGAGAGAAAAACTAAAGGAAAAAAAAACCGTTTTTGCATCATTTGTCATTCCTGCTCCGCTCCTAATACTTGTAGCGTGTTGTTATATAGCCTAGAGCCTTCCTCGATAAATGGACTATCCAACACAAATACTTTTTAAATTTGAGCGGTTGTTCCTGAGATTAGCGCGTTCAATCAAACAAACAAACAAACTCTTCCACTTATACTAATATTACTAGCTGACCCGCGCAACTTCGTCTGCGTCACATAAGAGAGAAAAACGAAAGTTAAAAAAAAACCCTTTTTGCAACATTTTTCATTCCTGCTCCGCTCCTAGTAATTGTAGCGTGATGTTTTATGGCCTATAGCCTTTCTCGATCAATGGACTATCCAACACAAAAAGAAATTTTCAATTCGAACCATTAGTTCCTGAGATTAGCGCGTTCAACCAAACAAACAAACTCTTCTTCTTTATAATATTAGTATAGATATAAGTATAGATTATTTATAGTTAAGTAATATGCATGACGACACTATCAAAAAATTAAGAAACTGTTTAGTCCGTCAGTTAGAGTATTGGAAAATAATAGACACAACGAGGGTAAAACGTACCAAAACTCGGGAGTGGGAGCTCGTGACGTCGTATTGAGATTTTAAAAGCGTTGTATCTTCGTCAATTTTGGTTCACAAATGAAAATAAACAGGTCAAATATTATAAGTTGTTGTTCTAGCTGACGGACTATTATTTTGTCGGCTACTCTGTCTGTACTGAGTTGGAGAAAATATCGTCATCCTCAAAGTAACCTGTAGAATCAAGAATAAAAAGACCAATAAAAGTGAAACAAAAACATGAACCCAGTATTTTATTCTTTCCCTGCTTCATAATTCTGGAGAATTCTAGTCTTTGCCATAATTTTGCCAACATTTGCCAAATACTGCGCAAAAACCCCCAACAAACATCATTAAGGAAAAACATGTTCTTCAAACAACCGTGAGTAAATTAAAAATATTTTTATGTTGTTCCGGGAAAATAAAACGTGCGGTCGCAAGTCATGAAAAAAAAAACACAATAAACCAAAATAATATTCAGATACTTTTATAAATATTACGTTTATACTGCTGCGCCTGACTTACGTTATATCGGGTCGGCATTATTCGGCACGGTCGGACGGGGAAATAATGTATTTATGGTTGATACGTACGTTTAAGGAAAGACCACGCTTATTTAATTTTGAATTGTGACCCGAACAATAATGGTAGATGCCGAACGAAGTCTACCGGTCGGCATACGATGACTGTGCATAGTGTGTGCCAATTCAACTTTGTTGTTAAACAATTTCGGATGTGCTGACCCGAAATATATGTACTTTTTACTCACACTAAAAGCTTAAATTTAATAATTTTGAAATAAATAACAGCTTATAGTTGTTAATTTCAAACACTTTAACTTAAGTGTTTCTAAATATGATGCCTGTAACTACATCCCTTAAGTGAAAGAAACAGCACATTTAATACTTCAAACGATGCTAACAAAACGTAAAACACAGATACAAAAGATAAAACAATTCCAGCATATATTTGCTACGCTATTCATAGCACACGAGACATCTCGTAACATAATCTACGATGCTACGTATCTCGTAGCAATTGATACTATGCTACGAAATATCGTAGCATCTGCTACGAAGTATCGTAGCATATACTACGAAGCTTCGAAATGCCGTAGCACTACTATGCTACGACTTTCAAGAACAAAAATCTGAAATACGTCCTTTAGATGAGCTGCTTAACTTGCATTAGTATCCTTGCATAATATTATAGATATTTTTGTTCGTATAACATTGCAGTTACTTTAGTTTGAATGGCAGTTCTCAAGCGGTTAGGTATTGGCTTTGAGCTTACAAGCGGCTCTGTAAGCCCCATTGCTACTGACTATTAGAACAGCTGTGTATTGAATTGATGGTTAGGATTATGTTGTAAATTGAATTCAGTATTGAATCTGTTACGGACGTCGTAGCCGGTGCTACGAGACTTGGTTTAAATCTGTAATGGTTTGTAGTTTATATTATAAGTATTGGTAAAACAGGCTTCAACAAATACTGAATAATGAAACCAGACACTAAGAGTTATTTACAGAACTGTTGCAGTACTGTCCAATCGTATTTTGTAAAGCTTTATTTTCCTGTAGTTTTAAAATAATAATGTTTTCAAACGTGCTTTTTCCGCATTGTCACGAACATTTAAAACAGTGGGCATAAAAATAATACCTTTTGTCAAGCATTATGTGATTTCTGTTGATATTGGCTACTAAATCCAATATCAAAAGAAATCACATTCATTCATCAAAAGAAATCCATTGAATTGAGATAGAACAAAAAAAAAGCTAATCGGTGATAAAGTCTCCGCATCCATATCAAACTCGTATGTCAGTTTTCCAATTCTAACCCAATCAGCGTTCCTTTGACTCTCAAACAAAAACCGTCACACAGATGTCAGTGGAGGTTGTGTGTCACAAGCATCGCCTCACTATACACGTCAAACGTGACACAACAACCTTTGAGCTCTGACCCTTTGAGCTCCGATCAACGATTAACATCGTCGCGAAGTTTAGAAAATACAAAAGAATAAATGCCTAGAAAAGGGGTGACTCTTCCTGTGACCACCAATACAGAAAAACAAGATGCTATCTATATATCCTCAAATAAATAGGCATCATCATTCTTCTGTTGATTAAGAACTATAATCATCATCATCATCATCATCATCATCATCATCAGTCTGTTAATGTTCACATTGCCTTGCTTTGATCATCTTAGAATTCTTTGCCAAAACATGACGTCCTGTAGGCCATGTTATTAGGTTTTTCAAAAAGAAATTAATAAATTCTTAATCTATTATTGTGTCTGATTGATGGCAATAGGCACGCCTCTACTAACTAGACTTAAACATATTTGATGAAATTTACTTTGAAGTACATTTCATCAAATATGACCACGGCCTTACCTCCTGGGATTGAAAGCGTCTGGTCGTGGTATGTTTATATTTGGATTATATTTCAAGCCTTTGTTTCTGTGCAGTAATTAAAATTGCATACAATTGTTTGTGGAGATTGTCTGAGAGTGTCGAGTTTTGTAACAGTTGCTTTGTTAAATGAATTAAATGCATTTAAATGCATTTACAAATTACTAGCTTGGAGTCTGGAGAGAATGGAATGACAGTTATTTTTAATTTAATTTTGTTGCACTTCTGTCTTTGTACGAAAATTAAATGAAGTAAACCTGTGATGGATGAAATAATACAGGGGTGGTGAGTTGGGTTAACGACATAAAATAAATTGTTGAATCAACTCAATAATTGCAATGATTATACTAAGCTGACACTAAAGATAGCTGTATGGTTCATATTGCTCTCAATATATAAAAAAACACAAGTTTGAGGTTTTACCATTTCATATCATCATTACTACTATACATATATATAGGTACCAAAGGTAATGAGGTTCTAATACAAAACCTGAGAAATTAAATAACTCTTTACACTCTTACAATAACTTTTGTATTCCTCTTAAATTAAACCTATACGGTCAGCAGAACATTTGTAAAGATGACTCCACTCGCACACCGCAGGATACAAAGTGACCGGCAATAAGTCTCCGCACAATAGGGGTAGCCCTAATGAGCTCCGTGGATTTATTACACACACACATGAGTAGAAAGCAGAGCGTGTGGTATTGAGCTTGACCTAAGTAAGGGTAAGTTGTCAACGTCAAGCTAGGCTACGCGACACTTTTTTTCCTTTACTCAGCTTAGCTCATGGCTAAATAATAACGGACGCTCGGGTCGATCCTTCGGTTAAGGCGACTACAGGAGCTAAATGCGAGTTTTATAATGCCTGACTGAAAGTTTATGATTCGCTGCAATAAACAAAACCAAAAAAATATGTAATATTTTTCAGAATGTATGCTAGTATGATAGTGTTTAAAAAAACATAATACAATTAATTTTACTCGATAAAAAAATCATGAACTTTTCTGCAATCATTCTGATTTTTTGGCAAATAAATTCTATAAGCGGCATTTTAGCATCACAGTGTGACCCTTTTTTGTCTTTTTAGACGAGATATGAAGAATTTAAAATTTCTATAGAAAATTTATCTTTCTCATAACTCTTGTTTAAATCAGTGTTCATTCAAAACATGTGTTTAGGAACCTATATGTATAGGTATTCTGAAATCCAATCGAAATGAATACATACTACCTTAAGAAAATGTTGATTTACAAATGATTTTGGTATTACGTTTGTATAAAAAACGCATGCTCCGCAGGCCTCTTTAAGACGGGGTGTTGCGGTGGCTGCACGTGATCACTACCTTGTTTTAAACAATTGCCTTAGTAAAGAAGAGCAGCACGTATTGATCATTTCCTCTGTATGTCTACGTGATATATAGACATAGCATCGCACAACGGAGTATAGCTTGATGTTGATAAGGCGCCCTAATGGAAGCGGTCGTGTGTCGGGTTTCTTTGTGTGTGTATGTATCAGCAACCATGACCTATGGTCATTAATATATTGTGGTACTGCTGTATTGTGAAAAGAATGTCGTTTGAAAGGCATGTTCATTTACTAATAGCTTTTATTGTAAACAATGGCCACCAACTTTATATTTACATTATATTAATAAACTGTTCTTTTGTTACAGGTACGTGGAGACTCAGTTTATGTTGCAATTCTTTTTGTGAGTACGTAATTTAAATTAATGATCCAACCACTAGACACCAAAATCGATCGTCATGCGGATAAGAAAACCTTGTGACAAGGGTATCTTGTACTGGGTGCAGTAGATTAGTTTTGGATGTCAGATCACAGTCGCTTCACGCAACACACTGGTATACAGTACAGCAAGCGAATTTTCGTGAAAATCTGTGAATGCATTTTTGTTTTTTTTAAAAATAAAGGAATTTTTCCTTTAAGTATGGTATCTCCAGTATTTCGAGTACTTTCCCTCCAGGTGGCATTGAAAAATTCCACCCTATATAACTGCATTCCGTTAGACTGGAAGCCAACCCTATTATACTTGGAAATGGCTAGGCAGATAATGATGGGTCACGTAGCGAATAAAGACATAATGAGCACACTTACCCAAAAGCTTACACCACAATTACAGCGCATATAAATAAGGGTAGATACAGCCACTCATTCCCGTGATTTACAGCTCTATTCGTCTGTTACGACACCCATGGGGGGCTCGGATTGGGGGTTCGGATGGGGTCCCACGTAACCGAGACTTTGGCGTAAGCATCGTTAGTGGGTGATAAGTGGTCGGGTTAAAAATGGTGTTTAAGTGGGGATGGAAATATCATTGAAACTAAGAATTCCCAAATTATGGTACAAGAGCTTCGATAATTGAAAAAAAGAAAGAAAGAAAGAAAAAGCATTTATTAGCCCACACAGGACAAACACATCAAAATTAAAAGTACTTATAAAAATTACACAGAAAAAAAAAACAAATATTTATTTAAAAATTAAAAGAATGAAACTCGTCCTGTACGAGGCCAAAAGGCTCCTATCTCAGCATGGTGCTGTAACATTAAAAAAAACGTCACAGCGCTGGTATTCTGATAGGGCCCAAAGTGAAGGTGATGCCACGGTCAGGCCAGATACGGATAAAAATAAAAATAAAGTGTAGACGAATAAACAATACAAATAAATTAATGTGTGAAGTGTAAATAAATATAGAGAAAAAATATTAACACCTACACCCCGCGTAACGAATCCTGTTCGCCAGTCTGTGCCATGCCTTTCACTGGCAACACTGACGAACACAGACGCGGGCGCAGATATTCACTTGCTACTAAATTAATATGTAATCTGTGATTCACTTCACATTTTGTAGTGATATACTCTGTGCTGTGCATTTTGTTTTGTTTTGATTGGAATATTTACGTAACTATGTCAAAACATTAATACCAAATAAAATAAAATAAAATAAAACTGTGATCATAATCATAACAGATAGTGTGCAGTGATAGTGTAATCTATATAAATAAAAATGAATTGTTGTTCGTTAGTCTGATTAAAACTCGAGAACGGCTGGGCCGATTGAGCTGATTTTGGTTTTAAAATGTTTGTCGTAGTCCAGGGAAGGTTTAAACGGTGAGAAGTAGACAGGTAGGTAGGTAGGTAGGTAGTAGGTAGGTAGGAAAAAATGCATTGCAACGCATGCCGGGTACAGCTAGTGTAACATAATAATATACGAATTAAACTGGGGCTGTCAACAGAGTCCAAACAAGACACAACCAATAATTACACCATTTACATAGACTTCTTGGAAAAATATTAAATGGATTATTATTTTATTGGAATTTAAGCACATAGTCGACTTGCAATAGGGTATGGGCTATATTGAAAACATTCTCATGTGACCCATAACGCAAACGATACTGCGGGCAAAAGCTGGTTAATAATGAAGTCTGACGTGTTAAAAAGCTTAGCTACCAAGGTAGCTAGATTGTTTGCATGAATTTGTTTGTCCAGGGGGCGCCGGATGTACTTAAATAATCGTTACTGGAGATGGTTCTTTTAATATACTCCATTTACACTGAAAAACGAAGCAATATATTATCATTTTAAACTTTAAGAAAATAAATAACTTAAAAATTGTTGGTCTTTGGATAACCGCCAAAGCACAGAAAATAGTTATAGATCTCGACTTAAATACAACCATTAAGTCATCCTTATTGTATACTTAAATACGCTTTATATATAGCTACTTTTTGGACGTGGCTTTGTCTACCGAAAATTGTCCCAGAGGAACATACTACAGGGATGAAAAGTATCCTAATCTAGACCGTGGTCTACATGTTAACCAAATGCAATCAAAATCCTGTGAAGACATGAAAAAACAGGGTAATCCAGTAAACAGAGTAAATTTAGCTTTGACAATCTGAACCTGTATGTAATTAATATAGATTTACTACCTTCAGCTGAATATCACACTCAAAAGGTAAAGAACTCCCTATTTAATGAAAAGAGTAATTATCAAGTTATTTAATTAACAAGCTCTTTACAATGAAACAGTATTTTTTCCTCCAGGAACAACCCTCTTTGATGTTCCTAGTTTATAAAAGTTCTGTGAAAGGTTAATATTGCTTTTCCGTCTGAACCTTTTTTGGGGAAATTGTTGGTTTAATTTTGTATGGAGTTAATATTTGTAATTACTTACTTATCAGTTTCGTTTTATATCTATTTTTATCCTTTTTTAACTTCCTTCATCTCATCATCATCTGCCTAGCCTTTTCCCAACTATGTTGGGGTCGGCTTCCAGTCTAACCGGATGCAGCTGAATACCAGTATTTTACATGGAGCGACTGCCTATCTGACCTCCACAACCCAGTTAACCCTTTTCCTGTCCCATGAGCCACATATGGTTCAGAGAGATTGTTTAACTATTGTTTCTTTTCGTGGACAGTGAATGTGTTAATACCGGGAAATACGATATTAATTGGTAAGACTGGTTGTCAGACTTTTTGGACCACTGACTACCTGTAACGACTTTCAAAGACAGCCGGAACCAACAGCTTAACGTGCTTTCCGAGGCACGAAGGAAACTCGATATGTGAGGGTGGTCACCCATCCACAGACCAACCTAGGCAAGTACGGCTTAACGTAACGACCAACCCAAGCGGTTTTTTTTACTTCCTTCATCTGAAATAATGAAATAAATAAGTTTAAAACAATCTTGTGCCTATAAATACTGATAACTGTTAAGTTAAGTATAATAGGCGGTCAGGGATAACAGCATCATCTATGCTAACAATAATCTAAACTATCTTCTTTACTTATGAATCATAATACGAAACATTTGTTTTTTTTTTGTTTGTGTGTTTGTTACGCTGTAACTCTAAAACTACTATATCGATTTTAAAAATTCTTTCACAATTAGAAAGTTACGTCTTTACTGAGTAACATATGCTATATTATCCCCGTACACCCACAGCAACGGGAACTACATGTGTGAAACCGCATGACGTCCGCTTGTGTAAAATATAACTGACTTTTATTCTAAACAAACTCGGAACTATGTTTGCTATACTATTTGAAGGTCAAAATATAACAGCAATAACATAAGAACCACATATAAACAACTAGCTGATCCACACAACTTCGTTTGCGTCACATAAGGGAGAAAAATGAAAGGAAAAAAACGTCCCCGTTTTTGCAACATTTTTCATTCCTGCACCGCTCCTCATGGTCATAGCGTGATGTTATATAGCCTAAAGCCTTCCTCGATAAATGGACCATCCAACTCAAAAATATTTTTTCAATTTGATCCAGTAGTTCCTGAGATTAGCACGCTCAACCAAACAAACAAACAAACTCTTCTGCTTTATAGTATAGTATAGATATGAGATTGACAGATCGTCACATGTGGAGGACGATTCGGTGATAAAACTAAGCTGCCAGTTACAATGATGAACAGCACGAGAATTCTGTCAACATTAACAATATCTCTTCGCTATCTCAATCCACAGCAAACTTAAGTATGGCTTATTCTAAATTCCAATATAACAATTTGTTCCTTACTCCTCAAGCAATACATTGAACTGCTCCTACAAATGCACCTGCACCCTACAACTCTGCTCACCCCGCAATAAACACGAACTATCAGCGGTTAAGCGTAAATCTCACCACCCAACTAATTCGTTGTCTCTCTCTAACACCAGCGCAAAGCCCTGAGAGAGCGAGATAGGCGATGAAATGTGTTTATATGTCTTGCCGTAAAATATTGCTTGTAGGAGAAAAAGCGAGTTTAGTAAAATAACGTTCGGTTGTTTTAAAACTTTGTTTTTTTCTGCTCCGGGGCGAAGGTTGCTATAAAATTGATGTTTTACGATAGCTAGCTGAAAGTTTCCTGGGTAAGCAGAATAATTTAGGAATTATCATCCGCGCCATCTTAAAAATCCGTTTAAGTACGAGTCGGACTCCCACACAAAGGGTTCGTAGCACCAAAATAATATGATTTGGTAATAATATTTTAAAGGCCCATTCAATTATCAATTTGCACCAACGATCTTCATAGTATGTTAATGAAAAACCAAGTTACTGCTAACAACTAAACATCAAATCTAACTCTAACCAATGTTCATTGATAATTTTGTTTAATAAAATAAATAATAATTATATTGATGACTTCAAAATGAAAACTCACTTCTCTTACATGTAAGCGGCTACTTTCACTGCAGCACAAAAGTATAAGTCTTGTAGTACAGATATACTTCCGAGCATTCGAGTTCACTTTGCGAAGTGAATATACTGCTCTCACTTAAAAGCTTGGAGTTTTCACGTAAAGCCGTGAGTCGCGACAGTTGAGAGGTATGCCATTTTATGTTTTAACAATCGACAGCTTTTAAAATGTGGCTGTATGAGAGTGGTGGCGATGTCAGGAACACTTATGAAAATGGGACATTTGGTATATTATTATGAAATTTTCCGCTCTTTGGTGAAAAATCTCCAAATTGCTTTCCATTTTTGAGTTTCTGCTTCTGATTTCTGCTGCATCAGCTATGTCAGGGTCGGCTTCCAGTATAACCAGTATTCGACTCGAATGGTGATAGTGACGCTGCCTTACGTTCATAGGGTCCTGGGTTCGAATCCCGGTAGGAGCAAATGTTTGTGTGATGAGCATGGACATTTGTTTCCGAGTTATGAATGTTTATATGTATAATAAGTATGTATTTACAAACAAAAAAGTATGTATGTAGTATATCAACTATCTAGTGTCCACGACACAAGCTTTTTATTATTTTTATTTAGTTGATAAGTTTCTTTGTGTACTAACCAGTGGCCCAATGTCGTCAAATTAAATATGTGTATAATAATAATACAAATCGAGTGGCTATCTGACATCCACTACCCAGTTACCCTTTGGATGACTACCCGTGACAACTGTCAAAGATCAACAAATGAGCGAGTGCTATTGATATGTTTATTATCTACACAAATATTATGAAGCAGAAGATTTTGTTTGTTTGTTTGGTTGAACGCGCTAATCTTAGGGACCACCGGCTCGAATTGAAAAATTATTTTTGCGTTGAATAGTCCATGTATCGAGGAAGGCTATAGGCCATATAACATCACGCTATGACCTATAGGAGCGGAGCAGCATCAGAAATATTGCAAGCGGGAAAAAAGATACCATTGAGCAGGCGATGCGTTGCGATATCAAAACTTCACGCAAACGAAGTCGCGGGCAGAAGCTAGTCATTTATAATGGGCGATGACTCATCCACGGACCGACTTCAGAAAGAGAAGTTTAACCGATTTGTTGAGACACGAGAGCTTCAGCCATCTTTTAAAACCAGCAAAAAAGAACAAAAAGCTTTCCATTATTTTATTAACAATCTAATCAAAGCCTTAGGTAGACAGCCACAATCCCTCGTCTATTTGCAACAATCAGATCCTACACGTGCCGCGGAAACCAACACAACCGTCACACCGACACTCCGACACACCTGACGTGTTCTCTATAATGTTACCCTCGCCGTGAACCGGAACATTGTACACGTGACTTCCTGACGCGGAAACACGGCTCGCGAGTTTCAATACTTTAGGCCTTCGAGCTTTAAGCACCTGTCTCACTGCCGGCGAGAAGTACGCAACAAGCAGCGTATACCCATCTTACCAACGAGTACTGTAATACCCAGTTACCAAATAAGCAGTCGCTCCAAGTAAAATAACATCGAGCTAGACTGAAAGCCAATCCTAACATAGTTAGGAAAAGGCTGGGCAGATGATGATGGTGTTTGTTAACTCACCACCACGGATATCATTCAGAGCATTCTTCTTCTCAGTGTGTCTGCTCTCAACGCTGTTGCAAGCATCATGAGCATATCGGGTGCTCGTAAAAACATAAGCAAATCACGTATATAATCCCGTAAGTACTTTAAGTGTCAAAATCAAAATCAAAATCAAAGCATTTATTTCAAGTAGGCCAGTTACAGGCACTTTTGAATTGTCGAAACAAAATGAACATTTAAAGTAGCTACAGTCCCAGTCACAAGACATAAAAACTGTGAAAGTACTGTACTGCCCATTCCCTAACGTAGATCTCTATGGAGAAGAACGGGCAAGAAACTCTATGGACACTCTTTTAAATCAAAATATTGTTACAAAATCTTGGTTACATCATTCATGTTGAGATGGTATATTATGTGAGAACAATGTAGCAAGATGTGCACGTTAAAAGTGTCCATAGCAAAACAAAATAAAATACAACTCAAAAACTAAATAATTAATTCAAATAACCCATGGCGACTAAGAGATGACCAGTCACAACTGACAGCGCCCGTTCACGAACATGACGCATGGATCAGCACCATTCAGCTCAACCATTTTGAAGGGAACTAAATGGTCCGACACACGCGCCACCATCAGCGAGACATTTGAGAGAGCATGACATACTCTCAACCGCCAGGGCACTTTTTAGTCAAGAACTGCCGTAGGCTTCCAGTGAATGATAGCTTTCTAGTACATAGTACTCACGCAATATGGGCTATGCGATTATATAATACTAACATTGAATCTATACAATGTGTGTTACACGTAAAGCCAGTTACATAAGTATAAGTTTCAAATAAACTTAGGTTTTTAATTCCACAATGTATCTGAGTTCTGACCGATATCATAAAATGCACCTTTTGCAAGTACAGGGTGGTTTATGCGTGAGTGTCCGCTTCACCTTGTTTACAAAAATAAATTGAGTCTGAAGCGAAATGCGTTTTTTAACTGTAGTTAAAAATGTTTGCTAAAAACAAAAAAATAATTACATGATAGTACGAGCTATATAAAAGTGTATAATTATCTCTATTAGGGTAACATGGCTTTGCTTAGCTTTCATACAAGGGTCTCTATTAATATCCAAAAACTATTAATTTGGACCTTAATCTCTGTTCTGGAACAAAAACAAACCTACCTCAAGGTCCCGTCCAGTACATGGGCGTGCCTCAGTGATTAATGAGGCGAGTGATTCAATTCGCGCCAGACGACAGGTGGCAGGCGGTTCTATTGCCTCTGTTCTATTGCTCAGTTATATTGGTGTGGACTAGGCTTAAGTGGGGGACGTTATTGATAGACTTGATACGTGATCTTTAGCACTGAGAGTTTAGTTTTTATTTGAGGGTAGATGTGTTACAAAATATCCCCTTACAACAAAATATATACAGGAATAGGCATGACAACAGTAACAAAAAATTGCAAAGCCATTTAGTCCGCCAGTTAGAGTATTGGAAAATAATGGACACGCATTTTTTGTTTTTGCAAATCAATGAATAATAACAAAGATAAAACGCATCAAAACTAAGACTAGAGTTATTGGGGGGGCTCGTGACTTCCTAACTCACTAAAAATGACGTATTCTTCGTCAATTTTATTTACGTAACAAAAAAAAAATGGGACAAATGTTTTTTGATAATCAAACTGATGGAATTATTAGTTTTATTTAGTGTCTTTCCTATTTACTAACGAAAACACTAGACATATTTAAGTTACTGTGATAGCAACGCACTTGCGATGTCTCTGAGACTGAGTATAGGCAGCGATTGGCCACTCATCATCTTCGAGGCCACGCCCATTCATCATCTGCCTGTCTTTTCTCAAGTATGTCGGGGTCGGCTTCCAGTTTAACCGGATGCAACTGGATAACAGTATTTAAGATGGAACAACTGCTTATTTGACCATCACAACTTAGTACTGGGTAATACCCCTTGGTACGACTAGTGATCAGGTGACCACGACGTAAACCCAGTGCGGATTAATAAAAATGTATGCGACTCTTGGATTTTCACCGTTTTTACAGCAGTTTTTTAGAATATCGTGATCTAACATTCATACTTCTTCTTATATCGTGTAGTTATGTGTTTGACCTGGCGTCTGAGTTTTATGGCGCCCATGGGTCTTCGACTTGACTTAACATTGCGTCGAGAAATCTTTTACCAAAGAAACTATAAGATACAACTCGCTTATCTCTATTTTACTCCAACACCCATAAATATATCAACCATAAGAAAACGCTTTAAACTTCAGTATTAGGCTATCAACGAAATCGGCAATCGGCGAAACAATCAGTGATATCCGACGGCTATTAGCTGGTGACCGGTCCGGGAGGGGGGAGTCAATTAATCTTCGGCGAAAGAGGGGGGGGGGGTCGGAAATACTCCCCCTCCCTCCATATCGGCTAGGTCGTAGGGTGTTGATGTGTGTGGGATGTAAGTTTGTGGTTTGGTTTTGTGTGTGTGTCAGGTTTGACATGTTGGGATATCATTTTTTTGTGACACTGTGTGGTTGCGGTTGCTACTGACACGCAGCTTTACTGAAACGAAAAATGTATAATTTTTACTGTAGCGCACATTATTATATGAGTGGAATTGTTCATGTGATAAAATTATGCTGTAAAGTTTTATAATCACTTTATTAGATATGATCCACATTTTAAATTCACAGTTTTTTCTAGCCATATGCGCGTATGTCACCATAAGCAACCACCTTCTTGCCAGTAAAAAAAAAAACATTTGAATGTAGCCAGCGTAATAAACAGAAATACTTTAATTCTGTGTTCGAACACGAACAAGATCAGCTGCTATTTTGTATAACAAAAACGTATAAAGTTTACTCACCTTAGTGAATATTGTCTAAGTAGCAATTTGCAAGTAACATCGAGAAACTGTGATCGATGCTTTGTTTTACCTGTCATTTATTACTTCAGACTTCACAAGTTAAAAGAATGTGTGTGTGTGCATTCTGCTGTATGAGAGAATTTAATAAAGTTAAATAAAAGTGAATGTGTTTGTGCCTATCTTAAAAGATCATTCACTTGTGTGTCTGCTGCGAATGAACAAAGGTGTGACAAGATTGGCAATCAAAACACTATTAGCAAGTTTGTTCGTCGTCAAGTTGGTACGTGTAGCTCTGGAGCTAGACGTGCAAGCCTTAAACCTTACTATTACTTTACTTTGTCATGTATGATGTCGTGTTCATGAGAACGATATTCGCTATTTCTTGTTAGGAGTAGAAATAAAAGAAAACTATTAAAACTCAGGCACCTGCAGGCTGCAGGCTGTTATAACAGGAAAGAGTGATTCAGATTTCCATAATAAATCATTTGCTTGCATTAAAATACCTCTCAGTCATCTTTCTATATCGTGTGGGAGAGTTTTTATGTCACCCATTGGTCTCTGACTTGGCTTTACATGCCGTCGAGAAATAATTCTCAGGCATTCTGGTTAAAACCTCGCAGTAAAAAATATAAAGTACTCTGTGAAATAAGCAGTGCCTAGGCAGTTATTACCGCAATTAGAAATGGTGTTTTCTTTGTCTCTTTTATTTTGTTTTACATCTTTATCCAAGATATAAACAGTTTCTGTCGTTGATGGAATCTAGCAATTAAAATGATCATTTAAAATATTTTAAGGATCACGAAGTTTTTAGTAAGTAGGTATTTTATGTACTACAACATACATTAGTATCATAGCACATTCCCTATTGTTTAAAAATATTCGATATCAAAAAATCCATGCCATTAATGTATGTATATAGAAAAATTGTACGAGGCACAACGCTTCCCAATAATAAATTCCACCCAAAATTAATAAATTAAATATTCTATGAGAGATTTGCATATTATCAGTAATAGACAAATCAAACAAGCGAGGCTGATTATTATTCACAATATTATATCGATTCTGAATTAATTGAATCGAGATAAAATACAAATTAACTTCAGTGTCTCTATTTGAATTCGAAATTAATGTAATCGTTAAATTATCAGATTTACAATTTGTGCTGTGGCAATACTGATATTAGGCTTTCAAAAGGTAAAGTCTACATTACATCCACTACTAACCAAACTATCCAGAACAAAAACAGTACTAGATTAAAAGCACTTTATGAATTAGAACTATGTTCAGACTTGACCAATGATTTATTAAATCAGAAAACCGCCCCAATTTTTCCTACGAAGCCAAAGTAATTCGGTGAACAAAATAACCTGTCTAAAATACTAACAATGATAGAAACGGCCTTCTAGATAAGTGGCAAGCGCTCACATCACAGCATGATCTACCTCTTCAACGACTTACAATAAGATTGAAATCAACTTTTCTGTAACGTATCGTTCCCACACTTACCATGTAGATAATTCCACAATATCGCTGAAAGTAAGTAACTGTAAGTAACTTTGACAAACTTTGAAAATTTTCAGAACAGCAAACCCAGCACCAGCGCTGCTTTCGAAACAGTGAAAGTAAACAGTGTTAGGAAACCGGCAGGTTATAGAATCAAACATTCGAAGACATGTGACATCTACCAATACTGGGCCCGCGTGGTAGATTATAGCCCATTGCCTCTCACAGAGACAGGCATGTTTCCCAGCAGTGAGAACGATAAAAACTGATTACGCTTATACTATGCAATTTTATCCGAGCCCTCTTGTCTTTTGAAGATATAATTCAGTCACTCCTAACAACCTGTGATAGAACTGGTCAAGGAATAAACCCCTGTCACAAGAATTCTCCCTTATAAAACTACACTTGTACAAAGCCTTCGGAACACAAATAACGCTGCCTAAAAAAATATTTTCGCCTAACTTGCCCAAACGAAAAGTTACTGCCAACACCTGTGAGCTATAAATACTTATGACCCACTAAACTTGATTCATATCAACCGAGGTCAAATATAACTTACAAATAGGTGCGATTCGAACCGACGACCCACGAACTGGCGACCCGCCAAATTTTAACACGATCAATGTGCTACTTTGGCACTCACTGCATAACTGTGTTATTTAAATTCAATTAGGCTTTCATGCATTTGGCAGCGAAAAAATTGCTTCAAAATGGATTTTTTCGATGGCGACAAATAGAGTATGTGAACTAAGTGTTCAATGAACTTTTATTCATGCTGAATTGTTTTTTGCATATATGTTTACCATAGGTACACGAACTTAATAGAAGAAAACCTGGTAGGGAAACGAATTGCAAAATAACTTTGGCTATAGATGCTTGTTTCTGCTATGGCTTGGCTTGCAAAAACGGCTTTCTGCTGAAATTATAGTCAAATGAAATATTTCAACATCATTAATATTATAACAAGTCAGTGATGATATTACAGTTTTCCTGCTCTCCTGTGTGCTAACCAACCATAAAAAAATATGTCGCGTAAGTCTATATCGCATTAAACCCCGGTCCGTTTATAAAAATGTTTGTTTCCACCGCGCCACTGTTTTTTACTCTTAACCCGAATACGAGTCAAATACTGTTACCTAGTTTCACTGAAGTTAAAAAAACATCGTATTTTCCTCGCTTGGGAATGTGGTTGTTTATCTAAAGCCTTAATGGCTGAAACGGTTCGGACAAATGGCAGCTAAAATGTTTAAAATTCAGCTGTGTTTTGTGATTTTCAATGAGAACACGCTATTTGAAATGCATTTCTTTAGCGTTATCTATTGCATAATGCACATAGAAACGATTTACCAAAATCACTATTCACAAGACTACAGGGACTAGAGAAAACTACACTGAATTCATTGATAGAAATCAGTACTCAATTACAACGACCTACCAATAGATGGCACTATTATCAAGAACCATTAAACCTCGATTCCCTCCCACTAAATCTTCCTAAATGAAAACGTTTTCTACAAAGAGGTTTTAGTGAACGTAATGAACCGTCAATTTTGAACGTGAATATATTAAAAATAATCCCAGTTTACACACGTAAGCCTCATTTACTCGGCGCCCGCGGTAAATGGGACCCTACATCATTTTCAGCAGACATTTTCAGAATAAAATAGGTATTATAGCCATAATGTGTTTTGATAATTCGCTCGAATGACTGCGGCATTTATTTTGTTTGAGCAAAATGTCTGTATATATCTTTCTTTATTGCTTGGTATTGCTTTCGCCTATTCTTAGTATTTTGTCTTCTCTTTGCCTAAACGCTTACTGGTTTTGGTGAGGACCTTGACTTTTCATAGTCATGTATTTTCTTTTCTGAAGTCAGGGATTTTTCTACTGTATTTTTTTCAGCTTTTTGGTAGCTACACGTGAATTTGTCTTTCTTAGAACTTTTATATTAGTCAGGTAACATTATTAAGAAAAATAATGTGTTAAATCTAAACGTTGAATTCTTAACAGACAAATAGAAAATAAATACAAATGTTTAATTCTAGGACAACATGGAAAAAATATTATTATTCCTTTTCTTTAACTATTTTACTGTTACCCAAAACTTTTAAAATAAATAGATGGGCTTAAATTAAACCTTCTTTTGCACGCTACACCTAACAAACCCCGTAAGAGGAAAAAGTTTTGTTGCCAAAAACTTTTTATGCACACCAACACCATACGAACTCTTTGCCAACTGCCATTTAGATAATCCCATGCCACAAGTTCGTTTTACTTTGAAACTTTTCTATTTATTTGCGTCTTTGAATTAAGGCTTTGACCTAATTTATTTCCAACGTGCTTTGACTTTAATGAGTTTTATTTTAAATTTGACTTTTTTTTTAATTCAATCTGAAAGATAATGCTTCAAACTATACGACAGAAAATGTATTTGCTTTGGGTAATGGCTTACCAGAATGCATTTCTATTCGACTTCAGATAAAGCTCGGATTTAAAATTGCAATTGAACAGTTTTAATTTTACCGATTTAAAAATTTTGAAAAAAAATAAACGCTTACGATAACACATTTTTTTTCACACTGCATTTCGAGCACGTTGCTTCATAAAAAAAACTGGTTTACATGAAAATATAGACAAAAACTGTTGTTAGCCCTCGCTGCATCACTTCCCACGTCATTCACGTTTTACGTCAACAACATTTTGAGACCTGCTAAGCTGCAAGTGAAGCTTGGTACAAGTCAAGAAGCACTCAACGGAGTAAACAGCTGATAGTTCCTGAACTTGAGTGCTGTCTTAACTAAAAGCATTTTTCTTATAACACAACATTTTTAAACTGAGAAAGCTGTACACAATCTTATATTAAAGTTAAGGTAACATTTAAGCACTTATAAAACTGTGGTTTGGTTTTTTTTTTTTATTGCCTTACTAATAAGTCTGAAGAAGTTTACACAATTAGTTTGGTCTTAGTTTATGAAACATAAATACAAAATTAGAAGATCAAACAAAGAGACATAAATGACATAAAATAATTAGAAATCAAAATCTGTCCGGAAAAATCTTATTAATAATAACAGTAAGCAAGCGTTAAAAATTCCGAAAATTCTTTTGACGTAACAAATTACCTAAAAAATCTCTTTAAGATCGTTTGAAGGCAGTAGCCATTAATTTTAATAGACCACCGATGAGGAAGTGGAAGTAAGTAATTTGTTACAAGTAATAGGGGAAGGAAGGGGTGGGGGGAATGACGCCGTGATGACGCAGGGAACGCAGTTTAGTTGATTGAAAGTTGACACGGTCGTAATGAGTTTAAGGACAATTTCGGTTATGGTTCGTCTGAAGGTTTTAAATTCCTTGAAAATAGGTTTCATACTGATTATTATGTTGGGTATTAATTACAAGCATAAGTAAGTGGCAGTGAGTGCTACTATATCGTCAGACTGCACAGTCATAGTAGTCTCAAATTCAAACCCAAAACATGCAGTTCTGATAATTTTAATTCATGTGCGTATTGTATAATTATCACTTGCTTCGGTGAAGGAAAACATCGTGAGGAAACAAACGCATAAGCGATATTTCTCGATGACATGTAAAGCCAAGTCAGACGATAAATAAATCCAGAAGGTATTTGCTGATAATGTTAATCAATGTTGTCATACAACAATTAAGCTAGACCAAGTCAGACGATAAATAAATCCAGAAGGTATTTGCTGATAATGTTAATCAATGTTGTCATACAACAATTAAGCTAGACCAAGTCAGACGATAAATAAATCCAGAAGGTATTTGCTGATAATGTTAATCAATGTTGTCATACAACAATTAAGCTAGACCAAGTCAGACGATAAATAAATCCAGAAGGTATTTGCTGATAATGTTAATCAATGTTGTCATACAACAATTAAGCTAGACCAAGTCAGACGATAAATAAATCCAGAAGGTATTTGCTGATAATGTTAATCAATGTTGTCATACAACAATTAAGCTAGACCAAGTCAGACGATAAATAAATCCAGAAGGTATTTGCTGATAATGTTAATCAATGTTGTCATACAACAATTAAGCTGTTCGGCCTTTTCCCAGTTCCGAAATGGCACATTAATTGGTTTTGTAAAATCCTAATATGATGTGATAGTGATCTATATTAATTGGCAATAAAGCCCTCCTGCTCAAGATAAAGACTTTTTATTTTTCACTTTTTAGTGGTTCACATGTGCTTACCCCTTCACAGCGTACCGGCGTGATTTTCGGTTATGAACTGTTGTAACCAATAGACAGATATGAGATTTCAGCAATCCCAGTACATTTGGTATCAATATTGAGGAGTTCTGTTGCCTATCTCCAAAGTTCTTCATCAGATCTTCATCAAATTTAAATGGGATCACTTCAAGAAAGTACACTTCCTAAAACTACCCAAATCGCTTCTAGTGTGCCTATAAAATGTGAAGAGTTCTCTCTATTTCTCCAGGATTCCGTCATCAGATTTGATTATGGGACAACCTGGGAAGCAAACCCTTTCAAACAATTTAAAAAAATAAAATCAGTCCAGCCATCTTCGAGTAATCGGGGAACATTTAATTCAGAACCTCCTTATTTTTGAATTCGGTTAATAACGACGTTATGGTAGGTGACTCAAATATCCGGAGAGCCTTTATAAGATTGGGCCAAGAATCGTTAATTTCCTCTTAAGAATTTAAAAGTTTCGCTCCTTTGTCATGGATCCCATAATCAGAAGTAATTAGAACCTAACTAAATTCTCTACAAGGTACCCTTATGTTCCAGTAAATAAAAAAAGAACAATACATGTCACGGTAATAGGACTTATCCCCAATAAATGGAACTTAACACATCGAAATATGGGTGTATGATACACTTCTGAGTACCCCCTCAAAGCACAGAGGCGTGATGTTACGTCATGGTATTGTATAATCAATAGACAATCCAGCGTTTGCAGTAATCACTGCAGCTTTGCCGTGTATTTTTGAAGAGTTCCATTTATATCTCCAAAGATCAGCATCAGATCTTCAGCCAATTAAAATGGGACCACACGAAAAGCACCAGCTTTCAAATAAGAAAGGACCATCAAAATCCGTTCACCCAGTCGAAAGTTCTGAGGTAACAAACACAAAAAAAAAACAGACGAATTAAGAACCTCCTCTTTTTGGAAGTCGGTTGATAAAATGAGAAAGGTGAGTTTCAGTATAGAGATAGTAATTTATGACAAAGATGTGGAAAAGTACTTTGCCGATAACAGAGCTTCAGAAATAATTAATAGAACTTTTCCAACAACCCTAGGTAATGTTTGTGCGCGAGTAAATAACCTACAGTTAACTTAAATTAGGTAACAATCTAGACTAATTACAGTTTTGGACTAACGCTAGTACTTTTGTAGTTCTTGTGGACCGTTTATTTTAATAGCTGAACTTATCGTGTAGTTTGCCTGTAAAAGGAGTAATTACACTTACTTTAACGATGTTTATTTTATCTTTTATTGTTTATACAAGGTGGCAGATTAAACTATGGTTATAGTTTAAGGGTGTAATCATGAAAACGAAGACTTGTCACAGTGGGTCACTAAAACATAAAAACTAAACTGCCACGTTGAATGGCACTGCTAATTCTTTGGCCAAAGAAAGAGCCAGCCCTCTGGTCATGCGAAGTGTTGATCAATCGGTGGGAGATTTCTTTAAAAAGGTGACGCGCACTCGGACCCCATGACCCCAGCGTTTTGACCCCAAACGGTTTAAAGCTGTAGTTATCAATAAGGTTACAGTATTTGCGCCTCAAACTCAAAGCATTTATTTCAATTAGGCCATTACGGCACTTTAGAATGTCAATAATACAAAGAAAAATCAAAGCTACAGTCACAGACACAAGGCATAATAACTGCCGTTGCCGTTGCGTAGTCGCTGCTGTTTGAGCAGTTTGATCTCAGCAGCTGCAGCAGGCAGCGCTTCTTATCAAAGTGCTAAACATAGAAATCCGATCAACCGGTGAAACGTAAACGTAACAAATAGAGTTGTGGTTGAATTTTTAATATTAGTATGAGCTACAAACTGTTAGGTTTAACGAAGAACATGCTTTAATGGTCTATGGTAAAAATTACTTCAATAATCAATATTTTGAGCCCATTAATCTATATTAATAAGTAGGTATACGTAACACTATGGAGAGCTGAAAATCTTATTTTTAATCATCATCATCATCATCATCAGCCTATAATGTTCCCACTGCTGGGACACGGCCTCCTCTCAATGAGAGGGAATGGGCTATAATCTACCACGTGGGCCCAGTGTGGATTGGTAGATGTCACATGTCTTCGAATTTTTTGGTGGTTATTTTTAATACAAAGAATTAAAATAAATCTTTAACCTGAATATTTCATTTACGAGAATACACTGATATTTAATGCTTCCTCTGTTCAAGCAATAACTCGTCGAAGCATATTCGTAGCACTTCCGTAGCAACGTAGTAGTTCTACGAACAGTCGTAGCACGAATCCCAATTCGTGATTAAATTCCGGGTACAAGCTTTTATTGGATTTCAACTCAATATTTCCAGCTAACGATATTAATCCATAGAATATATGTCTGACTATCTTTTCTGAGTATTTTGAATAACTGCTCGTTGAATAAATAGCGTCCATTTATTTTTTTGTTTTAAATGATTTTGTCAGATTTTATTAACGAGTTGCAAACACTGGAAACTTCAGTACATTATTAAATTTATTTATTAAAACTTTATACACAAGTAAACACTTTACAAAGACGGACTTAAGGCCTTGCATTATCTATTACGAGTGAAAGAGGCGGTACCAAAAATGATTGTCTATCAAAAGAATCTAATACCTTAGAAACAGTATAATATTTCTTGATGCAACTACTCTCTTAGTCGCCATGGTTTATTTGAAATAATTATTTTGTTTTTGAGTTGTATTTTATTTTTGTTTTGCTATGGACACTTTTAACGTGCACATCTTGCTACATTGTTCTCACATAATATACCATCTCAACAAGAATGATGTAACCAAGATTTTGTAACAATATTTTGATTTAAAAGAGTGTCCATGGAGTTTCTTGCCCGTTCTTCTCCATAGAGATCTACGCTAGGGAATGGGCAACTACAGTACTTTCACAGTGTTTATGTCTTGTGACTGGGACTGTAGCTACTTTAAATGTTCATTTTTGTTTCGACAATTCAAAAATGCCTGTAACTGGCCTACTTGAAATAAATGCTTTGATTTTGATTTTTGATTTTTTGATTACACACACACATTAAAAACCACCTTTTGATTTGTGTGTCTCACCAAAAACAGATTACATAAGTTCTAAATGCAGGTAGTTAAGCGATGCTACGCGACTCGTAGCACCCGTAGCACTTGCTACGTTATATCGTAGCACTAACATGTGGCGTCGCACATAACGTTAAATCAGTGCTACGAGCGTGGAAACTTTTTTATGAGTGCTACGACACAGTTTCAGCTTGTTTCTACTAACTGGTGGTTGGAGGATGTTTTAAGATTTAAGGGTTTTTAACCATACTATGTATGTTAGCTCGTAAGGCTCCACTCTGGTAGGTTATTTTCTTGAAATGAGTACAGAAGGTTAAGTTAGTTTTAACCGACATCTTCTTCTTCGCGCATAACTTCGTCGCTTGCCCACCGATTTGAAAAATTATTTGTTTGTTGGAAAGGGTATACTTACCAAATGGTCCCATAGCCACCAAGTCGGGATCTGATGATGGAATCTTGGCGAAATCGAGGGAACTCTTCAATTTTACAGGATAACGTACAGCGATTTTGGTATTTTCTGCAAGAAATGAAGCATTTGCGTTTGATAAGAATCATTCCACTATCAGATCTGATGATGAAGCCAAGAGTCACGGAACTCAATAATGAGACAATGCATCCTAGTCGTGTTTGAGCTTGTTGTAATTGTAACGGTATGTACTTTCCATGTGTACCAAGCACATGTGAACCACTAAAAAGTGAAAAATAAAACCGACTTAAAAAAAAAACAAAAAAGTTAAAAACATCTTTAGCTTCTGAAATCGGTGACAAAAAAGTTAAATCAATCAAACAAAGGTCACCGACTTCAGAAGCTAAAGTTATTTTTAACACTTTTTTTTTTAAGTCGGTTTTTTTTTAACATAAAGTTAATGCCTGTAATCACCGAAAGGTTAGGCAGAAACCACCTGAACTAACTAACAGTTAAGTTAAACCCTCATGTAATAAAGGGTAAGCTAATTGCCATCAACCGGGCACAAGTCTAGGCTCCGGGACGCTGCTACAATATTTCTTTGTGAAAAAACCTAATTACACTTGCCCGACTCAAAACTCAAAACACGGATTATAAAAACACCTCCAACAGTGCTCACGACCACTAGGTTAACGAAACAGTCAAAATGTGGGAAATCTTGGAAAACATATAAAATCTTCCATTCATTTGTTATTAATTTATGACATAATTTTAGTACTTTGACCCTCTAATTTTTCGCCATAAGGATACATTTAATCCTGTTGACGTCGCTAAGTAATAATTTAAGACGGCGTCCAATTTTCCGCGTCGCCGCCCGAGTGACTCGTTTTATACAGCGAGGGGATGTGACGTAGTGCGCGTCAAGTGGCAGGGATGTAGCGAGAAGATTCAAGTCGAACAAATAGATTAAATACTGAACATTCGTTTTTTCATTAACATGACAACCTCAAATTCTTACCAAGTTCCAAATTAGTGGACCATTACGTCAAACAATGCATTGATAGGTACTTGTTAATCGCATCAATTGCCCAAAGCTCTGTGTTTTAAAAGAAATCAACGAGATAAAACGAAAAAATAAAATCTTAAAATGTTGTTTAAAATTTGTGTCTGCTTGAATTTTTTTGTAGTGAGTAACATCAAACATTACACCTAAAATCTCTGAAGAGTCAGGCAGAAGTGTGCGTGAGGATTGTGTGCAACAACTCATACCATACCCAATACCCAATACCAAAGTAATAGGGAGCTATCCTATTGTCGTCAATTAGCCACAAATCTAGCTTGCAGGCTGCTCAAAACCAAGGCGTTATTTTGATATATCAAGGTAAACAATTATTTACCTTAATAAACTAAAGACACCATGCAACATCTGATATGACGTCATCACTGTACTTCTGTTTTCGTCCCTGCAGCACTGCGGTCGCTTTCAATTCGTTTCAGCGGCACGCTTGAAGTTTTCCGAATATAAACATGAATGCTCTCGCGCCGGGGATGCGGCGCTGCATCATTACGCTGAGAGCTCTAAAATTAATATTCTGTAATAATGTCGTCGAGGCTGCGGGTATAAATTAAATTGTAAAACGAAACCAAAATTTAAAGGTTTGAAAAGAAATATGATTTGAAGGTGTTAGCAAGTATCATTTTAGCATTCGAAGATTCTTCAGTACTTATCTCATACTGTATTGTACGTACAGTTTGAGATCCTGAGTTCGATTCCCAGGCAGACAAAATATCATCAGGTTTTTCCATCAGGTGTGTATTTCTCAGTAGTGGTCCAGAGGTTGGGACTGTGACCGGTTCAAGAGTCTCTAGCTCCTATTACATGTACACACCTTCTGCCTAACCCGATATAAAAAACAAGCGTGATATTGTGTCGAATTCATCCGAAGCAGATTTTATTCTAACATCAATACTGATAACAAAAATAGAACATACATGACAAGTCGTTCTAAAGTAAAGGTTTTTTTGAAGTCGTATCATTTCACAGAATAAAAAGGAATATTCTGTGAAATCGCTTCGCCGATATAATAGTGGTAGGTAAATAATAAGTGGTTGAATAAAATGAGGCATTTCACTGAAAAACATCTTTCCAGTTTCCAGTCGAGTAGGTTTTCACGAACCAGTGGCTCTTCGATATTTATGTACGTAGCGTTATGTAGTAAATAATACGGAATCATTGAGTATTTATGGGAAGGGGTGGACGAATTGATACGGTTTCCGGAGACGCTTTTGAAGTTATTATATTTTGCACATGAAATGTTTATGTATGATATTATACCGAAGTGTTGGTTGCATCGAAACTGATATCACAGTAGCTTCAATTACTATTTGTTTAAAGTGACTAAAGCGGTGAAGGTGATGTGACGATCTGATCTGGTTTGTGAGCTGAACATGGCCAGATATTGCGCAGGATAGAGAGGTTTGGAAAAAGAAGGGAAGGCCCAACAGTGAGAAATAGCACGGCGGATCAACGCCAGTCTACTTTTGTACGTAGAGGTGATTGTTAACGACTTACGTAGTTAAAGGCTTCGTGTGAGTTCAATGGCAAAATAGGCTATCAATAAGAAATAGCTGATCTCGTAACTGATCAGTCGGGAAACTGCCGTGTAATTATTTCAAATACACACGATGTCAATAAAATTACAGCTTTAAGATTAATAACAAAACATGAAGCCTCTGTTTCCCATCCTCTCGGTGTCACTCTGACTCGACCTACTAAAAGTCGCACAGCATCTTAGAGTTATTATCACCTAAGAGGCAAGTACAAGCTCTTACATTTATCTATACAAATATAGTAAGAGTCAATTTTAAGTTTGTACGTACGTTTTAATCCTCAAAACGACTGATGTGATTTCAAAGAGTATTTCACTAACAGAAAACAGGATGGGAACTACATTATCCCCAAGTGTGATATTCCGTACGTAACTGGAGCAAAAAATAGTTAAATAATAAGTTTGACATGTAGCTTAAACAAACAAGTTCACAAAAAAACAACACAGTAATCGCTTGCCTTTGTACCTTTCAACGTTTAATCTAAATACTTCAGCACTGTCTGTAGAACCTTCTGTAATGGACATTTGCACTGAAACAGTTTTGTAGGAAGCTTTACAAAACTTTTCGTTTGTTTTCGATTCTTATAGCTAAATGAGCGTTTTAAAAACGAAACAAAAATCTTATCTCTAGATAGCGTTGAATTTATATTGTACTAAATGTTTGTAATTATACCGATCAATTGGTTTTTACTTCTTTTACATTTCTTTTTTATAGTAAAGGATCAGTTTAACAGTTACAGGAAGATTGTGTATTTTTTATTAATTTAATAAAGGATCAATGTTAATTAATATTTATTTAAATTTTACCTGCACACTGGGAGCCGACCCCGATATTTGGGAAAAGGCTGGTAGATGTTAATTATATCATTTTTGTGACATAGTTCTACACAAATATAAAGGTGTTGTCTACTTATGAATAGAGTGTTTTGAATCTAACATTTCTTGGTAGTCATAAATATTATACTGCAATACCACAACCAAAAAATCACCAACTAAATAAAATCCTTAAAACAATAACAACAAATCCGTTGTCAACGTCAAAAGAAAACACAATCCAATCACAACCTCTTCATTAACACCTACAAAGATATCAGAATGGCACAAAAAGTGCCAGAGAGTACCAAAAAAGTAAGGTCTCCACTTCATTAGCGGTGACGTCATCACAATAAGGTACCTGCCATTGTTGAGAGTAAGAAATTGCTCGCCGGTTAGAATTGAGATTTTTTTGAGTTTTTTTTTTGTGTTGGGTTGTCTGGGATTTTATGCTGGTTGCTTCAAGGTGTTAGATGATGTCTTTGTTGTGAGGATTGGATTGGAACCTTTCGTGTTGTTGAATCTAGTGTTATATTTAATTTTTACTTGTAGTCTTTATTTTCTACTGCCCACAAAACTTAGCCCCGGCTCTTGTGGTCGGTTGTCTTCCTACCAATCCTACTAATATTATAAATGCGAAAGTTTGTAAGTATGGATATTTGGATATTTGTTACTCTTTCACGCAAAACCTACTGAACGGTTTGGATGAAATTTAGCACTCAGATTGTGTAAAGTATAGTTGTAAACTGAGTGGATCCTGGACTAACACAAACTTTTATCCCTGTAGTAAGATCCCATGTGACAATGATCAAATTTTAAAGCAAAGCCGCTATAGGTATAGCTGTGACAGAAAGTGGGTTATATTCCACTTTAATAGCTTTAATCTCCAAACTTTTCGTTCCAGGACATTAGGTATATGGGTTTCTGACTAGTCAACATCTATTTCCACATCTTATTTAAGAAGGTGATACACTTATCACATCACAGCCCCTCCATTGAACTCACACAAAGCCTTTAACTACGTAAGTCGTAAAAGTTGACCTCTCCCTACAAAAGTAGACTGGCGTTGATCCGCCGAACTATTTCTCACAACTTTGTAACAACGAACATAAAATGGAAGCTATAAAAACGATCATAAATTCCGGACACATTGATGCTCGTCCACGTTTACTTTATCTTACTAGACCTACTGCATAAATGTGTAAGTAATTTTCGCATCATACTTAATGGACTACTAACAGTTAAAATAAATTAGCACCCCGCGTTTATTAAGGTTTGCATAGTTAACATATCGCCATATAGCAATGAAACGGCATTAAATCGAATTAAAATAAGAGTTTTTTCGTGCGCTGCAACTTCGTAGAAGAATCTCTGCATTGCAGTTTTATTATATTTATTTATTTCTGTTCTGAAACACAAATTGTTTATAGTAGGGGGCCAATAGCACTAGCAAGAGAGTATTTGGCTAGATCAAAACATCCACAAATTATCCATTACTAGCTTCACCCGCGTGGAGTTCGCTGACTGTTCCACGAGATTTTACCGCTCGCTGGGATAATAAATATTTTAAGTGCTCATCCAGGTTATAAATTATCTGTGTGCCAATCAATATCAAATCCGTTCAGTAGTTTTTGCGTGAAAGAGTCTAAAACATCCATCAATCCTCACTAGTACATTGTTGTTATGTAAATGACGTGCATCAATATATTATCTACCAAAATGACACCTCAACACCTGTTCCACTTTCCACATCCATATTATAATAAAACTTCATAGATTAGCATGTAGATTGAAAATTAATTACTTGCCACACAACAACAACTCTAGATCCTGGAGTCCGGGATTATGTAACAGAATCCCGGCGTCTAATCCCGGTGCGCGAAGCAATTATTATTTTATGCTTATAAACTGTCGGCGGTGTATTAAGCATTTGCAAATCTGTCCCGGGACTGTTTGGTGGAGCTCGTTACTTTGGTAATGGTACCTAAAGTGTATACATAGTATATTGTGTACTAAGTGACTATTTGAGCAAGAGAAATTATACTCTATGGTGATTGACTTAAGAGCCTGGGGCACCAGCTTTTCCCAAGAATCCTGGTACCCAATAACTTGGTTGTAGAGATCAGGTAAGTAGTGAGAGTGAGTTTATGTCTCACTGATGGTGGCGCGTTTGTCGGATCGTTTAGTTCACTCGAAAATTGTTGAGTTGAATGGTGCTCATCTATGCGTCATGTTCGTGAACGGGTGCTGTCAGTTGTGACTGGTCATCTCTTAATTGTCATGGCTTATTTGAATGAATTATTTAATTTTTTAATTGTATTCCTTTTTGTTTTTACAATGCAGCAATGTAGCAAGATGTGCACGTTATAAGTATAACGTGCACATCTTGCTACATTGTTCTCACATAATATACCATCTCAACTGGAATGATGTAACCAAAATTTTGTAACTATATTTGATTTAAAAGAGTGTCCATGGAGTTTCTTGCCCGTCCTTTTCCATAGAGATCTACGCTAGGGAATTTATTAATTTATTTAACTACAGTATTTTCATAGATTTTAAGTCTTGTGACTGGGACTGTAGCTACACTTAATTTTCATCTTTGCTTCGACAATTCAAAAGTGCATGTTACTGGCGGTGAAATAAATGCTTTGATTTTGATTACGTTCGATTTTTTCTGACTCCATGTAAAAGACTGGTTTTCAATTGCATGTGATGACACTGAAAGCCGATTTTAACATCGTCGGGGAATCGCGAGACAAGATGGTGACATAAATACATAAAACGTATTTGCATGTATTTTGTGGCGTTTTTTTTTCTCACTGAACCCGTATGTTTTCAAAGTAAATAAAACCGAAAAACGTTGTTGGTTTTATAGTTACGGGTATTTGAAACTGAAAAAACTGACAGTATTATTTTAGGAATATCGGATCTACCTAAATTGGGTCGCAAATAAAACTTGAAATTCTGTGCTCGTCAGTATTTTTTTTTGTAAAGAAAGGCTTTCCTAAAAACAGAGCCTAAACCCAGCTATTTCTAGATTGAAAACGACAATCAACGCCTAATTGAAACCGACATTGACCCTGAAAAAGCAATAAAATTCTTCGTAACTTTGAAATTTTCAAGCCCTTCACACAAGGGTCGAGTTGGACCCTAAAGTTGTCGGGTCCAAGTGGTCCCAATTGTTTATGAGGCATGCTAATTAGCGGTTGACCTCTATTTACTGGGCTCTTGAGGGTTTTACTCGTGTACCTGCAATTTGAACTCTTCAAACTGTCGATAGTTTAAAGTAACATTTCATCACACCCCTAATCCCTGAGGGGTTGGGCAGAGATACACCAGTAATATTGGTTAAAGTACACCCACAGTTTGCTAGTTATGTTAAGTTCCATGTAATAGGGGGAGAGCCCATTGCCATCAACCGGGCCCTATGCTACATGGGAGTTCTTAATAGAGAATTCCAAAACTTTAAAATAAAAGAGAACCCTTGCTTTGTTAGGTATTTTTCTTGTTTTTATATGTTGTACTCGCTGAAATTTCTGTGATTGGTAGTTAATTGTATACTGATTTGAGACTGGACTGAGTTCGTTATTATAATGAAGTAAGACTAGCGGGCTACTGTCCAATTTGAGTTGATTAGAACTACTAAAAATCGAATAAAAGTGTTTTTTAAATATAAATTAGCACTCCAGATAAGTAGGTCCTAAACTTCAATGACTCAATTCAGAATCCGTGAACAATACAGCGATGAACCAGCGTTTTGAACAATATACAAGCCTTATTTCAATTATTATAAAAGATGTATTTATGAACCCGTATATTTCGGTTTTTCTCAAAAATTACATTGCACTTGTTTCAATACAAAATTCAATTTTAAACTTTCTGTCCACCGCCGTCTATTGCCAATTCTTCCTAATTCACCGCCCCGCGCCGTCTGCGAAGCAGCGATAGTGACAATCCGGTTAAACCTCCCCATCGTGTAAGGCCGTGCGCCAGCGTGGCCAACCATGGCTAACCCGAAAAGAGCCGAGAGGACCCGAGTAGAGCCGAGCTAAGCCGAACGAAAGCCACATGTGCTACGTCCAGAAGGATTTGATAGTTCTACAGTTTCGATTGAAATATGGCGGGATTCAGAATGAAACTGTTTCTGCAGTTGAATAATGTTCTTTTATTCAAGTTTCTGCAATTTCTCGGAAGAATAATGGAGAGTAATGATGTGTCGATTCCAGAACTCCTGTGTTACCTTAACTAGTGCGGATATGTTAGACACTAAAGGAAATTAGGTTTTGACTTGAATATTAAATTCAAAAGTCACATGTACCTACCCTACCGATAGGATTATAAAATCGTAAGGGGTGCTCGTCACACATTTGGGTCGGCACTGTTTGTTGAAGAAAACAAGGCGACCCGAACTAATGACTAAACATATTCAATTTTATTGGGCTCGTACCAATTGGTCAACTGCATTCAACATCGAATTTATCCTATAACGAATAAGAACATCTGAACGTTCAAATATATAAGATCCCTTTAAAATGGATCAAAGGAAAAGGTCAAAAGGAATCATTCAGGCTACCAAAATAAGGACAATGTTAAAAAAAAATGCAAGAAAAACTCATTAGACACTTAAAAATTAATCAGCTAACGAAAATACACTAACACATCTTCTCTATATCTTTGACTAGCTGACCCACGCAACTTCGTCTGCGACACATAACAGAGAAAAACGAAAGGAAAAAGTAAACCCATTTTTTGCAACATTTTTAATTCCTGCTCCGCTCCTAATGGTCATAGCCTTCCTCGATAAATGGACTATCCAACGCAAAAATATTTTTTTCAATTCGACCCGGTAGTTCCTGAAATTAGCGCGTTCAACCAAACAAACAAACAAACTCTTCTGCTTTATAATATTAGTATAGATATGTTAGTGTTCTTTGCTTGGATATCTTTGGTTAGACGTACTAAACGTCGTGTAAAAGTTTGTTCATCTCTTTTAATGGGACCTTATATTTTTTGTATTTTTTTTTATTTACCTTGTATATTATATCTTTACCTTAAATATTCGATATAGCCCGGGTTTGCCAAATAACACTGCCCCATATATGTTGGGTGTAGCTCCGGACGGGTCTTTTTAACGTTTTAATTATGGTATACATTGACAAAGAAACACAAACTGTAATATTATGTAGTTACCTTGTGGGTATTAACCATGTATAATCAATAACTTATAGGAACCCAGCATCCAATTACCTCTATAACATACATTTTGACGGCAGCAGGTACTCGCTAAGTCTAACAATAACAATCAACATAACATATTCATGTTCTAATATTACGATCCACTTCGATAATGTCCAGTAAAAGCTTTTTGTTGTCCTCTAGGTTCCCTGTCATCGCTATTAATTTATAGTCGTTTTAACTCGCCATTAAGTTTAGTACCATGTTTTTTTCATATACAATGTACGAAACATAAAAAAGCTACCTATATGAAAATATTTGAAAAGCAACAGCCCGTATAATCGTCTTTTTTAAACTTTCACGATCAGAACACATTATAAAACATATGAAGACGGGTATTTATCGCGAATTTACCTTTAATTTAATCCCGACGTTCGTTCGAATTCGCGATAAATACCCGTCTTCATTTGTTTTATAGCCTGTATAATGATCTGTCCGGTATAAAAGCCCAACAACGATTCAGTCGGACAAATTGCGGACTAGGTACTGGACACGATCATCTCCATACGAATACTTATGGATCAGTTAAACCAGATCATCATTCTCATGCTCTTATCCCAATATATTTGGGGTCCGTGCAGCATGTCTTCTTCGTCCATACTTCTCCTCCTCAGAAACTTCTTTTCTTGTCATATCATTCTTAGCACAGTCCTTTGATCGTTTCTTTGGTCTTCCTCTACTTGTATACAAATTCACAAGTCAAACCAGATACTATCTAGAAACATCATTCGTACCTGGAATCCTGACGAACAAGCCGTGCCCTAAGTACCTAGTAATTCTGGACACAATTCGAAAAAACACCAATTTATTCTAAGTAAATCATCGAGGATTTGATTTTTTAAAGCTGTTTAGAGCGTCAGAAGTCATAACAGCCGGTTAAATTAAAATCAACAATGCTTCAAGTGGAAGCCATAAACAATTAACAAAAAAAAACAAACTTCATTTAACTTCGACTTTCCCTAAACATCGAACAATCATCCCTTTTGTAAAAACAACCCCTAACGGATTATAACACCTGAAATACTTCAAACAAACCAACTAATCCTACCTACTTAAAAATACCTAACATTACGTCGGGAAATACCTCGGAATCTTTTGAAGGAATCCTTAAAAAATTCGCACGGAAGGAAACTTTTCGATTGAATGCGGGACGCGGGGTGAATGGGAACTTAACCCAACTTTTTAGTGTTCCGTACCGACGGCTTTACAAGCATACCCATTTCATTGTGATACTAAGGTTTCGCTGTCTATTCGTCCGTCTGTTGTCTGTCACAGGGCTGTATATTTTAAACGACTATAGGTAGACATAACAATAGTCCGAGGTGTACCTAATAGCCACATTTTGCCTATTATATCGACATTCAAAAGTGCCGTTAAGGTCTAGTTGAAATAAATGATTTGAGTTTGAGTTTGACTTTGAGTTATATTAAACCATGAAATAGAAGGTGAGCCTATTGCCATCAATAAGGCGTAAATCCAGACGCCGTGGCTGCTTCTGAGAATTTCAACCAACTTGGAAATCGAACCCAAGTCCCCACGCTTAGTAGTCACGCTTGTGACTGACTGGACCAACGAAACCATCGAGGCAGTCGGCCTTAAGGTAGACATTTCATAAATTACCGCTCTATCAACAAATAAAAGAAATAAAACAAAGTAAAAATAAGACGGGTCCTTGTTCAAGAAGCATGTTATTTCCGGCGTTTTGTGCGGAACCCTTCGCGTGTAAATCCGACTCTTGCTTGGCCGGTTGTTCGAGTTTCCGACCGCACGCGATTTGTTTTGCCCCAAAGTCCCCGTTATCCGCCCTGTAGTGGGTCTGACCGGTTAGACGGTTAGACTACTTTTAAACAATGTTCGCAACAAGGGATTTAAATGTTTTACTGTGGCGCCGGCCGATTTGTTTCGACGGTTTGGGTGCAATGCAGCTGTGTTTATGGGAATTGGATTGATGTGAAGCAAGAGAAATAAACTAACAGGCTTTTAGTGTTGTTAGGGCACGCCACGATAGTGGCGGTAAGTCCCCTCTTTGAGGAGTGGCTGGAGAGGCGCCACGGCGTCCTCACCTTCCGCCTGACGCAGGTCCTCACCGGACACGGATGTTTCGGGAGGTACCTGCACCGAATCGGGCGGGAGGAATCGCCCGGGTGTCTCCACTGCGAGGATCGACCGGAGGACACGGTGGAGCACACGGTGGAAGTCTGCCCTGCGTGGGCGGAGCTCCGCCGTGTCCTCGTGGCGGCGATCGGCGGCGGCGACCTCTCGCGTCCAGCCCTGGTTCAATCCATGGTCCGGAGCGAGACGGAATGGGAAGCCGTCGCCTCCTTCTGCGAAGCAGTCATGCTAGCGAAGGAGGTGGCGGAACGAGAGAGAGAGAGATCCTCTCTTCCCGGCCGCCGCGGGAGACGCAACGGGCGTCGGGGGCCACGTGGTGGCTACCGGCCACCGTAGATGCGGGCCTGTGGACGGCTGGCTATGGGCTAGCTAGCCGTCCGGCCGTCTAACGACGACGACAGGCCGTGTCGACGGCGCGTTCGTGTTCCACGCGCGCCTCAAAGAGATGTCAGCAAAAAGAGAGGGGCCCACCGCAAGGGCCGAAGCCTGCCGGGGTTGCGGGCCTGTTCGAAAGAGATACCGCGGCCCCGGAACGTAAAAGGCGAGGAAGGAACATCGATGGTTTTTAGTCAGTAAGAGTCTGACACTCCCTCCCGCTCCGCCCAGAGTGGGGGGGGGTCATTTGATGATTTCCCATCCTTAAATTTCCCATACTTAGGTAGTTCTGCTGAAACTTTCGGGAATATATTTGCATGCTGAAACACAATTTTATCTACAGCCATTTTTTGCTGTCCCTATTTGGTTGACTGTTGTAATTATGGGCAACCAATTTACCTACAAGTCGAAACTACATTAAGTTAAATTCAATATAATTATAACACAGCTTACCTAAATCATCAGCTATCATTCTCTTGCTCTTAAACCAATTTATTTGGAATCGGTGCAGCACTAGTAAAAGAACTGGACTAGTAGGACAACTACTTCATGCCATATCTTCTCTCACAAAATCCATCCATCATTTGTTCAGTCTAAACTTAATCTATTTAAGCGCAACAAACTTAACAAGCTATCTAAAACACTCAAGACTTGACGAAGTTAACGCTAGCTCTCAACTAATACAATTCCCGGGACGATTGAATCTTGTCCAATCGCGGCGAACGGTAACCAATAGCAGCCAATCATGGCGGACGGTATCCGATAGTGACCAATCGCGTGGCTCCAATCCCAGCTGATTGAAACTCACACCGAGCACAATAGAATTGTGGAGGTTGTGAGGACACTGACGCTGATGTGATTTTGTTTTTGTCTTCACTTTGTTTAAGATTGATTCGTGTTAAAGTTTGTTTTTATTTTTGAAGGAACATCCATTCATCTGTCTTGTATGGAAAATGTCGCATTTTCTTATCCCAGTATTTCCAGTTCCATTCAACGTTTTGACAGCAGTGGTGCACCTACGATCTGCAAAACGTAATACGGAGTACATTGTTTTATGTAAGGAAAATATTGCACGTAAAGTGAAAAATTGTTCTCCGTTCGAAATATAAAACCCACGAACAAAAATATGCTAGGTAAAACGTAAGTGCAGCATATATTTCCGACAGACATTTTCACTTTAAATATTACCACAAAAGATTCTTCGCTAAAGAAACTCAAATAATAGATTCTAGTCTCATTCTATCAATCTAGCTCATTTCCACACTATCGAATCACCGATAAATTCTGAGGAAAACGTCAAAATCCGGACAGAGACGGTTCCAACAGTTCGGTATCTGGGCAGCTAAAATGCCGAGAAAGCGTTTCCACTAAGGCACCTGTCTCACCACTAGCGAGGCAGAGACTATAGTTTTCGACTATTTTCTCGCTTCAGAAACTTGCAAAGTATTATCGGTCCCGTATAATAATAATTCCCGAAGGATTACGTAGAGGTGTACCTAATAGTACACCAACATTTCTCCAGTTATGATTAAGTCCCATGTAAAAGGGGCGAGCCTATTAATTGGCATCAACCGGGTGCAAATCACAAGACTCCGTGGCTGCTCCTCAGAACTTCCTGATGAAATATCCCAATTCCACTATAATAAAATACCTATATTTTATTGTTTAATCGCTAACTGTTCACATTGCCGACGATGTCGCACTCGCTAACTCATGGCCTCGCAACAAAACTATCTTCATAACACACTCGCTGCCCCTTTCTGGTTGCTAGCACGACTCGCTTATCGCTATCCTTCGGACAGGTACTTAAGACCATACCATTCATCCGGGCAGCTAAAATGTTCTGAAAGCAATTCTGGGGCGAGCGGTCCCGGGATTCATTGGCGGCAATTTGTAAGCGCCTACGTAAGCGTCCTTTGTGCGGCGGGTTTAAAGTCGGCGCCGTGAAAAGAGATGTGTCGTCGCTAAGATACGGGCGCTCTTGGATAGATGTGGGGAATCTATCTTATTCCTTCTGACAGAACGTTATTTTGAGCTGAAGATGGCGTATAATCTAAAATTTAATCTTTTTTCTAGCTCATAACTTTAGCGAAAAGTCTTGAGACCATTTCAAATACTTCCAGGAGAACAGGCGAGATCTTTATTACAAGAGGGTCACGTTAACAAACTGTTGTCATAATATTGAATGTATTTAAGGACTTGCAACTGAAGATGAAATCAACAGTTCTACGTGTTTTGAAGTATAACGAATAAAAAGGGTACCACTTGAAAATATTTACAATGGACTCGAAATTGTATAACTTTTTTATAAAACGACGACCAAAAAATAAGCATGCAATCTACCGGTACAGATGAATTGCGGACGCGGCTCAGGAAACAAGATACTGATGACTATAAAATAAAATAAAATAATAAATACCGCTGGACATTACTGACAGCGACATCTAGTGCGCTACTAAGCAAACAGACTTGTGTCGTGGACACCAGATAGTTGATATAATACATAGATACTTTTTGCTTGTAAATACATAATACTTAATATACGTAATTATAGACATCTATGACTCGGAAACAAATATCCATGCTCTTCACACAATTATTTGCTACTACCGGGATTGGAACCTGGGACCCCAAGAACGTAAGGCAGCCTTGCTGTCGCTACGCCATTGGTGTCGTCAAGCTTCTCGTCAACTATACTTGAACATCAGTCAGTGTTCGGTATTTGTGGCAGTTGTCCGCATCAGTTTAAGGCGACTACATGAGCTTTACGCGAGTTTTATCATGCCTGAAAGTATATGATTCACTGCAATAAACAAATCAGAAAAATATATGATATTCTTCAGGATAGTGTTTTCAAAACGTAATACAATAAATTTTACTCGATAAAAAACCACGAACTTATCTCTAAAAAATTCTTTAAACGAGTAACAATCATAACAAAATACAAACGATCATTCTGATTTTTAGGCAAATAATTCTACAAGCGACATAATAACATCATAGTGTTTTAATTTTTTAGTCCAAGCAATACATTTTTTATAATTCGATCAAAACCACTCATTTCGCACTATTGGGCCCGCAGTGACTGACGAAACAACCACTTTGTAGTGCAATCTGATTAGAACTTTATTCTAACAATATTTCAAACGAAGCTTGTTGCACCACCAATAGAATTGCTAATTGCAAAAAAGAACAATATATTCGTAATTTAAACATCATAACGTATCGTCACTGGTGTTACGCGCCACATCTGCGCAATTTTATGCGCGCAGTAAACCAGTCGCGTAAAAGTGGTGCGACACATCGTATTTTACCGTAAATCTCGTAAAACCGTAAACTTACTGTATGAGCTCGAGTGTTGTATTTATTGTCTGAGTATATTGTTTAGTGTATTGTTTTTATATTTCAGTTTCATTCTGTGGGTGAAATAGTCGTGTAAGCGATGAGATATTTCATTCGTTTAATTTGTTTGTAGTGTGCACATTTGTGCAGTCATTTTTTACGGGACCATTAAAGAAAGAGGAAAATAGTTTATAGCTAGCTCAGTAGCCATAGCTAACAGTCATCATCTGCCTAGCCTTTTCCCACTTATTTTTGGGTGGGCTTCCAGTCTAACTGGATGCAGCTGTATGCCAGTATTTTATATGGAGCGACTGCCTGTCTGACCTAAACCAGTTAGTACTGGGTATTACGACACCCTTTGGTAAGACTGGTTGTCAGACTATTGGGCCACTGACTGCCTGTAATGATTATGGAAGATCACCAAATGTCTCGAAAAGCCGAGATCAACCGCTTAACGTGCTTTCGGAGGTACTACGGTGAAAACTCGGTATTTAACGGGTAGTCACCCATCCACAGACCAACCTAAGCAAGACTAGCTTAACCTAAAGATTGATCCGTGTGGCTGTTATTATTTTGTCAGGAGTCACAGTAAACAGTAAACGTATAAAATGGAACAATTAAGACAAAATGCTTAACCATCAATGAGATTAGAACCCCATTGACTAACAAACTTCAAAGAGAGTTAGTTAACGGAGTGTCCATGTATTCCACCCACATTAGGATTACTCCTATCCCCTGTAAACACACGCCACACACTCGCAGCCATCCCAAAATTTATTGCCGCCGTGTATACAGCTTATCCGGCACATCGAACCGGATTTAACCGACCAAAACCGGTTATATGCGCTGGGATCCGGACGAATTTGGCTCTGAAATTCCATTTTACTAACCCCAATTAATATTTCGCGGTTATGGAAACGAAAGGTACGCGATTTTGACCCTTATTGGATGGGAGATAAGAATTAACTTGTGCTTTTAGGTGTGTACGATATTTTGGTATATTTTATCGAAGTGTGTTATGTAATATCGATTTAAAGTTTCTCGATGATAGGGGCTTATTGTCGAATGATAGATGTGTCGTATTTTGTATTTCCGTAGGGCAATGCTCAACGAACCGGTTGATTAACGAATTTGCGATTGTCACTTTTATAATTGTATCAATTGGGCACTGTCGGGAAATTGATACCATTCAAATATTTATCTTTTCGCGTAAGATTAATATTTTCAGTGTCAATATAAAAGATATCAAATTTACGTGAACCTACGAAAATAACTGATGTTTTTTCTAGAATATTTATTATTTGGAAATCTCACCGATGAAACTGAATGATATTTTTACCGAATATTAAAAATGTATTCTGTTCTCAAACCCGCGGAATTCTGTTATACATGTATATCCCCAGAGGCAACTTAATTATCTAACTATCCCTGTACTATCGTTAGTCCAACCCCGGCTTCAACATAGATTTCTTTCTGCCCTGATAAAAGGCTAGTACATATAGTTTTAAAATGTAGTATTTAACGAAACGGGAATGAGAGGTGTATATGAAACAATACCATAATTATTATCATATACTGACTCCTTTGGTATATAAGCGTGATATTATCCAATTCAACTATCTTGCAATCCGTTTCAAACGAAAACATTTCGCTCTGTAGTTGACATAATACACGAACAATGTTGTGTACGTTTCCTCGATTCCCAGATATATGCAAATGTGTGTGAACATAACATTTCCTGAACATAGCGAATGTCCATGAACATAGCGAATGTTACTGAACATCGCGAGAGGAAACAGCTAGAGCTACAGTTAACGACGTCAGGGATTTGGGCAAAGCGAGACGGTTTTTCTGCGCTTCGATAGAATTGTAACGTTGACTTTACTTTGCATATGTAGTAGGTAACGTTTTATGGGGTCCTGGTGGTAATGGGTTTCTATAAATAAACCGGGACAGATTTGTCTGCTCATTATCATCATCATCATCATCAGCCTATAATGTTCCCACTGCTGGGACACGGCCTCCTCTCAATAAGAGGGAAAATGGAAATTTGTCTCCTCATTTTTCTGCTCGTAACAATTTAATTTCCATCCACCCGCATACTCCAGTCAACCCGCGATCATGGCGCTTGCAACAGCGTCGAAATATCGGGAGCTCAACGTAATAAATAATCACGGAAGATATCCCGTAAGTGACAAAATAAGTATAGAAGATAATAATTTGTACCCAGAACTCTGGAATTGTACTCAGTTGTTTAGCACTAGGCTCGCCACAAATTAGAGAGCAAATGGTAGACCTGTGTTTACCTCTTCCTTGAAAACAAGCGGAAGGTTTTGTTACTTCAAAGCTTTCGAACTCATTCCACAAATTGAATTTCTAACTACTCGTAGCTCGTAATTATTTCGTAGAATCTAAAACTGATTACATAAACTCATTAACGAGTAGAACATAGTTTACAATAAAGCTTCACTGTACTAATTAGGTTGGTTCTGATGAATACTAATTAGCAAATTGGTGTCTCGTTACTGTGTAATCGATAAATCGACATTAATTATGGTAAACAGCTCTTAGCCGTAGCTTCGAACTTGTAGTCGGAAATGATCCCAGAGAAACGCAATTTTGGGATGAAAAATAACCTAACCCAGGTCATGGTCTATTCATATACTTACATCATCACGCCAGTAACCCCCGAAAGGTCAAGCAGAAGTTACACCCTAATTCTACAACCACATTTCTCCCGTAATGTTTAAGTTCCATGTTATAGAGGACGAGCCTGTGGCTATCAACCGGGCACAATTCCTGATACTCGTGAGAAAATTTCCCGGGTATCGAAAGCAAGCCCTCGTACAGCTCAGTCGCTCAGCAGTCGTACTTGCGACCACTACACCAAAATCAAAAAGAAAATCTGTTCAACCGCTAACTAAGGAAAACGTGAAAAAGTTTAAAGTAGATAATTATGTATGTGGATGGCTATAAAAGAAAAACGATAAAATATGTGATAGATATGACGAAAAAGAGCGAGATTACTCAGATCCCGACTACATATAGGGAAACATGGAAGGAGACAACATGCTGCGCCGAACCCTAGTAAATAGACATGAGAAAATGAACAGCTTATCCGTTCCAGTTAGCACTTCTAGGTTAATAGTTAACCGAGATCTGTGAACACACTCAAACATGCAAGTTGGCTGTATTAACAAGATCTACAATAACCTACATTGCTTAAGCAATGCATCGCGTTTTAGTGAGATTACATTGCATTTCAGTGCAGTTTGTTGTTTTATTGCTACAGGATGTAGTTAATGTGTTAACTGCACTAGATATGTTACGCTAATAGGACAGGTAACTGAAGATTTTGATGGTTTAGAATTATGTTCGAGTATTTTAGCGTTAAATTAGGCTTAGTTTGGTTTTATTTTTAACTTAAATCAGACGTGAGTGTTCTTTATAGGACACACTTTTGCATAACCTTTCTGGAAAAACAGTCGTGTATGTTTTCAAATTAAACGTTTGGAAAAAGAGGCTTTACCATTAATAATTTAGTAAAATGCTTATTTCATCATATACAAAAACGATAAGCTATAACTATATAGTACATGAATTACCTAACTTAAACATAAACAAATCTAAATTCATAGGTTTACACAAAGTAAACCTAGGTGTTCAAGCTTATGAACGCACCTCTCACCACGTCATCTTCATCAACCAATGATGTCAGCCCACACGTCATGAAGAGCCAATCGCGTTCCTTTTTGACACCAATCCCAATGCTCCTTGTATATCTACTACAACTACTACAACTTTTTGTTATATTTTTTCAAAAGTGGATCCATTTGATATCTCCGCATTTTATTTAAATAAAGAAGAAATCACTCAGAATCCAATTATAGCTAGCAATGGCATACCTACACTACGCTATTACAAACAAAACCCTTCCAGCTAAAAGCTAAATTCTGTTAAACTGCAGTCAACACAAACATTCACTGAAACTCGTAAATACTCGTAACGGCCCATCACTATTCCGAAATCGAACGTTGTAGGATGTTAATGAGTTGGCTTACAAGTGCAGTCGCAGTGCCGGGTTGGTGGCCAATCGGCCAGTCGTACCGGAGTGGTGGCCATCCGTGCGGAGTTTGCGGTCGATTCGGAGCTGTTGGCGGCCAATCGACCCAGTATTAGCATAATCTTAGTTAGTACTTGTTAGGTCTTTGCGTAATCGCTTTGTAATACTATAGAGCAGGTGTTGCGGATTGAATTAGGGAAATGAGCTAGGAAATTAAATTCCTATTGAAGTTTTCAATACATTTTTTTTTCTTTTAGGATGTGTTGTTGATCTAGTTTTACTTATTTATTTACTTTATTGTTCATTATTTTGTGTGTGTGTGTGTGTATTTGACATGAATATTTACTTGTTACTTTTGACATTTATTGACTTGACATGAATACTTAGTTCAGTATTTTATTATTTTTTACACTTTTTTGTTTATTTTTTATTGTTTTATGTGTGTGTATTTGACATATCGTATTTTTATTGACATTTATTTTGTAAATTATTGTTAATTTTTATTTTATTTTTGTGAATGTGAGGACCATGTGGGTCACTTTTCATTTTTTTACCCCTCAACTGTCTGGCAGTTTGAGTTCTTTAAGCGACCTACCTAAATGTCCTTTCTTTGGTATTGTTCGTCGTTTCGTTGAGCTCCTTGTGTTATAAGTCGAGCTACACGATAACTGACAGATGCTTGCACTGACTGGATAGGTTCACTCAAATCTGTGTGGTTCTTTCTTCAAAAGACCATTTCAGACACTAATATCTACATGATCCTCATGTGAATGGAGCAAGATTATGTCTGGACTTTAAAAGAGACTATGACCTCTGAGTCTGTTTCGGCTGTTTCTTCTCAGAGTAGTCAGGTACGAAACACCGGCCTCATCTAGTTTAAAAAAAAGACGTGTAAAAGTGTTTGTGAAAACCTACTTACAAAATAAACATCATTCATCATTTATCATTTAGTCGTTGGAAGATCAGCTGCTGAGTGGAGTTTTTTGGGTTCAATTTCTAGATCAGGAAAAGTTCTATTTGGTTTTTACATCAGGAATTATTAAGTAGCGAATAAGACAAAATTATGTGGCTGATTGTTTGCACGGTTCACCTTTTTTTTTATCACCTAACTTTCTAGGAATACAAACGTCACAATTAGTAATTTACGTGAAACTGCAACGTCAGAATATTACACTTATGTACAGCCAAGGTCTTTTGATAGGCCACAAATTGGGTTTAGTCGATAATATTCGTACTCGTAAATGTGCAAAATTACTAGAAATATTGATTGAAAAGTAATGAAGTGTCGTATCAATTAAAGTCCTCGACTCTATGTACCACACACAATATGTCCACAACAATTACTCACCAACACATTAGCATGCATTGTCTACCAACAGATGGCGTTAATAACAATGCTCGTCCAAGTGGCCGCGGCGGAACAATACGTCGCGCGACACACGTGACGCGAGGTGACAAATTGACGCGGCGTAATGACGCCGGCTAGTTGTCGTGGATGACTTGTGGGCGGGGGATGAATCTTGTGGGACAGGATCGTTAGGTGGATGGGCGTTGCTGTTTCAAAGCATTACCTATTGTTCTAAGGATTTATGTGCAATTCCACCAAAAATTTGAAATTGTATAACACTTTGCGTTCCCAATGGTTCCATTTTGTTAATTCAAATAATATTTTGATTCTCCGATGAATGTTGTCGAGCAAACAAATTATACATAAGAAGCAGTGTCATTATAGAGCATTACACAGGTTAAAATATCACTAGGATCCACACTAGGATTCCCTGGGTGGGGTTTCTTATGAGTAGTTTTTAATATCTCTTGTGACAACCATGTTAATGTTCATTTAATTCAAATGTATCTTTCTCAAGTTGTAGTTGCTCGGTAGTTGAGTTATGATGACCTAAATCCAAATAAAAATGTAAAAAACTATTTACGTATAGACATAACGACAAAGTTATTTTTTCACATCAAAGCTCAGCATGGCAAAAAACAAAAGAATGTCAGACTCAGAGGCAGGAAAGTACTCAAAATCGCTCACAAAGCAAAAATGTACGGGTTTAACAAAAATTCAGGCGGATAAACTGAAACTTTTTCATGGAAAATACAATAAAAAATAAGGTTTACACTGAAAAACGAGAATATTTGTGACAGCTTGTTAGTTCAGCGCCGTAAAAAAAACGGAAATTAAAAAACCGATATTCTGGTGTATATCTCGTGTTAGTTTTCACTGAATTCTAAACAATAGTGTAATAAAAACTAGCTCTGATGTGTTTGTTGCTGACACCAGTGAAATACTGAGCCTTTAAAATTGAGTTATAATGGAATGTGCATGTTGGTTTGGCGACCCAACTACGTTGGACACCAAGTTAGGAAAGGGACAAGTAGACGATTATGAAGTGAATGATTAATCTGTCAGATACGAGAATGTTTTCTTTTTCTAACAGTAACAATTTGTAAAGATCTAAACTTTCTTTATTATATCTATGATCTAAACTAAAGCAAATGCACTTCAACCCAGATTGCAACTCGGTTCGGAAACAAGATCAATGAAAAGCGTTCACAAATCTGTAACCATTACAAATTGATCGAATCGGATCCGAACTGGTTTCAAATCGGAATAATTGATGGTCCAGCGCCTTCAGCTGAATATGAACTATTTGTTATTCTCTTGGGAGACGAGTTGCTAAAATTACATGTACGTATTTAATTGAAGATAAAGATATTGCTGAAAATGAAATGGGCAGTGGCCACTCGGGTACAAATCGACATCTTATCAAATGATTTTTCATCCTCGTTATGGAGCAACTGCCTGCCTATCTATGCCTGACTAAGATGTAATTCTATGTGGCAAGGCGTAGTTTTATCCTAACAAAATCTCGTTGGCACCGCCGCGATATGTGATATCCTTTATCATGATTCTTCAGAAACCTTTAATTGATAACTGATAGGTTTATAGGTACCATTCATCTTTGTACACAAGCACACTAAAACTCATAATCTGAGCACTCTGCATACAAGTAGTATTATTGTTTTCAATAACTGAAATTCTCCATGATCACCAACGCAAACAGAACACGGTCCAACTACCCTCTATGCCAAGTACGAATATATTACGTCGCATACAATACAAACCGAATCGTGCACTGACCAATATAATGATATAATGGAGAAATAATTTCATTTGCAACCCTGATCGAGTTAAATGTTCTAGTATATTGATATTTCTATAAGGAATACCTTTTGACTATTTCGCCTATTTGGTAGACTTCACTGTACTGAATAGTATTTTAAATAGTATATTAATATTATTATGAGCCGCTCGGGTCGACCTTCAGGTTAAGCCGTGCTTGCCTAGGTTGATCTCTGGATAGGACCCTTACATACCGAGTTTCCTCCGTCCCTCGGAAAGCACGTTAAGCTGTTGGTCCCGGCTGTGATTTGTAGATATTTGACAATCGTAAGAGGTGGTCAGTGGCCCAAAAGTCTGACTACCAGTCTTACCAAGGGGTATCGTATTGCACAGTACTAACTGGGTTGTGGATGACAGATAGGCAGTCGCTCGACTGGAAGCCGACCCCAACATATATTTGTGAAAAGGCTAGGCAGATGATGAGTACAGTAATAAAGTACACAGCGAAGTTGGACGACGGGAATATTTAGTAGGCTGAATCAGATCCTGAATACAAGTTAACAGACTAACTCTCAGCCGAAAAAGTGAACCAATCGTTAAAAAACAATTAACTCCTACTAATAACAGTTCCTATTTGTTTGTTTGTTCCCTTAAGTATACTTTCCTTTTAATAGAATTATTTGATTGTATTTATTATGTTTCCGCTAGTACCTGTAATCTTAAATAATTTTGAAAAGTGTCACATTTATAACCTTATGAAAAAGTTGTTATTAAGGCTGAAAAAGGAACATTATTAGCATCACTTCAGTTTATAAGTCATTTACTGTTAATTTTTTATTTTTTATGTAATTAAATTTTTAATCACTTTTGTAGTAACGTGTGCATTAGTCTCAATATTGTTAATATTAAGGGAAAGAGCGAGATACCCCCAACACAGGTATTATCAATTACCTACTGGGGATGTCTCATTTATATACTCTATGTAACTGTTTTGAGACAAATAAAAATTTTTCATTTCCATTTTTCATCACTTTATTGTCCATTTGTTTAATTTTGGTAAGTGTATGTAGACATATTTCTGCCCTTGACTGTACAAGAAAATGTTGAAGTAACGTTTAGGTGCAATTTATCGTCGGAGTTTGAACATAAATAACTTTAAATGATCGGTCGCGTCGCGGCTGCACTATTTATGTAAACGGCTTTCTGGTTTTGTTTCATTGCGTTTACAGAAGGGGATGAGAAAATGGTGTAATTGTACTGATATTACACTACAAAATTGGAATTTAGTTAGACAGAATTTGCCACACAACTCGCTTAATAGGGAATATTAATCAGAAACTTTAATTAAGTAATGCACTGCAACTTTATATCAAAATATAATTAAACTTCTGTGTTTTCAGCACACGTAAGTTTAATTAAATTTTGGTTTAAGGCAATATAATTTATGTTTTAGATATTTCGCTAAAATAATCGTGATCAGCCTACAACGTCCCCACTGCTGGGAAATAGGTCTGTGTGAAGTAGTATTCGGTACTAATACTATTTTTCGCCAATTACAAAAAAAAAATTCAACCAATGAGCCTTCAGACAAAATATTTACATCGTAATTTTAACAAGACCTTGCAAATGAAACCGCCCATTTGTCAAGCATCACAATTCAAAAGAAATTAATCTCTTCACAACATCTTAAATGAAAAAATAAGAATTTAAGGGAAAAAAAAGAATTATCGTTGAAATGAAAAATACTTCGCTTTCACACCTATCTTTTACTTTTTTCCTGGAAGTTTTTCTCTTTTCTTAGAACAGGTGTAATTTGAAATGTTTCATGTAATAATAAATGAATGCGCTTCAGGGGATAGAACCTTCGGTTAAATTATAAAGCTATGGAATTTCATCTTTGGTTTAATTCTGTAAAGCATGATTCTTGTTTGGTTTGGTACATTTTTTGGTAATATTTATTGAACTAGTCTTGCTATCACTAAAAGATCGGTCAAGTACGAGTCAGACTCGCACATGATGGGTTCCCTACCATGGTAGTAAGCCCCCTTTTAGTTTTAATTACTGTTACTATTAGCCTATGTGATACGTTTATACGTTGTGGGTAGGAGTGCGGAGATAATGAAACGAGTGTCGTCTTTAATCGCTAGTTTATTACTAACTTGTAAGAGGTTGGAATGGATTACACTGACACGTGACACAGTATTCCTATGTGTGAGTGCACATACACATCACTATGTCATCCCACCGCTGGACAAAGGCCTCTCCCAATGACTTCCATATTCCTTATTTCTTCTCTTCTTTTCGAGTTTTTTTTTATTATTATTTAATGTTATAGCGGTAACAAGAAATAAATCATTTGTGAAAATGTCAACTGTCTATAAAGGGTGTAAAACACCTCTTCACGATGCCGAACGGCACTTGTTCTCCCCATCATTGCGATCATTTTTTTGTTCTACACCATACCTGGGAACCTTCTAGTTACGGAGATATGAGGGGTCAAAGTTACAACTTTTTGTCAATTTTTTTTAAAATACTAGTTTTTTTGTAAGATTTTGACTTTTATCACCTCCACGGCCCCCATACTATTCAATCCAACCATCAACACAATGTTTTTAGTGCGTTATATTGAGTTCTACCACAATACATGATTTATAACCTCTAAAAAAAAGTTTTTTCCCAGCAATATTTTTTGCGTAAAGTTACTTGGTTTGATGAAAACCAAGCATTCAGTGGTTTATACCCTGTATATTACGTATCATGAGCTACAGCCCGCTGACAGACAGACGGACAGACAGCAAAGGCTTTTGGGCACGGAACTCTAATAACAGGCTGTCATTCAGATCGTGCCGATTGACAAATTCCGTTCGGCATTCTAGCGTTACTGAATCACGTCCAGATCGGATCGGTACAATGCGAGTTAAGTCGAGAGACTTTTTCCCGAAGGTATGTCTGCATTATAGTAGATTTAAATACTGACCCGCTGAACCGAAACATTATATGTAAGTGTCGTAATCTTTGGGATGTTTCATCTACATTGAGTACATTGTATTGTCGATTAAAAAACAAAATCAGACTTGATTATGTCCAGAAGAATAATTAAATAATTCATTAGAAAACATAGCTATAAGTACTATAAGGTAGTTTAGGCTTAATAAATAAGTTGCTGAATACATAAGGAACGTTACATTATTATATTCCGAGCCAATAATTTCATCTAACCGATCGACCATGAATTCTTATTCTATATTTTTCCTGCTCAAGCTTTTCTCCGCATGAAGAAACACTACAGTTTCAATTATTGTTACCTACTACCCGTACTTGAGAAATTTACACCATTCATATGTACCTACATTATCTCAATATATGGATGAGCTGTGCTGTGCTATAAAGTACTCCTTTGCGTCAGTCAACAGAGAACCATAGTTGTCGACATAGATCACAGAATAAGTAAGCTGACGTGCCAATGAGCCAGTCACGTAAGCCGCAGAACCGATGACCGTTGGGTAGACGTGTTGTCGAGTGAAGACCACGAATCGGCCAACGTGAGGTGGGACGCCCTCAAGCTCGGTGGAGCGACGATCTTTGCAGGGTGGCTGGTAGCAAATGGATGAGAGTTGCTGAGAATCGAGGTGAGTGACGTATGAAAAGGCCTATATCCAGCCGTGGACTACTGAAGGCTAATGATGATGATGACGTTAGTTATGTTACACGCCTCATAGATCCTACTGACTTCTATGACTTTGTTATGCGCGGGGACCGAATGCGGGGCCCAACGCTTAGCAGTAACGCCTGAAACGACTAGACCAGCCCGGCTCCAGAAGTACGAGAAAAGAATACTATACTATCAATCGATTATGATTTATTTATTTTTCTCGACCCGATTGGCGTAGTGGTAGTGACGCTGCCTTACGTTCTTAGGGTCCTGGGTTCGAATCCCGGTAGGGGCAAATGTTTGTGTGATGAGCACGGACGTTTGTTTCCGAGTCATGGATGTTTATATGTATAATAAGTATGAATTTACAAACAAAAAAGTTTTTATGTAGTATATCAACTATCTAGTGTCCACGACACAAGCTTTGCTTAGTGTGGCACTAGGTGGCGCTGTGTGTTAATGTTCAGCGATATTTATTTATGTATACTTGAGTGAATAAAAAATGTTTCCTGCAACGTATTTTTTAACTTTAATAGTCCATCTATAGTCATGCAATAGCGCAGCGTCTATCTATACCATACTAATATTATAAATGCAAAATGACTCAGTCAGTTGGTTGACTCACTTACTCTGTAACATTTTCAATTCTTACTGGCTAAACTGATACCGATGAAATGGTAAACTATTTGAGTTAGGACATGTAATACTTTTTATCTCGGTACGTTCCTGTGGGAAAACTTCGAACGTCCACGCGGACAATGCTACAGGGAAGACTGAGTAGTCCAAAGTTATGCAAGTTATATTACTACAAAATAACCAACCTACATTAAGAATACTAACCAACCTACAATAACCAACCTGGGTAGCGGCTATGCAGCTATAATAACATATGCAAATGAAGCCATTACAAGAAATTATAGAAGCAGTAAACCGAAGCAGTATGTGCGCTATTTAGACCACACTTGTACTTGTGCTGTACGCAGAGATCTATTTTGCGTATTATAATAGGTTTTTTTCTAGTTTTTATTAAAGTAAATTCCTGAATTATCCAAGTAAGAAGACAGACACGTACCCGTATAATGCCTTGATGATAAGTTACTAACCGACATATAAACTTATATTGTCACTTAAGGGATATCTTCCGTGAGTGACAATATAAGTTTAGTTTTAAACCGTGAAAGCCTAAAACAGTGTTTAACCGACATATCTTAAGTATCTTAATGACATCCTACAGCAGTCCACTTCTAAGCTGGATCTCTCAGAGGAGGATTAGGGTCTCTACTATGCACCACTCAGCACGATCCTCAGCAACTATCACCCTGTTTTTGGACACCTCACCGCATCGGCACTACCTCAAAATCCCGACTCAGGAAGATCTAACACAACCAAATGTCCTATTCAAAATTTAACCTGGAACGCTATTTTTAGTGGTCACAATCTCACTGTCACCATCTAAAGTTGGCCTAGCTAGATCCATGTCAAAGACAAAAAATAAAGACAATAAGAATTTACAAAAACTAATTACATCAAGACAAGTCCCGGCGGCCACGAGACGAGAAACAAGACCCGTTTCTCGGAGAAAAATAATTGTTCCTTTTCCACCTTATTATGTACAACATTTTCTTATGAAAACCCCTTTTTGTTACCTTATTTTACTCTTGACAGTTTGTCGCCTGCTTAACAAAGTGTACTAACAAGTTGACGGAAACAGGAACATTTTAACGTTATAAGAATAGATAAATAAAGTTTTTCTTTTCATCAAAATGGCATTTTTATTACGTTATTTTAGATATCTAGTCACTGGTTGTTCCCTGAATTAAAAACTAGTTGACAAATGCATACATAAACGGAAAACACAAGTACCTACATCATGATTTTTGTTTTACTGCATGTTTCCCCGTCTCAAAACATAGCTCTGTAGTGACATCTATTGCCGATAACGAGAATGTCTACTCGCTGTGAGCGACAATAGATGCCACGCACTACGCTTTGAACTATTAATTCCTGTTTCTTCTTCAAGATGGCGCTATATGTTGTTTGAGTTGTGTTAAGATTTCCAAGTTTAGTGGGAAAATGTTAAAATTCAAATACTCGTATAATGCTATTATTGTTATAAAATCCACGAAATGAGATTATCTAAACTGAAAATAGAGAAGGAAATCGTGAAAATATTTCGTGACATGTAAACGTAAATGAGTTTACAAGCCTCACGAGTCACGGCAACATTGAATGGTCAGTGTTGCCATAAACATGAGGCTTTATGTCTTTATTCGTTTATGACGTCACTTGTTGTTCTGGGATTTGAATTTACAAACACTGCCAGTATAAATAAGTTGTAAGTACCTATCGTAAAATAACTTTGTCCTTCATTACGATTGTTTTGAAGATCTTTCAAGGGAATGTATAGAAATTATATGAGTTGAAAATTAACTTTTATTACAAGTTACTAATTACGTTTTGGAATGTTTCATTTGTGAACTGTTTGAAATCAAAGATTGACATTTTGAGATGTGGCCATGTGCGTGCTTTCTTTATTCACAACTTTGTAGAATTTGAGAAATTATTTTGTGAATAATTCCGAATACCTAATATTAAACTTATTCTTTCATTCTAATTCTTAAAGTTCGATAGAGAAAGGTTTGTTATCTACACTAATATTATACCTAAAGAGGAAAAAAAAAATATTTGTATGTTGTATGTTTGTAATGAATAAACTCAAAAACTACCGTGCCGATTTCAAAAATTTTTTCACCATTGGTAAGCTACATTCACCTTGAGTAACATAGGCTACATTTTATCCCCGGCGGGGACGCGAACTGCGGGTGAAACCACGTGACGTCCGCTAGATAGTATTAGATATAATCAGCATTTAAACAAATGACTTCCCACAGCAGTAGACCTAATAAAGTAACAAAGGTATAATTTACTTAGATCTCAACCTTCAAGACAACTTAATTCAATTCCCATTTCAGTATTTTTCACGCGTTCGCTTTACTTATTCACCGGAAAAATTTACACAAATTCATGTAACATTTATGTCCCGTGCTTAATTCTGTTGAATCCGACCTCGGAATCAACATTCCGAGAAACGCCGACAATGAGCGCCGAGCTAAAGCGTTTACCGAATTTATTCAGCATCAGCAAACCGTATCAGCCCGCGCGATAAACAATGAAAAATGATCTCTGAAACCTCAACCTGAAACCATCCTTCCCTCCAACACAATAAGACTGAAATTACTCCCGAAAGTAACAAGAAAAACGCTTAGAGTACATCGTAAATATTCAAAAGACATCAATCCACATGCCAGGTGGGAGAAAACAATCAATCTCTTGATATTCCGTGACGAAATCTGTTTGTCTCTTTCTTTCTTATAGAGAATTGATTGAAAGTGACTGAGAGGGGGATGATGTAGAAATAATCGGAGCAAGTTCAGCACGCGAAGTTTTCTATACATTTTGTTCGTTTTATTACGAAGGAAGTTGGAGTATTTTATTTTGTAAGGTAATTACAAATTTGGGGGTAGTTACGAACCTACTTTTACTTTTATGAATATACACTTGTAATCTAGATTTTTGTTACTAAGATTTGAAAAGGTTAGAAAGTTTATTCTATTAATAGGAATGGAAAACGTTAAAAGAAACTATTTCGATAAGGTCACAGTTAATTGCCAACATTCGGTTCAGTGCCGAGAATAAACAATCCAACAGAGTTCTTTCATTTCATCCTTTACGATATTTAAAATGTAATCTTAAACTATCCACAATAGTTACATAATATAACGTTTGTAATTCTCGGAGGGGTAGGCAGAGGTGTACCCCTAATAGTACACCCACATTTTATTAGTTACTAGCTGACCCACGCAACTTTGTCTGCGTCACATAAGAGAGAAAAACAAAAGGAAAAAGAGCCCCGTTTTTGCAACATTTTCATTCCTGCTCCGCTCCTAATGGTCCTAGCATGATGTTGTATGCTATCCAACACATAAAGAATTTTTCAATTTGAACCAGTAGTTTCTGAGATTAGCGTGTTCAACAAAACAAACTCTCCTGGTTTATAATATTAGTATTGATTATTAAGTTCCATTGAAAAGGGGCCAGGCCTATTGCCATCAACTGGGCGCAGATTTATTCTCCGGTGCTGCTTATGAGAAATTTCTGATGGAAAAACCCAGCTGTATTTTACCCAAACTGGGAATCCAACCCAGGACCTTGTGGTCAGCAGGTGCTTACGACCACTACACCAAAGAGGCAGTCACCCACAATAGTTCAACGTAGTTTTACTTCATAAAAGCGTTGTCGGGATTCCCACAACCTCATTTCATTTCCTAATAACTAAGTGTCAAATATGATGACAATATTTCCTCACAATTTTGATAACATCATCAGGAAATTCAGTAAAACCTGTAAATCGTAGGACCAATTTCATCCCAAGGCCACTTCCCAACCAAGGACGGATGAAAATCAACCCCTTTGGGATAAAACCGTGATAATACTCGTTGAAATTCAAAGTGTTTGAGTACGTGCGAACAATTTGTTAGTAGAGCTACGTCAGCCGTTGATAGAGTCACGTAATAAACGGTGAGACGACTCTACGTCTCTCAGACGTACTCTACATACTTTGTAGAGTTTTCTTTGAGTTTCTCCAAGATTTTGTTTGGATAAAAAGCAGTTTGTTCTAAGATTTATAGAGGAGAGATAATTTGGAATTACGCTACAGAATGAAAATCTCTAATTTAATTTTAAGTAAAATTGTTTTACTCTTCTTTGTTGACCCTCAAATTGGCGTTTAGAATAACATTACGATTTGTTGTTTGAATGACATTGATAGAAGGGCAATATCATCATCATCAGCTTTAGGCAGTTCACTGAAAGAAAGAAGAAAGAAAAAGCATTTATTAGCCCGTACAGGACAAAACACATAAAAATTAACATTATAAATTATGACTATTGAAAACTAAACAAAAAATAAAAAAATAATAAAAATAAATGAAAGGTACAGTACGAGGCCAAAAGGCCCCTATCTCAGCATGGTTCTGTAACATTAAAAAACGCTGCTGGACTTAAGCTGTCTCAATATCATGGCACGCCACTAAGATGTATTCTTAGCAACTCTCATCCAGTTATTAACAACCAGCGAAGAGCGGTAACCTTCTGTGCAAGTGGTTCATGAAATTGTATGAAAAAACAAGTTGACGGAGTTAGTACCGATTTTAACCACGCGCCAAATGATTCTTGTACGTACATGTTTATAATTTATTGAATTTAACCTTAAAGACTTTTTTACACAAGACATGTCACTAATTGCAATCTCTTTTGTTTTACAGGTAATCATCATTAACGTTGAAGAAAATTGAAAATCGCTCCATCGCTGGCAAGTTTTTAAAATGACTCATTCAATTCCTTCTCTTGCATATACACATACACCACAGACCATACCCACATAGAATACGATTTGTTTAGAATAATTGTAAAACTATGTAGTAGTTACTCATTCATATGTAATGCCTTTAAAATTGTAACATCGGCACATGTACTATCATCATCATCATCATTCTCTTGCCCTTATCCCAATTTATTTGGGGTCGGCGCAGCATGTCTTCTTCTTCCATACTCCTCTATTTTCACACATGTACTATGTTATGTAAAATAAATTATCACTGTACCATCAAGCATAGGGGACCGATACTGTTTCTCCTTAACACAGGTTATTCTATAACCTAGCTAGGAGAACAGTGCTTCACCCAGTTGATTGTAGACTACCGAATATATTATTCTCTGAAAATTTTGCTGTGACCATTTGTCTTTATCGTACTACAATCTGTCTGTTTGGGTTAATAAATTTACTATTATTTCCTTTATTCAATTATATACAAACCTTTTACATTTTTAAATATTATTATAAAACTATATATAAAAAACATTTAAAAATATAAAAAATTGTATCCCACCGGTATCGGGAACAGGGTCCAAGCTACCGGCGGTCAGGGCTCCAGAGAGAAGAACCTCCTAACAATACGGGCCGTGTCCAAGAGTGCCGCTTTCTGAATCAAGCCCTTGATCCAGCTGCCTAACGAGAGCCTCCTCAGGTGTTGGTCGAGGCTCTTGGCAATTAAGCCGTGCGCTGACACGACTATCGGCACAATGATAGCTGAGTCCACTTCCCACATGTCGACAACCTCGCGAGCCAAGTCAAGATACTTTATTTGTTTATCTTTCTCGGCTTTCACGAGGTTCTCATCATGCGGGACCGTTATGTCAACAATCATTGCGCGCCGCTCTGATCGATCCATCACCACTATATCAGGCCTATTGGCTATAACTTATCAACTTACTATTATTATTATTATTCATTTAAAATAACATCTTACACTTCTTCTTCATTCTAAGTACATCTCATTTACATGACGTACTCTAGTACATTTACTGTCCGTATGAATTAGCATCTCCTATAAGTTTATTAAGAATTTAAATTCTAAAATCTAATTGACATTTAAAAGTCAAAGAAATTAGAAAAGCACCGGCGAGTACTCGAGCAAGTTAACAAATAACTGCGAGTTAAGAGTTCTGATTAATAATTAATTAGATTTAACTTTACGTTGAATAGATAATTGAGGGAACACTTAATAGGAAAGTTGTTACATTCAGAACAATCTGGGTTTGGACCGGCTGGCTGCTTACGTAATATAATGTCTTTGATTTTGATCAGAGAATTACGTTCAACTGTTAAAAGTTATTGCTATAGTCTGAAAAGTGTGCTAACTGAAGAACAATCGTAGACTTCTTCTCCTCTTCTTTTCATGTCGATAGACTCAAATAATCTGTCCAGTACTTTCGTTCGTTTCGTTTAAAACCTGGAAGATGCATGTAACTGTGCAGGATGGGCAAGAAAGGAGGTGGGGCATATCCCGCCAGGCTCCACACTGCCATTATATTTGCAGGCCGATGAAAACCGTTTTAAAAACTGTCCTATAATACCTTTTCTCATGTCAGAGGCCATCAGTGTCAGAACTGTAAGTCAATCAAAAGTATTTTGACAGATGAAGGTGAAGATAGTTCGTTTGTCCACGTCTTTGTCCAAAATATAGTTTGACAGTTTTTGTATAGTAAAAAGAATAACGCTAACTATAAGTTAACCTAACCACTTCATCATCATCATCATCATCATCATCATCATCATCAGCCTATTAATGTTCCCACTGCCACAGACCACAGGAATTCTCTCTATGAAAGGGAATGGGCCAATTATCCACCATGCGGCATAATGTCGGCGACGCGACTCGTGTACGAACTTCAATGGATTTGTATGGCGGCAGTCGCTTGGAGACTAAAATCGTCGAGTATCGAAGATTTTTGTTGCCTTGTGTACGAAGGGGCTTAGGGTAAGGGGTCTCAGCGTAAGATTGTAATTAGAATGCTAACCACTCATAAAAGTGATTGCCCTCCTTACCTCAACTGCTTAACAAGCCAATATGATCAAACATTCGCACGTTACGTTCTCATGCAGTCTGCAGTTATTAAAACAGTAATGAAAATACGCTTTAAAGTATTTTTTATCGTGTTTATTTATTTATTTAAACTTCATGTACAAGAGTGGTACATAGGCGGACTTAATGCCACAAGGCATTCTCTACCAGTCAACCTTTGGGTCAAATAAGACAGTATTGTGTGTAATAGAGTACAATAAAAATAAAAATACCATTCTTAAGCATACAAATTAAAACACATAAATAGGTATACATACTAATACATATAAAGGTATATAAAATAAACTAATATATATTATCAAAAAAAAAACATACAAATAGACCGAAAAACGACAAACCTTATAATAATTAATATGACTTTATCAAAGACTGAGAAGAAAGCGCGCGCGTCCCACTCCCAGCGTGTTCTATCCCACTGCTGGGCAAAGGCCTTCCATGAGTTCTTTTCCCGTTGCACCTCAAACCAGCCCTTTGCAGGTAGCACAAATAATAAATTAATTCACGGAAAGATCAGTTCCATCTCTTTAAAAAGCCGCGTGGTTTAATATCTTACCTTATTGCCAAACTTTAAGTCGCAATATTCAGGAAATGCCGACGACGTCTCAAATTTTCAATGAAATTTTCAGCTTAACCTTATTCCAGGTTAGCCTTTATTTTATTTTGCTGTATTTGATAAACGCAGTTGCTATCTCCGGCGCACGAGATCTAATTATTTTTAAAGGTTTCGAGCCTTAATTGGGAAACGGATTACTGAAAATCCTAGTATTTTTAGTTCACATTCCGTATTTTCGGATGTTATTGAATTGGAGTTAATGTAATTTCGGATAGGTAAAAAGTAGCAATATACAAAATGACACATTTTGAACGGAGAGAGGTGTTCGTGTTCTCTGAAGCATGGCTTTAAATATATCAGGGAGTCACATCTTTTTCACCCTATTATTACACATGAATATCGGCGTATTGCCGAACATTGATCCCGATGCTAGGTTTGTGTACGTACTTAGTTTCTCCATTAAGCCTGTGGGCTACGTTAAAATGTACAATAAAACCCCCAATCCTTGAACTTTTAAACTCACCTTCGAAAAACCACTCAACACTTAAAACCAACCTAACCCAGGTTACCCAGGAGAACTTACGAAAGTAGGTACAAAATGCGACTAAGGATGCTACACTATAAGTGTCATGATTGCACCAAACTAGGATACCATACCATCCACAATCAAAAACTTAATCTTCATGAACACGTTATACGGAAACCTGGGGCCTTAGTCGGCTATCTTATAAATTTGTCATTCCAACAGGATCCCATTCTCATCTCATTGCCATTTTGCTTGAGGTTTAAGATCATTTATTCTCATAAGAATTACACTATTCACTTACATGAGAATATTAATACTAAACACTTAAAAATAACAAAAAGTTGGGGTATTACAAAAAAAATGACGTCGATTTTATAAATGTTTTGAAGGTAGATTACAAATCATTGCGGGCAAAATGTCCGTTCGATACACATGTAAACAAGTATGCGTAACACAGATAAACAGTGACTGGATGTGGCTCAGCACTATGTTAGGGAATGTAATTCTTTTACTATAAAATGTTTTTAAAAGTGGTTTTGGATGTACACTCTTTGAGGTATCTCGGTAATTTATTAAATATTTTAGATCCTTCGCACACGATAGTTTTCCGAGTGTAGTTTGTGCGGGTGGGGTGTAGTTTTAAAAAGTCTTGTTCACGTCTCAGTTTCATTTTGTGTTTTTTTTAATTTTTTTGTGATGGTTATGTTTGTGTGTATATGTTTATTTATTTAACAATTTATGTACACTACATACAGAAAAGTAGAAAGGAATCAGAAAATAGGTACAAAAGTGATGCTTATTTCTAAAGAAATCTCTTCCAGCATACCTGCGAAGGCTGGTGTTATATTCATTATTTAATTTTTTTTGTAAAGTGTTTCTGTTGGAGTTAGATAGTCATAGTTAAATAAGGTTTTTAATAGTTTGTTTTGAGCAGATTGTAGCAGGTTTGTATGTGATTTAGCAGCCGTACCCCATATTTCCACTAGGTAGTCTTAAAGTTCGTAATCTGCTAAATTCATTATTGTCAATCATTGATCGGTCAATGGTCTCGCAATAGAATTGTGTTATAATGACATTATCGTACTGACATTATTATAAAACCCGCCAGATTTCATTAATATATTACTTACTAGCTGTACCCGGCATGCGTTGCAATGCATTTTTTCCTACCTACCTACTACCTACCTACCTACCTGTCTACTTCTCACCGTTTAAACCTTCCCTGGACTACGACAAACATTTTAAAACCAAAATCAGCTCAATCGGCCCAGCCGTTCTCGAGTTTTAATCAGACTAACGAACAACAATTCATTTTTATTTATATAGATTAGTGTTTTAGAAAATCTGAAGTAGTACGAAGTTCGAAAATAGCACCATTCATTAATTTGTCATTATGTACGAGATTATCATTCGTTGCCATTTCTTTCAATGGAGTTTCAGTGGTTAATCATTGGAAAGCCATATACTCACGCCATTATGTTAATATAGATTACCAAACTTGTCAAAATCAACAATTACGAAGTCAAAGATAGACTATTCTGACACTATTATAATGACAGACTTGAGACCCTGGATTTATATTGAAATGGCAATGGAATTAGTATGTATACCTATTTATATGTTTTAATTTTCATGCTTAGAAATGGTATTTTTATTTTTATTGTACTCTATCACACACGATACTGTCTTATTTGACCCAAAGGTTGACTGGTAGAGAATGCCTTGTGGCATTAAGTCCGCCTATGTACCACTCTTGTACATGAAGTTTAAATAAATAAATAAATAAATGGCCAATACAAATTCTGGATGAAATTAGCATACTGATCAATGACCGTTCCTTCCTAATGAAAAGAGGCTTTCACGCGTATCTACCGCCCAATAACACAATAGTGACAATGTTCCCAGAGACTCGTACAACAAGGCACAGTGCTCGTTTACATACATTTAGTGTCCCTTCTGCTAGTAGAGCACCGTCCCACTGCTAGCTTTTAGCGGAAAGCGAGCAGAGCCAGCAACTAATAACGAGATGTTTGTTTGACAAAGTTCTCACCCTGTATTGTGAACATTTATCGGTCAATTTCATTAATATAACTCACGCCTGTAGCCTCGAATGATTAGGTTTAGATGTACCTAATAGTACACCCACTGGGCGAGCCTATTGCCATAAGGCACAAACCCAGACTCCATAATTGTTATTTAGAAATTTCTGATGGAAAAAGTAACATTTAACACGGCTTGGTAATTCTCGTTCCACGAACCTATGACCTCAATCTAAGCAGTAGCGTTTGCGACTACTGGACAATGATAATATATAACTCTACTACATGTTTATCTTTTATCGACACTTACAATCGCTTGTAAGTACCATGAGTAATGAGTGTTCGCTAGCAAGCCCGCTCCTCATCAACTGTAGGACCGACACCCAAGGTATCAACATTTTTACGTACGCCGATGTCACAGGGTTCCTATATAAATGCAAATGCGGTGACCCTTTGTTACGCAGACCTTACAAAGTAAATTTGATGGTACATTACTTTTATTGGCACCGTTCGCGAAATGCGGAATATTTTTGATTTTATTTTGACCCGTTTTGGGTCGAATTGCGACACGATTTTGTTTCTGGGACAGGTGTTGCTGTAAGTAACCCTAATACGTTTACAAGGAAATACTAAGAAAAGTTTGTAAGAAGTTGTATATTTGAAACAACAGTATTATTATGTCTCCAGTGTTATATTAAGTTTATGAAACATTAAACTGCAGGGGTTGTGCAATAGGAATTATGTCAACGATTCAAGGAAACGGAGGACGATAAGTCGGTAGGTTTGATCACTACATCGTATAAAAAAGTCGCTTTCTCTATCCCTATGTCCTTACTCGTATGTATGCTTAGATTTTTAAAACTACGCAACGGATTTTGATGCGGTTTTTTTAATGAATAGTGATTCAAGAGTTTATATGTATATGTAAGGTTTATATGTATAATACATGCATATTATAGTAGAGAAAAGAACCCGGGCGAATCAATTGTTGATGAAATTATTGAGCGTCTACGTATGTCACCGTGATAGATGCCTACGAAATAACTTACTAAGATTTATCAAATCAAACTTAAGGTCTAACGAAGTCTCTAAAAAAATTCCTCATTATTATGAGCTCAATTGACTAGAATAATGATGAATGAGAAAAATAATCATGACTTACTTTTTTTCTTCCTGGGTTGACTTCATGGCTTTTGGCTAAGATATACTTTTAAGGTGAACGCACACTTATCCGCGTCGAAACAATCGACCGCGCCGAAAGAATCGAATTTTAGAATAACTTGTATGAAATATTATAAAACCTAGCACACTTATCCGCCTCGAATCGTACGAATAAATGACGTCATACGTATGAGAATAAAATATTTCATGCTTTTTTTTATTTTAGTATTGATAAGTGTGTGTCCACCTTTAATGTCATCTCCAACAAAAAAAAAACGACATTTTATTTGTCAACCTGCTTAATGACATGCGCTGTACCGTCATACGGTGAAAGGCCGTAACTAACATTTTTGCCAAAACTCAGTTAAACATTGATTCGAATTCAGCAAGAAATTCTGTATAAGTCGCCCGTAGCCACCAGATACACTTAGATAGAGGGGCGTTTGGCCTCAAAAACGATGTTTTCGACGAATAGTTTGCATACTTGTTGAAATCCGCATCTTCATTTGAGGCCTTATCGGCCGTGAAAAGCCTTAAATAGAGTTATGGCCTTCCATCACATACATCATTGTATTGTGTCACGAATTGTCTTTTCATAATAGGTACAAGGTACATAGAATAATAATAAAGTGTGTATTGTATTGTACGTAGTATAATGGGCTGGTATCTCTTTAGAGGAAAAAACCACGCTTGTTTTCGCGCCTGAAGGGGCCGAAGATGTCACACGGCGCGTATCATTCGAAAGTTCCTGAATGAAGTGAATATACATACGGGCGATGGACTGGTCGAGTCCAGATATGGACTGATATCGAACGCTTATGGGACGAGTTCAAGAGAAGGGTCCTGGGCAGAAATTCAGTCCCTTCAACCATGAATCCAGAAAGGGGGAAAGTAGAACCGTCGCTGTGATACCCTTCCGAGGAATCCGGTACAGCGCTGTCCAGCCAAGCAGAAGTGTGATGAGGACGGCTTCACCTTAGTTCAGAAGAAGAAGAAAAAGCCTACTTGTCGCAATCAATGTGGTACTGGACTGTCAGTATAAAATATGCTGCTGCGTCCAGCAATACCAACTACGACGTTGCTTTATGTGTCCCGACTGCATCACTCCACGAAAGTTGAAAAGGTCGTAGAGTACATGAAGATGAAGACCAGCTGCTGGACCTTGAGGGTCGAGAAGTTGGAGTCGCGTCACAACACCAACTTCAAGTCGTTTGCGAGTTCCGACACAATTTCTCGACAAGTTTCTCAAGGAAGAGTTTTGGCCGAAGGTTGTTGTCTACCGACGTTTTCGCGGCAGGCTACGTGACACGACGCCGTCACTTCATGTGTTCATAGTTTATAAGTTATATTTTGTATGTATTAGTATATTTCTAAGTTGTAATGTAATGTTGTGTATCTTATCTAGGGGCCTTAAGATGCCTGAAAATGAAATGATTGATTGATAAAAGCATTGAAGGCCGCGTTAACAGACGGGTAGGACAGAATTCCTCAAGGCACCGTCAAAAACCTGATCAGATTAATGAAGAATCGAATGCAGGCTGTGATTTAGAGCTAGGGTAGGCAATAATAAGAATTGACCGAATAAATTACTTTATGGTTTTAACAGAATTGTTTTATTTTTTAAATGACTAAGCACAACACATATCTCATTTCTCTCTACTTTCACAGAATTGATTTTAAAAGTAAGTTTAGTATTTACCATGAAAAATAATAATAATACCAGCCTACTGTCCCACTGCAGGGTAAAGGCCTTTTCTCAACAGAGAAGGCACGAACATTGATCTCCACGCTTGCTCAAGACGGGTTGGCGACTTATTTATCAAAATATATCTCTAACTAACTGCCCTATAGATAGTTGACTAAGGTAATTAAATAAATATTCTTCTGATCATTTATTTAAGTAGGTAAGTACCTAATTATGTCTCGTGTGACCATGTGAGCCATGTGGCAGACCTACGGACGTCTGTTGGACTTAATATTCTGAATACGGAGTCCTTAAACTATTCTCCCACTATCCTTATATTCTTCTAAACTTCGCGTGGCGCAGCTAGTTGTAAATAAATGCATTTATATTAATGTATTTAAAGTGAGTTAAGGTATTTTTTTAGATTTATTTTTCGAATAGTCTGTTGTTAACAAGATATAACCTCTAAAACTTCAAACTGGAATATCTTTAAATCCTGACTTCCTAGAAAAATATGACTGAAGACAAAACTCTTCAGGAATTCAAACTCTATACTTTTATATAATTTTCATGGGCAGACGCTAAAATAAAATATCAACAAAAATTTGTTCGAGCTTTGACCGGTGTTCTTTAAAGATTGTAATGTGATGTCGTAACAAACATATTTTTCTGCGCTTACATTGCAAACGCTGACTAAACCTTACGAGATAGATTAAATTTATGTACTACGGAATTGTATATCTTAAAAAGATGAATAAAAAAGTCCGCGAAAGCATATGTTTATCTTCTAAGGATAACCCACAGTAACCATTTTTATCTTTTACATATTAAATAAGGGTTATTTACCAAGATATTTTAAACGATACAGTATCATTCCTTATCCAATTAAATAAATTAAATATGTTGTGCATTTCATGTAGATCAAAATTGCCTTATTACATATTACATCATGTGATTTAAATGAATATTTTCGAAGATATTACAGATTTAAAAATTGCGGGACGTGCGTTTGCGGCGGTACCGGCCGGCCGGGGCGGCGGGAGCGAGCCTGTTTTTATATACAACGTTCACAGTTTTTCTGTAGTGTATTTAGTATCAGCAATGTACCCGTGCGAAGCCGGGGCGGGTCGCTAGTAAGTTATAACAGATAAATTCACAAATAGACGGGTATTTTAAGCAGAACATAATTTGAATTACGACTAAGGACAAATCAATGTCAGTATGCTCAGAGCTGGAACTAAGTGGACCGATGACCTGGTGAACGTTGTGGGAATCCGTTGGATGTGAGTCGCCCGGCACTGGTCAATACGGCGACACTTGTGGGAGGCCTATGTCCAGCAGTGGACGTCTTTCGGCTGAAATTATGATGATGATGCTCCAGTGTAATACTATAGGTTACACTATCGAAATATTGATCGCAATCTCCTATATCTAATTAGTCAGTGTCAAATCATTTTCTGCTTTTTTGAAAGCTTACCCGATGGTATATCAATTGCTTTGGAATGTGGGGGGGGTTCCTTATTTGACTTTCATGACATCATAATACATTAATGTTTGGCTAACGAGTGTTCTTTTAAAAATCCTATCTCATGGTAAATCGCAGGTTACTATAATTCACGAGTGGGCCCAGGTCTCACACATTTGTTTTCTGTTCTCCTTTATCAGTAACAGTTAAATTCTTTCAAAATATTTAAGGCAAGAGAGAGATTTAAATTTCTACGTAGACGACACAAATGGGAAGGTCTGAAGGTCAATTACTACACACAGAAACAAATCGCCATCGTTGAAAATGGCACGTTTTATATCAATCTGGAAAACTCTAAATTCAAACAAAATTAAGTAAGATAAAAAATGTACAGCGTCAACCCAAATAATTGGCACGCGCCGACCCAGTTTTTGCCAAAACGTTCGGAAAATATACGAAAATGTACGGAAACAGTGAAAATCGGGTTCCGCACAAATGTTGCCACAGAGTTGGACAACATGCTATAGCTTGTTTCATTAATTCACTTTTTTGTTGAGTTTGCTTTTTTGTGAGTAATGGGTGTAGAGATCACATTGACCACGGTAGTACCGTGGTCAATGGAATTAGAACAGAGACTAGAAACATACAGGGTTTAAACTAACCTTATACCAAGCATTTTATACATCAAACCATCCGTCCGTGCCATGAGAAACTATAATTTTTGTAAACAAAGAATTTCTGCCAAGATATGTAGTGACAGTTCAATAAACAATAAATACTCCCAAATTCAATCAACTCAAATTATCATACGTGTAATACGAATCTAACGAGCAATTTCACTTGGCCGGGTTATATTTTGTCGATATGATATCTCGTAGTTCAACCTAGAGAGGTTGTCGTCTATTTAACCGGACTATCCTGTGGGTGTCTTGAGTGTAAAGCCTCCAGCCAGGGCATAAACTTACAAACTAAGCGACTACACGCTAAGAGCACCCCCTGCGGGGTACGGGCCTCGGCTTAGGGCGGTCCTGGGAGAGGCCAGCAAGAGGACAGACTGGATCTAAGTGGTACCATTATTTAGGGACTGGTTTTGGACTACAGGCAGCCACGCGGGCTGGCACGAGCGAGGGACGGGGAGGAAGAGTTCCTTATCCGTGTTTACATCTTTTTGGGGCTGACTGTACTATAAACGAGATGCTTCAACGATTCCATGTGCATGACTGTCAAGACTAATTATTTAGCGTGAACCTACAAAGTAGAAAGAGCGCTAACTTTTGCAAACAATAACCAATTCAAGCTTTTAAGTCACAAACCACAAAACTCATTAAACATTCTCCGCAATAGCTTTCACAATACAACCACAACAATATTTTCATAACCGTTTTATCAATTCTCGTTCAGAACGTTGAAAGGCCACAATCCATATTGCACGAATGTCATCCGCTTAAATACTAGAGGCAGAATAACAGGGATGAGACAAAAAATGGCTGCCAGGCTGTGGTAGATAAAAGTTTCGATTTCCCGCATACTGATGGTATGTTAGATACGATTGTGTTTCATGTTTTTGTGTGTAGGGAGGTGCTATTGGTTTTGGAGACAGAAAAAAGCTATGTTCGTATGTACCCTAGTAGATGTAGTTATATATAGATGATGTGTGGGTTATACGGGTGTATTAAAAGATGCTTTATTAACCACTGTTATTAATTATAAATATTGTGAACTAGTTGATTTATGGATGCTAGGCAATTTCGAAATGTTGTTAATGGTTCCAAAAAACTATAACCCATGTTCATACTTTTCCCGCCATTTACGAACATTAATGGAGGACTAAAATGTCGCCTTAATTACGGATATGGCACTGACAATAAATTATTTCAGTGGTATGAATATATGAAATATCCGTATTCGGCACCTTGTCCGCAATTTATTTCGTACCGTTTTGACTATTAAAATCAAAAACCATTACTGTTACTGTTACTGTTAGCCTGTGTCATCCCACTGCTGGGCAAAGGCCTCTTCCCATGACTTTCAAAAGTTTTCGATCCAGGGCCAATGTGGGGCACTGGTCGTTGGTTTTGTCTAGCTCATCCCGCCATCTCCTGCGAGGTCTACAGCGTCGCCTTCTGAATGTGTTAGGGCTCCACATTGTGGTTATTTTGGCTTACAGCTCGTCAGGCATACGGCAAACATAGCCAGCCCAGTCCCACTTTAGCTTGGCGGCTTTTAGAGCAACGTCAGTGATTTGTGTTTTGGTGCGCAGTGTGGTGTTGCGTACATGGTCGGTAAGTTTGACGCCTAGGATGCTGCGCTCCATTACACGTTGACAAACCTTGAGCTTAGACTTTTGAATGCCATTAAATAAAGTAAAATAGTTAAGCCAACAACGAGCTATAAAAACGCATCGATTCAATCCAGAAGCAGTATTTATGCATGCGGTATTTAATAGCTCCGCCTATCTTGGATTAAATGCGAACAGGCGTAAATCCGTGGCTAATTAATGACAGATTCAAGGCTGCGGTCACCCGGCTCCAGTGCCCGGATCTGCAGTGCGTCCACGATGTGCAGCCAAGCGTGAAGGTACGCTCAAATGCCGGCAGTAATAACACTTTGGTCATGAAAAGCGACCTTATTGCTAAGAAATAAAGATGATAGCTATGTCTGATTGTAACCATTGACGTGCGGTTTATGTTTAGAAACACTGCAATGGTGGTGCCATATGTGCGATGTTAGCCTTATGTCTCCGTCAAACGATTATAGCAAGAAACTGATCTGAACTGATCTGATCTGATCTTTTATTGCCATTAAATATAATATACTATGCATATTATAATGTATGCGTCGTCGGTCGAGTGGTTGCAAGCGCAAGTCGACCAGACTCAACTGGGTTTGATTCCCGGGTCAGACGAAGTGTTATGTGTGTTTCAAAATCATCGGCTTATATCGTGCAAAACGCTTTCAGATTGTGTTTGGCAATAAATTATCCCACTGTTTAAAATGTAGGGCCCAAAATAATAAACTTGTTTTAAAATCCAAATGAAAACTGCATCATAAAATTACTTCATGAAAATCCAAATTAAACTTTACGTACTTATATACAGCAGCTGTTTTTGTTCAGTTCCGGTTCTGAGCGCAAAGTATTAAATTCTTGACTTAACGATGAGTTTTAATGGCTGAAAGTAATTGCTGAAACCGATGCTTGGCGTCTATGGACGTTATTACACGGACTACTGATCATTATTGGAGAAGAATTGTATCTTGTTTGTACAAACAATACTTGGATTTGTTGATCACTTTTGCCATTTCAATGAAACTCCCTCTAACAGAGAGGAACCCTGTGCCTCAGGCAGCGTTGGGAAATGAAACTGTAGCAACATGAAAATTTGAAATACCTGCCTAGCTGCAAACTTCCTGATTTTAACTTTTTTAGGTTTTTCAAAACCAACTTACTGTAAAGTTGAAGTTTTCTTTTTCTAGATGCTTTGCCAATATCGAAAAATTCAGCACCTAATTATCTACGCACAAAAACTAATTCACTGCATTGCAGTAACTTCCAAGTTAACTTTTTAAAGAATAAAACAAATTAGTTTTCTGGATTGTATTGTATTGTACAACGGGCTGGTGTCCGCAACTCCACGTCAAAGTGCGTATTTTGCGTATGGGCTATAACCTACCACGCGGGCCTATTGCGGGTTGGTAGATGTCACATGTCTTCGATTTTTTGGTTCTAGGACATGCCGGTTTCCTCACGATGTTTTCCTTCACCCTTTTTGAGAGCAGCGGTGATGAAATCAATTACATAAAGTAATACGCCTGTCTGGGTCCGAACCCACGACTTACTGTTCGTAAGTCGGGGCCGCCACCACTGGGCCACCGCTGCTCTAGTTTGCTGTTTGTTGGTCGCTGTTTTAGTTTTCTGTAATTAACTATTTTTATAATATTATACAGTATGCCAAAAGTGTTTTACCAGGGGCCATAGATATATATGTTACAGCTCAATGCCACGGGCCCAATTCTGCAATTTTATAAATTCGTCACTCCAACACGATTCCATTCCTATCCCATTGTCATGTTGCTTAAGTTCGTAATCTGCTAAATTCACAATGGTCGATCAGTGGTCTCGTAATAAAATTGTGTTTTAATGACATTGTCGTTTTGCCATTATTAGAAAACCCTTACTACAAATGGTTTTCGAAGTCTGCTACTTAGTGCGAACATTAATTTATCCATGCCAGATTTCATTTATAATAGATTTTATTAATGTACGAGATTACCATTCTATGACATTTCTTTCAATGGACTGTCAGTGGTATTGACTATTGAAAAGTCATAATGGCGCCATTATGATTAGTAGATTACCAAACTTGACAGTACTTGATCATTTGAAATCAATGATCGACTATTCTGCCACTATTGTAATAGTAGAATTGAGGCCCAGTAATGCGGAAGTTTTATTTTATCTGCCCTGCACCATGATCATCTTCAAATCCACACTAGCATGGCAGTTTACGGCCCACACCCTCTTACACTGAGGCCTGTATCCCAGCTGTGGGAACATTATGCCATTCTGCTCACTGCTGCATCCACATAAAAAATTAACTCCGTACACACCATCACCGCCATTTTATAGTTAAATAATCCTTCCTACTAATATTTTAAATGCGAAAGTTTGTAAGTATGGATGTATGTATGGATGTTTGTTACTCTTTCACGAAAAAACTACTGAACGGATTTGGATAAAATTTTGCACACAGATGGCTTACAAACTGGATTAACACATAGGATACTTTTTATCCCGGTAGTAAGATCCCATGGGACAATTTTGAAACTTCACGCGGGCGAAGCCGCTGGCAGAAGCCACATAAAGTACTAGGTCAACATAAAACGCGAGACGTGGTCCGCATCGGAACCAGAGCATCGAGTTTAGAGCAAAAAGTGTCGAATGTCTCTTAACGACATTTTAACGACCCGGACGGAACGTTTTAAGTGATTCGTTAGGTCTCATAGTCGTCACGTTAGTGGCTACGTAGATATAACACTTTTTCAGTTTTTCTCTTTGCGGACTTAAAAAGTTTTAAAATGACACTAACGCGCGAATTGGTTGTGTTGCTAGGTCGTAATGGTCAAATGGTAGTAGCGTCGGCTGTCATGCACGATGTTGTTTACGTTTGATTTTGACAGTGACGCAAAGCCAGAGGTACAATAAGTGTAGAAGGACTGTAGTAAGTTTTTTTTTTCAATTGTTTGTGTTTATAGAACGTCACACTTGATTCATGGTTTCATTGAATATGAATCTCATTACTGTGTATTGTGAAAGAAATTCGAAAAACAATATGAGTAGCAGTATTTTGAAAAAGGACAGTTTAAAAATTAAATGTCCTTTTAACAAATGGCCGGTAACTTTAAACTGCTAACAAACACATGACAAAACAAAATGAACCGTACGCGTACGTAGGTAGTCTTTGTTTCGATCTACCCACATTCCTTCAAAATATAAAATTTATATTCGTGCAGCAACTGTAAGGGATTTCTATCCATACAAAGCGACTGGTAACAATGTGTAAGTTACCTCCTCGTCAAAGTTGCGCTATTGTTACATCTACATACAAAGTTACCGAGGTAGCGGGGACGGAACAATAACTTCTTTCATAGTTTATGACCAGTTTTCAGTTCTGTTGGTATGATTCCTTCGCGTTGGTAATGTGGCGGGTTTAGGGATCTGTGTGTTCTTCGTGTGGGCGGTGCCGCGTTGTCGTGAATGAACTTCTGCTTATGTATCCTGCGACTAAGTTATTAGGATGAAAATAGACCTATAGCAAAGCCGAAAGGCACTTATTCTCATACCATACCTGGTCATGCCTGGTCACCCTCCGATTTCTGTTATCTGAGGAGCAACCCAATAGAAACCTTATTGTGACGACTTGAAGAGAATAAACATCACTATGATTGTAACGGTATTGCAAAGTCAATCAATTAGTAACTATGAATAGACTAATAACTGAACTCCCAATCATTTAAGATTAGGTAGTCTATTTCTAATTTAAGTTTTTGCGAAAATGAGGAGCTATTAAGTATAACCTCATTTAATTTCATGAATGTGCCGCCTCCGTTTTTCGTACATCATCGCTTGTTGCCATGGCGACGAGCAGCGTCTTGAGTTGACGGCAGCGACAATGCGGAAATCGGTACGAACTAGAAACGTTCTTGTCTTGCATCTTAGTTTACGTTGGTAACATTAGATGGCGCTGCCATAAACTTTGCCGTAGTTGAATAGATTTTTGTTTCTTTACAAATAAAAGAAGACTATTTATTGATAGTTACAGTAGCAATAGAAAAAAACATTAATGAATTACATTTTAATCGGCTTGAAAATGTAATTAATTTTAAAGTCTTATCCATTTTTCAAGGAAAAACCGGATCCGTCCCTTCCCTTGAGACAAGGTTTCGTATTTACGTTTTGAAAACAATAAAGTAGGTATTAATTTCTAAGTAGACAGATCCTGCTCAAGTTTGTGGTACGCAAGTAGGTACTAAGTATAATGTGATGATTAATTACCTAATATAACTTATTATTCGGAGGATCTAGGTTCCTATAACCAAGACTTATTTTAATTACCTACACAGATAAATCTAGGAATATATAATATACTTAACTAGCCTTTGCCCGTGACTTCGCTTGCGTTAATTTAGAACACTGTTAAAGCTTATTATGTATATATATCTACACTAATATTATAAAGAGGAAAACTTTGTTTGTTTGTTTGTTTGGTTGTAATGAATAGGCTTAAAAACTACTGGACCGTTTTTAAAAATTCTTTCACCATTCGAAAGCTACATTATCCACGAGTAACATAGGATATATTTTATCCCCGTACTCCCACGGGAACGGGAATTACGCGGGTGAAACCGCGTGACGTCCGCTAGTATATAATAAAACAGTTAAAAAACTGTCACAGACACAGTTTTTTACTATTTAACTAAACTTTGTATGTACCTAGATATCATCTGAAGAATCGGGTGTCTCAAGGTAAAGCCGTAGGGCATGGCGACCTTCCTTGGGTTGTTAAGGAACGGAGTGCATTAACGTATACTTTTATGAGGAGGTATGGTTCATGTCAATTGGCGAAACGAAACAAACGGTATGTGTTGCTCAGGTGGGAAAGATCCGTTATTTTCCGATCCCCGGGCCCTTAGAATTCGACATCAGACGTTTCAGATCTTCGATTTTGACGACCCCGTTGTCGCTGGCATAAGCAATTACAGGATCCGCGTACGAAGTCGCGGGCAGAAGCTAGTCATTTAATAATTCAATAATTATTCGTGAAAACACGTGTGACAATAATTTCGTGTGTGTGTTGTGTGTGTGTATGTGTGTTTATAACATTATTGTTATATTCCTCGGGAACTGTATCATTTCTCCGGCGGAAAGGTTATGTTCGTGTCTGTACTCCTGACAACATAAATGCTTATGCAAAATTTCCACGGCCGATCCATAGTCACACCAAACAGAATGATTGGTTCAGTAATTTAAGGCATGAAAAAGTAACAAACAAACTTACCTTTGTGTTATTTTATATTATCGGTTAGAAAGTTAGGATGTCAGGATTATTAAGTTAGGTTTTAGTTTCAAAGGATCGTTTTGTTTCCAATATCTATACTAATATTATAAAGCAGAAGAGTTTGTTTGTTTGTTTGGATGAACGCGCTAATCTCAGGAACTACCGGCTCGAATTAAATTTTGCGTTTGATAGTTAATTTATCGAGGAAGGCTATAGGCTATATAACATCACGCTATGACTAATAGGAGCGGAGCAGCAATAAGAAATGTTGCAAGCGGGAAATTCACGCGTACGAAGTCGCGGGCATAAGCTGGTGAGTAAATAAATGGTGACACAAAGTTATGACTTGAAAACACATTAATGATCACGTAGCTAGGAGGCATACCTGAAAATAACCGAAAAAAGTTATCGTCTAGTTCACAATAACTCAACATACAATCCAAACATCTTCTAATTAAACCTGAGCTCAGAAAGCAGAGCATCTCCAATGAAATCCCAGGTTTAATGACATTAAATTAGTTCCAATCCCGGCCGCTCAGCGCTGCAGTCGCTACTGTACTTGACAACTGCACTAATGACTGAAACTTTGTTCTATTAAAAGATACAGACTACTTTAAAGAGTGCAGTTCATTTCTTTTATATCTAGTTGTTTAAGACAAAAGTTAGTAGCTAAGAACTTTTCCATTAAAAGTTATTCAAGATATTTAGTATTTTTCCGCAAATAGTTCTAGCTTGAGTTTGGATGTTTTTTTTATCCTAATGCTCCTTTTATTACAAGCAAAACGATTTAGAGACAAACATAAGGGGATAAGGCAACTCAAAGAGCAGTGATAACGGACTTTTAAGTTTTTAATTGTGGTTCCAAATCAGACAATAATGAAAGACGCTTAGAAGTCTTAAAAAGTTTTTTTTTTTACTTTTCAAAAAAGGTTTTTAAGCCAAGTATGTTGTGTTTTAGGCAATAGTAAGTTGTAACTACTCGTAGGTGTTAACGTAGCGTGCTGAATTGGAAATTAGTTCACTGTAAACTGTGTTTATTAACTTGCTAAATAAGTGTGAATCTCACCTCCGCCTTGCTTTATAAAGTAAATCGATTTACGATTTCATCATTTGTACTTTTTATCATTATTGCCTTTTTAATATTTCTTATTTCTATTTTTTACTAATGGGCACGGTATTTTATAAATATGCAACTCTACTACTGTTATTAATTTTATGAATTCTATAATTTTATTGTTTCGTGATATATCGTAATTTTAATCAATTTTACAAATTAGGTATATCGAGTATATCATTAGCACAATCTCATGCATTTTTTTTTTTAATTTTAGCATTGTTTATCTAAATATTAAATTATTTCCACATTTTTGCTATTTATTATGTCTTTTTGCTCTTTTTATAAATTGACACTGTTTTTATAATTATCTTACGTTATGATTATTTTTTATTTTTTTTCCCATGTTATTTACTTTAAACATTCCATCATTTTGTACTTTTTTATTATTATTTTTAATGTGTTTATGTAACAGTATACTGTTAATTAATATTTGTGCATAATTTTTTAGACTTTAATAATAATAATAATAATAAGGCAGCTGGATCAAGGGCTTGATTCAGAAAGCTGTACTCCTGGACACGGCCCGTATTGTTAGGAGGTTCCTCTCTCTGGAGCCCTGACCGCCGGTAGCTTGGACCCTGTTCCCGATACCGGTGGGCTACAATTTTTTATATTTTTAAATGTTTTTTATATATTTTTTATATCAATATTTAAAAATGTAAAAAATTTGTTGAAAAATTGAATAAAGAATAATAATATAATAAATATCGCTGGACATTACACACAGCGCCGTCTAGTGCCACACTAAGCAAGGCTTGTGTTGTGGTCAACAGACAGTTGATATACTACATATATACTTTTTTTTTTTGTTTGTAAATACATACTTATTATACATATAAACATCCATGACTCGGAAACAAATGTCCATGCTCATCACACAAACATTTGTTCCTACCGGGATTCGAACCCGGGACCCTAAGAACGTAAGGCAGCCTCTCTACCGCTGCGCCATTCGGGTCGTCATTATTATGTGTTTGTTTATGTTGTCGAGCGTATGGCACTCGTGGGTTGCAGCTGAAAATCAGCGACAGGTGGCACACTTTGTGTCGCCATCTGTCATTATGCTGAGCTGAGGCCCTTTTGGCATTATACTGCTGTTTGTTTATGTATTATGTAAAATGTTATAGGTATTTTAATGCCAAATACACACAATTTTCTTTCTTTTTCTTTCTATTTAAAAAAGTTAGCGTTGTATTTTTGGAACCTTTCTCAGAGCATATACTAATCAAGGTTCTATTATACGCAGCATATCTTGGCACAAACTACCTTCACATAAAAAAACACCTCTATTATTCCTTCAGCAATTAGAGAAAAACCCACTGTAGTAATGAGACCTCCGCCACTTGCGATTCCGCTGGTGATCGCGATCATAAAGTTAGACTATAAAGCTGATTTACTGCTGAAACGTTCCACTTCAGGAATTCTATAATATCCGACGCTTATTTAATAGTAATGGATAGTGATTTGAGAACTAAAATGATGTGGAATGGAACTTGTTCATTCTTTTGCGTCGGCTATTGAAATGAAATGATTTTTTCTTTATGTATGTTCTCCGGTTTCTCCCCGATTCGTTTTTCATTTGGTAATAGAAGCTCGCGCAGTAGTCTCATGTATAAATATTAACTTTGCTTCAGAACTACTTTATGCGTTATCCTCTATAATGAGCATTTTTACTTCTAGTTTCAATGTAAAATTGATTATAGAATGAATTTGCCACACACACATAAACTAGACACTCGTAGATTACCTACACTTTGCTCGTTGATGTTCTGTCAACTAATATACCTTACCTAACTAAGTGTGATTACCTACTATAAAAATATATTGTAACTGTAGATTACAGGACATGAAACAAGGTTACCTACCCGTTAATCAATGACAAATTTCACCGCGACCCGTAACTTTTCATCCTATAGATTCCAAAAAGAATTGTATGTCACCAAGATATGAATTGAAAAATAATGAATCAATACTTTCCAACATAAATAACAAAACTGGGAACGAATTTAAAGTTAGTTCGCATCCCGGCGATTAAGATGTACAATGGCCGTTTATACTTTTCTATCAGCTGAAATAAGACTGAACACTTTGTTTCGAAATATTCTCTGTGGTTTCTTTTTTACGGTGTCGTATGTCGATGTTAGTTCTGGTTTGGTGGAATATACTAAAAGGATGTTGTTTCTCTAATTTTATTGGTGGCCAGTCACATTGTCTATTACCAAAGCCTACCAATTCTGATACTTTGCCAATCTTGGAGACAATACATTTAATACCCTTCAGGTCGAATGGGGTTGTTGCTTAAATCAACTTAGATACTACACAACTAGTTATAAATACCTATGAATGGACGGATATAAAGAAAACATACAAAGATAATATATTAGTGAGAATAGTAGATCAGAATGGATATTTAAGTACTAAGTACAACAGTCGAGTAGAGGTACTCGATGACAGTATTTAAATAAAATTTAATAAGTATCTAGAATGCTTATCAAGCCGCAGAGTAATAACGAGCACACCTATCTACGGGCACCTCCACATTGCAATAGCAAGGGCAGCTTAACTTTGCAATCTATAAATCCACACAGTTGGTATTTAATACCGAGCTTCAATCCGCTGAAATTGGAACAACCAATAAAATATAAAGCGGACTCCTATATCTACATTTTAATTGTGCCCCAACAATAAATCGCTTTCAGCGCTTAAAACGTAATCCAGCTTCCGATTGATTGCTATTTCATCAACCAATTCCCGATTAAACGCAGCTTTTTATGCTATGATAGAGAATTATGAGCTTTATGTAGTGTCCATTAAGATTTTTATTCCTTTCTTTGGATTAATTTATGAAATTAATGATAGTGGACAATGGCGTACGTAGGGGCCAATCTATGGGACCAATAATCATGAAGAGTAGGTATAGATTATAAGGGAAAAGCCAAACTTATAAGCTTGTTTGAAAGTAACGCGACTGATTATAGTGGACTATCATGACGAAAAGACATACCTAACATAAAGAATGTTCTATACTATACTTCCAACACTTTACTAGTTATTTTATAATAAGGTTGGCAAAAAGTCACATGAATACTAATAAATATACCTTTTGTTAAACTAATAAATTAATACTTATGTAGAACAGATCCAGATCCTAATTTTTATTAAGAATTTCCTAACAGAAGAGATATGAGTTTTTGAATGATTTGTATATCGATCGCATTGCGTTTATGTCTAATAGACCAACAGACTTGTATAACGCACTTAATTTCAAGCAACTAATGCGGATTTTCTCTTGTTTCAGTTGAACGAGTAGATCAGTAAGCAGCAAAGATGGCGGCGTTCGTGGCCAAGCAGATGGTCGGCAACAAATTGAGTGCTGTCAAAGGTATGTACTGCAATCTGTTTTAATACAATCATACGACCCAGCCGAGAAGTAGCGACACATGAACTAAGAAACTGTCTTTATTGCACAGAACGTACAATTGTCCTTACATACCAGATTATTTAATTGGAATTTACCTACTAACTTGTGCAATATATTAATACAGTCGCCGTTCGCATGCTAGGTTCCGACGGCTCCCGGGGTCGATCCGTGGATGGAGAAATACGTCCTCAATTCTGACAACTTGTCTGACCTAGGGGTTAGACTCAGTACTTGGGCCGAGCTGGTTAGATGAACAGTCAGTTCATATAAACTACCCGGTTGGACTGGAAGCCGACAAAACATGGTTAAAAAAAAAGGCTGAGCAGATGATAATTATGTAAATAGATCACCTAACTATATCAAAAGGTGATTAAGGGTCCTCTTTTATCCCTGAAGGATAACTGTATGACATCAATATATCCTGGAGCATATTCTACATTCGAAGATAAAAATCTAAATAGCTTCTCAAAGTCGGTCCATTTAGATTTAGTGCCCATTTTATCGCCTGCTATTGGCTGGAACAATGTAGTCGCTAGACTGCAATCTGGTTACATTTATGGCACGATTTACATGAAATGTACGATAGTGGAAGCAACAGAAGATAGATGTAAGTGTGTTTTGTGATTGCACTAGACGTTCGGGATTTCAGCCCGAGCCGAAGAAAAACCTGCATCTTGGATTATAAACACTGTAAGACCTCTGTTACGAGTTTCATAAACTTCTATGTAAGGGTTTAGGAGACGCAATCATGTCACAAAGACAACATAAAGTCATCTTATAATGTTCTAATTGCTGAGACTCTGACCTCTTTATGAGGGAAAGTGGGGCATAACTGCCAACATGTTTTGTGTTTTGAGAAACACAGAAACAATATGTAGAAATCAAACATTTTCTCGTCCAACCAGAGTCTACCATAGGTTTTAAAGCGTTTAACTGTTCTATAATGACTTTCAAAAAGATTGGCATAAAGCTTTAATAATCAGTCAATCCAACACATTATTGTCCATAATCTGTAACTTTAGTAGAACTTCACTTTGTGCTTTGTCCCAGCCCTCTTTCCTGCAATTTACTTCTACTTCCTCAACACAAAACTTATAACTCTTCACCCCACAATGAAACCAAATTTAAAATCTTCATCCACCATTAAAAATCATTAAGAAAACTTTAAAAGTATCGTGTACAAGCCGGTGAGAGTCACGAGGCACAAGTCGTAACAAGCGCCGTGCCGTACTCGTTATTTGGCCAATAGAAAACTTGCCGTGTTGTGATCTGATCTGTAAGCGTTAGAATAGCGACGTAGTTTTTCTTGCTTAGTTCAGGAAGATTGCGTTTTATTCTGTGAGATATAAAGATGGCTGTGAAAGTGATATTTTACTTGCAAATCTGTTTTACGTCAGCTTGTTTCTCACATAACACACAATCGCAATGTCATTCATTTCAACAACTTTAATTACATTTGTGGCAAGCAGACGAGTTCTTCGAGCATAATAAGAAAACTATGGATTAGGAATTTACTTCAAAATCGTTTAACTATAATGAGGCATTTTCTTTTTCCACTCTTCCCTAGTCGCTGAATAGGTGGCGATGAACTCGGTTTGTGACTGCAAGAAACTGAACATCACATCATATCACTTGGACCTAGTGGTTATATTCGGAAGCTTATGCAAACGAAAGTGTCAGTCAATGAGCGTACCTATGTGACGTGTTTTTTCAAGCGTCTTGGCTTTTGCACCTAGTAACGTAGTCAGTTCAACGCCATTTACCGAGATTCTGGAAACCATTTTTTTTTTATTCACAGAAAGAAAACTTCTCATTGATATTGAGGTGTAGATCTAGATTTTTAGTTTATCCTTTAGGAACTCTTCTTCATAGGAGGCCGAGTCTGTGCTCGGCTGTCGGCCTTGTGATATTGATTTTGGTGTAAAAAACAGCCACATATACTTAGGTCAGGTATACGCAATATCCAAATACAACATTGCAAATTATAAGTGCAAACTTATTTTTTCTTACAATTCACACAAAGAGATGACAGACCACATAGTCAGATTGCATTGTTCCCACTACTGGAACACGAGCCTACTGTCTGTGATCAGAAGTGGGCCGTTATGCGCCGCGTGGGTCCAGCGCAGCTTGATAGATGCCAGACACTCAAAGGAAATCAGCTGGCCTGGATACAATATCTTTTACTTTACAAGAGCCTATCAACGATCACCTATATTTATACCAATGGGGTATCAGTCCCCCCATTTACAAACGATGTCGTTTCCCCTGGGGCCGCGGGGGAATCATAGTACTGCTTTATGACCGTTCTACTTTTAGAACAGGTGATTTCTATAAATGTTACTTGTCATTGCTAGGTGTAGTGGAAATATTTTCAATTTGAAATGGTGTAGTACACATCTGCTGATGGTTATTGTATCTAGGTATATTGGTACCGATGACCTGGTGCATGAAGGTTGCGGAAATCCGCTGGATGGGAGATGCACGAGACCAGGACATGAAGCGGCACTTGGGGGAGGCCTATGTCCAGTAGTGGGCGTCCTTTTGGCGGAAATGATGATGATGATGATGTTGGTGCAGTCTTGGGAGGTTCTTGACCAGCACGCATGGTATGATGTGAGAAGTAACTAAAGACAAAATGACAGAGAAATGTTTCTACCGCACGATGTTCAAAAAAGGAGAAAAGAAATGACACTAATTGTTTGATAAGCAATACGTGCAGCAATTGATAAATTCAATTTTAAGGAGACTGCAAACGTTCTCAATATAGCACTGTGTGCATGGAAAAACCATTATGAATTATATATTTTATTGAACTAATAAATTCGATATTATACACTTGGTAATTTGATTTTATGGCACGTAATATTTTATTGATACAAAATAATAATTCTATCACAATTCTATGCTTACCTGTAACATAAATTCTTACAACTAATAGCACATTTACAAGAACCGTTTTAATTATAGGCTATAGGGATTAAAATCTAAAAGTTAATAACATGTGGGATTTGAAAATATATCTGGGTTTAGTGGGATTTGGGAACAATAAACAAGGAACCTAGATCTTGTAAATAAAATATGCGAAATAATTAAGATAATTACATATTAAGTAGTCAACAAAAGATTTCGGTATGCAGGCTAGCAATTTTCTTACAACTACGAAAGTTTAAGAGGATCGATTTTTGTGATTCTTTCACGCAGAAAACACTGAACGGATTTGGATGAAATTGCAAACAGATTGATTGAAATTAAAACCCTTTCGCATTTATGATAGAGATTGCTAGCCTGCATACTTACATAACTCTTTTATTGACTGTACATGAAATCTATTTTCTAATTTTATTGAGCAGTAAAAATTTAAGTTTTAAACATAATATTATTTCTAACTTATATCTAGATTCTCATAAAGTCTGTGTCTCTCAACATTTTCAGTCAATTTAACAGTCTTAAATTGAGAAGGACGTATACCTTTGCGGCGCTAAAAATTGATAGCCCAATATATTATTATGTAGACTTTAGTTAATATTCCAATATATGAAGTTAACTACGCCAACTTAAACTATGTAACATAATATTACCATCGGACAGCCAAATATGGCTTTAGGGTATTTCATTAATTACTGCGACCCTTATCAAAATATTGGTTTACCAATATATCCACGAAATATTTCAACCTACATTGCGGGTAATGATTATAGATTTAATATCGATAAGCAGTGATACGCAATGTATAGTCGAACATGTATCTTATGGCGCGTGGACTAAATTGGAACTAATCCCGCCATTTTGTTTTTTTTTTTTTTCAACTAAATAATTATTCTCAATGTTTACCAACAATGCAATCAATAACAGTCAAGCTCAATAAGTCCATCTTTTACTATTCAGTTTCGAGCATAAATACCTTTAATTTACACAAGGTCTAGAAAGAATTTCTTCTTAAAGTTTTGATCGAAATTGTATGATGCTACGCATATGTATTTTCGAAACCAAACTATGACGAAAAAGGTCTTTTCATAAAACTTTGAGGTATTTATTCTCGCCACTGTACATTTTAAAACTCAACTGCCAAAATCCATACAATACTCCTTATTATGAAAGAGGCTGATTAAAACTCTTTTTCTCATTCCACCTCTTACGTCGGGGCTATATCCGTCCTGCTCGCACTCTTTCACGTACGCTCTTTTGATTCTGTCGTTGTTATCTGGTATGAGTATTTGTTTTCGCTTTTTCGCTTTTCTGGTTCGGTCGGTCCTAGTGAATGTGTGTTCGTTAGGACTGTCGGCCATCGGTGAATGGAATAGCTTTTTGCTGATTGGTTGTCCGCTCGGCTTCCTTATTGGCGAATCCGTCTCCATCTGAAAGGAAGAAGATAGTTTTTCGTTACAATTTATGTTGTTAGTAGTTCTTTAGATCGTGATCGATGTTCCGAGTTCTGTTTATTGAGAGTTTATGCGATGTTTTGATACCTTTTTAGACTGTTTAGTTAGATGGATTTGTTCTTTACGGGGTGGTATAGTTATTTATTTAAACTTTACGCACACTAAAGGTAGGTATATAATAGAGGTGGCATTAGATTTTCTCTGCTAGTCTATCAGTCATCTCTTGAAACACATTTCTAGATGAGTGACACCAACTGACTGGCTGGCTCAAACAAAGATAGTAGTACTGGCGACAAATGAAGAAAAAAAAATACTCCTACGCCTAGATAATCTTTTGCTGCTATAAGATTCGTGGTAACTATAATTAGGGCATCCGTAACCTATACTACCGACCTTCACTGACGGTAGACCACTTTCCACCCTTATGCCCTGAGTTATAAGGTTCAAAAGTGGTCGACCGTCAGTGAGCTCAAGTTGGTTGGTCCTACCTATAAGTTGCAAAAATAGTGTCGAGAGTCTAGTTCGATTCCTTGAATAAATTCCTTTTAGCAACAAACATTTAATAGGCATGTAACTACTATTAGTTGTAGGTCTAGGCAGGGAGTCAAACTGTAACCATAAAAATGTGTTTTTAACCCTATTTTATAAACAGTTTCAACAGAAAAACACTTTGAGATGTAACAGATACCATAATGTTACCGAATCAAACTGTAACCTTTTATATGAGTTAATAAGTGTAACTGAAATAATCAGTTTTACAACAGACTGCGACTAGATTTCGGCTATCCATTGGCAACGCTGAGTTTACCTGCTAAACACTTATTAACACTGTTAAACCTTATATCTGTTACACATATGTTACGGTTACACTTTTGTAAGTGTTTTGGGTTAACACATTGAAAACACATTTATAAGTGTTACATATACTTATACTTGATTCTGTTACCAATTCAACATGTAAAACTTATAATTCTGTAACCTTTAAAATGTTTTGATCTAAAGGAAATCCAAAGGAAAAAAAAAACTAGCTACCTACAACCAACAACAAAGCTGACCCTGCTAACGAACAGGTACATTATACAGGTATCATTCATTCAGAAGGTGGTCGGAATTCCAGAAATAGCGTATCAAAGTGCCCGCTTCCTGTTACGGACGCTACCGTCTGACTCTAAAAACACAGGTAGGTTTATTTTTAGAATTGGTCGACCAATGTAGCCTATATTTTATAGCGGAAATAGGGCTAAGTATATAAATACTTCGGCCTATTTCCGCTCTAAAATATTGAATCAGCTGAATGTGCTGTTATTATGAACCGATAAAGGTACATGATAATTTTGCAGACTGGTAGGTACCCTCCCGACTGCTTTTCTTTCTGCCCAGCTCTTAAGGGTTTTAGCGTGATATTAAGTACAACCGACCTCCTCCGTCTCGTAGTTCTAAAGACTATTAACAACAGCTCATTCTATTAATGGCACTATTTTAAAAGAGTATTTAATTAGCGTTTAAATGAAATAATATGAAGTGATGATACTCCGGATAAAAATGGTTTCTGATTTAACACTAAAAGTCCTACACAAGTTTATATTATTAAGATCTCCGATCTCACAAGTGAAACAAATACATTGACCTAATTAATTAACTTCCTAACCGCTAAACCGACAGATAACCTCCCCAAAAAAATCGCCACTATCTTTATCAACAAACTTGAACAAACATTAACAAATAACAAAACTTTGACAGACTGGGCCGTTATTTAAAAATCACACGACAGCAAAACACCACGTCTTATATTAATATTTATTTTTAAATAAACTCACCGTATCACAATCCGAGACGAATTCCAAAGAATTAATCAATATATTATTAGCTATTAACACTGTTAAGTTTTCTCTAGTAATGGTATTAATTGGTGTTGACATCGCGTCGTCCATTTTGAACCGGTTGTCGTTTTGATTGACGTTTGTAGTAGCGTATGCGTGCGCGCCGCTTCAAGGTCAGCGCAGGACTACTTGCCAGAGATAATAAATGTTGTTTGAATGATTGGAAGTGGGTGGTGTTGCCAGTTTATTAATTGGGTTAACTACTAAACTTCGGATAATGAAGTAGCTATAGTTTCACAGTCGAAAACAGCAGGGATTGAAAACTATTTTAAATGTTTTTTGCTTGGATGTTTTGTAACTTAAGAATAACTGACGTATCCATATTTCATTTATTTTCCAATTCTAAGACTTCAATTTGTTTATCGTTATATTTCTCATTTAAGTCGGTGGAAAAAATAAATAAGTAGGTAAATGAACGAATTGCTGATATTGTAAAATATTTAACGCACACTAAATATTTATATGGGGTCAAATATTGTTTATTTTTATTGTTTTTGCTTTTTAGTTTTTTTGTTATTTTAGATAAACTAAATAATAGGGTAGATAACAAAAAAAAAAGAATTATTCGATCAGATATTTTTCCAAAAAATATTGGACACAAGTTTTTTCTTTTTTCACGTAAACAAAAAAATGAGAAGATAAAAAACTCGTGTGACGTCACATTTGAGTACATTTTTACAGAAAATTGAGCCCCAAATTGAACCCCTTTGACGCGTTTTACCTTCGTTAATTTTTATTAATTTGATAAAACAAAAAACACGACTATCCAATATTTTTCGGACCTGACGGACTAAATATCCCTATTTGTTCTTTCAAACCTACTTATTCCTTTTTACTACTACTTCCCAACGTTTATGATTAAAAATGAGAGATTTTTTTTTTTGGTGAAAATATAAAGAATGAAACACGGCTCAGTTACATGGTATAATAAATTTTAATGTCCAAATCACACACAAACATCTTGCGTAGTCCCTTACAGTCATTTTATTAACTAAAAATATCAAAATAGGTACTTATAAAGTCTGTAAACAAACTCTTAACGAAGCCGAAAAGCACGTCTTGTTCTCCTAGAACAAGTGCTTGCAAAAGCACTGTTTTTTGTTCTAGACCATACTTTGGAACCTTTTTGTTTCAGAGATATTGGGGGTCAAAGTTCCAACTTTTTCACAAGTATTTTTTACTGTATGATCTTTAGTAACACCTTCATGGCCATAGTACTATTCAGCACACACACTGTTTATCCTACCGAGTCCTACCAAAAAGTCAGATTTTTCACCCCCAAAATAAAAGTCATTTCTATCAATACTTTTTGCGAAGGATTACTTATGTGAATGTACAGAGTACTGGGTTTACGGCTTCATGAAGATAATGTTAACACCCTGAATAATAGCCCTCATACTGTCACATGTAACCGGCATCTTAATAATTATAAAATAAAATATTCCTAAAACCACTACTTAGTTAGATAATAAAATATCACGCCAATAATCCCCGAAAGGTAAGGCAGAGGTGTACCTAATAGTACTCACACCTACATTTCGCCAGTTATGTTTAAGTCCCATGTAATGGGGTTGAGCCTGTTGCCATCACCCGGGCACAAATCCAAACTCGTTGGCTCCTATTGAGACATTCCTGATGGAAAAACCCAATAACACTTTTCCCGACCCGGATTTCAACCCAGTATATGCTCAGCAGTCACGACTGTAACCGCTACACCAACAAGGCAGTCAAAAATTACAAACTATTTATTTTTTAATGGAGTACAACATTGGTAACAGCGCCATCTATGTCGTCTTAGAACTAACTTTTACAGTTCATGAACAAAATCTCATAGATCGCCTCCAGATTTTGCCTTTTGCATGTTAGACAATTTAGCTGTTAGTACATTTTGACAATTAGGAATCATGTTTAGGAGCTCTTTTCTTCTAGACTCATTAATTAATATTTTTATTTCGTTTGCATTTTTATTAGCATTGAACGTGTGATCTTCTGCTGTAATAATAGGACTTTTATCATCACTGAAAACTTCTTTCTTCGTACGTTTTATATCGACTAATTCTGATTCTGTGTCCGTATCTTCTAATTCATCTAAGAAACTAAAATTTTTAGGCATGTTACTCCAAGTCACTAATTCATCTTTCAAATATTGCTTTTTGATATACATTGCGATATTGTCAACAGAATTGGTACTTTTAGTCATTTTGGAAAAAATTTGGAAATCTGATAGCAAAACTCTTAAGGTTTTCGAATGACTTATACAATAACTTCTGATCATTTGGCTGGTTTTGATAATATCTTTGGTCGTGGCACCTTTTTGGATCTTCAAGTCGTGGAAACCTTCCAGGTTGAAGACACAGTCTTCGAGTGTGATCTCTTGTAGTTCCTTGACGTTGATCTTGGTGGTCTTGGTGTGTGACCTGTATAGCGTGGGGTAGTGCGTGCTCAGGAAGTTCGATGATGGTGGCAGTGTTGTGAGGAGGTTGAACTCGTGGAGACGACTCGTCGCGCGGGCCTCGGCTGGTAACTTTTCTTCCTATAATTATGAAAGAAAAGGAATTAGATGTTGTTTCTCGTATGAGTAAATTGTCGTTGGAAGAATGATTGATGAAATATTTTGATTTTGGTAGATAGCAATAGGCTCGCTCTGGGAGATCAAACATAACTGGGAAAATGTTGGTGTACCGCAAGGTACACTACGCCACTTCGGGATAACAGACGTGATGTTTTTGTTGTTGAGCTCACCATAGCCTCGAGGTGGTGGAAGTAGTTGCAGACATGTCGGAACTCGTTCTGCTGACCGCAGCGCAGCCACACGATGAAGGCCCTCCTAACCGTGGCGGTGGTGTACGCCGGGGAGGGAGGCTCCAGCAGGGAGTGCACGCTGCTGGCGCTCGGCAGGAGGGAGAACTGGCTCAACATTGTGCTGGAACAGATTATGACGTACTATTATTATACAGAATTTAAAAAGAGGTCTTAACGAAGCCGAACGGCACTTGTTCTCCCCGTCTTTGTGATCATTCTAGAGTCTAGAATGATCACCCTACCTATCCTATTGTGATGTATATATGTATATATGTGAGTTCCATGTAACAGAGTCCATTGCCACTCAGCGGGTACAAAGAAACTAGAACCCTGTGAATTCCTGAAGGAAATACCTACAAAAAATTGCTCAACCTAGGAGCTTGCTAACCCAAGAGCTTAATAAGCACAGCAGTGTTGGTCTAGGTAACATTAGTTCCTTAAAATAGACATAATAATCAGTATATTTGCGAAGAAATGTAATTTAGTTTTACAAAATAAATATTTATCTTTGGTCATAAGCAACACTGCGCAAATAAAGTATAGTCTGATGGGCATTCACTACTGGCCATCAAAAGGTTTATTTTGCTTCTCCAAACCATTAGGATCTACAAAATAAAACGGCAAACGGTGAACAATAAAAATGATTTGTTTCAAACGAAAATAGTTCAATTTGTAAGCAAATAAACAAAATGGAACTTAAAAAATATTGCTATGATCTATTGTAACCATTCTGAAAAATATTTCAGGTACGGTAATAAAAATGAAGAATTTTTTCTATCACTAACAGCCATAATTCCCAAGTAGTAAAGTTGAAAATCGTGTAGCAAGTTTCTTTGCGAAATGAAAGCGCGATCCATAAATTTTGTTTATAACTTTGCCAAAGTATGACCTCCTTATAATGTTCCTGAGAAGTAACAATTGGAAGGATTTCGACTGTTCTTAGTACGGATTAAGTTTATGGGTATGTAACGAAAAGAATGGTATTGTTTTAAAATACTGCAGATGTATTTTGCTAAGGCTTAAGACCACCCATTACATAAAAAAACCTGTAAAAACGTAGATTATAGTTACAAAACGATTACTTCGACAGTATGACAACAATGAACAAAGAAATACGTTTTTTTTTTTAACTTTCTTCTTCACTTCTCTAGGAACTCCGTTAAAAAAAACCCGTAAAAATCTAACCACTGTATACTTCGCTAATTTCACTCGGCTATAATTGCTAAAGACACGTTACAATTTTAAAGTGGTCCATAATTAACGGAAATATCAATAATTAATTTAAGTATTTCAAAATATTATAATCCTTACAATACATTAAATTAAAATCATTTTGCTCTTTTACCGATACAACTCAGTGATTCGCTTTGTCCCGTAAGTCCCATGAATGCGAAAGTTTGTGAGTATAGATGTATAGAAGTTTGTTACTGTGTCACGCAAAAATGAATAGATGGATTTAGATGAAATTTTGCACACAGATAGTTTATAACTTGGATTAACACTGATAATTTTTATCTCGGTTGTAAGATTCCATGGGACAATTACCAAAGTTCACGCGGGCAGCGCCACTGGCTGAAGCTAGGTATTGTAAATAAATGTCTTTACCGAAGTTGTATTGTCAACTGGATACCTTCGGTGAATATTACCTAAACTAATATTATAAAAGGAAAACATTTGTTTGTGTGTTTGTTACGATTTAACTCTAAAACTACTCGACTGTGGAACTGTGTGACGTCGGCTAGTTTATTATAAGTATAGTGTAATAAATATTACGGAAAATATCCTGTAACTGACAAAATAAGTTGAGTTTTAAACCGTGAAAGCTTCAAAAAATATTTTTATTGTATACGTGGAGGTAAATTAGAAAATGAAACCTAACTTTATTCGTTGTTAGATTAAGAACATACGTTTCACGTCTAATATTTTATCAATTAACTTGATAATATATAGCTACTTGATTACATAACAAACTATTTCCAGTAATTTAGTAATAGTGCACGGTACGTCAAACTTTCTTATAAGTCAGAGCTATCAATAACTTACCTTTGTCCAAGTACACTTCACTTCGAAATATATAATTAGTTAATTGTGATTCTAATAAGTAAATAATAGTAATTACTATAAGTAATTCATTTAAATGTCTTGATGTTACGTGGCGGCCGCGCGAGTTGGCGAGCTCTGTCTAAAATGATAATTATTTTCTCAGTTAAAAAGTACCTAACGTTCTTGGATATATTTGTGATAATGTTTAAAATGTGGGTAAAATTATATGGCAGTATGTGATTTACCCTTTATTTACGAAAGAAAAAATATGGAAGTAAGATGAACTAGGTAAGGCTCTGTGAATGATTGCGTTCATTTTAATACTATGTTCGGAATAGTATATTCTCTTTTTTTTTCCTATTTTTGTTTTGTTAGACAGTTGTAGGTGGCAACATCAACATCATGTCAAAATCTTAACTTTGTAATTATAATGGATGAATTTATGGGTCATTCTTATTAATTTGTTTATTTTAGTTTGGAAAATGGATTAAATAAAATAAAACTGTTTATTATATTTTAAATTTATTTATAGTCATGTCTTTGTTTTTGAATATTTACCTTATTATGTCATTTAGGTCCCGCTCTCACTATGTCGTAACGATTAATTTATCGTTGGATTACAGTTGGCAAAAGTCGTGGACGACAGTAATCGCGTCGTCCTAATATGTGTGAACACCTTCATTTAAATACACAAACCACGACACTTAAAACTACACGATTATCTGTCGTCACGACATAGGGGACATATGGGGACGGGGTCTTAGGATGCAGTGTTACATGATTATAGATTACAGACACATAAACAGAGACACACACTCACGCTTTCTTCCCATGGGAGTAGGCTGAACCAAATTGTTGTTATTACATTCGTAAATTTGATTTAATAACAATAAGAGTTTGATATAATAAAAAAACATTTTTTTTTTACATTTTACTAACCTACGCAATGGTAAGATTTCATTTAGTATATTTTTATTTTTACATTTTTCTTACACCTTTGTAAGACTTCATTTTGTATGTATTTTTTTGGATTTTATATTTTGATTTTCATGCTTGATGACACAATCAATTGTCAGATTTTTACTAAGAATATAAAACTTCACATAAAATGAGGAACCTTAGATTAAAAAAATGAACTACTGACTAACAACATGCGTAAATCAGTAATGTACACACATAGCACATGTGCATCACATGCATATTTTTAGGTATTTTATTTTTTGTATTTTTTTTTACTTTTTATTAAATAAATGAAACATTAGAAAATTAATAGCACCGCCACCTAGCCAGTGGCGTAGGAACTAACATGTCTAAGGTAACTTCAGGCTAGTTTACACTCGCAAGTTCGGATTATTCCAGAAATCCCCACCGACAAATCCTTACCAGTGGGGATCGTTACTTTTTTTCCATAAATCCCCACTAGTTAAATTATCTCAGCCTAGTGGGGATTTTTGGAAAAATAAACAACAATCCCCACACTGCGTTATTGTTTTAGGTATAGGCCCCGTTTCAACTATGTTGTGACGAATAATTTATCGTTGGTTTTTAGTTGGCAATAGTCATGTACGACAGTTATCGTGTCGTCCTATGTGTGAACACCTCCATTTACGACACTTAAAACTACACGATTACCTGTCGCCACGACATAGTAGGAATGGGGCCATACACATAACTGTAGAGTCGCTAGAACATCAAGTTCCCTCAAACTGTCAAAATTCTTCAAACGATTTTAAACCATAAAATGTAGAAGGTTTAATTAAAATCGAATGAGAAATTTGACAGTTTGTGGTAACTTATAATTTGTTGGAGACTATACTTAGTTTGTACTTCACACATTATTACATTCATAATTTCACTATTTATTATAGTAAATTGCAACAAGAAGAAAAACAAGATGATAAAATAATTGACGATTATTCTAAAGGGTGTGTCATTGCGATCATTTTTTTTGTTCTACACCATACCTGGGAACCTTCTGGTTACGGAGGTAGGGGGGTCAAAGTTACAACTTTTTGACAAGTTTTTTTTTTAAATACAAGTTTTTTTGTTTTTTTACATTCAAGATTTTGACTTATAACACCTCCACGATCCCCGTACTATTTAATCCATCCATCAGCACAGTGTTTTAAGCGCATTACATTGAGTTCCATCACAAAACATGATTTTTCACCCCAAAAATAAAGTTCCCAGCAAACATTTTTGCTTTAAGTTACTTAATTGATGTACAGAATGCTTGGTTGACGGCTTCGTGATGAGGTTGTTTACACCCTGTATGTGTTGTTTATACCCTGTCCCCTTATTCTAGAACTATGTATATTTATAACTTTTTAAATTATATCTCATTTAATTTCTAGTTAAATTTATAAATGACTTTGCAATAATATTATATTTGCTAATGAAACATCGATTTTCTATTACTGACGAGTTAGTAAAAATAATTCATATCACTAGTAAACCCACCGTAAGTTCAAAGCCTCAAGTCTGCTTTTGCAATAGTGTCAGAATAGTTTATTCATTAACTTCATAATTCCAATCCGTTGAAAGAAATGGCATGGAATGGTAATCACGTGCATAATTACAAATGTGTAAAAAAATACACTGAAATTGGCATTAATAAATGTTCTTTAGTAGTAGATTTTGAAAACCATTTGGAACCAACCTAACGGGTTTTATAATAATGGCAATACAACAATGTTATTATAACACAATTTTATATACGAGACCATTGACCGACCAATGATCGACCATTACGAATTTAGCAGATTACGAACTTTTAGAAAAATTACAATGGGATGAGAATGGCATCGTGTCGAAGTGACAAATTTATAAAAATAGCAGACTTGGGGCCCAGTTGTTTACGCTAAGTATTCTGCAAAAATACAATACCACATAGAAAACTTCGTCAAAGTCAATTTAGCCAATCACAACTTAACATTACCGACACCATAATTTATTACATTTCACTATACATTACGTATTTGAAGGCCACTTTTGTCAATCACCTTGTAAAAACAACCCAATGTACTCCATAATCCATTTTTAACATATACCATCAGCATGCGAACGCGGGCTTAGGAATTGCTGGATTTTCACTGAAGTACTTGAAGAAGGCCTCGACAGAACTATTGCCATCCTCCTCTGACTCACAGCGAAGGATTCGCTCCCTCGCGGTCGTCTCTTTCAGCGTTTCATCACTCCATATTGACTTGGGAAAAGGAGGCCATGAATAATTGACATGATCCAGCACTTTTGTCGGTACGGGAAAACTAACTGTTGAAGTTGATTGGGTTATGTAAGGTATGGAAGCCCTTATCCAGTTTTTAAGCGAACGTTGCGATTCTTTCTCCGCTGACTCTTTTGCGGGTCCATTGCTGGTTTTTCTCTCGGGCCATCGCGGTGTCGGTAGGGTATCCGCTGGTGGAGCAGCATTGTAGTAGATGTCACTGGATCGGTCGCTCTCGTTGGGGAAGGCGCTGTCACTACTGGCCAGAGATACTGTGGTGCTTCGCAGTGAGGACTTTCTTGAGCAGCAACATTTGAGGCGGTTGCATGCGAAGCAGTCCTGGAACTTGTATTCCTCTAGCAGGTCGACCAGGTCGCGCCGCGTGTTCTGCAAGTTTAACTCCTGTTGACAAAAGAAAATAGGTGGTTATCGCTATGCGTAGACAAAAAGTTGATAAAAAGGTTTAATTAGGATAGGTAAATTTTATAACACACACTAGCTAGGTATTCAATGTGCACTATAACTTTTAACATTTATACAGCTAGGGTCAACCTCATTGTCACTAGCATAACGTTAGAAGTTATAACATTAATTGGAAAGTAGAAAATAATATAGTGTGGCTGGCAATGAATGCTCATGATAACAAACAAGTTTTACAATGGCACCAAAGCTGAAATTGCGAAAAACAAACCAGCTATTCAGTACATTAATTATGTTTGCCAACTGGTCAAAATGTTCTGGGCAGCAGATTTTTTTTTACGATATCAGTCACCCTATATACAAACTAAGTATAGAAAAAACTGTTTTAACTTATTTTTTTTTTGGAACGTATTATTAATCATAAATCTTTATTTTAAAACGCACTAGTTTTGTTGCAACTTGGTAATAATTCAGGATGTTACGTTCAAGTTTATAAGTAATTAGCTGTTGCCCGCGTCTTTGCTCCGCGTGAAATTATAGTACAAATATTACTTCCCCATTTTATCGGTTTTTGTTAAGAATTCCATTATTTTGCACAGACCCTAATTCTCTAATTATGGCATCAGATTAGCCGGAACAAACAGACAGGAGGACAGAATTTTTATAAGTACATTATTTACTTTTATAATAACATGCCTTCAGTAAAAAGCTAAAGCTGTCATTTTGATATTACAAACAGACATTTTATTGACTTTTGTAAATACTACGTTTTTTTAGTCTTTTTACATTTTAGTATTACGCTCATTGTAGAATTTACTTTAAAGCGGAATATAACGTAAAAGTTGTATAAAAAAACTTGTCAAAAAGTTGTAACTTTGACCCCCAATATCTCCGTAACTGGAAGGTTTCCAGGGGCCTAATTCTGCTATTTTAATAAATTCGTCACTCCAACACTCCAACATTCGCATCCGCATTGTCATTTTGCTTAAAGTTCGTAATCTGCTGAACTCACAATGGTCGATCATTGGTCGTTCAATGGTCTCATAATAAAATTGTGTTTTAATGGCATTGTCGTATTGTCATTATTATAAAACTCTTAATACAAATGGTTTTCGAAATCTACTACTAAATGCGAACATTTATGCCAGATTTCATGTACGAGATTATCATTCTATGACATCTTTCCATGTAGTTGACCATTGAAAAGTCATAATGGCGCCATTATGATAGTAGAATTAACAAACTTGTCAAAATTTGACAGAACTTGACCATTATGAAATTAATGATCGACTACTCTGACACTATTATCATAGCATAATCGAGGCCCAGGTATGGTGTAGAACAAAAATATGATCGCAATGATGGGGAGAACTAGTGCATTTCGGCTTCGCGAAGAGGTGTTTTACACCCTTTTATATTCAATAGGATCTACAAATTCCAGGTCAGAAATAATGAATCAGGTATTACTAAATAAATAGACAAATTATCTAAAATTGTGATGTGCGAAAGCAATTAATCCAATTAATTCTTTTTTTGTAACTTTCGATCCACTCAAATCGACTTATAGAATTTAAAACAATTTTGTATTAAGCGTATAAACAATAGATGTGTGTTATAATATTGTTTTGAACTTATAAAAAGGTAATCTTATTAATTTATTGAGTATTGTAATTTGTTGGTACTAGAACGATCCCAAAAATAAACACATAGATTGATCTATGCCTAAAATCGCGCCGATTTTTGTCCAAATCAAAATTCAAATAAGGAATGCACTCGCTGTTCATATAACATTGTATCTTAATGTACTAGATAATTTTCTGTGTTTTTTTTTCTGTTGGTTATTCCTTTTTACGTAAACCAAAATGAAGACGTGTGACGTCACGTTTCTTTACACTTTCCGCCAACTTCGATGATTTGATAAAACAAATGATACGTATGTATAGTTTTAAGTCAATCAAAACCATTGAATAATTAGCAGACTTGTTTTCAAAGCGAGTATCGATTAGGCTGCATGCAACTGTTGGACTTGGATGTGCGCTTAGCACTATAAGCAGAGTTATGTGTCAACAACACTGATCACTGCAAATAATTAACACGTATTTTTTCTTTCGTTAAGTAAGTCAAAACTGACGACGATACGACGCTTTTGAAATTCTCAATACGTCACGCCTAGGTATAAGTTTTTGAGTGTACTGACGTCATGAGCCTCCACTCCCGAGTTTTGATGCGTCTTTGTCAATATTCATTGATTTATTTAAACAAAAATACGTGTCCATTATTTTCCAATATTCTAAAATCTAACTGATATACGCATTTAAACGTTTAAGGCAAATTAATTACACGACGCAACTAACATTACAGTTTAATAAACAATAATAAAACATAGTGAGATAATTATGAAAACAAATAAACTTACCAACTGAAACGCCACATCCTCGTAATAATAAAGTTGGGATTTCGCCATTTTCACCAAAAAACACAGAACACTAAAAAACTTAGTTTATACACTGCGTATATCTGTCACACTCGGAAACCAAATTATACCATCACTTATAAATTATGATTGAAATTGAAGAAAAAATGTCGAAAGTAAACAAAACTCTTCCTTCCTTCCTTCAAGCTCGTCCCTCAGCTCCCGATTTTGGGTAACTGAGATCGATTTTTGTTTTGACATTGTTTTTATGCGCTTGCACACCCCCGTAATGAGTCCCACTTCGGCTGTTTCCGTCAATGTTCGGGACTTCCCATCACCTTTTGCGAAAAACAACAATTAATGTTTCTAAGAAAGTGTTTAAGGATTAACAGAGGTTTATTACTTTTTAACAATTAGTTAACTCGTATTGTTATCGGTTTGGTTCAGTTAACAACTTAATTAGAGTGATTAGAGGTACCTAGTAAAATATTTTGGAGTTTTGTGCTAATTTTAGGGATTAGTATCTTCTTGTTATTTTGGTGAACCATGGGAATAAGTTTATGTCAATATTTTTAATGCTTCTGATCGTGAAAACATTTACAATATTAGTAACACGTCACAAGTCCTTTCTAATTAACACTAAGAATTAGGTATTTAATTGTAGTGTTGTTTACAGTTGTAACAACGATACAGTTAGGTAGTGCATCTATTTTCATTTTTTTTTGTTATACCTATTCAAGAAATTATTATTATAAAATTGCTACGTCCTGTATATGATATACATAATTTTACGATGGCCGCGTGATATACAGTATTATTTAAGTGCGTCGAAGAAACGCAATCGGACCCTATATCACGCGGCCATCGTTTTGTGTTTCAACTCAACATAAATAACTTTATCGATCTATGATCGAATGGTTTTTATGCATTTGAAAATTATCTTCCCAACCTTTAAAATGATGTACAGTCACGAGCATAACATAAATGGTGTAAAAAGACTCTTTAGGAAGCAGAAAGGCACTTGTTCTCCACGTCATTGCGATCATTTTTGTTCTAGTTAGGCCCTAACTGGGAACCTTCTAGTTACGGAGATATTGGGGGTCAAAGTTCTAATTTTTTCACGAATTCAAAAAAATATTTTTACTTTACACAATAAACGACTCCACGACCCCCGTACTATTCAATCCATCCATAAGCATAATGATTTGAGTGCGTTACATTGAGTCCTACCGAAAAGTCGGACGTTTCACCCCTACAAATAGTTAAAAAAAAATGTGTTGGGTTACCTATTTTGATGTACAAAATGCTTGGTTGGACGCTTCGGGTAAAGTCTGTTTACACACTGTATAAGTTACATTTATACAAGATGCAGAATCAATTTCCTTTTAATGTCTTGATGTAGACTACGAACATATAATAATCGAAACCATATGTTTATGAAATAGGTCTCTTCGCAAAGTACGCTGTTAATTATTGCATAAAGGTATTTGAGCTTGTGATTGTACCGCATGAATGATGGATCACAACAATCATGGCAGACCAGATTGTCTGCGTAGTAACTACAAAATAATCTTCAAAAACACACGAAAGTATTTACAAGTAAAACGACTTAGCACCTTTAATCCTTAGAAACAATAACTAGAATTAACAATGGCTTGTAAAAGACAAGTTTAACTAGGGAAAGATGTTGCTGTGAAAGTTGTTGTAAGATAACGGGGACGATCAAAGTCGCCGACTTTACAAGTTTAGATAAAAGAACTTGGTTGAGGTAGCCTGACTCGCTGTGCACATGTTTGGGTAATATTGTTATTGATGTACCTGCTAATGAAGAGAGCAAGATGGCCGACACGACGCATATATGATGGAACTAGTGTGTTTTTCGCCACATTTTTTTAAATTAAATTATATTTATTGACACAAACTAGTTTGTTTACATACAAACTGCATAAAATTCAAAATACAATGAGCAAAGAGTAAGGAAGTAGAAGAGCCGTGGGCTCCAAACCAGGCACAGTGTGTATCTTGGTGGGCCAATATCAGCGGTAAACGCATAATTATTGCATTCTAATGTTCAGTGTGACACAACATAGTAACACACAAGTTATAATTCATTATGAGAATAGTAATTACATATATAAAAATCATCTTCAAGCTTGACTGCAGCAATATAGCAGTAACTTTCAAAATGAATCATCAGTGATGAACAAGATCATCGCATTCAAGTCCATTCCTTCATCTTGGTGATTATTATTGACTGATGGTGAGGATGAAATTAGATAAAAACCTGGAAATATAACACTCAGGAACCAGTTTTGGCTCTTTGAAACACAGGCGCCCTCTGTGCGTCGGATGGGGCAGTAATACAAAACGCGGGTCTACTGCGTGTTTTTGAGTTTCAGAACAGCTTCCACGCGATGTTCGCCTTAACCGGTAAAACGGTAAATTATAGCATCATTATGCTATAATTTACCCAGACATTGCCTGCCTGGTTTCAAACCCATGACGTATACAACCCACAAGTCACGTCTGGCTAGGCTACCACAGTGATATCCATACCTCATCACGAAACCGTCAACCGTCAACCAAGCATTCTAAAGGGTGTAAAACCCCTCTTCACGAAGCCGAAAGGCACTTGTTCTCCCTATCAATGCGATATTTTTTTTGTTCTACACCATACCTGGGAACCTTCTAGTTACGGAGATATAGGGGGTCAAAGCTACAACTATTTGACAAGTTTTTTTTTTTAAATACAAGATTTTTTTGTAAGATTTTGACTTTTTAACCGACTTCCAAAAAGGAGGAGGTTCTCTATTCGACTGTATGTATTTTTTTTTTTATGTATGTTCACCGATTACTCGAAGACGCCTGAACCGATTTGAAAAATTCTTTTTTTGTTTGAAAGGGTATACTTCCAAGTTGGTCCCATAGCCTAATCAGGATCTGATGATGGAATCTTGGCGAAATCGAGGGAACTCTTCAAATTTTATATGAAAACGTGTTGCGATTTTGGTATTTTCTACAACAAGTGAAGCATTTGCGTTTGATAAGAACCATTCTACCATCAAATCTGATGATAAAGCCAAGAGTCACGGAACTCCATAATGAGACAATGTACCATAGTCGTGTTTGGGCTTGTTATAATTGTAACGGTATGCACTTTCCATGTATCAAGCACATGTGAACCACTAAAAAGTTGAAAATAAAAACTTTTTTGCAAAAAATAAAACCGACTTCAAAAAAAAACAAAAAAGTGAAAAATAACTTTAGCTTCTGAAGTCGGTGACAAAAAAACTAAAGCAATCAAACAAAGGTCACCGACTTCAGAAGCTAAAGTTATTTTTCACTTTTTTGTTTTTTTTTTGAAGTCGGTTTTATTTTTTGCAAAAAAGTTTTTATAACACCTCCACGACCCCCGTACCAATCAATCTATCAATAAACACAATGTTTTTAAGTGCGTTACATTGAGTATTACCACAAATCGTGATTTATAACCTCAAAAAAAAAGATGTTTCCCAGCAAAAATTTTTGCGTAAAGTTACTTATTTTGATGTACAGAATGCTTGGTAAACGGCTTTGTGATGAGGTGGTTTACACCCTGTATACATCAAACTAAGTTACTTTACCCAAAAAAATACCGGGAAACGACTTTTGGTGTGAGAATCATGTTCTGTGGTAGACTCAATGTAACGCACTTCAAACATTGTACTGGAATACTATGGGGGTCGTAAAGGTGTTTAAAGTAAAAAAATTCTAACCAAAACTTGCATTCAATAAAAAACTTGTGAAAAACTTTGACGCCCAGGTATGGTGTAGAACTAAAAAAAATATCGCAATGACGGGGAGAATACGCGCGTTGCGGCTTCATAAAGATGTATTTTACACCCTTTATACCAACAAAGACTGTGCCAATAGCATTATCTATGTATAACATGGTTTTTATTAAAACATCTATTGACTGATGTTCGACGACCCGGAAAATGATGTGTAAACCTTTACTAAGGGTTGATGTAAAAACCAAAGGGATGGATGGAAGAAATATTAATATCGGCCACCCTTTTCCTCAATACTGTAGGGTAAGTTGAAATTGATAGCTCAGTCAGTGTAAGAATAAGAATAATTTATTTAAAAGTTTTATAAAAGTTTACATTGACCGAACCAATGCTGAACTAATGCTCTTAAACAATGATAGAATTGGTGAATAAAATTAAACTACTGTATACTAACAATTAAAATATATTTAACAGTCGTACCTTACGATTTCGTAAAACTGTAGTTTTTTTAAACCTGTGTTTCAGGCCATCACTTTACGGGGCAGAATTTAAATACGAGTACTTAACATGTACAATTAGATACGAGGGGATAACATAATCAAACTAGTACTCCTAGAAGTTTTTCTGTGTCTGTGTAACTGAGTAGCGCTAAATAATCCAATGTTACAAAACTACATTTACTATATAACTTATACTATAAAAGTTTAGTATCTTGTTGAGTCTATTATACAAAAAAGCGGCCAAGTGCGAGTAGGACTCGCCCATCAAGGGTTCCGTATCAAGATTGTGTAAATTGCGGTTTACGTATATGACGTATTAAAAAAAAACTACTTACTAGATCTCGTTCAAACCAATTTTCACTGAGGTTTACATGGTAATGTAAACCTCAGTGAAAATAATTTGTTTTTTTATGTTTTATCATTCTCTTATTTTAGATGTTACAGGCGGGAGACACAATTTTTTTTGGAAGTGTCTCTCGCGCAAACTATTCAGTTTAGAAAAAAAAATACATTTGAAACCTTTTTTTTTTTTTTTAAGGATGGGAAATCATCAAATGACTTCTCCCACTCTGGGCGGAGCGGGAGGGAGTGTCAGACTCTTACTGACTAAAACCCATCCATGTTCCTTCCTCGCCCTTTATGTTCCGGGGCCGCGGTATCTCTTTCGAACAGGCCCGCAACCCCGGCAGGCTTCGGCCCTTGCGGGCCCCTCCCCTTATGCTGACATCTCTTTGAGGCGCGCGTGGAACACGAACGCGCCGTCGACACGGCCTGTCGTCGTCGTTAGACGGACGGACGGCTAGCTAGCCCATAGCCAACCGTCCACAGGCCCGCATCTACGGTGGCCGGTAGCCACCACGTGGCCCCCGACGCCCGTTGCGTCTCCCGCGGCGGCCGGGAAGAGAGGATCTCTCCCTCTCTCGTTCCGCCACCTCCTTCGCTAGCATGACTGCTTCGCAGAAGGAGGCGACGGCTTCCCATTCCGTCTCGCTCCGGACCATGGATTGAACCAGGGCCGGACGCGAGAGGTCGCCGCCGCCGATCGCCGCCACGAGGACACGGCGGAGCTCCGCCCACGCAGGGCAGACTTCCACCGTGTGCTCCACCGTGTCCTCCGGTCGATCCTCGCAGTGGAGACACCCGGGCGATTCCTCCCGCCCGATTCGGTGCAGGTACCTCCCGAAACATCCGTGTCCGGTGAGGACCTGCGTCAGGCGGAAGGTGAGGACGCCGTGGCGCCTCTCCAGCCACTCCTCAAAGAGGGGACTTACCGCCACTATCGTGGTACATTTGAAACCTCAAAACCATTTTTGAAGACCATAAATAATAAACGCTCGATTTCAATTCGATTCGACAAGTCGTTATTTATCTGTCTTTTTTTGGTATTACGAAAGCGAGTGAGACAGACATACGACTTTCCGAATCGAAATCAAATCGAGCGTTTGTGAATAACTATGATGGTCCCTCCTTCTCCAATCGGTAGGAACTGGTCAGGGTACAGTGCTGCAGTAATACCTATAATGGAAGAATAAATAATTGCCGTACTGTGAGCACATAACATGCTTGGTGAAGCTGGTGTGTAGGAAATCTAAACGGACCTAATGTTTAGATCGCAATATCGGTTATTGACCTTTCCCTAATATATCTTCGTACAAACCAAAACAAATGAACCATGTATCGTTTTTCATCACAAAACATGTTGAAGATCACGATAGATGACGATGCAAGACTTGAACAGACTTATAATTGGTACGCAAAGTTAAGAACTGTAATAAATGTAGGTGAGTCAATGACCGCTATTACGATATTAACTGGCAACAACTATAGCAACCTTTAGAATTGCTTTTTGAGCACGTTCTAGAGGTAGAAGAATCGAATTTCCCGTAAAAATAGGGAAGTAACTGTGTATCTCGAGGTCTAGGGTTCGACACTATAAACACTCAATAAAGTATGCAGCAATACAATTCGAATCTTTAATCAAAACAATAAAAACCGGCCAAGTGCCTGGGTCTGGCGCACCGAGGTATTTTGTTTTTAAACTTTAAATTTACAGTTTTCAGATTTTTTCCTTAATATGTGCTTGAACACAAAGGGTAGTCGCCCTTTGTGTTCAAAATACATTTACGAAATGAGACGTACGTTCACTTACAAGTTTGATTTTCACAGTTGACACTGTAAACCGAAGTATTTTTATAACTTTTAAATATGATACCGATGTCTGTGAATAACCTTTTCCTCTTAGAAAAGCATAGTTTCCTGCGAGAAAAAGGTTATTCACAGACACCCAGACAGATAGCAAAGTCAGATAAGGAAAAAAGGAGAAATCTATTTCCCTTTTGAGGCAAGAAAGCCTAAAAAAAAAATCCAAATGATGACAACTTTTTTACTGTTTATTAACTGTAAGCGTTACTTATCATCAACAGTTCACTACAGGAAATAGACATATAATAATTATCTCTAACGTCATCTACTGTTGTATTGCACAAGTCACATCTCCTCAATTCCAGTACATATAATAAAACTAGCGGACGTCACGCGGTTTCACCCGCGTAGTTCCCGTTCCTGTTGGAGTACGGGGGATAAAATATAGCCTATGTTACTCGCATATAGTGTAGCTATCCATTGCTGAAAGAATTTTTCAAATCAGTCCAGTAGTTTTTAAATATTCGTAACATACAAAAATACCTTACACCATTTCCTCTTTGTAATATTAGTATGAATTATTGATCGTGTTCATTTTAAAGCTATCTCCAATAGAAATAATACAGCTTCCTGTACCAGCGGCCCGCGAGGTTCGCATTCCTTCCGGGCGGGTCTTATGACACGCGCCGGGAGAATACCGCTATAGATACGTACTCAATATCTTATAGCTATAATTTAGTTTCAAGAATTCACAACTACGACTTTGAATAGGAGGTATGTATTTCAGATTATTAAAAAAAATACTTCAAATTGTTTCTTCAGCATCTTTTTTGCAATTTGCAGGGCAGTGCTAAGTTGTATGTTGATAAACATATCGGTCCCGACTGTAAGACGTATGTAGTTGTAGAATTATAATCATCAAAATCATCAATACAACCCTCCGAGTTCATAAACACCTAGGAATGACTTTGACCTTGTAAAATCAAAAAAATATTTTCATCAACTTGCAACCTAGCCTGCAAATTGCAAAAAACAAACACAAGAAAATTTGAATTTCGTGGGGTATTGGAGCATCAGCCTTAAACTAAATGTTTCAGTAGGTAAATATCTACTGCTAATCATTGGCGTCTTATCGCCTTCAATGTAACCTATCTATCTACTCATTTGATTGTATTGTGGGTTACTGACGCCTCCGCAACTTATGTCTAGTGGGCGGAGTGATGTGATGCGTTTGTCTCAATTCAGATAGTGTTGTTACATGCAGATGTCGATACTTTGTTGCAAACATAAATAAAACAAAAAAATACAATTAATTCGCACATAAGAATGAATTATTACCAAATGGTATATTCGTTTGATAAACCTAGCCCAAGTACATCCCGTATGTAAGTATAAATTTCATTTTCAAATTTCATTGTCAACGAAACAGAACAACCAACGGGGAAACCGACCTTAATACTAGTATTAATAATAGTATAGGAAAAACGAAATATCAGCCTAGGGTAATTATGAAATATATCAATTAAACATTTTCTTAGTATTAAGTATAATCTGACTGTAACGTTCCCAATGTTGGGAGGCAGGCCTTCCAAGAGAAATCCTGACATTTAAAATTAATAATAAATGGGAACCTTTAAGGCCATATTCCAATTTTTTAGTACCCTCCTTATCGATCTCAGTTCCCAAACATAGAACCATAATTCTTTTATATTGCTACTACAGCATAATTATTACCTTTTGATTTTGAATGTGTTACTAATTACTTATTTTTCTTTTTGCAGGTAAGTTCGTGACGAAAATCTGTGAGCAAACGTAACGTACTATTTTACTTAGTCATTAGGGAAAGCCAATTTCCATATTTTAAGAAAAACCTTATTAAATCCACGGAATTGCTAGTAATTGAATTACTTTGAAGTTTTTTCCTTAAGAAAACTGATTAATTGACTAGGTGCTCGTGCTCTGGTCTGGTGCTCGTTTCACTGAATTTTTGAATTATTTAGGTAAATAAAGTTGTCATTTTGGGAACACCAAACTAATTATTTACTGTTTTAATGATTTAGCCAGATACCTAATTGTTTTTTTTTATATATACTGTCTTACCAGGAATCTACGTGTGTGTCAATTAATTATGCGCAGAATTTCTCAGTTGAATTAAAATTCCTGAAAAGTTCAGTAACGCTTCAAACACAACTCTTATTTATACGAATTCTTGTTTCTCTCCTCTTACGTATTTCTACGAAGGTTACACATCTAAGATCTAAGTACCTAGAAATAAATGAAGCCTTCCTTCAACTCTGAAATAGTCCACAAAGATACGAACACAACAACCAACCCATTATCTCAACACTACATTCAATAAACGCCATTATCCTTCCATTTAACTCAAAAGCACATCGACGATCGATATCTCATATAGCCCAGCATTGTCTCCCAACACTGCAAAGAATGCCATCTTAATATGCGAGCGGCAAATATCGAGCGCGGCACTTCACTATGCGAGGAATGCCACTGACGCGTAGGGACGTGACTGGATTATCGATACCGATATTGCGATGGAATATTTTATAAATTGAGGAAAAATTTCGAGGTGTCTGTTGGTTTTATAAGTGGAGCGTGTTAGGAGGAGCTGGGTCATTTTGTTTGGGTTGTGGGCTATTCGTGAGTAAAGAAAATATTTGTTCAGTTATTAAGTATGTTTTTGAAAATTACCGTTGAAGGTGTCATTCTATAGTACTTACCTGCATATCCCTAAAGAAGAAGGCGTGACGTTTTCACGGTTTTTTTTTAAATATATGATAAAGAAAGTAACTGCCATTGTATTTGTTTGTAACCAAGACAAATAATAACCCGACCTAACAAAAATATAATTACATATGTACGTCACTTTTGCCAAACAAGCATAGTCGTACTGGGAATTAATAAAAAAAACAACTCATTTACTCCATTCAAAGTAAGTCATAAAACCATTCCTTGGTAAACTTTTACCTACCGTGTAATTACTTCTTCCATTCAACAATTTTCAAAACACACGCCACTCATCGACTATGAGCGACTATTAAGGCTCATTTACATACGTACGTAATGCGGCTGCGTGCGAATACCGTATTTCAATTTAAACGGGTAGGTGTGTGTAGGCTCTAATGTTAATCCCTCGTTACTTGCAAATGACGTTTGAACTGAGTTGTGTAGTAGTGTTGTAACGATTCTACTAGTTCATTATCAATATCTAAATCATATTTATCAAAATGTATGTTTTTTTGCTCGTATCTTATGCATAACCATACCGTTTATCCGATCGCGATACAATTTTGTCAAGTTATTGGCAAAGAATAGTTATGTTACATGTTTATACTTGAAGCCCAAAAAGTCAATATTAAATGGTTTATAGAAAAACAGTAAATAATACATCACACCTACCCCTTAACCCGACCCCAGTTGATATTCTTACGGCGCCGTCTTCCGGTATTCGTCCCCGCTCCGACCCGTTCCGTTCCGTTCCGATCCGTCACGACACGGCACATTCCTCGGCACGTTATGAGCCATAAACTGCTTTGTAATAAACCCCTTTTTATATCTAATCATGTAATGGATTGCAGGGCGATAATATTTGATAGGTGAAAGGTAAGGGTGAAGGATTTTGGTGGATTGGTCACGATGATATGTCGTGTTAGGGAATGAAGAATGGATGGTTGTTGAATATTATTTCATTGTGGTGTTTATGAAGTTGTAATAAATAGGGATGTTGGGTTTATCCTATATACAGAAAGACCAATTTATAGGTTGGTCTAAGATAGTATTTTTTTAACAAATTAAAAACGATGGGATTTTTTTTTAATTCGTGGTAATTTTATATAAAATCAATTTAAATTCTTATTTTCGTTGAACATACATTAAACGATTCTAAACAATAAGGAGGCAGTTTGAAAATCTTTTTTTTTTTGTTTCAAAACAACGTGATATAATATGTATTGCTTGCCTAACAAAATATTACACTGATATAACATTATTCTACTGCATACGTGCGGTATTGCAAAACATGTGTCATCGATATCTTAAAGATCGACGTCAGGCCATCACTATTCATAACGAGGGGGCGTGGCTAGACGTGTCGTTGCCATGACAACCAGCGCGACTCAGCCGCGTCACTGAAACATACGGGAGGAGGAATTTCAGACGGGCGCGAGTGGTTTTACTAAGAAAGTATTTTTGCAGTGTGATGGTATGCGGAGCAAACTGGGGAAACGCATTGAGCATTCTAGATGATTGTCTTGTGAATTTTATGAAAGTAGCAACATTTTTTTAATGAAAATAGCATAAAAGTGAACTTCGATCACTTTTGGTGAACAGTGGCGATTCCATGGATAACCAAACTGATATGTCGGTAGTACAAAAGTACTTCGTTTGTAATAGTCCAGTTGGAATTGGCAAATAAATTAGTTATCTGTAGGTTTGCATACAAAATTGAAAATCATTATTGCATAGATGAAAAGTGGAATACTAACAGTTAAAGTCCTTAAATTAATTATTGATTTAGGATAATAAAGGACTTAAAGAAGCTAGCATAGCTCTCAGTACAAATTCCTATTACCTCAAGATCACATATTACAAAATAAAGTCCCATTTCCAGTATATCAGTGTGCATTCTTCTGAACTACGCAACGGATTTTAATACGGATTGAATTATTTTTTAATTGTGTAAGTATTTAAACATATTAAACAAGTCTATGACCAGTGTGTGTTGCCAGTGATTACATACGGGACCGAAACACGGTCGCCCACAATGGGCGCAATGGAGAGAGCTATGCACGGAGTTTTCTTGCGTGAAAACCAAGACCACCGACTTAGGCCGAAGAATTCCCAAACTTAAGTGGCAGTGGGCAGGTGACATTGCTCGCAGAACGGATCAGTTACACGGGACCGGTCAATTAGGCGACACTTGAGGGAGGCCTATGTCTAGCAGTGGACGTCTTTCGGCTGAAACGATGATGATGAAACAAATCATAAAAAAACATGCGGTTTTTGGGGAGTGCCGATCGAAGCGTTAGGTGACGGACACGCGAGTTGTTTGATTTTTGATCACTTAAAAATTGCTCAACGCGCCTAAAATTTGCACTTCAAAAAATCTCAGTTTCTTAGTAAAAACCACGCGAAAATTTGGCGGATTGTTACTTACAAAAAATAATTATACGCGCGCCCATAACAAGTACTCACCCGTACGTTTACCAATAAAGTATTACCGTGGTACAATGTGTGTATTTGATCCCGACACAGCAGCGTTTCGCACTCATTGTATTTCCTTAACGTATCGAGAACTATCAAAGAAATGAATATAAATTCTTTGCAAATGTCAAATATAAAAAAGGTGTGAAAAAGAAAGGTGATGTCTTTTTTCTTTTGCTCATTAGTGATGTGTCGTTATATCTGAAATTATTTTTCATACTTTAAAGGTTTTAAATAAAAGTTTTTGAATATATATTTTATTGTGGTGTCTTTCTATTCATATTTTTGTAAAGGATTTTTTTCTTAATTGGAGCCGTCAATTTCAAAATCGTACCTAAAAGATCAAGATTCTATGTTTTTTATTCCGCTTTCAAATATACAATTTATTTTTACTTTTAATGGTGTGGAATCTTTAAAAAATGCCTGCTGAGTTTTGAATGTTTTCAATAATTTCTTTCAAAGAATAAAATGTGCGACAGTCATAAGACCTTATGGTTAACAAAAAAGATAAAAACAAAACAATTTATGCATAACTAGATTTTGCTTGGTGTTTAGCTCATGCAGTGTATGTAGTGAAATGAACCCACACTACACTTGGGAATAATGTAGCTTCTCGGGATTGAAAGAACATTTTGGAATCAGATCAGTAGTTCTAAAGCACAACTTTTAGTTGAACCAACCCTAAAATCGCGAAATAAAAAACAGCTGTTCAGTACATTAGGCGAACATAAATGTACTGAACAGCAGCTATTTCATAGTAAAAGTTGTTTGTTATCATGAGCATAATCACGTGTTTAAGTATCGTACACTAATTACCAGTCACCCTATATACAAAACTACAAAAAATACCTCTTATTGATATAACTATAATATAGATTAGCAAAACAATCAAGCAATCCCTAGAAAAGGTATGTAAACGTATTTATTTTTATCTATTTAATTATCCCGTGATTTCATCCTCTAGCCGGGTAATGTAAAATTAAAGCTTAGTTATTTTTCTAAAATAGCCTGCACTACATAAGTACTAAAGCTAAAAATGTTAAAAATTTTGCAGTATGTAAAACTAAGTCAAAAAAGATGAATTCAAATTCTAACTTCAGAACCAATGAAATTATACAAAAAATTGTTTACTTATAATATCATTGTTCAGAACAGCATCTACATTTTGCAATGGTTTTAATTTTGACAATTTGAGACAGGCCTTGATATATATGTAGTATATCAACTTTCTGGTGTCCACGACACAAGCCTTGCTTCGTGTGGCACTAGATAGCGCTTTGTATAATGTCCAGCGATATTATATATACAACGTGTAACGTTAAATGCGTAAAACCTTAGACACCAAATGATTTTTAATTCAGTTGACCTAATTCCGAGAGAGAAATAAACATTTAAAAAAAATTAGTGCTGTTTTAGTTTTATTGGCAGTTTGATTTACTGGCAAGAACTATTATTATCCCGCGTATGAAAACATTTAACTAAGACGACAACCATTTGTGTTTTTTTGTTTACCAATTTTAACGGATTTGCGCTCGTGATGGCTTGACTTTTAATAATAAATAGACAGGGCAACATTTTTAATGAGCATTTTTCGAAAAATATGACGAATATTAAAAAGTGTTTTAATTGATTCTGCTCGTCAAACTGTTTGCAGGTTTTGCGCATTACCTACTTACTTAAGCTCCAGATTTTTCCGCAAAACCCAAGCTCTGTGTGTGTAACCAATATATCTCAAAAACATCTCAATCCCCAAAATAAAACGCCGCTGAATTGAAATTTAATGCATAAAAACATGTCACCGTATTTACAAAGATATATTCCTTTCTGATCCGCGCCGATATAAAAATTTATACGTGGACAATCCTTAGGTCATAAACAGGGATTATTTCGGATACCCGCGGATATAACTCACGGTTTGCGCGCGATAAGGTCGGATACTAAGCGGATATGGGGTGGATACGCGGATATCGCGACTGTGAATAGTCCGACGAGATTTGTAAGGCAATTGTTCGACGTACAAATAGTATGTTTGTATGGGTTTTCAATATAGTGAGGTGTACGTCTTTGGTGTTGTGTGTAAAGAAAAACATGGTTCTAGTACTAGTTGTGTTTGAATGAATGGAACTATAGTCCTCGCCACGAGAAACTATATTATATTTTGTAAATACACATTCAGGTTCGCAACCTTTGGATCAAATTCAAAACTGACAGCATCAGCGTGATCTTACTTCAAAATGGTGGCCCAAATGTTTGCACTTCATGATGTCAGATGCGTTCCAGTACCACAAAACCTAGACGACAGCGCTTTACATCGCCAAAATAAATAACCCGACCAGGTGAAATTGCTCGTTAGTTTCGTTTCGTACCGCATGTATGAAAAATTGAGTTGATGGAATTTTTAAGTATTACTTGTTAATTGAATTGTCGCTACAAATCAGAATCTTGGTAGAAATTCTTTGTTTACAAAAATTATAGCTTCTTGTGGCACGGACTATAGGCTGGTGTGACACGGTTTTGTTTGACAGATATTACAACCATAAAATAATTAAAATAAAATGAAAAAAAATTACTGAAAGATACATAATCTAGCCTTTTCCTAACTATGTTGAGGTCGGCTTCCAGTCTAACCGGATGCAGCTGAATACCAGTATTTTACATGGAGCGACTGCTTATCTGCCTTCCACAACCCAGTTAGGGTAGTTCGATACACCTTGGTAAGACTGGTTGTCAGACTTTTCGGGCAACTAACTACCTACGACAGCCGGGACAACCTGCTTAATGTGCTTTCCGAGGCACGGAAATAACTCGGTATGTAATGGGTGGTCACCCATCCACAGACCTACCTAGGCAATAGGCAAGCACGGCTTAACATGAAAACCTTATTTATTGGTTTCAATTTGGTTTATTTTACAAATGTAGTGTACCATAAAGTACACCTCTACCTAACAGTTGTGGTGTGATGTTTATTTATTTAGTTTGAGAATAAATTAAATAAGACTCAATTTAAATAAGACGTTTTAGCTTGTTATTTGATTGACGATGATCCGCTAAATCATAAAGCCATCATAATCATTTCAGCCGAAAGACGTCCACTGCTGGACATAGGCCTCTCCAAGGTGTCGCCACAAAAAAAAATCCTGAATAGTGCATAAAACAGCTCCAATGTAGCTTTATGATTGCTACGGCGTAGTACTTAACTCAACTACGGCGTAGCACTACGACTACGGCGTAGCAATCACTAGAGCAAAACAAAGCGCATGGCGTTTTAAACAAAGTTTTAAAATCCATTAACTAGTTAGTAAAGGGTTTGAATGTCATTTAGGTTAAGTAAAATATATACGTAGGCAATGACAGGCTATATATCTTTCACAAGCCGTTAAATACAAGTAGTTGCGGCTAAAAGTTAAACTTAATGGCCTGACGGCCGTTAAATAAATCTTCTGTCAACTAACTCTGCGACTTGTATAGTGAACGAGTTAATAAGTAAACTATGTTTAATTTAACTAGTTACTTGTCAGCGTGAAACATGACGATCTTTTCACATCACACTTTTTTTTTTTCTTTGTGTTTGTTGCACACGTTGTTTATTTATAGATGGACGCTCAGATCTGTAAGATCAGTAACTTTAATAATTAGAAAGAACCTTAACAAAATGTAGCGCCAGTAAACTGAACCGTGCAGCCAGTGATGATCACAGATCCTTAAATTGGTGATGGTGGTCGCGAAGAGGGCTTATTCCTTCTAAAAATATGAAAATCTCATACATTAACTAATTAAGTCCCAAGTTACAGGCACCACAAAACGGAAAATAATTCAAAAGTTCTCTTTTTCATAGTTTGCCGTGAACGGCCTGCTGAGCTCATTAGCTTTTAAACATGGTTTCACTCGCTAGTATATCGGACCTGATGCACCCGAGCTTAAAAATATCCCTTTTCACACAATTACGATGTGACTGATAGACATACCTACAAAGCGGGGAAAATGACTAATTACATACAAAATAATTTGAATCAAGCAAACACTGTAAACTATTTACAAACCACAATAAATTTATAGAACACTAATAACAATAAGATTACGTACACATAGCAAAAAGGAAAACAATTACAAATCATCAAAAAATTCGTCCACATCGCTGTCAAAATAGTTTAGACCAGTTTATTTAAGACTGTCCGATGTCCCTTATCCCAAAAATCAAATCAAGCGCCATTTCCGACATATCCGTAATGTTAAAAGGCGACATCAGAACCCTAAAACAATTACGCTCGGCAGTGGAGCGAGCAGGGCTGTCGTCTGCGATAGCGCCGGTTCGACGCCCGCCAATGTGTGGTGACACCGCTGTATTTATGTGGCCGTAATAATGCGGTATTTGTTGAAAAGTTAAATGGTTGCCTTCTTGCCTTTAATGGGAAGATTGTGGACGGGAGTTTCGGTGGAAGAGTGTTGGCGGAAAATGTGAGCGAAAGTTGATTTTATTTGGTTCCATTGTATATCCAGAGGTGAAACAGAGTTCGAAGATGATATTATAAGTATCATCGACACGACTAACAATAATAATGATGTTTCTATCTACATGTTTGTATTTACCTCATTATAGTGTTAGTCTTTGTGCCAAAACAATCAATAATCGATATTGTCACTATGCCCGTGCGACTACGCGAAGATGCATGGAAGAGAAAAGTGAACTACGCTGCCCCTAAACAAACTTGAATAAAAGCAAGAGGATGATAGTAATGATGATCACTCAGATCCAGCCTGTCCCTTTGCTGCCCTCTCCAGCGACGCCCTAACCCAAGGCTCATACCTTACAGAAGGTGACGCATAGTTATAAGTTTTTGCGCCTGGTTGAAGGCCTGACATTCAAGGCACGCACAGGATGGTCCAGTTAAGCAGAAGTCAGCCTCATAGGGTAACGTGCGAGAGGCCAAAAAAAAGTAATGATGATCACGTTGACTCACATATCGGTGCCCATATTCGTTACGAATGGTAGCCAAATAATTAGGAGTCTGATTGTCTTTTCACACAGTTTACATTACCGTAATCCTTTTCATACCCATATGTACCATAGCTTGTGAGGACTTCTTGTCGGGTCGAACTTTAGGTTAAGCCGTGCTTGCCTAAGGTGGTCTATAGATGAGTGACCCTTACATATCGAGTTTCCTCCGAACCTCGGAAAACACGTTAAGCTGTTGGTCCCGGCTGTCATTTGTAGATCTTTGACAGTCGTTAAGGGTCCAAGTAGTCAGTGGCCCAAAAAGTCTGACAACCAGTCTTACCAAGGGGTATCGTACTACCCGGTACTCATTGTGTTGTGGAGGTCAGATAGGCAATCGCTCCATGTAAAATACTGGTATTCAGCTGCGTCCAGTTAGACTGGAAGCCGACCCCAATATAGTTCTGAAAAGCCTAGACCGATGATGATGACCTACATTCACAATAGCCAATCGAATAAGCATACTCTTATGTATTCTGACATTCACATCATGTAAAATACATCTATTAAAAGCATCGCAACTTCACAAGACCCCGAAGAAAAGACAATTCCGAAGAACAATAACACCCCAAAAAAATCACTTAATAACCATAACTTAAGTTAAGGGTCCACCAGCACATAGCCCATAGCCCGATAATTTGGCAGGTTTCCGGTCGGCGAGCAAGATGGCGCGGGCAATTTCCGTTTGGCGCACTTTGAGTCAGCCAGTGCGTTTGACGCGACTCGAGTGCCTTTGCTCAGATAATTGGAATACTCTCTGGCTATATTTGGATATTCCATTTTTGTGGGTGTACTGTGGGGAATGTATTGTTTGTTAATTAGTGGTGCGGTTTATTTGTTATTGGTTTAAGGTAATAATAGAGGACAATGGTATTTGTTTTAGTTGCTAGCTTATGCCCGCGACTTCGCCCGCGTTGAGTTAGGTAATTATCCCAGGGATCGTACTACTGAGATAAAGAGTATTCTATGTGTTTCTCTAGGTTATAAACTATGTGTCTGCAAAATTTCATTCAAATCCATTTAGGAGCTTTTGCGTAAAAGGTAATAAACCTCTATCCATTCAGCCATCCTCACCAATTTCGACTTTTATAATACGAGTATTATAGTAAAATTGATGTGTCCGTAATTGTCACGTTCATTAGTTTTAGCCATGGAAACATGTATTAATTATTTTCGTAAAGTCACATACATACCAACTTAAACTCACGACTTTGTTCCTCGGTCCTAGGCAGAAACTACACTAGCGCCACCTACAACTATAATATACTCCTTTTGCTTCATCGAAATTCATAAATAAATAAATATCGTATTAGGTCAGAATGGTGACGTCATAGCTGTGAAAGTCTTGTGGTGTGACTGTCAAGTCATGGTCTCGAGTTGGGCTCCGGCCCATCTCGTAACTTTCCCATTTCGAGAACTAAACAAAAAACGTGCGAAACAAGTGAAAGAATGTGCCAACTCGTAACTACATATTATAATCTTCATACATTGAATCCCATTTCGTTAACCATAATTTCAACTGTTTTGCCAGTACAGTCAACTCCCAAAGTTTTTGTCTCTCTCTGGCATACAAAGGTTTGATACGATAGATCTCAATTTTGAATTGGAACAGAAAGTACGCGGAGAACAGAATCAAGAAGGAGATGTTGTTGCCGCTGAAATCGTCTTTTTAGTGAATACCAAACAATAAGTACTAAGAGAACAGAATCGTGATCTTAGTCCCGCCGTTTACAATACTACCAGTCTCCTACCACCGACGACCAGACTTACAAAAAGGGATCAGTACATCATGTTACAAGTTTAATAATAAGTTTATTTACTTTTTTCTCTTAGCAGGATGGTTTATTTTTATGTATACAACATTATTTTTTGTTTACACTAAACCCGAAAAGGGGTCATTGTACTCATCATTTTGAACAACTTTTTCTATGGGATTTTCTATTTTCGCATAACTCGACAAAATGTAGGGAACAGCTGATTTTTTTTCGCGATTTCAAGGTTCGTCCCATAGAAAAAGTTGTTCAAAATGATGAGTGCAATGACCCCTTTTCGGGTTTAGTGTAAACAAAAATAATGTTGTATACATTGCCTTAGTATGTAATATTTAGTTAGAAAGAAATATGTAATACCGAACAGTCATTGTGATTTTTCTTAGTAGATCTCCCGAGTGCTAACTGTATTTGCCGAAAAAAGTTTACCAAATAGGATTCAATGTACGAAGAAAAAATAGTTGCGAGATCGGACTTTTGTGATGCTTTTTTATTTAGTTGTCGAAATGGGAAAGTTACGAGATGGGCCAGACCCTCGAGTTGGATTCCAAGCCAACCTATGATTATTCGGATTCATGGGCGAATGGAATAATGATCACAAAACACGCAAAATAAAATGAATATGAATATGAATATGATCACTTGCTTCGGTGAAGGAAATCGTAGTGAGGTAACCATGGCATGCTGAGAAATATTTCTCGACAACGTACAGCTAAGTGATAAGCGCATGGGCGGCAAAATCAAAATCAAAATCAAAATATTTTATTTCACATAGGCCTGGATGGGCACTTATAAAACGTCGAAAAAGGTGCACGGTTCGCGTTGGTCGATTCCATGGAGAAGAACCGGCAAGAAACTCCATGGTTACTCTTTTCAAATCATTAGGTATTACAATATTATTGTTTCATTACAGCATTAGTACTGAAGTATGGGGGGACAGCGTAGGCCCGACAATAGGTCGTTGCTTGCCATACAAAAAATGTAAAACAAAAGGAATATTTAACAAAAGTTAAACAGCATCCGGGAATCTAAAAGGCCTTCAATGTTCACTCATTCACAAATAATAGGTAAAAAAGCATCTATACAAAGGTAAGTAAATAAAAAAATAAAAAGAATATTTAATTAAAGAACTAAATTAAACAAGTGACACAAATATTGTCATCAGTGCTGTAACTATTCTGAGCAAAATATGATAAAAAATGATTTGAAAACTACTGTAATAATCTGAATCAAAAGAAAAAGAATAATGAGATTGAGAATAGTTAGAGACATCCACAAATCTGTGCCGTTTATGAGCTACCAGGGAAGCCGCATGCGCAGAAGGAATCATAGCCAAACTTCTTTGTCATCAACGTAGTCCTTGATTTTGTAATATGCTTTTTTCATAAGGACACGTTTAATATAGTTCTTGAACTTTCCGTCGGTCAGTTCTAGAACTGACTTTGGCAACTTGTTATAAAAGCGTATACTGTTTATAATAAAAGACTTGCTAGTTTTTGTTAATCTGAATTTAGGTATTACAATTTCATGTTTACTGCGTGTATTTTTATTGTGGAAGTCGCTTCTAATTTTGAAAAGACCTCGATTTTTACGGACATATAAAATACATTCAAAGATATAAAGTGAAGGCAGAGTTAGTATATCGATCTCTTTGAATTTTTCTCTGAGTGACTCGCGAGGACCCATTCTATAAATCGCGCGGACTGCCCTTTTTTGTAGTATAAAAATGGAGTCAACGTCTGCTGCTGATCCCCACAGCAGGATGCCGTAAGACATAATACTGTGGAAATAAGCATAGTAAACTAACCTAGCTGTGGCTACATCCGTTAACTGCCTTATTTTCCTAACTGCATATGCAGCTGAGCTTAACCTACCTGAAAGAGTTCTAATGTGCGCGCCCCACTGTAATTTTGAATCTATAGTAATCCCTAAGAATACAGTTTCCGCTATAACATCAAGTTTATTGCCGTCAAGATTTAAATTAAGATCACGTTGTGGTACATTTGGTAAGGAGAATCTTAAACACTTAGTTTTGCTTGCATTCAATAAAAGATTATTAGCAGCGAACCATTTTGAGAGAACGGTTAGACTTTCGTTAACATGTTGGACAAGCGTATCCTTTCTATTTATTTTAAAAATTAGCGAGGCGCAAAAAACTCTAACACCAGGTTAAGTACCAACCACATGATAAAAAGAAAAATATAAATAACATAAAGTTGGAAAAAAACCATGCCATTTTTTCAAATCATACCAGTAATATTAAACATCAATCAAAAATTTTCTTAGGAACTCCAATTCCCGTCCATGTTCCAATTGTATCCTCCACAATACCAAAATCAAAGGAAAGCGCCTCTCTCTTGTAAAGTTTAGTTACTATATAAAAGGAGCGTTCTCTCCGGTAATCCGTTTAGACGCTCTTTGATTACGTAAATCACTGTTCTTAGGCGAGTACGGTTCCGCTAATTTCATTATTTCGCTGCCTTCTTGTATTGTGCTGCGTTTGAGCTGGCGAGTGGTTACTGGAAGATAGTGGAGGTTTGTTTCAAGATTTGGTTTGTGTTTTTTTATGGTTTTTTATTCTTATTTTTATTTTTTGCTGAAATTTACAAAGTATCAGAGTAATTAGTGACATATTTGTTCTCTGAGCTCCTTAAAGTGGCTTAAGGATTACTTTAATATTAATGGTAGCATCGGAATAAGTACTGCTGATAAATGCCATGCTAATAGTCTTTGTTTCGACAATTCAAAAGTGCCTGTAACCTACCTACTGCCAGAGTGTCTACTTTAAAGAAATGCTTTGTTGATTTTGATATTACCAGCTGATGGTCACGATTTAGTGCGGTGGTTTTCATAGTGCTTTTCAACAACTTCTATGACAATAATTATTTCCGATCTTCGTTTATAATAATTTGAGTAATCTCAATCTTCTTAATGTTATAGCACCCTTAAGAGGCCCGCGGTGCATGCGTCGTTCATACAAATGTTAAACGTTATTAAAATTATCCTGTCTTCGTCTTCGAGATTTAAATGTTTACCTGTAGTAGCCCCGCTACGCTTCGACTCACTCGCACATAGTTTAGCGCCATAGGAAAGAAAGAGATAGCACTATCCCCATAGGCGCTTGATCACCCTACTAAAACATTCCTCATTCGTTTCCGTGCGCGCGCGGCTACCGCACATGGTGAAATAAGTTTTTTCGATTTTCGGATTTTATTGTTGTCAAACAGTTCAAAAATCTTATGAAATGCCAAATAGGAAGCATGAAGACAGTAAAGAAGATAAATGGCGAAGAAAATTAAAGAAATATGAACAAACCTTATCCAAGAAAAGACGTTATAATTATGTCTATTGAAGGTATGTACCAACTACCCACAAAACATTTTTTTTTGTGATCATTGTTATAGTGCAAAATACAAAGCTTACGTTTATAAAAGTTATTTGTACAATGGTACCTTAGATCTAACACGAGATGTTAGACGGTACATCAAACATTCGAGTCAATACGAGATATTGACCTATTGTTTTCTTTTTTTTAGAGTCAATACGAGATATTGACCTATTGTTTTCTTTTTTTTAGAGTCAATACGAGATATTGACCTATTGTTTTCTTTTTTTTTAGAGTCAATACGAGATATTGACCTATTGTTTTCTTTTTTTTAGAGTCAATACGAGATATTGACCTATTGTTTTCTTTTTTTAGAGTCAATACGAGATATTGACCTAGATATTGTGTTTATATTAGAGTTAATACGAGATATTAACCAAAAATATCGGACAGCGTTGCGTCTAAGCCTTCGTCACCTGACCGCTCGCCTACGCCGACGGCTGTGGTGACGTATGACATAGCGGCTGACTCAGCGAGGCCCGTGGATGAGCCAAGCACCTCTGCACGGTGTGCGTCACCCGTGCCACGCGAACTTTCTACAATGGGGGGAAGTACATCACAGCCAGCTGACCCCCAGGGTGTGACACTCCCGGCCGATGGCGACAATGTTCCTCCTATCGCAGATCCCGAGCTCCTAAGGGCTCTAGGGGATTTCTAAGCTGAAACCGTCGGTTGGGGTCCTGATATTGTAGCTGATTTAGCGAAGAGATGGGACCCTAACCTAAAACTTACAAAAAAAAAAAAAAAAAAAAACCTGCTTCCAAGAAATTGTTCCTTAATTAAAGCTCCAACGCTTAATCCTGATTTGAACTGTAATGCTAAATGAGTCCGCAAAAAATTGTGACGTCAGGATTCAGAAGAAGTAATCACAATGGGTTACGTTCTTACTATCTTAGGAAGGACGATGTCAGGTATATTGACGAAAGCCAGTGACACTGCCGATATCCTTCGTCTCCTTACAGACGCGACAAAGCTGTTGTCAGATTCTCATTACTTGGAGACTGAGGCTAGAAGATCTCTTGTTACTCCAATGGGTGACCAGACCTTTTTAAAGCCAGGATCGAACTACCGTCGCCACGGTTCAATGCAGGCGTCAGCCCCTTACCAGCACCCTGCATCACGCCGTAAGCCAGCGGGAGCGGCCCCCATAATGAAGCAGTAACTTCTCAGGTATACTCTCATGCTGGCCGCTTAAGGCATTGTATTGAAGCTTGGAAAGAGGTTACTAATGACAAAACGATTCTTGAGACCATTTCTGGTTATAAAATTACCTTTCTTAAGAATCCTGTACAACATCCGGGCATGATTCCAAAATCGTATTTCTCGAAAGATGACAGGTTTTGTATTAAACAAAAATTGAATCGTTTGTTGCAAGCGAATGTCATACGTAAATGACGAATGTCGTACGTAATGTAATCCTACCCGCGATCATTTTGTTACTAGTATTTCTATCATTCCTAAGAGTAATGGTGAAAAACGACTGATTCTACATTTGTCGATGTTAGCCATTTTAAGATGGAAGATGTAAGGACAGGTGTAAAGTTAATGCTACATAGTTAACTTGGACTTTAAAGAAGCATACTTTTTGATACCTATTCACAATAATCATGTAAAGTTTTTGAGATTTTATTTTGATAACATTCTGTACAAATTTTTGGTTTTACCTTTTGGATTGAGCTCAGCTCCACATGTTTTTACAAAACTTATGAAACCAGTTTCTACTTTTTTATGATGTCGAGTTTTTAAATCAGTATTCGATTTAGATGACAGTTGTTACTTCGGAGACAGTTATGAAGAATGCTTAAAACATTCACGAAAGCATTAAGGGCACTTAGAATTTGTAATAAACTATGAGAAAAGTTCACTGGTACCAAACCAAAAATTGTCAGTTTTTAGGTTTTAATTTAAACTCTAAAACATGACCCTAGAGCTCCCTTTAAAGAAAATACGCGACATATTGTCACGTAAAGACAATAATTATGCTTATTACGACGACGAGAATAAAATCACTATTCGTGGTTTTGTTCGCTACTTAGGCAGCCTGACAGCTGCTTGCCGGCCGTTGCTTACGGGTGGTTGTACACAAAATCTTTAGAGCGGGACCTAGCCTTATTAGATAATGACTATTATGACAAGATGATGACTGTTCCAAATAGTTCACGCGTTGATTTGACTTGGTGGAATTCATCAATTTTAAACTCGAGAAACCCTATCAGACCAATGTCGTTTGTATTAGAGATCCTTAGTATAAGCTGGGGTGCAGCCTCTGGGGAAGAGAGTATAGGCGGTTCGTGGACGAGCGTCAAAATCAAAATAAAAACAAAGCAGTTATTTCAAGTAGGCCAATTACATGAAAATTAAATCAAGCTACAGTCCCAGCCACAAGACATCCTAGTCATATTAACTATTTGGAACTCCTTGCAGCCTATTTTGGACTTAAATCTTTCGCGAACAAGGTCACTAATTGTCACATACTCCTACGCATTGACAATACGACGGCGATCGCTTACATAAATAGAATGGCTGGAGTGCAATACCCACATCTCAATGAAATTGCTCGTGGTGGTAAAAGGGAGATATTCCTTTTTGCTTCATCCATAGCGTCATCCCAGAATATTGAAGCAGACACAGAGTCAAAAAACATGGATATTGAGTGGAAATTGCACTTACATCATTTGATACTATTGTTTCAAAGTTTGGTGAACTTGAGATATATATTTTTGCATCGAGAACGAACTCTAAATGTAAAAAATATAAAACAATGGAAGCGCGATCCCTATGCATACAACGTGGACGCGTTCATTATTAAATGGGATAATATCCCATTTAATAATGAACGGTGTGAACGCATAAAAGAACATATATTATGTTCTTTTATGCGTTCCCACCATTTTCACTTATTTTAAAGGTTCTGCAAAAGATTGTTGCTGATGAGGCAACCGGCATAATTGTAGTGCCTCATTGGCCATCTCAAGCATGGTTCCCAGTATTCACATCTCTTGCTGTAAGTGAAATATTTATATCTTTTATTCTATATGGGAGTGTTTGAGTTGAAGCCTAACTTCACTAAAACGGGGAAAATTTATTCCCTTTATGATCGACGTACACGAACTTGCGTAAGTCAGGTTGTTTAAAATAATTATATTTTTAGCCTTGCTTTAAAATTAAACAACTATTTTTAGAATTATCTTGCAGGCGTCATCCAGCTGCTAATCTAGCTTTAAACGATGGTGGTTATATTGTCACGAAAAGGGATTAGATCCGTTCCGGATCTGAGTACATGATTAGCTAGACTTTTTGCCTCAATGTTTCACAAATAGTTAGATCTATGTATGGAACATTTAACAATCACCGTTCGGCTTTATCACTTACTTCCGGAAATAATGTGGGATAAGACGAACGTGTCTAAAGATTCTTTAGCTGAAGCCTTCCTTCTCTAAGTATAATTATTGTACATGGAATTCCAATATCGTCCTTAATTATGCTGGTGATTTATACCCCAGCGATAGTTTGATTGGAGCAGTTGAGCAAAAAATTGGTTGTAGTATTGGCTTTATCAACAAGCCAAAGATGTCAGACGCTCTCATTGATTAGGTTGCTCAATATTATGATCAATCAAGACAAAGTTTTAATCACTATTACTGATTTGATTAAGACATCTGGTATAGGTAAATCCCAACCAATCCTTGACCTTCCTTTTTTGCCAAAAGCGTCCTGCAATCTGTCCTGCAGAGACTTTAATAGCTTACATGAATGATACGAGTACATCCATCAAAAGAAGTACTTCGCAAACAGTAGGGCGATGGATAAAGCAGGGTTTGGGTTTGCTAGTGGCATTGACACTGAAATATTCAGTGCCCATAGTACTCGGCATGCATCATCTTCTGATGCACATCAAGCAGGAATCAGTGTCAATATCATTAGGAGAACCGCTGGGTGGTCAGATCAATCTGCCACCTTAGCTAATTTTATAATCGGCTAATCGCTCAAACAAATTCTGAATTAGCAAACGCTGTTCTCAGTAATCATAATCAGTAAGGAAGTTTTGCTTATTTCTTTGGTTATAATTATTAAGGTTATTTATTTTTTGTTAATTAATTGAAACAAGAATACATATTGTGTTATTATCTTCAGGAATTCATCTTTTAATTTAAGTCCTACATATAACATTGTAAATGTCTATCTCTAAACATCTACAGGTAAACATTTAAATCTCGAAGACGAAGACAGGATAATTTAATAATCAAACGAACTTACCTGAAGTGAAGTTCGATTTTAATTATCCTGTCTTCGTCGAAGAGATTTAAGGTCCCTCCCGACCCTGACATTCAGGTGGACCTTTCATTTCCCTAAACAATGTTATAGTTCGTCCAGTAGACCGGTACCTACTCTGAACTGAATGAGGAATGTTTTAGTAGAGTGATCAAGCGCCTATGGGGATAGTGCTATCTCTTTCTTTCCTATGGCGCTAAACTATGTGCGAGTGAGTCGAAGCGTAGCGGGGCTACTACAGGTAAACATTTAAATCTCTTCGACGAAGACAGGATAATTAAAATCGAACTTCACTTCAGGTAAGTTCGTTTGATTATTAAATAATTTATAAATCAAATATATTCTTAAGTTATTGTGTATTTCTTTCGATTGTAGAATGTTCCAATGTATACTTTGAAAGGACAATGATATAAAGACGAGATATGAGGAAATTAAAATTTCTATTAAAAACTTGTTTTTTTCATTACTATTGTTTAAATAAGTGTGCATTCAAAATATATATTTGGAAACCTAAATATGCTGTAATCTAATCGAAATAAAAACACACTACCTTAAGAATAAAGGGTGTAAAAAACCTCTTCACGAAGCCGAAAGGCACTTGTTCTCCCCATCATTGCGATAATTTTTTTGTTTTACACTATACCTGGGAACCTTCTAGTTACGGAGATATGGGGGGTCAAAGTTACAACTTTTTGACATTTTTTTTTTTTAATACATGTTTGTCTTGTTAAATTTTGAACAACTCTACGACCCCCGTACTATTCAATCCATCCATCAGTACAATGTTTTAAGTGTTTAACATTGAGTTCTACGACAAAACATAATTTATAACCTCAAAAAAAAAAGTTGTTTCCCAGCAATATTTGTTGCGTAAAGTTACTTAGTTTGATGTACAGAATGCTTGGTTAACGGCTTTGCGATGAGGTGTTTTACACCGTGTATATTTGATTTACAAATTATTTTGGTATTACGTTTACTATGAACGACGCATGCTCCGCCGGCCCTACCTAGCACAACGGCACGCTTAACACAACCATCTGATAACAACTTTGTATTTCACCATTTTCCATGAGGTCCGTAGATATAAATATTATAATAGTGTAATGAGCAGCCATTTACCCATTATTTATCCATTACGGAAAACCAAGCTTTATGGTTTTCTATCAAAAATATTACAGAAGACATCATAATGATGTATATTATGGATTATTGAAACAGAAAATAAACTTATTCCGGGTCGACCAGAAATATTACATTCACAGAAATGTAATTATGATGGCCATATCATTAAATTAATGTGCGTACAACGACTTTGTTTAATTTTTCTCTGATTAATATTACTGGTGACTATAAAACTAACAGACATGACTTGTTTCAGTTTGAAACACAAACAAAATAAAAAGCAATAAATTATAATATGGTCTTACTAAAAAAGCCACTTAATAATTTCAGAATACAAACAAAACTTCAGTCTATCCTGAAACTTTCAAAGAAAATGTTTCAATTCTCCGTTTTCATCTTAAACCAAACCAAGGAAGTGGCTGAAACACAAATCTCTTTAACAAGCCCCATTCACTCGCACTCGCTACTTGCCTGCACACTAACCCAATTGAACGCAGCACAATACTGCCAGCAGATTTATTAGGGTTAATCAAAACGAAGCAAAGCGTCGCATCTCGAGTCCCATTTGATTTAGTTATAATAAACATTTTGTACTCCGAGACTAATCTTAACTTGAATACAAGTTGGGAACGGTTCAAAAGAATGGGGTTTCTTTTGTATCTTAACTTATTAAATTCACTTTAAGCAACGTTTATAAGTAAACCCCATAAGAGACAGAGTGTATTTACAAACAACAAAAGTCAAGTTTCGTTTAAAATCGTCAATTAATCCGTTACACAAAGTTATGTTAGCCAAGTCAGAGGCTTAAAACTTCTCTGACACCAGGTTAAGTTATGTAAATTGAAATTATAAACAAGCTCGTGTATTATCATTGTACTTTTGAGATTAACATAAAAAATAATAAACCCTACTACCGGTCAGTTAGTCTAAATCAATCTAAACACGCTTCTTTTTGTCTAATTTATTATTAAGTTATTTATTTTTTCTTTTAACAAATCCAAGAAAAGAACATAGCTTGAGATTCCCACAGCCACACCCCACATATTTCTGTAAATAACTTAATACATAAAAATAAAAACAACGAGAGAAACTGTTCAAATGCTACAATCTAAGACACAATTTACATACATCATCTCGTCAAACCTAATAATAACTATATATATACAATAACTAGACTTTTCTAGAACCCATCAATCACATCCTAACATAGTCATAATCCTAACTAAAATAAAGAAGGTACATAACCTAACCTCCGAATCTTATCGTCAACCCTCTCGCTGAATGTCGTCTATCAGTCATGTTCTGATTAATCGCGCGGTAATTAATCTTGGCGCGAGGAGGGTTAGCCGGGTCGTGGTCGGGGGCACTTGGCCAGCTACTATTATGAGTGTGTGACTGAGAAATGGATGGCAATGAGAAAAAGGTGGAAAAATTAATGAGAATGTATTAGGGTTAACTTTTTGGAGTATATATTGCTTATCATCTTGTGTACCAAGGGTCAAGAAAGTTAGGTTTAATGGAATGACGACAGCATAAAAAATCTAATTAATCCGTCAGTAGTTAGTATTGGAAAATAATGACGTCAGTCCGCTCTAAAAGTTATACCAAGGCGTGACGTATTGAGAATTTTAAAAGCGTCGTATTTTCGTCAATTTTTTTACGTGACAAAGAAAAAATACGGGTCAAATATTTTTTTAAATACTAATTGACTGAATTAGATTTTTTTGTCGTTTTGTGATGCGGAAAAAAGAGAATGATTATCTTTTTTAAACTTTCACGATCAGCCTCAGAACACATTATAAAAAACATAGGAAGACGGGTATTTATCGCGACCACGGCTGATGCAATCCGGTCGAAACGTCGGGCTTAAATTAAGGGAGACTGATTAGTTAGCTTAAAAAATAATCTATTGTTGCATTTGTTTGACTTATATTCTGTTTAACGTAATTCATTCATGTTGAACTAGATTCCAGTGTTCCACTTCCTAATGACGACAATTTAATTATACCTTAGATTTGATTTCGGCGGAAAACGATGAATAATTGATGTTTTCAACTCTATCTTCTACTATTATTCCTAATAATACTAATAAAGTACCGCACAGTATAATCAGAACTTCAAGCTCGGATCACTACTCACGCAAAATGCATAGAACTTAGCAATATTTTTTAATAACACACAAACAATCTAGTTATATAGCATATGTCGTATTACGAGTATATACCGTACGTCCGTGTGCGACCGACCATCAGCGAGACAAGGATACGCGCGACAGTATTGCTCAAAAACTTGAACATATTATAATACAGCAATAATCTTTCCTAATACATATAATAAAGTGATCATTTCTACAATAGTGATCTGCTGAGCGAGGCTCGCCGGCGCTTTAGATCCGCGGCGGCAGTCACGCGCGCCCCTTTCTCGATGCATTACGCTTAACACTACCAATGTTCGGTCTGAGGCATCGGTATCGGTAGCGGACAGAGTAAGAAACGGTAAAGAGTTCTTTGAAATGAGGACACAGATAGAAAAAGAATTTCTAAATACAGCGTTTTTGTCTGACTGTGTCTTTCTGATTTAATACAATCTTTACTAATCAATATTTATCTCGCTTTCCATCAATGGAATGTTTATCGAGTTCTGAAATACACGTCAACTTATCAGGTTGTTTGGAAAATCTGCACACTGTAATTTATAAACTAATCTTCAACTTAACAAATTCTCATTTAAAAGACGAAAAAATTAACTGCAGTACTTGACACTAAATCAAAAATATATTACATTATTTTAATACCTTTGTCAACTCGCCTCTGCTTTTATTTCAGACCTCAGCTCAAGACATCTTGAGAGCACGGCTAGTACAGCAATAAGTTAGAATTTTCCTAATAACAGCAGAGTGTAGGTGCCGTAGTGCCGTAGAAATGAGCACGAGGACTCGGGATAATGGCGGCTGAGATATGGCAGACATGTCTCTACGCTGAGATTTTTTAGTTGCGCTCTATTTGTGGAGTTACTTTAGAATAGTTGGGCTTTTAGATGGGAAATAATGGTAGGGGTTCATGTTTCTTTGCAAGTTGTCATTTGTTTTTCTAATCTTTATTAATTTTGCTGTCAATATTTTGACGTTTGGCAGTTTTGAAATTGGAATATCTGCAATTTACTTTGTTGACAATTTGCAACTGCAACTTCTACGCACAAATTACGGAGTCTTTGGTCGCACCAACATACATATTTAGAAGTTTAACCAAAAGTACCACCAAATAACTATTTATGTAGATTTACGTACAACGTGCAAGCTGCATGGGAAGTGTGAGATTCAGCACTTTGTGCTCGCAATCGAAAGGACACCTGTTGATTCTTCTCAGGTTTGTCACATTCAGTAAACGAGTGCATTTTATTTTATTCGTCGTGTTAACTATGCAATAAACTCGTTGCAGATTGATATTGAAATATAATTTTACTTACACATAGGTTAAAGACAATTTGATGGCATAAAAGCAGCATATCATTTAAATTATGTTGTTTTTTAAAAATTCTCAATAATTAATTTTTTGCACCAAAAAATATATAACTGAAACGAAACGAACTGAAAGATTTTACTTAGAAACCAAAGCCCAAGAAACAAAGGCCGACTAACCCGAATAAATGTAACCCCCTCCCTCCTGCCCCTACCCTCTACCCCTACAACACCTACCTATAGAATAATTTCAGAAAGCGTTCTCTCATTTCAGCACGTCACTACATATGTATGAGACACTTGGCCGATTGTCCATGCAATTAATATGTATGGACTTAACCCTTGGCGCGCTGCGGTCGTGTCGTGTAGTGAAATTGTAGTCAACTGGTTAGGGTTATAGGTACTCTTAGTAATTGTTGGTCCTGTGGTTTATTTTTGTTTGATTGCTTGTTGCTTTTAGAGTCTTGAATCAACTTTTAAGTCCCCATTGTTGAGGTACACGTCCGTTTCTGTGAGCGTATCAGTATTCAGCCTGCATATTACCCACCAATTGTCATATATTTGTTCAGCTTTTCTTCGAGTCATGTGAAACGCAAAATTGTAAAAATAACTTATTTAAATACCTGTCTCATTCGATCGTAGGTCGAATGCAGTGCCAACTGTTGAGCATGAGGTCCTGGGTTCAATTCCCATGTCTGTCGCAATGTTATTGGGTTCAGGAAATTCCCCGAAACAGCCACAGAATCTAGATTAGTGCCAGGTTGAAAGCAATAGGCTCGCCTTGATGGCAAGGACTGTCGAAACGTGGGTATACTATTAAGTTCAGTCCTGCCTAACTCTTCGGAGATTACAGGCGTTGTGTTATGTAAAAGTAATCTGAGATGCCTCTCTTCTTCTTAAGCTACGGTACTAGCCCCTATCTACCTACCTTCTGCTTCCAAACAATCGCAGCCACTTTTCAAGGTCACCAGTGTATCTAGCTTTTTAGCGTCCCACACTATGCTTTGAAGATACATGGTCTCTTCTCCAGGACACGTCTGTTTTGCCGGAACTGGCTAGTCCATAGCTGCTGCAGTTTGCTTACTCTGCAAGCTACGTCGGTAACCCCGTTCTATCCTACTTCCTACTAATCCTACTAATATTATAAATGCGAAAGTTTGTGAGGATGGATGTATGTTTGTTACTCTTTCACGCAAAAACTCCTGAACGGATTTGGATGAAATTTTGCACACAGACAGTTTATAACCTAGATTAACACATAGGATACTTTTTATCCCGGTAGTAAAATCCCATGGGACAATTATCAAACTTCACGCGGGTGAAGCCGCTGGCAAAAGCTAGTCCCAAATAATTTAATTTCGAATCTTAGTCTTTAAACTCCGAGTATAGCCCGCTCCATAGGAAGCATAGTGAATAGGTTCAGACAGGTTGGTTATTTTGCAAATATTTCATGTCCACATATTTGTCATTCCATTCCCAGTGGGCAGTAATTGATTGTTCAATTCCATTTTGATTAACTGACTCGATTGATTCGACCAATTTATGCGTGTTTTGCATGCAGCTCGCATTTTACGCGGTGAACAGAATTCTAAACAATGCTATAATTTTGTTTGTGGAATAATCAATAAATCAGTTTTTTCAGCATATATCATTCCTTAAATAATAATATTCCTGTCTATGGATATTATGAATATCAATATAGCACTTATGTGAGAAAGCTTAACTAATAAAAACTACAGGGTTGTTATATTTGAAAGATAAGATAATGTCTAAAACACGATTATACACATGACATGCAAGATGTAATTTTTAGAAAAAACCCACTTTTTGAGAATTTAACTAAACTTTCAGTCAAACAGGACAGATTGTAAACTGATTGCAGAAACCGACACTACGACACTACATTTTCTGTCAAAGTCCAGTGTCCAGAACCGGATGAGCATTAAGAAAACTTTCTAATAGGCTTGTCGACTGAAAAAAAAACAAAATAGTCTGTTAGTTAGATTAGCAAAAAATGTTTGACCCGTATTCTTTCTTTTGTTACACTAACCAGAACTGACGAAGATACGACGCTTTTAAAATTCTCAATACGTCACGCCGCGGTATGATTTAAGTGCGTTCTGACGTCAGAAGCCCACTCCCGAGTTTTGGTGCGTTTTATTTTGTCAATATTCATTGATTTACAAAAACAAAAAAAATCGTATCCATTATATTCCAATACACTAACTGACGGACTACATATATTTGCATTTTTTTTATACTGTCGTCATGATTATTTGAATCTTATTTATTTATTTTTTTATTAAAAGGAACAGCAAACAGTTACATTATGGAAACTTAAAACTAGTATAACAATATTTGCGTTTTGATAATAATGTAACCCACAACACTGTCCACGGGTTATCTAAATTATATAGAAAAAACAATAATCGCCAGGGGTGAAAAACAAAAAAAGAGTAAAAAATTATAAAATAATGGAAAGATGACAAATGACAAGTATACAACCAAGATAGATTTTAAACAATAATTTGAAGATTACATGTATAGGTATAATGCATTAATTTTTAAGAGTTTTGAAGACAAGACCTTAACTGACTTTATGCCGTTTATTATAGTACTAACAAAAACCTATCCTGTTGAATAACACCAACAACAGCTCCCCACCTCACAACCCACTTATTCCACAATATAACTCATAATTAAGGGCAAGTCATTAAGACGTATGTGCAGATCAATCTTGTGAATGAGCGGCATTTCCTTAAGGGTGGCAACCCTTTATTAATCGAAGAACAAGGCTGGGGTACCGGGGCGCGCCGGCCCCAGAGATGATCAATGGGAGCGCGCCTATTGTTGGGAGGACAATCGTCGGTGATTGGTCGAATTGATTGTTGATTACGTTATTTTGAATTGAGTTGGGATGCTGGTTACGTGGATGCAAATGTTGTGTAGAATTTTATGTAGCTAGTGTTTTGTTTTAAAACGATAGTCTGTTTTAATGATAAGGCCAACTCGAAAAGACAGGCCGAACTGCGGCCAACGACATTTATAATGTAATGAAATATCTGTCAGTGTGTGTTGATAGATTGCCTAGTGGTCGTAAGTGACTGCTGGGTCCTGGGTTCTATTCCGGGTCTTGCAAAGTGTGAATGGGTTTTTCTATCAAGGATTACTCAGTAGCAGCCACGAAGTGTGGATCCGTGGCCCGGTGGATGGCAACAGGCTCGCTTTCTTATTTACGTGGGTCTTAAATGTAACTACGAAATGTAACTATAAGGTAAACCTCTGCATAATCCTTTTGGTATTACTGGCGTGATGTTATGTAAATCTGTCACAGTCCGGTGTCCACAGCTAGTCTGCCCGGTTTGACCACATCTTAGTAAGGAAATGATTTACAACAATGTACGCTACGCCGTAGCTGTGAGAGCTACGCCGTAGTAAATCCGTAGCTTGAAACAGTAAGTGAGACGCGCGAAACTCACAAAAACATTCCGAATTATCAAGCTGTTTCCATATTATACAGTAAAATCATGTTTTATGGTAGAACTCAGTGTAACGCACTCAAAACATTGTGCTGATGGATGGGTTGAATAGTATGGGAGTCGTAGAGGTGTGTCAATGTAAAAATTATACAACAAAAACTTGTATTTAAAAAAAAAAACTTGTCAAAATGTTGGAACTTCGACACCCAATATCTCCATAATTAGAAGGTTCCCAATGAAATTGAAATGTTTTTTTTGTTTTACAAAAAAATTATTGCCCTGACGGGGAGAACAAGTGGATTTCGGCTTCGTGGTACTGAAGTCTACTGTGATGGGTGCAGGCAGATAATATCACCCAAAAAAAAAAAAAAAAATTTAAATTATGGAATACTAGCTTTTTTAATTTGACAATCAATGCGGGTTGTATTCTACTTGTTAAAATATAATTCAATTAGGATTTGAAAGACATGTGGCGCCATCTATGATCAAACGAACGTTATATATCATACTTTTTTTCTATTACAGCCAAGAACTTGGCTAATCAAGTTGCCTCTGTTGAGCAATGCAATACTCAATTAGATTACTCTTCCAACAGTTTGTCTACAGTAAATGAATCAGTGAATAATTTAAATTAGAAATTGAGACAACAGAGGCAACCTCTTGCAATATTATAAGGAAGCCAGATAATAAATCAAGCAAACGTTTTGAGAGTTCAAACAGTATCAACCTGGTTCATCAAAATATTCAAGGGTTTTCGAACAAAGAATTAGAAGTAGAACTTTTCCTGAATTGTAACAACATAGACATTCTCTGCATAACGGAGCACTGGCTCAAATGTCATCAATTTATTTTCAATTTTAGTAATCACCAGGTTGGTAGTTCATTCAGCAGGGTAAATGCTATACATGGCGGCGCATTAATCCTAGTAAATAATCATCTTAAATGTAAAGACCGCAAGGATATTGTAAGCCTATCTGTTGAGCGAACAGTTGAAATAGCCTGTATAGAATTGGAGCAGTTTATCATATTAAGTGTGTATAGACCTCCTTCAGGATTGTATGATTGTTTTGAAAAGGTAATGGATGAAGTGTTGCATAAACTCTGTAATTCTAGGAAGTCTATAATAATTTGTGGTGATTTTAATATTAATTTGTTAGAAAATTCTGGGTTAAGTACTAAAATTTTGAGCCTGTTCCATTCATACAATCTTGAAAACATATTTTTGGAGCCCACTAGAATAACTCCAACTAGTGCCACTTGCCTAGATAATATTTACACAGATGTTTTACCTACCCACAAAGAAATTATAAACTTAATAGATTCAGATCATTGTGGGCAATTGATCAAAATTCCAAATGTAAGCATCAAAGCCACTAAAAAGGATATCATTGTTAATCCAAAAACTAAAACTCGCCTGGAAAATTTTAAAACTAAACTTTTGTCTAAATTACCACTATTGTCAACCAATGATGATCCCAACCAACATTATAACGACTTTTTTAATATGTATTGCACACAATTTAATACGACTTTTATTCCTAAGACTATCTCGGTTAGTAGTAACGCTTCCTTCAACGACTGGGCCACTATTGGTATTCATAAGAGTCGAAAACGACTTTATGAGCTGTATGCAGAGCGGACTTATATAAACACTGTAGAATTTAAGTTATATGTTAAGAATTATTCTAAAATATTTAAAAAAGTTTGTTTTATAGCAAAGTCGCGTTATTTAAGTTCTAAAATTAAAAACAGCAATAACATAATTAAAATGACATGGAACATTATTAATAGCGAAACGGGAAGGTCTTGCAACCGAAATAGTGAATACAGCCTTGCTATTGGCGATACAATTTTGAATTCAGACACACAGGTTGCCACAGCCTTTGAAAATTTCTTTGCGGATATTCCCGTATCGACTACTAAATCGCTAAACTCGTCACCTGCTGCTGCCGAGTCTTTACTAAGGGAAAATGTTTCAGTCTGTGATTCAGAATTTAATTTTGAATATGTCACGTGTAAAGATATAATTAAAACTTTTCACACATTAAATGTTAAAAAGACCGCCGATCTATGGGGTCATTCTGTGGACGTTGCTAAATCCATTATAAACATTGTAGCTCCTTCTTTAGCTGTTATATTTAATGATTGTATTGACCGTGGTGAGTTTCCTGATCTAATGAAATATAGTAAAATAATACCACTGTTTAAATCGGGTAGCACATCGGACCCCACTAATTATAGACCCATTTCAGTACTACCCACATTTAGTAAAATTTTTGAAAAACTAATTTTAGAACAAATGCAAAGATTTTTTAATAAACACAAGTTATTGCATAACAAACAGTTCGGATTTACACGGGGTCGTTCAACTACTGATGCCGGTGTTGAACTTTTAGGACATATTTATAATGCCTGGGAAGATAAATGCGATGCTTTGGGCATTTTTTGCGATTTGTCTAAGGCTTTCGATTGCGTTCTTCATGATACATTAATCAGGAAACTACACCACTACGGGATCCGTAATGCCTCTCTGGATCTTCTTACTTCATATTTGAGTGATAGGATTCAGAGAGTTGATGTTAACGGGAAAAGATCTCCCGGTTCCGTAGTTAGAATGGGGGTGCCCCAGGGTTCAATTCTCGGCCCGTTTTTGTTTTTGATTTATATAAATGACTTGCCTTACCTCATAAAGGATAACCATGACATAGTATTGTTTGCAGATGACACTTCTCTTTTATTTAAACTCAAACGCCAGCAATTAGTTACAGACGATGTTAATAGCGCCCTGGCAAAAGTCGTTAATTGGTTTAATGTTAATAATCTACTCCTTAATGAGAAAAAAACGAAATGTATTAAGTTTACGATACCCCACGTAAGACAAGTGGAAACTAGGGTACTAATCAAGGATGAAGAATTAAAAATGGAGGATAACACAGTGTTCTTAGGCATAACTTTGGATGATAAGCTTCAGTGGGGCCCGCATATAGACAAATTGGCAAAAAAACTTAGCTCAGCAGCATACGCCGTTAGAAAAATTCGTGATCTAACTGACTTAGAGACATCTCGTTTAGTTTACTTTAGTTATTTCCACAGCGTGATGTCGTATGGTATTCTCTTGTGGGGCAATGCCGCCGATATTCAGACAATATTTGTTTTGCAAAAAAGGGCTATTCGTTCTGTTTATAAATTAAGTCCCAGATACTCCCTCAGAGAAAAATTTAAAGAGATTAATATTCTCACTGTGCCCTCTCAGTTTATTTATGAAAATCTTTTGTACGCGCATAAAAATATTAAATTGTTTAAAAAATACAGTGATATCCACAACATAAATACGAGGAACAAACATAAATTTGTTGTTCCTGCAACGAGGCTCAAAAAAATAGGGGGTACGTTCAGATGCCAATGTATACGTTTCTACAATAAACTTCCGACCCATATTCAGGCACTAAGCCTAAATAAATTCAAATTGTTTATAAAACGAAAGCTCTGCCTGAAAGCCTTCTATCATGTTAATCACTATCTCGAAGATAAAAAGGCTTGGGATTAAGCTGCTCCAATTTGCTCTGTGAATGTTGAAATTTCGGACTTCGCTTGTTTATTATTGATTCCTTTAACTGTATACACTGTGACATTGAATGATTTGACATGAATACTTAGTTCAGTATTTTATTTTTATTTTATTTTTTTACTTTACTTATTTTTATTTTTATGTGTGTGTTTATTTGACATGAATATTTACTTGTGACTGTCATGACATTTAATGATTTGACATGAATACTTAGTTCAGTATTTTATTATTTTTTACTTTATTTTTTGTTTATTTTATGTGTTGTATTTGACATTTCGTATTTTTATTGACATTAGTTTTTGTAAATTATTATTTATTTTATTTAATAATTGTGAATGTGAGGACCTTGTGGGTCACTTTTTGTTGTTTTTTTTTCCCACGACTGTCTGGCAGTTTGAGTACTATAAGCGACCTACCCAAATGTCCTTTCTTTCGTATTGTTCGTCGTTTCGTTGAGCTCCTTGAGTTAAAAGTCGAGCTACACGATAACTGACAAATGCTTGCACTGACTGGACAGGTCCACTCAAATCTGTATGGTTCTTTCTTCAAAAGACCATCTCAGACACTAATCTGCATAGTTCTCATGTAAGTTGAACAAGATTGTCTGGACTTTAAAAGAGACTATGACCTCTGAGTTTGTTTCGGCTGTTTCTTCTCAGAGTAGTCAGGTACGAAACACCGGCCCCATCTAGTTTAAAAAATAAGGACGTGTAAAAGTGTTTGTGAGAACCAATTTGCAAAATAAATATCATTTATCATTTATCATTTATCATTTATTGTTGTTTTCTTCGAGAACATTACTTTTTTCGGGATGAAAAAATTATTACGTAAGTTTATGAAAAGTGGTTATGTATTGTGGTTACTCTTTGATTAGTTATTTAGGCGTAAAAAGGTAACAAACAAACAAACTTAAATTCGCAATTACAATATTGGTAAGGAAAGAAGGAATTAAGTAATTTATGGTCGTTATGTTTAACGACCATACATTCTCAGAACTTCTCTCCTAGGTCTTTTTATTCGTAATGTGGTACTAAAATATTGTATTTATGTAATCCATATATTTATAACACAATCTCCACCCCACGTAATCATTGTAAACACTCTCAAGTAATTGCCCATTGCGAAGCAAACGCCAGTGCGATAGTACGGTCAACAGCATTTAGCAGTACAGTAACTTGAACTGTAAAAATCGCACTTACTGCTACCACATTCAGACACAAGGCGGCAAAATATTTAATTTGCACTATGTACAGTCAAAATGATAAATACCTTACACTTACACAAAAACTAAACAATTGTTTCTAGTGCAAAGAGTCAATTAACTTTAAGAAAAGACCTGTTTCATTACAGTATGGTACCTACCCACCATGTTAAATCTCCTGGGGTAAATATACTAGCCACCCTGCCAGTCATGGCACAAGTATTTGCGTCAGTCTGCCAGTCATTGTGGCATCGTTTACAGGCTCGTTGCCTCGTTGGTCGGCCCTATACTAATTAATTGTGCACTGCTTTTAATGTTCGAGATAATTATTTATGAGGTTAACTTTATAAGACAATAGGCGTGCTGTCATTCAAAAGATCCTTGTTTTATAATTCGCTTGACATGGCGACGGAGCTTTACTATGGGAATATTGATAACCCTTGCTTGCCATGTTAGTTTCTGATATTCTTAGCCTGCGTCATCTGACTACTGGGCAAGGGTATCTCCCCAAGACTTCCAGTTGTGTCGATCCAGGGTGAATGTGGACCACTGGGCTTAGCCTTTGCAACTCATCCTGCCATCTTCTACGAGGTCGTTTTGATGCATTTTGGCTGTGTCACGGCTCCAGAAAGTGGTATTTGGCCCACAGCTTATTTGGCATGCCGCAAACTTCTTTTTTATAGAAAACTAAGAACTCAAACCGGTAACCTGGCTTCTGACATTTTATAAGTACTCATGTATGAATTTATCTGTGAAATAAAACGACTTACACACAAAAAAAAATAAAAAAATACTGTACAACCAAACTCTTATTGCTAAAAACCAATAAAACCGGAATCGTGATTCACAAAACCATCAAACACATTCACTTCAGCACAAATAAACATAAAAACAGAACGCAAACACTCTGTTTCACTGTTAAAATATTACACCGAAAAACATCCAAGAGAAAAACCTGCTGTTAAAATATTCCGGTTATACATCAGTCCGTCACGGGGCGGCTCGGTCCGGCTCGGTCCGGCTCGGACACGGCATCCGTCACGCGTTCGATGTATGCTAATCATTCGGACGCAATTCGTTTGCCGGCAAAAACACCAGGGGTTGTAAGAAATGGGATGATTCCGTTAATAGGAGGTGGTGAAATGAAATAGCGAGGGTGTTGGAGGGTAGTTTTATTTAAAGCTAAGTTATTTAACTCCCATAAATAAGTAACTTTAATGTCGATAATACTAGACTTGTTAAACTTTTTACTTGTTAACGCTGCAAGGTGGACGTTGAAAGACGTGAAGGTAGCAATCGGGTAGCAATTACTCAAGTTAAGATAATAACGCGAATTTGAATAAGAATAAATATTTTATCCAAGTTAGGTACCAATTTTTAGTCAGGCAGCCTAACGCGGACCGATACAGACAACCAGCCATTCTGACGTACACTTTATTTAGCTGGACATTTTAATATTACTCCACTAAGAAACCTTTCGGCCTCTCAATAAAAGAACAATATATTCTACAATCCACTCCAAGAATTTAATCTTCACCCTCAACACTCCGAAACGTCTGAGCTGCTAACTACATCACTAGAGGCGTCCCGAGATCCGCCGATATTCGCCAATATCCGATAATATCCGCCTCTCGATAAATAATAATAGTCTATTATCGAATGTCCGCTGTTTTAGCTTATTTCCTGTTAGTAAGTCTGATCGATATCAATTTGTTGTTTTATTGGCAAGTAAATGTGTAACGCCTGTGTTTAGGAACTTTAGAAATAGATTTTTGTCTTTATTTTATGTTCAAAGAAGCATTTTTGTCTTAGACCATGCTCTTTCTTAATGTATTTTAACAATAGTTGTACTTTGTCATATGTCAAAGTACAACTATGCATTAAAAACAATAAGCGGTATTAACTGTTCTTTCTTTATTTTTATTTTTTTCAAATCTTCAAGAAATGTGCTTAAAGTATAAGAAAAACACCAGCAGAAGCAGCACCCTAGCTTATGAGAAAAATGTACTAAGCTCCAAAAACGTTTCGTATGTCCACATCGTCTAACTGAACTTCAACTTGTCTATTATCGTCATAACATTGACGTATATCACGCCTGCAAACTCCGAAGGGTTAGGGCAGAGGCGCTCGTAATATTACAACTACATTTTACCAATTATGTTTAAGTCTCATGGTATTATGGGCGACCCTATTGCCATCAACCGGGCACAAGTCCACACTCTGTGACTGCCACGTAGAAATCCTTGATAATACTCGTAAAAACTTAATAACTAATCATATCGTTATTGCTAACTAATGTCATTTAGGTGAGGCTCTCGGTGGTCAAAACCACAATACCCTCAGTCATATAGGAAAAGAAGGAAGGCCAACAATTCCAATACATTTCTTTTCTTTTTTTCGCATGGGAAATCATCAAATGACTCTTTCCGCTCCGCCCACAGTGTCACAGGCTTTTACTGACTAAAACCCATCCATGTTCCTTCCTCACCTTTAATGTTCCGGGGCCACGGTATCTCTTTTGAACAGTTCCGCAGCCCCCCGGCAGGCTTCGGCCCTTTCTTTCTGCTGACATCTCTATGAGGCGCGCGTGGAACACGAACGCGCCGTCGACACGGCCTGTCGTCATAAGATGGACACAAATGCAGGCCACAATTCCAATACCTACATCCCAGCTACAGATAGATGAGCGTGGTTTGCGATTGCTGATTGGCATGACGACAGCCACCCTCTTGATATACCAGCACGTTTCATTATAATCAAGTTTTTGCTGCCAAATTTTTAAACTAAACTCAAAATTACCCAGTTAAACAAAAACTGCATGTAATCCTTACAACTAACTGAAAGTGGCCTGACCTCACATGTGTCTGTACTAGGCTGTCAGTCGCAGGAGGAGCTCAAAGCTTTGTGTCTAACCAAAGGATGTCGACGTACGCTCCCAAAACTGTAACAAAACTATTTCAGGAGTTTTGGACTTATTCGTTTGCAATTTTAAGTGATGTAATTTGGTGGATTTCATTTGTAGCTTAATTAGTAAGTATGACATTCCGGAAAGCAACAGTCTTGAAGGAAATAACCTGACTTATTGGTGATGTTCTTCAGAAAAATCGTCTGCGTAGTACTGGCAACCGACGTGTGAATAGACTTTAAGAGGCCTGCGGAGCATGCGAATTTCATACAAACGTAATACCAAAATAATTTGTAAATCAAACGTATTCTTAAGGTAGTGTGTATATATTTTGATTGTATTATAGAATATCTATGTTCCCAAATAAATATTTTGAAAGGAAAATATTATTCTGGTATTACGTTTGTATGAACATGCATGTAAGGAACAAGAAACGTACCTCTATGCCTGTCTCCAAGTTAAGTAATTTTTAATCTATTACCTTGTACAGTGATCAATACGTAAGTTTTCACAATGTATTGGGTCAAGATTAATTTTAATAAAATACGAAAATGTGCATTTAAACTTAGTTTCGTTTGTACAATAATCGATGTTAACTTAACGTAAATTTACGTCAGTATTAACAAAAAGCAACTGAAATGGCAGCACTAAATAGATTTCGAGTCAGTAATTAAAAGAAGAGGGGGTTTACATGACGTGAGGAACAAAATATAAAAAAAAAACTATATAACCTATGCAATTTATTAGGTAAAGAAGAAAATACCGAAGCACGTCTGTATCACCGTCTGTACCAATAAGTGAGAATATCTCTATAAACAATGTGCTGTGTGGGCAAAGTGTAAGTTACAAACTAATTTGTCTGTGAAATAACTCCAACTTACTTTTTTTTAACTATTTCTCGTATGGGTTCTCTCAGCGACAAATATTACAATCTTCCTTTTCATATTCACCTGTCTTTACAAATAAGTTTTGTGTAAATGTTTTCAGATCCAGCGGTGTACGAATTAAGTAAAATTCTAGGAAACATTTTCTGAACGATGGTTGCGCTGGTGGTGCAAAAACGCATTAAAATGCTTCGCGTAGTTTTGTAGAATAACATGGTCATCATGCTACATATAGAGACGAAAAGTGACTTAATTTACGACTTTTTTATATGTAGCTGTACGTTGTCCGTCAATGAATTTAAAAAGAATAACCCGAAGATAAAATTAATCACACAATATTAGTCCAAATAACTCGATTTTCCGTATAGAAACTGCAATAATTTTACAGCCCAATAGAACTGCAATAAAAATTCTTTATTTTTCCCAAGCCACCACTCCCCATCACTTAAGCTGCTCCGTTCACCCACAGCCTCCAGACAGTCAGACACTCCGGCTTGACAGTCTGGATTGACACACGGATTGAACGTAAGCTAATAGCCCTCACTTAGTTAACTGTTACAAGGCACGCACAATTAACTTCCATTTGTTTGAGAACGAACCACTTCGATTGTCGATGTGAAGATTAGGGAGCAACGAGAAAAGTTTCAGGGTTTTCTTTTTGTTGAAGGAATTGCATTATGCCTTTTGAGGCTAATCGGTTGGTAGAAATTGTTCTTTTTTATAAAGCAATTTGAACCTTGTGAGTAATTATTTAAATATGTTCACTGAGAATACAATTAAAACTGAAAATGTTACAGAAACGTGACCAGACTGCTAATTGTGGAGCCATACAGCTGCCAAAAAGTTTAGTGTGGTTATGTTTTTTTTTGTCAGAATCCTGAAAGTCTGTCAACTAGTCTTGCCAAAAAGTGTCGTGTAGTATTCAGCTACATCTAGACAGTCTAGAAGCCCCAATATAGTTGCAGTAGCTGGTTTAGTCGATGATGATGGTAGGTCCTGCTAAGTTACACAAATTGAGTACTTTTATGAACGTACTTTGCCACTGGGTGCACAGTTTCTGTAAAAGCACAGACATATATTCTCAACTTATCTCTCTCTGATGAATACCTAGGTTATGACTCAAACAATATCTCAGTTCATTACTTCTCTCTTCGCTATCATGTCCGCCGTGCATCCCCGTATTCCTCATATCCCCTCGATACACTGAAAAGCTCCTAATTACAAATCCAAACAAACCATTAACACTTACTGGAAAACCGTTTCCAGTGTGTACACGTCCTCGAGGGTCAGCAGGCAACAGGGGGTGAACGGGGGTGAACGGGGAGGGGGCGTAGAGAGGAATAAGAAAACGTATTTACCCCCGGACCACTTGCGTTCAGACGTAACTTTATACCTAAACGGTGGTAGGGCTGTCGGGGTACAGTTTATTTGAGGTTTGAGGCAACTAATTTTGTTAAAAAACATACCAAACCAAGAGGTTTTCAGATTATTTTTCGCTAGTTGATAAAACTGCCTCTCTGATATTTCGGAATTTACTCTGGAAGGTTTATGTGTATCATAATTATTTAACTAACATAGTATGAAAAAGAAATCTAGATGTTTTATCAAGTCGTAAAATCTTACCAACCAGGAATAATTCACCAGTAAATAATATGTATATAAATTACGTTTAATTGTAAGCAAAAAAGAGAGTCTGGCCAATTAAAACGTGAACGAAGGAAAGATTTGAGGATCGCAGCAGTGCGTTCCGTCGTTTCTGCTGCCTTCTTTGAAAAAAGACTATTTCCTTTTACTTGTGCATTTACGTCTATAGCAAGTTGTACCCATATCCACTAAAAATCAACTAAATGCTAAACCCACCTCATCCATATAAACAAATACCCTTCCATTTTCTTCCCCTGTTGAGCAGACGCGCCGGCCAGCCCTGGCGCGTCCATCAAAGGTCCGCGTTAAGTATATCAAATGAATTGTAAATGAAATCAGACGCGAGTGGGCCCCGGTTTATCGCTGCCGTACCGTACCGCTGACCTACCGTATGCCGCTTGTTTACCGCTTACGTACCGCGTACACTGGTGGTTGGTAGTCTTTAACATAATGTTGCGTTAGTAATGAAAATGGTAAAGGGTCGATGGTGAAAAATTATTTTGAATAGTTTTTTTGGGATGTAGGTCGCAAGCGTTACTGGTGAGCATGCGTGCTGTCTGGACAAGAGCACCCTAAGCTGCGTGGTTCTTTTCTCTAAAAGTCCTTCTTTGACACTTATATCGTAATTTAATATGTTGAGTTTGATTCTCAGGTCGGGCAAAGTGGTGTTGAGTTTGCCAGTCAAGGAATAACCCATTAAAAAAAAACTGTATTTAATTATGTACTATATCATCTGTATGTATGTATACACGTCGAAGGTGACGAAAAAAAGTTACAAAATTTCCTCATTGTGCCATATTAAAAAAAAAACTTAACAAAATAACTGGGTTTTCATAACCCTCAAGCGTAATTCTAAACATCTCTTTTGGTTAGAAATACTTTGCTCGATAGTAAACATTTGTACTTATAATTTACTTACAAACAAACACAGTTACAGACCAACTAAAATTAAAACATATTAAACTCTGAGAAACTTCACAAAAAACCTCTTTAACAAAGACCCTTCATACCTCAAGTTGGAATTACCGTTTTAAAACCTACCCGCATCTCATGAAACTTCAAAAAAAGTAAGGAATTGAATAGAATAAACTGAATTCTTCAACGTAAAGGCAACGAAGTGCATTGCATTATTCTTTTGTTCGAGTGCTACGGTTTCGTAGCGCTGTCTGCTACGCCGTAGCAATATAGCTACGCCGTAGCTACGTGGTACGGATTGTTGCATCTCTTTTGTTTTAATGAATAATTTTACTTTTCGAGATTGTTTTATGTTGGTTTACCCAGCAACCATGTTTTAATACTCTATTGTGAGGTCTAGTCCTTTGCCCAGCCGTGGGATGAGGCAGGCTAACAGTATCAGTATACTACGTAGTCCAAAATTATAATTAAGGTTATATTTCGTTTTTTAATGGTGTATATTTTTTATTTTACAGGTAAACATTGGAAAGTCCTGAAAATATTGAAAATCAGCACCAAAAAGTAAGACCGTTCCTTTTCCGTTTGACCGAGTTAATACTTTAATTGCAAGTATTCCAGTAATATCTTCTTCCTACTTCCACAATCCTACAGCACTATATAAATCACTATAAAAAGCCACGATTTCTCTTAAATCTAGTCATATTCAGTATTACAATCACGCACTCAGAATCTTTTCCTTTGTCAAAAATCACTTACTCACCGCAGCCTATACGATTTACCATAAGTGCGAGCGAGACAGGCATAGTCCTGTCAGCATCGCGGTAAGGACAATTTGCGCGTACAACCCCGGTAAGAGGTTTCGACTTTTATTTTTACGGTAATGCATACTTTCTTTGGCGGGACTTATTGGGTGGGCTTGAGTGAAGTGGACCGGTTGGTTTTATGAAAAGCATAATTCTTGAATATTGCCCCCTTTCAGGCTTTTACTTGCGAACGATTGGAGGCGCGGATTAAAAAAGTTTTATATGACTTTTTTATGATGATGATCGTTTTTGACTCTTTTTTAAGTGGCCCTTTTTGTTCCTATTGTTGGTTCCAAAGGGTGGTTAACCGTGAAATCTGTTTCCTTTGCTGATTGTTCGTTGTTGTTACTTTACTTTGTAAACAAGAAATATTTTAGAAATTATGCTTTCCGTCTCTTTTAGGATCTTGTAATCTAACTTTTTTTATTCAAATTTTACAGTTATGGAAACCATTTTCATATATTTCTCCTTCGCACTTCCCACTCAACGTAACAAAGTCAAGTTGTTGCCAGATTTCATTAGTAATCTTCCTCCTTTCATCTGTGGACCCCGACCGAATCGGTCTGATACGATACGTAATCATTGTGTTTACTTCGCTATTAGTTAATTAATTGTAAGCTTTATATCATTTAAATAAAAACTATTATATGACCCTATAGCAAAATTAAAGCTATTACACACACAATAAAATTAAACTATTAAAACTCTAAAACCAATCAAAATTCCGTTCCCTTACTCCATTCTCCCGACAATATGACATAATCTACACACAGACATACTCGGATTATAAATGAAAGACGCTTTTCATGTCTGACTATGAGACCATGTCTTCTTCGAAATTACGCAATAGATTGTTATGCGGGTATCACCACCATTTACTGAATTTAGTCCGGAAGATTTATGTGCTTAACTTTATGTTATATTAAAATTATATACAGTATAGTATATAGGGTGTAAAACACCTCTTCACGAAGCCGAAAGGCACTTGTTCTCTCCATTAATTCAATCATTGTTCTTCACCTTACCTGGGAACCTTCTAGTTACGGAGATTATGGGGGTTTTTTTGTTAGATTTTGATTTTTAACACCTCCACGACCCTCGTACTATTCAATCCATCCACCAGCACAATGTTTTAAGTGTGTTACATTGAGTTCTACCACAAAACATGATTTATAACCTCAAAAAAAAAAGTTGTTTCCCAGCAATAATTTTTGCGTAAAGTTACTTACTTTGATGTGCAGAATGCTTGGTTGAAGGCTTTGTGATGAGGTGGTTTACACCCTGTAGATACTACTACGAAGTAGTATGAAAACCATATCATAAACGGGAAACGTCACTTACGGGATATCTTCCGTGATTATCAATGAGTGCGCTCCCGATAATTCGACGCTGTTTCAAGCGCCATTATCGCAGCATGACTGAAGAACGCGGACCTGTGTACCCTCTTTAGGAGGGTAAATATCGAGCAGTGGAAGTTTTTTTTTAAATTGCGAAGTTAACAGTATACCTCCTACACACTTTTTTTATAAGGTTAGATTAAAACAAAACTTTAATCATAAAAACCTTGATATATTGTCAAGTTGTAATAAACATGCGATGAAGGACGTGTCGCATGTTGTATAATAAATGAAGAAACTATATTATAAGAGATCCGTGTTTATGTCACCGTTTAATATAATATTCAAATGAGTGCATAACGCGGGTAGTTCGAAGTCGAGCTGAATCCTAATCAGGGATTATGAAGTCTCCCAGAGAACGGCAGGAATTGCGAGAATGTCAATATTGTGGATGTGCGATGGTAAATGAACTTAACGTCTAACGGAAGTTTTTAATGGGGTTTTGAGGATTTTAGATATGTTTTGAATACTCTGTATATTCATAGCGTTCCCCAATGTGAACTTAGGTAAGAAAGTTTTAAAAACATGGTTTTTGTGGTCCCTGCGGAGCACAGCAAAAGTACTTCTATTGTGCTAATTACTATCAAATTAAATCTCTTCTTTTCGAGTCAGACGAAACTTGAATGTAACAGTTATTTAGCTGTTTTCTTATAATGGGCTTAGAAAACCCCTTAACAAAACCAAAAAGTTCCCCTCATGATTAACATTTTTTTGTTCTTCGCTATATCTGGAAACCCTCTAGTTAGGAGTCAAAGTTCCAACATATTGACATATTTTTCATATGAATGTTGAATCTTATAACTTTTTTACTTTCATAACCCCTTTACAATTCAATGCAATCTGCACATTTTTTTAAGTGCGTTACGTTAGGTTGAGGCCTTAACGTAAACCGTATATTTTCACCCCAAAAAAGAAAGTTTCCCACCAACAATTTTTACGTAGGGTTCAATAGTTTGTGTGTCGAAAAACCTGTTTGGTTTACAGTTTAACCCACAAATTTAATAGTAAAATGTAAAACACATAGCTTGTTCGACCGTACACATTTCTTTGTGAAGGCACCTTTAACATCTTGTATAGTATTTCAGGAACTGTTTTTATTAATCAGACTCTTAACAATATATTTCGATAAAAGAGGATGGAATAGGCTTTTGCTCTGCAATGGAACTCATAAAAAGTGTAGGTTTTAAAAGTTAGTTTTAATTTTATACAACATATTGAAACTGCTATTTATCGCAACCACGGCTGGTGCAATCCGGTTGAAACGTCGGGCTTATATTAAAGGTAAAATTCGCGAAAAATACCCGTTTCTATATGTTTTATTATGTTTTCTGATCGTGAAAGTTTAAAAAGACAATAGTGTTCATTTACTGACTTTCATTTCATAAACATTAAAGTCTCATCACTATGAAAGTGTAGTTTTTATAACACTGCTCAAGAGAAGATTGTCTCCTTTAGTTACGTGCAACGAAAGGAGAGTTTGATCATAACATATATATGTATTAGTAGATTTAACTCCGTCATGAAACTTAATCTTTAAATGTTGTAAAATTTAAGTCAGTAATCAGGAGCATGTAGGTATTGGACTATTTACTAAACTATAAAATAGCATAATGTTACTAAGAAAATACCCTTCTACAAGTTCTTTCGACTATCATTAGAAACCGCCCTATATCTTCACAAAGAGTTCCCAACAGTAGAACAAAGTCCTAAGTAAACCCGACACGGAAACGGTTAAAAATACGGAAACGAGTCGTGCCCGCCGCTAGCCGCAGGACGCGTATATCAACCGGCCTCTGTCAAATGCAAGGTATAATACTAAATTACTTAATGCATCGACCTATAAAAGATTTAACACACGCACACACACCCCTAGCCACGCCCCCTCCACGCTCCCTTTGTTCTTATACCCCCACACATGCGCAATCCGCACCCCCCACCCATGTGTGCGTTAAGAGGGGTGAAATACGCATCCAATTTTTCTTACTTACATTTTATTTATCGTCATTCCGTCCTATTGGCGATTGAATTTTAGATTTTAACGATTATTTCATGTTAAAAAATACGCAACATTTTTTCCTTTCACCAGAGATAAGCTTTGATTTCCTAAATTGGTACTATCTGCTATCTCATCCCGGGGGGATGAGACTTTCGCTCAAAAATCTAGGAAAAAAACCCTCAATAAAGATAATTACGATCATTATTGAAAGTACAATTTGACGGGAATCAATTTTACCATTTCCATTACGATGACAATGGCGGAACGATTTCCCTTGTGCGCCCTCTTAAGTGGCTTGGGTGTGTGAGCGAGCGTGCGGGCGAGGCTGCGCCTGTGTGAGTGCGCCGCCAGTGCGCACAGGGCTTAAATAGGCGCGCGGCGCTCTCCGGGCAGCATTGGCTTGCCGCCGCTCGCGTCGACCAGACGTTTCTCTCCGTTCAAACATGTCATAGCTTCTTACGTACTTCTCTTTCTTCTTCTTATAACGATACGTATCATGTATTTTCTAATGTAGGCAAAATTTGGTGCTCAATATTACAAATTAAAAGTATTTTTTATATACGGACTTTATGGCGACTTGTTACTAGATTATAGGATAAATATATATTATATTTTTGGTACGCAAAGTGTGATAGGAGAAGCAAGATGAACTTCATCGGTAAGTAACATGCACTTTTAAACGCTTTTTTCGTAGTTTTTCAGTTCTACTAGTGATTTTTTAAGATTTTCTTTTTTATTTGAACTTTTTTTTGCTTTGTGTCAATTTTAAATTTTTGTTTTGTTGTGAATGAAGTTCAAGTATATATTAAAACCTTTAACTTTTCTAGATACGCTTATTTTCTTTTCACCCCTATTATCTGAGAGGAACCTTTTTCTCGTTTTTCCACCTACGGTTACAAAATGCGGGTTTTTACATGTTCACTTCAGTATTCGTAGCACGTACATTGCCTTATTTTTATAAAATAACCTTTAAGCATACAAAGCCGAGCCGACGTGTTTTGTGGAACGAATTTTCTCGGAGCTCTCCTAGAAAACTACGCTAAAGTTTCCTATTTGTAGGCAACTGTTTTTTCTACTTTGCAATAAGGAAAATGCAACCTCGACTCCCACATAATAATATCTAGGATAAGTGGTTCAACTAATGGAAACACAAAGCCCACTGCGGTACTTTTTAATCGATAGATTTATGGTTACTGATTTCATTTAAATAATCCTCTTTGCCATACGTACGAGTAGGTCATCAAGATAAAAAAACATTTTCTTCTTATATCCTCAGAAGACATCATTGCGTACACTTTACTTAAAATTTCTCTTAGAAAAAAAAACTCGAAGCTAATCTTTCCTAAACCGTCTCTGGACAATTTAAATAAAAGAAAATTCTTGCCAAATCTCCCGCGACCTTCACTCAAATCCTTACAAAACAACATAAATTTACTTTTCCTTGCGACCCATCGTCCCCTGCTGACACAAGCAATCCTGGGCAAACTTGAAGCGCAGCCATACGCGTTGACCGACTTCTTTCAAGGCCACTGGCAACGTGCCAACTGGGTTGGCGGGTTGGCCCAGCCAGAACCCGAAATAGGTTGACAGTGGAAGCAGCCTGAATACCCAGACTATATAAATAATTTAGCCGAGTTAGGGAATGTTGAATAGTTTAAGAGCGTGAAGTATGAGAGTTGGCGAAGTTGGGTGTATTGAGTATGGGGTTGTTTCGTTTAGTTTAGCTTAGGGGATAGTTTAGAGAAGTTTTGGAGGTTGGGGTACTCTTTTTAACATTATTTCGAGGAAGTATGTAGGAAACTTGTTTTTAGTATGCTTTGATAAATCGGGATAAATGAACTGAACTCGATTTTAGGTACGATAGGAACTCAAAAGAAATTGGCGTACATCTTTTCATTATCGTAATAACCGAAAGACTCGCTGTCTAAAACATCATCGACCAGACACCAAAATAATGATGGTGGCATATTTCGGTGATATTTACATTATTTACAATCAGGAACCAAACAAAAAAATGAAACCAACCGAATGGCTATCAAACCAACCGAGATTTCTGAATGTAATTGATTACGAGACGACGAAAAATAAAATTCACTAATAAATGGTTAATTATAAATTAAATTGTCTAAACTCGCTATATTATCTCCAATTACTTGGCTAACTGAAAACTAAAATAAACCCCAAACTTATCGACTGAAATCTATTTCAGTTGAAATCAGCACAGCTACTAATTACAGGAGTTAGTTCACTTCGTTGAGCACGAGTAGTTCAGAAAGCTTTCATTAAAATTCATACAAACACAAAGTTCACGATGTATGTGTGCTATTTACAGGTAGTTTCAGCTACCAACTTGAAAGGAAAATTCTCTTTCAAGCCGCGAAAATATTTCAGTTTAAAACAGTGGTGGTATTGGTTTTGGAAAATATAGTTATGGTTTTAAAATGAGTTTCTGAGAATTGTGATGAGATTTTCAAATATTTGAACGGAAGCTGGAAAATACAATTATATTTTTGTTCCGTAAAATTTTCACTGAACTATATTTTTTTACGAGAGGTAGTCTAGTATTAATTGAAATTGTCACAACTACTTCAATCACGTTTCTAAAATGCTATAAATATATGAGTAGTTCATGGAAAAAAAGATAGATCGACCAAGCTTTAAAACTTTTCTAAAAAGCAACAATTAAAAATTTCTCAATAAAATAAACATTAATTTTAGAAACTTTGTCATAAAATGAGAACAAACTCGTCAAACTAACTAAGTTCAACATCATCAAACGTTTTTTCATAAAAACGATTACGACAGTTCAACGAGTTTTAAAAAAGAACTTTTCCGGCACGTAGCACTTGCTACGAGCGGCTACGTTATATTCGTAGCAGCTACGAGTCTACGCCGTAGTCTCATAGCCAAGAATTTTGGCATTAACATAAAAATTATTGCTCTTGTACTGGAGGGGTCACCGTTTTATTATTACATAAAATGTTGTGTATTCATTTATTACATAATGTAATATTCAATAAATACAAAAGTAACATTCGGACGATATATTTTATGTCGAAACATTTTATGACAAACAGAATTTTAGTATTACCGACGGTCTGGGTCTGTTTGATATGTCACTCTTACATTGATACACATTATGTCGCCTGTAATCCTAAAAAGGATAGCAGAGATATCCCAAAATTCGTTTTCCAATCGATACATAATTTTAATCCTACAGTACATAATTTTATGAATCAGTGCAATGAACGCATATGGACATTAAAAAACCGTCTGTTACTGCTCCACTTGTGCAGTAGAGCAGTAACAAACGGTTTTGAATGTCAAAAGTTTCAAAAGCCGCTTACAGAGAAGGCATGATCATTTATCGAGACGCTTGCTTAAGGCTGATTAGGAATTTCAGACTCGATAAGTATAGTTTATGTCTCGATCTATCCTACATCGTATGTCGGTGATGCCTAAGATAAATTCGGTAATACTTCAAACCCAGAACTTAATTCGTTTAGAAAATAGATCCGTAGAAATATATAAACCCACATACAACATATCTATAGTAATACGAGATTTATATATATTATTAAGATTATAAAGCAGAAAAGTTTGTTTGTTTGTTTGGTTGAACGCCCTAATCTCAGGAACTACCAGCTCGAATTGAAAAATTATTTTTGTGTTAGATAGTCCGTTTATCGAGAAAGGCTTTAGGCTATATAACATCACGCTACGATTATTAGGAGCGGGGCAAGAATGAAAAATGTTGCAAAAACGGGGTTTTTTTTCCTTTCGTTTTTCTCTCTTATGTGACGCAGACGAAGTTGCGTGGGTCAGCTAAATAACTGGAAAAGTGTGGGTGTATTGTTCACTTCTGCTTAAAATATCTTAATATTAAATCTTCACACCCATGGGTGGATGAAATCAGATTCCGTCCAAAATTACTTTCAAAATCAAACATCTTACTCAAAACCAAAACATCGCTCCATCTTTGATCACCCTTGCTCCTACCGACGCGCGACCGACCGAACACAAAGGTCTGGTCGGTAACCGAATTACGCCACGGAGGCTAATCTAATGAGCGTGCCAGTATTGCCAGTCCATGCCAGTTTGTGCCAGGATGGCTGGCACGGTGCCAGGTTACTTCAGGGAGGCTTCATATTTTGTGTAAGTTGTACGTGCCTTGTATTTTAAATGAGGGTTTCTTTTGGAGATTATTTTCTAGAGATGTCTTGTAATTTCAGTTTCTTAAGTAGAACTTTGTAGTCATTTACAGCGAATTTAAAATTGTATAAGTTAGTACATGTTAAGTAAATTTTTTCGCCGTGTCTTAGTAGTTCCATTGTCGAGTTCCATTATCCTCATTGTTTTTGCTTTCTTTTGTTTTATTTTAGTTAGTGTTACCTGTCAGGATATTTTCTCCCAATGGGTAACAGTGTAACACAATATAGTGTAACTGAATGGCAACATCGTGTCCTGACTGTATCTATTAACCAAACAAATAAGCAATATTTTGCAAATACAATCAATTCTCAGACTCGACGTAAAGGAACTAGTTATATAGGAAACCAATCGTATTAGACTAGTATTACCTTTATCATTTAACTGTACTGGAACTTCTGAGACTAATTTTATCTTTCATAAACAGAATGCCAGTTCCATGCAACCACTGCATGGGAACAAAAACTCTCAGTAGTCCTATAATGAAACTACTGGGATACGGCGAATTTTTCGCCTAGGGAACTGAGTTTATACCCTAAGTCTGTTTAAACACATAATCAGTATGGTCAATGAAATTAATGTTTTCATTGCATAAGGAAAATGTTTTGGTCTTGAAAACATGTACTAGCGAAAACCAGTTTGTTATCAAACTGCCAGACCATTCACTAACATAACTAAATATTCTCCAAATAGACTCCAATATTTCGAATCTTAACTTTCTCTTGAACTCCAAAGTTTTTTCTCACTATAAGTACGTATACTTATAAAGCTCCCCTTCGCCCTCTCAGTGCGACACACATTCTTCTTGAAATCTTGGAGAGTGAACTTTTTAACGACAGCGTAAAAAATACCCTCTTGCAAGAACTGGCCATTACCGGTCTTCTATCTCCCTTATTCCTATGAGGGGTGAGTGGGACAGAGAAACACTCTCAACGAATGGTGTGTTGACCAAACAGACATCGTTATGCTTTTAGATCGCCAGCGGGATTCTGCGGGATTATGTCTGGGATAATGTACGAGTACTTCATAATAATGCGGGATTATTTTCTTGTATTAAAAGCTGTGTTTTTTTTGAGTTATGAGGATTAGAACTGGGTTTTTACTTTTTTATTTGGGAGAATTTGGGCCAAAAATAATTGTTGTGTTTTTTTTTAATAGGTCGTAATTTGTTGGCTTTGAAGATCTGTTTAATTTGAATAAAATTATCCAACTTAAAGTAGTACACTCATAACAGTACTGTAGCAGTTTTAATGTATCTGACATCAACGCTATTTTTAAGTTCTAATATTTCAACAATTGTGCAATCTTCTCAATGATCGAAAATGTTGTAACCAACAAATGTTTTTTTCCGTTATTCATGTTGCAAGAAAAAAACTAGTTCAAATTATAATGCCTGCAAAGTTCTGTACCCAATTAGACCAATTTGTAAGCAGCACTCTCGGCAGCAGTAGAAAGACAGTTCTGTCTTATATTTGGAATAATATTATAGTTCTCTAAGTGGATTGTGAAGGTCAGATAGGCAGTCGCTCCATGTAAAATACTGGTATTCAGCTACATCCGGTTAGACTGGAAGCCGACCCCGACATAGTTGGGAAAAGCTTAGGCAGGTGATGATGATTATCGTTCTCTAACCGCTCAAACACACTGCGGGCCAAGGAACAAACGTTATCGAAACATAAAGTCTGGTTTACCCCATTCTCTCTACTCTCAGAGGTGTAATGTGGAGCAAGCGTAGAATAATCTACATTCTACAATGGTTATGCAAAACGTAAATGTTATTCCAGTTGTAATTGCAGCTGTAAGCGTTCGAGATGAATCTCGAGATTTATCGTTATTGCATATTGTGGTTCTGAATGGGGATATGAGATTAAAGTGGACTTGTATTATTTGTGTTATTAGTTTACACTTATTTTTTTTACTTCTCGCAGCTTTCTTTTGTCTTGTTCATCCACAGCTCACATTTTATTTAGAGTCCTATTACACTTTTAACGCAAATTCATGATTTTTGACGCTGTAATTTTCAGCAGCAGTAATATATTTTAACTATTTGCTTATGAATAACGATAGTGCCATTTTTTTTTTCTTAAAAGTTCGAGTTACATATTTTCATATTTCTTTTCGTGTAATTTTCTATAAATATTTTACGAACTCAATTTGCTAGAAAATCAGTCGTCGATGGAAGTTTAACGCTCAAATTCACATAGTTACATACAATTCTTATAAAAGTTAAATCTGCTAAATTATAAGTTGAATGTTTTACTTGAATGTTGGAGTTCTAGAATTTTGTAAAATTCCTTGAGTTTTCACAAAACAAATCGTAAGGAAAGCCCAATTTAAGCCAATTTTTTTACATTTAGCGGCCATTATATTTCAAATAAACTCAATTTTATCAAATAAATTGATACGATATAAAATTTCGATCTTCAATGAATACGTTTCATTAGTTTTCGTTTGTCAGTATAATAAGACAACGTTACAATAAATAAAATTAAAGCACTCTAAATTCTGCATTAATTCAGCTCGCTCCTCAGTTTAGGTCATTCTGACGCGAGCGCTGGACGAGGAAGGACCTGGACACATAACGTTCGTCAATAACAATCCACTCGTGTATGTCGATCGAAATAATTAGATCCAGGACAAAAAATACAGTAGGATTCTTAAGTACAATTAGAATTATTTGTCAGTAGTACTTTTGCGTTCTTATTAATTGACCCCAGGACATTAACTCCACCGGCCATCATCGATCTCTTGAATAACATGGTCAACCTACCGGCACTTCGACTTTCTTCGTCTGTAAGCGACAAACTGCGAATAATATAACTTCGGACACCGTAGTTACCGTTTTCAGTCACTCCAATATTTTATCACACAGCTAACAAAATAAAAGAACGAGCCTACTATGACATTTCAACTTAAAATACAGAACAAGCCATAGCCAAACTGTCATAAAGTCAATAGCCCGTCAATCCGCACGTAAATTCGATGCCTTTCGTCGTAAAAAACCTTCCGATACAAAAAATATTGACAACCACTAATTTACCTCCGATCTTCGCGTGTTTCCTTAACATAAAAGTCTTTAAATAAACCAAAAACAAACTTAAGTATACAACGTTAAAGTCTAAATTCAATTAACAAGCGAAAACAAAAGAATGCTAAATAACATCCTAATTTAAATGTAATTTGCTGGCAACATACAACGAAGGTTTCAAAAATGAAAAAATTGCACATTGATTTCGGGAAAATACCGCCCGGCTTAGTTCTGATTCCGCTGAACCAACCCCGAACATAATTCAATATACTAGTTGCTGAACCAAATTTACTGATCAGCATGAGCTGTATTAGGTGTGCCTTATTCAGGTTGACTTTCATCATAATCATTTTCAGCTTCATCCTAACCGCTCTGCTACGTTCAAACCTCTTTTATGCCTTGCCTCCCTGGTCTGCACGAGTCGCAACCAAGTGTTACACCCAACCTTATTAATGCTTACTAACAAAGACGTAAGTTTTACTAACTGTATTCAAGCTGTCTAATGTAATGCATCCATCTTGTTGTGGTCTGGCTGGTTGTGGTGACTTGAACTAATGTATTTTTAGCATCGCTATTTTTTGTAACTGTTGGTTGTACGCCGAAAATCAATATTTGGGTCACGAATCAGCCGCGAAATCGTTTTAAATCATCGCGGCTTGATTTAAAGGCGGACGCGGGCTGTATACACTGAAGCAAATGTACGACAATGTTCGGAATGTCAGTTGATTTTGTATATCAGATTTATTGGTTGAATACGTCAGTTTATTGTTGCTGTTTCGTGTTTTTGGAATCGGAATGGGAAAATCGGAATAAAAAACGTTATTGCAATATATTAGTTTTGCCGATGATTAACGTGGATTTAATTGCCATAATCTTGTTAAAATAATCAGCAATTCAACTAGATCATCCAATAGAAGATTGCCTCATTGTTCTATGTAACGCACAACACTTGGTATTAGATTCTTATCGGGCAAACGGTTATTGGGTTTTTCTGTAGGGACATACGCGGTTATTTTTATCACTGCCTACAATGTTCGAAATCATGTGGTCATAAACAAAAGAAAAGGTTTTTAATTTCCTGGATGTTCAAGTCTGTTATATCATCTTGCATAATTCAATTAAAATAATTATAAGTAGTTGGTCTAACTGCTCATTACTTGTTTTATCTTTATTTTATTAACTAACATACGCGAATGAAGGTGGAGTGAGGATCTGGTCTGGTTTGTCTGGCAAAAATGGCCTGATTTAACAAATAATAGAGAGGTTTCGAAGGAGTAAGGTGGCCACTGCTGGACAAAGACCTCCCCCTGCCCAGTAGAACTATTGACAGGCAAACAAAAAAAAACTAACTCAACAATTACACTTCAGTTCTCAACCAAATAAACCTCTATCAGCGTACAACTTACTCCTTCGGCTTCCGCCACGATTTACATGTAGCAGTTAGTATCGCGTGCAGTCAGCTCGCGGCTTGCTAGGAGCCGGCGAAGGAAACTAGGCTGATCGTAGTTAACACGCTAGAGCAATACAGGGCTATTCTTACGGCTATTATTGCTCGAGGTACCGTTGTGGGGCAATTTCGTTTGCCTTCTATGAATTTCTTCTTCACTTTCATTGCAATTTAATAATAATAATCATTTACTAATACATATTTTAAACCTTGTACACGCAAAGTTGTCAGCGTCGTGGTGTCGCGTACCGTCCTCAGAAACGTCGATACACGACACCCTTTGGCCAAAAGTCCTCCTTCATGCAGGTCTGTAGATGGTCGGTTGGAACTCGTACCACGATGACTTAAAGTTGATTTTGTGGCGCGATTCCAACCTTTCGACCCCGTAGTGAGGAAAAAGGGCAAAATAATGATGATGAATCTGTATTAAAATTAGTATGATATTTGATCAATGTAGCTTACATTTCCCTTGCAATCACGCCTTTAAAGCTCCAAGATAGTGAGCTAAATTGAGGTTAACGTGCTAATGTAAAACACTGTTACCGGGAAACACAGGCAAGAAATGAAAAATAGGTACTCTGTTTTATTGTAGCCGTGGTAAATATTAAGCGTAAGTAAAAATGAAAGACTGCGAGTAGCCTTAATGACATCGGTATAAAGGGTTTCTTTTGCGGGGAATAGGCATCCACACAGCTGTTTGTTTTTTCTTCTTCTTAATGTGGATTCACGTCACCTGCGCTGTGTTCGAACTCCCGACCCCTGAATCCCCATTACAACCTTTCTGTTATTAGTATTTATTGTCTTTCAATTCATCATCATCATCTCAGCCGAAAGACGTCCACTGCTGGACATAGGCCTCCCCCAAATGTCGCCACATTGACCGGTCCCTTGCTACTCGCATCCACCGGATTCCCGCAACCTTCACCACCTTCACCACCTTCACCTTCTTCTTTCAATTAGGTTTTTTATAATTAATTAATTCAGATTAGACGGTATAGTCGGGTAAAAGCAAATAATTTTCAACCACCCATCCTTAAATGAACTGAACTTAATAAAATCCTGTATTTAGCTAAAATCTAAACATCTGCATATGTATGAACAGACGACCTATACCATTCCATATTATGATGAATGTATGATAACATATTACCCAAATGGGCTGTCGCTATCGTAATTAATATCTTAATTCGCTATTATTAATGTCAAAGCCGGTATGTGGGTACTTGCCTACTACACGATATTATAATTCAATAATCTTGTTCGATACATAATAGTACTAAGTCAGTGGTACGACTATTATTTATACATTATCATAATACAACAGTACGCCAGAAACCTGAAGGGAAGGCAGGGGTGTATAAAGCACCCATTTTGCCAGTTTCGGCCATTCACTTGATACCCTATGTTTACGTAAAGCAAACGAATATCGAATAACCTTTCACTGACCTCTGCTAAGCCTAGTCTTCTCCTGAATTCATTTTGAAACTTAATAAACAAAAATGTAGTTACAAACTAAACTTACATTCTTTACAACTCCCCAAACAAAGAGACCTGTACCCGAGCATGTTCTGTACATGTACTTGTACCTACAAGTACATATAGGTTCGTACATAGTTGGGGTACAACTTACAACTAACTGTATAATAAAAAGACTTGCACGTCGCAGAAACTTTTAATTAAGTAAAAAGCCGTGTGTGGCGTAGACGTACAGAGACTAGATGAGATAGCACAAGGTTGTTGAAGTTAACTGATTTATTTTGAGGACAATATTGTAGAAAAGAATAGTATGCTGAAATTCTTAACAGCGTTTTTACAGAGAATGGGCAATGTAACGAATAGCTGTCAAATATGTAACCGGTGGTGTGGAATTAATCACTAGATTAATTTGGCAATATTACTGTATGGAAATAAGAAATATGGCTAACTATAGAACTAAAATATTGATTGTGAAATGCAATCATTAATATCGTGACACCTAATAATCAGTTTTAGATGTAAAAAAAAATTTTTATACTTTCCAAAAAGTAGAAAAGGTCTACACCTAGAACGATTACAACATCAAATTCAGTGTTGAAATTGCATTTCACTATTAACATTCTACTTCACTTGTCATATTTCTAATTTCCATGCTACTGTATTGAAAAATTTATTGAAATTGGTATTTATTATATATTTATTTGAGATTCCCTCTCATTGAGAGGAGGCCGTGTCCCAGCAGTGGGAACATCATAGGCTGATGATGATGATGATGATGATATATTTATTTGACAGCTTTTTGAATGCGGGCTCTTAACTTCATTTCGGTTTTTAGTATTAATGTTTGGAGAATTCTACTATTTTGAAAGTCGGTCCACATAAAATATTTTTTTCGTGAGATATGTACAAATGAAAGTAAAAAGTTTTAAAAAAACTTGTTAATTATCTGTACTTTACCATGTCTAGTTTAAACTATGTAGCATTTCACCCTCATTTTTCTACACCATGTAAAAAATCAACCTCATCTAGCTTCACATATCCACATATTGCACACTATATCCTTGTCAGTGAAAATTAAAAAACAAGCACAGCAGCGCCCTCTCGTGTTCCCCCTAGATTAATGAACTGTGTTCTGTCTTCGTGGGGGCGAGTTGACGGGGGGTGAAAATAGTTTTCACTCAGAGGTCCCAGTTTCGTTGGTCGTGTTTCGAGTTTTTATGGGTACTGTAAAGTCTTTAAGTCTTGGGTACTTATATTAAAACTGTTTTATTAGAAAAGGGATTTTTGTAAAAACTATAATGATGATTTTAATATTGAGACCAGCTAAATTAAATATTATATAATGCATTCGGAAAAAAGCAATTATTCCTCTGCCTTATGATATACTTGATGACAGAATACAGACCTGTACCAAAAGTTTATTCATTACTAGCACTTCGGCAATTTGCAGGATATCAATACAATTTATAGCCAATGTTTCTTAGTAAAATTGTACCTTTCTAAATTTCTAAATGGTGAAATAATTTCTAAAATCTGTTGAGTAGTTCTTGAGTTAAATCGTAACAAACACACAAACAAAAAATTAAATCTTTCCCATTTATAACATTAGTTAAAATAGCTTTTCTTTGCATCTTCGCCTCTATTATGTAGGGGAATCATCAGGGTCCACGGGAACTTTTTAAATGCAGCCTATAGGACCAGATCAGCAGTTCCGAGGATTACCCCTCACATATAAATTTGCAAACAAATTTTACCTTTTATATCATATGATTTAGGATAGATTCACTGAAATCGCGTGTTTCATACTTACTTGACAACTCTTGTGAATCGCAATAGCTAATATTGATCGTTCTGTACAACCAAACTTATTTTTCAAAACAGTTAACTGCTAAAGTAGTTTGTTTCCATGAATAGATGGAAATCAAACTATTTATCGTTCATCCATTTTTACGCAACTTCTAATAAATAAACCTTAGGCAAGTATATTTGGAAAAGGTTTCCGATCCACTTTATTTAGCAATTCGTGGTGGTACTTTGATTTTTACTATGTTTGGTAATTTAGTTCCAGTAAAAGTACTTTGATACCAAAACTGAAACGATGGATAGACTGTGTGGAGGATGATATGGCAAGAAAGGAAGTGCTGACGAGACGAGTAAAAGAAGAAGTATGGAAGAAGAAGACATGCTGCGCCGACGCAAAATTAATTTCAAGAAAACTTTAAATTCAGTTTGCGCTATAACTTTAATGACTTATCAATGAAATATTCATTCCAAAATCAACTTTATTTTCATAAATTAGAAGTGTTATTTTTCAAAAAGCAACAAGGAAGCGACTAGCTATCGACGAAATTCCCTCTGAAAGAACCGTTCCCGTGTTAATTTAGGATATACAAAAATACACATTAATCGCTGACTATCCACACTTCTAACGAGAACTCTGCCAAACAAACAATTTGTTTGAATTTGATAACACTACTGGCTTCTCGTTAATTGCTAGCAGTGGAACCGACGCCTTAGGCGCAGACTTTATATTTATGGTATGCTCATGACTAAAACACGCGATTTCCAGTAACTTGGTATCTATTCCATTTAGTCAGTTCTAAATCGTTTCATGTGACTGAATTATAATTACGACTTCTGTGAAGTGTTAGCATTTGGTCTGATCGTATTTACGTTAAGTAGTTCTCCGGTTTGCCTGTCAACAAAGGTTTTTTTTTGGTAGTCGTAATAATTCCTTTTGTAAACGAAGCGTCAATAGAAAAATGAGGGTGTTTTATCCACTCACGCAAAAAGTAAAATCAATTTTTGGTTTATCTCATACTTGCAAGTATGAAGAATTAATATTTGTGTCTTTTAGATAAATTCTATGTACTTATTTATTACAAGCAATTAGTTTGCTCAGATGTTAAATTTCAACATCAACATAGTACATACATGATTTATTTATGGTGACAAATCTATTGAATAGTTGAGTAACAAAGGTCACAATATAGATAAACAGGAAAGTGACTTTGTTTAAAGATTCCCTTAACAAACGAACAAGGCAATATTTACAACGGGCAGATTCAGAGTCTCCCAAACTTCCCAAACAGACTTATCAGTTACCTAACTAAAAGCGAAACATCCCTCAAACTGCATTCAACAATAATAAACACAATTCCCGTATTGATGTCTACGGCAGATGTCTACGAAACTTGTCTGGCTACGACACTGCTACGCCGTAGCATAGTGCTACGATGATACGACAAACGTGCTACGAAGTTAATTTGCGTTAATAAGTAACTTTAAATGTTGAGTGATTTAGTTGTTCTGTTTTGTATTTTCAAGTTCAGTTAAAAACGTGGGTTTTGTATGAAATACTTTTTACTGACAATTATGATCTTTGTGAGGAACAAACCCATCCTGGTCTTACAAAACAAAACTAAAATTGCCATCATCATCATTTTAGCCGAAAGACGTCCACTGCTGGCCTCTTAAAATTGCAAAGACGCAACGAACAAGCGCATTGATCAATAATGTCATTGGAAAAAACCTGGCTGGTACTATTTTCAAGCCAGACTAAAAAATACACCAGTGTTGTTTTTTTAGTTTAGTTTTAAAATTAATGGTATAGGCAATTAAGTTTTAAAATAGTGTAATTTTGCTAAACGTAATATTCACTGCAATCATGTTCCTAAAAAACGCAATAGTAATTGTTTTAAATTGTGTAAAACATTTCCTAGAAACATAGCCAATAACAAATAGAAAGCATGGTAAATAGTATTAGTGATATTTTCCCAGAAAGTTGAAAAATGAAATACAAACACAACCAAATCTGTCTTATTTTGTAAAAAAGCTCCAATAAATTGCAACAAATCCCCAATTTTAAAAACAACAATCGAAGTCCATATTTTTATTCCGCGGTATCTATTCCGAAAAGTAGGTTACAGTGTTGCCACGCTAAAATAATAGCTTGTTTGAACGAGCGCGCATTATTTATGTTGGCAGCCCTGATTGTATCGCAGCGATGTATTAATATTGCTATCTAACGGTTGGTATACGGCGTTTATGTGGTGTTCGGTCAGCTGAAGAAATAGCACTGTGAGCTTTTATGGAGAAAATAAATTGTTGTTTTAAAACTTAGCAGTGATAGTAGGGTTTCATTCTGAATATCATCAACTGCTTGCCTTTTCCACTCCTTTTTTTCTGCGTTCTTTTTTTTTTGCTTGTCTTTTTTTAACTAACCTGGTGAGGTTGGTTATAAGTCTTACCGGAAGCAACTGTAAACCAGTCATGGAGCGACTGTCTATCTGATCCCCACAACCCAACGACTTTTAGGATTATTCGAGAAAAAATACTCTCTACTTATAAAATACAAAGTTAGTACAATATCCTCGTGAAATTAAAACATAAGATAATTTTTAGCTTTTGTTTCAAGTTAGCAAGAAGAACGTAGAAGTTACCTTCTAATAGCAAGTTACTTAAATATTCATAATAACTTACACCACGTGAGAAACGGCACATGGCCCATGATGAGAAAACCTTTTAGCTTTCCATTTATGTAAATAAAATACGTGATTTACATGCTCGTAAGTTTTGCCCCCTAAATTATCCTTCTCTGAAATACTTTTCCCCATAAACGCCACAACAAAGCACGAAGCAATTAAACTATTCAAGAAAAAAAAACAAATTAGAAAAAGTAAAAAAACTTTCCTCAAAAATAAGATTAATTTCCTCAAAAAAGCAATTCAAGGAAGATTCCATACTTTGCATTGTTCTTCGGAAACTTTTCTGACGGCTTTTTTTTAATTAACCGCAAAAAGTTCTGACTTGTTCTGAAAAGTCTGAAAGTTCAAAATTCCTTTTGCGTTTAATTGGAGAGTTATCTGTTAGATATGTCCGGTTTGTGAGTTCAGTGGAGGAGGAAAGAGGTACTTTTGTTATGTAGTTACTTTTTATTTTTTTCGTTTAGTACTGAGAATTCTATTAAAAAGTAGTGGGTACGTATACAAAGGAATCATCAAAAGTACTAAGACCGTATAATTTCAAGTTGAATAAAAAGTAAAGGCCCGTAATAGCCTTAGTATTTTCCAAGAATTTTAAATATTAGACTAAAAGATGCCCAAGGCCTACAGACCAGGCCAAACAGAGTATAAAAGAAAGAAAGAAATTATCATTCTTTAATAAAATCATTGAATTTGGAGCATATTATACTATCCACTTTTGCCCAGGAATCAGTCTCAAATAATCCAACAACACTGTACTCGTAGCTCTATTGTATTGTTGTTTGAGTTGCCACAAATGCTACTGCAGTGCATAAGGTCTTGAGTTCGATTCAGTTCAGAGTTTGGAATTGTATCCGATTGATAACAATAGACCTCTACAACAGGGCGAATAATTGTGAGTGTCCTACTATTTTACTACAGCTAAACCCTTCAAGAAATAAAAGTGCGATGTTATGTTTATGGAGGTAACTTTGAGGTAACATAAGTAGAAACTTAACAACCTGAAAAACCTACCTCCTATCGTGACTTAACCCATGAACGGTCAATAGAAAAAAACTTCTAGAACGTAGCAGTAAACATGGCGTCAGAGTTGAAAGACCATAATTTTGCATAACTGTTGGTTGTTGAACTAAATAGGTTTTTCCTTCGATTATGTAATAGGTAACTTGCCTATGTAGGGACAATCGATATCTGTTACATCAAGGTTAATTTTGACATATTTTTTTAAATGCTTGGATGTTTTATTAGAGCCAGTCGTGGAATTGTTCTTGTTACTACATTTGAGAATAATCAGCCTGTATTGTTCCCACTGCTGGGACAAAGGGTTCGTGTTTGTGACTGCAGTGTGGAGCGTGATCTATCACGTTGGTGTGTATCACATGTCTTCGAACTTTCGACTCTAGGACGTTGCGGTATCCTGACGATTTATTTATCCCTAGATCACTAACCATTCGTATAATAGACGACGCGCACCTAGCGCTTTTGCAATTTCGCCAACTTCCCGTGGCCCCCCGCCCCGCACTCTTTTAGTACCTTCTTGGATAGTGAAATTAGTGACCCGCAAGGACTCATTGCAGATGCATGATAATTAGGTGGACATATATCGCGTGATCGTCGTCTCACAGACGAAAGGTTAGTAATGCTGTAAGTTTTTTTTGTAAAGTTGTACATACTTTTATGCTTCTGTTTATGTTTTTATTTGTTAGAAAAGTTAATAACTTTCATTATTTACGAATGAATAATTATTGTGATGGTTTTATGACGTGAACTCTATTAACCTATGTTGTTTTTTTATATTTTATACTAAGTTTTACCATATTTTTGTGCATTTTTCTGTCTTAATTTTATTTATTTTCTATTTTAGATGAATTTGAGAAGCGTAGAAGGCAAAATTGTGCAATGGTTAGCTGAATCGGAGACCGAATCATTACCTGACAATGAACCTCATTCATCCGATTCTGAGGAAGGTTCGGCTTTGACAGAGATATGACTCTAGTCTCATACAAATCATATAGATATAAGGTAGATATAAGGTATAAAAGTCGTATACCTTATATCTACGACTCCATGACCAACCTGCTATTAGCATTATACAGCTCAATAAAACCGGAAATTATTGAATTTTACAATTCAACAAAAGGAGCAGTTGATACAATGGACCCAGATGTGCTCAATTATGAGCACAAGCCATAAAACCAATCGATGGCCGCTGTGCTTGTTTTACGGTAAACGAAACACATATATAATTAATGCCTATGTCCTGAACGTATCAAACTACATCCGTAATAATAAAAACCGGCAAAAAGAAGGGATTTTGCCTTAGCAATGGCAGATGAACTTATATGGCACCTTGGCTTCGTGAGCGATATAACACTGTGACTTTGCAGTTTGCAGTGTAATTTGAAGCAAATTATCGGCGAAATTATAAAAATTGATGTGTTTGACAAACAGTCCAGTCAAAAGCAACCAAGAAACCGAAAAATTTGCAGCGAAAAAACGTCGCATGACCAAATACTTTTGCAAGGGCTGCAAGAGGGCCATTTGTAACGAACATACAGTTTCTATGTGTAATTCCTGAACTGATTAGGATAATTATATTTTTTTTATTATTATATGATACTTTAAAAGCTTAATTACTGTGAACATTAATTTGATTTAAGAAAATTAAACAGAATTTTAAAATAATTGTTTTTTTTTTCGTAGTCTCAGAGACGAAAGGTTAGTTACAGCGTTACTCGAAATTAAGGTTAGTGAGCTAGGGTTATTAAAACATTAAAAAACAAAAAGCACGATGTCCTCAAATTTAAATTAACGATCGACATCTTGGAAATTACGGCCATTTACACTGCTCTGTTTCCATTTGAAACTGGTAGCAAAGAAAAATTAAATCGATTGCCTCTAGCACAAAATCTTACTACCACATGCCAAGGCTACGAGATTACTACGACGCAATACATTGCTACGCCGTAGCGCTACGTTTGCTACGCCAACAATTTACAACTTTCATACTCTTGCTCAAAATAATGCCTGCGAACTTGAAACCCTGAAATCAAAGTAAATAATTCAGAGAAGAGAAGAGTGAAGCAACTTCAAGTTATTAAAGGTTTGAACTTAAGTTTAACTTAACTGTAACTTGGGGAGTTAAGTTGGCCACAATTATGATAACGAGCTCTCTTTGTGCTACTTAACTGCGAGTTTTAGCTTTTGAAATGACGGTTTCTTGTGTTCTTTGTGTATTGTGTTTAAGGGTGTCTATTGAGTGTGGCTTGATTAAATACGAAGAAATATACATTTATAATGGTACAATGGTAATGATACCTTTGGAAAATAGAACACCTGTAATTTAGTTTGAAAGAGATATTAAAGGTAATTATTTTGTATATTTAGAGCAGTTTAATATAACTGTTCTAAATATAAGATTGTTTATTCGATATTATTGAGAACTATTTTAAAGTGAGTTTAGAGAAAAAATTGTTTCTAAGGCTTAATTATCACTTTTTTGACATCTCTCTGCACCGGTTATAAAATATATAAACATTTTATTGATACACAATATATAGATATACAGTTACAAACAGATTTATGGGACAGATTAGTCTTAACATTTCTTTGACATAATCTAACAGAAATTCTTACAACCTAAATCGAGTTGCTTTATATCTACTCAACTAAAAAGGTTCTACAGTACCCACCCGTGGTCCTCCACTTTTGTTTTCACCGCAGTAGTTGTAGTGTTCAGTGGATTTAGTTCAACAAACTCGCCGCAGCCGGCGGTATCGATCGCGCTAATAATAGCCGCCCGGCGCCGCCTGTCGCCACCACCACCACTACCACTGTGTGTACCGCTATACCACTGCTAGCTATACTGCCGGGATAGGGTAACGTCATCGGGTTGGGATTTTGTCATCACGAACGATATACGAGGCAGTCGCATTGTTCTCGTTTTCTTTTCATAACTCTGGTGGAGTTACCATTGCGATGTTGAAATAAGATGATAGAGTATGGGTTCCAAAATATTGTAACAACCACTAAAACAAAACTAAAAATACTAACACTACATTTGTATTGGCGGGTAAGGATGGCGACCAACTAACATGGTGTGCGATTGTTGTGTTTATGTTTTCACAAAGGGTACACTGACATAAACAATACTTTTTAACAACAATTTACACTAAACGCAAAACTAAATTGATTTTTGATAGTATGGTAATGAAAAACAAAGCTATGTTTGCAGTATCACTAATCAGTACCATATCGTAAAAACTAAATATCAAGTACTGTTTTAAGCTTACACGGTTTAAAACTAAACTTATATTGTCACTACGGGATATCTTCCGTGATTATTTGTTGTTTTGTGCTCCCGTACGCGGAGCGCCTCCGGGTGATTTTTTAAATCAAAAAGCCTTTCTCGGGGCCAACCCAAACACCCTTCTCACGGCCAAATAATCGAAATATCGGGAGCTCAAAACAACAAATAATCACGAAAGATATCCCGTAAGTGGCAATATAAGTTTAAATATCAAGTCTTATTTAAACCGTTCTAAAAACCAACTTTTTTCCAGAATTGTACACATTCCAAAAGAAAAATTACAAATTAAAACGTATTTTCTATTCTTTTGTGCTCCTACTAGTAAGAACACTAATAAAAAAGAACAACACCCCAAAAATTACCAAACTGTTACAAAACAGACGGATAATAAAACTCACCTTGCAAAAACTCAAATAAAAAACAAAAAGCATTCTTTTTTTCAAGATTTTTCGGACAAGAAACACGTAATACACGTTATCATAATAAAATAAAACCTTCACTGAAAGCTTAGGTGAGCGATAAGGATTCCTGAAAAACTCCACCGTGATTACTTTCAGTCCCTTCGAGTTCAGCCACGTTACAGGTAGCGGACTGAGTGCCGTCAGCGGAAAATTAAAGAATTCTTTATTGATTGGGAGAGGAGATAAAGGGGGAAATAGTCCCTTTTGTAGAAATTAGTTAAGTCGTGTGTTAAAGGATTAATTTCTGGCACAATGTTGGTGTACTACAGAAAGGAATCTACCTAATCCATCAAACATTACAGGCGTGATGTTATGTTGTGTGATTTATTCTGACCGGGCAGAAATAATAATATTTAATTGTACTTATTGTCGAAAATATATCAAAACTTTTTTTATTTGCCTTTGAACTTGTGTATAATTAAAGGCAAATAAATTGGTGGATTTTCGTTAAATCTATTTTATAATCTACTTCATTTCTTGCAATATTGGAATCGTTGCAAATCAATAGGTAATCTCATAACATATTTTTCAAAGTTACCTAAAAATGGTTGCCCGTACCAAACTTAGTAGTTTTTCTTTTCGTGTAAGACAACCGCTTGTCGCTCCCCGCTCTGCTTGCCACTAAAACACATCCTAACGTATCAATTTTGGGTCGTCCCATAGGCAAAGGAAAGGTATTACATTAGGCCTCCATATCATGTATTATCTGCTACGAGTACATAACACATACAACCTCTTTATGAACAAAAGGTCTGTATATTTTGTCCCTCTCTTTTTATTTATATTTGACAAAGACAGAATTAATGGGGGTTATCTCGGGGTAATTTTGATGACTCTTGTATCTTTGTAATGGGTTACATGAGCAAGTTAATGTCCATCATATTGTTCGCTTTCCAACGGGTTTCACGCATCAGCTCTTTTATGCTGACTGTAATGTTTTGCACAGCTGTTTTATTTTTATTAAATAAGTTTTTTTCGTAACTACAATATGAACGGTGATTCTAGTTTAAAAGTAGTTTTGCGTTGAATTAATCCTACTTGCTACTTTTAATATAAATTATAAATGTAAAAGTTTGTGAGGATGTCTGGATATGTCTGTCTACGACTACTAACCGTATTTCTATAAAATTTTGGTAGTTTTATAACCTGTATGAACACATGGGATACTTTTTGTCCCAGTAGTATGATCTCGTGGGACAATTACCAAACACCACGCGGACAAAGCCGCGGGCACAAGCTACTAGAATATATTTTCATAGTATTTCTTAAGGATAGTGATCTATGCTAAAACCTTCTTTGCATGAGAACCCCTTCAGTTGGACAAAAATAGAGTGGTATTATAATTTCCTGTACTTTTATTTCAAAAGCATAATAATCTTCGTTGTAACATAATGTAGAAGCAAAAGGAAGTTATATTTCATCGTGCATCCCTTAGGAGCCATAAATATGAAGTTGCTATAAAAACGTGTACCTTTTACGTGGCAACAAATTATTTATATCTTAAGCTGGAGGTACACTGGCGAATTTTAGTAAAACGAGTACAGTTCTACTTTAAAATATGTGTTATTTATATAAACATTATGTGGTGTATAAGAAAATTTTCATGTCCGTGTTGTTATTTTATGTTACGCAACATTTTTTGTTGTTTGCACCATTTGGAGAATACTTTCTGAAAAGTGTATGTGTGTGTGTAATTACGTTTATTATAAACCTAAATATGAAGCAATTTATCATACTATATTAGTAAAAACCGTGTTAGAGATTGGATGTTTTCAAGAGCCAATTTCTTAGAAAAATGGTCAAGTATTTTTAACAATTGCTAGACTAGCCTTTATTTAATTTATTTTTATGACTAAAAGGGAGGCTGGCGGGTTTAGCGGCCTTTTTTTATTAAAAATATGAGTTCTAGGTTTTCATAACGACTACCATCTGACCTTCATAACCCATTCGGTACTACACACTATTTTCAACTACGTACCATTTTCAATACAATTCAATTTTGTTAGAACCTCCATAGTGTTGGCATTGGAATGGTTTCAATTGTGTGAACTTCTTATTGTTGCCTCCTTTAATATTTCTTGAAGCAAGTCAAGCAAATGTCAAATGCAATACAATACCAATAGAAATGGGCACAATACTTATATTGAGACAGTTTTCCTGCAAAGAGTGGGCTGTGGTGTGGTCACACACGCATATCGTTGGTTATGTTCTCAGTATCATAAATATTAGAATGTTTTAATGAAATATCAATCGATAAGGATTTCTCAAGGAATGAATTAAACAACTGATTATTTGATACAAAATATTATACATGTGAGCCCCGAAAGGGTAGGCAGTGGTTTACCTATTGTACGACCACATGTCTCCATTTATTTCAAAGTCATCAATTGAGACAGAACCAAACTCCAAACTGCTACTAAGATCATAATACACATTGAAAATAATGGTGTATTTTTTATACTTTTTCGCTTTCAGTTGACAACAATTCACAATCTGCTGACTTAACGTTTTCTCGACTGTACAAGCAACGCAATGATCTAGCTATTTATGATTTATTAAACACTATGCCATAAGCATATTCTACCAGTCAACCTTTGGTTGATGCAGAAACAAACAGTGCGTAGTGGCTGTATATTTGAAAATAATATACGAGGATATTACAAAACAGTATAATAACAACACATTAATACCAACACCCCCAACAATCCCCTCCAATCACACTTCATAAAACCTGTATCATTGTGCACTTAACCTGCAGAACTCGCCCCTAAATCTCGCCCCCTTTTCCAAAATATGGCGATAACAACAGCATCGGCGTTCCGTTCCAATTAACTTTACGAGTTTGTTTACCGGACTCCGCCATTACTGTAATGTCCTCGTTACCGATACGTTTATGACTGTATTTGCTTTGCTAAGTGATGGTGGTGATACAAGATGCCATATTCGTCACCCACGACACCCAATCGTGGGTGACGAATATCGCATCTTGTTGAGGATTGATCTGGTGATTTTTTGGTTGTAATATGCTGGGAGCAGATCATAAGTTGTTAATTTTGGTCTTTCACTTGAAAAGAAACGCCTGAAACATAAAATTAATTCATTAGAAACTAATCGAATGTATATATCGGCATGTACCAGATGAACCTACATTTCTATGTTGCGAATGATCGTGGAATGTAAAACCAAATCGATCATATTCTAGACAGAAAAATCTAATTTCGGCTTGACTCTGACATTACATACACTATTAGTTTTGCTATGTACATGACAATGACTGAACAAAGTAGTACTATAGCAGCCATAACAGAAATATCAGTTGCAAAGTAATCGAAAATGAGTTTTTGTCAAGCATTAACAGTCTTCACTATCTTGACTTCCTTACTTACTAATTGTATCGAGAGCCTGAAAAGTAAAACTACAAGACTTGTTGTCAACTAAACAGCTGGTGTTTGTTATATCAACTCCCATAATGATCTCTAAAACTTCCAAATAAACAAAACTGAATCATAATATCCAAATCCACTTCCTAAACCCGCTAACACACGAATCAAGTCTGAACCAACAAACTAGTCACAAACTCAACCAACACGGCTAGGTCTAGACTCAAACCGTGTAGCTCGAGCTAGACTAGAGGTTACCAATTCAATTATAAGGGGAAGCCTTACTCCAATCGCTTGTTATGTAATTATCTTGCTGTAAATTTTCATGTCTGCTGTGCTCAGCGTGTGTCTTCTAGTATATTATTATAATGGAATAATTTGTGGGGTAAGTTCTTATCGGCGAAACTGATTTTTGGTCTATTTTGCTCAGTAAGATAATAAAATGTGGTAGAAACTACACGCCATCTGCAACGATCTTGACATAGTCATCACCAATTTATAGGTCGATGTATGTCCTTTTTAGACCTTGCGGCGTTTCCCTACTAAATAAAGATGTTTCGTTTTCCATATTCTATAGATTATGTATTGTCTCTGAACAAATTTTCCGCCTTACAAAAACATTCTCCTACCAAAAAAAATATAAGAGAAAAAAAACGAATCCAATCCATTCACCTTATTCATACAAAGCCATCGAGCAAAAAAAATATTCATAACGCAACACAAACAACAAATTCATTATCATTTAAATCTAAAAATAACCTATTAATATTCACAAAACGTAAAGTTCAACGGATATTTAATTTAAAAACGCCGCGTCGATGAAAACCGAGCTCAAGACGTGTCGTTCCACGGTCCTCGAAAATTATTGAATTTGAATTGTTGAATTGAACTCATTATTCTGTCGGAGACACGATGGGATCAATTAAAGGTTCTATAGCATGTACGACCGCCTTTTTCTTAATGGGAATCATTTATTGGGGACTCGCCTCGCCAGTAAATTGAATTGTTGAGACGCTGCTCCATCGGAATTCGTTTACCGGCGATATTGAATGCGGGGACATTGTTCGGCGCGCTCCGCTATGGAAATGAGTGGAACTCTTTTGGCGGTTGGAATGTTTAGTGTGCGTGTGTGGCTTGTGAGATGAGCTGGTATGGGGATACTGTAGGGGTTGATGGCGGGTCAGAGGGTAGAGGATGTGGCTAAGATGCGTTGTGGATATGGCATACTGTTGTAGTGGATTTCTTTCAATTTGACACATAGATTTGTTGCGGAGTTGGCTGTGCGAGATTCTTTTTCCCAGCTCACTAGGAACGAATTAGGGACCGACTTTTGTATTTCCTTTATTTAAGTTCAAAATATGCTGATTTTCTTCTAATTTGAATAACTTAACATTATGATTTCACACATAAGATAAGACTAGATTTTGTGGTTTTTATTTATTTGATACTAAACATATACATATACTAAACATCAGGTATTTTTGTGGCTTTAGTGAGCTGTTTATTGCATTATTGCATCTTTTAAAAAACTTTATGTGAAAGAAATTTCTCTCGTTTGAAGTGTGGTCTTGCTATCATATTGTGGAACATGAGATAAAATAGTTTTTTCTACAAAACGACAGACCGCTCTTTAAGCTTTCAAGAATTTCTTTTAAAAAGCTTATGAAGAACCCATTTCAAGATACATTTTATGTTCGCAGACGTAAAGGAATGATAGAAAGAAACACTTTTACACACAAGTTTACTGAGGGTACAAAATAATACATACTAATTCCATGCTGAACACTACTTTTGACATTTCTAATTTTGTTTGTGGAATCTGTAATCCAAATACGTACTCCCAGTCCACACTTACATTTTTTTTTTTTAATTATTGAGAATAGTTGTTTGATTCAAACACATGCAAATCAAACAATCCAATAAACACTTCACACAGCTCCAACATATACCGCCATATTCTAAACACGAGCCACAGACAATACAAAAAAAATCGGCTGCCATTTTTTTTTCAACAGAATAGAAAATTGTATGCGAAGCGTTCGCGCCAACGCGTGCGTTCGACGTGCGAATTGTTCAGATTGACGTGAAATGGATTTTTGAATAGCAGCCCTGTTAGATCGACCACTCGACCGGATGGAACTGGTTTGAGGCGGTTCATACCGACCCTGAGCGGTTAGGAGCGGTGCATAAGTGTTTTCTAATTTCAATACGTTCTTCTGATGACGGGGATTGTTTTTAAATTAGTTTTTCGTAGTGTCGATATTAGACGCTGGGTTGTTCTTATTTACGCGTAATTCAAGCTGTATCAATTTGAAGTAAATTTTGAAATATTTTATATCTTGAAATTGCTATTACGGAATTTTAAGAATTTTAAGGATATTTAAGAAGCCATACGATAGATACCAGTAATTTTATAACTTCTGCATATTGTCTTAGTTTTCATAGAATACCGGCTGTTCTTCTGCCGTAGTAGGCACATAAAATACCTTTTAATATGTTGTACTTTAGTCAGTGCCATAATGTCAAAAGTTTGAAGCAGTTTCCGTCTACAATTTCATGCTACGACATTATTCAACATTATTCTTGTACATAACCTTGTTTTAGCAGTTCTATTCTAAGATTACAAGAACAAAAGGTTCTAAAAGTAAGCTCGGTACTTAATCAAGAGTTTAGTGACAAAGGCTTTGCTAATATAAACATTAACGGGTACCTGAGTTCCTTGTTTTATATTTTACTGTTTCACAGAGTTATGGTAGAGAACCGAATTAAATACATGAGCTTGAAATATTCTCGAGCTGAGAGATGTACTTCTTCATCTTATGGGTTATGTTGGCTTGGCTTTATCTATTAATGTAGACAGACAATAAGTTACTCGAAAAAGTAAAAAAAAGACAAATAATCCGTTAATAAAAATCAGGTGGTACTTCGGTGAAAATTGTCGTAACTTTCTGATTTAATGCCAAAAAATCTTACTATATATATGTATATATAGTAAGATTTTTTGGCAGATAACGCGAAAAAATAATATTTCTCTTGCGTTTCTTTTCTGGGCTTGAAAATAATGCAGCAGGCCACCACCGGAAAATTTTGGAAGTGGTCTACCAGAAAAAAAGTTTGGGAACCACTGATTTAGAGAATACGTGAATGATAATAATACCTTAATTATTATTAATTAACCTTAGATATTAAAAAAAAAAAACCTTAAATCCGTGCGAAGCAGAGGTTCGTCGCTAGTTTCTTTTTTTAAACAAATGACTAACCTGCAACTTCTCCTTGTTCCAGGGGCAGTCGGTGGTGACGGCGATGACAGCGACGATAAGGAAAAGGAAGAGGAAGCAGAACGCGAGCGACAAGAAGCCATCCGCGAGGCTGAAGACCGGCGCAAGGAGAAGCACCGCAAGATGGAGGAAGAGCGCGAGAAGATGCGACAGGAAATCAGGGATAAGGTAAGACGTAGAGAGTAGACAGACTGTGCAGGACTAAGACGAAGATGTAGGAGGAGTTGAAGATATGTATGAAGAGCCTACCGATGAGGTAAGGAGTAGAGCAACAATCGATACAAGAAATATGAAATCTAAGAAATGGCAGCAGAAGAAATATGCATCTAAAGCATTTGGTTAAAATAGATTACAGAGAACTAACAGTAATAACAAAACGGCTTTTAAAACTGTGAAGGAAAACATCGTGAGGAAACCGGCATGTCCTAGAATAAAAATTCGAAGACATGTGACATCTACCAATCCGCACTGGCCCCGCGTGGTAGATCACAGCCCATTCCCTCTCATTGAGAGGAGGTCGTGTCCCAGTAGTGGGAACATTATAGGCTCATGATGATGAACAGTAATAACTGGGTTGTGTAGGTCAGAAAGACAGTCGCTCCATGTAAAACACTGATATTCAGCTACATCCGGTTAGACCGGAAGCCGACCTTAACATGGTTGGGAAAAAACAGGCAGATGACGATGATGAGATTAAAGAAAACTAGACTGCAGACGATGGTAATAGTATAGGAGAGGGGAATAGGGATAAGATTGATAAGGTTGGGGTTAAGAAAGGATAAATAATGGACGATTAACTACCAAACTCAAAGAAGCTCTGTTACGTAGGATATAACAACATTTCTTTAAAATAAAGTAAATAGCAAGAAATTTAAACGCTTTGAAATGACATCTCTTAAGAAACTAGGGAGAAATAATTCTCCAAAAAAGTAGTTTGGCCTAGGATTAACCAAGATAATCGTAATTTGACGTGTCTCCTAAATCTAACATAAATACCGTGTACAAAAACAGCCAGCCTACCGTGACACAAACAAGTCAACAATTATCGCAGACGCGCGGAAGTGTGTCAAGCGCCCTCCAAGGCCCTTCCACATATGTCAGATAATTTGTTCGACGCGCGTCGAGTGCGCCCTCTGCCGGCGAGTGTGGGATCACCTTTATATATCTGTTTGTCGGTAATTGAGTGGTCAAAAATTGAGTGTTGAGTTCTATATGAATATATTTTTGGTAATTGGTTTGATTTTAATGGATCGGTGAGCATTGTCGACAACGTTGATGTGGATTTTCTAGTAAGACAACAGTTTCATGCAATCATAAAAAAAAACCTGTGTTGTATTTTGCACTCTTGAACTGTCAAAAGTTGGTCAATTATTCAGGGAATTAAAGCTACTTAAGACGTAGATCTTACAGTTGAAGCAAAGGTGAGAGACTCCAAAGATAACATAAAATCAATCTAGAAAGATACAACAAATGTGAGGAGAGAGAATAAAAATCAAATAAGACAGATTGCCCGTACAACATCATAATCCAGACCACCACATTCAACTCCCAAATCTCTAAAAATAAACGTAAAACCTTGCAAAGCATGTCAAGGATAATTTAACAATGAAAATATCGTCAAAAACCCCGCCAAGCTATCCGGCTAATTAAAAAATCCCTTTAAGACCGCCTTTATAACATTTAAATTGACCTAAAACTGACATAAATCTCGGTTGAAATAAAATCGCGTCTTCATTTACGAAAACAAAAGAACTCGGGTGGGGTTCACTTATTCTTAATTAAAAAATTCTAATAATCCTCACAGACCACGGTATGCGAACCACGACATTTTTATGGGGTTCCGTAGCACCCCAGTACCCCAATGTGGGGTACAGTGTGCGAATTGTAATTGAAGATTCCGTTCAGCGCTTTCGGCTTTGGGGTACATAATAGGGGTGATATCGGAGAGGAATTTAATATAGAATATTATGGATTGTTCGCATTTTTCGAAGTGTGGTGCGAAATACGTGATGGTTTTCAATTTAATGGTCTTGAGTTAGTTCCCGAATAGTTATTTATATATACTGATGCAAAGTAATATAAACTAATTTAATTTATTTAAGATTATAATCAAATGATTGCACCTACTGCTAAAAACGACAAAAACTATGAGAGTTTGCCTCCATATTCAACCTGAAAAAAAGATTTAATAAAAGATATTATTTTGTGTACGGAACTCTTTAGCTAAATGAAGACTGTTCTTGACTGTTTATTTTTCGGTCGTATCACTTTTCATCCGCGCGGAAGGAGGAAGATAAAAACGTGAAAGATGAAAATGTGGTGTGGACATTATACTAATGAAATTCATTAATTTTATGCTTCAGAGCTTGCGTACATTAAATAAATAAACGGCTGTATTTTACTGACGAAGTTTACAAATTAAGATTAAGAAATTCGAGTTTTTATTAAATTGTTTCTTTCTTTCTTTATCGTGTGGTTTGTTTTTTTTTTGACTTGGCTTAACATACCGTCGAGAAATATCTCTCAGGCATGCTGGTTTCCTCACTATGTTTTCCTTCACCGAAGCAAGTGATAATTATAATGAGAACAAATTAATACACAAAAACACCACTGGGCTATCACTGCTACAATATTGCTATTTATTTCATTAAATACTGTAAACATATTTGCTGATTGAACATACTCTTTGTGCTTCATGCAAGTTCATATATTTAGTTTCACATTCAATAAATGTCGAAAAATATGAACACGAGTAACACGAGTGTCGACAGAAAAAAAACATATTACAAGATAATCTATTTATGTATTTAAAAAAGTTCAATAAAGATGCCATATTTCATCATACAAAAACATAAACAAAATCACAATAATTCTTCTACAGCGTGTGTGCAAAACATTATTAATACTAAACAATATAATCTTCGCACACAATGTTTACGTATGAGATTAAAGGGGCCGCGATTGGTCCAGCCTTAAGCAAACACCCTGTGTAGCAACGGTTTACAAACAACATCATGTATAAAAAGGGATTAACTTGAGAATGTTGTGATATTTTATCTTATTTTTGAAGTCATTATTTCTGGTAGAAAGAGACGTGTAAAACTTATCAATATCTAAAGTCGAAGGATGGTAGTGTTCAGAATGATTACTTTGAATAAAACCGCTATATTTTACATTCAATCGTTTACTAGTATTTCGACATTTATTCAAATATCGTCGTATATACGGGGGTGTGATGCGGCGAAATGACGAAAATGTCTTAAGAAAAGTTTTGAGTATGAATGTGGATGGCAATTAAAGTAGAGGAAGAACAAAGAAATGATGAATAGACTGATATGGGCAGAGAGGATGATTCTAATTATCTATAGGGAAGTATAGAAGAAGAAGGCATACTGACATACTGCGCCAACCGAGTAGGTATAAGTTGTTCGGGAAAACAAACTTTTGTCAATGAACGTTTATTTCACTCGTATCGTCATTAATACAATTTAAATGATATAAATCCCTCTCATAGAGTGGAGGCCTGTGTGCCAGCAAAGGGAACATTAATAGGCTGATCATGATGATGATCTGATCGTGATGATGATCTGATCATGATGATGATCTGATCATGATGATGATGAAATAATAATTTATTAATTATAAGCGATTTAATAATTGCGATTTGGTAGTTCGTATGTCAAAAACTTCAATGTAAACCTTACATGAAATACTATTGAATGATTAGAAAGGTAATGAACATACCGCTAGGTTCGTGCAAAAACAATAGAAAACGAAAATAATACTTAAAACCGGCTGCTTAAATCTGTTCTCTAGCTTTATTGAATATAACGTCACAAACAAACAACTCACTTCAACATATTATAATAAACCATTTCCCCGTACACAAAATAAATAAAATACCCACAAACACGTAGAGTGCTTCCTAAAAACTAAATTTCGGAGCTTTTAGCGTTTTAGCGCTTTTGAATAAATCCTCCGCTGAAAGCTTAGCTACTTTGTGCTGAAAGTTAGCCGCTGACGGATTTTATGATGTTTTGTTTTATTATAAACTAAACAAATGAAGTTTCTTGCGGAAAAACTTGACGACGAATAAGAAGTTCTGACAACTTTTAAAGAGATTCTCTTTTTTCTTTTGATAGTTTTCCAACTCTTCTCTTAAAGTTAATACACAACTATCAGATAGTTTAGGTTCCAAAAAAAATATGTAATGTATGGAATAGGAAGTGTATGTAGGTGGATGGAGAGGGAGAGGAAGAACAAAGAAACGATGGATGTGAGAGTGAGGAATGATATGAAGGAAAAAAGAGTAAATTATAGCGAGACGGTTCATAGAGGAAAATGGATGTGGTTAAGTTTCACACATCTCAGTCATCACTCTAGAAAAATATATCTTTAAAGTTTTGCCAAGTTACTGATAACTTTAACCCTAAAACTTCTAGCTCTTTCAATACAGAGCTTACGTAGATATACCAAACTCAGACTCACTTGTTAACGTGACTTCCATATTCCATATCAAAACCAATTCAAGAAATTACGTAACAACATACCTACCTACGTCATCCTTGAGTCAGGAACACACAAGTCTCACTAATTTCAATTGAACAGAAACAGATTCAATTGCACAAATGGAATCACAAACTACGCTAGTGGCGCCACCTGGCGTCCCATTTACATAATTGGTGCACCTTGCTAGGCTTACACAAATACAATATCTGTGTAGTGGGGTGTATATGTTAATATTTGGTTGTCCATGTTGTCTGGTAAGACGTACATAGAAACGTATTCATGTAGGGTAAAACAATTTAGTTTTGATATAGGAATAGGTTCTTCAATCATGTATTGGCAAACCTCCACGTTTTGTTAATCAGCATAGAGTATCTTCAAAACATTAATTCATGTTTGTGACAGCCAAGTATGGCAAAACTTACGAAAATACCGCAATTTAGAAATTCGTTACATGTATAACTATAGAATCAGAAATTGTTTAATATATGGTTTCTAAACTACTGTCGACTGATACGCTGTTGAATGTATGTACGTTGCAAAATGATGTTACATAATGCGTATTCTTTGCTTTATTTATTCGTATACAAATCCAATAAATATCGTTTCCACATATAAACAGCGTTCAAGAGCTTTCAGTTTTATGACACAGTTGCTATGAAATATTGACATTGCTGATCGCGTTCCATTTCTTTGCTGAAATAAAGTTAAGTACCTGAAAACGTTCAAGTCCCAATTGAAAGTCGCATTACCCACTTTTGCTCTATGACTGCTACGTAAAACTAAAATGCACACACCACTTGCCCCCACTTAACCCCATTACATGCACTACAATATTCACCACATTTTTCCATAAAAATAAGTAAGTACCACTAAACGCCCTCCTCCCCCCCTACCCTTACCCTTCCCGTTTCCCTAACTTTTCTAACCGGCGTAAAGACGAAGTGGCACTTTGCGCGCGTAATTTACCGCGACGCCATTGTGCAACTCGCGCGTCAAATTACGAGCAATTTGCGCGTAAAAAGCCCAGAAGTTGCCGCGGGGAAAGTGATGCGAATTAGGACTAGATTGGCTAGGCGAATGATTGGGGGATGTCGATTTTATTTTGAATTTAAGTTGAAACTTTTTCACTTTCAGGCATTGAAAAAGTTTCAACTTAAATTCTCCTCTACCCATCCCTGTAGTTTGTTTGTTGCATTACAATCTTTAACACAGGCCTCCTCTTCGAGAAAAGAACCAAGAAATAGTAAAGCTATGCGTAATCAGTGTGCATTGGAGTTTATCACAATGTCTTCTTTTTTATTGTAGGACAGGCCATTCTCACGATGTTTTGCTTTTTCATTTTGAAAGCAATAATGACTTAGAACTCGTAAGTCGGGACTGGTCCAACTGAGCCACTACCGCTCACTTTTACCTCTACTAATTCAAATAACAGATAGTTATACTAATAAAGCAATCAGAAAGGATTGGAATCCTCAGCCATGTAGACTAACTCGCTCGTGATTAAACACAGGCTCTCGAGTGTTGATGGCCATGAGATTATTTCACTATCAAAACAAAACACGATCACGTAACACAAACCTCTGCGACCGACGCTCTCTATAATTGGCAACACTTTAAAACTGTAACACTTACATTACTCGCCGGCTTGGACTATTAGTCGGGCCATTACTACGCCAGAGTGTTCCGTCGAGTTCCCTCACTAATAAAATTTGTACCCTAAATGGCTACGTCAAAGGACCCTCGGTAATTTCGAGTTGGGTGCTTGTAGGGTCCCAGATATGAGCGCCAGCGAGCTAAGGAATCGCTTGTTCTTGTGATGAGAACTTGTAAGTGGATGGGTTTGTGAAACGAATTTTGGTCTGAAACTATTCTGGAGATTTTACAAATAGACACAGATATAGTGCCATGAAGTTTATGTTCATAAGTAAATAGTAAGCAAATGTAAACCGTATTAATAAACCTGCTGTTTCATCGAGTATTATTACTTGTTTAAATTAAGTTATGGTCTTATTTACATTCGTTTTTCGGTAAAGAATTTAAAGACTCCAAAATGGTTATGTTATCATAAATAGCAATAATAATTCTTTATTGAAGAAATTACTAAAAGTGCATAATCGATAATTATTCTAGTACTCGTATGTTTTAAGTGAGAGAATTATTTTTATGGCATCTTGAATCTGTAGAAGAACAAACTTCTTTAAATATCCTTTGATAAAATCAGATTCATATAAAAACAAAGCTACGAAATTGAGGAAAACGTCGTTTCAACTGAAAGTTTCTCTCAGAAACCCGATCTTTAGGCAAAGGGTGGTAATGTGATACATCTCAATTGCACGACCTCACCGACGCAGATGTCTAAACAAATAATGTTGATGCCGCTTGAATACCTTATCAAAGAGGAAAACTCTCGTGACGGCTTTTTTTTGGAACAAAACTGCCTGTTTTTCTTTTTATTGACGATATAACACCATTTCTGTGCCATTATCATTATGTAAAACCATTACCATTATGTAACATCTCCGTATTTTACATAGAAACCCTTTGTATATTTTACGATATTTTCTCATTTTAGAGCCATAACTATGGTATAGCAACCATCACATGTAATTACAAAAAACAATTTATGAAAACCAATTATGCTATCAACGATCCTTTAATTATTATGAACACTTTCATTACTGGAATATTCATACGCACTTCGTTTGACGGTTTTCATCTCTTAGCGTTTACCACGAAATACTGCTATATGAAAAAACCGGTATTTTTTAGCATCTTGTATTCAAAATCTGGTGTTTCGACACCACACACCAAAATATTATGTAAAATAATAGTTCTAATACAATTGCCGTCTATCAATTGACACAATTAGCAGTGTCGCCATCTATTGAGTTCGCCAGTAAACTTGATTCTTGATCTTATTACACCAGTACCGTTTCCCTCCTCAATTACTTGGTGATAGGCACTGCCCCGTATGGAATGGAGTTCCACGGTGCCTTTGATGTTGCGCATCGCTTTCAAAGCTTTTCACATTTCTACCGCGATTTCAGACAGAATTGGCAGAAACTAGCTTTTGTCAAAACAATTATTTTTTTATCTTGATAGAATGTAATTTTATTTATGGTCGCAGAATTGAGAATCTCACCTTATGTCGTGTCGTGTCATATGTTGTACGTAAGTAATGGCGCTTGAAAACTAATATCCAATTAAAATCAAAATTAGGTTTCGAAAGTGTAACAGAATAGTCATATTTAGCCTGGCTAGGTAATAGGTAAAGTTAATTAAAATAGTAGAATAATTGTACCGACCATTCTCATTAGTTCACTCATCTATTCTATGCAAAACACGTACGAAGAACGTGCAATTCCAAGCAATAATTAGAAGCATCATTAGTAGAAACGGCGATACAATAATGCTTCAAGAAAAACCCTTCCTAATTAAATCAAATCTTGCCCTTAAAAACCTCAATTCTAACTCCCCATCGTCGCAATAAAAGCACTTATTCCTTCGAATTCTCTTTAATGACGAACATTAGGCACCCGCCCTCTGGGAGTTCTGGGACCCTGCCTGACCCCACAATTAAAACTTGCAGTAACGAAACTTTTACGCGAGTTGTTGCAACTTTCCGCAAATGTTCGCGCGAACGTGACGGACGGACTTTGATGACGAGTCCTTAATTAAGTGTAGCGGAGCTCTGTTCGGATTATGAACGCCTGGTACTTGGCTCTCTTGATCTGATTAATAAACCCGTGTTTTATTGGAGAAACTTTTGTTTTATCGCTTTGCGATTTATCACAATAATTGGTGGTTATTCTTCTGAAGTAAGAAGCCATACGCGCACTAATGGATCGTGTTACCCAGCGATTGGATTGGGTGGGCAGATGGGCAGACGATTCATGTAAAATACTGGCATTCGGTTACATCTGGTAAGACTGGAGTCGACCTTAATCAACGTAGTAAGTAGGCAGAAATTAATGTTAAATGAAGTAAGCTCTGTTACATGATGTGACCCTGATAGTAGTACCTAGTTACCGTTTAAAGCTATTGACCTGCCATTTTCATACGAACGGGTGCGGGAATCGCAAAAGAATTGTTTCAATTGTTTCGTGACAACTATTTACACGACTGTTATACAAAATAAGTGCTAATACCCGTAAAATAGAACAATGCAAATTAGATGACACTTAAATTGCCAGACTGATGTCACACCTGAGTGAGTATAATTTGGTAAACGACAAAACAGTGAATCGAATAGACATAATATTTTTTAAACTAATTTAGTTGGTCGCCAATATAAATGGTAACTTTCTTAAACAATCGTCATTAAATAGTTCATTAACCTGAACGAACTAGTGCGGCAGTTACTGACAAATCGATGTAAAACGTTAATTGTAATCGCGTGACTGGCAACACAGTGCGTGAGTGTTGCCAGCCTTACATAAATTATTTATTAAATGCTCATTGGTAACGGACTGGCACTAGACAGCCTAATCATGTCCATTATGATAGACGTATTGTAAATTATGTATTATTCGAAATTATTGAATAGTTTCGTCAGTGAATCATTGACAGAATGGTGTAGGAATTATTTATGAAATTGTTGATCAAATATTCACTATCTAAGTTACGGTTAAACATGATACAAACTATTTTTCTTGTCTGCCTTGAAAGAATATCTCCTTTAAGTAACTAATATATACTATAATACAAATTGGCGCTTAAAACTCTTTATCTCGACAGTAATGTGCTTTCAAAAACATATATAAATTATTACAGCGCAGTGTCAAAATGAAACCAATTAATGATACCTAAACGCCAGAAAACCATAAAATATTAAAATTTACTGACCATGAAATCGATATTACTGCCCTACACCCAGCATTCGTACTTGAGACTGTAACTAACAGTTCTGCTTAGCGAAATATGTAAAGTACTAGGACCCCATATCCTGCAGAGGGTAACCCATCGTCTATTTAACGACTGTACTAGTTATGGAATCATAAAATTTACTAGGTCACACGACCCAGCCGATGCCTAACGCTCGGCCTTTATTAGTAATTCTCCGGGCGAGCGATTATAGACCTTCTGTCCCAGCTGACGATTATCCGCTTTCCAATCAATTAGCTTTAAATTGCCTCTTATCATGGCGCTGTTGGATTTGAATTTTATTTGTTAAGGTTCTGTGGAACTGTGGGTCTTTGTGTCGAGTAGAAAATTGACCGGTTCGTTGCTAGCCCCAAGGGTAGATCTTCAGGGTAAACCAACGCGTGCCAAGGCTACCCAGTGGATGGGTTACGGTTTATATAACGAGATTGCTCTATACCTCAGACAGCATTTAAAATAAACTGTTGGTACCGGCTCAGTCTTACCAAGTGGTATTGTATTTAACCATGACAACATCTGCATCTGGTTAGACTGGAAACCCCAACATAGTTTGGAAAACGCTAGGCAGATAATGTGTATTCTTTAATCTTGAAACATGAACCAAGTCCCCCTAGAATTAAAAAATACGAGCAACAAAAAGTATATCGTTCTGCCATAATATCCATATCAAAGTACCAGGAGCCCATGAAACCCGAAGAGATACTATTTCGGTGTACAAAACAAAGTGTCGCAGTGGACACGTTAGCAATACTTCCGATACATTAGGCTCGCCCCACGACGTCCGTAGCGACAACAAATATGATTAGACGAACGCTTTAAGTGTATTTTCTTGTTGTACATAAGTTTTTATAGTGAAATGTTGTTCTGTGAGTAAAATAACATAACATCACGACCATAATCCTACTGTAACAAACAGAGGACATACACAATTATCGCCAATTATGATCAAGTATCAAGCAGAAGAGAACGAGCCTAATGCCATCAATCTGACGCAAATGTACACCATGAGCAGTAAGCAACTTGATAAAAATACCCAGATAGAAATAAAAAATAAGCAAGAATTTGAAACGATGATAAAGCAGTTAGTTAGCCTATGATTGATAACACCACTTAATAATACATAAACTAATTCTGCAACAAGTCAATAACAATAACAACAGCTGATGTAACAACATACTAGAATAACAAAACACGATCAATACACTCCATTAACACTATCTACATGAACTCCTATCTCCTACTATCAGACGTTATCGAATAACCCAATATACGTCTAACAGAACGCATCAAACTAACATTCACACTTTAATAAACGCCGCTTACTTCAAAAATAAGTACACAGTATACGCCTCCGGGACTCACTTCCCCATAAAAAGGCGTAGAAAATCCCTGTTTATGCAAACCGTACTTGCGAACGTTTTACACGTCATTTTCCGAAGCCATGCGCCCCATAAACTTCCCTATAGCAATTTTCCACCATAACACACACGTAAAGATCTACACATATATGTACAGAAGTGTCAATGTGTGAATAAATGATCTTATAGCAATTTCGCACGATACACAGACATACAAAAACGCAATGCGTATTTGCCCACGCATGTACATATATATATATATATAATGTCTATGTGTGCGTGCAAGCTCTTATTGCGTTTCTATACAAACAAGAATGACGTAATTTATGTATATTTAAGATAGTTATGTGGTGTATTGAAAGGTCTTGTAGCAATTATGCGTCATGCAACACAAAGTGGTTATGTGTATAATGTATATGTTTATGTTGATGCATTTGTATTGTATTGATACAATACAACCTACGGCGTTAGATTCAGTAAAAATGAGAGCTTTAATCATAATATTAATGTTTACTACGTATGTAGTTTTTAAACACTAGTAACACATTGTGGTACACGTACACGTATTATTACGTAGTATTTATTTAATTAATAAATGGCCGCTAAACAAATAAGTCAATATATGGGCAGCGTGAAAAGAAAGTAGTTTTCCTAATTAGAAACTGTTTCTCTAGACACTACAGCAAGCTACTAACATGTCTCCTAATCGCTTCAACAGTAGACAAAAAAAAATCAAAAAGACAAAAATCAACCATCCAAGAAAAATAAGTTCCCGTTAACCTCCATGTCAAAATAATAACAAGGACAATACCACGAAAAGCCAGTAAATTATAATAAAGGCGACGAACTGTAAAAGGTTTTACAGCAATTTTCCGCATCACACACACACACATACACACTTTTTACACGTCCGAGAGTGATGGCGTGTGTGTGTGTGTGTGTTTTATCTCCCACACATGAATAGCACTGAAACAATAAAGTAAGTAGACGGTCGATAAAACTGAATCCTGCTCTAAGCTATGTTTAAGAATCACGACATTTCTTAAACTAAACATTTTAAACGCCTTCGTTTAAAATGTAAAGCTTTGTAGAGCTTTATATTTATACGTCACCTAAGAACTAACCATCGAACTATTTAACTTGTGTTTTAAAACTACATTGGGTTTTGTATAGGTATTTTCTTTCCGAATACTCTAATTTAGAATATTTTTAGAGTCTAACAAGATAATATACGTTGATGATATATCAATCAAATTATTCAAATATTTTTTTGAGTAAAATCTTTATAAAATAATACCATTAATTAAAAGATCCACATTGTACGATGAAAATGCAATCAGATCCAACCCGTTGAACGCGACACGACTAGTTAAATCACGCTCCAACCCCATCGCAACAACTATCGAATAAAAAGCCGGCTCACAATCTATCTATAAGTAATACACCGGTGGCCGCTCAATTTCTGGCCAGATGAGTTTCGTAACACGTTTAGCGCTCCCCAACGCGGCAATCTTGCGCAAATTGGAAGCATCGCTACGGCTAATGATAGTGGCTACGGGGCGACGGTGTTCGAAACTTTTATCACTAGCCCCCAACATTATTTAGTGTTTACTTTAGGGTTACATAACTGATGGAAATAAGTATATAGGTGTGGTATAGGAACTAAGGGGTATCGTATTAGAGAGGCCGAAGGGCCGAAGCCTGCCGGGCTGCGGGACTGTTCGAAATAGATACCGTGGCCCCGGAACGTAAAGGGCGAGGAAGGTACATGGATGGGTTTTAGTCAGTGACGACTCGAATGGCGTAGTGGTAGTGAAGCTGCCTTGCGTTCTTAGGGTCCTGGGTTCGAATCCCGGTAGGAACAAATGTTTGTGTGATGAGCATAGACATTTGTTTCCGGGTCATGGATGTTTGTATGTATAACAAGTATGTATTTACAAACAAATATATGTAGTATATCAACTATCTGGTGTCCACGACACAAGCCTTGCTTAATGTGGCACTAGATGGCGCTGTGTGTTTAATACCCAGCGATATTTATTATTATTTAAAAAAAAAGTCTGATACCCCTCCCGCTCCGCCCAGAGTGGGATAAGTTATTTGATACTAACTACTAACCCGGTACTAACTAGGTTGTGGAGGTCAGATAGACAGTCGCTCCATGTAAAATTCTGGTATTCAGCTGCATCCGGTTGGACTGGAAGCCGTCCCCAAGCATAGTTGGGGAAAATGCTATGCAGAATAGATAAATAGGTACTTCTTTGGCTAACCTTTTGGTTTTTGGTTTGTTTCATGGCTCTTTATTAATGAGATGCTGTGCAATAGTTTTGATGTATTGCCCTATACTTATATGCCCTACTTTCTTGTGTGATCTTTGAATTGTTATGAGCGCGGTTCGGTTTATTCGTTCATTCCTCGTCTTTATAACGTAATATTTTAAATTATATAATATGATGAGTGTTCATTAAGTACCTACATTGACTGAAAACGAATTTCCATAAATTTTTAAATTATCGTCTGAAGGAATGCTTAACTGCGTTCATATCACAATATACATGCTTGTATATATGCTTGTAGTCTTTTTGTACCCCGATATATCATGCACTATACACATACACAGTTCCAAGAATCTTTTTACACTCAATTATTACACACGAGGTAACTTTGTTGGTAACAAACACTGGTTTATTTGTTGTCCTTGCACTTTACACAAATCTGGCATGAAGAATTCCACAGCAGAAGAAAGAAGCCCCCAGAAGAAGGAAGACACGGCTCGTGGAGGTTAAATTGACTCTAGTAGGGAGTCCGTATCAACGCGCGACTCCCTAATCGAGTCAGGTTGACTTCTACGAGGCTAACACTGCGCCTACGGCGGGAGAAGAAAAGAGAAGAAGGCGGGAGAAGATAGAAGATTTGTTCCTTTCATTGTGCTGTAAAATTGTCATGTCTGTGCTCTTTTGTTCCATCACAGTATTGTTTTATACCTTTACATCTTTTTCAAAATTTGTTTTTTTACATATATATATATATATATATTCGTATGAATTACATTCCATTTTAGTATGGATAGTACATTTTTGATTATTATTTAAGTTTGAATAATTCACCTAAAGCCAACACAATTTATTTTGATTTACTTACCACCGAAAATATTAAATATTTTTTACAGTATTACCCCAAGTAAAGCCGACTATATTTCAGCCTCATTTTAATTAATCAAATCCCAGGGAATCCCCGAGTATCGCTAAGCCGGTGATTATTTTAAATTGTGCCATCTACATGATTAAGGAAAATGTTATATTTCGTACTTTCAGTGATGTCCGAGGTAAAATATTCGGCTTGTTGTGGTAATATTTTAATAAACTTTAAAATTATGTTTGTAAATGTATGTATTCAGTTTTATGTCAATTTTATTGTACGGTGATTATATTGAGTCTAGCCACTATAACTTGTACTCAAAACTGACATGTAATTATTGTACATGTGACATTTGAGCATCTAAGGGCCTATACGAGTAACGAAACTTTCAAAGCTTTTCGTATTCGGAGCCACAGGAAGTGTGTTAATCTATGCTTTAAGATTATAAAGCAGAAGAGTTTGTTTGTTTGTTTGGTTGAACGCGCTTATCTCAAGAACTACAGGCTCGAATTGAAAAATTCTTCTTGCGTTAGATCGTCATTTATCGAGGAAGGCTATAGGCTATATAACATCACGCTATGACCAATAGGAGCGGAGCAAAAAAAAGAAATGTTGCGGGGAAAAAAGCTTCCGTTGAGCAGGCGATGCGTTGCGATATCAATATTTCACGCGAACGAAGTCGCGGGCTAGTTCAAATATAATTCCCTTTTAACTTTCTTTACGTAACTTTCATAGCCATAACACTTCGTCTAAGCCCTCAACACCTTGACACCTTGTTAGTTAATCATGTGTATTTCTTTCTGTTTGTTTTCATGTCTCTTAATCACAAACCTAAGATGTCTCAGCCTGGTTTTATGATTACCATAACCACCAACAAATGACAACAGTATACGAGAAAGCTTTTAAAATTAAATGTACAATACAGAATCCAATTTAAAATCAATACCAGAAAATCCTGTCTCTATATCTGAGACAACCCTAATGAGATCTCCAGAGGGTTGCCAGCTAAATGATGCTTTAAAGTAAAAATTCTCATTCTGCCAACAAACTCAATATACTCTGCTGGATATACTTTAAAAGTAGTAGCTTTGGTTATATAGATTTCAGTATCCTTGCCAACACAAAATTATGACAAAGAAACTTTTAAAAACCACAGTAAAAATCTATAATTTAATACCGATACCCGTAAAGCCTCACTCAATCTCCAACAACTGAGACTCTGAGACAGTCCTAATGAGATCTCCAGGGGGCTGCCAGCGGAAAAAATGCTTTTAAAATTAAAATAAATTCTTCCCGAGGCTGCCTCGCTGCATGTAATCAATTGAAGATTAAAGGCAAGGAGGATTGCTCTGAGCCTCGCGGAGTAATTTTCTATTTTATAATTAAGCCGCTTTGTGTCCTCGATAGGGAGAGGCTTAGAGATTTAGTGGTGTGGATTACAATTAAAGATGAGGTACTTGCGTGAGAATGTACTGAAGAAATGGTGACTTGTTGTCATCTTACTTTTACAAATTGTTTCTTCAATTTCACGCATTGACATTATTGTTATGCATTCGTTTGAATTAACGATACTGAATAAATATATAAGAGCAGCAGTGGCCCAGTGGTGGCGACCTCGACTTACGAACAGTAAGTCGTGGGTACGAACCCAGACAGGCACATTACTTTGTGTAACTTATTTCATCACCAGTGCTCCCAAAACGGTGAAGGAAAACATAGTGAGGAAACAGGCATGTCCTAGAAATAAAACTTCGAAGACATGTGACATCTACCAATTCGCACTGGGCCCGCGTGGTGGATTATAGCCTATTCCGTCTCATTGAGAGGAGGCCGTGTCCCAGCAGTGGTAACATTAAAGGATAATGATGCCAGTAACTTACAATGGCCTTAAACATAACTTGCGAAATTCGGAGTTTTAGTTTGTTATGTTATGTTGTCTTCTATTGGTGTCCGATGTTATATTACTGCTTGCTTTTATGATTCTAGTTTTACAAAAATCTTTCTTCTTTAACAAGACACTGCGGTAATTGAAGATATTCCTCTCTCATATAACCTTAAAGACTTCTAAGGTCGTACTCAGTTTAGTCTACGAGCACGTTCTTAGAAACGGATCCTGCCGTATTCATTCAAACACTTTGCTATATAATATCGTTGTCAAACTACACCGTAAACAAAACAAAAGGCACCGATAAATAAAGCAACATTAAACAAACAAAAACTCTTTGACGACAAACAAAAAACTTGCAAACAAAAACACTTCTAATAAGTCTCGATGAAATAAAGGTTGCATTAGTCCCAGCTGCGGGAATTAATCGCGAGTTTACAGAAAAGAAGCCAATCTATTTGAGTGTGGCAACACAGAGCGTTCAGAAATCGAATGCGCTGTACCTTTGGGAAATTACTACGGCTGGCAACCCCGGCGGTTCCGCTGAGGACCCGTCATAGCTTGTTAGGACAGAATAATGTATAACTGGTGGCTAGATGGATGCAATAATGCCCGTTTGAGATCGACGGAATTTAACCATCGTTATTCGCTGTCGGGAACTCTGAAAATTGCCTTTAGGTTTGGCTATCGGAAGCAAGTCATGTTGAGTCGATGTTAAGTCAATTTTTAAATAATTATCTCCACAGTTTATTCGCACGAGCTTAATATGTGTCAGTCAATAACAGTACCTACTACAATTGATATAAAGACTGGGTTAACAGAGTACATTATTATTATACTGAGTGGGTTGTCGTTGACATACTACGCACCGTGAGGTACCTAGCGCACTTAATATACTTCGGAAAGCCGCTGATCTTGATCCTTCATCAGTTGTATCGGAATGCCGTCCCATCATAACATAATAATAAGGAAACACAGAGTAACCTGTTTCCTGAGATTGGCCGACTAGACCGAAACATGTTAAGATAAATGGTAATTCTACAACTTCTTTTCGCTATTCAAATCTATCTATAGCTATCAAACTTCGCAATCATACCCATTGAGATCTCTTGACTACGTTTCGAACCTGCTCAACTTTGCTATGCCAACACGAGCTGGTTGCAACTTTAGATGGAACTACTTGGAATTGGTACTTACTTTAGTGCTATTTGTATGAGCATGGGGATTTGAAGGGACTCTTTTCTCCATTTTGGGTATGGTTCTTGATTGAATTTCCAAGATGGGGCGTAAAGTTATTGCGTATTTTCTATAGGTTTTTTTCGAATCTGTATATGTGCCCGGTTGACGGCAAAACGCTCGCTACCTGTCACCTGAAAATAACAGGCGACATAATATATTATAAGTAAACGGTCGACTTACAAAAATCTAAATCATTGTTAAACCTAAATAAACCTGACAAATAGTAGGTGTACTTACCATACCCCGTATCTAAAGTCCCCTCTCATTCTGCTTCCAGTACAAAATCCCGAAGAAAGAGGAGGTGGTGGAGCAGCAGCCCCTCGAGCCTGACAACCCGCTCATGAGGAAGAAGAAGACTCCTGAAGAACTGGCGGCTGAAGCGGAGCTTGAAGACCAGGACGAGTTCACCAGTAAGTATTACCTCACCACTGAACAAGTCGAAACTCCTGCCATTCTACGTCTGTGTAAATCCTGTAAGGTACTTTCAAATCATGTCGTGGGTCTGAAAACTGGCGGGCAATTAACTGGAACCCGTGCTCTAAAACGGTGAAGGAACATGTCCGCGAGCGAAATATTTCGTAGAAGTGTGACATTTACCAACCGGCATGGGCCTGCGTCGAAAATTAAGGCCCCTCTCTACTCATTGAAGACTTCTTTGAACCCTTTTCTTGTTAACTCTGTGAAGATATGTAAATATCCTTCAATTATATTTTTCTCGTTTCAGAACTGAAAAACACCATCGAAACGCAAGTGAATGAACTAAAGTCGCAGATCGAGAGCAAGTGCGTGATGCAGTGAGCGCCTCTCGACTAATGTAAACTATCTGAATACATGATGTAGCTGAGCTAAGGTCATTGTTACGACGATGTTTCACAACCCTGTATACACCCCAACACCCCCACACGACCCCCGAATAGCGAATAAAAAAAAACAACCAAAAATAATAGCAATTTCGTTCGGACGTATCACTCATTCGCGCTCAAAATGTTTGTAGGAGAGATTCGAATTCTAAATTTTTTCGGAACGTAGTTGGCTAGTGGCGCGTTGGTGCTTGATAATAAGCAATAATATTTTTATACATTCATAAAAAATTTTGGAAGGCAGCCCTCGAAACAACTGTGAAGCGCGTCTCAGAACGTATGGTCAAAAAGTCATGAAGTACCGCGCGAAGCACGCGCTCGCGACACTCGGGAAACAATCCGTTTTATATGTTGAAGCTTGTGATATATTGTTATTTAAGTGTAAAGTTGAAATAATATAAATACAACTAGAACGAACGGTGTAATCTATTTAAAAAGGAAGCAAAATTATTATAAGGATCTCAAGCACGCGTGTAGACTCGATCGACATTCGACTATTCATCGCCTCCTCTTCTCTATTTCGCACTTACATTGAAATAACAATGTATTCGTCCTCAGGGTATTTGTTTCATCCAAATTCCGCGCTTGTCCGGCGCCCTGCCGCTCTCCGTGGTTCTCTACTGTTCGCTTGAGCTCTTCGACTTTTGCCTCTAAATCTTTTGCATGCGTGCTTATGCAGTGTTAATCTATGTGTCAATGTAATTTTGTTTAGGTGTACATACCAGTAATCGACCTAGCCTTAATATCCACATCGAATATAATAGGTAATTGTTATGGCGGCGCGGCGACGCGTCGGCTGTCGTTGTCCAATACTTTCTTGCATGTTTAATATAAGAGTCAATGTTCATTTAGTGTTTAATGTGTAAAATGTTGTAGATAAACAAGTAATTGGCGTTGTGTTACCGTCGCGCCGACGAGCGTTGTTCTAATCTAATGTTTTATCGATGTTTTACGCTTAGGTATTAAAGTTAAATAACACATTGTGGTGTGAGCAAATTATTCGAGCGATTACGCCATCTCGGATTGTATTAGTGATGGGAAAAGGTTTGTTATCGATAGATTATGAAGTAGGTATTGATAGGCACACACTGGAGCGTAAAGATCGTAGAACAGCGAGGCACTAAATGAGGACGTTGACACATAAGCAGCTGGCAGCTGGTCGATGGGGCAGACTGAAGAGTGAGAGGAGAGCGTGGTGGAGGCAGTCGCGCTAATGGTTCGAACAATGTTGTCCACATAGTTATAAAGCTGCAAATGCAAAAGATTTGTTATCGTCAAAAGCTGTGATATATGAATATAATAAACTAAAGCGCGTAACGCGACGACCGCTCGCGCTCTTAGCTTCTTCAATCTTTCAATATTCGACACGAAACTATCATTCTACCTTCTCGTAGATCGTACCTATTCGGATTACAATCTCTTCAATCAGCACATCATGTATTTTATATATTTTAGTTGTATCTTCTTCACACGCGATGCTTTTTGGTATAGTTTAGTAAGTTCTTGAAGTAGACTAAACTTATGTGTAGACCTCATTGTGATAGTTGAAGTGGTACATATACATGTTTGAGGTTATGTAACAGATGTCGATGTTATTCACCCTGCACCGAGTCCGTTTTATGATAATTATATGACTTACACAAACATAGGTATCTATAGGTTAATTTATTCTTTTAAAGTTCGTAATCTAATACAGTTATAAGTACAACAGGAATAAGGACGCTAACACCAATCTGCATAGTTTCAATCGATGGCACATCACTAATTAGTCGAGTTATCTGACAGTTAGTCGATGCATCGATTCTCAACAAATCGCATCGCGTGTTAAATACTAAGATTATTTTAGATACTTCACTTACACACTTAACGTTACTGCTTGCTTATCTTACGTTACTTTATGACATTCTGTCAATTACACCTACCTTCTCTTCACACATATACTATTCAATATACAAACATGTAAATAAAAAAGTAATAATTTCAGATTGTTTATTGAGAATGCTACTATTTTTCTGGAGTATAAGAATCGTCTATTTTTCGCACTGTACTGCACTCGATATATTTTCATAGCTTGTTTCATAGTTGTGTTATTCGGAGCACGCACGCTGTATCGTAAGATGGGCATCACTGCTAGGCCCCGTCCGGCCACATCACTAACGTAAGTCATAAAATATATAAATTTAAATTTTCACAATGTATGTGTGGTTAGACTAGGTAATAATATTATAAACATAGTTGTACCGTATGTGCATGGCAAATCTAGCTAAATGGTTGTATGTAGACATTCAATACAATAATAGTTGTTAAGTCTATTGGACCTGTCTGATGACCAAATTTCGATCGAATCTATCTTTCCTTACATCCTCTTGTGTGTTAGAATACTAATCTATAACCTTTGTCTATATCTTCAATCTATCGTAGTTTAGCCTGCGTTCTACGTTGTTGACTCTCAAGTAGCTGATAGTTTAGATAAAAACGTTATTTTGGTATAGAACGATCTGTATTCGGGAGTGTGGACTTACTGTCACTAATTTAAAATTAACGGAACTTACATTCTCAGCGCTGTCAGCTCATCTGTCACGATGACATTGACGTATAAAAACGTCACTGTCACTTGTTTTTAAATCCTTGTCTGGCAGTATTCGAATTGTGTAACAGCAGCGTGGAGACAGTGTAACTTCGACAGTTTCTTGCGATAAATTGTAAGTTTTCTTGCATGGCAATGTTGACAAGTGTGCTCTTGGCGTGTTGGTGTCGTTCTCTCCTAATTAGTATTGTTTCGAGCTGTGTGTGAAACATAATGTTTAGACGCTTCTATTAATGTGTATATTTAAGCTTTCGATGTTCAGTGTATAGTTCATAGTTATATAATGTTGCTTAACTGCGCCATTTCTAAAGGAATTTGGGTGATATCAAATGGTTGTTGAATTCTTTTCTATAGAACCGAACGAGTTTCTACGGACACTGGTTTATTTGATAATGATTGTAATATTAACAAAATAATGTAACACATCGATCTCTTCACCCTACTGAACTTGTCTTTCATAATGTAATGTAATTTCACCCAACAATACACGTTTCTTTTTTATAATATTATAGTGAATTTATAAAGAGGTTTATACAAGGTAGATGTGTAGTTTAGACATAAAGAAAATAATTGTAAAATCAAAATTTTTAAAGAAAATATAAAATTAGTTATTTCCGTGAAAACCCGTAGTGTTAATTTTAAGGAATCCAAGATGTCGCGACCAATTTTTATATTTTTTGCCTCGAGGAAGATAAAATTGATGAAACATTTGGATATTTTCAAATCTTATGACTCTCATACTCAGGGTAATATACTACTTATAGTTATTTGTTCATAGTATCATTTAGATCATTTAGGTATGAAATGTATGACTTTTTGGCCTGCGAAGGCTTTACTAAACCTTTCTTCTAAACTTTCCCTCTAAATGTGACCCTTTGACCCAACCGGTAGATCGTGTTGATATCTCACTGTTGTTCTTAAATCCTTAGAGGAGTTATGAAATGGTAGACTAAATGACATTTTATGACATAACTTGTTAAACTTATTAAATAAACTAGCCTATTGATAGTTGCACTAGGTTAATGTAAGGGAAGCATGTGATGGTGCATTTGTAGACACACACGAGTCAGCTGAGATACTCTTGAACGATGTAGGATACTGTGAGTGCGACGCGATAGCACTAAAACAGTACAAATGCATCATTAACTAACAGAGATATACAGAGGAGGGGAGTGGGTCGGTAGATTTATCATCTGAACTTAGAAATGTCATAAAATCGTTATTAGAAAGAGGAAAGAGACAAAAGAACGAGAGAGAACATTTTTACAAACAACTGAAATTTAAGTAAGTTTAACAACAATTATATTAACTTTTAACCGTTCAAATGATAACCCTACCGACGCAAAAACATTTCAAAAACTGTTCGTTACATCCAGAGACAACAGAACGAAATGAGGTCGGTGATTGCAATATAGCATAGACAATTAGAGACAACGACACTGAACCACACACTCAAGAGCTTCTACACTTAATGCCAGTATTAATTTATTGTTAAAACATTCATTTCTAAACTCTGACGGCGCGGAATTAACAAAGAACTGATTTTAAAGTGCCACAGACTAACAATATTGCGCTAAAAAACGTTATTTTTCCTGCTCTGCGCTGTCTATTCGATGTGATTACTAATAGTTTTAAAAACATATGTTATTATACTGGATGGAGTGCGTCTCTGCCTCGTAATATCTGCCAATTGTTGTAAACTAAATCTCGGCGCATTCCTTCCAGTGCTTATTGTTTGTATATTATACATTATTATAGTTATTGGCCAACACACTAGTACGTTAGCTTTTAATATTAGTGACATCATAGTGTTAAATGGCAAGTTTACAGAATGTATAAAAAATTCAATGAAACCATTAAGTACCTACTCAAATATGAACGCGGTTCATATGTATGTTGTCTTGTTATATTTAAAAGAAGAAAAGGTTAGTAGTTTATCCACAATTAAATTTAAACTTAGGGATTATGAATGAATAACGAAAAAAAAAGGTTATTGTTGAAAAATGTTTTTAGGTAATTAAATAAAAACGGATTGAGCTTCTGTGACACCTTGTTGTTAACAATAAATTAGGTTTTTTTGCAATAAGGCAGCTGTACATGGCCGAATCACATAAAAAAAATTACCTCTACTGAAAATTTACAATCACCTCATAAAATCTAACACAAGGTAAAAGTAACCTTAACCACCTAAAACTAAGATCGTGTTCAGATTACCTCGAACCCAATCGAATCGGCCGTACAGACTGTAGCTTCATCTTCTAGCTGTATTCAAACTGCCGTAATAAACTCTATTCTTATATATAAATAAGGTTAGTTTTCCTTTCACGACTGTATCACTGTAGTACATAGGACGCTTGTTCGCTGCCACTTCGTTCGCCATTACTGTTGCGGAGCATTGTTAACGTTTATTTACAAGGTCCCTATTAGTTATTGTATAAAAGTTTAGAGGTGGCCATTTTCATATGTACGTTCAGTTAAATGTGAAAATGGTTTATCTAACATGTTGTTAAATAATAAATAAACTACATTGTACCACTATTTGTGTGTTTTATTTTACCTGGTGGCAATCATCCAAATGATTTTATAAGTATAAAAGGCGTAGATAGGTTTTAAACACTCAGCAAGCAGTATGTTAAAATGTGGCTAATTAGCCAACCTTTACTTCAGTGTCACTTTGATGGTGTCAACGGACGTTTTAAATGTCTCTTTTTCGCTCGCTATAATTGAATCATTCCATCCTACTTTGACTTGTAATCGTAATGCAGTGTAACATATATGACAATAATAGATAATCATGTGTGCGATAGTGAGCCGTTTTTGAAGATCGAATTTTGTGTAGGTAACCTATCTACGTCTTTTTAACTTATATTATCATTGCAATCATCCCACTTATCTACCTATATACATACCATAACATCGTGCCTGGAATCCCAGAAGTATTAGGCAGAGGTGTAATAATAGTACTTGTAATAGGGGCGAACCTATTGCCATTAACCAGGCACAAATCCAAACTCCGTGACTACTACAGAAAATTTCCCGATAGAAAACTGGGTAACGAATGTAGGGCCTGACGCACAGCAGTAGTGCTTGCGGCCACTAGACCAACGAGGCAATAAAATTCTTGGTACGCGTATAGTATTTGAGAATAGCCCAAAGTAATGGATTAATGGCGCATAAAATTGGAAAATTCGGCAAGGTCAACGTTTGTTGGCTGGTTCAGTTCAAGGGGTCTAAAATGGAAGCTTTGGCAGAACATAATAATATGAATCACGTTGAACATATAAATTCTAAAAATGGACTTTACAGCTATTTACATGAAAGCTTCATTTTTTTCCAGAATTGATTAGTTATTAATCGCGTAACCCGTATGCGTTGCAAAAATACCTGCTACGCCGTAGCAGTGACAGTTATTTTCTGTGAAGTCTTTAACGGCACAGCCAGTGGAAATTTAAACTTTTACTCAATCCATAAACGACTATATTTGCTTCTGAGATTCTCATGACATTATGAGAAAATCTGTTTTTGTTTCTTTTTTTAAAGAGGTTTTTTCAACTTGAAGCAGTCGCCCCTGTGAATACATCAGTTTTCGAAAGAACAGTGTGACAGTTGGATGTTGGCTCCTGAAATCTTGCATATAGGTAGGTTGTCACGTGTACAGAGCTACAGAGAGACATAGGGCACTTTTCATCCCGAACCGAAGAAGTTATTTGTTTACGAGGAAAAAACACAGTTTATAAGATTATAGTTGGCGCCACATTTCTTTCGAATCATGATTGTTGATTGAATATAAGCAGAGACTGAATATAATAAATTCTGCAAACAGTCTCACTACCTACCCCACTATTTTGCGATCATTCTCAGTAGATCCATTGGCCAGATCCATGACGTATCTAGTGAGGATTAATTTTCTCTTTGGATCCTGATTTCAAAACATCGATCTACTGAGAATCGTTCATTCTCAGAAGATCCATTGACCGGATGCACGATGGATCTAATGGATCTTGTAAGTATTAATTTTCTCATTGGATTCAGATTTCAAGATATGGATCTACTGAGAATCGTTCGTTTTCAGTAGATCCGTAGATCGTTCGTTCTCGTATTGGCCAGATCCACGATGGATACAGTGACAATTTATATTTTCATTGCATCCGGATTTCATGAGCCTAGTACGTTTTGGGGTAGGTACATATTTTGTTTCAGATATCCATCAATATGATAGATAGATAGATCCATTAAGGATTCATGAGTTTTTGAGGAAAAAAATCTCACTAGTGTCCAAATCTTGAAATCAGGACCCAATGAAAAAATAATTAATCACCTGATTCATTGTGGATCTGACCAATGGATCAACTGAGAACTAACGATTCTTAGTAGATCTATATCTTAAAAACAAGACCCAATGAGAACATTTATACTCACTAGATCCATTAGATCCATCATTGATTTGGCCAATGGATCTTCTGAGAATTAACGATTCTCAGTAGATCCATGTTTTGAAATCAGGATCCAATGAGAAAATCAATTCTAACTAGATCCATCATTCATCTGGCCAATGGATCCTCCGAGATTGATTTGTAAAAACAAAATAACTGACAATTACTAACCAGTGTTTGTGACAGTTGAACACGTAAAGAGAAGAAAGTAAAAAACAAAACAACGTCAGAAAATAGTATAAAAATTATATTGAACTTAACCTATTCACTGTTTATTAATCTAACAAATTGAATTGAATTGTATTCCATACTTTGTTTAAATTCGTGTTCAAATCTTCTAGAACGTTAAGCATACTGTTCATAGTAGTTTTGATCATTCCGTGATTAGAGTCTTTGACTCTTATTGTAGCACTATCATCTGATATCTCAGTTTTTAATACTATCCCTTCCGTAGAATCTGTATCGCTGTCTATTTGTTCTTCTGAAAAGTCTCCAAATTCTTGGTTTAATTTTTTAAACATCTTCATTAATTTTGCTTTATTTTTACCAATTAAGTCTTTATTGTTTTCTGCAGATATTTCTTCAATTTCGTTGTTAATGCTTCGTCTTTTTCTGACTACTGGTTCTAAAGTGTTGGACGCTTCGGCAGATGGTTTGTTAATGTCTTGATTTCTTTTAGTATTTTTATCTTGTATGTCTAAAGTTTTTTTGGATACGTCTTTCTCTGTTTTGCTTTTTCTGTTGACTTTTTTTAGAAAGTCGTCATTATCTTCTGAAATCTTTTTAACGTGTTTTGATTTTCTCGGAATTCTACCAAAAAGTTGATTGCCAGCTTTCAATGAGTTTAATGAATGTGGTTTGGAGATCTTCGAATGTCTTTTGCTAACTCTGTTGAGGTTAAATCTTGATAGGTTCGGTCGAAGATTTTTCAGATCGTTTACTTTTTGTCTTGCTTTTTCTAACAAATCGTCAATAATACTTTTAGGATTAAAATCACGATCCTCGAATAGAGATCCTCTGTCGGCTCTATATCTGTAACCCTGTTTTCGAAGTTTACCTCTTCCAGACATCATATCAGTAACTTCTCTTTTGAATCTATCCTTACCTATGTTTCTTTTGAAAGCGTTTTGAATTTTTTCTAAATCCTTATTCATGTCACGAATTCTGCTTTTTAAAGGATGATTGTCAGGAACAAAAGCATCACCATCTTCAAAATCATAAGAAAGGTCGGCTATGTGTGTGTAGTCATCAAAATCATCGTCAGTAGATCGTTTAGATCTAAAGTTTTCATTGCTTACCGTCTCTGCTTCAATGAATGTTTTATTATCTTTATCCACCTTCTGACAGGCTTCTATCTTGGTGTTGGCGAGAACCCAGAATCCAAAAGATTTAGGTGGCAGATTGATGAGTAGGGTCTTATACGGAGGGACTCGTTTTACTATGGGCTTGATGTCACCTTCGTAGTACATTCGACGGCCGTTTACGACGATGTTTCTGTAATTAAAAGTGGGGTAAACTTATTCTAATGTCTTGTTAAATGTTTTATTATTCGTCTTAGTTTAACTTGGTAGTGGGGGAAGAATGGTACTACTACAGTACTGACACCATGCTCTTCAGACTCAATCTCTATATGTGAAGCTATGGAATACTAGCTTATATTCACCAGCGTGGGGTTCGCTAATTGTCCCACGGGATCATGTATATCCATGTTGTAAACTACAAAATTTCATCCAAATCTGGTCGACAGTTTTTTGTGTGAAAGAGTAACATATTTGCAACTTTCTCTCAAACTTTCGCTTTTATAATATTAGTGGGAAATACAAACATATTTGTATACAAGAGAAGATTATAAATTAAGGTACAATTGTAAATTATTATACACTTGACTATTTACACCAGGTTTCTGTATGCCGCAGCACACTGCATGCTGCAGTTAATAACTAATTAACTATACGTGCGTACAGAACAATAGAGCGCGGTGAAGTACTCTACAACTAATGGGAGGGGCCCGCAAGGGCCGAAGCCTGCCGGGGTTGCGGGCCTATTCGAAAGAGATACCACGGCCCCGGAACATAAAGGGCGAGGAAGTAACATGGATTGGTTTAGTCAGTAAGAGTCTGACACTCCCTCCCGCTCCGCCCAGAGTGGGAGAAGTAATTTGATGATTTCCCATCCCAAAAAAAAAAAAACAAAAAAAAGTACTCTACGAAGTCAACATTTCTTTTAAAAATACATAATAAATACGTACCCATTATGATCGTTTCCCAGTATAAACTGCATGATATCACCACCCTCTTCCCTCCTAGACAGTTTGAGCGAGAACCTCGCGGGTTCGTCATCCATGTTCGCTCCGAACAGCGTGACAGCACCGATGACTGGCTTGTGACGCAGCGATGTGCAGTGAGCGAAGAGAATCGCTTGTTCAGGATCCATTTCCACGTTCAAAACTCGCTCACCGACCAAATTTTTGAATAGGAGTGCCATGTAGAAGCTCTGAAAGTATTATTCCATCATTATATTATTAAATCCTTAACTCCCCGAATACCGGTATAATACCGGTTCAGCAGTTTAGTGTAGATAATAGAAGGCGAGGCTCCACCTCAACAGACTCCTAGTAGCAACTCACACAATTCCTTCTATTGGGTTACAAAGCCTTCTCTCTGTAAGAATTTCTAGAGCAGTGGTGATGAAATAAATTACACATAGTTATGTAATAGTTGGTAATAACTGTACATACATCGAGTGGACAGATGTTGTCGGATTCTTGTATATGTCACCGCAAAATTGTCAAACACGTTACATTGTAAAATGACTAGAGAGATTGTAAACTCTCGAAATATTGTCAAACGAACATACTTACAATAAAACGCATTATTTTCGTGAAATCGTGAAATGCATGCGATGGTAGTTAACTCACGCGGTGTGGAGGGAAGGAGAGTGGTGCCATTTTCATGAGAGTTATAGGTACTTTGCGGGGCCCCTATTTCCGAGTGCAGGGTTTAAAGCAACCTAACCAACTTAACGGGGGGGTGCCCCAAGTCCCGATTATGGGGGCAGATATACTTCTGTATGTTCAGTTGACAATATTTCGAGAGTTTACAATATCGCTAGAGAGATTACAATCTAACGTGTTTGAAAATTTGGCGGTGACATATACACCGTGTATCCGGACGATATCCAAATATATACTTCGACCGGAATCGCTCAAAATAAAATTGCTGTTCCCGACAATTATGTACGCAAAGCTCGTCAAAATATATGAAACAGCTGTTTATTTTCTCGCGATTCAGGGTTTGATCCCATTGTAAAAGTTGTCCATAATGGTGGTCGAAGTTTATGGATATCGTCCGGAAACATGGTGAATAGTATAGTCGTGGATAATAATGCTCACTCGATGAAGGATTTTGACGTATTTCGCTGTTAGTTCAGAGTAGTACTTTTTGTTATATCTTGTTGTAGTACTTAAGGTAGTGCCGCTACGTATCTACATAATACATTACTTGATGAACTTACCAACGTCGGTTCATACATCTCCTCCTCTTCCAATTCTTGGTAATGCACAGAAAAGCCGTTCTTGGCCGAGTAGCCCAAGCTGGCCAGCCAATCAGCGGCCCGCTCCAGGTCGTTGTACCGCTTCTGCCTGGTCTCTGTCAGCCACAGAGGCGTCTGGCTGCGAGAGAGATGTCGCAGCAGCCTCAGACGGTCGTGCTCTGTCATCCGTTCTAGTTCGTGGGATGAGGAGTTGCTAAAAAAATTAATAAGAATTGCACTGTTGTAGACTTTCACGATTTTTCAATACACTTATGGAGCTCAAAGAAACCAAAAAAAATCACGGATATTATCCCGTAAGTACTTTAAGAATTCTTATAAAACCCAAAAAATATAACAACACGCATTTAATTCTACGCAAGGATAGGCAGAGATTTACCTATAACGTACGCACATTTTGCTAAATATGGTTAAGTGCTATAAAAGGTCCCATTAAAAAGATGGACGAATTATAACACAGCGTTTAGTAAGTCTAACCAAAGATATCCAAGCAACAAACACTGATTAATTTTAATTTCTACTTTGATCTAAAATAATAAATTGCTGGCACTCTACGCATTCATTATGGGTGCTTTCTCATGAGTGGGTAGGAATTCTTTATTAAACCACGCCATTTTCAGTTACGGATCACCTTTTTAGGATAGTGCGGTTAGGATAAGTAGAAGATGGAGGTAATTACGCACAAAATGAAATCACTTAGTGTCACAATAACGCACAAAATAAAGTCACTTAGTGTATCACAAAATCAAATCAATCAGTGTTTTATTTAGCTTGAATATCTTTGGTTAGATGTACTAAACGCTGTGTTGAAATTCGTCCATCTATTTTAATAATAATTTTGCGACCTCATAGGTCGAGCCTTTTTCCACATTTCAGAACTACCGGGAAAAACATTTAATATTCCTCTCCTCCGTTAAAATTACAAATCCACATACCCATTCAGCAGCAACGCATCCATCATTTCATTGGACAGAATTATGTAATCCTTGAAATCACTCTTAGACTCAGCCTGGAGGCACTTGGTGACGTCACCGCCCACCACCTTCCACTGCGCTATCCTCCCAGGGGGAAACGTCTCGATGATAACGCGCAATGTCTCCAGGTCGTTCAGGTATTCTTCTATGGACTGGTTTGTGCATTCTGGGGGGGAAATTGGCGGTTGAAAAAATACTGCATAGTCTTGAACTTGGGGAAGACTGTTGAAATGTATGGAAAATTCAAAATGTTGTGCTGTCGCCAAATTAATCGGGATTAAAACAGAAGAAAGTGATGATGCAAAATAATCATAAAGTAGAGGATTATTGTTAAAGACTACACGAAAAAAACAAACAAAATTTCAAATAAACCCTCATTCTTGGGTCTCTTCTGGTGAGAAAACTACAATCATCAGTTCCCTGTAACAGTTTAACGTCGTAATCGTCACGGCTATGCTCCTTACCTCTAGGGAATCGATTTCTTCCGCTATAAAAGCTAGATCTCACTCCAATCAAGCTCACTGGAACTTGTGTAGTAATTACTAATTTACAAGATTTTAATTAATATGAAATACATACCATAACCAAGTTCCCAGAACATATCCCCAACTTTGAGCTTCTCAGCCACCGTTAGTATATTCAGAGCAGTATTAGGATCCCACATGCCAGAAGCTGTTCTCTCCTCATTGTTCAAAGCGAAGACCAGATCGAAACCAGTAGACTTTGCCCAATAGACGAACTTCTTCCACTGCCTATGGGACACTGCCAAGTTCCTCGTATGGAGGTCTAATGGAACTTTTCTTGGAGCATCAGAGTCTATGGCTGTGATGTCGAAGTTTTTTATTTTGTCGGGGAAGTCCACGTCGTTGATTGAGATGGTGGTGTTGTGGAAGGTCATGTGGGCTGTGGATGGGCCAGCTATGCGGAGGTATGCTGGAGTGAGGGATGAGGCCATGCAGATGCAGTCTTTGCTGAAATACAAGGAAAACATGTTAAGTACAAAGTCACGAACGTAGTGGTAAGATATGAACGTTTAGTATCGGGTGACCCCCTATTCATAGGAGTCTAGATCGCATCAACATCGCTATACGATTACAGATGGCACAGATCTTACTTCCCATAACTGAGTGCGAAACTACCGATGGGAAACCCAATTAAACTGCAAATCTAGACGACACTCTGACCTTAGCATGCCAAGTAGTCCTTTAAAAAAAAAGAAGTAATTTTTTAAAGACAAAAACCCAAGACTATTTATGTTGACTATAAATATTGATGCGTCATTAGCGAATAAGAGGTATAAAAGTACACAAATGTACAATGTTAACTACAGACTCAGCACATCAAGTCACTAAAATCTGTTTTATTTATTGAATAGATTTTAACTTTACCACTGAAGCAATTACGTTTAAGGTTGATTGAGATTTGTCACTTTCAGGTAGCTTAATATGTTGGCCTCTGTACATTCTGGTGAAATACAAAATCAGCATAAGTAATTCAACAAACTTACCAACTATACTTCTCACTGCTCGAAAACAAATACTTAGGATCTATAGTGAAGCTCAAGAACCTGCTATCAACTAGATTCACATGCTGTTCCGAACTTATCCTCACGCTAAACGTATCAGCACTGGACAGGGACAGAAACCTTAGCAGGATGAAAAGAAACAAATGTGTAGTAGTCCCCATCGCGTCGACTGCGCGAAATAAAATATTGAGCGTGTCAAATGCAGTTTATATCGACGTCTATTCAGGAAGAATTTGTGTTGTAGGCAAAGTGTGGTTGGAATAACTTTTGAGCAGTTTTAATACTTACGTATGAATGCTTGTGACACTACTTTTGAAGTTATTAGGTTCCTACGTGCAATGGATCAGGTGTTAGCACATGGCACAGAATCTCTTCATCCCTTCAGAAGTCTGTGCTCCATGAGCAAAATTGAATTTGACACCAAATGATTTGTCATTGTCTTCGTGGTTCATTTTAATCTCTATTTGTCCGATCTTTTGTTCTCCATAACGAAGACGGTTGGGCCGACTTGGACCAAAACCACCGCATCCAGACTTAATGTCCAGTAGTCGACGCAAGTACCTATGCTGAGAAGAAGAAGAAGAACATGTTCTCCAGGTATACTTGCCCACATGTGTTAACATTGTACTAAAATCTTATTGTCATCTCAATAAATAACTCGGCCTGTCGCAGTCCGCTGCTGGACGTAGAGAGAGACCTATGTGTTCCGCCATCTGCATCTGGTCAGCCCAGCCACCTGATTAAGGTCCAATGTGGCGCTTGACAATACGCAGACCCTATTATCAGAAGTCGGACTCATATACTTCAACGGCTGGCATTCTTTTGACAGACATGATCAGCTTACTGTCAATCTTTCTAATTGTAATCTAATATTTCCAAGCTATATGCTTCTATGAATGACTGGAGAGTTGTGTGGCCCGTTGTTGTTGTGTCGGGTGTCGGGTAACTGCATACTGCGTAGCACACTCGAATTCCTATTGCTAGTCATTCTGGCATTTCAACAACATGCGAACGTTGAGCAGACAATGTCTTCATATCGGTACTCCCTTGATTGTCCTAAAATTGTTTGTCCGAAAATCATTATCCATAACACGTTTGCTATAAACTTCAGTAACCATAATGTTCAAAACACCGAAATTATGTTTTACATAACAAACTTTACTTCTAATACTATTTTGTCATAATATCGAATACTATAATAATTAAATCTCCTAATTTTACATGACATAAAGTCGTATGTCCTAAGTATTGTATCACATAATGTGTATGATTCCGAATGGTCATTTACAAATTGTTAGTCGCTTAAAAAAATCCCTAAAAGTTAGGTTTTAGTGACAGAAACGAATTGCTGTAAATCCGACTCCACGCAGTCTTGTCTGCCCTACCCCAAGAGTGTTATTTAAAATCGCGTAGGCGCGGAGGGGCGAGGCGGGCCGCGAGTTGAGGAGCAGGTGGTTGTAACACTCGCCGCCGAGGCTGAGGCTGGCCGGCGAAGCCGGCCAGCAAGCCGAAGCTGCGGTGGTGAGCGTTAAACCCATCTGCGACGATAAGCTTGCGTGAGGCCGCCCGAGCCCCGCAGCGCCGGAGCCGTGACAGAAACCATGCCTGCTGCATGATGCTTGCTCGTTTGCATGCTACATGCTTGCTAGCATACTGTGTGCTTGCTTGCATGCTGCACACTTGCATGCATGCTTGCTTGCTGCATGTTTGCTTGTTGCATGCTTGCTTGCTGCATGCTTGCTTGCTTGCTGTATGCTTGCTACATGCGTGGTGCATGCTTGCTTGCATTGCATGCTTGCTTGCTACATGCTTGCTTGCTTGCTGTATGCTTGCCGCATGCTTGCTACATGCATGCCGCATGCTTGCTGCATGCTTGCTTGCATTGCAGGTCAACGCCTACGTACGATTAATCATTTACTTAGAATAGGACTTATGACTTTTATTGAAAACGATTTTATGTCTTTTGTATATTATTGATTGTAATACTTATGACAAACGGATTTAGGGCTTATTACATTTAGGGATTTCAACTTTATGGGATATGATAATATGTGATGTAAAGTTCGGGTAAATTATCATTCGGACGAATGATGAATATGACAAAAAAAAATATGTCATTATAGATTATGGATTAAAAAGTTAGGTAATACGATAGAGAACCCTTCATATCATTCGAAATGTGATAGAAAACTGTGTTACGCAATTCCTGATTCCAAGCCACCGTAAAATTGTACTTACCTACAAGTTGCAAATCCTGGGAGATTAAACAAAACCCCGAATACCCATTACGGTCCGCAGCACAAAAATGCTGACTCTCGCAGCAAGCAAAATTCTTGAAGTCATGCATTTTTCGTATTATACATTATTATAGCAAATGTTACACAAGGTTTGTTTATTTTGTTATGTACAATATAGCACGTCTGAACTTGCATTTATTTCTTGTGAATAATTTCGCGAAATGCGTTTTTTGCGTGCGTTGGTAATTTGGATAAACTTTTTCGGTGCCACTGTACCGTGTAACCGATAAAGACAAAAGATAATGTTTAAGATCTAATCTCTCACGTGGATTATGCATGGGTACAGTATTATTTATAAGTTAATTACGCACTACGAATGTTCTTAACCCCCGACGCAAAAAGAGAGGGGCTATGTACTAGTATATCTGCGGTTGAATAAAACAAACACGCATTAGCGATTATTGGTCACTTCTTTCTTTTTATTATTATTTAGGCACATTAGAAATCATCCATTATCATGCATATATCTAGTAGGTAGACCATGAGGAGCTCATGGAGCTCTCAATGACAACTGCCCCAGTGGAGACCTTCGATTACCTATACACCAAGTTACAACTATTCTTACCAATAGTGGATTGTTACTGATTGTGGAGCCCAGATAGACAGTCGCCTTATGTAAAATACTGGTATTCAACTGCATCTGGCTAGAATGGAAACCGACATCAACATAGCTGGGAAAAGGCTAGAAGATGATTCTTATTCAAATGGTAGCAATAGTGGCCCAGACTTAGGGTCGTGTCGTAGGTTATTGATTCGGCCTCTCCCATGGCAGCAATCCGGCAAGGAATTGATTCGCCCCCTGGCATACACTATGGCAATGTGTTTGCCAGGAGCTACCCAGACATTCTACTCTTTGTTTAATTTATTTCACAACCCGTGTTCCCAAAACGATGAAGAAACATCGTGAGGAAACCGGCATGTAAGATCAGAACCAATACTTCGAAGACTCTTAACACCCACTAACACACGTCGTGGATTACAGCCTGAATTCCTGCTTGTCCTTCTCAGAGCGGAGGTGTGTATTCCAGCTTTGAGATATTCATGACGATTCGTAGTCCCCGTAGTAGGACTGTCGTAGTTATAAATACTGGAACGCCGACCTGGACATTAATTATCACTAGAAAAGAGAGCAAGATATATTTTTCTATGACTTCTTAAGAGAGACCAAAGACAGTTTCGCAGAGGTCTGGTTTACCAAATCCTCAGTTTTTTGACGCAAACACAATTCAATTTTACTATTTAGTTGGCAGGGTGGTTCGAGCGATTTGTATTTGAGAGAGGGGGCGACAAATAGTGCCAGTTGGGGCTCGGTAGCTCAGCAGAACAGCTAAGTTTTCCAGTTGACACATCTCGCCATTCACATTCGGGAGCTGTATCTGCTGTAGCACGAACATGAGAGCAGCGAGCGCAAAATTTCAAGATTATTATGTTCTAGTAGGATAACCGACTGATCAAGGATAATATTAGAAACTTACTGACCGAGACACAATGTATCAAACCGGTCACATGGCAGCTAGCAGCCCTACCGTAGGACCGAGCAGCGGTGTACATAAGTACCTACTCGTATATGAATTACAGTAACTAAGGTAACATTTTGCCACTTTCGCCAGTTATAATCGAAGACCCTACGGAGTGAGAGCGACCCCTTTTGACACTACTGATATTTATTTATCATCGAAGTTCTGCCGCAATACGTATAGTACGGTTGTTCTAGGTATATAGCTAGGTATATGGCCGTCGTAGTAAAGCTTTGGTGAAGCACTGCTGCTTTGGCCTAGCCTGGAATACCACTACTTGGCTTTACATTTAGCTGGTGGCTCGCGGCTGGAACACAGATCTCCTCTCTGACATAGGGAGTGGGCTATAATCACGTGGGCCCAGTGCGGTGTCCACCGTGCCCGGTATGCCCAGAAAAAGAAAATCTATTTCATCATGCCGTGATTGATAGCAATATCATGATCCGGTATGTGGTAACTTTCATAGTGATAAATGCGTAAGTATTAAAATTACTTTCAAGCATAACAACTTCGATAAACAATATACTTATCGATGATTATCGATCATTAGCGTAACGGACGGAACAGCTATTAGAATTTTAATTTACATTCAGAGAAGATAAATAGTGGATTATCAAGTACAATATTCCCTCAATTTGTACTTGCTATTAACGAATTGATTGGCATGGTCATAATCACCATTATGACGTCATTAAGTAGGTATTTATCTATACTATCCGATGAAAATCAGCTTAATTCCGGATTTACAAAACTTTGTTGCTGTGTGTTGTGGATATGATTGCCGCGAGTTGGGAAAAACCTTCAAATATTTATCATAATAATAAAAAAGTAGGTAACTTACATTCACCTATTACATTTATATGTACTTAGATAATTTATTAGGAACGGCTCTTCGTATTTACCGCCCTTTCGAGTTAGGTACGGTACTTCTGATTGATCGCCAATTTAGACCAGCATGGCGAGGACTGGCTACTGGCGCAATGCTATGGATTATGAAAGAAGTTCCCTGAAAGATAACGAAACTTGGGACTGAATGCCATTGTCCAAAGGACGCAAAACCATTTAAACTAAATATGTTTACAAGATTAAACGAAAGTCTAACGAAAATGTAATAATGCTGTTGGTTATTATCAAAATAAAGTCGTTGATTATGAGAAAACATTCAGCCCAGTCGCAAAAATGAACGCTACTTAGTACGCTACTTAGTATTGCTGCTCGAGACAATATGATCCTTGCGTAATTCGATGTGTCTACCGCTTTTCTTTATGGAAGTTTAAATACAGAAACGTATGTCAAACAGCCAGAAGGACCTAACGACGGAACTAGCAAATTATACAAATTGAAACGCAGTTTGTGCACTTAAACAAGCAACATTGTGTTAGAAAAACAGGGTTGAAGCAAGGAGAAAATCCTTGTATATTCGCTATTAAAAAGGGAGAAAGCAGGCTACTTCTAGCCTAGCCTATTCTACTCGAAAAAAATTGTTTGCATAATAGTAAAGCTGCTGCAGCTGCTACACCTATAGTCAACGATTTCGAATTATTAAGAGAAGATGCTGTATGAGACAGCTTGTTTCCTTGTAGAGAAGCGGTTGGAACCCTTGCATTTCTCATGGTGAGCACAAGGCCTGAGCTGGGCTGGGCAGAGCTTACGCTCTTAGTGTTGCATCCAGACACTTAGAAGTTCTTACAAAAAGAGATATCACAAAAGTAAAAAGCCATTATTCGATATTTCAATGGTACCCGAGATTACTGCATTACGTACAGAAAAGGCATGCAGAAAGAACTGGTCTGTTACAGCAAATATGCGGATCGTGGTGGTGATCATGACACTGAAAAGTCAACTTCAGGACTTGTATTTGTTTACGGAGATCCAATATCATGAAGAAGCAAATTACCGACATCAGTTGTAGCTACAGTCAAAGTTGTAGCTATAGTGGAGCTGCATGAGAAATAATATGGGTTAAAAGATTGATTGAAAGCATAGAGCAATCGACGATGACTCCTGTTCTCCGTGTATAACAACCATCAAACTGACTCTACAAATGAGTTCCACGATAGAACCAAGCGTTAGCATGAGTTTTATAAGCAAAAAAGTTACGACACTTCTTTATACTAGAAGCCAGCTGATGGGACTTTGATGATTGCAAATTACAGAAAACCGAATTGCTGATAAATGTTTAATAGCGTACTGTATAAGCCAAGACTGGCTATGCTTCGTCGTGGGATTGACCTGCATGTTTAAAGACTGGATTCATTCCCCTGCTTCAAGTGAAGATGTTGAGAGTTGGGTTAATCTTCGTAGGTAGTTATGTCAAAGGAACCTTCATGAGTAGAATTACTATTCACGAGCATCAAGAAAAATAATAAGATGTCAGTCACTTCTTTAAAATATTCCTTCTTGTAAAAACGTGTAAAATACAATTAAAGTTATTTTACGTTGCCTCTTTTGGTTTTACTTTAATACTTTAAGGCAAAGAAAGTAATAATTTTAGACAAAATTCATACACTCCAGCCTACAAGATAGTTTTTAATTAACCCAAATTAGTTTCTCTAATATTATAACGTATCTAGACTGAATAGCTAGTGTGACCATCGTCATAAAAAAAGTTCTAATTTTGTCACACTTGACATTTCTGACGTCACAGCTGTCAAACGCTCACGCGATGACTTATGTCATTAGTCATCCGATATGTTTCTGCTATTTATCTCAAAATATTTTAGCGAAATACAAAGTTATCATAGCAAACAGCTAATATTACTGATAATCACTTTCACGTAACGCGCGATAGTGAGTGTCGGACGCGCGTGCGATGAGAACAAGCGGAAAAGTTTAGTGTGGAGTTGTATTCCAATGTTTACCTCAGTGTGTGTTTTTATTAGTTAAAATGGATAATAGCAGTGATAAGAAAGACGATACCAGTGCTCAGAAGAAAGAGGTGCTCTCAAGTTTGCAGAAAATATGTTTAGTGTGTGGCGATAAGGCTCTAGGTTACAACTTTAACGCGATCTCTTGTGAGAGTTGCAAGGCGTTTTTCAGACGAAACGCCTTAGCCAGCAAGGAATTCAAGTGTCCATTTACGAACAACTGTGTGATTACTGTGGTTACGAGAAGATTTTGTCAAAAATGTCGACTAGAGAAGTGTCTTTCTATAGGCATGGTGAAAGAGTTTATAATGTCGGAAGAAGACAAGGCGGAAAAGAGACGGAAGATAGAAGAAAACAGAGCTAGGAAACGTCAGCGTGATCCTGACGACGCGGTAACTAGCTCGAAGAATATCAAACGAGATGACGAAGGTGACACGGGATTCATTCCGTTACAAGACACCGTGATACAGTATGATACTCTTAGTACAACATGTAGTCCTAGTAGCACGATGGTCCAGTCTCCACTGTCAAATGACCTCGATACCTCATTACAATCTCCTCAATACTCCTATACTCCCGCTCCGCCTGTTACGAGTAATGATCAATACACAATGAAGATATACCCGATAGATGAGAAGTCAGTTATTAATAGAGCAATTTATGAACAACGAATGATGGACTCTTATTTGTATGAGAATGGTGAAAGTAATATGTACGGAGACACTCCGAAACAGAATAGTATAAGGTTTGTATGAAAATTTTAATTTTATTGTTATTCATTAATGTAGCCTTTGTGCATTGTTTCTGCTTTATATTACCATAATTATATTTTATATGGGTTGTTGAATTTGTTTCCGGATTTCCAACATCCAACTCTTAAAGCATTTTAAATGTCTACTATTGACATTATATTGTGGCCTCTTCTATATCTAATATTTTACAAATTCTTTTTAAACTACACTAGCATTTATTTGAACAGCCTAACTAGCATCCAATAATAATATTTGAGTATCTGAGTGGGATATCCAACAAAGTTTAAATTCAACGACATGCCCTATAAGTCTATATATATCCCTTATGAAATTTCTCATTTTCACTAGAAATTACTTAGCTATTTTTCTAACAATAAATTATTCATATTTCCTGTACACAGAAAATATCCAGAATGTGTACAAAAGTGATTACCCCCTTTTCCATTTTAAGCTTTATGATAAATGGATATCACTACAATGTTATTTATCAAAATAACATCGCAGCTGCATCCAGATAGACTGGCAGCCGACCCTGACATAGTTGACTAGGCAGATGATAGTTATCTAAACTAATATTATAAAGCTGAAGAGTTTGTTTGTTTGTTTGAACACGCTAATCTCAGGAATTACAGGTTCAAATTGAAAAATTCTTGTGTTGGATAGTCCATTTATCTAACAAGACATTAGGCTACATAACATCCCGATAGGACCAATAGAAGCAGAGCATAAATGAAAAATGTTGCAAAAACGGGGAAAAAATATTCCCTTTGCGAGCTTTTTCTCTCTCATGTGACGCCGACGAAGTTTTGTTGTCAGCTAGTTTCCTATAAATATGGAGAATAATTATAATAATATGTATTTGTAAAAATTTGGTGTTACTTGACAAATGAATCATCATGTAAGAATGACGGGTTTTGTGGAAAAACGCAGGATAAGTCAAAGTTCAACTAAATGTGTTTTGAGGGCCGAGTAGATTTTAAATGCTACTATTAATATTGTTCAATGAATATGCTAATTATTAGACCAAACAAAATTAGCAAACAGATTGCTTCCTAGATACATTCCAGTTGGAATCAAATAAAAAGTCTGTGTTGTCCCTCTGGGGAGCAAATACCTCCCAATCTTTTTTCACTTCATCGGATTCTAACCCAAAAAGACCAATCCTGCCTTTAGGCATCAAGTTTGTCCTGTCATCTAGGCCTTGGTCATCTGCAATGTAACGGAATGTTTTCAACCCATCGTGCAATTGACAAATCCCAGTTCCACTTGAACTAAGCTGCTTCTTAAATGACAATGGCAATTTGTGTGTGTGTGGCAATATCAATACTTATTTAATGTTTTACTCATCAAAACATCATCCCAACATACATCACACTCCCTCACATAGAAGCCCCAATATAATGCTTGTAATTGACAGATCAATATTGACAAATAGTGACAAGTCTTCGCACCGAGAGACGAGACCGCAGCACGTGTGTGAGGAGATCCCGTCCACCAGCAACAATCCTGATGTCAACAAGGCGAGGGATATACTGCAAGATGTTGAGAGGTAACATGAATTTATTAATTTGTCATATGTCAATTTTACCTTTGCAGTAACCCAAAAGCAACCTTATGGTACTTCGAATAACAATCATTTTAATTTTGCCCGAGTTGTTTATTAAGCAGTTTATTGAGAGCAGCGGTGGCCCAGTGGTAACAGCCCCAACTTACAAACAGTAAGTCGTGGGTTCGAACCCCGACAGGCGCATTACTTTGTGTAATTTACTTCATCACCGCTGCTCTCAAAAACGGTGAAGGAAAACATCGTGAGGAAACCGGCATGTCCTAAATCCAAAAATTCAAAGACATGTGACATCTACCATTCCGCACTGGGCCCGCGTGGTAGATTATAGCCCATTCCCTATCATTCAGAAGAGGCCGTGCCCCATCAATGGGAACATTATAGGCTCATGATGATGAGTAAATCAAAAGCAACCTTCGATACTTCGAATAAAGATCATTTTAATTTTGCCAGAGTTGTTTTTTAAGCAGTTTATTTTGGGTTAGTACTGTACTGTACACCTCTGTCTGACCCTTCGGGGATTTTAAGTTTGTTATGATATCACATGACAGTGATGCAAAGCAGGGGTACAATAATTATCCAAGGACTATACATTAACCCTAGTGTGTACAGGCGATTTTCTATCGTAAACTACATTTCAACTCTTTGACTTTTCAACTATTGAACCGAGCGTAGAGAATCCAATAGAACGCATTCCTAGTACATCAAAATGTGCAAATCCAGCTTTCTGTGAAAATCCAGAGAGCAATTAAAAATTACCCGTAAATAAGGCTTGATCTTGGTAAATTTTTGTAAGAAACAGTTTTTGAGCGCTGTAATAATTAAGATACTGAAACAAATTCGTGAAACACCCCTAGTGTTATTAAAATACAGTATAATTTCCTTTGCATAAAAATTACCATGATAAGTGCCATGTAATAGGTACTAGACGAGCCAGAAATTCCTTTAATTGGAACAAACTAACATCAGCTACTGAAAAATTCCCTCCTAAAAACCCATTGAACACCTAATTAAGCACCGAAATAGTTACTTTTACAATTAAAATACTATTTTGACTTCCTGTTTTCAGCTTATCTATCCCATTCTGGACGTAATCACGCACATTCTTCAATATATGTATTTTAACATGCCTTGTTCCCGATGAGAATCCCCATGTGCAAATATTTAACTTCACAGGATGATTTTTCTGCAAAATACCATGTTTTTTGACGTAGCTGTTTAGGCTATGAGTTGGCTGGCACATGCATTAAAAAATACTGTTTAATATCGATCCAAATTGCCCCAAATTATATCTCAAGGATACACCTGCGGTAAAAGTGTTATCCATCCATCCATACCTACTTACCTACTAATATTATAAATACGAAAGTGAGTGATTATGTTTGTTTGTCACCTTCTCACACGATTCTGAAACTTTACTCCGACAAACGTTTCTCCGCCGAATGAGCCGCCGACAGAATGTTTCGTTTACAAGTTTTTCAACGACAGAACCTTTCCGCTACGAACGTTTCGCCAACAGAACGATTAATTCATAATTGAATCGACGACAGAATCTTTCACCAAAGAAAGATTCGTCGACAACAATGGTTTAGGAATGGTTTAACACTACTGACTCAATCTAAAGATTATACAAATGTTTTGAAAGGTAAAAACAAAAATCAATGGACAATTAAGGCGACTACAAGAGCGAAAACGAGAGTTTTATAATGCCTGAAAGTATATGACCATAATGGCTGAGCGGATTTAGATGAAATTCGGCCATTCAGTCGGCTGATTTAGATGAGATAGGCCACGGTTTGGGTTAGAACATCGGGTTAAGTTTAGGTTATACTAAAGGAAAGGTTAGGTTAGGTCAAAGATTAGGTTTTAACCGAACTGTCTCGTGGTCGAGTGCTCGCAAGGGCGACTGCTGAGCACGAGGTCTTGGGTTTGATTTCCGGGTCGGGCAAAATGCCAATAAGTTTTTCCCATTCAATCAATCAATCAAATCAATTTTCCAGCTTCTGTGCCGGCTGATGACAATAGGTTCTCCCCTATTACATAACTGGCGAAATGTGGGTGTAACTGTACTATTAATTAGGTACACCACTGCGTGATGTTATGTAGGGTTTGTAGTCAGGTAGCACGTCTCCTGTGATAACTTCCCACGTTCACACGAACGAAGCTCGGGCAGCAAACTAGTTGTTTATATTTTTAGCGTTATCTTCGATACGGGAACCTCGCTAGTCGCACCTGATAGAACACCTGTGTGACCTTTATTAGTGACTCAGATTTACGAACTAATTCACAGACGATACGCCGGTTTTGTTAACACTAGTCAACTGAACGAATGCCTAGATAATAACAGCGCACGAATTTCAACGTTCAGCTAAACGCTGAGAGTTGAAATTCCAACAGTGAGTGTAAATATTAAGGCATTCGTTTCGGTGTCGCTTAGTGTTTGTGAAAACGTGTATAGCTCAGCTATATCTAGATCTATCTCTCTTAGGTTAGGGACCGTTCAAATATTACGTAAGGACTATAGGGGGGCGGGAGGGTCTATGCTTTGCTTATTTTTGATGACTTAAGGGTCGCGGGGAGGGGGGGCGACCTTTCGCGTCCGGCCCTGGTTCAATCCATGGTCCGGAGCGAGACGGAATAGGAAGCCGTCACCTCCTTCTGCGAAGCAGTCATGCTAGCGAAGGAGGTGGCGGAACGAGAGAGGGAGAGAGCCTCTCTTCCCGGCCGCCGCGGGAGACGCACCGGGCGTCGGGGGCCACGTGGTGGCTACCGCCCACCGTGTAGACGCGGGCCTGTGGACGGTTAGCTATGGGCTAGCTAGCCGCCGTCCGTCCATCTAACGACGACAGGCCGTGTCGTGTCGTGCCGGCGCGTTCGTGTTCCACGCGCGCCTCAAAGAGATGTCAGCATAAGGGGAGGGGCCCGCAAGGGCCGAAGCTTGCCGGGGTTGCGGGCCTATTCGAAAGAGATACCGCGGCCCCGGAACATAAAGGGCGAGGAAGGAACATGGATGGGTTTTAGTCAGTAAAAGTCTGACACTCCCTCCCGCTCCACCCAGAGTGGGAGAAGACGATTGATATTATTGATATTTGACGATTTCCCATCCGAAACAAAAAAATAAAAAAATTGCCCGGGTTCGGCCTAGATGTTGATTACGTCAGCAATAATTATTGACTTTTTACACATTATGGCAACTCGCACATTGTCTATGCTTGACTGTTGATCCACTTTCGCCAAAGGTGAATTGTTGAAATCTTCTATCCTAAGCTTATTTTCTTATTCCTAGAATTATAGCTGCTGCTCATGAATAAATAAAATAAAAAACAGAAGACACCCATTAATAAAAATGCATATGCCAAAAAGGTTACGTACGCATCTCCCATGCTTACGTAAGGGGAGGGGTAAGAGCTTTGCTTTGTTTTGCTGACAAGTGGGAGGGGGGGGTGAATAATTGTAATAAATCTGCTTACGTAATACTTGAACGGCCCCTTAAAAATCCGCCCCTAAGACGACCCACTGACCCTCAACAGTACTATTTCTTGAGCTTGAATTGAATGCCCGTGTATTTACAGACGCATGAGACATTTCAACCTAGTCTCTTAGTCTCTAGTGGTATTCCACGATACGTTGCATTGCAGGTTGCGTTGCGCTCTATTGTAAAGCAATGTACAACGCCTCTAGTCTGAGAAGTCCTATCTATTAGGTTCAGACATTTGTGTCCCACCACAAGAGAAAAGGCCAATCTTTCAGATAAGTGTCGAGTTGTACCATCGCTACCATATTCTGGCTGTGCGTTACTGTTTGTTTTCTATCATTTTGTAATCGTCAGTGTAGTATCTTTTGACTCATGACTCATTTGATCATCCAGCTGTGATAGTTAGCATGCGGTAGCCTCGTCGAGTGGCTCACAGCTTTGTTGACAATACTTATCTTTATTTAGATTACGAAAAAGTTGTAAGAATATACTCATCGTGATAAATGCGCTATTTATTATTACCTATATATAAATACTAGCGGACGTCACGCGGTTTCACACGCGTAATTCCCGTTCCCGTGGGAGTACGGGGATAAAATATATCCTATGTTACTCGTGGATAATGTAGCTTTCGAATGGTGGAAGAATTTTTAAAAACGGTCCAGTAGTTTTTAAGCCTATTCATTACAACCAAACAAACAAACAAAGTTTTCCTCTTTATAATATTAGTGTAGATGTATGAGTAGGTACTACTTTAATATTTAGGTAATCAAAGATATTTTTGTTAATAATCAATTCGTTTTAGTTTTATTGCATAGAATAAAACAATGGGTGGTCATATCGCAAATTTTATCTTACAAAGACATGGTGCAATGAAAATGATTGATATGCTTGTTCATCCTATAACTCTTATTGACATAATTATGTGTAGTTGGTGGTTCAAGTAAATAACCCTACTGCCTTGCCCTGTTAGACTAACGATCGCAACCGAGTGTTATCTTGAGGAAATTCTTAGTGGCATTAGTTTGTGCCTCACAATAGGCTAATTAAAGTTTCTTTTTTTAAATAATCTTGTAAAATAATGGTGAAATGTCGCACTAATTAATCCCCTGTTATCAAAGCCTTTGTTTAATTCGCATTCTTAAGTATGAAGTACGTACGCACATACCGACGGAATATCGCACGACATGACGATGCAATTTATACGACTGCTCCCGAGCCTTGGCAGTCAGTGCAAAATGATATAGATAAGAGGATTCGTCTATAACTTCCTTATCAGCTTATCAGGGACCTTGCGTATCGGGATAGCAACAGCCGATGACGGAGGACTGACACTCTAAAAAGGCTGAACAGCAATTGGCCGTAAATAGAACACATCGGAGAGTCACCTCTGTCACTTCATACTTCATATGAGTGAGGGAGACAATGCTATACAAGGTTAATTTTAGGTCGTTCTGGAACTGAAAGCCATACACTCGATCATCGAACTCGGAACGATTGGGGATTTTTATTTTTAAATAGGTAACAACAAAAAAATATTTTTTCGGAACGACCTAAAAATAATGGTGAATAAAAACATTGAAGCAACCAAACAGCTTTAAAGATAGTCTCATATAATTAAGGCTGACCATTGCATAATGGCAACCTAGCAAAACTGGGTGGACATATGATCTGGTGAGGCGAATCGCACGGGACCGATCAATTTGGCGACTTTGGGGGCAGGCCTATGTTCAGCAGTGGACGTAGCGTCGCACGGCTGAAATGATAATGATGATGAAGAAGAACCGAGCAAAAAACTGATTCAGATGAATTCTCTGATGCCCAAAAAATCTGCATTCTAGTACCTCGCCTTTGTAAATTTCTTACACGTCGCTGTAATTTATGTAAACTTCATCTACTCACTGATAATTTGTTGGTTTTATTCTAAACCCTAAGTAGTGTATCTAGTGAACACTACAATAACTCGGTATTGTTTCATCTTTTCAGAATAGAACCGAACTCCATGGAGTCAATATTGTGCGAGGCGATAAAATTAGAGTTCGAAGCTTACACCTCAGTCAATCCATGCAGCGGGTCTTCCAGGGAATTAAACGAGGTAAGACGAAGCTTTCTTTAATCATCATCTTCCTACCCTTGTCTCATTATACTCGGGGTCGGCGCATCACGTTTTCTTGTCCCATTCTCCCCTGTCAGACGACACATCATCATTCATCATTCTTCTGCTCTTATTCCAATTCATATGGGCTCGGCGCAAAATAGAGAAGTATGGATGAACAAGCCATCTTCTCTATTTTTAGTCATATCTTCAGACACTTCTTTTCTTGCCATATCATACCCACAACCATCATCGCCTGTCAAACGATACGGCATCGTCTATCTATCATGGGGTTTGGGTTTCTGCACTTAGTCCTTGAAGCGGACCATTCTGCGTGAGCCATGGTGGCTGATTACTCCAACCAACCCACCTCCATCCAGAAGCAGATCAAACATCCCGGTCTCCTCGGGGTATCCGCAACTGATCTTGGTGTTCCCAGGGTCTCCTCGCGAATCTTGGTAACACCTGTGTGCACTCAAGGAGCACATGCGCCACCGTCTCCTCCACCTCCATGCACGCTCTGCACAGGGGACTGTCAGTGATACCTAGGGTGTGGAAGTGTTTGTTCAGTGAGCAGTGTCCAGTGATGGTCCCCGCCACCAGACGCAGGCTATCTCTGTCCAGGTGCAGAAGGCGCCTGGTCGACGCGGCATCATTTAATTCTTTCTCTTTCATATCATTCCTTACAAAATCCATCTATCTTTTCTTTGGCCTTTCGAAGCTTCATAATCATGTATCTTAAACACTACTCCATTAGGAAATTGTACACCTAAAAAAAAATCGGAAGTTTGTGCACGATGTTACTTTTTCACGCAAAAACGGCTGAACGAATTTGGATGAAACTCATGTAGTTTCTGGCCTAGATTAACACAGGATATCTTTAATCCCGGTACTACGTTTCAGTGGTATAATTTTCCACTTGCAGGAGGGCAAAAGTAGATTTCTCTATACTTTTGCTCTTGCCATACTGAGGCGCAAATATGAACGCGCGTCAATTGTTAGTCTCGCGCCTATTCGCGCTAAATTGCTCTTAAAAGACAGTGTTGGGTCTACCAACTATTTTTATCAACCAATTGATCAATTATGTCATGACTCACTTAGTAATGACTGAAATCATGACTCGTCATCAGAGATCGGAACAGATTAGAGTTTATTTGCCTAAACATCGAGGAGATAAGTAACATTATAGATAATACCTTGTCTACTTTAAAAAATATGGTTTAAAACCACTAACTCTCCAGAAACACTACATACATGGTTCTCTGCTGTTACGGGATTATTATATGTCTATGATTATTATAGATTTGTATATGCTTAATATATGTATGTTCGTTTGCCTGCAGAATTTCCCTCCCTCTTTCTGTAATCCATCCTAATAAGGTTGTCTTGAAAAGATCGCTTCTAGCGATAAGACTGCCCATTGTCAATCAATCAATCAAAGCATTTGTTTGAAGTAGGCCAGTTACAGCCACTTTTGAACTGTCGAAACAAAGATGAAAATTAAATGTAGCTACAGTCCCTAGACATAACAGCGGTGAAAGTACTGTAGTTGCCCATTCCCTAGCGTAGTGGCGTAGATCTCTATGGAGAAGAACTTTTCGGTTGTGTCACGTTATGTGAAATGGTTGAATGTTACGTGTATGGTGTACATAATAAAGAATATTCTATTCTAAAGGGTGTAAAAAACCTCATTACGAAGCCTCGATGATTCTCAAAGCGCTCACTTTTCTGTGCAGACCCGTATTCTGCTATAGATGATGACCTCTAACTCAATTTTGCTCGTTATTTCCAGGTTGAACGTGCCAAATTAAACGAGCTAATAGTAGCGAATAAGGCGCTAAACGCTCCCATAGACGATGACATATCGCAACTGGTCGGAGATACCGCGTCGGCTGGCTTCAAGGTAATATATGCGTATATTTGTTTTAAGCTTGAGTGCCTATTAACGTCATCAGCCGCATGAAGGTCAACGCACACTTATGAGCCCTGCACGGTGTCAACATGACTTAGACTAGTTTTACTAACTGATCCCAGAAACGTAGCGTTGGAAGGCCTCCCTCTAGGTGGACAGATGACCTGGTGACGGTTGAAGGAATCCGCTGCATACGAGCCGCTCGGGACCGGTCAATGTGGCGACACTTGGGGAGGGCCTATGTCCAGCAGTGGACGTCTTTTGGCTGAAATGATGATGTATTTCATCTCCAAACTATTGAGAGAGATGGAAAAGAGCGCATTTGTTCAGGAACATTCGATACCAGCGAGCCTTCTTACGCAAAATCTCATAAGAAATCCTACTGAATCATTTTGTCTAACTTACAGGAAGGAGGCAGCAAACACGATCCCCGGTTGATAACGATAGTGAACCTTACTGCTGTGGCGATACGGCGGTTTATCAAGATGGCCAAGAAGATCAACTCCTTTAAGAATATGTGTGAAGAAGATCAGGTCAGTATGGCAGCTGGTGCGATTAGGTTAGCTTAACTTTTGGCCATACTACAATCTTTATTTAAGTCAGGTTTTAATTTTGCAAAATACTGCTAGAATAAAAATAAAAACAACCAAAGTACTTGAATGTTAAATTGATTCATGCTTGGCTCGTATTTGGCTCGTGCCGGTCGGCAAATTTCGTTCGGCATTTACAATAGCTGAATCACTTTCGAGTCGGTTCGATACAATACCAGTGGTTAATCTATGTACATAAAAATGAAACCCGTTTTCCGTTGTCACGACATAGCATGAAAACGGCTTGACCGATTTGGCTGATTCTTTTTTTGTTGTGTTTGTTATTGTCAGGAGAAGGTTCTTATGAAAAAAAATGTAGTACTTAGTAGGTAAGTAGGTAGGTAGTAGTAGGTAGGTAGGTAGTAGTAGTTAGGTAGTAGTAGGTAGGTAGGTAGGTAGTAGTAGGTAGCTTTTTCCCTCTTATGTGACGCAAACGAAGTTGCGTGGGTCGGCTAGTAGTATATCAGACCAGTGGAGAATTGATTTTGGTTCTAAAGTAAATGTTGTTATTTCCCAGGTGGCACTTCTGAAAGGCGGTTGTATAGAGATGATGGTGCTGAGAAGTACCATGACGTATGACGGTCAGCGAAACCAGTGGAAAGTAAGTACCTTCATTGTTGTTGCTAATATAAACAACATTACTTGTAGTCCAGTCGGCAAGCATATTTTACCTGGGGTTGCGGGACTGTCTGGGGCTGCGGGACTGTTCGAAAGAGATACCGTGGCCCCGGAACATAAAGGGCGAGGAAGGAACATGGATGGGTTTTAGTCAGTAAAAGTCTGACACTCCCTCCCGCTCCGCCCAGAGTGGGAGAAGTTATTTGATGATTTCCCATCCGAAAAAAAAGGCACATTTTATCTATTATTTTTTTCGGTTTTTCACTGATATCTTCTAAACTATGCATTTTCTAGGAAAACGCGGAAGGACAAAGTTGTAGGGCTAAATTTTCTATTATTTTCAACTGTCAAGATTATTTTTTGCACAAAAACTTATCGAGATACAGCAGTTTAAAGATTGAACTAATGTCTCGTATCGTAAAAACGTAAAAAAAACACTTTCATATAACAACATAATTATTGTCAACACATTTGTTATAGTAAAGCTCCCGGTTAGAAGCCGACTCCAACATAGTTGGGAAAAGGCTAGGCAGATGATGATGATAATTGATAATGTTGTCGTAAATTCCAGATCCCTCACTGCCAGGAGCAGTTCGGCAGTATCCGCACAGACGTACTGAAGCTGGCGAAGGGTAACATCTACCGCTCGCACGAGTCCTTCATCCGGTCCTTCGAGCCGCGTTGGAGAACTGACGAACATGTCATACTCATCATGTCCGCCATCCTGCTGTTCACGCCCGACAGGCTCAAGGTCGTGCATCCTGACGTCATCAAGTTGGAACAGGTAACTATCGACCACTGATACTCTACTGGTGACCGTCGGACTGCCAAGTCTCGACTTCGAACCCGAGACACGCACCTCTGATTTCTCAGATTCATTTACTTCGGTGAAGGAAAACATCGTGAGGAAACCAGCATGTCTGAGAGATATTTCTCGACGGCATGCCAAGCCAAGTCAGAGGCCCATGAGCGGTTTTAAAACTGAGACCAGGATAACCTGAATAAAATGTATTTGCATTCAATAATAACGATCCATGATTGAAATAGTGTGTTGTCGTAATCTCCCGCCAGTGACCACTAACTCGTCCTCAGAACTCGTACTACTACCTACTGCGGCGCTACCTGGAGAGCGTGTACCCCGGCTGCGAGGCCAAGTCCACGTTCCTGAAGCTCATTCAGAAGATTCTAGAACTGCGCAAGTTGGCCGAGGAGGTGACCGGCGTCTACCTCGACGTCAACCCGATAGAACCTCTCCTCATGGAGATCTTCGACCTCAAGCATCATGCCGCATGAGACACAGGGTAACCTACTCTACTTATATTTATAACTATTTATTATGAAACGACACGGATTGGTAGGCAATGGAGTGCTAGGTCTCGCATATGGAAATACTCGATATTAACCCCCGAATATTAAAACGTCACTCAAAATTTAAGGGCTGCTCAGCATTTGAGCAGCTTCTAAACTTTTAATTTTGGATGGCCGATCGTCATTTTTGAGTATCTGTTAGATATAAGTGCTACTTATATTTTGAGTGACGTTTCAGTATTCGACCGTAAGTCCCGCAAAAAACGAATAAAATAAATGGAATGTCGCAAAAAAAGGAATGGAATCTTATTTCAGCATGATGGTAATCGGAATTGAGACGGTTCAGTTATTTTTTTATTAATTTTACGCCCTCAGTAGCGTCTCAAAAAAAAACACTGATACGGTTGCTGCAGCACGATACAAGGTGCAAACGGAAGCCGTCAACTAAACAGTTCTTGTAACGTGAAATGTTGCAATGTAGCAATATTCACAGCACATATAGTTTCCTACTCATTGTGACGAGTTAAACATCAAAGTACATTGCAAGTAGTTATCTTTAGCAACTCTTTCCAGTTTATATACCACTAGTAAAGACATGGATTTCTAATGGTGAAAGAATTTTTAAAACTCGGTAGAGTATGTTTTGAGTTAAATTCTAAAAATTAAAAGTAAAAAATCGTTCCTATAAAATAGTATAGATGAATATATGTACGTCGTTATGGGCATTAATTGGAATCGAGATCAAGTTGTTTCAGTGTGCGACGGCCATTAATAATTATGTTATATTTAGAGATTTGTAAAAAAAAATGCCCTATGAATTTCGGTTTTGTGCTTCCAACATTTTTTTTTAATATTACGTGAGCTTACTCGTATATTTTATACAAGAAAAGCCAAATTTATACTGGTGTTAATGTTAGTACTCCATTTTTACCAATCCGTTTCTACTTTTGTTTGTCCGTCTGTCACATCGGCCTAAATATTTATATTTACTCTTAAGTCACACAGTCCGTTGGGATTTCTTTTTTACAATATTCCATTTGATAAGATGTTTTAAAACACGGTATTCTTGTACAAATGTTGTTTGCAAACCGACATATCATAAAATATGAATTAAATCAAAATGCCAAATTAGTAATATTTGTGATAAAAGTAAAAGGACTAACAAATTGTAAGGCTAGGCTACATGTCCGATCTCTCACGATTTACAAGTGTATATAGTATGTACGTCTGTGTAGTCAACGCCTATAATTAATTATAAGTACAATAAGTATGTTTTAGTCGTTTTTCACAAGTAGATATGGTTAGCGGTGGAAGTGGCCGTGGGTAAGGCGTCTGTCCCACTGTCGGCGAGAAAGCGACAAACTATCGGCTACTAAAGTCCGATCGCGGAGCACGAACAAATTCGTACAATGACCTGTTATTAGCTGTCTCTGTCACTCCCTCGTAAATATATTGCATATCGCTCGCACAGATGCAATGGCCGCCGTCCTCAGGAATTGTAAACCTTTTGAGGTTCATTTATTCTCATAAGAATTCACTATTAAGTGAATATTGAATTCTTATGATAATAAATTATCTTAAACCTCAAAAGGTTGTGAGAATATTAATACTAGACACTTAAAAAGAACAAAAGAACGTAAAATTAGACGTCGATTTTATAAATAATTTGAAGGTAAACTACAAATCAATGCGGGTAAAATGTTCGTTCGATACATGTTAACAAGTATCTGTGTAACAGATAAACGGTGACTGGATGTGGCTTTTACCTAACACTGTAAGGTTTGTTCTTGTTTGCATGTGGTTGGCCTTCTTTTATTTCTGCCGAATTAGTAATTATAATTTACATAACAACAATAATTTATTTAATTAGTTGGTAAATTTTATTTCTCCTTTTAATATTTCATGTAAACCGCACTTCATAGAATAATGTTTGTGACCCCTGTCAGTAGGTAAAGAGGTCATTGTACGAATTTCTTCGTGCCCCGCGACCGTCCTTACCTCGCTTCAAAAGTAGATCAAGTTATCACGAATCGTCAAATTTTCTCCAAATGATTTTAAACCGTAAAGTATTAATGGTTAAGGTCAAAATCGAATGAGGAAATTTGACAACTTAATGCGCTGTCTGTACATAAGATTGCAGGTATCGTGTCAATTATTAGTTAATCGGAGACTGTACTAGAAATCAACAGCAACAATAGCATCTTTGAAAGCGATTTTCTCCTGTTTTATTAATATAATTATATTGTATGAAGTTTGACGCTTATCACGAACATAATATTTTGGTAGCCATACTATTACGAGATAGGTTTTATCTCTAAAGAAATCGTCATTTCACAAGCAAATCTCTTTTAACTGTTCCTTAGTGTAGGTATACGTGTCATTGCTCGTTACTGTACAAACTAGAACAAGAACTCTCTCCGCTAGTATGTCGGTACAACAACAGCTATAAGAGAGATAATTGACTCGAGGCAGAACACTCGATGAGAGTTTCACTCGGTACAGTTGTCATTCCAGCAAGCTACTACAAACTGTCAAATTTTCCTCATTCGATTTTGAACTTAACTGTCAATATTTTATGGTTTAAAATCATTTGGAGAATTTTGTCGATCTGTGGTACTTTGACCCGAATGGCGCACGGTAGTGAGGTTGCCTTACGTTCTTAGGGTCCCGGGTTCGAATCCCGGTAGGAGCAAATGTTTGTGTGATGAGCATGTACATTTGTTTCCGAGTCATGGATGTGTTATATATAAGTAAGTATTTACAAACAAAATGTATACACCGTGACTTTTCAGTCGTCTTACAAAGGCAGTCCAGTTCATGTATTCAATGACTAGTATCCGTTCATAATAAAAAAATTGGTATTTACGAGATTTGACTAATTTAAAAATAAAAAAAATATTCATTATTATGACGCAAGGCGTATTTTGTCTCGTTAAAAATGGTTATGGAATGATCTGCTCGACTCGTGCGCTAGGTAGGTATACTCTACAGTTTGATACGTAAACATTTTTAAAAGGGTGTTTCATATTTCTAATGTATTATTTATTTTTCTTCGTACCTATTATCTTAATTACTTAATGATAAAAAATAATAATGGCGCCTAGAGGTATTTTATGTCGGGTACATTGAGTGGACCGCTTTTGTAAGACGACTAAAAAGTCACGTTGTATATGTAGTATATCAACTGTCTGGTGACCACGACACAAGCCTTGCATAGTGTGGCACTAGATGGCGCTGTGTGTAATTCAAATTCAAAAAAATCATTTATTTCAATCCCTTTAGGATCATAATCAAACATAATTCGATATAAATTAACCATTACAAAATTAAAATTTCAGTCAGTAGGTACATAAAAATATTAATCAATTAGGTAGTGTAAATTGAAACTAAAACAACAATTTAATATTATAAATAAAATTAACAATTATAAAAATTAAAATGTAAATCGCAAAAAGTACATAAATAATTAATTATATAATAAACATGTCATTAAAATTCTAAAATTACAATGGAAGACTAATAATACGCCTGCCTCTGAGTCATTTGTTTGTTTGTCATTACATTAACCATATAACAATGGCTAATGTAACAACAATCAAACCTGTTCGAAAATACGTTCAGGATAGTGTTGGAGGTAGCCCGGAGCCTGCGCCCCAGAGATGTGCACCGCTTTCGCATCGTCGCGTAGAAACAGTCGACACCAGCATCAGCGAACATCCCCGACGCGCTGCAGTGCCGGGGCAGCCCCAACAGCACCCTGAACGCATTATTATACTGAACACGGAGAGCGTTGTACTGTTTCTGGGTATATGAACCCCAAAGGCTGGCCGTGTAAAGGGACGTACAAAAAGCTCTGAAAAGCGTTACTTTGACGGCCCCCGAGCTGCGAATAAACCTGCGCGCGATCATATTGGCCCTCACAGACAACGCCCTCCGCTCCCTGTCGATGTCTGCATCGTCTTTCAGGTCAGAGGTCACGATATGCCCGAGATATTTAAACTGTTGAACTCTTTGTAAGTTGACACCATTCAATCTTATAGGTGGAACAGAATCCGGGCAGTTCCGACCCCTGGCCTGAAAGACCATGCATTCGCTCTTCTTTGCGTTATAGAGCAAACCGTGACCTAGTGCGTAACGCTCGCAGATGCCCAGCAACCTGGATAGGCCACACACCGAGGCGCTCAGCAGCACCATGTCGTCTGCATAACTAATATTGTTGACACAAACACCGTCAATATGGCAGCCGACACGAGTACCACTGAGCTCCTCTATCAGTGCATTGACGTACAGGTTGAAGAGCTTTGGCGAGGTCAGTCCGCCCTGCCTTACCCCGCACTCCAACCTGTACGGCTCCGACAGAGCACCGGACCACCGAACGACGTTGACCTGGTTAAGATACCAGTACTTGAAAATTTCTAACAGTTCCAGCGGCATTGAGGTGTTCCTTAATTTTTGCCATAAGATGTCATAGCTAACCAGGTCGAACGCTTTCGAGAGGTCGAGAAAACATGCATGAATAGGTGTGCTCCTATCGGAGTAGTACCTGACAGTTTGCTTCAAACACAAGATAGCTGACTCAGTAGACAGTCCCGGTTTAAAACCAAATTGGTTGTCATGCGTGTTTATATACCGGTCAAGCTGTGTATTAAGCAAACTGTCAAGAACCTTAGCAAGCACTGTGGCTAGTGAGATTGGCCTGTAGTTGCTCGTGTCGCCCAGGTCACCGGTTTTATTCTTCACGATTGGTACCACCACGGTCTTCATCATCTCTGCTGGCAAGTACGCATGTCCCAAACAACAAGTATACAACATGGCAAGAACTCTGGGGAGGTGGACGCCAGCATGCTTTAAATGCTCAATGCTCAGGCTGTCGTGGCCAGGAGACTTACCACGCGACATTGACTTGATAACTCGCCGAATATCCTTAGCTGTAAATCTAGTGTCCATCTCCTGTCCATGTGACCCATCCACACTGAATGACCGTGATGGCCCCAATGGCGATTTCACCATAAAGTGATCCTTAAACATGGTCGCAATACATTTTGGTTCACTCACACCGTTAACGCTCACGGGTAAGCCCGGCTTATTATTAAGCCGGGCCCAGGTAATGTCCAGCGATATTTATTATTATTTATTTATATTTACGTGCTAGCGACTGTCCATGCGCGTATCCCCCATCGCCGTCGCGTACTCGCTCACACTTGCTAACTATCCTCGCTAGTCGCTAGAGGTGGGACAGGTGCCTTACCTTGCGTCATGTTTTACTGACTGCAACGAAAGCCATGCTCAGTAAGTATAAGAAGCAATATTGATAAAGTCAAGTAAAATTCAATAAATAAGCTGCAAAAAAACCTCGTATTAATTCATCATTGTGTTGCCCGATTGCCCCTATCCCAATTTATTTGGGGACGGCGTAGCATGCCATACCTACAGACACCTCCTTGCATGCCATACCATTCTTTATTATACAATCCATTCATCGTTTCTTTGGTCTTCCGAAATTGTTATCTTTAAATTGGTGATTTTGTATTAACACTTTTTAGTTGCTTATAAACTTAAGGACAAATAGATGAATACATCTTAATCAGACAAATGTTTTAAACTCTATTTGTTTGATAATTTACGGTTGAAAATCACTTAAACAGAGTTTAGCACTAAGGCCCCATACCCACTATGTCGTGACGGTTAATTTATCGTTGGTTTTTAATTGGCAAAGGTCATGGACGACAGTTATCGTGTCGTCCTGTATGTGAACACCTACAGTTAAATACACAACCACGACACTTAAAACTACACGATTATTTGTCGTCACGACATAGTGGGAACGGGCCTAATAGTATTTATTCATAGGGAGACACTTGTGAATATTATTATGTAGGATATGTTGGCAATATTTGACTGTATCTAATATTTTGCAATATTGCTTTATTTTTTATCCACGATCTCTTTTTAAAATAACATCACAGTTGCCATACTATTTATACAATTTCAGTTTTATTTCTTGTTTTTATTTGTTGATTTTTTAGCCCAAAATATTATTGTTTTGAACAAACTTTTTACCTTTGTTTACCTAGCCTTATATCAGCTACGTTGTGAATATCAGCTGAATATAAATATTTTCAAGGGTTTAGGGTGCTACACACTTATTTGGGTCGGCACAACCGGGCGGCAATAATAAAAAATAAAAAATGTTTCTTTCAATTACATAAGGCTTAAAGAAACAGGAGATCACCTTTTAAGCAAGGAGATGCCAGTGTACATTGAGGAAAATGCCGCTCGTTTTGCCCAAATTGTGCCGAGCCAGTAAATCGGATCTATGTTTGCCGATCGGCACTAGTCTAATATGTATACAACCTTATTTTTTGTTTATACTAAACCCGAAAAGGGGTCATTGTACTCATCATTTTGAACAACTTTTTCTATGGGACGAACCCTGAAATCGCGAAAAAAAAATCAACTGTTCCCTACATTTATGTTCGCATAACTCGTCAAAATGTAGGGAACAGCTGATTTTTTTTTCGCGATTTCAAGGTTCGTCCCATAGAAAAAGTTGTTCAAAATGATGAGTACAATGACCCCTTTTCGGGTTTAGTATAAACAAAAAATAACCCTGTATAATTATTTCGAGTCAACTTTATTGTTCAACAAGTACTGCCAAATCGAATGTGCCGACCCGAAATAACAGTGATGCACCCCTTTATATCTGACCTCCACAACACAAATCTTTGGCGACAATTTTTAAATTTGAAAATCTAAAATGTACCTACTAAGCTTTTAAATTTTATCAAAAAACTCACATGAAATTCGTTAATATTAAAAAAATATTTATTTCGTTTTAATCTGTAAATAGTTTAATTTTATAAAATACTTTAATTGTTAATTAAGAGAAGTTTATTTTTATATTTAACGTTAAGAACACGATATTGTAAGTGCAATAATGTATTTTATAAGAAGAAAATATATTATAGTTTGTTTATTTTATTGTTTTGTTTTACTATACAAATATGACATATGTGTCTGAAGGAGTCTACAAAACACCAGGCAAACGCGTACCTTGTAGTACTCCTACATTTCGCCAGTTATTTTTTATGTCCCATGTAACAAGGGGCGAGCTTATTGCCATCAACCCAGCCGAAATCCAGACTCCGTAGCTGCTACTGAGAAAAGCCTGACGGAAGAACCCAATAACACTTTGTGGAAAACCTCAATAACGCCGAGTGCAGTCTACATAAATTTTAACCAATCGTGTCATTACGATTGGTGCGGCTTCGAACGTAAGTGTCGAGGCACATGAGTAAGTAAACGGAATAGAGAACCTAAACTTCTTAAGAACGTTCAAAATTGTTACCTATTTTGGTAGGGTTGTCACAACAGGTGAAGACAAATTAATCAAATATTTACTTACCTATTGTACTCCTTGGGATAGTTTAAGTATGATATATTTTTATTCTTTCTATTATTATTCATACAAACAGTACAATTAAGAACTATTATTAATGAATACCACGTTTTTACATTAAAATATATATAAATATAAATATCGCTGGACATAAACACAGCGCCACCTAGTACAAAACTAAGCAAAGCTTGTGTCGTGGACACTAGGTACCTATAGTGCTAGCACTAGGCACTAGGGCTAGGTAGGATATATATGTTTATTTTCTCATCACAAACGTTACATTGAACACGAATTATATAATTTAACAACACACGGTAAACATTTGTGAGAGACTGGTGCCCGATATAGGTATACAACATGGTACAATAATATACTTCGCCTGACCCTGGTATACAATACCTGTGTTACGGGTCACCAGTAACCACCAATATTCAAACTTGTCACAAAACAAACAACGTGTGTTATCCTGACAACCCTGAGATTGTCAACTGGCTGTGACAGAGTAAACCGGTTATTTCCACTCTCGCCGCGTACGCGATAAGCGGCCAGTAGTCAACACCACGACCACAACCGCACCACGACCACGACGACAACCACACCACGACCACAACCACAACCACACCACACCACGACCACAACCACACCACACCACGACCACAACCACATCACGACCACGACCACAACCACACCACGACCACAACCACACCACGACCACAACCACACCACGACCACAACCACACCACGACCACAACCACACCACGACCACAACCACACCACGACCACAACCACACCACGACCACAACCACACCACGACCACAACCACACCACGACCACAACCACACCACGACCACAACCACACCACGACCACAACCACACCACGACCACAACCACACCACGACCACAACTACACCACGTGGCCGGGCGTATATTTCGTATTGAAAATGAAAAGGACTATTCAGGCTAAGAACTCACGGAGCGATTTTCGCCCGCGTCCGCTGCGGTTGCGGGCCCGCAGCTTCTGTAGAATGCAAATATTTATATAAAAAATTAAAGCACATTTCACGACGCGTTTTACGCCCGCGGTGTACGCGGTTGTATGCGGCTCCCGCTGTACCGGCGGGCAACTAGTAGAATCACGGCGGGCCGCGGTTACCCGCAGCCTCGGCGGGTGGCGCCCGCGCGCTTTGCGATCGGTTGGCGGGCGACCGCGGGGGCCGACGGGCGGCGCGGCGGGAGGTACAGAGATCCGGCCATTTTGCATCAGTGGATGCACCCAGAACCTTTTGGGCCTCCTTTTTTTAATTCTTCTGTGAAGTAAGTATAACGCGACGGCTCGTTTCTGGTGTGTGTCCATGGCGGTCTGGACCTCAACTGATCGTTAACCGCCCGTCTTGCAATCTTGCAATCATCGCCCGCCACGTTTGCGGGCGATGATCGCAACCGCGGCGGCCGCTTAACCGCGCGAATAACCGGTCTCGTGAGTTTTGAAATAAAACCGCAGATCCACGACCGCGGCGGTTGCGGGCGAAAATCGCTCCGTGAGTTCTTAGCCTCACACGTACGGAGTACCACATTTTGCGGTCGTTATCGACCGTGTGTGATACCGACCACATCGCAACCACCAGCGACACTGCGAACTAGTGGCCGACTACATCGCAAACACAACGTTGCGTCGTCAACTTCTTAATTATAGCCATAGCAAGGATAGCAATAACAAAGTTTCATCTTCGAACTCCATGAGTTTGTTCAGTCAACACGTGTTACCGCGTCAAACTGTGTCTGCACACCACATAACCGCATCGCAACTACTGGTAAACGTAGTGATTATATACTCTGCTACTGGCGACAACGCAACCACATCGACATTTTGTCGGTACCACAACGCAACTATAAATGCAGCGACATTAACCACACGACTATTCACACGTAAGCGCTGCTTGACAGCATTTTGTCGTTGCGACGTGGTGTGGTTGTGGTACATGTGAAGAAGCCACAGCTGATAAGCCACTTTCGCTACTTTCTAATTTTGCACTTTTATGCATTCACGAGTATGAATATTACCGGCTAAACCAGATTTGTATTACACGGCTAAAATACGAATAGCGGCAAGTGGATCATTAATTAAATTCCTCAACTATACCTCTATGTAAGTAGGTTTTCAGTAATACGGCACAAAAACTTTTAATAATTTATTTAAAAATGTTTATTTTCAAATCACACACTAAACATATTACCTGCTCTAATCTAAGCAATAAGTAACGTATAACGACACACAATAACGATCAAGTTGCTACAGTCGTTTCAATTATTTTACCTCTACCAGCAGTAAACCAACACCGCCCTTACCGTAACAAAAACAAGGTTTAATGTGATTTTGACCAAGATCAGAGGTCAAAACTCTGAAAGGACTGAACGTGCACACATCTCGCTGTGCTACCAAAAAGGCCATATTAAACCATCTACTACATTGCTATAAGTGAACATACGAGTAGCATAAACAATAACAATGAACAAAACATAACATAATTTCTTAAAGAAAATAAACGAAAAAATGAACTATTATTGCCTAAAGGTACAGTAAATTGTGACCTTATTATAATAAAAACCACACAATTATGAGATCAAAGTATCATATTATTATGTAAGTACTAAAAAGTGCTCATATTATTAAATACTCCGTAACATTTGGGAGAAATAATACATGTCTACTACACCGATACCCATATGGGTAAAAACACATATACCCCTACAAAATGGCGGTCAACGGCGGCGGCACATTACCTATGACAACTGGCATCACTTAGAGGACTGCCCAAAAGACAGTCTGCTTGCCCTAGCTTGCCGTAATGCTAAGCCCTAGACACTTCACTGCTATATCCCTAAATTAATAAAACCCACACAAACACAATATTTGACACAAATGGAATAAATAAACCCGTTGCGAAAATAACTGTAAGAGCTAAAATCTACAACTTTCCATCCTCAATCCCTAAAGCTAACTTCATTTCTAACGAATAATTCTGCTCAACTCGATCAAACTTGCCTCCTTCGTCATTCTTTTTATCTTCTGCGGCAAGCTCTGTGTCATCCACACAATCTTCAAAGATATCATCAGTTGATATGTCAACTTCACCGCTGAGTATCGATTCGTAGATTCTAGAATCGTTTACACCATCATTTCCATCAAGTTCAGTTCTTCTTTCGTATGTTTTGGAACACGAAGCGTCTCCTGAGCCCGAGGCAATAGGGCTACTAAATATTTGCTCATCCTCTGCTTCTTCATCTTTATTTCGTGGTGTAACATCACCAACATCATCGCTTTCTGTTTTATCACCTTCATCGACACTTTTGTTAACATCAGCAGTATCACTCAGTGTAGTATCATTACCGATACCCGAATCATCTTCGACGATAGCCGCCATTTTGTTCACATTCTCGTCCGTAAGAGTATCTTCTAAAGATAAGGAGGCGTTATGGCTCGCGATGAGGGTAGCTTCGTTGTCATCGTTCCCTTCGTTGTCATCGGTTACTTCGCTGACAGATTCGTCTACGTCGTCGGAACGGCCTGGGATGAACTGCAGCATCCCGCCAGCCCTCCACCTTTGTTCGGCAACGTCCATATGAGCTTCGAGGATTCGGGATACTTCGGGGAGCTGGAAATAAGGACGATTTTAGTACAGACTGCATCAAATTAAAAGGTACGGTGTAGGTAGGTTTAATTAGCACAAGTAGGTACTTAGTGTGGAGCCAAGGCATACCGTCATATATTGACAATTACGATGTGCAAACTAGGTATGCCACTGAATTCAGATAATAATTAAAAAATCTGGAATCTCTAAAATCACATTTTCAAAATAATTGTACTAAACTTATGGTATGGTTTGAAGTGTGTATAATATGTATGTCGTATTAAACTATGTAGCTTAGGTACAGCCTTTTTACTGAACAAGGGGCCTTCATCATATTCTGTAAATAATAATGGCCAACCACCATTATTTACAATAAAAATACTGCAACTGGTAATAGAAAGACAAATACAACTCACAGTATACTCATTCTCTAGCTGATCAGAAATATGCTCAATTATGGTGTTGGTCCTGTTATCGATGTTCCCAGCATGACTGTTCATAACGTCATACTGGCGGTACAACTCCCTCTCTTCGTACTGTAGGGTACGGTCCAGTATCTCTGTCGCCACGTTCTGGTCGATGCGAGCGTTCTCTGCCATATCCATCCGGTTGACTCCTGGAAACAGGTTGCAAAGGATTTTCATGATCAGAAATTGTAAGAAGAATATCATCATCATCATCATCATCAGCCTATAATGTTCCCACTGCTGGGACACGGCCTCCTCTCAATGAGAGGGAAATATCAAGCAGCCTATAATGTTCCGAAGAACTGCCAAGCTTAAGTGACATTGGGTAAGTAAGCCACATTGCTCGCAGAGCTGAAAAGCGATGGGCCCGAAAATTTCTGGAATGGCGACCGCGAACCGGAAGACGTTGCGTTAGAAGGCCTCCAAATCCGCTCGGAATCCGCTGGATGCGAGTCACACGGCACCGGTCAATGTGGCGGCACTTGGGAAGCGGTGGCCTATGTCCAGCAGTTAACGTCAATAATTAGGATAATAATGTTCCCACATAGGCCTCCTCGCTGTGATAGGAAGCACCAGCAACAGCACGCGGTCCCAGCGTGAGTTGTTTGGGTGTGTAATATATGCTACGAGTATAATAACAGATTGTATATTTTCACTTAAAATAATGTTCACATAATTTTCATATGCAGTAAAAACAAATAACCAATTTCATGTGATCTAATGTAATATGTAGTGTAAACATTTAGTATAACGGTCAATTCAAATAATTTCCAATTTGTATAAAGCTGTTTTAATATAACGTTTAGTTGACCTAACTTTAATTTGACCTAATTTTCTTATTTACTATCAGCCATAACTCTGTAATGAATAAGTTATCCGCGCTAATGGTCACTGTTCTAACCTAACCAAGCCCAGATGATTAACCAATAATAGCGGGGATATAGCACTTGACTTGGCGGCCACTGCGGCCACGGCACGCTCGCTCCGCTTGCTCACCTTCGCGCGCTAATGGTCACTGTTCTAACCTAACCCAACCCAGATGATTCTCCAACAATAGAGGGGATCTGGCACTCGAGAGAGTCGGGGGGGAACACGAAAGTAGCAAGCGTTCATAGTCCAATCAGTATTTGCAAAAATGTTGAAAAAGGTAGACGTTTCAAAATTATAATTATTATATGAAAATAAAATAATAAATATCGCTAGACTTTAACACAAAGCGCCAACTAGTGCCACACTAAGCAAAGCTTGTGTCGTAGACACTAGATAGTTGATATTACTAATTAACGTTACAAAGATTTTGAATATTATACTAACTAAATATTATACTAAATTAATATTATTATTAGTTTAAAAGTGCATTATTTCAAATGTTAATTAAGCCATATGAAATTAGGTGAACTGAAACTATATCAATAATTCATTATATCATTTCATCGTTATACTAAACAAAAAGTAGGTATATTAAATGAAATTAGGTCACGTGAATGTGACTTTCTGTCATTATATAAAATGGCACGCACCCGTTGGAACAAGACATGTTGTTGGACAAACATTATTTTCTAAGGTAAACAGAAACCACAAAAAAACCCGCAAAGTACGAGTCGGACTCGCACATTTTCGGTTCCTTAGATACAGCCTGGTGACAGACAGACAAGACAGACGTGTGAGTGATAGTGGAGTCTTAGTAATAGCGTCCTATTTTTACCCTTTGGGTACGGAACCCAAAAAAGATTCTGATTTCGGGAACTGAACTGTTTATTATGTTTTGTAGCTTTACATCCAAAATTATGGAACAGTGGGTTGTAGACCAACTAATGCTTCCTAGTCCGTGTTTATTTACATATTTTTAGGGCCTACTGTGGTGTTTGTTTTTATCTCAATTTCATACAATACCTTGTGAAGGAAATCTGTTATCTTTGTAAGAATTGATAGCGCTGATAATGGACTTCTTGGCTTCTCTGCGATCAATATTTAGCATCGTATCGTAAGTCGAGGGCAAAACGTTACTAGTACTGGGATAGGCGGAGCTTGCATCTACAATGAAACGTCTACATTAACCACAAAAACAATAACAAACAACAAGGGAACAACAGTTCCTCCCAAGTCAAAGAAGCCTTTCTGTAAGAAAACACACTCTCAATAACAGACCAACGCAAAATTAAATCTGTATGTACTGGGATTGTCAATATCATAAATATTTTTTTTCGTGGTGAAAGAACGTTGGAGACGGAAGATCACAAAAAACTGTGATATTTAGCCGGTATCATCCGATCAAAGACCATCTTAGCAAAGATCTCTGCCCACAAGTTCGTCTCTTATGATGTCGTTGGTTTTATCTAAATCATCCCATCCATGTTCTTTCTTCGCCGTTTGCCGTCTTCTTCGAGGTTTGACAGTGGTCAGCATAGTGACTGGCCCATACAACAGACGTAGCCAGCCCTGTCCTAAAGAAATAATTGAATACTGTCTAAATGTGAAGCAATTCGCTTAAAACGACGTTGAAATATCTTACTTGTATCACCAGACGCACCTGGTTCCTGTCTATCAACAGGAACGCCCGCTGCTGTATCTTCACTGTCTTGATCACCGTGACGTCTACCAGCAGACTTTCTATCTGTCTTTTCTGCAGCACCTTTCTCATGAGTCGTCTTCTTCGCAACAGTTTTTGCTGATTGAGTTCTATTGTCTTTTACGCTATATCTGCGTTGATCTTTAGAAAATGATCCAGCAACTGCTTCAGCAGTTTCTTTAGGTGTAGACGCAGTGGTTGGCCTATTTGTTGGCTTCTTAGTAACTTTAGGTATTTCCACTTTCGATTCATCTTCACTATCAGTGTCTGATGATATGCTTATTGAGTCTGTTTCACCAGATGATGCTGCAATTGAAAATGTATTTGTCAGTTTTGATTCGTTTCTAGTGACCATAACCAAATCAATTGCATGGGAAGTGTTTTTCTGGCTGTCCCATTTTATAAACGACTAAATAAATGAATAGAGATTCTAAGTACGAAAGGATATAACTGTTGAGATGTGGGTGTACTACGGGTACATCTCTGAATAACTCTTCAAAGATGATAGGCGCGATGTTTTAACGAAATGATGATGAGTATTGCTTCCAACAAAAACTAGCGATGAGATGCATCTAACTAAATTTTATCATATAAATTACGGGCAGACTCGACTTCTTCTTCGCCAATCTCATACTGTACATCAGTTATGGGCGCCTGGTTCTCCACATATTGGAACAGCACGGCGCCAGGCACGTGCGTCAACTTCACTTTAGCTTCGTCTGAAATGGAAGCTTAATATTACATTGGAAATGACTGTGTTCTGATTACAGAGCGACACTTAACATAATGTCCTGCCTGTCCTGTTGCCCTGCACGTTGCCAAAAATTATGGACGCTACTGAAGGTGCCAAATTCGTCCAAATTTTGGGCTGATTCAATTTAGATTGCCACTGATGCTCAAATAAGTAGAAGGAGACTCAGAGACATCCATAACTTCTTACAATTAAGCTAAGTGAAGCGTAACACGTATTCTTTCAACGCGGAAAGTAAACAGGAACGCGCAAACAACCTATGAAAGCAAAAAACTACCCACATTAGATTCCTGCTCTGACCTACCTACAAGGTGCGTAAAGGCAACCATAGTGGTTGAGTTTCCGGAGAAAGGTATCTTTAATCAACCACTGATTATAGACCTCATCTCTTTTGTGCCGTGCTATGCTAGCCTGTACGAGTCTCATCTCATCAATTTCTCGATTATTATTATTATTATTATTATTATTTATTTATTCATATAACAATTCGCATTGTGTTTGAAATAAGTAGTACATTCATTAAAATATTACAGCTAAAAACAATAAATTATTAATATTAAAACAGTAAATTTCACTAAAAATAAAAACAATAACATGCAATAAATATTATGTCAATAGATATATATTGATATTATGTTTATAGGTAAGCGAGTGTTTAATCTTACCAGGTTTGTCTCCAGCAGTTAGCTGGCTTAGTGCAGCGCGGTCGAAAGCGTTGTCGTTTCGATAGGTCGTAAACGTCGTCTTCTGTTTCACTAGGTGTGCTGGTGTTGCATCTTGTTCCTTATGGTATGCGTCCATCAATTTCTTATCGTACAGTTTCTTAAAGTAAAAATATGTGAAAGGTGCGGTATAAGTATAAGTTGATATTCAGTTCAGGAAACGCCTTTCGGCTTGTCCAATTCTGATAAGCTATCCTGCTTCGAACATGATTCGAAGGAGTTTACCGATTGGTTCGAGGCGTATGAAGCACGAAAATGTGTAGTGAATGCTTCGGATTGAGCTTTTTTTTACCAACAGATAATTGAAAGAGCACACCAGAACAATAAGTTAGGTTAGTTAGGTAAGTTTAGAAGGAATTCTATGCATTATGTTACACGTAATTATAAAATGACTTCAATCATGTGCCACCCTTTTTTTAGGATGGGAAATCATCAAATAACTTCTACCACTGTGGGCGGAACGGGAGGGAGTGTCAGACTTTTACTAAAACCCATCCATGTTCCTTCCTCGCCCTTTATGTTCCGGGGCCGCGGTATCTCTTTCGAAGGCGGCAGGCTTCGGCCCTTCACTTTGCTGACATATCTTTGAGACGCGCGTGGAATACGAACGCGCCGTCGACACGGCCTGTCGTCACTAGACGGACGGACGGTTAGCTAGCCCATAGCTAACCGTCCACAGGCCCGCGTCTACGGTGGCCGGTAGCCACCACGTGGCCCCTGACGCCCGGTGCGTCTCCCGCGGCGGCTGGGAAGATAGGCTCTCTCCCTCTCGCGTTCCGCGACCTCCTTCGCTAGCATGAATGCTTCGCAGAAGGAGGTGACGGCTTCCCATTCCGTCTCGCTCCGGACCATGGATTGAACCAGGGCCGGACGCGAGAGGTCGCCGCCGCCGATCGCCGCTACGAGGACACGGCGGTGCTCAGCCCACGATCATGTGCCACCCTAAAGATCTAAGAAGGAATGTGGATAAATTTACGATATCAGCAGACTAAAGAAAGAATTTACAGATATTCCTTGTAAAAGAGAGTATGACTGTGAAAGTATTGAGCACTTATCTCGATGTACCCCAAACAAATAGGGATATGGACAGCAGGATGATACCTTTTATTATCAAGAGCTACTCACCATAGGGTCAACCGGAGGCTCTCCTCTATCAATCCTGGCCTGTCGTTCCAACTGTTCTCGATCCAGCTCAGCAAAGATCTCCAGATCCTCAGCACTTGGTTCCAGATCCACGTCTGGATCATCATCAAAGTCCTTGTCGTTCATGCGGTGCATGTAGTTTATGAGGGCTACACCTTCACCTTCCGATTGTGCTGGAAATACGATATTATTTAATGAAGACGTGTCTAAGTTTTCAAGGGCCGATGACTGCTGGGGCTGCGGGACTGTTCGAAAGAGATACCGTGGCACCGGAACATAAAGGGTGAAGAAGGATCATGGATGAGTTTTAGTCAGTAAAAGTCTCCCGCTCCGCCCTTCTAAGTCATTTAATGAATTGCCCATGAGAAAAAAAACATAAAAAGGGCTATTACGAGACAAAATGCTTAATTGCAAGTAAAATAATCGGAATTATTTCCTAATTCATCTACTATTTATTATTTCATGACGTTCTTTTTAATTTCGGCCTACTAAGGCTGTCACCGAATGGCGTCCAAGAAATGGAAAAAGGAATGTGGGTCGTCCGGCGGCGAGATGGGCAGTGACATAGTTGCCGTGGGGAATAACTTGGATGAGGCTAGCGCAGGACCGTGGAAATTGGCAAAGAAGAGAGAAGCCTATACCCAGCAGTGGGTGAGTTCGGGCTGTGGATGCTGATGAAGATGATATAGTGATCAATAAGACGTGTGGCCATGACGTCTTGGGCAACTGGTCAGCCTGCTGTCACCTTGTCGTATTTTCTTTGGCAGCGTTAGAAGGTGTCGTTACTTCCACTCTCAACTGCGTCGACTGGTTGCAAGCGCGACTGCTGAGCTACAGGTCTCTCTGAATTTCTCAGTAGCAGACACGGAGTCTGGATTCAAGCCCGGTTGATGGCAATGGGCTCGCCCCCTATTACATGGATGTTAAACATAAATGGCGACATGTGGGTGTACTATTAGGTACACCTCTGCCTAACCTACGGGGTTACAGGCGTTATCATTAATCTTTCTCACCACCAGGTCTCGTATCTCCAGCTCCTTCGCTAGTAGACGCGGTGTTATGGACTTTATCTTTGCTCTTGTCATCTCCTTTTTTAACATTCTCCTTCTTTTCTTCGGTTTTCTTTGGGGAGTCTTTAGAAACAGTCGTATTCAGAGGTATTTCTTTGATTTTAATCTTCTTAGACTTTTTTCCTATTTCGGAAATAATCTTCTTATCGTGATCTACGACTTTTTTACCTTCAACTACAATTCCTGTATTATTTGTAATCTCAAATATGTTCTTTTCTAACGTGTTTTCTTCCTTCTCTTTCTCAGTGTTTTCTTTTCCTTTTTCTATAATTCGATTATCAACAGTAGTCACGTCTTCAATAGTAGTTTTATTGTCATTCTCATTCGTTTTAGTTTTCTCTGCATCTGTTTTCTCGGCTGACTCTATAATTTCAATCAATGGTTTCTTCTCTGCTGAAACTGCAGTTTCTTCATCTTCTGGCTTGATTTCTGTTATTTTTACTTTGTCTTTGCGGTTTCTGCCGTCTAAAATTAGTTTATAATTACGTTAGATGTTACACCAAATCTACCACTCGAAGATATCTTAAAAGTTGAACTGGTGTTAAAGTAAAGATCATGTTAATTAAAATTATATATTTGTACGCCTCTGGGCAAAACATAGAGGATCTACTACCTATCTGTAACATCATTATTTTAATTTGATCTAGGTTTACAAATAAAGCATTCTGATTCTGATTCACAATTCCGTCAAAACCAAAGTAAAATATAGTTAAAATATAATATCACCTTCTAAAATCTTAGTTACCCCCTTCCTTCCCGTGTGTGGTGCCTGATTGTATAACAGATTGTTGATAGCCGCATAATCTGAAGTTATATCGCTGTAAACATAAAAAAATACACAAGATGTTTGCTAGAAAACGAAAAAGGACTAAAAGGGTGGTAGCGACTGGATAAGAATTACATAAAATCGAGTTAAATTGCATGCGATAGGAGAGGCCCACGGTATTGTCATAGGTTGATGATGATGGGGAATTAATGTGAAAAGGTCTAGTGGTTGCAAGCTCGACTACTGAGCATGAGACCAAGAATTCGAATTCCTAGCCAGGTAAAGTGTTATTAGAGGCATAGTGCTTTGAAACACTTACTTAGGATTTTGATTCTTCGGCTTGATGTTTCCGTAACCATACCAGTAATCTTCCGGCGGTGGTGGGGGGGCTTCGTTCGTGATCTCTTGCACCAAACGCTTACCGCTGTCTATTTGCGACCACTCGATATTGCCTGTCTCGGGCCCTAAATGAAGAACAAAAAAAATGCGTACAAGAACTATTAATAGGTACTAAGTTTACCCTACCATAAAACAAAGGAAATCATCGTGGATAATTACGAAAAGAAATTGGAAATCGTAAAGGACCCTTTTTATAAGTCTGAATACTTTTATCAGAAAGAACCTGTAGTACACATACCATACGATGATACGATAAGACATCGCGTTACATGGGTCCCTCTATCATTCCACTAAAAGTCTACAAAATGCTTAGTCTCTACGTTTTCCTAAACAGTATTTATAACTCACCATCTTCCTTATCACCACCCTCGTCACTACTGCTGTCTTCGCTTGTAGAATCCTCTTCTTCAGATTCTGAAAGCATGTCCACAGCTACTCCATCTTTAACTTTTACCTCCTCTGGTCCGTATTTCTGCTCCAGAGATGAAGGACCTTCAATTTCCAATAAGTCTTGCTTATTTTGTTGGGTTCCATTTTCTGGTTTGACTCCATCTGGATTTTTTTCCTCCTGGCATTGAACAGTTATATTTATAACTAGACTTTTCATAACAAGTTAGCAATATTTTAAACTGAAGTAGGTGGCTTCTGCTTAGCCCCATTGAAAATAGGTTTGAGTTAAGTATTTAATTCTTTACCTTTGGTGGAAGTCCTTCTTTCTCCCGTGCCTCCTGCTCCTTAGCCTCTCTTATTGCCTTCTTCTCGTCGCGCATTTTTATCAAATATCGAACACTATCCATCACTTTCTCTTGATCTTTGGCTATCCAACTAAAAATAAGGATTTTAAACTATACCAACATACTGAAGGCAAAAGTTGACACGGGCTTATTTCCTTTCCCACAAAGGAGAAATTAATCTCCCTGTGAAAACCTCGACTAACTATAATACATCGACGACACAACCACTCGGGCTTCAAGACTAAGTTCCACGCTTTCAGTAAAAACGCTATTCACGAATCGCTTCAGCTTGAAATAATAAGATGACATGATTCTGCCATGCTGCCGTGCTTGGTCTACATACCGTTTCCTCTCAGCAATCTCTTCTTGCAATCCACCTCGTTGCCAAGCTTCGGCGCAAGCGCGGTCTCTGGGGAACACCGGCCGGTTGTCCAGATTGAGAAGCTCCTTCAGGCGAAGAGTAAGAGTCTTGCGGTAGGCTGGGATGCTGCGAATCACTGGGTTACCGGTTAAAACCAGCACTGTGAAATACATAAACAGAATGAGATAGTAAAATGTGTGAAAAGTACGGTACACGGTCGCATAATTATACCTATATGGTCCTTCCTCCTACACCCCTCTACATTGAAAGCAAAAGTTAGCACGCATCTCCTGGCATGCTTATTCAAGATTAAACTCATTAGGCAGGCAATAAACCAAAATTTACAGTATCAGGAAAACTTGTAGAGCATCGGCTTAGTCAGAAATACGGTCTGTGTTCTAGTGCCTTTGCAAGACACAATGTGCGATAATCAAGCTGCTATGACCAAACGTATCCGTAGAACATTTGCTGAATCGATATTTACTCGTAAATAGATTAATTACCTTTTAATATAATCATTTCAGCCAGCACATCCACTATGAGAGGATCGTCCAAGCGATTGTAGGATAAGTCCAGTACTGATAGGTTCCTGCAAAACTTCAGATGCGCGAGGTCATCTGAAACATTGGCTCTGTTGATAGAAGGTAGAATAGGGAACACATTAAGCTTGAACGGACGCCAAAGGTATGGACTACAATAGGCTGTGTTCATTGTTGTTTAAAGGTGAACACACGCTTTTCCGCGCCAAAAGAACCGACCGCGCCGAAAGAATCATTTTCTTATCCGTACAACGTAATCTGTTCGTCCGATTGCGAGTTTTTATAAGATTTCATACAAGAAATTCTAAAATCCGATTATTTCGGCTCTTTCGCTTCCTTCGGCTCTGATATGTGTACGTTCACCTATAATGTTTTATTTAAATTAGTGTTTCATTATCAAGACATAGAAGCTCATACTTACCAACAGCACTAAGCATGTTGTGAGCAATGCTTAGCGTATGCAAATCAGGAACCACATCCAGATTCTCTATCTTCCCAACGAAATTGTGGTCAATATTTAAAGTGTCCAGTTTAGGACACCCATGTAAGTTCTCAATCTTCCTCAAGACATTGTAATGTAGGTACAAACACTTCAGTTCAGATAGCGTGTCAAGTCCTTCAATCCTATGGATCCCATTGTTCTCCAAAAATATACATTTTAGACCCGTGTATTCTTCTAAGTTTTCAATTTTAGAGAAACCCTGTAGAAACATTGTGTGCACAATAAAATTTTGTCTCCATAGATTCATGTTCTAGTATTACTGAGCTGTATTTCGTTAAATTTCGATCACGCACCTTGAAACCTTTATTTTATTGACAAGCTTTAAAATTACATTGATTGATGCGCGATCACTAATGCAACAACTAGACCCAGTCATGCGAAGAAATCAAACAAAGTATGCGGTCGACCCTCACATAAGTATCTGCAAAACTAGCCTGTAACGTTCCCACTGCTGGGACACAGGTCTCCTCTGTGTGAGGGAGAGGGCCACAATCCACTACGCGGGTCCAGTTTGAGTTGCGTAGAATAAAATAACTTTTACCTTAAAATGCAAATACAGAATGTCATTGAGATAAGGCGTGGTATACAGTTTGTGCTGTCTGCAATGTTGTTTGATGAATTCCTTCGTCATCCGCGGGGTTTTGTTCATTTCTTCCAGTTCCTGCTCAACTTTTCTCTGAAACTCTCTTTGCCTTAGTCTTTCTTGATGAGCATCATCTTCCTTCTTCATCTTTGCAGCTTTTTTCTTATCTTCTTCAGTTTCCATGGCTGAAATTAATTTACAAGTTCAAGGCGATTGCTTCGTTTCCATAATCAAAGAAAAATAAACCCTGTTCTTGGGAAGTACCTAACGGTAGGTCTGTTAGGTACTTCGTAATGTCGGAGACGTTAACCAAGCAATTATGAATACTATTCTATTACCAGGCAATGCGTTTTATTGAGTTACCTTCGAGTTGTCCATCAGTGATCATGGGTACTTCTTTTCCGCCCGTTAATTGCAATTCTCCCACCTCGATATGATCTCCTTGAGCTCTTGAATCTGTCTCTTCTGGCGGTAACTCAACGATCTTCCCCGATTCAAGACACTTCTTTCTATTTTCTTCCCTCCTAATCATATTATTGGCTAATCTAAAGACATCTTTATTATCTTTCATCTTATCCTTTATATTATAAAGAAGATTATTTATTCTTTCGCTCCTTTCAATTTCCTGTTTCTTTTGTGCCTCTGAATTTTTTTTCTGTTTCTCATCTTGGTAAGAGAAGTCAACGTCCCATAGTTCCTTACGTATCTTCCTGCTATTTTCATCCACTTGATCTGTTTTGGTTTCAGTAGCAGGTTTTTCTTCGTTAGACTTAGCAGCAAATTTGTCTTCGTCATCTTTCTTTTTCCTATCTTCTTCCAATTTTTTCTTCATGGGGCGCAAAATATCATTGGACTTTAAAAGTATGTCGTCGACTTCTTTCATGAACGTCTTGCACTCCTCATTTCTCAGTTCATACCTTGCTTTGCTTTGGTTTATCCTCTCTTCGTGGTGTTTTAACTCGGAATTCAGATTTTTAATAGCATTGTGTATGGTATCCATTTGTGGGTCTGAAATTCCATCTGCTGGTTTTTCTGCTTTTGTAACTTCTGCCTTGTTGGTCGTTCTGCTTTTGTCCTGAAGTTCCGTTGCTTTTTCTTCAAAATGTATTCCACGCTTGAGTATTTCTCCCTCTTCCCTTATTTTGTCATAAGTGATGTTTGATTTCCTTGAAGTTTCTAATGCCTCATTAACGTCATTCAATAATTCGTTCATACTGTTTAGTTTATTTGTTATATCTTCACGTATGAGAGTACTCAGGTTTTCAGCACCTTCAACAATGTTTCGAGCTAGATGTTTCATTTCTTTAAATTCCATTTCATTGTTTTCCGGCTCTCCCTTGTTGGTCAATTCAAATATATTTTCCAGAGTATTTTGTAACGTGTCCTCTGCCTCTTGATCAAACTTTTTTAGCTCATTTTTCTGAACAGCTTCGGATGGTATTTCCTTGATATCGATTTTGTTTTCATCAGAATTAGAGGATTTGTTATTACTATTGTTTTCTGTTGTCTCATTCAAAGTGGGTGGCGTCGGTACAACATTATTCAGCACGGTATTTATTTCACGTAGTTTGTTCTCAGTATCTTTAAGTTTCGCTGCAAAACTTTTAGGAAATACCTCTTCTACGTTGATATTTTCGTCATCTTCGCATTTTGGTTTACTTTTAGGTTTTCTTTTACTTTTACCGCTTAGATCAAGAGCCACTGGATTATCTACTAGAGGTATATTCATGGCTGCGTTTATAGCATACTGTTCCTTTACTTCCTCAAATGCCGAACGCCTTATTTGTCCTTTTATTAACTGCTCAGATGAATCTTTAAGTATCGGGTTCTTCCTTATGTCTATGGTTTGTTTTACTTTAGTATCTTGAGACGATTCTGCCTCATCATAGTTATCGGCCATTTTACCCAACATATCTTTAGTTTCCTGATATCTTGTTTCATAGGACTTAGTGGTGAACTGACTAACCACTTTTTCAATCGCATCGTATTCCTTTTCATCGGTATCCGAGCCAGTGTTTCCACTGTGCTCTGAGGCAGTTTTATTGCATTCACGAGGACATTTCGCTTTGTAGTCGGATACAGAATTCTTTAATGAAAGCATATGTTTGTAATTTAGCTTGTTAATTTGCTCTTGGTCGCCTTTAGCAGCATCCAGCTCCTTCCTCATGTCTTTGTAGTCAGTAACGTTTATTTCGTTAAAAGGTATAGCTACTTGCCTATTCATACAGTCGTTTTGTGTCACTATTTGAATTTGGCGCGCTTTTTCGGCTATAATGGGGTTGTCCTTCAATAGCTCTTTTATTTCTTCTAAAGTTACGGGTTTAGTATGATCATCTATTTTGGTGAAAGGCTGACCAGACATTACTTCATGCTCAGTTTTAATTTCACCATGGTGAGAAGCTGCTATATATGGTCTGTTCAATCCGATCTGTAAAGGTTTGAGCTCATTTTCAATGGCTTTTTCAATCATCTCTTTAGGCAGGTTGGCATCTTGGAAAAAAATGCGCAATTCTTCCCGTTTTTTCTCCACATATGCAGGATCCTTTAATGCATCAGGTACCTCCATGTTTTCATGAAATAATGATAATCTAGGCACTGTGATAATTCCAACAATCTTTAATTTTACCTGTTAAAATAATAAAGTAATACATCAGCTTTGTTTGACACAAATTAAACAAAAATTAGCGTTGTTACGTATATCCATAGTAACCAGAATATTTTGTTTGGTCGATTTCAAATGTGGAATTACAATTCGCCAACGCAAAACAAAGATTAATTAGAATTCCAATTTTTTTTACCATGATGATAGAATAAGAACAACAACAAATAGCAAGTTTTTTAAAATCAATAGAACAATAAGAAATAATTCTTCGGATAATGTGGGATAATGAACAATAAAGTATTAAGCATAAATTCTCGCTCAGCGTATTGCGGAATGTGAAAAATAAAACAGATTTTATCTGTAGTTCTCCGCTGTCAAATCTAAAAACGTCAATGTCAACAACATCGTTTACAAAATAAATAGGTCCCATTTTCCGTTTTTTACATTTTCCACATTCATACCTGGAGTTCACCGGAAAATTGAATCGATACGAATGAAGTATAAAAGCTGAAAATCTGCCGGAGTATTACAAGATGACTGACGAAAGGAATTTTCGATCGTCTTACTACGAAAAAGTAGGATGCCGGGGTGTCGAGGAAAAGAAATCGCTTGAAATATTGATGAAAGAGAAACCTTGGGACAAAGTGAAGTTAAAACAGTTCTGTTTGAGGTTCACAGTGCCTGCTGCTTACAGGAATCTGGTATGGAAAGTGTTATTGGGTAAGTTTATTTGTTAAATTATGGCAACTTACTGGGTTTGAAATTGTTACATTACGTATTTCTCATTGCTTCCATTGAACGGTCTGCTCCGCTTTCCCCAACGAAGGTTGAAAAAGTCGAAAAATCCTTTTTTATATAATAGCAATTTTTCTATATTCTAAACAACTATAAGTAAGTAAAAATAGGATTTCACCCTATGATAACTAGACTTCGTCATCAAATTTCCAACTATAACAAAGAACAAGCTACATAATGATTCAACAAACAATGACATGACATACATAGCCTAATTTTAAAGTACCCACATAACTAATTATTTTCATTCATATAAAATACTCTTTATTGTGTGGTTAGTGCCGCACCTGCAGTGCAAGTACGTGGGATTCGATAGGACTCAATTAGATAAATTTGACAGTTATTCTTGATAAAATGTCACACTTGTATTTTGCATGCCATCGAGAAATATCTCTCAAGAGTTCTGGTCACTTTATGATGTTTTTATTCAACAAACAATGACATGACATACATAGCCTAATTTTAAAGTACCCACATAACTAATTATTTTCATTCATATAAAATACTCTTTATTGTGTGGTTAGTGCCGCACCTGCAGTGCAAGTACGTGGGATTCGATAGGACTCAATTAGATAAATTTGACAGTTATTCTTGATAAAATGTCACACTTGTATTTTGCATGCCATCGAGAAATATCTCTCAAGAGTTCTGGTCTCTTTATGATGTTTTTCATCACCACAGATATTATCCATCACCGAAGCAAGTGATAATTATAAATACAAAAACACACATAAATCCGAAAAATTAGAGGTGCTTGCCTTGGGTTTGAACTTGAGACCTATGACTTGGCAGTAACACATGCTTGCCAACACACTTTTTATCTTACCACTTCATCTTAATTTATTACCAACTCTTTTAGCATTCTGAAACTTTCCCTGCATCCATGGCAATAAGTCGTGAAGTTTGTATCATAACCAACTGTTCCAGACATACTGCCCGTCTACCCAGACTCCCACCAATATGTGATGGAACAGCGCACGGAGCAGTACCAAGACTTGTTGTATGCTGTAGAGATGTTTGAGCTGGTGGACATGGATGCTCCGCGTTGTCAGGTGCTGTTGGAGATGTGGCTGCTGGAGAATGAGGAGAGGAAGCCTCCATTGTTCCCGGAGACTAATTTCTCTGTGAGTTATACTTGAAAAATTGTTGTGATTGTATTAATTTTTGTGTAGAGACAGAAAACGGATAGATGCTTTTATTTCTCTTCGTTGTAGCAGCTACGTGGATTATCAACCTTAAAAATGTGGTTGGGACTGGTTGCAGAATTTGTTATCAGTGTAGCTTTGAGACAATCTTTTTTTATTATATTTGAGTAGATAAGGTTGAATTAATGGCAATATCTGCATTATTTTTATTCCCCTATCAAACATGAAAATACAAGTCTCAAAGTACAATAAGCGTTTTCCACATGATTTCTCTGCATATTAATAAAATTGATTGACTTAAAGACATCAATTTTTTTATATGAAATCATACTCTATTGTAATATCGACAATTTGTTCCCCAGTCCGCCGACACGTTCCTGCCAATAGTGAACACTCTGCTAGAACTGTATGATGATGAGGTGGATGTGTACTGGCTGGCCAAAAGCCTGACCGATGTAGTACGTAACATGCAGAGGGATCTGCCCAAGCTGAAGGAGGCGTTCACCACCATGCTTGAGAAGGAAGATGGGGATTTGTTCAAGTAAGAGGAAAATGTAGTGAGTGCTTCTCGCACAGCTCACAGATAGACTACAGATGCCAAGCATTGAAATGGATAATTAATGATGATGTTTTAATGAATCTATAAAATATTTTTTAGGATTCTGTACCTCAAAAAAGGAAAACCGGAACTGTTTTTTTTTGCTTTTTTGTGGCTTTGGCTCTTTTGATTTATTTGTTATGTCGGTATAATAATTATGTAAAAATAACATGAACAGCCATGGAACAGCTGTTTATTAGGTTGAATGAATTACGCATTCTTTTTTCAGTCATCTGGTTGATGTCAATGCTTTGGAAGTGTTGCCACTCACAAAATGGTTCAACTGTTGTTTTGCGGGAGTTTTGGACGACACTTCGCTTACCAAGTAAGGATATGGAAATATTAATGTTTATTACTGCACAGGAACTTCATCTTTTGTGGATTGTACAACATTTTTTTTTTGTGTTCTTCAGAATATGGGACAAGATATGCAGTGGAGCACCAAAAATACTCGCTTTTGCTGCCGTTATGTTGATTGTAACGTTACGCAGAAATATATTGCGCTCCCAGAATGCTGACGAAGTGTTGAAATGTGTATCTGAGGTAAAAAAGTAAAGTAGTACTTATACTCGAAAAACCTCGTAGATGTTGTCAAATCAACTTATGGTTATAAACTAGCTAGATTATGCCCCGCACAAATCATTTGTGTTAATCCAGTCAAGAACTGTGTGGGCCAAATTTCATCCAAATTTGTTCAGTAGTTTTTGCGAGTAACAAACATCAATCCATCCTCACAAACTTTCGCATTCTATAATATTACTCACACCAAACTACAATGGATTTCTATAAATTTTAGGCATTACCTGCACCTCGCTAGTATTATATTATCTGTGACCTGGGTTAGAATTTGGGATACCTTTATCCCTGCATCATGTTCCCGTGGGCTCATTTCTTCAAGCTTTTGATGAATATAATTCCATTCTTACCCTGGTTAGATCTCATTTTCCAAGCATGGAAAATATTAAAAAAAAATACTCTCTTGTACTAATTTTCTTTTCACTTATTTTTCCAGATTCCAGAACAGTGTGAAGAAGTAGTAGCCAATAAGGCTATTGAACTGTGGCAGTACTACGGCGCCCAGCCCCAAAGTGACACCTTAGCCAAGAAATGATGTATGACCTTCTAATGGGGTGATCTCATTAGAAGGAAAACGGACTGTCTATGTATGAGTTGGATCTAAGTAACGACAGCTTAGCTTTCGAAGTTATGGAACCTGTATGCAATGGCCTTTGTAGGAGTTCTATGTTTTTTTTCGTGTGGCAACACTTGTATTTTTTTTTGGCACAACTATTAGGGATGTCGGAAAAGTTTCTTAAAACTTTGAATCATACGTACAAAATTAAGCTGCCCGAAGGCTTGGGCAGAAATGTATAGTACACCAAACATTTTGACAGTTAGGCTAGTTAACAAGGAATTTTATGAATCTGTAATTTAACTGTAAAGCTGTGCTTGCAACTTTAGACTATAAAGCTTAGAAGTGCAATGTGATGAACACTAGCTAAGAAAGCGTTGCGAGCCGAGGCCATTTCATACGGGCCTTTAGAACGTAATCTAAAGTTCGATGTCGATTCTATATTTGTGTTGTATTGATTGGCTTTGTAAACAATTTAAATAAAATGGTACCTATATAAATAAAGAATTTGTTTTGTTTTTCGCACAAGCAAAAGAGATCGACGGTCGCGGTAATCCGCTAGATGTGGTCAGTGAGGACCGGTCCGTGTTTTTTTTTTTTAATTGTTTATTATGATGCTTTGGAAAGGTCTACAGTCTGCTATAGAACTACTTTTTATCCCACGGTCGACACAAGAGCTGTAATAAACCAGTTTACGAAGTTTGGGTTCAGGATGCTGGATGTGTGATGCTGACCACGCGGGGCAGTATCGATATTATATGTTATTAAGTTAGAGGGCAGCACTGTCCTGAAGTGTTTAGTTGTGCAATCTATGGTTACACTATATTATAAAACCCGTTAGATTGTAATCTATCTAGCGAGATTGTAAACTCTCGAAAGATTGTCAAACGAACACACTGCTTACAATTTAACGCATTATTTTCAGTAGAAAACATTGTGAAATGCATACACTCCAGACCGACGAGAAGATAGCGGAACTCGAGTATTGTGGGATTGTCAGAAGTCCGAAGAGAGGGGGAGGACACGATAATCCGAAAATTCGGCAACCTGCTTTATTTCCGAGAGGGTGACCGCCAGTCCCAGGGTGGTATTGGGTTTAACGTCTACAAGTCCCTTGTGAACAACGTGGTGAAGATCGAGAGTGATTCAGAATTTCCTCAAGATATTCGCTGAAGGTCATACAGGTCTACGCCCCGACCTCGGCACACCCCGACGACGAAGTGGAGACCATTTATGAGGATATCTCCAAAGCCATGCATGGTTTCAAAACTCACTTCACCGTTGTCATAGAGGACTTCAACGCAAAACTGGGCAAATGAGACTCGGATGAGCTGCAGGTCGGCAATTTGGAGTTGGACGTCGGAGCCACCGGGGCCACCAACTGGCTAGTTTCATGGAGAAGGGTCCCTACCTCTATATGATGAACTCCTTCTTCAAAAAGCGTGAGCACAGGAAGTGGACTTGGCAGAGCCCCGATGGTGCAACTAAACACAAGATTGACTTCATCATGTCAACCAAAAAGCAAATGTTCAATGATGTCTCTGCTGTGATCAATTCGGTGAAAACCCGGAGCGAGCATGGTAAGATGCACATTGAACATCAATATCAAGCTGGTAAGGTCTTGACTGATGAAGTCTATGCTCTGGCCAGCACTGATCCAAATCCAAAACCCCGAGAGCTTTCAGATTGAACTCCAGAATCGGTTCGAGTGCCTAAAAAGCTCAGTGGACGAATATAATGATGGGTTCGTGGAAACTGTCCATACGACCGGGTCTAAGTTCTTCAAGAGTGATCTTCATCTTCATCAGATCTTCAGATCAGAAAAAGTGGTTTTCCGATCAAACTCTCAAGCTCATGAAGGAGCGGCGTGAGATGATCCTGCAGTCTTCAGACAAGGCGTTGAAATACTCAATAGACGGATCTCTAAATCCTTCAAGAGCGACCTCCGCCGCTTTAAAACCGAGCGTCTTGAAGACGCGATCGAGCGGAACAAAGGCTCCAAAGTAGTTTCAAGAGATCTAGCTATTGGGCAGAGCCAGCTCACGAAACTGAAGACCGACGATGGCAGGATCTTATCCGCCGATCCGGAGCTACTGAGGAAGATCGAGAGCTTCAATGGACAGTTGTACACGTCAACCAGTAAACCCGTTGTCGATCTAGTAAACGACCCAAGAGCTAGACTGACCCGACACTACCGAAGACATCCCGGACGTCAGCCTGTTCGAGATTAGTGTGGCTCTGAAACAGCTAAAAAACAACAAGGCACCGGGTGATGACGTAATTACGGCCAAACTCTTGAAGGCGGGTGGAAAACCGGTACAAAGGCCCTTTAGAAGCTGTTTAACTCCGTCATACACGAGGGGAAAACGCCACAGGCATATTGTTTTCAAGAGTCATCACGAATCGTCTCGCGCGCAGGTTTGACGATTTCCAGCCACCCGAACAAGCCGGTTTTCGAAAAGGCTTTAACACCGTGGACCACGTACATACGCTGCGGCAGGTTATACAGAATACCGAAGAGTATAACTTGCCTCTCTGTTTAGTGTTTGTGGATTACAAGAAAGCTTTCGATTCGATCGAGACCTGACCCCATATTCACAACGTTTCGATTCGATATCGATTCGGTAATATGTATGTCTATCTCGCTCGTTTTCGTTATGCCAAAAAAGGATAGACATACGACTTGTCGAATCGAAATTCATTCCGAGCGTTTGTGAATACGGGGGCAGGGCTGTACTGTACTGCAGTCTCTCCAACGGTGCCAAATTGACTAGGTACCGCTACATCGATTTGTACAAAAACGTCACCGTGTCATTCCGACTTCAGAACCAAGCCCCAGAACCTATCCTTCTGCAGCAAGGTGTAAGACAGGCAGACGTCATATCTCCGAAACTGTTCACCGCTGCTCGAGGATTTCTTCAAGGTTCTTGAAAGGGCTAAGCATCAACGTCTGGCGAGTACATCACTCACCTTCGGTTTGCTGACGATATAGTGGTCATGGCTGAGACCATGGAGAACCTCAGTACAATGTTCGATGACCTCAGTAGAGCTTCCGAAAGTGTCGGACTAAAAATGAACTTGGACAAGACGAAGGTCATGTCACACCCATTTCTATCAAGATCGGAGACTATACTCGAAGTTGTAGACGAGTGTAACTGGGACGTTAGGTAAGTCTAACTTCGAGAAAGAGGTCAATCGTCGAATCCGAGTTTTCGGTTGTGCTTATTTTCACAAAATAAGTATTTAATTTCATTATGGTTTATGTAAAAAATAAATGGGGCCGAAAAGTAATTCTTCCCCCGTATTCACAACGCTTCGATTCGCTTCCGATTCGGGAAGTCGTATGTCTATCTCGGTCGTTTTCCTAATGCCAGAAGAAGACAGATATACGAGTTGTCGAATCGGAAACGAGTCGAACGTTTGTGAATACGGGGTCTGGAGTGCCGACCGCGTACCGGTACCGGAAGACGATGCGTTGGAAGACCGCCCACTAGGTGGACCGATGACCTGGTGAAGGTAGCGGGAATCCGTTGGATGCGAGTCGCAAGGGACCGGTCAATGTGGCGACACTTGGGGGAGACCTATGTCCAGCAGTGGACGTCTTTCGGCTGAAAGGTTGATGATGAAGAATCAATTAATGTAGTAATAAGAAAGCTGACAAAATAGACTCTATTTTTATTTCTTACTCTGTAACCCACGGCTAAGCTCAGAGTAATTATTTCTTCCCTCTTGACTTGACAGTCCTTGGGCTTTAAGGTCTTTCCTATACTCAATACTCAATACATTTATTGCATTCCACAATGTGAACTTAGGTGGTAGGTACATAAAAATACATAATATAGTTTTGGAGCATTGTGGGCCCTGTCGGGCATAACAACATAAAAATTAAAAATAAGGAGGAGGGCTATTATAAATATTTGTTCACAACTTCAACATTAAAGTTTTCTTAATATCTATGATTAATATTATGTAGGTAGGTGGGCTTATAATTAATTGCATCACATAATTTTTGCGACTTATATATTGAATTTATGCATCAATATTTATTTAATTTATACATGTATTATTATTATTAAAATTTACTTATTTATTTATTATAGGTATGGCTTCTCAACAATGAGTACACTGTTTCAATGTCATTTGTACATCCCAAACTTAAATCTAAGCGCCTCATCACATAAAGAAAAGCACAGCATGCACTACATTATGCGGAGATAAATATACAAATAAATAATTAATAAAAACAATAAATACATAGTTTTGTAAAATAATTATGCAGGTTACGCTTAAATATTTAAATAACATGGATTAAATTAAATTACAATTGATAAAGTTAGAAAAAAAAACAAAATTGGAACAAATTAGATTAGAATTTATTAAATTAGAAAAAAATAAATTGGAATAAATTAAATTAAATTTGAGTAAATTAAATTTGAATTAAATTGTTTTATTGTAGACTAAATTATTTTAATATCCAAGGTTACTAGTTAGAATTATTTTATTATAGATATAAAAAATATTATTAAGGTATTATAGACTTTTGGTATTATTTTTTATTTATTAAAATTATCATTTAAATATTCATGTACATTATAATAACATTTTCGGATTAGAAATTGTTTTAATTTATTTATAAAGATATTAAATTTTTGTTCATTTTTAATGTCATCTGGTAATTTATTATATATTTTAACTGACATTACTAAAGTGCTTGTGGAGTGTATTTTTAGTTTAGAACCTGGCTGGTTTATACCTAATCATTTGCCAGGTATCCGACGAGATCCACGACTGCTTGCAGATGTTCGGTGTATGGTAAGTGGGGATGGATGGTTTTAGTACGTTACAATTTATTACGTACTAGTTCGTAATAAATTGTAACGTAGAGTAGAATCACTCTTAAACTAAAATATTTTAAAGCTTCTTTGTTTTTTTTAGCTCAAGTTTTGAAAACTTTTATAAGTAATATGAACCACGTTAAAATGTTCACTCTAGTAAACAAAGTCAAAACTAATATACTATATTTTAGGCCAACCGTAACATAGGCACCTGGCGGGGGCGCGTCCTCATAATTAACTTAGGGCGGTCAGAAGTCTTGATCAGGCACTGGACGTAGCTCGAAGAATTGCCAAACTTAAGTGGCAGTGGGCAGACCACATTGCTCGCAGAACGGATAGCCGATGGGGCCGAAACGTTCTAGAGTGGCGACCGCGAACCGGAAGACCTCCCACTAGGTGGACCGATGACCTGGTGAAGGTTGCGGGAATGAGTGTGGCGACACCTGGGGGAGGCCTATGTTCAACAGTGGACGTCTTTCGGCTGAAATAATGAGTATAGCATTATTTGCTATTAGTGTAACCCACAACACTGCCCACTGGTTATCATACGAGGAGTAATATAAAAAAGCAATCGCCAGGGCTGAAAAAAAAAGAATAAATGCGCTGGAGCGCGATTAGCGGCCTGATGCCTCTTCTTCCACTGCTCTAGGGCCATTTTGGGGAGGAGCCAGATTAGCGCCTTCGAAAAGGAAATTCTTTGTCTGACACGTGGGCAGCCCATTCTCAAAAAAAGTCGTTTAGCCATATTGTTTCCAAAACATAGATACGAACTTTTACATCTCGCAGGAAGAACTTCTGATTTTTCCGATAGGCAATCTCAGAGACAGACTTTCACACCCCGCAGGAGGAACTTCTGCTGTTTCCGATAGGCAGCCCATTATTCTAGGTGACAAGGAGCCAGCTGTACGTCTTCTGATCAGCCATTATCACGTCAAGTTTGCCCACTCCAATACAGAAACTGCGCCAGTCGTACTGTTGTAGTTGTGCCAGCATACCCTTGCAACCACCCATGGAAGATCTGCCAGAGGCGAGATTCGCCCGTCATCGACGTGCCTTCACATAAACAGGTGTGGACTATTTCGGCTCCGTATTAATTTCTATTGGATGCAGGTGGGAGAAGCGATGGGTCGCCATATTTACGTGCATGGTAATCAGAGCTATCCACCTCGAGATCGTAGCCAGCTAATCCGCAGACTGTCATTATGTGCTTGCGATGTTTCATAGCTCGTTTTCTACTAAAGATGGTTTGTTTACTCGTTCGGGGTAGCGGCACTGCCACACAGCATCTATATATAAGGCGGGGCACTGCTATTGCTGTCATGCGGTTGCATACTTAAAAAAACGTTCCGTTTTACGGCTCACTCTACGTTTTAACAACTTTTTTCTTTTCTCCTCCAGCTGGCAACATTTGCCCACTCGCCATTTTGCAAGAATGTCAGCCAAATCATCAGAGCGAGTTTTTAGTTAATTTTTATGTTAACGCTCATTAAATTACAGTGATTTTGTGTTTGGAATATCGTTTTTATTGATAAACAGCAAAAATGGACCGTTTTATAAGTATGTGGAAGGTGCGGGAGTTGGCGGACAAAGTGTAAGTCGGACGAACATTTTTGTTAATTTTATGTAAATTGCAGCAATCTGTTTCATTAATGTAGTTATTTATTGCATTTTTTGCAAACCTTGATGATAAATTTGCATAGATCTTGAGGTATTTAACTTTAGGAAAGATTCACCTGAGTGTTTTTGGAAACCCGTCTTGGTTGGTTTAATGAATGAAGATAGGGACGAAATGTACCGAAAATGAATGTTATCAGTGCTTTGCTTAATGAATTGGTAGATTAGCGGCCGGATCCACGTTTAAGTTGTTTATCGGCGGCAAAATTTAACTGCTAGACGAAAAATAAAGTAAAGCAGATCTTTGCATTCTTATATATAATTTTGTGTCTAGATCCTAATTTATTAAATTATGGAATAACGTGATGACACCACCATTAATTTGCCACAAGTTAACAAGCTCTCAAATGAGCTTGCCCTACCACTAATTACCATGGTCACTCTAATTTAGAAGAGTGGTATAATAGATAACTTTTAAGACCTAATAGTTGATAATAGTATTCACTTTTCACCAGATACAAAACGGAAACTCTGCACTGACTGCAACATATTAACAGAAATATTTATTTTGTGATAATATATAGACACATTGAAAACTGTCATTCAGCCATACTATTTTTCTCAAAGAGACGGTCCAAACATCTACTCATTCAATCATAATGATCATACAAGCTGGTTGTACTTTCTTCTTACTACTACTACCTATGAATGTAATTAATATTCCAGTAAGATAATAGTTTTTGTTAGTAGCTGAAACTAAACAATCTCTATTTTCATGTAAAATGTTGCCAAGATGAGACCATATGAGTCGGACTGTCCAAAAGTTATTAGAGCTCATGTAGCTAACTCAACACGCTCTAACTCTACAAGGTCTAACTTCAAAAACTGTATGAAAGGTGAAAATATATTCACTATTCATTACTTTTCCATTATTTGCATGATATAAATTTAATTTATATAGACCATGTTACTTCCTGATAATTTGGCTTTGTATTGGTGAAAAAATGGTTAAAATCGATCCAATATTTTCAGAGCTTATTGGGTACGAACAAACAAAACAATATTCTGATTTATATGCCCATCTATACTAATAGCTTCTGTCTTTTTAGCCATATCATCAGTCATCTTTCACACAGTCCATTCATTGTTTTAAAATGAATTACAATAAACCTGATTTTACTTTCCATACTACATGATGCATTGCTATTGAAATGTTGTCAGCACTGTTAATTCTGATGGTAAAATAAACAAGTTACCGTAATAGTCCACACATGAGCAACTCAACTAAATTGTTTAACCTTGGAATAAGAATTTCACCATTGACACAATCAAGCGTTGTAGACTATATTGACTTGTATACAGTGAAATGTTACATATTCAATTAAATTCCATGTTAAGTGCCATAATTTTAACAAGTATATTAAGAAAGTTATGAGTATGAATGTAGATAATAAATAATAATAAATAAATATTGCTGCACATTAACACACAGCGCCTACTAGTGCCACACTAAGCAAGGCTTGTGTCGTGGACACCAGATAGTTGATATACTACTTATATACTTTTTTGTTTGTAAATATGTATTTACAAACAAAAAAGTACATAAAGTACGTAACATACTTATTATACATATAAACATCCATGACTCGGAAACAAATGTCCACGATGGAGAGTAAGACTAAAGTAAAGTTATGACGGATTCAGTGATTGAAGCATGATCATGGCCAGAAACATGGTACTGGTAACTAAGTTTGATGATGGCTATTAAAGAAGTTTGCAAGAAAAAAAAAAGATGTACGGTACTGACTGTGACTATTCTGATGATAGGTAGTAATAAGTAGATTATCTTTTGTGAAATGAAAACATGCCACAGTATCCTTCATCATTTTTACGATGACCAACCGGAATTCAACAAGCTAGCTCCAAAATAAAAACATCATCATCATCATCATCAGCCTATTTATGTTTCCACTGCTGGGACACAGGCCTCTTCTCTATGAGAGGGAACGGGCTATAATCCACCACGCGGGCCCAGTGCGGATTGGTAGATGTCACATGTCTTTGATTTTTTTAGTTTTAGGAGATGCGGGTTTCCTTACGATGTTTTCCTTCACCATTTTGAAAGCAGTGGTGATGAAGTAAATTACACAAAGTAATGCGCTTGCCTGGGTTTCGAACCCACGACTTGCTGTTCATAAGTCAGGGCCGCCACCACTGACATCATAAAAACATTTATCTCAAAATAAACAGAGCAGGCACATAATTTATATTTTCTGTAATTCACTGTTTGTTTCTTTCTGGCTACTCTCCAAAAGTCTTGTAAAGGTCTTGGTCTCACTAATCTTATTGTTTTACACACAATGCAGTTTTGGCTGCACTTCAAGACGTTTATCTAACAGTTTACTAACTATGACTGGAACTAACTGGAAGCATACGTCCAGTCAGTTACAGTAAGTATCTAATGCCAGTCTTATTATAACATACTGGTTTTCAGTGATATCAACATTCTATATTTAAGAAAGATAAAAAGTTTTGCAAGTCATGATTGCCTTGACACTAATAAATTTATTTTCTTTGATGCAGTTGTTCTTTATGGTGCAGTTTCTACTTCTGGATATTCTTGACAATATTTTGTCTGTGTCTATAGGATCCCATGATCTAGCAAAGGCTTTCTTGGCTTTTCTGTTTCCATTAATTCCACTCTTCTGTATCTTTCACACATAAAAAAAAACCCAAGCTGATTTAGATAAACAAGGTCTGAGTTACGAGTTTTTTTTTAACTTTTGTTTAATTCATAGGTATAATTTTAATCCTCAATGTGTTGGTGGGTGTTGACCAGTGACGGATTAACCCTTAATCAAATTAAGCAATTGCCTAGGGCATCACGCCTGGGGGGGCACCAGAAGAAGCACAGAAAAAAATCGGTCCCTAGGGCATCACGTCTCATAAAGAGAAGATTAGCATGGCCCCTGCGCAAGGATGACACGCAAAATCGTGAAGTATTCCACATTTTTCGCGTTCCTTGAGGCGGCGAGCCGCCCATTATCTGAACGTGCCCCAAAAGGTGGTAGCCGTGAAGTACCGTGGGTACCGCACGAACGCCCGCGAGGCGACGGCGGGCTTGCTTGCCGGATTGCCGCCATGGGATCTGGAGGCGATAGTCCTCGCGCGCCTACACGAATGATGCGCGGAGGCGCTACGCCGGGGGAAACTCCGCTGCCGTGGCAAATCGCCGCTCAGCGGACAGACCTCCGGCGCGATCTCATGGCGACATGGAGAGAGCGACTGTCGCAACCCCGTGCAGGGCACGGCACGATAGTGGCGATAAGTCCCCTCTTTGAGGACTGGCTTGAGAGACGCCACGGCGTCCCCACCTTCCGCCTGACGCAGGTCCTCACCGGACACGAAACAAGGGAGGTTCCTGCATCGAATCAGGCAGGAGGAAACGCTCGGGTGTTTCCATTGCGAGGATCGACCGGAGGACATGGTGGCGCACTGCACCGTGGAGGTTTGCCCCGCGTGGGCGGAGCACCGCCATCCTCGTAGTGGCGATCGGCGCGCCGATCGCCGCTACGAGGCGACCTCTCGCGTCCGGCCCTGGTTCAATCCATGGTCCGGAGCGACATGGAATGGGAAGCCGTCACCTCCTTCTGCGAAGCAGTCTTGCTAGCAAAGGAGGTGGCGGAACGCCAGAGGGAGGGAGAGAACCTCTCGCTTCAGCCGCCGCGGGAGACGCACCGGGCGTCACCGGCCACCGTAGGCGTGGGCTTGTGGACGGTGAGCTATGGCTAGCTTGCCGTCCATCCGTCTTATAACGACAGGCCGTGTCGACGGCGCGTTTGTTTATTATTTATTTTATTTCGTCAGTAAAAGTCTGACACTCCCTTCCGCTCCGCACAGAGTGGGAGAAGTCATTTGATGATTCCATATGAAAAAAAAGGGCATCACGTCTCACTCTCACGTCGCCAAAAACCACACCAAAAAAAAAGTTACTAGGACTAACTGAAAATTCGCGCGTTTTAAGTTGACATAGAGTCTGACTTAGACTACTAGGTACTAGACCTTTTGGCGATTCTAGTTGACATTCGGATACCCCTATCCCCACAGATGTGGATTGCTTAGGGCATCAACTAGTCTTAATCCGTCACTGGTGTTGACAGCGAATCGGCAAGCGTAAGGTGGGACGTCCTTAGACTTAGTGGACCAATGATCTTTGTGGGGTGGCTAGGAGGAACTGGATGAGAGTTGCCAAGAATGTAAAGTCAAAGTTTTTTTTTTCTTTTTTGACGTGACAACGTCTTATAAATTGGTTTGCCGGGTGACACTTCAAGAAACTGCGTTACGCTCCGCTCACGTTATGCGCTCACAATGAGAGTGAGTGAGAGGCACGCGTCCCTTCCACTCGGGCATGGTTAGCCCGCCTAAGAGCGAGAGAGACAGACATAAAAAGTGAAAGGCACGCGTCCCTTCCACTCGAGCACAGTTAGCCCGCCTAAGAGCGAGAGAGAGAGAGTGAGAGAGATAGGTATGTATGTGTAAAGGTAAAAATAAAATTTTGTTAATATGAAATTCAGTGCGAGATTCTTTGTATAAATTAATGTTTTAAATATAATTCTTTGTATAAATAAATGTTTTAAATTGTTACTATTATTTCATCCTTCTTCCTACTATACAAATGAATATTCACATTAAAATTATTTTACCACTCAAAGTCGTTGTCACGTAAAACTTTCGCCCATATACCGACTTTACAGGCAACCAATTTTTTTTTTGTAGTTGAATGAGTCCAGCAGTGGACTATTGTAGGCTGATGATGATGGTGTTGTGGGTGATGGTGTGGGCAATAGTTACTTGGCAACAGGTTTTTCATTGCTAGTTGCAAATGTTGCAATGTAAGCACTCTGCACACTAATGGGTGCCAATCTTTTATTGTGAATGAATGATTGAATGCATGAATTCTACACAATGTCCAGTACAAGTCATGTTGTTTGCATATTTTTATTTGTAAGCATTGCCTGCAACAGTTTTCATTCGAAGCAAATAACAAACTGTTTGAGGAAATCAAAGATTATCTTTTGTTCTTAATTAATTTACAATGTTTTACAGAGTAGATAAGTAAAACTAGTTGGGTGTTTTGTTTAGATTGTTATAGTAATTAGGATTTATTTTTGGTTGTATAGTTTAGTAGATTCTTTTAGCTAAGGCTCAGTTTACATTGCTTTGGCTAATCATTCCAGATTTTGTTACACAGCATAATCTTTTTAGTGTATCAATGGCAAAACATTCAAATATGTTAGGCCCAAAACTGCTGCTTACTGCATCAGTGAGCCCTGCTCACTGAATAGATCTTATCAACAGCGCAGGTGACAGGGCATGCGGTGAGAGACGGAAGGTAGCCCAGGTAGTTAGGTTGTCTGTGGGGAGACGCCGCTTGAGGTCTGAGCTATCCATGAAATCGGTACTCCGATCGTGATCGGTAATCGGATCGACTCCGGGTTCGAATTCCCACAGTTAACAGCTCTTATCTAATTTGTACTTAACATAATTGGTATAAAGTTCATAACGCTTTCTCCGGAAATATTTTCTTTCCATGGTATAAATTCGAAGAAATTAGGTATTTTTTTTGAAAGATATACACACCACAAACAGCAATACCCTAACAATAATTATTTTGTAGGTCATATAAATATTTGCAGGAATCGACCCCTCTCGCAAGCAATGACTCAGCCACTTGAATCTAATTGAAAAGCAATTATGGTGCTGCATTATTTGTTTACTTTCAGTCAAGCAAGCAATAACAGGGTGGCCTAAAGGTGGCTATATATTTTCTTCTACCGCCTTTATTTCTATCATTCAGGCTGCGCCCGTGTGATAAAGTTATCCTCTGGAACTCACCCGGGATAAAATGTATCCTATGTCCTACTCCAGGTCAAGGTTTGCTTATATTCCAATTCATCGGAATCTGTTCAGCCGATAAGGCATGACTAACAGAGAGACAAGCAAGAGTTATTTCCGCATTTGTAATATTAGTTATCATCATCATTCATCATCATATTATGTCACCCACTGCTGGGTTTAGAGTTCCCCTTTTCTCTGTACCACAGTTCCCGATTCTGTGCGTCCTTTATTCAGGTGTTTCACGCATCGACCCAACGATGTTTAGAACGGCCCTGGCTTCTATGGCCTAACCTTGGCCACCACTCGTGTCATGCTCCAACAGACATCTTCGCGTCTATAGCCAGATGTCCTCCCCAGGCCCATTTGGGGCGCAACGCCCAGTCTTCGACATTTTAGCGTAGACTTTAGTCCCACTGCGAATTTCAGCGCTACGCACTCGTTCTAAGAGGGTTATGCCGAGTATAGCTCGCTCCATGACCCTTGGTGCCACCCGTATTTGGAGGACACTGGACAGTCACCTTTGTGAGCGTCCATGTCTCGGCACCGTATATAGGTTATTGTTGGCAGGACACATTTAATTTTGTTTAAAAAGGCAGGTTTTTAGGCAATAATATTAGGAAATTCTTTTGTCTACGTAATGGTAGGTACCATTCTACTTTGTTTATTTAACAATATCATTTTCACAAAAGACTACAAGTCGGTCAATCAATAAGTCACTGAGTGTAACAGGTGCATCACTTCTCATAATGTAAACGAAGGAATTGATTTCTAAACTACACTATCTATATGTATACTTGTATTAAAAATTATTACTTTGTTACTCATCAGCACGAGGAGCTCGTGGCCAAATAATAGCAGCCGGGTTGACCTTGTGGTTAAGCCAAACTTTCCTAGGATGGTCCGTGGATGGGTCGGCCACACATTAAATACCGAGTTTCCTCCGTTTCTCGTAAAGCACGTTAAGCCGTTGGTCCCGGCTGTTATTTGTAGATTTTTGACAGTCGTTAGTCAGTGGCTCGAAAGTCTTGACAACCATCCGTCTTACCAACAGGGTATCGTATAACCCGGTGCTAACAGGATTGGGGAGGTCAGATAGGCAGTCGCTTCATGTAAAATACTGGTACTCATGTCGCCCAGCGAAGCAATTAGGTTAAATGTCCTGGGCTATTAAAAAAATAACTAGGTACTCTCCTTATTTTCCTTTTCATTATTAAATCAAGAAGATTTCCCCCAGACCATTCCATTCATGTAGGCTCTCTATTTCGCCACTAGCAAACTTCGGCTGTTATCATTCTATGAATTACAAATGAGCCAAAAACTTCACCCACTCCGCGACTTGCATCGCGGCAACCTTGCTGTAACCTTTCACTGCGGTTGCATAACTCACATGCGAGTAACTTGTTGATCTCCGTAAGTATTGCGTACGCGCAGCTATTGAAACACTTAAATGATGTTTTTGTAGTAATTGGTGATGGGCTGAGAGGCAATATTTAAAAGCAATGTGTTACTATACAAACCTTGAGAGATAATCATATACGTACGATCTAAAGCTATTTAACCCACAAATAATTTTGTAAAATGTAAACCAAATAGCTGGTTCAACCACTGCTGCCAAGCTCTTCGGGATTACGGGCTTGCTGTTGTTTTGTTGGCCTGTCAATTTCAGCCGCTGCCTGGCAAATGCCTCCCCTTTCTCCTTCCAAACCTCTCTATCTCGTGCAATCTCTTGCCATGTTCGCTCCGCAACCTTCGCTGCGGTCCATCTCGGCGGCTATTTCCTCCAGAAGGTGTCTAGTGAGTTACGATCTGGGCATCTTGTGTAAAATCATCATCCTCCTGCCCAAAATCTAATCTTTTCCATTTTAGTCCTATTTTCTTTTTTTTATATTTAAAAATATAGGATTGGAATAAAAATGTATAAAACTAATTTATGCTTAGTATTGAAATGATATAATAATGATATAATGATTGCTAAACAAGTGGCAGTGGGCAGGGCACATTGCTCGCAGAACGGATGGCCGATGGGGCCGAAAAGTTCTGGAGTGGCGACCGCGAACCGGAAGACGATGCGTTGGAAGACCTCCCACTAGGTGGACCGATGACCTGGTGAAGGTTGCGGGAATCCGGTGGATGCGAGTAGCAAGGGACCGGTCAATGTGGCGACACTTGGGGGAGGCCTATGTCCAGCAGTGGACGTCTTTCGGCTGAGATGATGATGATGATGATGATTGAAATGATATCCTCGTGCCATGATTTTATTAACATTTCGGTCAACTAAAATCACAATAAATTGTTCCAGTTATCGATACCATTACATAGTTTCCTTCCCAAATAAGGATATAATAATGAAAGTAGGTGTGTCGCGTATTAAATTATCGGCATCAACGTAGAAAGTTGAATGTCTTCAAGCCTTGCGGGAACGCTTTAACTGCTTATTCTCAAGAGTGAGAATAAAAACGCGTCACGCTTGTCCAACAAGGCACAACTGAGCAAGGAATAATACGTCACCAGCCAATCGCATACACTTCTTAAAAATTCAATCTGAGAATATCATCCTAAATAACGTACTCAGATCGTGGCGAAAATATTTGTTTCACCTGTTTGTGATTTAGCCCATATTTGGGTTAGATGCAAGTTACACAAACAAGCGTCACAGTTTCACAAGGCATTCACGAGTGACGACGGTATCGAGTAAATTATTAAACTTCTCCTTGAATACCTACTGAATCACCGACATAATATGATTAAAAATGATTTCAGAATGCAGCTAGTTCTGGAAGGGCCCAGTATCAACTTGTTTTGTGGGCCCTTTGCCGCTATCGGGCTGAGTCTTCCTAACCTTTCATTTATTTAAATAAATCATCATCATCATCATCATCGGCCTAGCCTTTTCCTAATTATTTTGGGGTCGGCTTCCAGTCTAACCGGATGCAGCTGAATACCAGTATTTTGCATGGAGCGACTGCCTATCTGACCTCCACAACCCAACAATTTCTTTAAATTAATATGGTATGTTTATAGGAAATCATCATCATCATCGACAGCCCGACTTCACCCACAGCTGTGTATAGGCCTCTCATTGAAAATTGCTCCAAACAATACCTAGTTCATGGTTTTCATTCATGTTAGCAAAGTTGAGTACTTCATGAAGTACAATAAACTGTAAAATGCGCCGTAAAGTGCTCAAGTTCAAGGTGTACACTATTCACTATTGTGACGTTCACATTGTTGTTGTGATAGCTACGCCCTCGCTGATCCTTCAATGAGGCCAATAGGTACGTGCCTGGTGTCTTTATGAGTTGTCCTTTTGATTCGCTGTTAGACATATTCAGACAATCATATTGTTCCCATTGCTGGAAGACACCTGCTCTCATTCTCTGAAGAGAGCGGACTGTAATCTACTACGTGGGTTGAGTGCGTGTTAGTGGACGTCACAAGTCTTCGAAATTTCAGTTCTACGCATTGCCGGGTTCCTTTACAACTCACAGACAATTTTGATGTTTCCGTTTATCTTCAGATAAGTAGATACTTTTTTGAAGAAACTCCACTGCAATTCTATAATTAATTCTATAATGATGATCTAGAATCTTAGATAGAAGATGTTTAGTGTGTCGTAACATTTCGACATTATTTTGTTTAAGTTCCGGTAATATCTTATCAAAGTATTGAAATCGAAGTTGCCAGTTTTCGCACTTTACTGTGAATTGATAGAGATTACAATCATGCTTTTATTTATGTGACCGTGAAAGACATTTACGATTGTGTACGATAGAGCTATGCAACACAATATATTGTTTGCATCGCTGTTCAATAGTAGTTAATATTAATCAATGTGCGCATTGCATCTCAGTGCAACTAAGCGCTTATCAACTCGTATGTTTCTCTTGATAGGTTCAATATTTTGTTGATTTATCATTCCACTATAGATTTATCAATGAAAGTGAAATAATTTGTATAAATCTCTAGTAAATCTACTGCCCAAGGCACGATTCTTAAATCTGGTCTTATCCCAAACCAAATAGGACAGCTGAAATTCCATAACAGTATTATGAAATAGAACTATTCGTATTGTTACAGCACAAACGTCGTAATGAACTACACAGAGGTAGAAGGCAAGGTACGGGAAGCGACATCAGACGAGGCGTGGGGCCCCACCGGCCAGCAGATGCAGGAGCTGGCGCTGGCCACCTTCACGTACGAGCACTTCCCCGAGGTCATGTCCATGCTGTGGCGCCGCATGCTGCACGACAACCGCAGCCACTGGCGGAGGACCTACAAGGTGAGGACAGGGGACTTCAAATCAGTATAGTCGTTCCCATTGGCCGTGTGGAGTAACCATGACCCCGTATACTGCGAAAAACAAACCAGTATAGTCAAGGGCATATCCTGGATGAGGCTGGCTAAAAAATGTGGAGCTTGGCATAACCAAAGACAGGCCTATACGCACACACAGACAGACACGTCAAACTTATAAGACCCCGTCGTTTTTTCGAGAGTCAAAAATGACAAGAACTTGTCAAATCATTTTTAGTGATGTTTTACAAGTTAGTTTCGTGATGGTACCTAAACACTTAAAATAGATATCGACGATAAAGATTGAACTGTTAGTGATTAAGCCGGATTATTGTACAAAGTCATCGACTTCGATGTCCTTAATTGAAAAACTCATTAGTAAGCTATTGGAACATGTCCAATTAAAGGTTATTTTACAACTGTGATCATCGACCACGTAGGTACTTTATTTAATTGAAATACCTCATTTTGTCCTCTGTTAATTGCACCCAATTGTAAAGTAGGGTAAAGTTATACTTGGAATCTGGAGAAAGTCATAGATCTCTCTCTGCATAATTCTATAACATTCATAACTAGTATAGTGCCTGGTTCCTTTGGCGCGTGGTTTTAACCGAAAGTAACGATGCTATCTTGTTTTTCAATAAAATTTCCGCAGACATTTTCATAAATGTTGTCCAAAATCGCCCTCCTGACAATGTCATTCAATCATTGAATAGGTACATACATTCATAACATGACGCATGTAATCCCAGAAGGGTCTTTTCGCCAGTTATGATTAAGTACCAGGTAATAGGGGGCGAGCCTATTGATATCAACTGGGCACAAATGCCTGCTGCTGAGAAATTCCTGATGGAAAAACCTAGTAACACTTTGGCCGACGTAGTAATCAATCAAAGACCTTATGTTCAGCAGTTTCTCGCGTCGCGGCCACTACACTGTAAAAGGCAGACAGTCGGTAAAATGTGTATGTGTGTAATTAAAGAATAGAAGCTCCAAAAGAACCAAACTGTATTTTAGTGTGAGTTAACTTCACTTTCTACCATTTCGTCGAATACCTTGAAGTCATATTATATTTTACTAGCTGATGCCCGCGGCTTGGCACGCGTACAAATAAACCACTCTACCCATTGGTGAAAACAGCATGAAAAACGTCGCAGTAGTTTTTGAATTTATCGCGAACAGACAGACAGACGTGGCGGAGGACTTTGTTTTATAATATGATGTAGTGATGTAGTGAAAGTAGTGTAACTTCTTAAATAAGCAAACTAACTCTTGAATTCACATTTGTGTTCCAGTGTCTGCTCCTCCTGAGCTACCTGGTCCGTAACGGCTCCGAGCGGGTGGTGACGTCGGCGAGGGAACACATCTATGATCTGCGCTCACTCGAGAACTACACATACGTCGACGATGTGGGGAAAGATCAGGTAAGGAACATGTAATAGGCTAGTTTCCAACATCAATAAATTGCAAATCTATTTAGTCCGTTCTTTTGTTTTTGTGAGCAGGGTTCGGAAAATATCCAATGTTTATAAACTAGCTTCTGCCAGCAGTTTCGCCTGCGTGAAGTTTGATTATTGTCACATGGGATCTTAATACCGGGATAAAAAGTATCCTAAGTTTTAATCCAGGTTATAAACTATCTGTGTGCAAAATTTCATCCAAATCCTGTAGTTTTCGCGTGAAAGCGTAACAAACAAACTTACATTCACATTTATAATATTAGTAGGGATATCAAAATATCGGATATTTATGATATAAAGGGTGTAAAACACCTCTTCACGAAGCCGAAAGGCAGTTATTCTCCCCATCATTGCAATCATTTTTTGTTCTACGACATGCCTGGGAACCTTCTAGTTACGGAGATATAGGGGTCAAAGTTACAACTTTTTGACACGTATTTTTTTTAATACAATTTTTTTTTTGTAAGATTTTATCTTTTAACCCGAACCCAGTACTATTCAATCCATCCATCAGCACAAAGTATTAAGTGCGTTACATTGAGTTCTACCACAAAACCTGAAGATAACCTCAAAAAAAAAGTTGTTTCCCAGCAATCATTTTTGCGCAAACTTACTTAGGTCCATGTTCACCAAAAAGATGACAGTCTGATTATCTAAAACAGCTGTTTAAAACTCATTTTTGTATGGTAATATGTCACAGTGACAGCTGTTTTTAGATAATCAGACTGTTCTATTTTCGGTGAACATGGACCTTAGTATGATGTACAGAATGCTTGGTTAACGACTTTGTGATGACGTGGTTTACACCCTGTATAGGGTGACTGGTAATTAGTTTACGATACCTAAACACGTGATTGTGCACATGTTAACAAGCGGCTTTTACTATAGGACCAAAGCCGAAATCGCGAAAAAAAAACAGCTGTTCAGTACATTAGGCGAACATAAATGTACCATGCAGACTGAACAGCTGATTTTTATTCGCGATATCAAGGTTGGTCCCATAGTAAAAGTTGTTTGTTATCATGAGCACAATCACGTGTTTAAGTATCGTACACTAATTACTATTATATCCGACTAGCCGTCCCCGTTTTTGTAACATTTTTCATTCCCGCTCCGCTCCTAATGATTGTACCGTGATGTTATACAACGTGTAACGGAAAGGGTATATCCATCCTTAACCACTAAAGATAACAGCTGGTATAGAAGCACTATACGAAGTTTCAGCTCAAAATAAGATACTCAAAAAATTGATACCAAAATTTTGGTATCGTAAGATTCTGAAGTTCAAATCATAACAAACGTGTCACTTCACCACGTAGGTCAATAACTTTGCACGTTACTTGCACACATCACTCTCTCTCTCTCTAATAAAGAAATAAATAAATCTCTTCCGTAATCCTGCGCGCCTAGTACCGTCAAGTAGCCTAGAAGAAGGCGGGTGTTCTTTGTCGGCGCGCACTGACGAGATCACAAGAGGGCCGCCGCGCGGCGGCCTCTTTTAGCAAAAGTGCGCGGTGCCACAGAATAGAAAACTTACCTACTTTACCGTGATATAAAAATTATTAATGCGTAATTATTGATTTACTTATTTACAGTTTACTCGTTAATTTCAAGCAAGTAATTTCACGTAAAAACTGAGATAACAAAAGTTACGTAACAAAAATTCGAAACAAAGTTTAGATAAGTACCTAAGCTAGTTTTATCCTATTATTTATTACCGAGTAAACAGTAAAATCTTAAAGCTTCGTTTTATCAAATTGACTTACATTTTAAAGATGGGGTTCGATATCGTGACCTTGGTATTGTATGCACAAGGCCGCTCGCTTGTTCATGGATTCTTGGACATTCTGAAGCATTTGTGGTGTTACCGTCGTGAAAGCGGCATCAATGCGCACTTTCATTTGATCTACTGTATCACACACGGCACTGCGTACACTACGTTTTTAATGTACCCCCACAAAAAAAAGTCCAACGGCGTATGGTCTGGGGACCGCGGAAGCCCAGTTTGGTGCAGACGATGTACCATCCGACTAAAGCACGCCAACGAAGGCAGCTGTCGACGCTCAGCATCTGGTCTACCCTCAATAAACCGTTCATGGTACAGTTCTCGGGCAGCACGCAAATTACCATGTTCTGCTCCGACACACAGTATCATTTCGTTCATTTCATTCGGCATTACTAAATGACATTTTGCAAACCCAACAATAACAAACACAACAAAAAAAACACAACAAAAACGATAACTTAACAACAATAACAACGAAAACAAAGTCAATTTTTTAAATTCAAGGTAGCCGTACTGAAATGATGCGCGAATCACACGTGGAAACAGTATGCACCGCACGCGGAACACTTGACGACTGACGACTGACGAGCAAACAATGCAAAAAAAAACCTCCTATTCCCTGCTATCCTGCTAATAGGGTAGCTGTCCCATTTAGTGTCCACCACTATTAAAAAATATTGTTTTACGTCCTAATAAAAATTTCAAATAAACACCAATAATTAGAAATGTCCCCAAAAATAAAACAAGAGTTAACTACATAAATCAAATTCAAAATTGAAAAATCATTAATTTCAATCAATTAAACATGATAATAAACATAAACATCTGTGGTACGTTTTTTTATTTCAGAATCTGAACCCCGGGGCTTTTATTTCAAAATAACATTAATACTTAATAATCTTTGATCAAAATAATAACATTATCAGAGTTATTCTGAATCTGATTAGAAGTATTATTTACCAGGAGTAAGGAGTAATTTAAACTGCATGGACTGCAATTGGTTCACATACCCTAAATCGGATGATAGTGTGTCTAATGTCTGTCTATGTGTGTCTAACGTCGAAATTAGGGTTATGTGAGGGAAAGATTTTCAATTCGCAATAACAATATTCTCGTTACTCATGCGGTCCTAGTACTTTTATTAATTTCTTTCCGCAGCTAGATACAGTTTTGCGCATTTTTTAGTCCTACAGACAGACTGTAATTGCATTCTTGTATTATTTAAAGAAAATGTATTAACTTCTTGTTAATAGTTTTCGAACCTTATTTTTAAAATTATGAACGGAACCCACTGTGATTTTATTTGTACTAGGAATTGCATAAGTTGCATAGAGGTGGTGTTTTGGGTTCAGTTGGACAAATTACTGTTACTAAATCCTTTTTCTATTCTTAGTTCTAATAATGACTAACAATAATGTTTATTTAATAAATTAATTCCTGTTAGGATGCATGTAGCGATTTTTGTGAGAAATTCAATCAATGGCGCAAGATGACGTTTTTTCGAATCGATTCGTTTTAATCTGATCTTCAAGCAAATTGATTCAAAAATAAGGTTAATCAGATCTCCTGGATCTTATGTGTAAAAAAATATTATGATAAGGGTGCATACTTTAGTTATACGAGTTATAGCTGTATTTTAATAAATTATCGCACGGCGTCTTATTCTGTATTGTGATATTGTTCTCATTGTGATTTTAACCGACGATTTTACGTTATTTTGAATATCGGTTCTAGTGCACGGTGTTCGGTCTGTGGATTGTTATTAAATTAGGTATTTACTGTTTTGAAGGTACGATAGTAGATACCAATTAATTCATTAACTTTCAGCAAAGTTGACACAATAGTTAAACAATGGCGTCTGACCCTTACGGCCAGGCTTAACAGATCAAGGATCTACATAATAATCTTCAAAAGAAAAACTACGTAAAAACAAACAAGTGTGTAAATTATTTAGTTAGCAAAAAATAAACATGCGGAACCCTCGTTTCGAAAGTATCAGGAGTAAGAGGTTTATTCTTACTTGCAAATAGTTCGCTGACACCGATCAGCTGATTTAGTGCTAGTGATGTGTTTATTGCAATTTGAAAAGTTTGGTTTCTGGTATCAATGTATTTAAAAAATTCATAACTTCCGAACATGTAGAGGTAGGGTTAAAAAACCCTTGCCATATCGTTTGTTACCATCCAAAGAAGCCGTGCCTTTCGTATGTATATACCCTTTCCGTTACAGGTTGTATAGCCTAAAGCCTTCCTCGATAAATGGACTATCCAACACAAAAATATTTTTTCAATTCGAGCCGGTAGTTCCTGAGATTGGCGCGTTCAACCAAACAAACAAACAAACTCTTCTGCTTTATAATCTTCTTCTTATACAGGGTGTCCCAAAACTCAACGTCAAGCCGAAACGGGGTGACAGGATTGATCATAACCATCACGAGAAAAATCTGAAAAAAAATCTATCCCATGCAGTTTAAAAATTATGGGCATTTTAAGAAAAACCTAGAAATTTGATCAAACTGTCTTCTTCTTATACAGGGTGTCCCAAAACTCAACGTCAAGCCGAAACGGGGTGACAGGATTGATCACACAGGGTGTCGGTTATTGTGGTTATTCTTTTTTATTTTTGTTCATTTGAACTTTGGAAACGTAATCCTAAATAACATTTCTAGAATCCCAATAAAAAATAATGACACAATTGCCTCAAGTTTCCGAGAATTGAGACTATTTGTTAAACTACGAATTTAAAATTTTCAAGATTCGTCGACTTTGACAGGCCCTCCTATAAAAAAAATGTACTAGAGTGCCTTGGCAAGTGGCATTAAAAGTTGGCGCATTTAATCAGAATTCTAAAATGGTACAATACTTGTTAGTTCCATACAATAGAAAAGAGTAAAAAAATTAAAACCTCAAGTAACCCGATTTTTGCTATCTCATTTTACTCAGTTAAAATGTTTTTAATTCACACAAGCTCTAGGTAGGTTCTTAATTTTAAGACAAAATGATGAGAGAGATGGATAATGGGTATGTTCGCCATGAGTGAGCGAGACAGATAGTGACGCCACTTTTACCAAAGTGAAAAAAAGTTAGTAAAATAATTAGGTTTGTTGGAATAAAAGTCAGATGATAGAGAAATAACGTTTTTTATTACAATAAATGTTCAAATTGTTTACCATCAGCCTCAATACAAGCCCTACATCTTCTTAAAAAAGATCTACTTATTAGTCGGGCATATCTTCGAGAGTTGATCGCCTCAGCTGCTTGAGAAATGCGTTCACGCAGGTCGGCTACGTTCTCAATGGGCTTTGAGTAAACTTTTTCTTTGAGAACTCCCCAATAGAAAAAATCCAGGGGATTTAAATCTGGTGAACGGGCGGGCCACGAGATAGTGCCCGAACGTCCAATCCACCTTCCCGGATATTCCTGGTCAAGGAAATCTCTTACTTGCACTGCGAAATGCGCTGGGCAGCCATCTTGTTGAAACCACATGTCGCGAAGATCTGCTAGTGGTACGTCCTCTAACAGGGTTGGTAAATCTTCTCTTAAAAAATGTAGGTAATTAGTTCCATTCAAGTTCTCAGGCAGTTCAATAGGCCCAATAATTTTACCGTTTAAAATTCCGGTCCACAGGTTTACTTTAAAACGATACTGGGATCTATCTTCTCGCATTAAATGTGGATTCTCCACATGCCACTCGTGATAATTGTGCAAGTTCATGTAACCATCTTTTTTAAATGTCGATTCATCTGACCAGAGAATTTTTTGGATGAATTGGGGATTCTCATTATGCCTCTGTAGCATTGTTCTACAAAAAGAAATCCTTTCCTGATAATCTCGAGGTAGAAGACTTTGAACTCGTTGTACGTGAAACGGATGCATTTCGGCTCTTTGTAAAATACGATGAGCAGTGCTTTTCGGTATTCCCGTTCTTTCTTCAATTCCACGTACGGAAATACTTCGGTCACGTGCGACCTCTTGCAATACTTCTTCCTGGAAAGGAAACACAGGTCTACCTCCAGCCTGTATTTGATTCGGGAAATGGCCGCCCTCTGTGAGTGAACGGTGCACATTAACAAACACGCGGTGATCCGGGTAGCGCTCTAAATTTGGATATCTTTCACGATAAAGTCTAGCGGCAGCACTTGCGTTGCATCTGCATTCCCCATAAATGAGGTGCATGTTCGCATATTCTTGTGAAGTGTAGCGCGTAGGCATGGTAGATAAAAAGGATGCCAACACAAAAGTCCAGAGAGAAGCCAAAGTTGCCGGTATGTTATCAACAAGTCCAATTCACAAAGATTCAAGTCCAAAAAGAGAAGCCAAAGTTGTCAGTACTAAATCAACACAAGCGAATACGAACGTGCGCAGTAGACGAATGAGCGAAACGTACTAACTGGTTGGTGTCGGACTGGTAGCGTAGCCATTTGCTTGGCTGAAACTAGTGCGAATGAAACAGATAGATGCCATAGCATCTATCTGTTTCATTCGCACTCGTTTAAACGACGCATCTCCGTCTCAATGCGTGGCGTCACTATCTGTCTCGCTCACTCATGGCAAACATACCCATTATCCATCTCTCTCATCATTTTGCCTTAAAATTAAGAACCTACCTAGAGCTTGTGCGAATTAAAAACATTTTAACTGAGTAAAATCTGATAGCAAAAATCGGGTTACTTGAGGTTTTAATTTTTTTACTCTTTTCTATTGTATGGAACTAACAAGTATTGTACCATTTTAGAATTCTGATTAAATGCGCCAACTTTTAATGCTACTTGCCAAGGCACTCTAGTACATTTTTTTTATAGGAGGGCCTGTCAAAGTCGACGAATCTTGAAAATTTTAAATTCGTAGTTTAACAAATAGTCTCAATTCTCGGGAACTTAAGGCAATTGTGTCATTATTTTTTATTGGGATTCTAGAAATGTTATTTAGGATTACGTTTCTAAAGTTCAAATGAACAAAAATAAAAAATAATAACCACAATAACCGAAAAATGGTACAGTTTGATCAAATTTCTAGGTTTTTCTTAAAATGCCCATAATTTTCAAACTTCATGGGATAGATTTTTTTTCAGATTTTTCTCGTGATGGTTATGATCAATCCTGTCACCCCGTTTCGGCTTGACGTTGAGTTTTGGGACACCCTGTATATGTATAAAATTCTCGTGTCACAATTTTCGTTCCCATACTCCTCCGAAACCGATTCTCATGAAATTTTGTGAGCATATTGAGTAGGTCTGAGAATCGGGCAACATCTATTTTTCATCCCCCTAAATGTTAAGGGTAGTCCACCCCAAAATTTTTTTTTTTTAGACAAGGTTTTTAGTTTTTATTTTTTTATGATACAACATACAATCCTAAATTTTCACCCTTCTACGATCAACCCTTATTTTTTAATAGCCATTTTTTTTCCGTTCGTTTTTCCCTCTTATGTGACGCAGACGAAGTTGCGTGGGTCAGCTAGTATTAGTATAGATATATGTATATGAAGTTGGATATATATCCATTTTGTATTCAAGCCATATTATTATTTTATGGTATTATTTACGTAAACTAGTACCATATGACTGTGTTACATACAATATTAAATTAGTGGATAATTAATTAGCTTTTAAAATGTATTGTTACATCTTGTAAAACAATACTATGCTTTCAGGGTATAAACATAAGGCACAAAGTGCGAGAGCTGATAGACTTCATACAGGACGATGAGAAGCTTCGCGAAGAGAGGAAGAAGGCGAAGAAGAACAAGGACAAGTATATAGGTCAGGGTCAGTTACTCGCCAGTTTTTTATTTACACTAACTGGCTACGAGCCGAGCGGTTGCATGAAACTAACCCCCTTCAAATCATCATCTGCCTAGCCTTTCCCCACGGGTCGGCTTCCAGTCTTACCGGATACAGCTGAATACCAGTATTTTACATGGAGCGACTGCCTATCTGACCTCCACAATCCTTTTAGTACCGGGTAATACAACACCCCTTGGAGACAGGTTGTCAGACTTTTTTGGGCCACTGAATACATAATTGTCGACTGTCAAAGGTCTACAAATGACAACCGGGACCAACAGGTTAACGTGCTTTCTGAGGCACGGAGGAAAACGGTGTGTAATGGTGGTCACCCATCCACAGACTAACCTAGGCAAGCACGGCTTAACCTAAAGATCGACCCGAGCGGCTTTTATTATTTTGCCACGAGTTCCTCCATACTATCAAGAAAACAGATTTATACAAGTGTATAAATCTGTTTTCTGGAATGTGTCATATTTTAACTAGACAGGTCCACTCAAATCAGTAATGGTTTGTTTACTGAAAATACCATCTCAGACATTTATATCCAGGGCCTTCAAACTATGACTTAAACAAGAAATTGTTTGGACTTTAAAAGAGATTGTGTTCTTTTGTGTTAGTTTCAGTGGGTACTTTCAGGGTAAATGCATAAATTTGATGTGTAAAAAGTGTTTGTAAAAACCAATTAACAGGATAAACACAAGGTATTATTTAAACTTGTGTGAAGTGATCTGAGTTGTAGTGAGCAGCAGTTCACATTTTGTCATTTTTTAGACAATGTTTTGATTTTCGTTTTTGATTCTGGATTCAGTGACTGAATTAAAAAAAAACTTTACCTTATACCTTATTATGTTTTTTGTATACTTTGCCCTATTCAAGGAATTTCTCATGTATCGTGGGTGCGTTAACAAACATGTATGTCAGTAATGGCACGCGATTAGCACACGTTCAAAATCTATGAGAGAACCGCGTTTTGACAGCTCTTAAAAATAATGTTAATTTATTGGTGTGTCACCTACCCTATACGACGATGGCAATTTTAAATATTCCGCTGCTGAGTGCTGTTGTTTTGCCGATAAGTTAAGTTTTTTAAATCAAGTAGCACGCTCAAACTCATCAAACCACCGTTCATCGTTGATTTCTTAACCTATGACATATTATTATGTTATAGAAATGTGACAGCAGAAGGTACATTTTAGGTTGTCAGTGGCATAGTTTGAAGATGTATGTGTTGGTTGCAGGCATGTCGTCGGACGCCGTGGTGATGGGTATGCGCGGGGGGGGGGCCGCCTGGGGAGAGTACAGCGACCGCAGCGCCGGGAACTGGGGTAACTACACCTACCTCTATCTTTAACTCCACTGTCACATATACGTGACAAGCAGGCACGTGCCCTGTAAGCCAAATGACACAAATATATGACAAAATTGGTAGATGAAATTGTGGTTTGGCGCGGAGGTCACGCGTGCGCCTATGGCGTTCAAAAGGTTAATAACCAACGAACATTCTGGTCGGTTCCATACCCCTTGAACAAAGGCTATTGAGCCTATAATCGCGAAAAAAATGTTTATAATGTAATTGTTTTTGACTTTTCAGAGGAACCAAAAGAGAGGAACGATGAGGATGATTACGAAAGAGAAGATTCCGACGGAGGAGACTACAGCCATGGACCGCCACGAGAGCGGAGACCACAGAAGTGAGTTATGGAACATTAAAATAATTCTTGTTTCCATTGAGGAGTTTTTATTAAGCACTTCTTAGCATAGAGTGTTAAAAATCCAATGCAGGACAATTGCTCGTGCGGACAACGGTTTTATGATATTATCTTGAGTCGCATGTAATGAGATTTACTAGAGATTTCTGGAAGTTTCTTATCCATTGTTGATTGACCAAAATAAAATGTTACAGAAATATAATATATCTAGCGAAATCACTAGCTCATTGGCCAAACATCAAAGTTATTTATTCATAGAGCAATTTCATCAAAGTGAAATTATACAAAATGAAGAGTTTTCTTTGTAACTATTTCCAGAGAAAACGTATACCGCGATTCAGAAGTAGTAAGCTCAAGTCCTCCCCGCGCGCGCTCGCTGGATGGCGAGCGAGCAGACCGAGCGGAGCGAGCCGAGCGACTCGACCGAGCGGAGCGGAGCGAGCGGAAAGCGCCGCAACCATTTAGTATCAACCTCACGGCCAAGAGTCCCGCCAAACAGAAGCCTAGTACGCCTGTCAAGAAAATTGACCTAGGTAAATATTCTTTGAGTTCCGGCAAACCGATATTATTTATTTCAAAGTAAATATTAGTATTGATGGAGTAACTGCATTTTCTCTTTGTAATTTTTGTGTGTGTTTTTAATGCACACGCTTGATTTGATGTTTACTTTTTTTTTACCTTTTTCGTAGGTGCCGCCGCGTCGTATGGCAAGTCGTCTTCATCAGCTGCAGCTCCGGCCCCAGCACTGGGCACACGCAGTCAACAATCTGCAGATTTGTTGGACGACCTGTTCAAGACCTGCGCCGCCCCCCCCACGCCGCCCAGCCTGGCTACTGCAGGCACCGTGCTGGATGACTTCGATCCTAGGTAAGATCGGGTATACTAACTGAATGCAATACATCTGAACCGTGTTGTAAGTGCTGTCAGTATGAAACAAATTGCTCTTGAACGCAGTAACTATCACATTAACTATCAGCGAAACATTGACAATGTGCAAAACTGTACTACAGAAATTCGAAGTCACAACATGCCCGCGTGGTGGATTTTCAACATATGGAAACATTATTATAAAGGGTGTAAAACACCTCTTAACGAATACGAAAGGGACTTGTTCTCCTCGTCATTCTGATAATTTTTTTGTTCTACACTATACCTGGGAACCTTCTAGTTACGGAGATATTGGGGGTCAAAGTTGCAAGATTTTGATAAGTTTTTTTTAAAATACCACTTTTTATCGCATGATTTTTACTTAAAATATCTCTACGACCCCCGTACTATTAAATTCATCCATCCGCACAATGTTTTGAGTGCGTTACATTGAGTTGTACCACAAAACATGATTTATAACCTCAAAAAAAAAAGTGGTTTCCCAGCAATATTTTTTGCGTAAAGTTACTTAGTTTGATATGCAGAATGCTTGGTTAACGGCTTTGTGATGAGGTGAAATACACCCTGTATGATTATTTTCATCTGAACACGTTTGCATGAATTGCAGGCCTAACATTCGCTACTAAAACTAAAAAAGAAACTATTGTTCAGTAGTAATAAACAATGTAATCTAACAAAAACCAACAAATTACTGTCAATATTTATTTCCATAATTAAGGCATTATAACCAGATGGCGTCGAGCTTGGCACAAACCTTAACAAAGGACTATACCCAGCAGTGGATTAAGTGATCTGTCACATTCCAATTAACAAAAACTTTCTGTAATACAAAAACATATATTTTGTCTCGAATTCCAGAGCGGAAGAGCCGCCCCTACCGCGTAAAGTGTCGAACGAGTTCGGCGACTTCACAAACGCTTTCGGCTCTCCCGCCAACAACAACGAAGGGTTCGCCGACTTCTCTACAGCATTCACCGACACTACCAACAACACCAACAGTTTGATCAACTCCGACAATAATCTGATAACTTCGCCCAATAACTTGATGACATCAGGCAATAACTTGTTGGGATCGGGCAGTAACTTGATGACTTCGAGCAATAATTTGATGGGGATGGGCAATAATCTGATGAATTCGGGCAACAGTTTGCTTAGTTCGAGCAATAACGCTAGCAGCATGCCGCCGACGGGTGAGTTTATACATTTTATTATTCATTTATACTAATTATAAATTGAAATCACTTGATAGACGTCTGTGTAACGGTTCCCTGTCTGTTTGCATAAAATTTTAAGACCTAATATTATTTGGGATTATTTTGTTACTCCTAATTATATTTTCGCATAATATTATTTACGCATAAACTAATTTACGCATAATGATATTAAAACGAGTTTTATAAAGGCATAACAAAGAAGCATAATAATTAACTCTTAAAATGTTAGACAATCCATAATTAGATTTACCAATTATTTGGACGATTAGAACAAAAACAATACCTCCTGAGGCTACCAATATATATTTGTTTTAAACATAATTGATTGTGAACATAGTGGGTTTTTGCACTGCAAGAAGTATGCTAACAAGCATACATCATACATCATGCATGCAGTAAGAAAGAAGCATGCCAACAAATATACAGTATGCATGCAGCATGCAAGCAGGCCTGCAGTATGCAGCATGCAGCATGCAGCAGGCATGGTTTCTGTCCCACGCGAGCAGGTTCAGGTCGGCTCACTGCAGTCTTACAGCACACTCTAGGGGTGGCCAGGGACGAGGTTTTACACCCATTCCTTTCTGTCATTAACCTTTGTAGCACTGCTTCATTCGTTTTTAATTCTAACTAAAATACTTCAAAATAACTTCAATTTGATTACTTTATTTCTATTAACTGCTGTATGCCTAAATACTATTATACGAATTAAATTAATGCCAAAACAAATTAGTCTTTAAGTAAATTATGCCAACATAAACCGTAGGTATGCCAAAATAAAATATAGCTAAGTATTATTATGGCAAAACAAATTATGGCAAATAATACTTATCGTTAAGCCAAACACATTCATTTTGAATAATACTTCTATAACTCTTGTTAAACATATCTTACAAAGAAAGTAGTAGTTTAAATGGCATAGTTTTTAAGTTATTGGTAATTTAAGTTTAACCAATTTAATTATGTTGTGCTGTGAGAAAGAGTCTTTATTTGCGAGATGTTGCCACTTTGTGCAACCAAAACTATCACACTGAATTTCATATCGCAATGTTAAAGTACACTTATGAACAAAATAACCTAAGTTAGAGGCATTTTGTGTTGTGTTGTGATAAAATGAGTTTGTAATCTAAAATGAACACGATATGTTTTTACTTATTGCCACTAAAAAGTGAAAAAAAGGTAAAAAATGGTCAATTGAATGGTCTGACATGCCGAAGTTAATGTATAACCTCAGGAACACGGTATATATTAGGAAAAAAAAGTATGCAAAAAGATGGGAACTCCTGTATAATAATAGCGTTGGTATTTTAAGGTGAAAGCGTCAAGGTGGCACGCAAAATTCAAATGTTCTTACGTTTTTTGCAATTTGCTAAAGAGTCGAAGAACGAATTTTTCACGATCAAAGTCGTTCCTCGACTTTTATATAAGTACTTTGAGACCTGTTTTGATGATTTTGATGATTATAATTCTGCAACTACATAAGTCTAACATTCGAGACCGATATGTTTATTAACATACAACTTAGCACTGCCCTGATTGCAAAAAAACGTAAGAAAATTTGAATTTCGCGGGCTAACTTGGAGCATCAGCCTTAAAAAAACCATTAACTCAACGGAGTTTTGTGGTATCAGTATCATTATCTATAATTTTATAAAAGAAAGAATAACTTATACACATCAAATTCATGGGTTTTTCTTCTGGTGGTAGTTTATATTAAATAAGCCTTACTTCTTCTGTTCCCGGTTCACTGCAGTGTGGATAGTTTTATATCTTGTTAGCCGTGTGAACTTAATAAGAGTCAACAAAGAAATAAATACCTAATCAATGAATTAATTGTTTTTACTGTCAACACTTAGTTTCTCAAAATGACAAATGGGTCATCTACGCTTATCTCAACCATATGCGCAATTGTTATATAAGCTCTGAGCATTTACTATTAATCAATATTATCTGTACAAGACATCTACCAATCCGCACTGGGTCCGCTTGGTAGATTATAGCCCATTCTCTCTCATAGAGAAGAGGCCTATGTCCCAGCAGTGGGAATATTAAAAAGGCTGTGATGATGATGATTCATATATGGCGACGAAAAATGAGACTAAAATGCCGTTCAAAGAAAATGAGGTCGGTATATCGAAGGTATGCAGCGCAGTAACAGTTGTGTAGGTATCCGCGCTAAGTGTGACGTGTGCACGTGAACATTGCACACGCACGCGGTTTTGTCTATGTACGCTCCAGCACATTATAATTTGTAGTCTTGTTCTTTTTAGTTTTGAAATCCCATAGATTAGTATGCAGCGCGTAATAACTAGATGTTCTTCCACAGCGTCCAACCTGGATCTCCTGAGCTCGCTCCCGGCCCCCAGTATGTCTGTGGAGGCGCTGACGTCACAGCTGGCAGCCAGCACCCTGCAGCCCACACTCACACCAGGTCAGTTACACACACACCGCTACACACACCTACTTATACATATACCAACAGTTTCTTACAACTGCAGAACGAAGGAACTGCTCAAACCTGATAGGTATCGATTTAAGGAGGCGGCCCCTAATTGTTTTGACAGAGCGACTCTTTGACAATTAAAAGCAATTATATCTAACTAGCTTCTGCAAGTCAAGTTTCAAATTGTCCCATGGGATCTTATTACCGGTATACAAAGTATCCTATGTGTTAATCCAGGTTATAAACTACCTGTGTGCTAAATTTGATCCAAATCCGTTCAGTAGTTTTTTCATGACACATCCATACATCCATACATACTCGCAAACTTTCGCATTTATAATATTAGTAGGATAAACCACTTATAATATTACAACATCGTAATTGTATTTTACCATTTTAGAAATTAAAACATTAAAAATACCATGGACAGTTTTCTATGAAATTGTGGCGTAAGACCAACTCAAATTTATCTCAAATAGTAGCTCATTGAGGACTTCACTTCATACTGAAACACTAAGTACCTAAGTAAAAACAGAAATAGAACCGCGAAAAACTTGTTCCCTTTGCATGTACACATTTTACCAAGAAATTGACCTGACATTCCAACTGATTTTCAAACAAAATTTAAAGGGCGGTTCCGTTACAGTATTTAGTTGATTCTAGGACTTCGCCAATCTAGTTTGGATTGAGTGCCGTGTGCTTGACTTTAGCAGAATCCTACATTTTGGTTGTAGTTCTAGTCTCTGGCGACGAGATAAATTTAAGATGTATTTCAGTTCTGTTAGACTTACGCCCATGTTGGTTGTGCCCCTCTGATATCGATATCTATTACGATCAAAATCCAAGTTCAGCGACTGACGACAGATACAAGGTACACTTCCGAATGCGACCGCAACAGTAACTGCTGTGGAGGCCACGTAGCATGACCACTGTAGACACGACGGAGAGTCGATACATCTTTTGTTGGAATGACAGATGAACAAAAGATTTGTCGAGTCTCTCTCGTTTCTCCGGCGGTCATGCTAAGCGGGCCGAACGATGAACGTATCCAAAAATTACGTTTCTACCGCTGCGGCTGCGGTCGGCTTCGATAGAACACCTTGCAGATCATTAACAAAAGCAGAATTACTCGACCAAGAAACTGTCCTTGGACTTTATACTACTATTATAGTTTTATGTGCAAATATTTTTTGGGTCTAACCAATTGGAAAACTTAAAAATCAATGATAGTTCAAGATGATTTGACACATTTTGATTCAGCAAAGAAAGCCAACCGAAAACTGTATAGCACGCCTTTGCCTTTTGTAGACCAATTCGTAATTTAGATGTATGAATGTTTGTGTTGAATCGAATAGAATTTGTTTTTTTTTTATTTGATTTTATTTTCTTTGTGTTATTTATTTGGATTAATCAGTGATAACCATTTAAACATAATTAAACTCACTCGCTCTTTAACTCACTGATTGTTTCAATTACAAAACATTTTACATGCTTATAAAATATATTTATTTAAGTATTGAACCCAGAATTTTAAACTTATAATTAAATGCGCGATTTTAAATAATTGTCCACTAAAGATTCCTTACATGTCCTTTTGTCATGTATTCGAATCTGGCAACTCCTAACCGGTATGACAAAAAAAAAATCAACGAATTCGATCTCATGAACGCGTCTTTTATTTTCGTTTTTTATCTACAACAGTGCATGTGTGTCAATAAGAAGATGTACCCAACAGTTTTGGACCCTTTCAGGACTTTTTGTTTTGCAGGCGAAGCGAACCCGCCGAGTCAGCAAGCGATGAAACGCGCCATCCAGCGCTTACACGACAGACAGACCATTAAGACTGAAAAAGACCTCAAAACTTCAGAAAAGTGCCTGAGAGACGTGCTAGCCTTACTGCCCGGACCCGTCACCGTGCAGAAACTTAGCAAGATTGAAGATACAGTGTTCTCGCCTGCAGTTCTAGACACGTACACGGAACTTCTGACGACACTCGTAAGGATTTTGCTCCCACAGTGGCCGGTTTGTAGACCCGAGATACTCTGCCTGTTCACCGTAGAAGAGAGTTTCGAAGTTAGTCAGGAGATATTGTCCATTCTATGCGGTTTCTTGAAGACTGAAAGGGATGTTGTGACGACGAAAGCTCTATCTGAAATACTCATGACGTATATTAAGAGTGATATGATATTCACAGCGATAGTCGATGTTAGTCGGTTCAATGAGACAAACCACACCATGTTGTCTGTACAAGAGAACTCGTGGGAGATCTATGTCCAATTGCTGGCAACACTACCGCAAAGGGTTGCCAATAGACTGGAAACTGATACCCCGAAAGGGTTTTCCCATGAAAATTATTCTTACTACTTAATATTTCACGTTATTCGAGCGATTGACTTCATGTCTGACAGCAGCTTTTATGAGGGGACACAGTATACTGTGAAATTCTTGTCCTATCTACTATCAAAAATCATAACGAATTACTATATGAGTGGGGAGTCCCCTGTCATCGCCAGCTTCGTCGACGTCCTGGCAGGATGGACGGAGACCTCTGACCCTAATAGATACGTCAAACGAAGGCTCATACAAACACTACTGAGACACCTAAACAGACAAGCTATAGAATATATCTGCGTGATTCTGTTGAAACGATGCCCAATACACTATAAAGCTGATCAACAAATCATATACAATGTTATTGGAGATAATTTTGATACCAACAATGATTGGAAAGAGATACTTAGCTACAAAATTCCATTCCACGTAAAACCTCAATGTTTTAAAGACACAAGTATACAAGAAAATCTGTTATATTATCTTTCTTATACAAAGAATTCTGAGGGAAATATTCACGATTTGATCATAAGGTTGGCAACTGTCTGGGCTGATGTAAAAACTGCGAATGCTTCCAATCTGAAGGAGCATATCTATATATCTCAGCTGCTTGTCCTAGCTGTCAGGTATAGAGTTACGATGTCCTTGTGGAGCAAATCCGTCTGGAAGATGAATGAGCTTAAGAATATCATGTTACGAGGTATGGGGAAACATTTAGAGATACTGTCCCAAGAGTTCCGCTGCGTGGGTACGGCGACCATAGAAATCATACTCAAAATAATGTCCGAATTAGAAACCGATAAGGCCGAATTAAAATTCCAATACGAGGACATGGCAGATTCATGCAAACAATTATATCGGAATCTAAAAGACCTATCACACAGATGTCTGATAGACCATCGACGGAAAGGTCCCGAGAGATACGTACCGAGAGCTTTGAACTTGAAAAGAACTTTAGATAGTATTGCTCGCAAATTTTCTGACGACGAAAATTCTAGAGTTCACAACACTATAGTGAGCTGCGCTGTCAAAGGGCCTGAACAAACTAAAGAAATAGTTAAAACTATAATATCCGTGAAACTTGATGCTCTAGACGGCAAGCAAGAGGATTTAGACTCAGACGATGACTTGGTTCCTTACGATATGAGCAACGATGTAGCAGCAAGTGCTAAGAAACATCCTAAATACTTACGCGATCTAATTGAACTGATAGTTGATGCGTCAGACGTGGAACTGTTCGAGGGAAGTCTACAAGTAGCGGAACAGTTAGTCGAGAAACAGTTGAGGGATGAAGATGCCAAAGTAGCTACTGAATTACTAGATTTATTTGTTCACCTCGAGGCTAAATACCAAATAGACAATTTTGAGACCATCAAGTTCAAGACTTGCGTCGCCATCGTTTCCGAACGGCCCGAAGTGGCTGCCGAGCATTTGTGTCGAGAGATACATACCGATATGGGACGGTATTCGATCGCCACGAAGATATTCATGCTAGATGTACTATCAGAAGCTGTGAACCGAATAACTGACGTTTACTCAGAGAAAAGTACTGTGGCACCGAAACCCGAGATTGTTTGTGAGCCACAGGAAGACGTCCCAGCTGAAGAGATCATAAGGCGACGGCTGATCAATAAAACGAAATATTTCCACACAATCCAACCGCATCCTTTCTCAAAAGCTAAGAAAAATCGTTTCGTGAGCGTCGCCGACTGTTTTTTCTACCCTCTACTGGGAGGTTTTGGTAGCAAACAGCTAACACTTAGCCACCACAACTTGAAACAGGATATCGATAACATTCTGCTGTTAAAATACTTATCTGTGGTCGGTAATGTGGTGTTAGCATCGAAAAACTGCCCGAAAATATCGTTGTACTGTTGGGAAGTTATTCAAATTGTGCTATACATGAGGTACACTCCCGATCCTAAGATACAGACCGTTGTCATGTCATTAGTAGCTGCTATAATCATCGCATTGCCCGCGAGTATCCTCAAAAAGGAATTTTTCGATGTTATGATAGAGCTGCGATCTTGGCTCATAGATTGTTTGAGTAATATTGACTTGACAATGAGACTTGGTGGGCCAAAGTCTGAAGCCGCCATTTTCGCTGGACAAGTCCTCAGTTTAATGGAGAAAAGTTTGGCAGATGATACTTAATTATGTCAATGTGTAATTAAAACTTCGTATGTCTTAGTTAATAAGTGTAGTGATTGTCATTTTGAATGTAAGTGGTAGCTGGCAAAGCCATGAGATCCCATGTAACTCCGTTAGGTATCGATGCTATTGCAGCATAGGTACGATGTAGTGATTCTGAAATGATCTATGTGTCTGTATATACCCACCGTCAATAAAATATAATTACTTCTACGTTTTGTTGTTTTAATTGCTCAGTATTTTCTTTGCTTTAAGAATGGGATTAATCGGGTTGTACAAGTTTGTTACACAGTCAATAACGATGCAGTAATATGCCATTCTTAATAAAAGATTCGTATGGTACGCGACATCTCAAAATGGTAGTTGAAATGTTTAGCACAGGAAAAGTGCCTAAATAATATTTAAAAAAAAACCCTAAAATGCAGCTCTCGCTTACTGTACCTTCCCTTAACACTTTCCTCACCAACAGCAGCCGAAGAAACTCGAATAAAACAAATTCCAACAATCCATACAGGTCTCCAACCGACGCCCGTCGGTCTCCTGCAACCGATCGCGCCAAACAACCAGCAGCAGCAACCGACAGCAACCAACGCTAAACCGACAACCAAGCTCGGGGCGACCTGGGCTGACACCAGCGGCGCTATTAACATTGACGTAGACAACCTACTCGCCCCCAGGTCCCCTAAAGCCGGTCCAGCACCTTCCATCAACCAACTGAAGTCCAGCCCGAACAGCCCCGCTCATGTCCCCCAACAGCTCCCCATGATGACCCCACAGATGCCGCTGGGGGGCTTCATGATGCAGAACAATATCATGAACAATAACTTCGTGAACCCGAGCGGACAGAACAACAACATGATGCGGGCCGCGCCTGCCTTCGCGAACCAGAACTCGTTCCTCCAATGATATTGGTTACTGGCAGATTTATGCCAGAATGGTTGAGTTAGATTTAGAGAGGATTGGAGCAATGGTAGAGAGAAAATGTATTTTTTATTTTGTATTATTCCATTAGTTAGTAACTTAATTATGTCCTGATTCATCTATGTTGAGATTATGTCATTTTAATTGAGGATTTATTTGCGTTTTCGTGAATTAATTATGTAACATTAAAAATGTCCTGTTAATTGTGCATGTGTATAAGCTTTTTTTCAATAAACACCTATCCCTAAAGTTCCTCTAATTTATTCGTAGATTAATATCAAAATATTTAATCTGACAATAAAATTACCGCATTGCGCAAGGAGGTAGCAAGATATCGTAGAATACCGCTCCTGCGCAAGTAGACGTACCATTGCTCCAAAACCAAAAGTACCTATCGATGTGGGTTTCGGAAATTAGTTCTAAAAGTAAAATGAAAACAATTTTTATACGAATTTGATATTATAATGAATTTGTCGAGGCCCACGCATGTACATGAGTACATATCAAAATATATCGCCTGATATTATTTGTGTTATTTCGCTCTAGAAGCAGAGGAAACGCGAGAACTATAACTGTTTCTCTAAACCAGTTATGCTTAAAGGAGGTGTGTAACTTGGAAGGTTTGCAGAGAAATATACGTGTTGTGTAACTTAAAATCCTTATAAGAATTTACTTCTCTTAGAGAGTCGCTGTTATAAAAATGTGGCAAGTATTTTTAGGCAGGGCCTGCATATCGTAAAAAATGTTATAAATGCGGTCTGTAACATGTAACCTCCTTGAGGTCAAAAGGTTGAGTGCCACTGTCTTTCAGACCTTTTGCTATTCTTTTTCTGTAAAATAAAATGTTTACTTTACAAAACATTGGGTCTACGGGTTACAAACATGAATGCAATAAAATTATAACTTCAAAGAGTTTATCGATAATCTTCCACAGTTACTTTTGTTGATATGTTTTATTATATAAGTAATATCTTTGTTTTTAACAATATATTTTATTATTGCTATGTTATCTTGGGCTTGTGAAATTTTGGTTTTTCCTCTTATATGTAAATCTAAAATGCTCACTCTTTACATTCCTTCCATTTATTTCCTACTTAAGTTAATAAAATAATGGATTTCTTTAAAACGCTCTATTTATTTTACTTATATCTAAAATTCCCATTTTAGCTTACATCATGCAATCCATAGAATAAAAAACAACGGTATAAGCAAACTGCCGTTTCGAAGGAATTATCTGATATAAGGCTCAGTTAAATATTAGCTAAGTATTCCGCTCACTGATTATGAGTAGGTAGATAACAGACTTATCACAAATATTAAAAATCTATTGCCCGAAACGAGGCAGCCTCGAAGTAAGCAATTTCGATGCCTCGAGGCAGCAGTCACACGGACAGCAAATATCCCAGCGTGTAGGATCGCAAGTCTTTTGAAATAATCTTAAAATGATAATGAAATAACAGCAAGTAAACAGGCTGCCTCGACTTGCGCAACAGATATCACAACGAGGCATTAACAAATTGTAAAGACTTATTAATCGTTCTGAAACTGATCAACAACAAAATTAAGATGTAATGAGCAATCTACCGATTATGAATGTTTCATAAAATTTACGATTTTATCACGAAATCAGGTTGTAGTGAACTAGTGTATATCCGAGGTCATAGAATATTTTTTATACCCGCTTGAAGTAGCTGATGTGTAGTGTCAAACCCTTAGTGTTACAGTTTTTGATGTAAGTGTTACAATAATTAATATTATAATGTATTATATAGTAATGTATGTACGTACCGTCTTGATGTGTTTGCTCGGAATGTTACTGATAAAAATGAGATTGGAAAAGTATTGTCCGCGTAAAGTAATCACGCTGAATCGGCTTGAACAAGATAAAAGTGAAAAATGGCATTTGCCTTGTGCAGACAATGTTACCTACTCGACTCTGCCGAACTATTGTCACAGATGTGACTGGCTGGAGGTGATTTCGCGTCGATAAGTGTGGTTTTTTCGACAACCCGAGTTGAGTCTTAGGAAAATGTATCCAGCTCAAATATCTTTAGACCATTTGATGTAGATCTTCTGAAAGAAACTGACATGAAAGGTCTTCTTTCAAGTTAAAATGAAAGCAGACAAAGCAGTAGACGGCAACATAGTTCGTTGTTTTTTAAAGAAATGTTACATTGCGAGCAAAACTAAATTGTACGTAAAATAAAAGAGAGTTTGGAGATACGGAATGAATTTGTATACTGGTAGGTTTATCAAGTATATATGTTATGGACCAAGTGATGAATTGGGCATTATACATAATGCCCGGTCATTATGAAAAATAGCCAATATAAGAGTGCAATTTGATAAGATATATTCAAATAATCAAATTGACCGGGCATTATACATATTGTCCATCACCTTTTGGGCAGAATAATACAAACATATTATGTTATTACTATTTTTTTATTGTTATTGTCATTTAACTAAAAATAAACTAAATATTTAACCATTTAAATAATCAGACTCATTATTTGGATTAATCATTAGGTAAGGACTTCTACATTATGAAGTCATATTAAAAATATAACATAAAACATGTTAAAAAATACTGTGTTAAGAAGGATATGGTAAGAAAAGAAGTGTCTGATGAGATGACGAAAAATAGAGGAGTATGGAAGAAGAAGACATGCTGCGTCGACCCCAAATAAATTGGGATAAGGGCAAGAGAATGATGATGATGATATTAAAAAATAAAAAAAATTACAATATGTCTAATATTGTTTTATAGAAATGACTTATTATTATCCTACCATATAATTATATCCTACTTATCCTACTCATCATCATCATCTACCGAGCCTTTTCCCAACTATGTTGGGGTCGGCTTCCAGTCTAACCGGATGCAGAAGAATACCAGTATTTTACCAATTGCCTATCTGACCTCCACAAGCCAGTTAATACTGGGAAAACGATACGATTTAGTAAGACTGGCAAAACCAGTCAGTGGCCCCAAAAGTCTGACAAGACCTTTTGAGCCACTGACTACCTGTAACGACTGTCAAAGATGGACAAATGACAGTCGGGATCAACGGCTTAACGTACTTTCGGAGGCACGGAGGAAACTCGGTATGTAAGGGTGGTCACCCATCCACAGACCAACCTAGGCAAGCACGGCTTAACCTAAAGATTGACCCGAGCGGCTGATATTATTTAGCCACGAGCCTTTGCCTTTGCCTTTTTGGCTTAGCGACATCTACATTTATCAGACTTCCAACCATTTTTACAACCATATCTACTATAACCTTGCCCTCCGCATTTAGAGGACATTCTGCAACACTTTCTCAGCGAAATCTCCTGTCTTTGGAACATCTTCAGGCAAAATAAATCTTAATTTCGTAATAAAATTCAGTGTTAACACACTCGCGTTGACACTGAGTTATGAAACTGAAACCCATCCGCGTCCGTCCATATTCGCTTACAATGCAAACAATGTAAACAAAAACAATAGTGCTTGAAGTCCGCCGCACGAGCCGCGCGCTGGATGGCGGTCTCTGATTGGTCAAAGCGTGCCACGCCATGCGTGCCTCCCTCCCCGCCCTCACACCGCGTCAAATTTAGCTTTATTATCAAATTGCCCAATTATCAAGTAGCAATATAATAATGACCGTGCAATGTGATAAATAATGAAGTTAAGATAGTATTAATCACTTAGCCCGATAGAGATAGCCATTATTCATAATGCTCGAACATTATGTATAATGCCCGCATTAATCACCTGGTCCATAACATATATATTTCGTTATTACTTGTACTTAAACTATTATTTATATGTTATTTTGAAATTTTAAAGCTTTATTTTCATAGCACTGAGTTATCTATGCATTTAATTCATTCCGTTTTTATATTGCAAGCGTTGTGTCTTGGCAGCTTAAAATTATTATAATTTCTGTTCGAAATAGTAGACTATTATTTCCAAAATGATAGTTTTATGGCACTTACGACCATTTCATATGAATTTTCTACCACACAGCGCAGAATATCACAAATTATAAGCAGTCAACTATTTTGAATAGACCGTATTTAAATATAATTTATTTTAATGTATATTTTAACCAACCTGTTGCTATAATGCGTCTTGCGAAAAATAATCAATAATTGGGACCAAAGTATCAAAATTAATTTTCAACGAACCGTAGTGGCGGGCGCATTATAATTAATCCATCCGATTAACATAATTTTCAGCTTGATTTAGTCTCAAGATTTTACAATCTTGGTTGAAGGATTTAGCTTTACATTTCAACATTCTTTGGGCCATACCCCACCTTATAGCAATGTTATTCTAATCATACTTCAGATTATGAATGACTTGGAGCTATACAGGTCATATAATCCCATCTCTAAACCAAAAGATAAGAAGATTTAATTAATATTCAAGCATGATTGTGTCAATGTCAGCTCCTCAAATATGATCAAGGAAAGGACATCGAGGTAGTCAAATATATCATACTGAAAAACATCGGTATTTTGTAAAATAATGAGATTAAATCAAACCTATGCTGTAATTAATTAAGAGTGCTTCTGTAATTTTGGTGCATAGACTTATTTGAAATCAAATTATTTGGCGTTTCTTTACGGTCATTGTATTATAGTTGCATCCTACGTACAGATTGTATCGTCACAAATTAAAGGGAAAGAAAAACATCTAAAAGAAAATATTTTCTTGATCTCTTAGTAAAATTATTTTAACTTGTTAAAATACTTGTAGCAAATATCAAACGAGTTTACGTTTTACCTAACAACGACGATTTGGGCGATTTTGACCCAATGCAATTGAAAGCGATCAGGTAATCAATACTGCGTTCAAGAGCTGTCAGAGCAATTATGACACTGACAGCTCTTGAACGCAGTTTAAGGTCAATGTTCACCAAAAAGATGACGTTCGGATTATCCAAAAACGGCTGTTTAAACCACATCTTTGTATGGAAACATGTCACAGTGACAGCTGTTTTTAGATAATCAGACTGTTATCTTTTCGGTGAACATGGACCTTAATGTGTTGAACGCGTTCAGTTTCAATAGGGGTGGGTCACCATTGTAGTGTGTATTTGAAACTCAATTGAATGATCAGTATTTGTTTGGCAACTAATTTCTGATGAGTTCAGTGTGACGTAGGATGTATGTAAATATAACTATTCCCTAATGTTCGTAGTTCTTCCATTGGTTCCATCTTAATGGAGATTTATGAAGCAATAATTATGATTTAAATCATTTGTTCGTAGTTAATCGATAGAAACGAATTTTATTAGTTTAAAAAAATATATTAATTTAGAATGTTTATCTTATAATGTATAATTATGTGTTGAGTGTCATTACTACGATTATTCGCACAATTATTATGATTAATTACATATTTTATTTTAGGAATAACCCCACCTGGGTGTCACCGAGGGCATCATCAACAATTGTAATAAAATAGCCCAAATTCTTAATTATTATGTAATTTGTAATATTTTGTTCAACTGTATGTAACCGATTGTTGATTTCGGCGTGCAGCGGATGTTTCGACATGGTATAGAATCAAGGAAGAATTGTCTATGTTGATGAAATGTATTGAATAAAACTTAATTATTAATTTGTTTGTTTTTTATTCCACACACACACTAAAGCCTTGTGTAGAAATCTCAACAGTTCAAAGTTCAGCCTGAGAACATTGCGTATTGAAGAATCAACTAGGCCATCGAGCATCTGATGATATAAAGATGCTCTGTGATCTTATGTAAGTCGTGCAGTGATTCAGTTAGTATGGTGATGTCATAAGTTCAATGGGGTGAAAAACTGCCTTTTTATTCCACCCTTCGATCAATAATAGTACTAGATTAACGATCAGGAAGAAAAATACGTCGCTCAAGTGGCCACGTTTGCACTCACGTTAACATCTACTTTTTTATAGTAATAAGTTTAATAATATTAACAAACTACAGTTTAATTCAACCTGAATGCTCAAACGTAAAGTTTAATTACCATTGTAAAATACATTGATTGAAGAAAGGATTAAAATAACTAATTTAAAATGTTGTTTGAAAATTAAAAGTCATCAGTACAAAAATATTTATTCTAAAATGAATCTTAAGTTTGAGTACTTAGGTTATAGTTATTTAAGATACTAGTGCGGTAAGTTGGTTTTTACAAACGAGTAGACGAATGTAACCTGAGACGAAGTCGAAGGCTTACCATAGTCTAGAGTTTGTAAATACCAATTTCTGCACGTGTGTCATACGTTTTTCAACACATTTGCGAGAAAATTATTTATTATACCACGCTATAATTTTTTTGTAAATCATTAAATAGCGCCCTCGCGATTTTGGCGGCAAGAAATTGTTTTCTGCAATTTGCACCTCATTCAAAGTATCAGTTGGAGGTAGATTCCATATTAACATCTGATTCCTCGCTTGAACGCATGTTATTATTTTGTTAATCAGTCGGAAAGTCGCAACAATATTTTGACGTTTCTATGAAAATGGCGCCACATGCACGTGGTGAAAATTAGAACTACATCTTTTGTCTCACTTACAGATCTTTCGTCTCTTCGTATTAAAGTGAGACAAACGTATTGAGCTGAAGCACTTCCAAGGAGGTTCGATCAGTCAGCTTATTCATTCTCGTAATGTGAAACTCCTTGGTGGTGGCTAATATTTTGGCCGATTCAAAAAAGGTGCCAACCAAGTATCAATGATGTTCCGTTAGTAATTAGGAGTAAAGAGCTTGCTGCATGCTTGCTTGCTACATGCTTGCTGTATGCTTGCCGCAAGCTTGCTACATGTATGCTGCATGCTTGTTTGCATTGCAGGTCAACGCCTACATACGATTAAAAATTTACTTAGAATAGGACTTATGACTTATATTGAAAACGATTTTATGTCTTTTGTATATTATTGATTGTAATACCTACTTATGACAAACGGATGTAGGGCTTATTATATTTAGGCGTTTCAACTTTATGGCATATGATATTATGTGATTTAAAGTTCGGGTAAATTATCATTCGGAAGAATGATGATTATGACAAAAACAATTATGTAATTTTAGATTATGGATTAAAACGTTAGGTAATACGATAGAGAACCATAAATTATATCGAAAAAACAATTGTGTTATCACCTATACCAATTCAATACCGGTATTATACTGTAAATTTTGGGATGTTACCTAAATATATTGCACGGCCGCTTTTTTGTAGCCATCCGAACTTGGTAGGGTTATGTAGGTTTTCGATGCTTCGTCAGTATTATAATTGTTTTTCTTCAATTACTGAATTTAATGACATGAAAATTTGCATGTGAATAGTTGAATGAATACACTAATTATTGGCATACATTTTACCATGCAATTCATTTAGAACGTCTTGATATTTGACTGCTTTGTAAACAGTGACCTATTCATGGTAAATTTTATTAAAATCTTTAAATTCAACAACATTCCGCTGCGCGTACGCACACCGTGTTTTTGGCGTATTCTTTATACAAAAGTATCTGTTATAGTACCTAATGTAGGTAAGTTAATTAAGTAATAACATTATAAGGGTTGCATATTTCTTTTCCTTTCTTTCGGGACAATTGATATCCATTCACCACAGCGAAATGGGTCACTAGAAAAACGATAAACAAAAATAACAACATACTCCATGCGTTCCCTGTTCAAGAACTGTCGATGTTTTATACAATAGGTAGTTGGTTAGTTGTAGCAAACATTGGCCTAACAATATTGTAATATTAGCCTGTTGAATTTATGAATTATTTAATTGTTTTTATTTTATGAACAACACTTAATGATATGAACTTACCGAATAAAAATAGTTCTTCCAAAACTTTGGTGTTACGGTAGTTTTTTATACAGTTTTTGAACGTGCACTAATTTGGACCATATTAATTTGAAATAAGACCACAAAAGTATTTGTGGTCTTATTTTTCGGGCCGTTTTTGAAGCGCTGATCGGGAATCTAGTACTATTATTGATCGAAGATCCCACCAGATGTCGCATAATCAACTCTGCCTAATTTTATTCTGTCACCTGTCAAAATCCGTACTAATTTACGATTTCTAAATAAACATTTAAAAAAAAAAACTGTACATATGACGCAATGTTGTGCAACTGCAAAAATGAAGGGAAACATTTATTTCCAAAAGATCCACAAAACGCCGAAAAGCCTTGAGAATCAAAAACTTTAAAGCAACCGAACGCTCTGTATTACGCCCTGCTCACTAAACAGCTAATTGATTATTTTGGACAAAGTAAATATACTGATAAGTGTGTTTGAATCATAATAACTCGTGGATATGTTACGGCTAATACCCGAAGTGCGGCTGCACCTAGTTTTAGCCGGTTAGAACTAGGTGTAGCCACTTACTCTTGGTTTAGTATAGTTACAAAGGCATCAAAGGCTCTAGGATTTATACTGCGCACCACGGCCTGTTTCCGATCTATTAAACCGGTTAAAATTTTGTATTGTTCTTTCGTACGTAGCCACTTAGAATACGCATCTCAGGTTTGGAACCCGCAGTATGAGATTTATAAGTCCCGTATTGAAGGCGTCCAAAGAAAATTTCTACGTTACCTTGACTATAGAGCACAGCAATACTCAGTTGACTATGAGCACCGCTGTAAACGATACCACTTTCTTCCTCTGGACATGAGGCGTCATATTGGAGACATAACTATGCTTATGGGTGTCGCAAACGGTCATATTGACTGTCCTGAACTTGTTGCAAATTTAGCATTGCGCACGAACCTAATGGGATTACGTCAGCGACCAATATTAAGTGTACCTTTCACATCGACCAATTACGGGAAAAATGTTTTTTCAATAAGGGGTGCACTTGGTTTTAATAGACTTTCTAAGGACCTTGATATTGACTTATTCTGCACCAGTGTGGCGTCCTTGCGACAGCAAATCGCACAAAACTTTTTCAATAGCTAATTATAAACTTGTTATTCTAATTATCCTTCTTACAAATATTTGTTAGTGATTAATTGTCTTCTGTACTCTTTTTAAATATCTTTTGTCTTTTTTTTGTCTACGTGTGGAGGCTTGTAATTAGCGATTTGATAATATTACACTAATATATAACATTTTTCTTATTAGTCTGTAAGCCTTCTTTAAAATAAAATAAATAAATAAATAAATAAACCTAGTACGAGCCGATTGTTTTCGGGTAAAACTAGGTCTATCCTTCATCATGCCGGCTACAACTAGGTTCGGCCATTCCCTGTTGGATAAAACTAGGTCTATCCGATATCATTCCGGCTAGAACTAGGTCCAGACAATCCCTGTTGGATAAAACTTAGATGCGTGTCCTGCCAAGCCTTCCGCCCCGCGTCACACTCATGACTCACCGCATCTGCAGCAGCGGCGCGGGGTGAGGGCATAGCGAGGCACGCGCCTCTGTAGGATGTGAGCGCCAAGTGCTGCTGATCTACTGCACTTCTACCAGTGACGGATTAAGACTACTTGATGCCCTAAGCAATCCATGCCTGTGGGGCCCCGGGGCTATCAACTACTATGGATGTCAACTATGTAGAATCGCCAAAAGGTCTAGAAGTAGTCTAGATCAGACTCTATGTCAACTTAATACCTACGCGCGAATTTTCAGTTAGCTAGTAGGAAATCGTCATATAACTTCTCCCACTCTGTGCGGAACGGGAGGGAGTGTCAGAATTTTAGTGACTAAATCCCCTCCATGTTCCTTCCTCAATTCGTCAATGTTGTAGGTTAAGGGGCCGGCGGAGCATGCGTATTTCATAAAAACGTAATACCAAAATAATTTGTAAATCAAACACATTCGTGTATTTATTTCGATTGGATTACAGAATATCTGTGTTCCCAAATATAGTTTTTGAGAGGACAATGATACAAAAACGAGATAATGAGGAATTTAAAATTTGCATAGAAAACTTATTTTTCTTATAACTCTTGTTAAAATCAGTGTTCAATCAAAATATGTATTTGGGAACCTAGACATTCTGTAATTCAGTCGAACTAAATACACACTACCTTAGCAATATGTTTAATTTACAAATTATTTTGGTATTACGTTTGTATGAAATACGCATGCTCCGCAGGCGTGTTAAGTTCTATGAGGCTGCGGGACTGTTGGGGCTTTATTTTTCGGATGGAATCATCAAATGACATCTCCCACTCTGGGCGGAGCGAGGGGGAGTGTCAGACTTTTACTAACTAAATAAAATAAATAATAAACAAACGCGCCGTCACGGCCTGTCGTTATAAGACGGATGGACGGCAGCTAGCCATAGCTCACCGTCCACAAGCCCACGCCTACGGTGGCCGGTGACGCCCGGTGCGTCTCCCGCGGCGGCTGGGGCGAGAGGCGGAACGCCAAAGGGGGAGACCCTTTGGCGTTCCGCCACCTCCTTTGCTAGCAAGACTGCTTCGCAGAAGGAGGTGACGGCTTCCCATTCCGTCTCGCTCCGGACCATGAACCCGGGCCGGACGCGAGAGGTCGCCGCCACGAGGACGGCGGTGCTCCGCTCACGCGGGACAGACCTCCACCGTGTCCTCCGGTCGATCCTCGCAGTGGAGACACCCAGGGGTTTCCTCTCGCCCGATTCGATGCAGGAACCTCCCGAAACATCCGTGTCTGGTGAGGACCTCCGTCAGGCGGAAGGTGAGGACGCCGTGGCGCCTCTCAAGCCACTCCTCAAAGTGGGGACTTATCGACACTATCGTGGCGTGCCCTGCACGGGGTTGCGACAGTCGCTCTCTCCATGTCGCCATGAGATCGCGCCGGAGGTCAGTCCGCTGAGCGACGATATGCCACGGTAGCGGAGTTTCCCCCCGTCGTAGTGCCTCCGCGCCATTCGTGCAGGCGCGCTAGGACTATCGCCTCCAGATCCCATGGCGGCAATCCGGCAAGCAGGCCCGCCGCCTCGCGGGCGATCGTGCGGTACCCACGGACCATATTCACGGCTACCACCTTTTGGGGCACGTTCAGATAATGGGCGGCTCGCCGCCTCAAGGAACGCTTCACAATTTTGCGTGTGATCCTTGCGCAGGGGCCATGCTAATCTTCTCTATATGAGACGTGATGCCGTAAGGACGGATTTTTGTATGTGCTTCTTCTGGTGCCCCCCCCAGACGTGATGCCCTAGGCAATTGCTTAATTTGATTAAGGGTTAATCCGTCACTGAGTTCTACTAGCGAGTGTGATTCACAGCGTCTGCAGCAGCAGCGCGTGTCTTAGTTTTATCTAACAGGGATTGGCTGTACACAGTTGTAGCCGGCATGCTATCGGCAGAGCTTTTTTAGATATTAAAAAAACATCCAATAAAATGAAACGCAGAGAGTTTTTTTATTCTTATCAATCACATTGTAATAATTAACACAAATTATTAGGAGTACAATTTTTAATATAATAGGAACAATCATGAACATTTTTTTAACAACAGACAATAGTTGCATATTATAATTTTAAGAATGTTATTATAATTATAAATCACACTTTTATAAAGTAACATAAACTATCCAGGCGCCTGTTACTTGTTTCAACTTGTTTGCATCTAGTTTTATCCAACAGGGAATGGCTGGACCTAGTTGTAGCCGGCATGATGAAGGCTAGATCTAGTTTAACCCGAAAACAATCGGCTCGTACTAGGTTTAACCAAGAGTAAGTGGCTACACCTAGTTCTAACCGGCTAAAACTAGGTGCAGCCGCACTTCGGGTATTAGCCGTAACAGATATAGTAGATCTTTTGTTTTAGATATAATGTGCTACTTATTTCAGTATTTATGCTAAATTCTTAAAGTAAACTGCTGTGCCTTCAATCTTTTCTTTTACAAAAACAAAAGTAATACCAACATCCACAAAACAGCGTTTAGAACGTTTAGTAAAAAGGTCCCAGAGGAAAATTTTAATCTTGTTTATTGCTGTACCCTAACAGAGTCCATAATTGTTCTAATCTTAGCTATAAGCCCATTGTAACATCTTTTTAAACTTATGGTACGCAAAATAAAATTAATATGAATAGGTTCGCTACTCTGTTCGAGACACTGGAAATTCCTACAATGTTGTCACAAAGGGACATTCTTCTTCTCGAAAATACACAAGTTGCCCGGTTCAAATGTTATTGTACATCACCCGGGTCAGTTGAGTTATAGGTAATCGCCAAGCTGGGCATGCATGCTGGTTGGCTTCTAGCACAAGTGATGCTGGTGCCCGTCAATAGTCCGAACTACTTAGAAGGCTGCGAAAATTTCTTTGGAAACTGTTATACCGCCATTTATCAGTCGTCAGAGCAGAGTCTCGTTTGTTGTTCAGAAGGATACATCACGGGCAGGTGAGTTGACTTGGAGCAACGAGATGGTAGGTGCCCCCTTACACCGAATTTATATCTATTGGGTATTGATGAATAAAACAAAAACGTAATTAAAGCAATTAAATTTTATTCGTGAAAAATTGAGCGCGTTTAAACTAAGCCTAAACAGAAATATACTTAAAACTAACTACGTAACGCTAAAATTAATACAATTAATGAAATATTTACTTAATTTCAGTTGAAATTCATTGAAGCGACATCACTACTATACTTCGGAAAATAAATACTTTACGTTCATTGAGATTTTAAAAAAATATTCGATATTATTCAGTCTTATTAATAATTAAAATTAAAAAAAAAATGGAATTAAAATAGAATTAAATGGAATGACACATCAATCATTACCGTTAATTAAAAGTATATTCATAATTATTCAACGCAATACAATCAATATTATAGTAAAGAATATAAAATTGGAAAACTGCACCACAACTTTAAAAACATTTTTTATTTGTAATACTGTTAATTGAGAGGACGTCCTTAAAATCAGCATAATTATTATTATTATTAAAACATTAAAATTAATATTAAATACACTTCAACTAATACCTCGTGGTGCAGTTTAATTTAAAATACAAAATCAGATCAAAATTATTCAATTACACTTCTATAATAATTAAAATAAAACTAAGCTGGATGGAATTGTACGACAAAATAAAAAATATTGGAGGTATATAAAATATTAGAGGACATAAACTGGCAGTGAACAAATACAATATATAAAGCGCTCAGAATTTGTGAGTAAAAAATGTTACGTCTTGCACTTATTTATAGTAATACTAATTTACTTTTGTCTTTGCTACAATCTTCACCGACATTATTTGCTTTGTGTTAAACACGAGTGAGCATTCACTTGAAATATATTTAATCGGAGTGATAATTTATTTACCATCTGAGCATGAATAAGTCATTATCGTGCCGATAATACTTTCCACTGCAACATTTTATTTTACTTTTTTATTTATCCTTTTATTCAATAAATAAGTGAAAGACACATAATTTAATTGTTTATTCTATCTAATTCGCGGTGTGGTGCGCGATATACGTACGTACGTACTAAGCTACCTTCAATAACAACCTTTCAGCACAAACCTTCCCTTTACTGATATTATTTTATCACTTTCTACAAAATTTTAACAAATTCATTGTAATTTGATTAATTATCACTGGTATTAATGGACATTTAATAAGTTCCATCTAGTTCCGATACCGATAATTATCGCGCTGATATTCGTTGACGGTATTTGTTAAATTGTTTTAATATTATTGTAGTTATAACCACTCACTTTAAAACGCCATTCTATTTTCAGTTCGATTTATTACCACTACTATCGAAAAGTTTTCAAAATTCTGTAGAAACTGATCAATTTTCGCAACAAAGCGATTAGTAATAATACTAAAATTACAGATTATTACGTGTTAACATTAATAGCTGCTTACATCAATAATTTTAGCGTTATTACAAGTCTTTATTACTGTCAGTCAGACAACACGCAATCTTTACATTCTACAGCAACCTTGACACAAGTTGAAATGTTTAAAAAAATAATACAAAAATAAAATAAATAGACATGTCATGTCAAAAAAAAAATACTCATGAGACCGCTAATCATCGTTTTTCATTTTATTATTATTCGAAAACCTATTTAAATAGATTAAAAAATACTGTATACTGTGTGTAAAATCTAACTAAACTTATACTAAAGATAATTTTCAACTTGTATCAAAAATACAACTTTCTTTTCCTTCGTTTCTAGATAAATTAGCATCTAGCATTATCCTATGTGTAGTTAAAACAGTGCAGATTCAAATAGTTGCGATGAGCAATGACAGCTTTGTAAACCAAGTGTTTAAGGCACTTTCACTGTAATTCTATTTAAAACTATGGTCGACGATTTATTTAGGGTTTCGTTAGTAAAGTATTTTTATTATTTTATAATAATTAATAGGCATGAGTCGTATTGTCATGGGAGATGTATGACTTTGTTATCAAAATCTATATTATACTGTGGATACGAAACCCTATGTTTATTTTTATGGAAACAAATCACAAGCTTTTAAATATCAGTTTTTAAGGAATTATTTAAAATTCGACAAATAAACATACAGGACATTACGCTAAACGCATCAGTATGGCGCAGAGGTATACAACCCCTTAATTTCGTATTCTTCATACACGATCAATACAAGTCCATTTAATTAATAATTTAATTGGATTAAAATCACTTAAAATTAAAACTAAATTAAATCACATATTAAATCAAAATTGAAAGTTTCGTAGTTCACTGAGAATCGTTAAAATTAATAGTAAATCATTATTATTTAGGATCGACATTTTGTTATTTTGTGCTAGTAATACGTGTTTAAAGGTAGATGGCGCTAGTGAAATATGAGTGTAGCAACATTTAATCATATTTTACTGATGAAATACACAAATCACGCTAATTTTATAATGATTTTGAACTTATACTCACGGAATCGAACATAATTTTGAATATGCGTAACAATAACAACGAAACCAAACATAATCATCAATACGAATACCAAGGTCACAACTCATTTTGACATCACTCAATTCTTTTGATAATATTTCCACAATTCATATATATTTACCGAATACAACACATTCCAGTCCTTCACAGTTATTTTAACCTCTGACAGCAATAACCAAATCAGAACCTTATTTTAACAAGAATAAAGATCAGTGATTTGGACAAATGTAAAATTCAATGGTAAAGTAACTGTAAAAAGACTGTTTAAAAACGGCCATAAATTGATGACATAAACGTTAATAAACAACTAGCGCCACCTACCGTGATGCGCGCTCACACGTCTCTGAGCGCGTACATGACGCTAGTGTCGAACGACGCGGCCACCGCGTACTTCTTTGTGAGGAGATACTGAGTCGTCTTGTTGCGAGTCGTGTCGTTGGTGAATTGCACTTCGATCATCTGGGGAAATTAGTAGAAGAGCTTGTTAAGAGGGCTATCACAATTTGAATCAGTTAACAAATGTGTGGTTGAGATATGGCCAGAAAATTTTTAAAAAAATTGATCGAGAAGGTTTGACTATTTATACTACTATACTCTCTCAGGGGTGTTCTAAATAAATATCTCAATTTTTATCACAAGACAAAATTTGATAGCCCTTTTAAAATAAATCGAATTATTTTTTGAATGGGCAATAAACGTTCAAGACGGCAAAAGATTTTTTCTTATTTAACTTACAGCCTCCCAGACTCTTAGCATAAAGGCAACTAGGACCCTAAAGGAGATATTGAGACGAACTGTATTCATATCTAAACAAGATGGCTTTAGAATACATTAGACAGGAGACGAGAGGAAGGAGAGGACTTCCATTCCTTCAAAGTTAGTTTTAAATTCTAGAAAACGTTGTGAGGAAACCGGCATCGGTATTAGAACCTAAGACGTGACATTAACTAACCCGAACTGGGCCCGCGTGATGGATTACGGCAGAACTGTGAATATGATATACGTTTATTATGATTCACCTCGACGAAGGTGGCGTGACGATCTGATCACGTTTGCAGGGCTACCGGACATCGCATAAGACACAGAGGTATGGAAGGAGTAGAGTAGTAAGTGACCTGTAGATGTAGCCTCTCATCCTCGAAGGGTAGATGTGTGAGCGCGGGCAGCGCGTTGTTCCCGCCGAGCAGTACGTACTGCGCGCGCGCCGCCTCGCCCGCCAGCAGGACCGTCAGCAGCGGCAGGCACAGTACCCGCGACCTGAACACGCTCTCCTGGCTCTCTGTCTCCTGGTACGTCACCTGGGGAATTGCTATACTTATGTATTGGCGACCACTGCAACTCCTCTAAGTCAGAATCAGCAGCGACCATCCCAAAAAGCGTCGAGACAATGAAAAGATTGAACAGTATCATCCTCATCATCATCTTTTCAGCCGCAAGACGTCCACTGAACATAGAGCACCCCCAAGTGTCGCCACATTGACCGGTCCCGTGCGACTCGAACAGTATTGAATTCCGAAATTGAAATTAATCAATTTAGAACACAAGAGTAGTAAGAAAAACCATAATTTCCACTTCCTCTCCCTTCATATAAAAAAAAATATGATGATGAGGCGAATCTGACAAAAACATACAATTGGCGTGATGTCATTTTGTCGTGGATTCGCGTTCCCATTACTCACAGGATACAGGCTATTGTAGCCTGTTCTTGAACTCAATTTTCCTTGAACCGAAATTTTCCATTATCTACATTATATTTACAAATATGTTGGTGAAAATAGAGAAAACATGGATGAATATGAAAGAAAAGGGAGAAAATGATAGCGTGTAACGTATTGCGCCGATCTTAAATACCTATAATTTGGGACAATGAAAAGATGATTAATTATGTTTATTCTGTAAATTGGTTTTACAAGTACAATAAAAGTGAAAAAAAAAACTAGACGAAGTCGGTGTTTCCTACATCCAATTCATAATCTTGATCAAAGTGATATCGAGGAGCATGCAGATAAGTGTCTGAGCTGGCGATGGCATATACTCGTAGCATCATACTGACTTCTCTAGGGTGCGCAGTGGGACTGAGACAGGCGTGCAGCGCCCGTGCGGCGCCGCGGATGGCGAGGTAGTCCCGCGCCGCCGCGCGCACCACCACGCCGTCCCAGCCGCGCGCGACCTCCAGGTACGCCGACGTCGTGGAGCGAGACCCGCGCGGGACGAACTCCACGAATGTGCCGTTGTACTACAAAGGGACAAACTAAATTAAATCATCTTGTTTATCGACGGTTCATATATACCACGATAGATATGTTTATCTCAGGGTTCTTACAGACGAACGGCACGTTGCTAACGGCAGATAAACAAACGTCACCACCCGCAGACGGTAGCTGTCGACGTTTCGGCGGCTGCCACCGACGAGTCAACCGCAGTCGTCGACAGGGGACAACGCTTGTTTATCTGCCGTTGGCAAGGTGACGCTCGTCTGTAAGAACCCTTAGTAAGCAGCCAATAATGTCATGGATGCTGGAAAACAGGCCTGTTTGTTCGAGGGCGTTACCTGCAATCTACCACGCTGGCTCAGTACGTGTGTCGGGATGTCCAACCTCTTCGAATTTATGGATCTGTAGGAAATGTCGGTTTTCTAACGATGATCTTTTATTTCTTTAACCATTAGATCAATTAAGTGAATCATCAAAGAAGCATTGATTATTTATAATAGAGGCTGTTGCTTTAGCGAGGTTATTTTCGTTCGAAACTCTTACTAAAACAACCACAGCAATTTTCTGTTTTTGGAATACATCCGGTTTAGTTAGAAATCACATTCGAATCTTTTTGCGAAAAACAGATTAAACTGCACAGCTCTAGGCGGAAGTGCTTCTGATAAGAATTCAACCCTGCAAAAGAAAGTACCATGTGGAAAATGAGCTCTTTTTGCAATACGAAAGTAACTTTGTCTGCTTGTTACCTTTCGGCGGCGCAATCATTCGGGCAACAAGAAATTACTATATGAAATAACATCACGCCAGTAATCCTCGGAAGGTTAAGCAGAGGTGTACCTTTTAGTACACACATTTCGCCAGTTATGTTAAAGTCCCATATAAAAGGGGGCGAACCTTAATAGGTTCGCCCCTTCTTATATGGGACTTTGAGCCTGAATTTGTGCCCAGTTGACGGTAATCCGTCAACTGGGCACAAATTCAGGCTCTGAGTCTGCTTCTAAGAAGTCCCTGATATAAAAACCCAATTCCTCGAATCCAGGACCGACCACTAGTCTATAACGATGCAGTCACGCAGTGGCATTTACAAATGGTAGATTTTATAGATGCTCACAAATGCCAGATTGGACTGCATCTAATGAAGAACCTAATAGTCTTTATCTACTCGAATTATACAGAAGCGAAATGACGCTCTATTTGGCCTTATAATGAGCAGCGCATAGAAACAAAACGCTAGAACAAAAGGTCAAGGAATGCGTTAACAGTGGCGTGAGAATGGCAAATCAATATTAAACTTAAAACATGCTTAACAAAGGTTTTCATTAACTATGTTTTCTTTAAAATCTTCAAAATATGAAACACTAGTACTTGCCCGCGTCTGCGTCATTAACTTCTGCTTAACTTTTTCCCAACCAAGTCGGAGTCTCGTTCCAGTCTAACTGGATGCAGCTGAATACAACGAGTAGTATTTAACATGGAGCGAGCCAATCTACGCGACCAATACGGACGGCCCCTTGGTAAGACGACTAAGTCAGCCTTTTGTACACATATGATCGTACGATCATAGTGTGAAAGTAACAGGCAGGGAGAGTTATACTTATAGGCGAATTAATAATATTTTTCACTTCTCATGCTCTAAAAGAACGCCATTATAGCCCTACTAGCTGAGCCGTTTGAAATTATCCCACGGGATCTTATTACCGGGATAAAAAGTATCCTATGTGTTATTCCAGGTAATAAACTATCTGTGTGCTAAATTTGATCCAAATCCGTTCAGTAGTTTTTTTAGTGAAAGAGTAACAAACATACATCCTCACGAACTTCCGCATTTATAATATTAGTAGGACGAAGGGGGATTAAAGTGACCGTTTATTCCCTAGGGAGTAAAAAGTAATTTAAAAATGGAACGATCTTTTACTCCGAAACATGGTCACAAAAGATTAACTTATCAGGTTTTATTTAAATTTCGAATGGGCGTGCAAATAGAAAGTGGTTTATTGAAAAAAAAAACAAAAGAACTCTTCAACGCGAGAAAATATTATGGTTGTTTGTGTGCATCATTAATTTTGAAAAATATGTGCAATGCGCGTGTGCGTAGTTGATAGCCGCTGCAGTTGTAGGTACTAATTATCTGTGGAGTGTGGATCATCTTCATTGCGAAAATATTGAGTTTGTGTTGTGTTTTAAATTGTTAATCTGTGACTGACCTGATAGTAGAAAAAAGTGACTGCTCGGTTCAGAAGTTTTGTTCAGTTTGAAATGACTATTTTTCTCGCACTCGAAGTGAAAAGTACAGTTTGCACCTCGAGACTAAACGCCAATATACCCTCGCTTTCATTGCCTCCCTCGCACGCTCGGGAGTCAAACCACCTCGGGTATATAATGGCTTCGTTTAGTCCCTCGTTATAAAATATACTATTATAGCTCGTTAGCTCGTGGCTAAATAATAACAGCCGCTCGGGCCGATCTTTAGGTTAAGCTGTAGGTCCCGGCTGTCATATGTCCATCTATGGCGGTCGTTCCAGGTAGTCAGTGGCCGAAAAAGTCTGACAACCAGTCTTACCAAGTGGTATCGTATTACCCAGTATTAACTGGGTTGTATAGTTCAGATAGGCAGTTGCTCCATGTAAAATACTGGTATTCAGTTGTGCTCGGTTAGACTGGAAGCCGAACCCAACATAGTTGGGAAAAATATAGGCGGCAGATCATGATGATGTTTGTTATTCTTTCACAGAAAAACTACTTTACTTTTTATCCCAGTAGTATGATCCCGTGGGACAATTACAGAAAACAACGCGGGCAAAGCCGCAAGCATAAGCTAGTTTGTAATATTAGCAGAAAATTACTTATTTTCGTTTCTAACGCTGCGGTCTCGTCAAATAATGCCTTAGTAGGTGTTGTTTGTTTCCTCGTGTCCATATTGAAATACAGACGTCATTGACTGCATTTAAACGAAGTAATTGAAAGTCCCTATTTGGTTACGTACGTCGACGTGACGTAATATTGGTGACTAGGACTAAACCAATAATATTTTAACACACATTGTTTCTAAACTGAAAGTCATGACTCAGAACCTCAAGTCTCAACAATGATACATATAGAAGATGTGTATCATTTTCTGGCGCCGCGGCGTCCGATTCATGATTAAGCTAGTGAGCGTGTAACTGGGTTTAGACTTCTTGGTACGTAATCGCTTCGACTTGAGCCGGTAAGTGTAGGTAGTGTTTCTGTTCTGGCAGTGGTACGAGTTCCACCGCCGACGATTAGCGATAAGCGAGTAGAGCTGGCAACTATGAACTTGTTGGCGAGCGAAAAGCAGCTAGTGACCGGCTAAGAAAGAGCGTCATACAGCGACGGGTGATTTCTCGCTGGTAAGCGTAGGTATATTTCAAGCGAAAGTATTTCTGTGTCTGTTCGGTCTTCGTTGAAAATCCGTGAGTCTAAAACAGTGCATTCAATCTGTTGTATGTTTCTTGAGCGAGGAAATAGTCGATGTTTACTCTTCGGCGGTGGGACAGGTGAAGATCATACTCATAACAATAATAAACATAGGTAGGTAATACTCACAATCTCCCCAAAAAGTTTATCCATGACTTCGATCTGCGGCGTGGGTGCGGGCGGCGGGTGGGAGGGCGGCGCGGCGTGTCGAGGCGCCAGGTGTAGCTGCTGTACGAAGGCCACCAGCGCCGCGGAGCCCTGCGCGATGCTGGCCAGCTCGTAATCACGGGACATGTTCGCGCGGAACTTCTGCGCGCCTAGAGCTACATAGACACAAAAATTTCAACTAGACCCTTTTTGTGGAATGAAACTTGGGTAGTAGCTGTGTTTCCACAGGGATATGCGTAAAACGAACCAATTACATAGCTAGCATTTGAGCAGTGTAAATGATTTAATGGTTTGCATCACATACATCTACATCACAGTCTCAGGGTTGTTAAATAAAATTGTTATTATTGTGCAAAATATAATCATTTTTGTCAATACAACAGCCCTGACAACGCAACACCTATATTTGAGTTAGAGACATCTTACAAAATATAATGTTGCAAAAATGGGACGATAATTTATGAGTTCATTGCCCATATCTGTACAGCTACTTTAGAAGTTTTGTTACCAGAATATTCGCTAAAAAAAGGCATATGACGCACGCAGAAAAAACTTACAAAGCTCTCGCCTTTTCCCCATAGAGAGTATGCATCAACTACAGAGTGCCATTTACATAAATCCATACATACTCTTTTGTTTGGTCAACGTTCATAAACCTGGGGCTCTAAAATGGAACTTTATAGCCATTACTATTAATTCCATTTTAAGAATTTTACATTTTTAACGTGATTCATATTATGTTCTGCTAAAGCTTCCATGTCAGGCCCGCTGGTTTACACACATAGGACCAGCAATTATTAACTTAAAACAAGCTTTAATAACAATCCTTAATTGTTGTATGTTATATCAGGTGAGCTTCAGTGAAAACATTTTTATGTTATAAATATATTCTGTCATCTTTGATTGAGCCAGCTCAAAAAACTAAAGACCGACGATGGCAGGATCTTATCCGGCAAACCGGAGCTACTGAGGGAGATCGAGAGCTTCTATGGACAGTTGTACACGTCAACCAGCAAACCCATTGTCGATCTAAAAAACCGGCCAAGTGCGAGTCAGACTCGCGCACCGAGGGTTCCGTACAAACCTGTAGGTATATAAGTAAAAGTAATATACTATGTGATGTAACTAAAAATTTAAGATTTTCGGAATTTTTCCTATATGTGTACTTTATAACGTTGCTTCATGCCAAATTTCAAGATTCCAGGTCGTCTGGAAGTATCCTTTAGGTTTTGATTCCCTTGCGAGTAGTTGCGAGTTTCAAAATATGCGGCTTTAATTGCTGTATCTTTTGATTGCGTTGACGTAGAAGTTTGATTTTGTTACAGCTTAAAGATATTGTAGACTTGAGTATTTGTTAAGAATTTCAATATAATACCACTACGCGTTCATGAGTAAAGGGGTAATAAGTTTAAAATTATTAAAAATATTTTTATTATATGATGTAACTAAAAATTTATGCTTTTCGCAATTTTTCCTTTATCTGTGTTATAAGACGTTGCTTCGTACCAAATTTCAAGATTCTGAGTTCACGGGAAGTACCCTGTAGGTTTTGATTCCCTTGCGAGTGTCGAAAATTTGCGGCATAAACGGGAGTATCTTTTGATCGCGTTGACTTAGAAGTTTGATTTTTTCACAGCTCCAAGAGACCATAGACTTGAGTATTTGATATGAATTTCAGCTTGATACCTCCACGCGTTCCTGAGAAAAAAGGTCTTGACAGACAGACAGACAGACAGACAGACAGACAGACAGACGGACAACAAAGTGATCCTATAAGGGTTCCGTTTTTACCTTTTGAGGTACGGAACCCTAAAAACGACCCAAGAGCTATGATGACGGAATTACGGCCGAACTCCTGAAGGCGGGTGGAAAACCGGTACTTAAGGACCTTCAGAAGCTGTTTAATTCCGTCATACTCGAGGGGAAAACGCCACAGGCATGGTGCAGGGGTGTAGTGGTGCTCTTCTTCAAGAAGGGTGACAATGCCCGGCTGAAGAATAACAAGCCCATCTCACTCCTAAGCCATGTCTAATAGTTGTTTTCAAGAGGCATCACGAATCGTCTCGCGCGCAGGTTTAACGATTTCCAGCCACCTGAACAAGCCGGTTTCCGAAAAGGCTTTAGCACCGTGGACCACATATATACGCTTCGGCAGGTTATACAGAAGACCGAAGAGTACAACTTGCCTCTCTGTTTAGCGTTTGTGGACAACGAGAAAGCCTTTGATTCGATCGAGACCTGGGCTGTACTGCAGACTCTCCAACGGTGCCAAATTGACTACCGGTAAATCGAGGTGTTGAAGTATTTGTACAAAAACGCCACCATGTCAGTCCGACTTCAGGACCAAGCCTCGGAACCTATCCTTCTGCAGCGAGGTGTAAGACAGGGAGACGTCATATCTCCGAAACTGTTCACCGCTGCACTGGAGGATGTCTTCAAGGTTCTGGACTGGAGAGGGCTAGGCATCAACGTCAATGGCGAGTACATCACTCACCTTCGGTTTGCCGACGATATAGTGGTCATGGCTGAGTCCATGGAGGACCTCAGTACAATGCTCGATGACCTCAGTAGAGCTTCCGAAAGAGTGGGTCTAAAAATGAACATGGACAAGACGAAGGTCATGTTGAATGCCCATGTCACACCCATTTCCTATCAAGATCGGCGACTCGACACTCGAAATTGTAGACGATTATGTATACCTAGGATAAACGGTCCAGTTAGGTAGGTCTAACTTCGAGAAAGAGGTCAATCGTCGAATCCGACTCGGCTGGGCAGCGTTTGGGAAGCTGCGCGGTATCTTCTCGTCCAACTTACTGCTGTGCCTCAAGACGAAAGTCTATGACCAGTGTGTGTTGCCAGTGATTACATTAATGCCGGTTTTAATGTACTCTTTCGGCATACTCAAATGGACTCAGACGGAACTTGATGCCCTGGATAGGAGGGTACACACACTGCTGACCGCAAATCGAAAGCATCACCCACGGTCGTCGATGATGAGACTGTATATCCCTCGTAAGTGCGGGGGTCGAGGCTTCTTAAATGCTAAGAACCTGCACAGCCGTGAAGTATGCAGTTTCAGTGGATATTTCCTGGAAGCCGACGTGGGGATGCACCGAGATGTGGTCTCAATGGACAAGGGCTTCAACCCGCTCTCCCTGGCTAACTAAAACTGGCGCAAGCCTAAAGTATTAGACACTAATGACCGCAGGGAAGAATGGCAAGGCAAGGAGCTTCACGGACGTTTACCGGGCCCTACATGGCCCTGATGTAGACTTCTTAGCGTCCGTATCCTGGCTACGCTTTGGGGAAGCCGAAGGTTTTGTTTGTGCAATAATGGACGAAGTTATGATGACGAATAACTACCGCAAATACATTGTGAAGGACGGCACGGTTGACATATGTCGGGCATTACACCGTCCGGGAGAGTCGATCCGACACATTATTTCTGAGTGTTCTAGTCTGGCTAACGGAGAGTACTTGCATAGATACATCCTTGTTGCCATGATTATCCACCAGCAACTTGCTTTGAAGTACAACCTTGTGGAATCAGAAGTGCCATACTATAAGTATGCGCCCGACCCAGTACTTGTTAATGGTAATATCACGTTGTATTGGGATCGACCTATCACCACCCACAGGACTATTGTTGCCAATAGGCCTGACATTGTGGTGGTAGATCGATTGGACAGTGGCGAGAACCTCGTGAAAGCAGAGAAAGATTTAAAAAACTAATATCTAGAGTTGTGTCGGCCAATGGCTTAATAGCCAAGAGCCTTGACCAACATATTAAGAGGCTCTCGCTTGGCACCTGGATCAAGGGCTTGCTTCAGAAAGCAGTACTTGTTGACACGGCATGTATTGTTAGGAAGTTTCTCTCTAAAGAGCCCTGACCACTGGCAGCTCGGACCCTGTTCCCAGCGCTAGTGGGTTACTGTTTTTTTTATATATTTTTAAATTTAGTTTTATTAATAAATATTTAAAAATGTAATAAATATGTATAGAAATGAATAAAGGAATAATAATAATATATTTAATTTAATTTGACAACGTTGGTCCACTGGTTAGTATACAAACAACTTATCAACTAGTGTTAGTATAAATTATTAACTAAGTATACATAATCATAATTATTATTTTTCACCCCTGCCACACAAGCAACCGGACAAAGTGCCTGACTATCGGTGCAACGTGCTGTTCAGCTAAGGTTTTCAAAATACTGGGTTGGGGCTAGCCCTCATTCTGCCTAAAACCAGGCACATTCAAACTCCTAATGGAAAAACCAATTAACACTTCCGTCTGACAAAGGATTCAAACCCAAGAGCCCAAGCTCTGTAGCAGTGGTGAGATCATTAGACTAATGATTAAGAAAAGTAGTTCTAAAACAAAATACAACTCACCAACAGTATCCATATAAATCAGCAGCATGGTCATAACCGTGACAAAAGTCAACACAAACAGCATTGCAGGCAGCAGCCTCCTGTACAAGTCATTGGGCGAGGTCTTCGTGAACACCGGCACTGACAGACGAGGCGCTACCACTGGTGGGGTGACCACTGGTAGAGGTACTGTTGTCGTGGTCTTGTCTAGTACCACTGGTACTGTTGTGCTCTTGTCTGGTAGGGGTTTTGGTACTGTGTCTTTTGCCATATCCATGGTCTCGGCTGGTTGGTCTTCCGGAAGAGGGTTTTCTTGGATTTTCTGTGTAAATAAGTTTGGGTGGTATATTGCTGTGGTCATAGAGATTGATTTCAGATTTTTTGACAATAATCAGTGTGATTGCAGATGTAACTTTTCTAATTATGTGGGCTATGATCAAGTTTCAATGGTTTTTGCAAAGAACTAACTATAACAAGTAACTATGGCATATAGCTGGACTTTTACCTCATGTAACACAGGCATTCTTCTTTGTTCAGATACACAAGATTTCACAATCATTTCCCAAAATTTTATTACACATGCAATTTTTAGAATTTAGTGTGTTTTTTATTAATGACTTGAGTAATATAAACTTGGAATTTCGCGTTACATGCCAAAATGAAGACCTACGCGTGCCAAAGACAAGACAGGTGTATTTTTTGTTTGCCTAACGCATAAACACCTGCAAAGAGGTTCGATGTATACGTAAAAAAACATCGGGTGTCTGATCACTTTTAATGTCAAGTTACTTACTCAATTTGCAAGATAATTAGCATTTTCTGTATTATAAATGAAGACCAAGGTAATATACTACTGTAAAAGATTATGTGGGCGGCTTTAGCTCCCAGAATGGCAGTAAAATGCAGTTAAAACTTACCTTTTCGGCCATCGTAACCTTTTGTTTTGTTCCTGCTAAATAAACACGCACAACTCACTTTTCGATGTAAAATTAATCAAAAAGAAAAAAATTATACTTCAACATACTAATGTTAACACAATTAAAATACTTAACACTTATTTATAACGTGAATAATACTGAACTTTTTTAAAATAAAATAAAAATATATGTCAAAGAGGCGTGAGTCACTGACCGAGTATTAGTTGCGACTACACAAAATTAAAATTTCTACCACGAAGAAAAAATAAACTACTAGTCTTGCAAACGACAGTAGAAAAAGCCAGAAAAAGCGCGGCAAATTAAAAAAAATCTCAGAATGGCCTGACTTGATACTTTCAGTTATTTATTTTTTGCGTACAACAATATTTGTACACTACTAGCTGTCAAGCAGTGGACAGGTCCAAAAATGGGAACCTTTTATTTTTCGGATGGGAAATCATCAAATGACTCCCCCCACCTTGAGCAAAGCGAAAGGGAGTGTCAGACTTTTACTGACTAAAACCCATCCATGTTTCTTCCTCGCCCTTTTTGTTCCAGGGTATCTCTTTCGAACAGTCCCGCAGCCCCGGCATGCTTCGGCCCTTGCTTTTACAGTTCTTGTTATTATATGTAAAGTCGTATTTTTAATAAAAATGAAGCAAACTGAAGTTTCGAGGTGTAAAATCATGTCTACCCATTATGATTCAAACCAAAGAGACGTTTTGTGCGTGCGGTGCAATTCGAAAACCAGCTAACTTAGTTGGCATAAAATACGACTAGGTAAAATGTGATATTGTCTGAATAAAAAAAACAACAGAATTTTAAAAGGGTTCCATCTATCTGGCAGAATCTTGTTTCTCCGAAATTTATTTAGGCATTTATTACACACTTGGCATAATTTTCTTGTAAGTAACGAATATATTAAAGGTATGAAAAATATATACTTAAGTACTTATTGTTTAGCTGAATGTTTGTATGTCCGAATTTGGAATGGCATACTTTTAGATGGCAGTTTTTTTTGACATAATTACCGTTGGCAGTGTTCAAATTTCGCATAATTTCGTTTAGAATAATGTTTATTTAGAACGACGATTATTTGATATAATTTAACGCATACAATGAAGATTGCAGAATTTCATTTGGAATAATTTTATTTGGCATTATTGTCATTTTTCAATGCCACAATATAGCAGTTTTAACCTTAATTTAAAATTAAAATATTATCTTAAAATGTAAATTTATCGTTAGTGACAGAAACGAATCGCTCCATAACCGACTCCACGTAGGCTTGTCTGCCCTACCCCTAGAGTGTAATTTAAAATCGCGTAGGCGCGGAGGGGCTAGGCGGGCCGCGATTTAAGGAGCAGGTGGTTGTAACACTCGCCGCCGCGGCTGAGGCCAGCATGCCGGAGCTGCGGTGGTGAGCGTTAAACCCATATGCGACGATAAGCTCGCGTGGGACCGCCGTAGCCCCTCAGCACCGGAGCCGTGGCAGAAACCATGCCTGCTGCATGTTGCACACGGCATGCTTGCTTGCATGCTGCATGATTGCTGCATGCTTGTTTGCATGCTGCATGCTTGTTTGCATGCTGCATGCTTGTTTGCATGCTGCATGCTTGTTTGCATGCTACATGCTTGTTTGCATGCTGCATGCTTGTTTGCATGCATGCTGTATGCTTGTTTGCATGCTGCTGCATGCTTCCTGAATGCATGGTAAATGCTTGTACAGATGTTTGCATGCCTGCTGCATGCATGGTGCATGCTTGCATGCTTGCTTACATGCTTTATCCTTGCTTGCATACTGCATGCTTGCTACATGCACGATATATGCTTGTTTGCATGTTTGCCTGCTTCTTACAGATGTATGCTCGTTTGCCTGCTTCTTACAGGGAAATAAAAACCAAGTGTTCACAATAAACTGACTTTATGAATTTACTGTGATTTGATAGATGAGTCTTTCCATTATTATGCATATGAAATGTATGCCAAAAGATAACTCTAACTGTTAACTTTCTGAGATATGTTAGTTCTGCCTTTAAAGACTATCGATATGAAAATTATGCCACAAAATGATTCTGACTGTGAACTTTCTGCGATGAGAGGGTTCTACTCTTAAATGTTATGCATATTAAAGTATGATAAATGAGTATCTGCCAAACAATTTTTAGCGAAATTAAGTTTATGCTGTCAGCTGGTATGCAAAATAAAATTATGACATAAAAAGTTCTGCTATAAAGGGGTGGACCCATTTTATAATTACGAATACAAACAAAGTATCAACATCAAAGCGTCTTAAGAAATCCAACACAACTCGTAAACAATATTTGTTTCTGTTTGTACAAGGCGTGTTTCTCCTGTTCTTCAAACTCCGAAATCATGCGAAACAACATCTCCCGCACTCCACTTTTAATCGTTTTATACAGGTTTAAATAGGAAAACTGCGCTTTAAAGGTCCCAAAAAATCAACAACAACACGCCATCTTATTTTGACAAATTGAGCCAATTGAGCAATCTCAATTTGTCAAAATAAGATGGCATAAAATAAAATAAACATTGCCATATGATTGCAAATAATTCGAGTGTTCATTTGCAAAACTATACGATTGACAAGGTTGGTAACATTTGTCTCACTATTTTATTATGAAATGGTTTTCAGTTTTTTTAATTCTAGTGTCATGCCCTGTTTTTCACACCCAACATTTACATCAATACGTAAGTGTAGAAACCAGCACACCATTATGATGGACAGACGAGCCTTTTTGACATCGACTGTTTGGTCACAACCGCATGTATAGCACCATTCACTTTATTCCCACATGTACTCTCCGTTCCACTTCTGCGACAATCTTTCCCTCTCTTGTTAATGACTGCCTAAAAATAAATTCGTTCACTTGCACCACACTCATAAAGGAGATCATGCACCTAGTTTCCATAAATTTTTGGGCTATTTTGAAAAGTGCCAACCAAAATAAACTTATTATATGGATAGAGCATAATATAGTATATTTTATAACGAGGGACTAAACGAAGCTATTATATACCCGAGGTGGTTTGACTCCCGAGCTTGCGAGGGAGGCAATGAAAGCGAGGGTATATTATATTGGCGTTTAGTCTCGAGGTGCAAACTGTACTTTTCACTTCGAGTGCGAGAAAAATAGTAAAAAAAAAAACAAAAAAAAAACACTCTGAAAAAAATACACTCGACAAAAATTCTGAACTGAGCGGTCAGTTTTTTTTTCTATCAGGTCAGTCACAGATTAACCATTGAAAACACAACACAAACTCTCAACATTTTCGCAATGGAGATGATTCACACTACACAGATAATTAGTACCTACCTACATTACTGCAGCGGCTAGCAACAGAGGCATTGCTTTTCAAAATCAAAGATACACAAACAACAATACATTTTTCTCGCGTTGAAGAGTTCATTTGTTTTTTTTTTCAATAAACCGCTTTCTATTTGCATGCCAATTCTAAATTTAAATAAAACCTTTGACAAGTTACTCTTTTGTGATCATGTTTCAGAGTAAAAGATCGTTCCATTTTTAAATTACTTTTTACTCCCTAGGGAATAAACAGTCACTTTAATCCCGCTTCGTAGGGCTATAACAGCGTACTTTTAGAGCATGAGAAGTGAAAAAGCTTTTTTTATTATTGCACCAAAGTCATAAGTCAATTCATCGAGCAGTTATTCAACCACAAAATATCTGAGATCAACCAGATTCGGGTGAGTTGGTTTTTGTCTAAAATTAAACGCAATAATTAAATAGAGCTTAAGGATACAAACATTGTTTATTATGCCACCACCCAAATTTTAAATAAATAATAATTATTAATAAGGTATAAATACTACTGGTCGATGAAGACGCTAATCAAGGGAGATCGGCCTGTCTCCTTGAAGCCCAAACTCATCGCTGTCTTTATCCTGCCCGTCCTAACATTCGGACTATGTCAGAGCTCCGTATTTTAGAATGGATCCAACTCAACTCGATCTTAACTTATTGCAAAAGTTCCGCCTTGGGGTCTACCAAAGAGCAACGGAGCGCAGCATCCAGAACGACAGCGCCGTTCACCGTCAGTCTGATGATTTAGACGCGTAAGGCATTTGTTTTGTATAGTTTTTTTTTAGTAAGCTTGATTGTTCCACTCTCGGGAAAAGCCTTTTAGACCCCATGTTCACAACGCTTCGCTCGCGGTTTGGAAAGTCGTATGTAAAAAAAAAAGGTGTTATTCTCCTCCGCCACATTGAAATATTGCCTTCGTGATGTGCGTTTAAATTATCGCACCACCTCTTTCTAGGCCGGCCTCGGCAGCGCCGTCACTTCAGGCACCTATCGTGTTGAGAGTTGAGACTTCAAGAAGACAGGCAGGTTCGACGATAAGCTCGCGTGTGACCGCCGGAGCCCCGCAGCGCAGGAGCCGTGACAGAAACCATGCCTGCTGCTTGTTACATGCTGGATGCTTGCTTACTGCATGCTTGCTGCTTGCTGGTTGCATGCTTGCTGCTCGCTTGCTGCATGCTTTCTGCATGCTTGCTGCTTGCTTGCTGCTTTCTCACTGCATGCATGAAGAATGCTGGTTTGCATGTTATATGCCAACCATTTCGTAACCGTTTCGTATACTATATGTAAATAGTATACGAAACGTTGGTTGTAAAATGAAAATGGAATTTTGGTAAAACATTAGTGAACCATAGGATCGTGTTGGAATGACGAATTTATAAAAATAGCAGACCATCCATCCTTACAAACTTTCGCGTTTATAATAGCAGTAAGATGTAAAATATATAAATAATAAATTAATATCGCTGGACATTACACACAGCGCCATCTAGTGCCACACTAAGCAAGGTTTGTGTCGTGGTCACCAGACAGTTGATATACTACATATATACTTTTTGTTTGTAAATACATACTTATTATACATATAAACATCCACGACTCGGACACAAACATTTGCTCCTACCGGGATTCGAACCCGGGACCCTAAGAACGTAAGGCTGCAAGTAACACATCAAAGCAGTATATCGGCCCGCTTACAGCATTTCTGTGTTGTTTTAGCATTTTGAGTTAGCACTATGATAGCATTACAGACGTTCATACGGCTACTGTAATGCTTATTTGGGCACAAATTGTATGGCTTTAGATCATAAATAAGTTCACACTTAGTTGTTTAATTGCACTACAGTCGCATTATATCAGCATAATTGTGACCAAATAAGATGCGAATCGCATTAAAGAAGCACTATTGTGGTCAAGTAAGTTGCCAATGGCATTACAGAAGCATGAGACTAGCATTAGATTGTTCTAAAAGAATGATTGAGGCTATTTAAGTGTTCACAGTTAGACCTTAAATAAACCCTACATCATTGCAAATACATCTGTAATACCATGACACAAATGTTATAATACAATAACGTTGTAACTTAAGTATTTTGCCTAGCAATATAATATGGACGGAGACGGTCAAAACTGAGTGAATGACACCATACTTGTTTGCATCAAAACAAAATGTATTATACTGGATACGTTTTTTACTCCTTTCTTATTTAACGCCTTCAAATATTAAACGCAATGTAGTTTACTGTAAATGTATACATTACTTTCATTCAAAATTTTCAAGCGCCCTCAATATTTTGTGGTTTTGATATAAAATGTAGTATAAAGATATGTGTCAAATAACCAAACCAATTGTATATTCTTAGTATAGAACAAATTTTCCATAATTAACGTAATAGTATTGATTGGGCAGTATACATTTAAGCTATATCATTATAATATGGGCCTATTGCTGTTATAAATAGGTCGGAATGATAATATTTTTTGGTTATAAAATATTTACAAAATGGTGTCGGTCCATAATAGCTCGGTGATACCCTAATTAATGCCGCCAGCAGTATAAACTCTCACACGTGAACAATTATTAAGCCAGAGGCCAGAGAGAAGACTTTTGATGAACCACTGTAGTGCCATTGGCTATAGGGTTGTTTTATATGGGTTCACCGGTATACCAGATGATTTAAATTGTCCATAATTAAAAAAAAAACAGAATGACGCGAATGACACACACAGGAAAAGTAGCACCACGGACAACCGTAGTTCAAAATCAAGAATTTATGAAAATAAAAAATCTACCATAAATATTGTTGTTTTGTTGATCATACAATATGTACAGTCAGAAAAACAGTTAGGTATGCAGGCTAGCAACCTTCTTAAGACTATTATTAATGTTAAAGTCTGTAAAGATCAATTTTTGTTATTCTTTCACGCAGAAACTTCTGAAAGGATTTGGATGAAATTGCAAAAAGATTGATTATAACCCTTTTCCATTTATAATAGTAGTAAGAAGATTGCTAGGCTGTAAACTTAACTGATTTGCTGACTGTACTTCTCCCCGATATGGTTTTATAAAAACATTAAAGTGAACGTATATAAAGCTTTACGCATAACAATAGCTCACAGGTGATCTTTACAAATGCAAGCATTACATTAGTTCACGTGTATGCTGTTCACCAGCATTAGGCTTTTACTTGGCACTTAAAAGTGCAAAAAAAGTGCAAAGGGCACTAAACACAGCCTTAAGCAGTATACCTGATTTACGTGGCATTATAATGGTACACGTTTATGCTATTAAGCGGCCATAGGCATTATCTTACTGCTTAAATGCTATTGTAAACCCTAAGGCACTAAGAACAGCTGAAAGCTGGATGATGGATTTACGTGGTATTATAATGGGTCACGTTTATGCTTTTAAACAGTCTGTAGCATTTATTTGACTACTTAATATGCTATTGTAGTGCCAAATGCAGTAAAAACAGCTAAAAGCAGGACAGCTGCATTGTGGTTTGATGCACTAAAACTAAAGGCTTTACAAAAGCATTTTTTTATGCCTTTATCCAACCATTATACATCGTAAAGCATCATAATGGTTTTGAAATGCCAATATAAAGCGTCAAGATGCTCGGTGAACTTTTATAAGAGTTTATACGGGCCTTAAGTTTTACATAAGGATACTAGTAGTTGTTTAAAATGCTTCCCGTGTTACTTGGGTGTCTCACTACCGCTGCGCCATTCGGGTCGTAAAGATGTGAAAGTTAGTGAGGATGGATGCCGAAACCGAATGTTTTAAGTAGTGATTGTGAGATGTTTTAAGTAGTGATTGTGAGATAATATTGAATAAAGAGAAACTCGAATTCGTAGATAAAACGGTTTTCCTGGGACTTACGCTTGATTCAAGGCTACAATGGGGTTCTCATTTAACATCTCTTGCGGGGTGCTTAAGTTCAGCAGCATATGCCATTAGAAAAATCCGTCAATTCACTGATGTGGATACCGCTAGACTGGTCTATTTTAGTTACTTCCATAGTATAATGTCTTACGGTATTTTGCTATGGGGACGGGCTGCTGATATTGAGTCTATATTTATTCTGCAGAAAAGAGCCATCAGAGCCATATAAAATCTTCGTAGGCGCGATTCTCTAAGGGAACTATTTAAGGATATTGGCATCATGACGGTTCATTGCCAATACATCTACGAAAACATAATGTAGGTACGTCAGAAAAAATCTGCATCTTTTCGGTAAAAGAGGCGACAGACACAATTACAGTACTAGAAATAGGGACCAACTAGTTCAGCCAGGCTTTAGACTCGCTAAAGTAGACTCATCTTTCATGGGGTACTGTTTGAGATGCTGTAATAAAATTCCACAAAGTATTCTTGAACTGAATGAGACGAAATTTGAAACATGTATTAAACGCACATTATGTAAGCAAGCATATTACAAGTTGAGCGATTATATCGCTGATAAAAATGCTTGGCTCAATGCTGGTCCTGCTCCACAAGGACAGGGGCGCAAAACTTGATAGCATTAAATGGTATTGTTGGAGCTGCTGAAGATTGTACCTTTGCATTGTATAGATTCAATGTTAGTATTATATTATCGCATAGCCCATATTGTGTGAGTACTATTGTAACGTTGTACATGGTTGCTAACACATTTGAATCATACTTGAAATGAAATATCTATTTACGCTCGCACCTGAGGGTACTTTTAGCTGGCGTTGGAGGAATCATTATTAAGATACCGTCACAAAACTCGCGCACGAAACTAGTTGTGGACGAATGTTTCCCCTCTTCATACCGCACGCCTAACGTTCGCGGATTACCAACGGCTCGAGAGACAAAAGGAATCACTCGACCGGCCGTGCCAATCTCCTATCGCTATTGCTTGGAGCATATTATTATAACATCTAATTTATTTGCTGCATAAATAATAAAAGTTAAAATCAGTGTAACCCCGATCGGGTGAGTGTTGCAAAACTTTTTAACTAGAATTAAGTAGGTATTCGTAGCATGACTTGGCAAAATATCGCTTTGTAGTAGTGCCAAGTTAGGACACCTGAATTGTTGATTTAAATCACAGTATTGAGCCGGTGTATCAACGGTGATTGCTATTTTAATCATCTAGTAATTTTCTTTCTTTTATTTACCGAATGTCCTTGACATTGTTGTTACGGAACATGACGGATACCTTTAAATTCTCTTCAACCTTTCATGTATGTATTTAATTCTTGATTAATGTAGTTGGTGAATTGTAGTCGATCATTGTATTGTAAATTCCTGTAAATCATTCTTGTTATTTTTCCATCTACCTCGCATTACTAGATATCATTTTTCTGCTTCATCATGCTTCTAAATTGTACCACGCTGCTTAGACTGCTTCATCTTGAAAGCTAATTGATGCTAGAACACCACCTTCCACCGTAGACTCCATTTCCTACGGCTATCGGGATGTTGCAGTCAGTAGTACGAATTCGGTCATTTTCTAAAATGCCCAATTCCGGATATTCCAGGGTTCTTCCGTACCGGTCAACCTTGATTATTTTATTTTTATTTTATTTGTTAGGGACAAAAAACAGTTACACGCCAAGCTTAACTAGAGATTCTTAAATTAGTACAAAACTTAGAAATACATTTATACACAATCTATACCATATTTATATTATTATACATGTAACCCACAACATTGTCCACGAATTCACAAAAAAATAAAAGTTAAAAGAAAACAGACAAAATAGTGTGCATCGTAAAAACCTAATAAGAAAAAGGAAAAATAAAAATTAAAACGTATTAATTCAGTAACTCGATTGCTCTCGCCTTCAAACGATCTTTGGAAAGAGTAAATATGTCAAGCTCCATGAAGTGAGTGTTGTACGCATCAACAAGGCGACGAAGAGGCACGCGCTCCCCAGCGTTAGTCCTACAAGAGCTCGTGTGAAATAGTCGAGGCACACGAACCCCACGAAGCATGACAGATCTAGGTACTATGTAATGTAGACTATTTGTTAAAGGAATGCAGTCGAATCTGTTATTGCATATACCATGCAGCATCATTACACCCAGAAGACATCGTCTAGACTGCAAACTAAGAACATTGTAACGTTTCAGCAATTGTTTATAAGAGACTTTAGGACGATTACATTTATAATTCATAGAACGTAAATATTTTTTCTGCACAATTTCCAGCCTATCTTTGTACTTATCATATAGAGGATCCCAAATTTGGACGGCGTATTCCAATTGCGACCGAATCAGGGTTTTATATAATATTAAGAATGTAGAGGGTCGCACAAAGCTACTTGAAAATCTCATGACCAGTCCGTACATCTGAAAGGCTTTTTTCACTATATTGTCAATATGAGTATCAAAATGCAGACAAGTGTCAAGCGTAACACCCAAGTCTCGGACAGACTGAACTTCATTAAGACTTGTACTGTTTATTGTGTAACTAAATTTAATTTGATTTTTATTTTTAGTAAATGAAATTGTGCAACATTTAGGAAGGCTTAGAAAGAGTTTATTTTTGAGGCAGTATTCATAAAATCTATCAAGGTCCTGTTGTAAATATTGACAGTCGCGAATATTCTTACAGGTGGTATAAATTTTCATATCGTCTGCATACATCAAAAATTTTGAGTTGATAAAACAATGTTTAATATCATTAATAAACAATATGAATAGGAAAGGACCCAATACTGATCCCTGTGGAACCCCGGATTTAACAACTATAGAGTCAGATTCATGCCCATTAATAACGATCTTCTGAGTTCTATTGAAAACGTATGAAGCAAACCATCTGAGTAAATTGCCGCGTATACCATTAAATGCAATTTTTTCCATGAGCAGGGTGTGATCCACCTTGTCAAAGGCCTTCTGAAAATCCGTGTAAACAGCGTCAACCTGTACCCGGCGGTCCATATTTTCAAAAAGATAGTTCACAAAGGTCATGAGGTTAGTGGTGGTAGAGCGACTTTTGACAAAACCATGTTGTTCGGGAATGATAAGATGACGGATATGAGGATATAAGGCACTGTGCACAAGTCGTTCAAAAACCTTTGACAAAGTGGATAGAATGGAAATGGGCCGATAATTCTCCACATTATTTTTATCGCCGCTCTTGTACACAGGGGTGATAGAGGCTCGTTTCCAAACTGCGGGAAAGACCCCTTCCTTCAAACATTTATTAAAAATTATATATAAAGCAGAAGACAAGTGGTCAGCTGTATTTATGAAGAAGGAGGGTGGTATGCCATCGGGTCCAGCTCCTTTGGAAGAATCAAGTGACTTCAATGCTTTGTGTATTGAATCCTTTGACAAGTAGATGTTGGAGATACATGGCGAATTGTCTTCATAGCAATTAGACGGTTGCCATATGTCTGGGTCAAAGGTAGAGGGTTCATATACCGAACAAAAGAAAGTGGAGAACAAATTGCATATTTCCTTGGGGTCATCGGAAGAAACATTCTTGTAAAACATATTTGCAGGGTACTTGGCTTTGCCATTCTTGGAAGAGACATACGACGAAAAATACTTAATTGATTTTGGAATACTGTCCTCAACTGATGTCATATATCTCTTATAACATTTAGCGGTCTCAGTATGAAACAATTTGCGATAATCTGAGAAACGCACATAATCAGAGTGATTACCATATTTCTTCCATTTAATCCAAGTATGTTCTTTACTTTTGAATGTTTTTATTAGAGAAGGTGAAAACCAGATCGGAAATTTTGAGTTTTTAGTATGAGTTAATGGAGTATGCGACCTGATTACTTTATATATAGTTTCATAAAAAAAATCAACAGCCATCTCAGAAGAAAGATGAGAGAGTGACTCTTCCCAATCTATTTCACCTAAGTCGTGTTTAATGCAATCATAGTTTGCTTTGTAAAAATTATACCTGCGAACAGGATGGCATTTCATTGGTTTGAAACGTACATCTAGGTGAGTTAATATTGAAAAGGGGGGGTGGAGGCTATCAGGATTCACCAGGATATTGCAGGGCATCGTTTGAGGGTCCGCGTTAGAGATTATCAAGTCTAGCACACGACCTGAACTGTTTTTTGTGTAATGAAATTGTGAACCATTTATTATATTTATAAAATTTAGTAATATACGACCCGTAGAGTCCGTGTGACGCGCAGTAGCACGGTTCCCCTGCTGCACCCAGTCAATCTCAGGCAAGTTATAGTCACCAAAGAAATGATATGAATTGCAATTGGGATTGTTAGCTAAGCCTTGCAGCATGTCTAAGTATTGCTCATATACCTCTGCACGAGACGCTGGTGGTATATACACGACACCAATAATATGACGTGTATGCTGTTGTGTGGCAGGTAACTGTACTAATACTTGTTCAATTTCAGCGTTAAATAATTGAGTTGTCAGTATTGTCGCCCGCAATTCACGAAGCACAGCAATTAGAACACCACCTCCATCTTTTTTGTTCGTCGCGACACGGTCACGGTCACACCTAAAGACAACATATCGTTCATCAATAAATTCACTATCACGGATATCAGGAATAAGCCAAGTTTCGGTCAGAACGATAACGTCATAAGAATTACTCAATATGTTCATGTAGAGCGTTTGCAGCTTTGTACGAGTACCTCTACAATTCTGGTAGTAAAAAGTAATGTTGTTAGTAGCCATAAATTACAGTAATAAAATACATTTGTATAACGTAGATCTTACCACTCAATTGATAATACTTAAGCCCGTAGTCTACAGTAATTATATGAAAAGCTACGGATAAGCCAGAATTACAAAATAGTTGAAATATGTGTTTGTACTGCACGGTAGGTTTGCCGCAGTGTTTGTACTGCAAGGTAGTCTCTAATATTATACATAACTGTTTAAATGGCATGAAAAGATACGATCGCATGTAACATAGAAAGCCTAGAAAAAAATGTAGATTTTTTTGTAAAACAAGCACTGACAACAAAAGTTGTGAGCTAAGATAGGTATAAAATTTGAAACTTACATGTACATTAACGAAACTTATAAACCTGCAAAACGAGCATATTATGGAAAAGGAAAAACGACAAATCTTAATATAATTATACAAACAAATCGGGTGAACATAGGTATAGCTATGAATCTGGATCCGTACACTTCCTTTCACTGGTAACAATCCTTTTAAGATCTTCCCCATGACGTATAGCAATTGATGACAATCCATCCCGTTCCCGTACAAGTACTGTCCCATTCCTGACCCAAACGTATTTATAACCGACTTCATTGGCAATTTTCTTAGCTTCTCGAAATAATGCTTTATTAGTTAGGGTTAAATGTTCATTGAAGTAAACGTTTACCGTGGCACCAGAGACCCCCAACTGATCAGATGTGAGGCCCTTCTTTTGACGACAGGCACTAAGAATGTTATCACGCATAACACGTGTTCTGAACTTGACAATAATATTTTTAGGTTTGCGATCATTTTGCTGAGCGTGTGGCACTCTGTGTATCGATGTGATGTCATTATGAGATACAGGTAATCCAATAGTGCTGCTTATGGAATCCATGATGGCGAACAAATTTTCATTTCGCTTTTCTGGCAGATTACAGATTTCAATGTTGCATGAACGCGCCTGTTGCTCCATTCCCTCAATCTTAGCCTCAAGTTTAGCCACAGCTTGTGCATTCACACTGTTAGACATGTCATTCAAGCGTTTAACATTCTCCTTATGTGCAACTTCCAGGCTTTCCAGGCGAGACTTCATCTCCTCATAGTTTAAGTTGAAAAATTGAATTGATTTTTCAATCTCAACATATGACTTCTGTATATTGAGATTTTGTTGTTTCAATTCAGATACTTCAGCGACTATTTTGTTGAGGACAGCGTCTTGATCCTTTTTCCATGACTGCAACATACTCTTCAAATCTTCGAATTTATCAGTCTCCGTGCAGTTGCCATCACCTCTGAAGCGTTTATTGCTCGGCCGCGTTGTGACCCTATCCATTATATCACTGATAGTTGCGTCAGCAGATAAATCAGGCTCTGACTGAGTCTCCAGTAAGTCAGTGGTAGATTTCTGAGGGGGTGACCGCATAGTGCGATGCATTTCTGTTTGTCACGAGTAAAATAATTCAGTGGAGTTTCTGCAGTAGATAGAGCTCGGTTATTTCGAGCGTGTGATTAGCTGTTCACTTAGCTCAGTGCACACACGCGCTGCCTCCAACGCTCCGATGCCGCAGGTTCGAGCCCAGCCAAACGCAAAACTTTTTGTGTTTAATTAAATGTGCTTTTCAAATATATTTGAACTCCCAATCAATGTAGGAACTGCCAAAAGTACTCTGTCCCGCTTTAACTCCTCCCAGTGGGCGTAGACCACAGGTAACAACACCGCAGGAGTGACAAGGAATCAAAAATGGCAAAAGCAACCAATCACAGCACCAGAAATCACAAAAACGTCAATATTCACAGCGCGATGCGACACACGTCTGTTCACTTCCAGCTATCGAGCGCGACTCGATTAGCTGCTGCTGCAGGGGCTGTGGCTGTACAACTCTGCAGGCTACGCGCTACCCTCAACAACTGCAAGACCGACCTACCTACCAAACATTATTCTACAAAACATCTACGTTCTGGAACCTTCAGGATAGTGGTTTTCTTTAGGCGGTCTAGAACCCAACACGAGCTCGATATATAGAACCCACACCAGTCTTTTACTGGGGTGATTATTAATTCTAATTAAGTACCCACACCTAATTGTTTTTTTTTACTATTATATTTTTTTTACTTTTATTTTTCCTATTATAGTTTGTACTGATTCTTTCGAGTTTCATTTACCGGCTGAGCCCTAAACGTTACACTATGTACTAGAAAGCTATCATTCACTGGAAACCTACTTTAGTTTTTGACTTGAATGTGCCCTGGCGGTTGAGAGTATGTCATGCTCACTCAAATGTCTCGCTGATGGTGGCGCGTGTGTCGGACCATTTAGCTCCCTTCAAAGTGGTTGAGCTGAATGGTGCTGATCCATGCGTCATGTTCGTGAACGGGTGCTGTCAGTTGTGACTGGTCATCTCTTAGTTGCCATGGCTTATTTGAAAGAATTATTTTGTTTTTACTATGGACACTTTTAACGTGCACATCTTGCTACATTGTTCTCACATAATCTACCATCTCAACATGAATGATGTAACCAAGATTTTGTAACAATATTTTGATTTAAAAGAGTGTCCATGGAGTTTCTTGCCCGTTCTTCTCCATAGAGATCTACGCTAGGGAATGGGCAACTACAGTACTTTCACAGTTTTTATGTCTTGTGACTGGGACTGTAGCTACTTTAAATGTTCATTTTTGTTTCGACAATTCAAAAGTGCCTGTTATTGGCCTACTTGAAATAAATGCTTTGATTTTGATTTTTGATTTTGATTTTGCTAGGAGATCAAAATAAGGAACAATCACGGAAGATATCCCTTGGCGGCAGAATCATTTTTGGATGTATGGATATTTGTAATTTTTCACGCAAAAAATGATTTTTCCAGTAAACCTATGATAATAACAAATGTTTTGTCTTTTGTGTATATGTTATGGACCAGGTGATTAATGCGGGCATTATACATAATGTTCGAGCATTATGAATAATGGCTATTTCTATCGGGCTAAGTGATTAATACTATCTTAACTTCATTATTTATCACATTGCACGGTCATTATTATATTGCTACATGATTATTGGGCAATTTGATAATAAAGCTAAATTTGACGCGGTGTGAGGGCGGGGAGAGAGGCACGCATGGCGTGGCACGCTTTGACCAATCAGAGACCGCCATCCAACGCGCGGCTCGTGCGGCGGACTTCAAGCGCTATTGTTTTTGTTTAGTTTTGCATTGTAAGCGAACATGGATGGACGCGGACGGGTTTCAGTTTCGTAACTCAGTGTCAACGCTAGTGTGTTAACACTGAATTACGAAATTAAGATTTATTTTGCCTGAAGATGTTCCAGAGACAGAGATTTCGCTGAGAAAGTGTTGCAGAATGTCCTCGAAATGCGGAGGGCAAGGTGGACCTGAGAGTGGCGGTAGAAAGGCTCAAGGCCAAAAATATCGCTCCGGGACCCGCTGGCTTGCCTGGAAAATCCTGGGTCCTGGCCTCGGATGCGGAGGCTCTCGGGCCCCGACTGAAAGGGCTCTTAAGCGCATGCTTGGAGAGAGGCCAGTTCCCACTTCGTTGGAAGACGGGGAAACTGGTCCTCATCCAAAAGCCGGGGCGCCCTGCGGACTCTCCGTCCGCATTTCGGCCCATTGTGCTGCTCGACGAGGTGGGCAAGCTTTTTGAGAGAGTGATTACAAACCGCCTCGCCGAGCACCTTGAGGGGCCGAAATGCGGACGGAGAGTCCGCCGGGCGCCCCGGCTTTTGGATGAGGACCAGTTTCCCCGTCTTCCAACGAAGTGGTAACTGGCCTCTCTTGATGATGATGATGAGTAGGATAATAATAAGTCATTTCTATAAAACAATAATAGACATGTTGTAAAATTTTGATTTTTTAATATGTTTTCTACACTAATATTATAAAGAGGAAAACTTTGTTTGTTTGTTTGTTTGTTTGGTTGGTTGTAATGAATAGGCTTAAAAACTACTGGACCGTTTTTAAAAATTCTTTCACCATTCGAAAGCTACATTATCCACGAGTAACATAGGATATATTTTATCCCCGTACTCCCACGGGAACGGGAATTACGCGGGTGAAACCGCGTGGCGGGCGCTAGTATGTTATATTTTTAATATTATGACTTCTTAATGTAGAAGTCCTTAATGATTAATCCAATTAATCAGTCTGATTATTTAAATGGTTCAATATTTAGTTTATTTTAAATTAAATGACAATAACAATAAAAAAAATAGTAAATAAATATGTTTGTACTACTCTGCCCAAATGGTGATGGACAATATGTATAATGCCCGGTCAATTTGATTATTTGAATAATTCTTATCAAATTGCACTCTAATATTGACCATTTTTCATAATGACCGGGCATTATGTATAATGGCCAATTCATCACTTGGACCATAACATATATAAATGAAAAAATTGTATGATGAATTAGGCATAAAAACAATAAATAAATAAATCATTTAATTAGGACCAAACGTTTTGTACATTTCATGCACTCACTAAACAGTTTGTCGGCGGGATTAGCACTCGTCTTAATATATTTTTGGTTATTAAAGAAAATCACCAATATACTTTAGGAAAAGGTCTTTATTGTCAAAGTTTATTATAAATTACACAATATTAACGGCAATGTTAGTCAATAATTTGTAACTTTAGTTCACAAATTCGAGATTGACATATGAGATGTAAAAGTATATACAATGACAGTATCTGTAAAAAGCTTTAAAACTCTATGTTATATATCAGCTGAAAAATTGTGCAATCCGTGTAAAAATTACACAAATAACTACTTACTCCTATTTTAAAAATAATTTTCTATTTTTCATTCAATGATCAAAAATGTACAATTCAACTATTTACATTATTGTCATGTTAGGTAAAGGTTAGAAGACATATAAAAGGTTTATATAAACAAAACATGTAGATATTAATTGAACGCTCGTGACAGACTGACAGAACTTGTTATTGCACTTGCATTAAATTGCGTAACTCATTATAATTAACTAGTAAGTAAACTCTGTTACAGTTGTGCGCTATATATCTATAAAAAATACCAAAACTAAAATTAATAACGTTGTTTGTAAATTATAATTCGAGTCTATATTATGAGTAAGTACGTCCCAATTTATAGGCAAGTAGTATTAAGGATTATGGATACGTTCATTAAAAAAAAATATGTATGATTAAAAAAAAAAACGTTTTTGTCGTCAATAGATTTTAAAACAAAAGCTAATTAGTGGTATTCTTTAAAGATCTTAATAAACAACTTTACACCTAAGATATTTTAAAAGTTTATGTTCGTTTTAGATATGCCCAACATGATAATGTGTTTCTTTTAACAAAAAATAATTATGTATTAATTTTATCATAACATTTGATTTGTAAATGTGTAAATAAAAATTATAAAATAAGTTATTTAGAAATGGCTAATTATGTCTATCATCAAAAGAGTTTAATATTATCATACACACAATGTAGCAGGCTTTAATCTTTAATTGCACTGTATAAATTTGTATAAGTTTATCTATATTAATACAATAATTAACTATCAATAAAATTCTTATGTTTAACAGAAATTTGTGCATCAACATCTACAACTACATAGTGTAAAATGATTTTTTAAATTACTTTCTAAGATTTTTCACCTAACACAATGAGAGAAATATATTTTTCTCAAATCAATCTAGGGGGGAAGCACCCAAATACTCCGAAATATTTTATTCTGATTATCAAAAGTTCGAATTTCATAACGCCGAAAAAAAAAACTGCTAAAGTTAGGTTTTAGTGAAAAAACCAAATAACAAGGAAATAAATTACAATTCATTATAATATTGCTTAGTGCTTTTCTGTATTGGGCCGCGCTAGCTGGCGTGAAGAGCGTAGGCCGAACGCCAGCCGGAGGAGCGACGACGATATTTATGACAGAATGTGGAGGTGTAATATAAAATGCGAGCGTAGCGAACGCGAGTAAAATTTTTGAATTCTAATTAATCGGTATTTTAATAATCGGGATTCGTATTTTAAATGTACGAACATTAAAAGTAATCCCCATTATGAATAAGTCGGACTTTTTGTTTTTCGGTCCATTGAAACTCGGTATTTTGAGAATAGTCATTATGAAAGTTAGGAATTAAGTTAATGATGAAGTGGAGTTGTGATACTCGGAATTTTGAACTAATCGGAATTATGAAAATCGGTATTTTGAAACTTGGACTTTCGGAATAAAGTTTTTCGTATTTATGTAGTGTACCCCAAATTAGTGTCAAAATGAAGGCGTATTAATATTTTTTTCAGCTGCAAAAGAAATAACCGCTAACTGTGTAATATTTATCACAAATCTACAAGCACGGGAATGCAACAATATGCCTTTTAGGTCCAACACTAATTAAATTAGAAAGTAGCTTTATAAATAAAAATAATAAAATAATCAGTAAAATCTACCAATTTTTAGATTTTCAATTACGGGCAACTTTTATCGTAGCGCAGACCGTACGTTAGATTCTATGAAACGTACGGTCTGCACAAAAACGATACTTACAGGGCTTTGGTGATGGTCTTGTTATTATAATATGTAAAGTCTCACTAAATAATATTGGTAAACAGAAAAGTTATTAGCGTTTGTTTATATCCCAAAATGTCACTCGATTTATGGAAATGTAGGCACAGGCCAATGTTTTAACATTTGGCCATTGACTAATAAGAATTTATTCTTATTAGTATTCATTAATCGTTTTTGCGACCATCATCCGTCATTCAGTCATTCATCCGATCATCGATAGTAGCATCATTCAGTTTGAGTTTACCAATTATGACAAATTTTCGTAAACAAGTTTTAGGATTTCGTTTTTTTTTTTACTTTTAACTAGTTACATAAATATGATCAGTAATGGGTACGGATACAGCCCCATTTTTTTGTACTTATTAAAAATTAGTGGTGTAAGGTATTTTAATCAACTATCTAATATTGGTTTATCTATATGGCATGTAATAGGCATTATTAGGTATGATGGTTTGATTCGTAAAAATATCCCTGAAGGCGCTAAATATATAATAACTTGAGCTTATTAATTATAAAAAAAAAACTACACACCTATTATAATGTTGCTGTTATTGTATAAAACAGAGGATATTATATATATACGTCCGTATGTATACGTTAACAATTTTATTACTTAAATATTACGAAGAAACGTTTTTACATTTTAAATGAAGATTGTTTAATTGCGCTCAAAAATGAAACTAAAAAATAAGACGTGAATGTAGCTGTCAAAGTAATACTGCTCTATTTGATTAAAAAAGATGGTTTTGGCAAAAGCCTTTTACCCTGCTGCTAAGGCGACTAGATGAGCTAAATTAGCAACTCTATTTGTGGTGGTTTAAACTTCGTTTAAAATGCTGTTAGAATAAAGTTTTAATCAGCTTGCACTACAAAGTGGTTGTTACGTCAGTCACTGCGGGCCAAATAGCGCACAATGAGTGGTTTCGATCGATTTACAAAAAATCTATTGATTGGATTAAGAAACTAAAACACTATCATGCTTCTAGAATTATTTTCTATTTTAAATCAGAATGATCGCATGTATATAAGTATGTTTGTTTCTGTTTGAAAGATATTTTCAGAGATAAGTTCGTGATTTTTTTACATCAAGTGAAATTACTTATGTTTTCAAGACACTATCATGCTAGCATATATCCTGAAGAATATCATATATTTTTCTAGTCTTGTTTATAGCAGTGAATCATATCATATACTTTTAGTAAGTAATTATAAAACTCGAGTTTAGCTCATGTAATCGCCCTAAAATAATAACATATAAAATTACACATTTACATAATTTGTAACGGTCAGATATGGCTTACAAAAGGTGGCTATCAGGAGAATGGAAGATTAAGAAAACAAAACTTGCACAAAGTATGTAGGTGTTACTCAAAAGTAATAGTTAATCAAATGTCAAACAGTATTTTATGTTAAATACCTCAGTATATAGGGTGATCATGATAAAAAACAACTTTTACGATGGGACCAAAGCGGAAATCGCGAAAAATATAACAGCTGTTCAGTACATAAGACGAACATAAATATACTGAACAGCTGATTTCTTTTCCGCGATTTCAGGTTTCGAATTACCATATATATTCAGTATTTTTTTAAATACAGCCATTACATTTTTTATTTAGCCCGTAATTGCGGTTGCGGGTCATAGCTGATCGCAACCGTATTTTAATTACTTTACGAAATTAATGTCTTCCATTAGTCACTGCATGAGAACCATTACTCTACTTAAATTAATATGTAAACAGCCCAAAAAGTTAATAACTATTTATTGTCAACTAACAAAGTCCATTCAGAAAGCGAGTGAATTTTATATTAGTACATACTTGCTAACATTATTTTTATGAAGATTTATTGTCCGACATTTCAAATTTAATAGTCTCTAAGATAAAAGATTACACTAAGTAACTTGTATGTTATATAAAAGGGCTTAGAACATATATATATATATATTTGTTATTGTCAAGCACACGATAAATACTTATAAATAAATGATTCTAAATAATAATTATTTTTATTGTCAATGTTTTCATTGCCCAAAGCATTTTATTTTTACCGAATTCAAAACTGTCTCCTAAAGTCGGATTTCAATTCCGTTATACAATTATTTATTCATATTATTTTTAAGTATAATAGTAATATCTAATTAGAAATTATCTAGATCAGTGGTTCTCTTTTAGGTAAATATACAATAGTGTAATGAGTGATTAACAATATTTTAAGTTTGAGAACCATCAAACATTTTCAATCTTTCCCGAAAAACCTGAGCTTCATATATTTTTAATAATATTGTCATTGCTCGGAGAAAATACCATGTGTAAAATCCCGTTTTTAACAGCACATATTATTATATAAAGATGTTTTTTTTAGAAATATATAAATACAATATAAATAAGTAACAAACCGTTTTCCCTGACGAAAATCTTGAATTTATTGAAAGTTTACTAATGGCATCCATGTACGGTCGAACAAGCTAATTGATTTACAGTTTAACCCACAAATTACATTGTAAAGTGTAAACCAAATAGCTTGTTCAACCGTACTATGTTGTAATCTGCGCAGCTGTTGAAAACTATACTATTTCCCGTCGTTTTCGTTTCCTTTCTGATTAGTGCCTTTTAACTTCATTACAAAAATATGTAATGAACTTCTACAAGTAGACCGTAGTTACTTGAAACATATCAGGCAACATGTTAGTGTACTGTTTGTACCTTTGCATCATGCCTGTATTTCCACGAAGGGTCAGGCCTTCGGGGAAATACAGATATGATTAAATAAGTAGTATTATTATTTTGTTTCCGTTAAACAGCGCGTCATACACATAGTAGGTAGACGTACATTATAGTTTCGTACATAGGTACATGTAGGTAGACATGATACTTTGAACGGACTTAAAGAGTTCAAAGTTAAAGGGGCTCTTAAATACAAGGGCTACTAGATATTGTCAAAATTCTAAATTTATTGTAAAAATGCACTTTCGCGCTCCTCATCTGATATGAAATTGATATTATGTACGTAGATTGACATTATTTACCCATTTTCTTTATAAATACCTGTACAAACTGGCGAATTCCATACTCTTTACATTCTAAATTCGTCCAACAATATCACAATCTTAACTCGGACAAATCGACGCGAATATAATATGGAATGTTATTATTGTCTTTTTCAGTTAGTTTAAAAAAACACGCACGGATAAAGTTGAACGAATACTACATTTTTGAATGTGTATCAATATAAATAGGTATATTATAAATATATTTAGGCCAATTTAAAATGTATATAATTTAAATTTATTCTATATAAAAACAACCAACTATATAAATAAGTTGTATAATTCTAAATATATAGTATTATTTGTTGAACAATTTTAAAAGTGTAAAATATAATCATTAATTAAGTATAAGTAGTTTTTTTTTGCTTACTCTACATTATTGTCATTATTTTGACAGACTCAATATTTATCTCTATGACTTATGAATACAGATTCAAAATTATTGTCTTCGTTAATTTATGAAGATTCTTTTTTTATTTGTCGTTTACTCTAAAAAGTTCACAACAGCATTGAATCAATGCTCGGTATAAAAGAACGTGTAAAGTGTACAAAACGGTGTGTATGGAGTTATTCTCGCGCCGATGTTCCGTGTCCTCGTTCCCTGATTACCTGATCCTGTTGGCGAGGTGTCGCACGGCGGCCACGGCGAGCGGCGCGAGCGCGGCCAGGCGGCGCGGGGGCGGGTGCGCCTGCGCGTCGGCCGCGTTCATGCGCGCGTGCTTGGAGCCCGCCACCGGCACCGGCGTGCCCGGCTCCACCACGTGGATCTTCCAGCCGAGGTTGTTGTGGGTGTAGCACTGGAAATGTTTTACAGTACGGTTACATCGAGCATTTCACTCTGCCAACTATATGGCCTTCTTTTTCGGATGGGAAATCATCAATAAACACCCTCCCACTCTGGGCGGAGCAGGACGGAGTGTCAGACTGTAACTGACTAAAAACCATCCATGTTCCTTCCTCGCCCTTAACGTTGCGGGGCCGCGGTATCTCTTTCAAACAGTCCCGCAGACAACTTTATGGCTGCCAGTCACTTAACAGGCTAAATTAATTTCTTCTGGTTTATACGGATGTAAGTCGAGGTGTGTAACGTGTTATGTAATTTATCTTGAAATGGTATGCGAACTCTGTGTGTAGACGGCAATAAGAGCGTTACTGTAATATTCGTAGTGCCGTCTAGTCAAAGTAAAGTCTAAGTTTGTGCACAACAGTGGCGAAGGTTCCATGCAACTCGATTCCTACCGGATTCCCTTTGAAAATTGGCAGTCGGTATTCCATAAACAAATAATATAATATAAAGTTATGTACTCCGGCTTTCCACTTACAAAAATTGACTCTACGCTACTGGTGCACAATATATCAGAATGGAAAAAATATATTGTCATATTTAAAAAGCATCATCCACATGCTGTCGTAAGAGGCGACTATGGGACTTACCAGAGAATAAACAACAAACAGCGTTCTCTGTGCTTTTGTGACAACCATACTGCGATCGCCAACCCGCCTGCCAAGCGTGCTCAATATGGCAAAATGGACACCGCATTTAATAAATGGCCCCTAGTGCCCGGCAGCCCGTCTACTCTCAACTACGGAAGCGGTCGAGGTTATCACACCATAACCAAGGGATGTGAAGAATCCCAGATGGGATCCGGCTGCCTATATCAACGACTGGACCTGGCAACTTATAACACACGCACACTCTGGACCGACGAGAAGATAGCGGAACTCGAAGATGAATCGAACAGGCTGCGATGGAGTATTGTGGGATTATCTGAAGTCCGAATAGTGGGGGAGGACACGATACTCCTATGATCCGGCAACCTGCTTTATTTCCGAAAGTGTGACCGCCAGTCCCAGTGGTGTTTGGTTTATCGTCCACAAGTCCCTTGTGAACAACGTGGTGAAGATCGAGAGTGTGGCCAGGGTGCCAGTCTTTATACTCAGAATTTCCTCAAGATATTCGCTGAAGGTCATACAGGTCTATGCCCCGACCTCGGCACACTCTGACGACGAAGTGGAGACCATGTATGAGGATATCTCTAAAGCCATGCATGGTTTCAAAACTCACTTCACCATTTTCATTGGGGACTTCAACGCGAAACTGGGCAAACGAGACGGGGATGAGCTGCAGATGGGGCAATAAGGAGTTGGACGTCGGAACCACCGGGGCCACCAACTGGCTGGTTTTTTGGAGAAGGAGCTAGGGTCTTCTGTATGATGAACTCCTTCTTCAAAAAGCGTGAGCACAGAAAGTGGACCTGGCAGGACCCAGATGGTGCAACAAAAAACGAGATTAACTTCATCATGTCAACCAAGCAGAAGCAAATGTTCAATAATGTCTCTGTGATCGATTCGGTGAAAACCGGGAGTAAGTCACCGGATTGTAAGAGGCACATTGAACATCAATATCAAGCTCGGAAAGGTCTCGACTGATGAAGTTTACGCTCCGTCCAACACAGATCTAAATTCAAAACCCCGAGAGCTTTCAGCTGGTATCCAGAATCGTTTCGAGTGCCTAGGGAGCTCAGTGGACGAATACAGCGATGGGTTCGTGGAAACTGTCCATACGACCAGATCTTTAGTTCTTCAAGACACGTCGTACAGATCAGACACAGAGGTTCTCTGATGAAATTCTCAAGCTCATGAAGGAGTGGCGTGTAATGATCCTGCAGTCTTCAAACGAGGCGTTGAAATACGGGCGGCTCATTAGACGGATCTCTAAATCCTTGAAGATCGAGCGACCTCCGCCGCTTTAATACCGAGCGTATTAAAGACGCGATAGAGCGGAACAAAGGCTCCAAAGTATTTTCAATTAGGATCTGGCTATTGGGCAGAGCCAGCTCACAAAACTGAAGACCGACGATGGCAGGATCTTATCCGCCAAACCGGAGCTACTGAGAGAGATCGAGAGCTTCTATGGATAGTTGTACACGTCAACCAGCAAACCCGTTGTCGATTTAGCAAACGACCCAAGGGCTAGACTGACCCGACACTATACCGAATTAGAGATCCCGGACGTCAGCCTGTACGAGATTAGGGTGGCTCTGACACAGTTAATAAACAACAAGGCACCGGGTGATGACGTAATTACCTATCTTTCTGCAGCGAGTTGTAACACAGGGAGACGTCATATCTCCGAAACTGTTCACCGCTGCACTGGAGGATATAATATATTATGTTCAAGGTTCTGGACTGGAGAGGCTAGGCATCAACGTCAATGCGGCCCTGTTACGACAAAACACTGCAACCCGGGTTACATTGTTTTATGGTAATACAAAATAAAATAATCTACACGATGTTAGCTTGGTACGGGTTCGATCTTCTGTTAAATAACTGTTTCCATTGACAAAATAACTCAATGTTTCACTTCACGGTAACCTAAAGTTTGCAGGAATTGTTTCTGCTAAACGCTGTACTCTAGATTGCAGCGTTTTGCCGTGATAGTAGATAGGAGTTCGGGCGCGCGGGTGAGGCGTGCGCGTCCTTGTATTTTGGTAAAACAGTGCAAACTTTGTTTGCTGCGTTTTGTCAAAATAATTATAAACATCAGAACGCGTCATGCGTATTGTATTTCATTATTACTTATTTATTAAGAAAATGTCGAAATATGAACGTATTTAATTAAGAAGATGAAACTTGGCACAGAGGTAGATTATAGTCTGGAATAGCAAGTTTAGTCCAGGAGTAGGTACGTTCTATAGGGATCACGCGGGCGAAGCCGCTGGCAGAAGCTCGTACGTTATATTTTTGTGAGATACGGTGACGGAGAGAAGTACCTACCTACGCGACAGTGTGAGAGAGCGGTTTGGGGCAGACGCAGACTTAGCGAAGCTCAATATCAACAGAGGAATTTAAATCTGATCATTTTGAAAACAAAATCCCGTGCACATGATGACCACAGCTAGTTGTAAAACACGTTGCTTCAACTATTGGTCGACGTTTTATTGGTAGGTAATAAAACAAAAAGCTCTAACAAACTCGGGTTGTGTTCAATGATCACATCTGGCGACTACACTTTTTAGATTGAATAATAGTACTAGAACAAAAAAGGACCGCGCCATATAATTTTTTTAACCTAGCTAGCCAAGCACTACTACTGTAAGCAGTGACTTGGATAATTGAAAACGACAATCACCAATATAAAAATAATAAGAACGACTTACCACTAGCAAACAAGGAACATAATGAAGACGCAATACTAGCTGTCGAGCAATCTACTGAAATTGAAATAATACAATCGGAAAACAGAGACTCTATGAAGACGAAGACGTGTGCAGCAGTTCCTAATATCGAAAATATTTTTGAAAACCAAAATTGGCACCTGGATAAAGTAAATAAAAATATCCATTATTTACCACCAACGCATCTACAGCCTGATTTTGTGGAAATGAGAAATGTTACACCTACTAGAATAACAAACGAATATTTAAATTTCCAATCCCAAAATAATAATGACGTGATAGCCCCCTGTAGAAGAACACAATCACTTCAGTTTACAGCTGGAAAAGGATAGAATAATTGAAGAAATGTCGACAGTAGTTAATTATTTTGAAAATAATCTTCAAAACCCAAACTTTCAACCGGTAATTCTTCAATAAAGTAATAGAAGATGAAATGATTGAACCGCCACCTGCAAAAAAGAAATGTATGAAAGATCCTGAAGATAGACTAAAAGCCAGCAAAGAGAAAGATCCAATGGGCACTGCTTATCAAGATAAATGCATAAGAAAGTGTACAGTAAATATTAATGAAGAAAAGAGACAAACAATTTGGGATAACTACTGGAATATGAATATACAAAGAAGAAGAGATTTTATTTCGCGTAACGTTGAAAACAATAAAATTGACATACGGTATTCTAACTCCACCAAGAGGAACCACCACCACGTACGGATTACTTCATCATCGTGTATGCAAACCTATGTTCCTGTGGGCTATAAGCTACACTAATGATCAAGCAGTTTCTAGCTGTATTTAAATCAAATTGTCAAAATGTCTTAAACTCCAGTTTCGGTGAATATTTCGGTGAATATTTGAGAGGTCGACACAAACCAAAACATTTTGTTTTCCGATGAATATTTAAAAGAGATAGATGACTTCATTGAACTATTGTATCCGGCATCATTTCATTATAGATTAGAGCATGCACCCAACAGACGATATTTGCCAACTGGACTGAGGCTTTCTCAAATGTTTATATTTAAAAAAAAACACATACAACAAAAAACAAGCAGCCATGTAGCTGGTCTGCGTTCCACAAAAGAATTAAAATGAAAAACATTTTAACTCAGCAACCTGTACAGGATGTGAGGCTCATGACGTAGCTCATCCTAAAGCTAAGCTACCTAGAGATGAACATGTCACGGACCATTCATGCATGCAATTGTTGCAATAAGATCAAAACCATCGAAGTTATGACCAATTTTTATTTTATTATTTTACCTTACAGATCTGTACAATGTCTAAAAATAAATAAAATAAAATTTATTTTTACTTTTGGTCGGAGATAATGCAGATAACAATAAAATAGTACACAAGTCTATCACTTAAAAACGCAGTAATCAGCGATTACATTGTTATGTCACAACAAAGACGAATATTGGCTCGCTACATGCTGTTGTTACAAAACATATTTTTTAATATTTGTGAGGTTTCTTTATAAAATATGATAATATGATGTTAAAATGAAATTGAGTGCATATTATGACAAATAAGTTATAAAAACAATCACACTTTTATCTATACTGGATAAAATTTGGTAACGAGTTAAAGATGTAAATTTGTAAACTCGTTTTTCTCAAATTGACGTTTTACAGATTACAGCGTTTTGCCCTAACAGGGTCGATTATGGCGAGTACATCACTCACCTTCGGTTTGCCGACGATATTGAGGTCATGGCTGATACCATGGAGGACCTCAGTACAATGCTCGATGACCTCAGTAGAGCTTCCGAAAGAGTGGGTCTAAAAATGAACATGGACAAGACGAAGGTCATGTTGCATGCCCATGACACACCCATTCCTATCAAGATCGGAGTCTCGACACTCGAAATTGTAGACGATTATGTATATCTAGGACGAACGGTCCAGTTAGGTAGGTCTAACTTCGAGAAAGAGGTCAATCGTCGAATCCGACTCGGCTGGGTAGCGTTCGGGTACCAGCGCGGTATTCTCTCGTCCAACTTACTGCAGTGTCTCAAGACAAAAGTCTATGACCAGTGTGTGTTGTCAGTGATTACCGAGACGTGGTCGCTCACAATGGAGCTTATCAAAAGGCTTAAAGTCACCCAAAGGGCAATGGCGAAGGCCGTGTCCGGAGTTTCCTTGCGTGATCGAATCAGTAATGAAGACATCCGTAAGAGAACCAAGGTCACCGACGTAGCCCGAAGAATTGCCAAACTTAAGTGGCAGTGGGCAGGTCACATTGCTCGCAGAACGGATGGCCGATGGGGCCGAAAAGTTCTGGTGTGGCGACCGCGAACCGGGACACGATGCGTTGGGAGACCTCCCACTAGGTGGACCGATGACTTGGTGAAGGTTGCGGGAATCCGGTGGATGCGAGTCGCACGGGACCGGTCAATGTGGCGACACTTGGGGGAGGCCTCAGCAGTCGGCGTCTTTCGGCTGAAATGATGATGATGATTTAAAAAGCAACGTCACCTGATAGTACACCAAGTCCGGAGTCTCATGCGCCACAGTCCAGTTGAGCATGGCCGGTTCTCCGTCGTTGCACTCCAGCTGAACCGTCATCATGTAGTCCTCGAAGGTCTCCGACGTGGCCGCCTGGTCGATTGTCTTGTGAGTCCACTCGCAGTAGCGGCCCACTGGGAGACGGAAGGCAATATTAGGGTTAAACTTAAGCCGAACTTGATACTAACGTGGCGATGTGTTTTGTTTTTTTCTGTACAATTTCCATGGACAAATCAACAATCAACTCAATGTCAGTACAACATTATTATACAGGGTGTTTGGCAGAACGTTGAACATACGAAAATGGTGGATAGGTGGGGTCATCTGCTACTTACTCAGCCCTAATTTATTTGGGTATTTAAAAAATAAAACCGTTTAAAAAAAAAACTTTTTTCTTGTTTCACCACTTTCTTAACTTTAAAGTGTAATTGAAGTGTAAAAGATTAAAAAAAATAAACAAAATATTGGCTGTTTTACCGATTTTTAATAAAAAATAGACTTTAAAGTTAAGAATGTGGTGAAACAAGAAAAAAGAAAAAAAAAACGTTTTTTAAATACCCGGTGGGCCAGGGCCAAATAAATTAGGGCTGAGTAAGTAGCAGATGACCCCACCTATCCACCATTTTCGTATGTTCAACGTTCTGCCAAACACCCTGTATAATTCCTTAATGGGAAAACTCCAAGCTGAAGATAATGTGACTTGAGAGAGAGTGATAATGAGAGCTAGTTTCAATCTGACCAATCAGGTCAAGCTTTTTTGAAATATCATCATGACCAATGACGCTGCTTGGTACTTTAGTTACACTATATTAGCGCCATATTTTCAACTTTAATTCTGATTTACCATTTTTTCCTCCGTTTCCACTACACCTGTAGTTCCGACTCACCAGCAGTAGGGTACGGGTATCCCTCGTTGTCATACGCCACTCCGGCGAATACGCGTTGTTTCCTCTGGTCTTCCTCCTTCTTCTGACCGAAACCTCCCTCGGAGGAGTCGCTGATGTAGAACGGATGGAACCTGGAAATTAACGGTCAAATGTGTTCAAATTGAAGAATTTATACGGACTTTATAGGTCAGACGCCCAAGAAAGAGAACAGATTGTAAAAAATTACGATCTAAATGACTTTAAAGTAAAATTAACATCAGGGTAGGCCGCGAAACTCAAAAATATTTCTATTTGGAGGGACGTATTGATGATTTTGATGATTCTAATTCAATAACTATAGTCTTACAATCGCAAACAACATTAATTTTTAATCAACATGCAACCTAGCACTGATGTGGAAAACGAAAACGAAAACTTGAATTTCGCGGGCAATCCTGCAGCATCAGCCTTAAGCCTTGAATTCTTGTCACGCTGACGGGCGGTCGCGTACGCGTCAGGCCTTATTTCGAAAAACACGTAATTCGCCTAGAGTTAGCACCGTGCTGAACTAAATGCGTTCCAATTCGTGTCATAAGCATGATACCTACTGCGAAGCGAACTGTGACTCACTTGGCAGGATTGGTTCTGTCATCTCCTCCCTCCACCATGAAGGTGTATGTCTTCCCGCGCTCCACGTACACCTCCGGGATCAGCTGGTCGTTGATGTACCACGCGATGCCCCAAGATGGGTGACCTGGATTCAAACGACGAGATGATGAGAATTCAATAGATTTCCTTGCAAAGGCCACTTATTTATTTATTTACTTAAGGTTCACCTACAGCACATATATGCACATACATATACTAACTCATACGGTAGTGTTCGAAGACAAGACTCACGATAAACCAAATGAAAAGAAGCTTACCGTATGGAAGAAATCCGTTACTTATATCATTGTCTGCATGAAACAGAATAATGTTAAAAATTACATAAGGTAAAAACGGCAACGTCATTTGGCTGAAATGAAGATGATAAAGGTAAAAACAAGTCGGTGGTTTCTGCAGATGTGACAAATCATCACTCGTGATGACTACATCTATCCACATCATGATAACGCGAATCATGATAGATAGTATATAAATTTATCATTCCTACGAGGCTTTTATCATCTGGCATGCAATGAAAAAAAAAATTGTGTGGGCCCGTATAGGGCTCGTATCCTCTCCAGCATAAAGCATAATTACCCAGCAGTGCAATTGCTAGGTTTTTCTTTAAAATTTGAACATTACCAGTGATAGGTGTGTATCCCCGGGCCCCACCAGCGGGCCCGATACGCGCAGTGAAGTTGGTGACACCGGAGATCACACGTGGGGCCCATGGCAGGGGCCCTGCTGAATCCGTCTCTGCTAGACCGATGCATGAATTCTCGTTCTGTAGACAAAAGTAATTTGTAAAGAGGTGAGGAACGAGACTTCAAAATCGCATTTCTTTGGCAGAATAGGTGTATTATTTAGTGCAAGGCAGATTACGAAGTAGAAGCAAGGCTATGGCAGTCACCTGTCCTTCGAGTAATTTGGTTGTGCCGCTGCGTTCTTAAAATTCATTCATAGCTTACTTACCAAGTTGGTCAAGCACCATGAGTCCATGACCGTTTCATGTTTTGGGGTCATACTATAGAAAAGTTGTAGCACTGTGGCAGAAACGAATAACCCTAGAAACTAATAGGTTCTCTTCCAAACTGATATTTGGGCTCTTCTCACACAATGTCAAGAGTGTTATCTCCTCTGCGGTGCGGTCGAAGTAATAAATTATCCATTAAAGTCTGCTGTCCAGTCCACTTGGTTTGTAAATCAGTTGTTCAAACCTAGATCTAGCTAAACCTAGAAAGTTCTCCAAGTGATTACCTGAGCTCCAAAGTCAAGCTGCACATCATTCCTGGTAGTATCCATGAAGGAGTGCGCGTTGGCTTCGTACCGGGAGTTTAGCGGGCCGAAGGCTGCTATGACTGACTGCGACCTGGACGTGAGGATCTCCTTGTCTTTGATGGACTCCTTGGCTGCGAGGGGGCGGCGGTACGTGATCGTGGTTATGCCGTTCTTTTGGTTGCCGGATACTGTGGAGTGATGGTAAGATTAAGTTTTGGGCCTGGGTTCGATTCTCAGGTCAGACAAAGTGTTATTGGATTTTTCCACAAGGAATTTCTCAGTCGCAGCCACGCTGACTGGAGTGTGAATTTGTGCCCGGTTGAAGAAGATAGGCTCGTCCCCTATTACATCTTACTTGGGACTTAAACATAACTGGCGAATTCTATTAAGTACATCTCTATCTAACCCTTTGGGCCAAACGTCTCTTTGTGTCTATTGATCTTGTTTCATTCTATATCCTGCTGATATGGAGGAAAGTCGAAGTTACGGTATTTTCCTACTCCTCCGCTATGCTTTCTGATTAATTTCGTTGCGGGATCTAAGACACTTAAATTCATTCACCGGGATTTCGTCGCGCTACATTGTTTGACGCTTTTCTTGTGGTCGCCACTTTGTTTCTGGCGCACAGGAGTTACAGTGGTTTGGAGATAGTGTGGCGGGCTTGTCCCAAAAAATAACCCTTTAGGGATTACAGATGTTATGTTATTTGAAAAAACTTCAAGTTAAATGGTGCTAATAACTACTACCTACTGCTTTACTTGATCCCAGAAACAAGAATGCATTATGCTTTGCTATCACCCTTTCTGGCGTTAAGTTATAATCGAGCGGATTTCGTCGTTGACCTACGTCCAGCAATTTGGTGTAATTTAATATTAACACTAATGTTAAATTACACCAAAAAGCATACCAAGTTGTGCATCGTTGGTCCCGCCAATCCTCTGGTCGGGACAGACGCCTCGCTCCCCGTCGCACTGCGCCAGGTGACTGATGGAGTAGTCTGACACGCGAGGCTGGTTCACTCTACGACAGATCAAACGAAATTCTTTAAACAAAGTGAGGAAATTCAAAAACTTCTTCTAAAATGGTTTTGAGTACTTACCCAAACGTTCTTAATTAGACTTCATTTTTACAGAAGGTAAGCTAAGGCATAGACTACGCGGGTTTTGTCAACGATCGGTATATGTATAGCGCTTACCCAGAGCAACTATTCGTTCGTAAATTACTTGAAGCTCTGTGTGCAAATTCTAAATAAGCAGCTTCATACGTTTCCATCGTTGAAACACAAGCCTCTTATCTTATCTGTGAGGGAGATTGGGTTGTTGTCCAGTGAGGGTTGGGAACTGGCGCATATTTTCGATTTCTTGGGTCTACGACATGCGGGTTTCCTTTATGACATTTTCCTCCGTCGTTTGAGAGCCGTGTCAACACACTATATACGTCGACGACTGTTAAGTCTGCACCGATACCGTCGGGCCACCACAGCTCTAAATTCATGATTCACGCCCACCCGAGATCAACTATTCGCTCGAACATCCTGGCTACTAACCTGGTATCCCAATAAGCGACGACCACGTCAGCCCCTAACATGGCGGGTCTACCTTCAGCTCCAGAGATACCGAACGCCATGTACTGTTCCTTGCGGAGCCGGGCTGATAGCGTTATCTGCACCTGGTCGCCCTGGAGACGAGATGATGAGGATTAGTGATGGAGGGCTTTGAGAAGGTGAATAGTGAGGAGGAATGACTAGACTCATGATGATTGATTACTAAATGCTTACTGTTTTAAAAGGATCACTGTTTTCGTTGGTATTGAGCATATCTTCTTGCTTTGTAAGGAGTGTTTCACCTCAAGATTAAAATTATTATACTGCAAAACCTGTTACTAAATGTCCCAAAAAAGAAACTAAGTACTCTGATATCTGGATCGTTTTAATATACCTAGGTTCTCACGCAATGGCCAACACCTTTACCTAATTTACTTTCCCGAGGATTTTTAACGTTAGATCCGCGGGATAAGTCCATAGAGGATGTCGGGACGAGTTGGACAAAACCAGTGTTTAGTTAACCTTGGATGAAGAATTCTAGTTTTATCTTAGTTATGGGGGAGGCTTTTACCCAGGGGGAGTAGTTAAGCTAGATAATGACTATTGTAACAGATTTGGACAATGATATTTTACCTTCAATATTCTCTGGATACCAGCTTGAATGAAAACATTAACGAACTAATTAATAAGGCTAAAGTATAGAGTATTAGTTATAGTTATAATTAATTATGGTACAATTAAAACGTAATAGGTACCAAAAGGGTTTAATAAGTAGTTGTTTCAAAAGAAGCTTTTCTTTCTTTCTGACTTTTGTACAGTGACCACAAAAAGTCAAATATTCTCTTTAGATTTTGAACTTAACCACCAATATTTTATGGCTTAAAATCATTTGGAGAAATCTGACAGTTTGTGGTAACTTGATGTGCTGGCGACTGTCCATATTTTTGTCTATCTTGCCAGCTTTTTTTTTAAACAGACACAACTCAACGTCCAATGATGGAATAAGGGCACCAACCATCCAAAGCAGCAATAAAGGGAAAATGTATCCTTGATGGGCGCTGAATTAAACATATTAAAAATAAACCTGACTTTACACTATTAGTATTTTATTGACTAACTTACCTTTTACTGAAATGAAAGTTGTTACAAAAAATCTTATAAAACTTTTATCACCTTTTTAAAATGAAGTAGTTTGATAAATGATACTGTTGCTTTTGAAATACATAAGTATAGGCAATTTTCCAGTTGAAAGCCTAGGAACCTTAATCATGCACAAAAAGTAGTTTAGGTATGGCAAACTATGACAAGTAGTAGGCTTTATCTCTAATAAGCTTGCATACCATAACTACGTGTTATGGTATGCAAGGTTTTGTGCAAGTTCCTGGCATATTTTTTGAGGCTATAAAAGGCTAAACGAAACCGAAAGGCACTCGTTCTCTCCGTCATTTCGATCAGTTTTCTGTTCTGGACCATACCTGGGGACCTTCTAGTTAAGGAGATATTGGAAGTCAAAGTTTCAACTTTACATTTAATACCTCCATGACTCCTGTACGATGTTTTGAGTATGTTACTTCCCCACCAGTAATTATTGCGTACAGTTACTTATTTTGATATACAAATTGCTAGGCAGCTTCGTGAAGGTTCCGTTTACAGCTTGTTTATCTATCAAAAATGTAATCAACACTTCTTGCTGTATCTGGGTATCGAACCCGGATGTACAAGGACTGGACTAACGAGGCAGAAAGAAGGCAAAAGAGTGACGACAGTTACCTGTATCTCCCAGCGCACTTGCAATCTCTTGTCGAGGATCTCCTTGCAGTTGTTGGTGGCACTGTAGGGAGACTGCGAGGTCGTCGAGCTCGTCTGTAACGTAACGTAGTGTTAGGTAACTAGGACACATACGTGTCTATCCACCAGTAGCGAAGGGGCAATTTTGTATGAGGTAAGCCGGAGAGGTAAGCATTGGCTGACCCAGACACCTTTGCGTAAATGGTTGAGGGTTTTTAGAAATATCATCATCTTCATCATTTCAGCCGAAAGACGTCCACTGCTGGACATAGGCCTCCCCCAAGTGTCGCCACATTGACCGGTTCCTCCGGACTCGCATCCAACGGATTTCCAATCCAATTATCCAACAAGAATCGATAAAATTTTATCGTTCTTTTAAATTTTATTTATTTTAGCAAAGTCAGCTTACTCTCTGCACATTTGTTGTGGATATGTCACCGTATGTCAGAGATACTTCCGTATGTTCGTTTGACAATAATTCGAGAGTTAACAATATCGCTAGAGAGATTACAATATAACGTGTTTGTCAATTTTACGGGGACAGATACATTACTTGTCTATAGAATACTGACTGTGCCATTTTTGAAAGCCGGTAGGAATCGAGTTGTATGAGAACTTCGCCACTGTGTAACGTGTTCCACTGTGTTCACATGTAAACGGGGATGTTGCGAACTCTCAGAGCTCCGGAAAATACCTTCGAAGGCTTGTACGTACGGTTTTCAATGAAAGTTATTTTTATATTTCAAATAGTTTGAGCACGATTTCATGTGAATAGTACTAACGTACAGTTACGACCAATAATATGTAAGCACTTAAAAGTGTATTTCTCCTACTGTACTGATCATAATTTCATGTTATTACGTACATAGTATTCTGGAACTCATATTTTTTGAGAAAAACATCATTATCTCCTAGTTAAAATCGTTATTTCTCGCGAAAATAGCTATAATATTAAGGAAAGTGTATACATATTGGTGCTCGTGACTTTACATAGTTTTAGAAGCATATTTCAAATATATGTAGTTTCTTGTCCGTTCTTCTCCATAGAGATCTACGCTAGGGAATGGGCAACTACAATACCTTCTCAAGTTATTATGCCTTGTGACTGTGACTGCAGCTTCTTTTTTTTTCGTTTTTATCGACATTCAAAAGTGCCGTAATGGTCTAGTTGAAATAAATGATTTGAGTTTGAGTTTGAGTACTCGTAAGCTTTTCATCTTTTTAAACTGCCTGTACGGAAAACCTCCGAAGATATTTAACTGCTTTTTATCCCAAAGATTAATATTACAAAAGACTGAATAAAAAATATTTAAAAAATAATTCACCCATTGTTAACAAAATAAATAAAATTTATATAAAATAAACGACTGCAATGATATAAATAAAATAAATACTTACAGGGTTATACCACCAAGCAGGCTGTAAATAACATCCAACATCCCAGGGTAAGCAGAGAGGAAAGAAACACATAACGAGACGGTTAAGGTAAATAACAGACATTTATTAAGTACATAATATTAAATAACAACGTTTTACGATTCAGTCTTAGTTGGATTACGAACCAGGATCATTTCATTGATGTTGTAACTTGTAAGTGCGATCATAAAATGCAAATGGACACCTTTATAAATTAAATGCAATAAATAATATGATGAAGGTCCCTAGTACTTTTCCAGAAAGGATTATAAAGCACCAATTTCGACAGTTATATTTAAGTCCCATGTAAGTTGAACCAATGAGGGATTCAGACTGTGGAACTAATGGCGCTAGCATAGCTGGTTCCGAGCATTGTCATTGGTTGAAAATTAAGGAATGTCATTTCATATTTTAAAATACGTTGACCTCATTGGTCAGATTGAGGCCAGCTATGGTGGCGCCATCTACAATTAGCTTCCCCATTGCCGTCACATATATCTAGAACCAGCAGTTAAAGATCAGTGCTGCAGTGGTATGATTGTCCCACTGCCAAGTCACAGGTCTCAAGTTCGAACCCCAGACACGTACCTTTGAATTTTCGGATTAATGTGCGTATTATACAAGAAGCTGCTTTGCATCCTAGTCAAATTCAAGAAACAACTTTTTCCATGGGACCACCATCGCTATCGCGAAAAAATAAACACAACAAACATTTCAATACCTACTCAATCAAATGTATGAGACAGCTGTAATTTTTTACGATTACGATAGTGATCCCATAGAGAAAGTTGTTCAGTTTGATGGTCTGTAGCACACGCTTGTATTTGACTAGGATGCAAAGCACTTCGGTGAAGGAAAACATCGTGAGGAAACCAGCATGTCTGAGAGATATTTCTTGACGGCATGTCAAGCCAAGTCAGAGGCCCATGGGCGGCGTGAAACTCTGACACCAGGTTATGCACTAACCACACGATTATGAGGAAGATTTTTCTTAATGATCCTGATTCCTAAAGAGTTGGCTCAGAAACCAGTGAACCAATCGAATGAGAACCACTTCGGTTTAACATTAGATGGAGCTTTAGTTAGTCTCTGTGATTTAGTTGTAATGCGTCCTTTGGGTGGCTTTAGCTTCCGTTTGCCCTGTAAAGATGGGGAATAAAATATATAAAGATAATATTATGGTTATTAAATGAAATGTGATGTTAGTCATCCGGGCCAGCTGTTAGTAGGGTGATAAAAAAAATGTTAGTTATTTCAATATTAATATAAATAAATAATAATAAATATCGCTGGAAATTAACACACAGCGCCATCTAGTGCCACACTAAGCAAAGCTTGTGTCGTCGACACTAGATAGTTGATATACTATGTCGACGCGTCAAATTAATTTTAGTTTGTAATAACTTATTAGTTAAATAATTCAGGTTAATCAAATCTATTTTAAAATCCTTTAATCGTTTAGTAGCTTTTCTTATCAATATCGTCTATTCATTTGATTTTGTAATTTTAATTAGGATTGGTATATTGACCATCTAAAGTCAATATACCAAGTTTAAAAACTAGTAATTATTAAGATGTGAGTTACATAAAATGATTTATTACTTAAACCATATTGTTAATTCATATTAGGATTTGTAAACATTAATCGGTGTGTTTTTATCTAACTTTTGTAACATTTGAATAAAATAACATTAAAACTAAAATGGCGTCCATATTGCTACCTTTGATAAAAACACATCCGATTTAAAATCGAACGCTAAAATTCAAATTCAGGTTTTAAAATTACTTATAAATTGAGTTAGTATTTATCGATTTATAATAGCAATTAAATTCATCTTTGTTTGATTATTGTTTATTTAAAATGTCAAACATTTATGCAAGTTCCGGTGGCGCGATCGGCCATGTTGTTTTCTTTGGTTGAGTTTAGTTGGATCGTCAAAAAGTTTTTGAAGGCCCATTTTGCCGCTGGAAATTGTAGAGCGTAGAAGACTCAGGAGATCGTGTGAGTAAATTGTTTTTATAGTTTTAAATTACTGTGCTTAGTAATATTATTATTAATTTAATTAAGTGCATAGGTACGGTGTACGAAATTATAAAGTGTTGTTGTATTGTTTGGTGTTTTCATTATCCTGCAATGTCTGAGAATAATAACGAGAGTAGTGACGTCAGCAATGCTGACGTCACTCTTTCTAAAAATTTAAACGGGAATACTCCGCCGTTATCAGAAGTGGGATATCTACCCCCTTCTGTCGGACATTCTGGTACAAACAATGAAAATATTTCTGCTTCTGCTATCGGCGTACCCACTGAGTTTTTCTCACAGATGTTGCAGGTGATGAAGGGCATAACCGATCGTATTTCTAACCAATCTGAGAAAGTTAAAATTAGTGATGTATTTCTACCGTCATACGATCCAGATGCCAATATAGGAAAACGTGAGTGGTGCCAACACGTGAGTACAGCCATGGAAACCTACAACCTGACCGATTACGATGTTAGAATGAAAGTTGGAAGTCTACTAAAAGGTCGTGCCAGGTTGTGGGTAGACAATTGGTTGGTTTCCACATCCACGTGGCAGGAATTGCGTAATTTATTAATAACCACATTCGAACCTGAAAATAGGTACTCTCGAGACATTCTTCGATTCAGAGAGCATAATTATGACACTAATAATGATATTGCGCAATTTCTGTCTCAAGCTTGGGTACTTTGGCGCCGCATCACAAAAGATAAATTATCTAATGAGGACGCGGTTGAGGCGGTTATTGGCTGTATTGGGGATGACCGATTGAGAATCGAATTATTAAATGCGCGTGCGGTATCGGTCCCAGAACTTATTTCTGTGGCCTCATCTATTCGCCATATTAAAAGACCAAACCCAGATTCATCTAATGCTCAGTCGGTTAACAACAAGCGACCACGATTTTCTGAAAAGCAAAAATTTTGCCAAGTATGTAAAAGGTCAGGCCATGAAACACGGGATTGTCGTTTTAATAAAAAACCTGATAGCATCCCACCACGTCCTCAAGAAAACAAATCGGTTTCTCAGACATTTAGTGCCGAGACAGACAAGCCAACGTGTACATTTTGTTCAAGGGTAGGCCATACATTAGATAAATGTTTCAAGCGTGAACGTGCAGTAATATCTAAAATTAATTGTGTGGGTGCAAATAAGTTGGCTTTTATACAAATAAAAATTGGTAACGTTAAAATTCAAGCCATGTTTGATAGTGGTGCAGAATGTTCACTAATACGCGAGTCTGTGACGGGTAAATTGCCGGGAAAAAGAACGAATGAGGTTAGCTATTTAAAGGGTATTGGTCAATTTACGGTGCTTTCCCTAACAAAAATAACAACAGTATGTATTATCGACAATTTACGAGTAGAGCTTCAATTTCATGTAGTAGTAGATTATGAAATATGTGCTGATGTCATTATTGGCATAAATCTTGTCGACAATACAAACATTGGTGTATTAGTGACGTCACGGGGTGCTAAACTGTTTCATCAACCGATAATAAACCACATACGATCTGATAGTAATAAATTCGATAATTTGGACTGTGATTTAACTGATGACGATCAAGTAGCTGAATTGAAAATATTGCTTAACAAATATGAACATGTCTTTATTCGCGGGTTCCCAAAGACTAGGGTGAACACCGGTGAATTAGAAATTCTGCTACAAGACCCCACTAAGCGAGTGGAACGTCGACCATACCGGTTAAGTCCGGTTGAACGGGAGAAAGTACGCAATATTGTAAGTGAGCTACTTGAACATAAAATCATACGCGAAAGTAAATCTTCGTTTGCGAGTCCAATAATATTGGTCAAAAAAAAGAATGGTCAGGATCGTATGTGTGTAGACTTCAGGGAATTGAACAGAAATACCCTTAGAGACCACTACCCTTTACCAATCATTTCGGACCAAATAGATCAACTGGCTGGTGGTCATTTCTTCTCTACTTTTGATATGGCAGCTGGATTCCATCAGATTCCAGTTGCAGAGGAATCAATTGAAAAGACAGCATTTGTCACGCCCGATGGGCTTTATGAATATCTAGCCATGCCATTTGGTCTAAGCAACGCTTGCTCGGTTTACCAGCGTTGTATTAATAAAGCGTTGATGCCGCTATTGATAAAGCAGGTATGCCAAGTTTACGTAGATGACGTCCTCTCAAAATGTAGAGATTTTCAGGAAGGCCTCTCTAACATAGAGCAAATTTTAATTGCTTTACAAAGTGCTGGCTTCTCAATTAATATTGAGAAAACTGCTTTTTTTAAACGTTCCATTGAGTACTTGGGCAATATAATAACTGATGGGCAAGTTGGTCCAAGTCCAAGGAAAGTGGAAGCTTTAACAATGGCACCGGTACCGACTACAGTTAAGCAAGTAAGACAATTTAATGGCCTCGCTAGCTATTTCAGGCGTTTCATTCCCAATTTCTCCCGAGTTATGATGCCACTTTACGAGTTAACAAAAAAGGACACTAAATGGGAATGGAACGGCAGACATGATGAGGCTCGCAACAAAATTATCCAGTATTTGTCTACTGCGCCTACGTTATCTCTATTTCAGGAAGATGCACCAATTGAACTCTACACTGACGCCAGCAGTCTTGGATACGGAGCTGTACTGGTCCAGGTAATCGACGGACGCCAGCACCCAATCGCTTATATGAGTCAACGTACCACTGACGCGGAAAGCCGCTATCACTCATATGAGCTGGAGACATTGGCGGTGGTGAGAGCAATCAAACACTTTAGGCAGTATCTGTATGGACGTAAGTTTAAAGTTATTACAGATTGCAATGCTCTCAAGGCATCCAAACACAAGAAAGACCTGCTACCTAGAATACATCGCTGGTGGGCTTTTCTACAGAATTATAATTTTGACGTAGAATATAGAAAAGGTGAAAGGCTGCAACACGCAGATTTCTTCAGCAGAAATCCCTCTGGTAAGTTTTGCACAAATACATTAACATCCGACATGAAATGGATCCAAATAGAACAACGACGCGATGAAAAGCTGCGTTCACTCATTGAAAACCCGACCTCTGGTTTTGAAGTAGAAGACGGCACGCTAAAGAAGATCTGCACAGACACTGTACTTGGTACGTATAAACTTACAGTAGTTCCAAAAGCATTCCAGTGGAGTCTAATTAATTCATACCACACATCGTTACATCACCCGGGATGGGAGAAGACTCTACAAAAACTGAAGCAATCTTACTGGTTTGATAAGATGAGCACCGGGGTGAGGAACTTTGTTGAAAACTGTGTCATATGCAGAACTTCGAAAGGGCCTTCTGGTGCAATTCAGGTACAACTACATCCTATTCAAAAACCCACTGCACCATTTCAAGTGGTCCATATGGATATCACTGGAAAACTGGGCACCAGAGACACCCAAGGACGTGATGAATATGTGATCGTTATAATTGACGCATATACAAAGTACATACTTTTAAGCTACTCCAATGACAAAAGCCAGAGTAGTAGTCTTGCTGCTTTGAAACGCCTCGTACATCTATTTGCAACACCTATACAGATTGTGGTTGATGGTGGAAGGGAGTTCCTCGGTGAATTCAAGGTCTATTGTGATCGGGTTGGTATTGATATCCATTCAATAGCGCCAGGAGTTAGCCGAGCGAACGGACAGGTGGAACGTGTGATGGGTACGTTGAAAAATTCTCTGACCATGATTAAAAATTATAACACCGAGAAATGGCAAGTTGCATTAGAAGCATTGCAGCTTGCATTTAATTGTACTGCACATCGAGTGACCGGCGTTGCACCCCTCACTCTCCTCACACGACGACAACATTGTGTCCCACCAGAGCTCCTGAAATTGGTTAACATTGATAACGAATCAATGGATTTCGATTTACTAGAGCAACATGTAAGTGAGAAGATGACAGCTGCAGCACAATACGAAAAGCAACGTTTTGATAAAAATAAAGCAAAACTTCAACCATTCCAAAGGGGAGACTACGTCCTTATCAAGAACAACCCCCGTAATCAGACTTCCCTTGATTTGAAATACAGTGAACCGTTTGAGATCTACAGAGTGTTGGACAATGACCGCTACATGGTGAAAAGGGTCACAGGCCGAGGACGACCGCGTAAGGTGGCTCACGATCAACTACGTAGAGTTCCTCAGCCAGGCGACCAGGCAACCGTGTCGACGGAATCTGAAGAGGATAATGAGCAACAACCTGGAACATCGCAGCCAATTACTCCAACACCTGAGCTTCGTTCATTGCAAGTGCCTACGTCAAGCCCATCATTACCACCTCGAACTCGAGGAGATTGTCCTGTGGATGCCTAATAAGTTCGGTGAGTTCTATCCAATAACATTACAATTTAATGGGTGTAGCAAATTATTTGCCATACCCATCACATTTATAAAGTGTATATGACCTGCTCACCAGTATCTACTACTTGGCGAGTTTGGTAATTTCTCGTATTCATGACGAGTTATAACTACCACGTTTCATGTTTCCATGTAGAAAATGTGAAATTCGATTTTGTTTTATAAAATCTAAGTTTCTAACCAATATCTCATTTTCATTAAACTAAGCCTATATGACATGTGATGAATCCACATACGATACGAGATCTATTTCATGTTTCCTTACTAACCTCTGTGGACCACGGCGTTCAGTACCGCTCAGAACCACAGCATCATCATTTTTCTCCCGTGTGGACCACGATCATGCTAAAATGATCCAGACCACACCATCGACCTAGACCCACTTCCTTTAGAGCCTCTGTGGACCACGGCGTTCAGTACCGCTCAGAACCACAGCATCATCATTTTTCTCCCGTGTGGACCACGATCATTCTAAAAATGATCCAGACCACACCATCGACCTAGACCCATTTCCTTTAGAGCCTCTGTGGACCACGGCGTTCAGTACCGCTCAGAACCACAGCATCATCATTTTTCTCCCGTGTGGACCACGATCATACTAAATGATCCAGACCACACCATCGACCTAGACCCATTTCCTTTAGAGCCTCTGTGGACCACGGCGTTCAGTACCGCTCAGAACCACAGCATCATCCCTTATCTACGACAACGTAAACAATACAGTGTTACGTGGAGTAACTGTATTAAAATAAAATCAATGCAGTATTACGTGGAGTAACTGTATTAAAATAACATCATAATTAAGTAGTGGCATGATGCGGTTGCATGGTCACATAAACTTATTTCATTCTCTATCTTCTATTCTTCGGTAATATGTTGAGAATGTGTAATTGAACTATAATTATTGCTCCATGCAGCTGATGACTTGGTGAAGTTGTTTAGCTATGCTACTTGAAAATAAAGTTGAAAGCAATAAAATGCTTGGGAAAACCAAAAATACAACTATAAATACCGACCCAAGTTATCAGCTAGCGAGCCTGTGTTTAGGCGCTAGACTACAACCTAACATTTCTCATTTCAGAATGATTACCTTGGGCTGGTGCAGAGCGCGCACCACCTCGCAGAATGGCCGTGTCGACGCGTCAAATTAATTTTAGTTTGTAATAACTTATTAGTTAAATAATTCAGGTTAATCAAATCTATTTTAAAATCCTTTAATCGTTTAGTAGCTTTTCTTATCAATATCGTCTATTCATTTGATTTTGTAATTTTAATTAGGATTGGTATATTGACCATCTAAAGTCAATATACCAAGTTTAAAAACTAGTAATTATTAAGATGTGAGTTACATAAAATGATTTATTATTGATGATTAAACGAACTTACCTGTAAGTGAAGTTCTATCCCAATTATATGAGTACGTTTCATTCGAAGATAAATAATAGACACATGTAGTACCTTCATTGTACCGGCAACTTCGCACTTATTAAAGTATTAGGGTAGATAGAAAAAACTTCCTTGCTCGCGCCCAGCCCGGCCTGGCGCCACGGAGGCGACGCTCCTCATTCTTTAGAGGCCTATTACAAAATTTTTAGATTCAGGGTCCTGGGTAGGGAGGGAGCTTTATCTTCGAATGAAACGTACTCATATAATTGGGATAGAACTTCACTTACAGGTAAGTTCGTTTAATCATCAATTATATTGCGTACGTTTCATTCTTCAGATAAATAATAGACACATGTAGATGTTCAGAGATTAAAAATTTTGTAACTAGATAGTAAATTACTAAGATTAAAAACTAGTGTTTTACTTCTAGAAATCATTTAATTACTCAACACAACTCAAATAATAATCTTAGATATGTACAAAACAAACAGGTTTTATTTTTAAAATTAGTTCTCCTATAAGTTGACAACATTAATTTAGATAATTATTAAGAAAAATTAGGAACAATCAGATAAATGTATTTACTCCAATCGCAGCTAATTGTTACCCAGGGAGAAAGACCGATCTTGCGAAGCAAGTATCATCGCTCACTGGACGATTATAAAATTTAGCGAACGTCTGCGATGATTGCGACCAACCAACCGTCTTCCTGATGACGTCAAGCGACACGCCTTGCGCGCGCGCCGTGGATGTGGCAGCGTGTCGGGTGCTGTGCGCACCGAACGCAGACACATCCACGCCGCTCTCCGCGAGCACCTGCTTTATCCATCGACTGATGGTTTGTGTGCAGGTGGCCTTATAAGGTCGTTTGTATGTAATCAGAAGGTTTTCAACTGTATTTGGCCTTAAATCTTTTGAAACCGACAAATAATCTTTCAAAGTTGTTGCTGGACAAATATTTATATTTTCTTTGAAATAAGGCAGGAACAAAACTGGTTGTTCACGACCAGCAGCAGATGTTTTAATGATATCGGAAATTATAATATTGACTCCATTAGGATTAATATGAATGTTTTTAATTTTAATAGATGCAATTGTTTGCGCTCTGTGAGCTGTGCATAAGGCTAATAAGATTACAAGCTTCAGGGAAATCTTTTTTAAAGGTAATTCGTTATTAGGGCCCCATTGAGCGATGTGTTGTAAAACTATTTGAGGGTTCCATGTAGACGCGTATTTTGGTATGGTTGGCCTTAATTTATAGGCTCCTTTTAATAACCTTTTGATCTGTTCATGAGATCCTAAATCATCACCAAATAGTAAACTTAAAGCCGAACGGTGACTATTAAGAGAGCCGTAAGCTGCACCTTTATCAAACTGTTCCGTTAAGAATGATAACACTGACGGTATACTAGATTCGTATGGATCTATTTCACTATTACGGCAATACTGCCACCAATTTTTGAAGGCCACACCATATTGATTCAATGTGTTCTTGGCTAAAGAAGCCATCATTAAATCCAAAGAGGCCATAGGTACACCTCGTTTTATGAACGCGTTCCTGAGAGCTTCGCTGCACCCAGGGTAACTCCTTTGATTTGTGAGTTCCTAGAGGGAGACCATATATTATTATACTCGGAATTTATAAATATAATTTCTGAAGTAAGTAAAGTTTGTAAAAGAGGGAACCAGGATTGCGAAGGCCAATAGGGAAAAACAAGTATGCCTTCAGCCTTATCAATGATGATTTTTTCTAAACATTTTAATAATAGGGGAAAAGGTGGGAAAGCATAAAAGAACAAATTATCCCATGGAATTGTGAACGCGTCTGTCGCTACGGCATCTGGGTCTGGTTTCCATGATACGTATTGATGACATTTTGTATTGGTGCGAGAAGCAAATAAATCGATATCTGGTTTGCCTAATTTAGTCACAATTTTATCAAATCCTTCATCTGACAATTTTAGTTCTATATCTTTGTTAATCTTGCGAGATTCTTCATCAGCTTCTTTGTTATCTTTACTTTTAATATAAGAGGCAGTCAAAAATAAATTTCGCTCTTCTAACCAACGCCAGATTTCTCGTGTCAAATCGTTTAAGTGGGGGTATTGGATACCACCCAAGCGATTGATGTAGCTTAATGCTGTGGTATTATCGACACTTAATAAAATTGAACAGTTACGTATGTCGCGTGCAAAACATTTGAGACCAAAAAACACTGCCAGCAGCTCTAAATAGTTGATATGGAATTCTAACTCAGTTGACTTCCATTTACCGTTTACTCTTTCGTCATTACAAAATGCGCCCCAACCAGACCTGGAGGCGTCTGTAAAAATTTCAAGTTGAAACTTATCAGGTCTTAAGGGAGTAGATGTCGAAAAAATGTTCTGAGACCACCATTCCAGATCCGGTAGAATTACCGGCGAAGGACTAAAATTAGATTTGTATGTTTTATAAGTTTTTATTAATGCTAAGTACTTTTGTCTCTCGAGACGTTTAGTATATACCCAACCATATTTAACCGCTGGACAGGCGGATGGCGGACCCCGATTAAACTGGCAAACTCTTTAATGGAGCAACGTGGTAAGGCAATATTCTTATTAACTAATTTTGAAATATGAACTCGTTTATCATTTGGTAAGGATAAAGACATGTTAATAGTGTTATAATTAAAACCTAGGAATTTAGTCTGTTGTGATGGTTGTAAAGAGCTTTTTTCGAAATTTATCACGAATCCTAAACATTGTAATAGTTTTACAGTCTCTTTTACGTTATTTAAACATTCAGTATATGTATGGCCAATACATAATAAATCATCAAGATATATAACAGACGTATAGCCGCGATATCTGAGGTGAGCTACGACCTCTCTCATAATTTTCGTGAATGTTCTTGGTGCCGATGATAGGCCGTAAGGCATAGCCTTGAATTCATAAGTTACAGTTTCACCAACTTCATTAAGAAATTGAAATCTTAAATATTTTCTATGTGATGGATTGATTGGTACCAATAAATATGATTCTTTTAAATCAATCGTTGCCAGAAAGCCGTTATGAGGGATTAATTTGCAAGCAGTTCTATAGTCCTCCATTTTAAAATGATTTTGTGTTACAAAATTATTTAACAATTTCAGGTTTAAAATAAATCGTTTTTCGCCATTTGATTTTGAAGTTAAAAATATTTTAGAAATAAATTGATCTGGTTGTGGCTCACACTCATGTATGGCGCCTAATTGTAACATATTGTTGATCGCCAGAGACATATCTCTCTGTTCTACATTCGTTAACGTGTTGGAGGGTACAACATGTTGATAAACACTTTTAGAAAATGGTATCACGTAGCCATTTTTAATCCAATCCAAGATTGTACAATTACTAGTGATGTTCATCCAGCAATTGTAAAAATATTTTAAACGTCCTGCGTGTACCTGAATCGCTAGCGTCGAGTCTGGGCACGGTGCTTGCCCTGGCTGGTGGCAGCTCGAGGTCGCGTCGTCGTCAGCTGCCGCCGGTATGCTGCCACTGCTCGTGGATATCCTCCTCGCCCCCCCCTGTTTGTCGAGACATAACGAGGGGAGCCCGTCCCGTTTCCCGAAAACCGGGTCCTCGCTGTCGATGGTCCAGCTGTGGGTGCGGGAAAAGACGTCGCTCTTTGAGCGGATTTTTTAATCAGCGATCCTTGTCGTTCAATAGCTTTAGAAGCTTTTATGGTTTCTGAGAGCTTTTCTCCAAAAAGCGTCTCGTCTCTTTCGTGGTCTTTTATAAGTGGCGTAAAAGACTTGTCCAGACAGGGAGTTATGAGTTTTGTCCTCACCTGAGTTTCAGTATAATGTAGGTCGCTCAGGATCCTACAGCTGTCAGAGAGAATCTTAATAGCCTGAACTTTTTCGTCTGTTAGAAGAAGCTGGGTAATAGCCTTATTAAGCGCGCTTATACCGAGGCCTAGTTGATCTTGTTTCAACTGTATATTTTTATCACGGCTAATAATAATTTCTGGGACTGCAGCCTTAATTTCCGGATTCAAAGTAGGCGCCCTAAAGAGTTTACAGTTCTCCGGTATCTGATACTCTTTTAGTAATTTTTCCTTGACATCCTTGGCAAGCCCTTTTTTAAGTAAAGGAATCCAACGTTGTGCTAAAGTGTGGTGAATCTTTTCGCCGTAAACTGGTAGATCATCCGTGGTATCGCCCAGCGCTGATAATAATTGCGGATCGAGCTGCGGAGAATCATCTTCCGCCAGTTGAATAGGCACCTCTGGGGTCATTTCAGTGTTTTCTTGAACGTCATGGGATTCAAGTGGAACGTGAAGCTGCATCGCCGTGATATCATCTTGTATGGTTTCGTCGTCTGAAACGATCAACGTTTCAAATTAAAACAAACTAGCCAGGCGTTACGCTTTTTAAACCCTCGGGTTGACAGTCAACCTCCAGGTATATTTACACATCATGCTATACCTTCGTGATACCCTCAAAGTGATATCCTCCAGGCTAGCTTACAGATGGTAATTTATTTATTTTACGCATCATGCTATACCTTCGTGATACCCTCAAAGTGATATCCTCCAGGCTAGCTTAGAGATGCTCATTTATTTATTTTGAACCACAGTAAAAGAGTATAATAGGTATCACGTATAGTGTATACACAGTATGGTAAATAGTTGTAGACGAAGTTACTTAGTAATAAAATACATCATAACTAACCTTGATTTTTCTCGGAATCCGACGAAGATGAATAAATAATCACACGCTTACGTTTTTTGTTTGCACGTTCTTTAAGTCTTTTAATTTTATTTTCATAGTAACTAATTTGGTTGTCAGCGCTACGCTTAGACATAATGAAAAAGAAATTCGAAATATCACTAAATATTTAAAAGTATCTAAGATTGAGTGCTTGTTGCCGCGCACAATAAAAGAATGAGGAGCGTCGCCTCCGTGGCGCCAGGCCGGGCTGGGCGCGAGCAAGGAAGTTTTTTCTATCTACCCTAATACTTTAATAAGTGCGAAGTTGCCGGTACAATGAAGGTACTACATGTGTCTATTATTTATCTGAAGAATGAAACGTACGCAATATAACTTAAACCATATTGTTAATTCATATTAGGATTTGTAAACATTAATCGGTGTGTTTTTATCTAACTTTTGTAACATTTGAATAAAATAACATTAAAACTAAAATGGCGTCCATATTGCTACCTTTGATAAAAACACATCCGATTTAAAATCGAACGCTAAAATTCAAATTCAGGTTTTAAAATTACTTATAAATTGAGTTAGTATTTATCGATTTATAATAGCAATTAAATTCATCTTTGTTTGATTATTGTTTATTTAAAATGTCAAACATTTATGCAAGTTCCGGTGGCGCGATCGGCCATGTTGTTTTCTTTGGTTGAGTTTAGTTGGATCGTCAAAAAGTTTTTGAAGGCCCATTTTGCCGCTGGAAATTGTAGAGCGTAGAAGACTCAGGAGATCGTGTGAGTAAATTGTTTTTATAGTTTTAAATTACTGTGCTTAGTAATATTATTATTAATTTAATTAAGTGCATAGGTACGGTGTACGAAATTATAAAGTGTTGTTGTATTGTTTGGTGTTTTCATTATCCTGCAATGTCTGAGAATAATAACGAGAGTAGTGACGTCAGCAATGCTGACGTCACTCTTTCTAAAAATTTAAACGGGAATACTCCGCCGTTAACTACATATATACTTTTTGTTTGTAAATACATACTTATTATACATATAAACATCCATGACTCGGAAACAAATGTTCGTGCTCATCACACAAACATTTGCTCCTACCGGGATTCGAACCCAGGACCCTAAGAACGTAAGGCAGCGTCACTACCACTACGCCAATCGGGTCGTCAAATATAGCTTTGTAAATAAAAATAAAACCGACTCAAAAAAAAAACAAAAAGTGATAAATAACTTTAACTTCTGAAGTCGGTGACCTTTGTTTGATTGCTTTAGTTTTTTTGTCACCGACTTCAGAAGCTAAAGTTATTTTTCACTTTTTTTTTGAAGTCGGTTTTATTTTTTGCAAAATAGGTTTGTATTTTTAATTTTTTAGTGGTTCACATGCGCTTGATATACATGGAAAGTGCATACCGTTACAATTACAACAAGCCCAAACACGACTAGGGTACATTGTCTCATTATGGAGTTCCGTGACTTTTGGCTCATCAGATCTGATGGTAGAATGGTTCTTATCAAACGCAATTGCTTCACTTGTTGTAGAAAATACCAAAATCGCAACACGTTTTCATATAAAATTTAAAGAGTTCCCTCGATTTCGCCAAGATTCCATCATCAGATCCCGACTTGGGGGCTATGGGACCATTTGGAAAGAATACCCTTTCCAACAACAAAACGAATTTTCCAAATCGGTTATCGGTTGGCAAGCGACGGAGTTATGCCCGAACAAACATAAAAAAAAAAAATAGAAACATCCGAATTTGAGAACCTTTTTTAGAAGTCGGTTAATAACGACGAGCAACATTATTATTAGAAAGTCTTTTCATTACTTTCCAGTTTGCTCTATTATCACTCTCACCACCTTATCCGAATTGACGACCTGAATTGTGTAGCGGTAGTTAGTCGTTATTTTAGGTAGGTAGTACATTTGTTTCCGAGTCATGGATGTTTATAAAGGGTGTAAAACACCTCTTCACGAAGCCGAAAGGCATTGGTTCTCCCCATCATTGCAATCATTTTTTTGTTCTACACCATACCTGGGAACCTTCTAGTTACGGAAATATGGGGGGTCAAAGTTACAACTTTTTGACAAGTTTTTATCTAAATACAAGTTTTTTTTGTAAGATTTAAACTTTTAACACCTCCACGACGCCCGTACTATTCAATCCATCCATCAGCACAATGTTTTAAGTACGTTACGTTGAGGTCTACGACAAAACATGATTTATAACCTCAAAAACAAAAGTTGTTTCCCAGCAATAATTTTTGCGTAAAGTTACTTAGTTTGATGTACAGAATGCTTGGTTAACGGCTTTGTGATGAGGTGATTTACACCCTGTATGTATAATAAGTATGTATTTACATACAAAAAAGAAGAAGAAGAATAATATGTAGTATATCAACTATCTAGTGTCCACGGCACAAGCTTTGCTTAGTGTGGCACTAGGTGGCGCTGTGTGTTAATAAGGTCCATCGATATTTTTTTAATTTTTTATTCATTTGAGGTCGACGCTGCACACCTTCTTCCATACTTCTCAATTACTCGTCACCTCATTTCTTGCCATATCATCCTTCGCACAGTCTATTTATAGTTTCTTTGTTCTTCCTCTACTCTTATACCAATCCACAATCATACTCTAAACAAACTTTCCTCGCGACAACTTCTTCATTCCTTCGTACCACAGGCCCATACCACATAAACTACTGCAACTGTTGAAATCCTTCCTATGCACTCATTTTTTATTTTATCAAGTGCGCTCTATTCCCTCTCAAAATCAAAATCAAAGCATTTATTTCAAGTAGGCCAGTTTTTAATACTTGGTCGAAAAAAAGACAACCATAAAAATAAGCCAGTCACTAGACATAATATCTGTAAATGTGCTGTAGTTGTCTATTCTAAAATGTAGATTTCTATTGAGAAGAATGGGCAAGAAGCTCGACAAAATTGTGCTTTTGTGGTCTCCAAGAAATCATTCTCAAATAAACTACACATTGTCCTCTCATTGTCCGAAGTCTGGCAAACCAAGAATATAATAGCCTTGTTATTTCCAAAATTAGGTATTCAGAAAAAAAAATGCTAAGTAGGGAGTCGAAAACGTCTGTATCGTCAGCTCTCCTTTTGTAACATATACGTCTTATTTGTACTCCTTAACTTTCACTAGTTTACACTTGCTAAGTCTGTCACAAATTGGAAATTACGTGATTTTTTAATAATCACACCACAAAAAATTCAAGACTCAGATCAAACCTTATGGAACCGTTTTTTTTTTTAGGATGGGAAATCATCAAATGACTTCTCCCACTCTGGGTGGAACGGGAGGGAGTGTCAGACTCTTACTGACTAAAACCCATCCATGTCCCTTCCTCGTCCTTTATGTTCCGGGGCCGCGGTATCTCTTTCGAACAGGCCCGCAACCCCGGCAGAACCTTATGGAACCTCAATTAGGGTCTTCATCATCAGCTATAGCAATACACTTCTCCTCAATTTAACTTGATTCTCAAACAATTGCTACCAGACACCCTGCGAAGATCATCGCTTCACCGAGCTAACCTTACGCTTGCACTATCCAAACCTAGCTATAAAGAATACACAATAAAAAAAAACAACATTCGTAAGTCAGTTGTTTGTTCTGAATGTTTCCCCAACTGTTGCTATCAATCTATATTAGCCCATTTAAGTCGTATAACATTTAAATCATTATCTTTTGCTAATGCAACATTTTTCTTTTCAAGAAGCCTCATAATTCTTCACACCATCCAGTCACTATTTCCTTAATCTTCCCTACTTCTATAGCCAGCATTATGTCTTTCTTCATTCCCCCGTAACATTTGCTCACACCAAAAAACCATTTCCACACAACTGCAGTCATCGTCCCCACATTCATCATCTTCCTGCGACTTATTCTTCCATTCTCCTCTGTCAGACTTCATGGCATCATTTACTCATTCTCGTTCATATCTCTCCTCAGTCTGACACAGTTCATCCATCTTTTCTTTGGCCTTCCTCTCCCTTTCCATCCATCAACATTCATTTCCATCACTCTTTTGGTCATCATCCCCACATTGTTCCCCCTAACTACCCCTATCTCTGCGTAACTCACAGTAATCTTGGTCTGTCCGAGCGCGGGCGGTACGTCCAGGTCCTTCGGGATGTAGACATGTCCGAAGTTGTGCCTGTACTCGACGCACCAGACGGCTAGCCAGTCGATGTCGTACGCCGTCAGCTTGCCCGGCAGCTGGATCTCTATGTCTTCGCCTTGGTACCCGCGTAGGGGATGGAGGGAACCCATCTCGTTGGGGACCTGGAATGTTAACAGTATTTCTTTAGCTTTTATGATTGCTTTTGTGATTGGGAATTGGGGTAGGAACTTTATCATTAACATGCTTTTACTAGCTGCACCTTTAATTAACTTAAAAAAAAAAGAAGTTAAAACCCACTCCCAGTTTCCGATGGAGATGAATAGGCATGACGACAGTATCAAAAATAACAATATTTATAATGACAATATCTATTAAGTCCGTCAATTAGAGTATTGTAAAATAAACGACATGATTTTTTTGTTTTTGTTAATTAAAGAATATTGACAAAGATAAAACGCATCTAAGCTCGGGAGTATAAAAATTATACCTAGGAGTAACGTATTGAAAATTTTAAAAAGCGTCGTATCTTCGTCAGTTTTGATTTATGTAACAAAAGAAAAATACAGGTCAAATAAACCTATTGACGCGGCATCAAAGTACATATTCGAAATAACGATATGACTAGATCTATATAATATATAAAACAAAAGATGAGCCATTAAAAGTGAAACTTAGCTTCGTTACTTGTGCGTTGCGTACGGGTTAAAGTTTGATCAAATTCAGCTGACATCGGCTGACTTCAACGGCAGTTGTAGCACGGCTCCAGTAACGAAGCTAAGTTTCACTTTTAATGGCTTAGTTTCTTTTTGTCGTCTACTCTATTTTAGGATGCATGTTTAGGTTGTATGACAATGCATGGTAATGACGGGACGTCATTCTTAATCCAATATGGCGTCTCCCAAAATATGTTTTAAGCATTCCCATGATATGGGTAACAAATGAAAGAATTTGCAGAGAAGAATACGAGAAATAGTGTTTTTTTTAAACTACATATGTGTAATATTAGGCACAATTTTAAGATAATTATGTGGACACTTAAGAAATGTTGGATGGCTGTGTGATGGAAAAAGAATGATGCTTGAAAAAAATGTATAAGGGCAGGAGGTCGTTCTTAGCTATGACCAGTCTAGGCTACTCCATTAAAGTCATGAGAATTTATGAGAACATAGAGCAACACAGGCCACACCGGCGGATGTAAGAGAACGAGTATTATAAAAGAAAAAAAATGCTTGTGTTATCAAATCCAATCAGATTTATTTTCACCTCAAATCAACTTCATATTCCGATTAACTGATTGTTCACATAACATACATTAATATATTATAGTGAACTAGCATGAATGAGATGTGAGCGTGTTAACTATACCGGGCCAAACTAAATGTTAACTATTGCCGTTTGAAACTTATGATTAGTTTGCGTTTGGAAACTGCTGGTAATAAGCCAATATCTAATATTAGGGTTGTCAACTTTTGATGAACAATTGACGTCATCATAACATAACATCTCGACTTTATTGCCTGACAGGATTGGCAGAAGTGTGTTTAAAAGTCCCATGAAGATTGTCCCATTCGTTAGAGTTGCTGGACACAAATCAGACGTGAATAGTTTCTAATTCCTTAGTGTTACTGTTAGACTAAGTCATCTCAATAGAAGTAAAGACCTCTCCAAACGATTTCGGTGACGTTTTTTTTTAATGTTACAGGACCATGCTGAGATAGGAGCCTTTTGGCCTCGTACAGGACGAGTTTCATTTCTTTTAATTTTTTAATAAATTTTTGTTTTTTTTTCTGTGTAATTTTTATACTTACTGATAATTTTGATGTGTTTTGTCCTGTGCAGGCTAATAATTGCGAATGGTCATATTTAAAAAAAAAACAAGCTTCGTCTTGATCACAGGGAGTGTCATTTCGTACATTCTCATTGCGTCAGAGAAGGTTTTTTAATTGTCGTCACTGTTGTTTCTAGCTATCAAGAGTTGCAGAAATAGAGAATAGTGCGGTGGGATTGGTTCTTACCTTAGTTCCAAAAGGATTCGGTTCGGATCCGTTTCCGACCCAGAAGTAGGCATCAGGCCCGGCTCCGTCGTAGTGCAGATTGGGGATGTAGAAAGTCTTCGCGTCTAAGACGCTGATGTTGCCAGACCTCAGGCCGTGAGCGAGGCGCTTGAACTCAGGGAGGACGCGCGGGCGGGGAGGGTCCATGCCGGGGGGGATGAACACATCACCGAAGTTTACCTGGGGAGGGAGACATGTCATGAGTTAGTAGGTACATGAGGTTCTATTAAGAGCCCTCTTACAGTCCACTAGCGCCGCCAATCGAAAAAATGTCATAACTCGTAAATAGAATCAAAAATACAAAATGTGGTCTATTATTACTGTAGAAAAGGCAATAACGTAATTTTATAACACATTGTCACCACTTGAAATATAGCTGTTTAGCTAAATCGTGCATTCAAAACATAAACGGCCGTTTTTGTTACAAATGCACGATTTAGCTAAACAGCTATATTTCAAGTGGTGACAATGTGTTATAAAATTACGTTTTCACTTCTCATGCTCTAAAAGTACGCCGTTATAGCCCTACGAAGAGGGATTAAAATGGCCGTTTATTACCTAGGGAGTATAAAGTAATTTAAAAATGGAACGATCTTTTTCTCTGAAATATGTTCACAAAAGAGTAACTTGTCAAAGGTTTTATTTAAATTTCGCATTGGCATGCAAATAGAAAGCGGTTTATTGAAAAAAAAAAAGTAACTCTTCAACGCGAAAAAAATATATGGTTGTTTGTGTGCATCGTTAATTTTGAAAAGCAATGCCTCTGTTGCTAGCCGCTGCAGTAATGTAGGTACTAATTATCTGTGGAGTGTGGATCATCTCCATTGCGAAAATGTTGAGAGATTGTGTTGTGTTTTCAATGGTTAATCTGTGACTGACCTGATAGAAGAAAAAACTGACCACTCAGTTCTGAATTTTTGTCGAGTGTAAATTTGTTCAGTTTTAAATGGCTATTTTTCTCGCACTCGAAGTGAAAAGTACAGTTTGCACCTCGAGACTAAAGGCCAATATAATATACCCTCGCTTTTCATTGCCTCCCTCGCAAGCTCGTGAGGCAAACCACCTCGGGTATATAATGGCTTCGTTTAGTCCCTCGTTATAAAATATACTATATTGCCTTTTCTACAGTAATAATAGACCACATTTTGTATTTTTGATTCTATTTACGAGTTATGACATTTTTTCGATTGGCGGCGCTAGTGGACTGTAAGAGGGCTCTTAAAATAACTGCCGCTACTGAAATGCTGGCATTCAGTCTTAGCACTTGTTTGACCGTCGCTGATCCCTTAAGAATTGACCAGAATTTAATTGAGAGTGACCAAACACACCGGTGATCCGACACAAACAGAGAATACAGGTATTAATACTTTGCGACTGTGGGTGTTTTAAAGGGTGTAAAAAACCTATTAACGAAGCCGAAAAGCACTTGTTCTCCCCGTCCATCATTGCGGAGGGTTTTTTTTAAATATATGTTTTTATGAGTCATGGATGTTTATATGTATAATAAGTATGTATTTACAAACAAAAAAAAAGGTATAAGTATATGTAGTAGATCAACTATCTGGTTTCCACGTTAGCCTTGTTTAGTGTGGCACTAGATGGCGCTGTGTGTTAATGTCCAGCGTTATTTATTTATTATAATATCTTCAATAAAAACAACTCCACGACCACAGTCTTATTCAATCCATCCATCATGGTTTTGAGTGCGTTACATCGAGTTTCACCATAAAACATGATCTTTTACCCCAAAAAGAAGTTGTTTCCCACCAATAATTTTTGCAAAATTTATACGGATTATGGAGAACAAGTGCCTTCTTTAAGAAGGTTCTTACACTCTATAGAGTAACCACTGCCTATCCATTCAGATATTATAGGCTTGATGTTGTATCACATGTTACTATTAATTACGTTATAAACAACACAGACAGCTTTTTATCCATATATTATACACTCGTCAGTACCTACTATACTACGTAGTAGCCTACATAACTGCATTGGCGTACTACTGCGTGGGGTGAGACACGGCAGACGAAGTAAATGCTGCGTGGGTAGAGACTAGAGACTAGGGGCCGTTCTCGGAATATGATACGGAAATAACCCTAGCTATTACTGGATAATCCTACTTCATAGTAATTTTATAAATGCGAAAGTTTGTGAGGATGTCTGGATGTGTGTTACTCTTCGGATCCCGAATTTAGATGATAGTGTCTAACCTGTAGAATACTTTTTATCCCGGTAGCACGATCCCGTGGGGCAATTATCGAACTCCATACGAGCATAGCCACTGGCATTAGCTAGTGCTCATATATTTCTAGGTCTTCAAAGAATTCGGACTTTCTTTTTGTTGCTAAGTTGCCTTAGGAGCGGCAGATACCGCTGCTGTATACCTACATTCATACTCATCAATTACCATCAATTTTACAACACCTCAAACGCAAATTGTTGAACACGTCAAATATGAAACCTCATTCTTGTCAATTTAACATCAAGTGAACGCATTCATTGACTGCGAATGCTACCAATAGCGGCGCGTCATTGCCGGCAATGGCCGCCAAACGTCACATTTTGGCGCGAAAGTTGTAAGCATGCGCGCCGAAAGTAATCGATATTTTGTTTCGGTTGTTACTTGCGGGTGTTGCCGTTTTTGCGTGTATAAGGCGGTAATAATTTGGAACTAAATGTAAGGAAAAACTGTATGGCAATGACGAGAATTTAGGGAAATTATTGCATAAAAATAATATAAATATTAAGTAATTTACTTACTTTGGACAAAGAAAAGATTCATTCCTAAATTGAGTTAATAAATCTTATTGTTGTTTCTAAAACTCTTGTACGAACACTACCTACTACTACACTTAATAATAAAACGAACTAATTATATTAAAAAACATACTAGCTTCTGTGTCAATCTAACGCTTGTGAAATATTTCCGATCATACACATTGAAAGGTTCAACGACTTCACGGAACCGACTCTATATTCCCGTCCAACATTCAAGGATATTGGAAAAGGCGTCAATAGTACAATGAAAGCCACGTGAATCCTGTAGATAAAATGGCAGCATTGCGATCATCTAACGACGCATTTTCGTACACATCAGAAACAAATAAAAAAAGTATATCAACCTACAAATATTCTAGTTCAAGAATAAAGTCAGGAATTCCTATATTTCATCAAATGAAAAACGCTATCTTCTGCCAGGAGAAGAAAAAAGTGCTCAGGGCAGAGCATCTGTAAGATGATAGGAAACGATTTCAGAAGACTGTTTAGGCAGCATGTATCAACCTATCTACTCTTCAGAAGACCGCATTAGTTGGAGACACGCCGTGTTTGGTCGCGAACCCCAGCATTAACAAGCAGAAGACCTTTGAAGAAGACACACAAATAATTACTAAGAATCAACCAATAAGGGCAAAGCCGATAATATCGCAAGAAAAGTTATCGCTGTTACTGTCGTTCCTGAGCATTTTCGGGCTTTCTTTGCCTCCAAGAACAAAAGCCATCATAAAGTGTGAACACTTACGGTAAATCTCCGGCACCACACGCTGATCCACTTGATGTCCCGCAGTCGCTTGCCCCCCGGCAGTCGCAGCAAGATGTCTGAGTTGCTGTGCATTGACAATATTGGAGGGTCCCTGGAACGAGAGAGAACGGGCTGTTAATCAGATGCTGATATGAACAAAATACAGGGTGAATTTTAATCAATGCGACAAAATGAAATTGGAGCTTCAGTTACAGTAACATAGTAGTTATAAACTGTTTTTTAACCGACTTCCAAAAAGGAGGAGGTTCTCTATTCGACTGTATGTATTTTTTTTTTTTATGTATGTTCACCGATTACTCGAAGACGCCTGAACCGATTTGAAAAATTCTTTTTTTGTTTGAAAGGGTATACTTCCAAGTTGGTCCCATAGCCACCAAATTGGGATCTGATGATGGAATCTTGGCGAAATCGAGGGAACTCTTCAAATTTTATCTGAAAACGTGTTGCGATTTTGGTATTTTCTACAACAAGTGAAGCATTTGCGTTTGATAAGAACCATTCTACCATCAGATCTGATGATGAAGCCAAGAGTCACGGAACTCCATAATGAGACAATGTACCATAGTCGTGTTTGGGCTTGTTGTAATTGTAACGGTATGCACTTTCCATGTATCAAGCACCTGTGAACCACTAAAAAGTGAAAAATAAAAACTTTTTTGCAAAAAATAAAACCGACTTCAAAAAAAACAAAAAAGTGAAAAATAACTTTAGCTTCTGAAGTCGGTGACAAAATAACTAAAGCAATCAAACAAAGGTCACCGACTTCAGAAGCTAAAGTTATTTTTCACTTTTTTGTTTTTTTTTGAAGTCGGTTTTATTTTTTGCAAAAAAGTTTTTTTCTACAATCTAAATCGTTAAAAAAAATTACGCGATTATCGTTTTCAAAAGGTCCATTGATGTTATTATCTTTATTTAAGTACGAATTATCGGTATTCCAGTAATATGCAAAATAAAAAAGAAAAATTAAGGCAAAATTAGGTAAATGATCGCTATATTAAGCACTGCCATGAGTCGGACGACATTTTTTGATACTTTTATTATTTTAACGGTTTTCGTAACACTGATCAATTATTTTTTAATTTTACATTTGATATTTTATACATTTTCTTGACAACACGTATTATTGTATATTTAAATTTGTCGCATCTATTCAATTTCACCCTGTATATAAATTGAAGGATTCATTATTGTGGATTGTGGCACTAGGTGGCGCTATGTATTAATGTCTAGCAATATTATTATATTACTAGCTTCTGCCCGCGACTTCGTTCGCGTGAAGTTTTGATATCGCAACGCATCGCTTGCTCAACGGAAGCTTTGTTCCCGCTTGCAACATTTATTTTTGCTGCTACGCTCCTATTGTTCATAGCGTGATGTTATATAGCCTATAGCCTTCCCCGATTATTGGACTATCCAACGCAAAAAGATTTTATCAATTCGAGCCGGTAGTTCCTGAGATCAGCGCGTTCAACCAAACAAACAAACTCTTCTGCTTTATATTATTAGTATAGATTCGCTATGGCACATCAGAAAACGATTAAGTTTCTGTTCTGCATCTTTAAATATTATTTTCACTTCTCATGCTCTAAAAGTACGCCGTTATAGCCCTACGAAGCGGGATTAAAGTGACCGTTTATTCCCTAGGGAGTAAAAAGTAATTTAAAAATGGAATGATCTTTTACTCTGAAACATGGTCACAAAAGAGTAACTTGTCAAAGGTTTTATTTAAATTTCGAATTGGCATGCAAATAGAAAGCGGTTTATTGAAAAAAAAAAAACAAATGAACTCTTCAACGCGAGAAAAATTTATTTGTGTTTTTTTTTGTTTGTGTGGTAGGTACTAATTATCTGTGGAGTGTGGATCATCTTCATTGCAAAAATGTTGTGAGTTTGTGTTGTGTTTTCAATGGCTAATCTGTGACTGACCTGATAGAAGAAAAAAGTGACCGCTCAGTTCAGAATTTTTGTCGAGTGTTTTGTTCAGTTTTAAATGACTATTTTTCTCGCACTCGAAGTGAAAAGTACAGTTTGCACCTCGAGACTAAACGCCAATATAATATACCCCTCGCTTTCGTTGCCTCCCTCGCAAGCTCGGGAGTCAAACCACCTCGGGTATACAGGGTGTATTTCACCTCATCACAAAGCCGTTAACCAAGCATTCTGTATATCAAACTAAGTAACTTTACGCAAAAAATATTGCTGGGAAACAAATTTTTTTTTTGAGGTTATAAATCATGTTTTGTGTTATAACTCAATGTAGCGCACTCAAAACATTGTGCGGATGGTTGGAATTAATAGTACGGGGGTCGTAGAGATATTTTAAGTAAAAATCATGCAATATAAAGTGGTATTTAAAAAAAAACGTATCAAAATCTTGCAACTTTGACCCCCAATATCTCCGTAACTAGAAGGTTCCCAGGTATATAGTGTAGAACAAAAAAATGATCAGAATGACGAGGAGAACAAGTGCCTTTCGTATTCGTTAAGAGGTGTTTTACACCCTTTATAATGGCTTCGTTTTGGTCCCTCGTTATAAAATATACTATTTCTCGCTCCCTCATATCTACTGAAAATTGTATATAATTACAATGTTAAACCATTTTTCGCCTAAGTACGGTCATCATCACCCAGTATGTTCGAGTCGGTTTCCAGTCTAACCAGATGAAGCTTAATACCAAAATTTGACATGGAGCAACTGCTTCCCTAACCTCCACAATCCAGTTAGGTTATACAATAACTCAAGACAAGACTGCTTGACAGAGTTTCGGAGTTCTGACTACCCTACTAATGTTCTACAAATGACTGCCGGGACCTGCTTTATTATATCTATGGCCGGGACCAACGTGCTTCTCGATCTCGACCATAACAATTTGAACATATTTTCTGATTTGTATCCTAATTTCTGGTATGCGCTAAATTTTAATACCACTTTCAACCATATTGCTTTGGGCATGAAGGTAAAAAGTGGCAGTCCGTCAGTGTACTCGGTAGTACGTGTGTATGTGTCCTGTAACAATACACTACCTACAGGTTCCTGGTTCAGCTCTTCTTTATACAGGCAGGTACTTGTCGATCACAATGCTTTGTGGCAGTAGCAAAAGAGCTCTTAAAACCAGTATAAAATCGCCATATCCTTTTGAGTGAGAAAAGCATTGTAAAACCCTGTAGTAGAATAAACGAGTACTTGTTCCTCTCGTTACTAGGACATTGTACTCGAGTATAATACTCCAGTGGTACGTATGTCTATTCACGTTGTACATAGACGATTTGTTAACAAGACTTTTGTTGCGTTTTACGATTCGCAAACTTCATAATCGCAACGAATCGTGACGTGAAGATGCTTTTAATTCTAGAAGCGACCGCAGCTTCGCACGGTTCATTACGACATGACAAAACAGCCGAGATGTCTTTATTATATTTGTAAGTTTAATTCGAATTCAAACTACCATAAATGTAAAAGTAACTATGTCTTAATTTCGTTTTTAATTTCGCTAATATTTGCGCGCTTCGACTGGGCATCGTACCCAGAGTTTCATGCTCAGTGGTCCTGCTTATGACCACAAGACCAACGGTGTCTTTAAAAATAAAATTTAACAAAAATCTTAAGCAACCATAAAAAAAACAGAAACAGACAAAGAAAATCCCCATTTCCTTTATGATTGTCACACCCTCTTTTAAAAGACCCATTACGTCTCCCCCGTAATTATCTTTATTTAATTACAAAGCAATTTTATCATTGTGTTATTCATATTTTTATGCCCCTAAATTAGGAAACGTTTTGTGTTTCCACCCCTGAGATATATTTAGGATCTTTTAATGGGGTGGCACGAGTCTTCTGTATTTGCATGACTTTTTTGTGTCGTCGACTTTTCTTTAGTATGCTTTCTTTTGTAAAGGAATTGTAGCCAAGGAGTTGTCGTCAGATTCGACGTACTTCGTGAAAAGAAGTTCACGTTTCACAATGCCATTTAAATATAAATAGAATGAATAAAACCCATTGCTAAAAATATACATTATTAACTATCGTTAAAATATTCCATACATGTTGCTTTTTAGTCGGTAAATTATAACAGGGGTTAAACAACCTCATCACTAAACCGTCAACCAAGCATTGTGTACATCCAACTAAATAACTTTGTGCATTAATTATTGCTGGGAAACGACTTTTTTTTTTGGAGTAAAAAATCATGTTTCGAGGTAGAACTTAATGTTACGCACTCAAAACATTGTGCTGATGGATTGAATAGTAGGTGCGGGTGTCGTGAAGGTGTTTAAAGTTAAGTTCTTACTTTAAAAACATAGGTAGGTTTAACTTCGAGAAAGAGGTCAATCGTCGAATCCGACTCGGCTGGGCAGCGTTCGGAAAGCTGCGCGATATCTTCTCGTCCAACTTACCGCAGTGTCTCAAGACGAAAGTCTATGACCTGCAGTGTGTGTTGCCAGTGATTACATACGGGACCGAAACGTCGTCGCTCACATTGGGCCTTATCAAAAGGCTCGGAGTTTCCTTGCGTGATCGAATCAGAAATGAAGACATCCGCAAGAGATCCAAGGTCACCGACGTAGCCCGAAGAATTGCGAAACTTAAGTGGCAGTGGGCAGGTCACATTGCTTGCAGAACGGATGGCCGATGAGGGCGATAAGTTCTGGAGTGGCGACCGCGAACCGGAAGACGATGCGTTGGAAGACCTCCCACTAGGTGGACCGATGACCTGGTGAAGGTTGCGGGAATCCGGTGGATGCGAGTCGCAAGGGACCAGTCAATGTGGCGACACTTGGGGGAGGCCTATGTCCAGCAGTGGACATCTTTCGCCTCAGATGATGATGATGATTAAAAACATGTATTTAAAAAAAACACTTGTCAAAAAGTTAAGTAATTTTGACCCCCAATACCTTCGTAACTAAAAGGTTCCCAGGTAGGGTCTAGAAACTGCCGGGGCTGCGGGACTGTTCGAAAGAGATACCGCGGCCCCGGAACGTAAATTATGATGAGTAGGTAAGTGCAAGAGATGCAAGAGCCAAGACAAGAGTTATGGATAGACTTACGAAGATAGACCAACTAAAATGGAGATAGAGCGTGAGGTGCCTTAGGTATCCTCGGTACTCTGGGTTCGATCACCGGGTTAGGCAGTAGTGGTTTTTATAAGAAAATTAGCTGACCTAAGAGAGAAAAACGAAAGGAAAAAAAATCCCCGTTTTTGCAACATTTTTCATTCCTGCTCCGCTCCTAATAATCGTAGGGTGATGTTATATAACCTACTAGCTTCTGCCAGCGGCTTCGCCCGCGTGATGTTTGAAATTGTCCCACGGGATCTTACTACCGGGATAAAAAGTATCCTATGTGTTAATCCAGGTTATAAACCATCTGTGTTCAAAATTTCATCCAAATCCGTTCAGTAGTTTTTGCGTGAAAGAGTAACAAACATCCATACATCCATACAAACAAACTTTCGCATTTATAATATTAGTAGGATAGCTTTCCTCAATAAATGGACTATCCAACGCGAAAAGATTTTTCAATTCGAGCCGGTACTTCCTGAGATAGCGCGTTCAACCAAACAAACAAACTCTTCTGCTTTATAATATAAAGTATAGATTCCTATTAAGGAGTCAGAATTTGTGTCCAGTTTATGGTGACAACACTCACACTCGTCTCCATTTCAATGTTAACTTCGATTTTATATTCAAAGTTAAAGTGGATCAGTTTCTCCTAGTCAAGCGTGCTTTATACAACCTAGGCCGAATCAGCGCCCCACATCAGGGGACCAAACACAAGCATAATACAGTTAAAAAAAATTGGTGAAATAGGTCTTTAACTATAAACTAGGTTTTATTTTCCATACAGACACATAATCTAGGCTAATTGGTAGGTCCAAGGCCGTCACTTAGGCCTACAAATATCTAGGTTGTGTCTTTCATAAAAACATTACATAAATACATATGTATTTAGGTATCTGTCGAAACTATACGATTCTATGTAGCACTTTGTCAGGTCACAACTTTGCTTTGACACGAATTTATTGATTTTATAAATGTTGCGGCAGTAATTATTAGTTCTGAAGCTTTTAACAGGTCATACCGTAGTAGTATTTCAATAAAATTTAGGTTGTTATAGAAAGGATAAAAACTAAGGAAAATAAACATCGTCTGCCTTAATTACGTTGGTTCGGGTAGACTTCCAGTCCAACCGGATGGAGCTAAATACAAGTATTTTACATGGCGCGACTGCCTACCTGACCCCCATAACCCATAACTCCTTAGCCCATTTGAACTGGGTAATAAGATACCGTTTTCTTTTTTTTTTTAGGATTGGAAATCATCAAATGACTTATCCCTCTCTGGGCGGAGCGGGAGGGAGTGTCAGACTCTTACTGACTAAAACCCATCCATGTACCTTCCTCGCCCTTTATGTTCCGGGGCCGCGGTATCTCTTTCGAACAGGCCCGCAACCCCGGCAGGCTTCGGCCCTTGCGGGCTAATAAGATACCCTTAGGTAGGACTGGACTATTGGGCCACTGACTGCCTGTAACGACTGTCAAAGATCTACAAATGACGGCCGGGACCAACGGCTTATTACAACGTGTAACAAAAAGGGTATAGTCATATGAAAGGGTGTGCTATAGACCATCAAACTGAACAACTTTCTCTATGGGACCACCATCGTAATCGTAATAAAATAATCAGCTGTTTCATACATTTGGTCGAGTAGGTATTGGAATTTAGTATGGGGCCGTTGAAATTTTTCTCGCGATTACGATGGTGGTTCCATGGAGAAAGTTGTTCAGTTTGATGGTCTGTAGCACACCCTTTCATAAGACTATACCCTTTCTGTTACGCGTTGTATAAAGTTCACTTCGAGCTCGGAAACTCGGTAAGTATCTTGTAATGGGTTGCCACCCATCTACGGATCAACCTCAACAATTTTAAGTTTGACATGGACAGCACCTTTTTGTCAAAGCAGTAAGGACGGTTTTCGTGGTGCAAGTGTTACTACTGATTGTAGTATACGTTGACAACTAGGGTTTTAAATACTTATACATTTATAAAATCAGTCGTCCGACTAATTACTTAAGCAACGCGGAAAAGCAAAAAATAAAAACACTTACCAAAATGAAAATTGTAACTAATTTAAATAAAAAAAGCTTTACTTGAATAACGTCGTTACATTTTAAGGAGCTGAACAAGGAAAGTCCTCATTGATCGTAGGACGAATTTATTTCGTTTTGACTTCGCTCCATGAATACTAAGTGCGGGGGAACGGACTTGTGACGAATGTGATGCTCATTTGGATGAATAACGAAGAGGGGGATGCTGCAGAGTGTTATTTAAAAGTGGAGGAATATTATCGTCACGGAAATTTCATTTTAAATCTTTGGGAGGTCTCATCAAAAAGTAATTTGTATAGAGTCAAAGGGGCATAACATAACACCACGCTGCAATCCCCGAAGGGTTAGGCAGAGATGTACCTAACAATTACACTCACATTGCGTCAGTTATGTTTTAGTCCCATCTAATAGGAACGAGCCTATTGCCATCAATCTGGAACAAATCCAGACTCCGTGGCTGCCACTGAGAAAATCCTGAAAGAAAACCCCAGTACCACTTTGCTCAAGCCGGGTATCGAACCCAAGGACCTCATGAACGTTAGACCAACCAGGTACTCAAGACAAAGGGTCCCGTGGCTGTATACCTAATAACAGTCTCACGGTACCTTTCAGGTAAAGCAACGCTTGCTAGGGCAGGCTAGTTCGTGGATGGGTGGCCAATTGACGATCCATTACTCATTGAGATTCCTCCGTGTCTCGGAAAACACGTTATCATTCCGGCTGTCATTAGTACATCTTCGACAGTAGTCTAGTAGTCGGAACTTCGGAAGTCTGTCTGACAAGCAGTAATAACATAAATGTAAATCAGTAGCCCATTCCAAATGTGGGATGATTGATCAAACTATCGTTGTCAATACTAGGAAACATGAAAAATCAGGCTCCAGTTCACAGAAAACTGTTGTATTGAATGCTGCAATATTCTGGGTAATGCTTACTAAATTCTGCTATCAATATTTCATCTAGCTACAATTTGTTGAGGGCAATTGTTAGTACTGTAACTTCTTCTTATCCGTCGTGATCTTTAAGTCTCATAGCAGTATTGGAAGGGGTGATGCACTTCACGACACTGTAACACTCGATAGCATTTAAATTCTCAGTAGCAGCTAGTCCTTTGTTCCAATTAGCTTTCATCATTTCATGTTTAATGGGACCACAAAATAAAGTATGGGAAATTGACACCTGGGTGTTCTACTCTTGCATTTGGAGTGACATCCAAACTAATATTATAAATGCGAAAGTAACTCTGTCTGTCTGTCTTTCTGTCTGTCTGTCTGTCTGTCTGTCTTTGCTTCACGCCAAAACTACTGAACCGATTTGTGTGAAATTTGGTACAGACATAGTTTGGAACTTGAGAAAGGACATAGGATAGTTTTTATTACAAAAAATAAAATAAAAAAATAAAATTTATTCCGGACATACAGCGCCATCTATTGATCAAGAGTCGGCAATGTGGGTAAAACCAAAAATCTGCCGGAAGTCACTATTCCACGCGAACGAAGTCGCGGGCAAAAGCTAGTATTTAGTATAAATCTTCAATAAAAAGCGAATTCACTTTTTTTGGGCAAAACAAACACCGTGCGTTGGTCAGGGAACCGATGGTAGATGGATCTGACAAAGTGACACGCTACCTAGCTACATAAACCGATAACCTTAAAAATTTGGCTAAGAGAGATTTGGAAGAGATGTACACTCGGCATTGGGTGGCCAAAGTTTGAAGAAGAAGAAGAGCTGGATACTGAAGACAGATAATAGAGTATTATGGTGCAGCTTGGGAAGGGTCGATGTCTAGCAGTGGATGTAATAGGCTGACTGCTTGCAACCGGTGTGCGTGTATAAGCTTGGACGTCGCGAAAGGAGTAATAAGGATCGTAGACGATCTTTAGTTCTTGCAAACCCCATGAAATATATCTATCTGATTAGTATTAGTTTTTAAAGTGTCACTAAATAGGTTGATATACATAGGTCACTAGTTCAAATCCGGCTCGAAGGACCGTGTTAGGTGTTTTCTGGCGTATACTTCGTGTAGGAGGATTTTTGACATAGCAAGGCGTGTGCTCAGATTCGTAGATTATTCGAGAGAGAGCCATAGATAATATACAAACCTTTACACAAAAATTGAATATTTACCACGTTTATACCACGTTTACTAGGTATTAATTTTGAGGTCCCGATATTTCGGCGCTTTTGCAAGCAGATTAATTACCATGATCACGAATATGCTGAAGTGATTTGTCTGCTCATAAACACCCACCCAATATCTTCAGTATATCTGTGATCACGCTGCTTGCAACCACACCGAAAATATGACCTCAAAACATGGTACACCCCGCGTTTAGTGTTAATTATAGTCATATCTATCTGCTCCAGTTATAACTTCAGCCGGTGGGCAACAAGCGAGGGGTCCTCGATTAAACCTCCATTTACCGATAGAATCCCTGACCTTTATATTGTATTGTATAGCGGTAGCGATGGAAACTTCGTCAATGAAGCTAAACTTTCCCGTCATCGGTACAACTGGTACAATACGTAACCCTATGTTTGTTTGTCACTAAGTCAGAGCGTTGTGTAACCAATTCTTAAATTAGACTGGTTAGAAAGTTGGTGTTGATCAGGGCAGAGACTTGGAAACTTTTAATTTTTGATATTGTTTTTGTTAGGCTTCTTTTGACAGACTTATTTTTATTTTGGAAACAAGTTCCACGCTCCTGTTTGAAACCGTTTACTGCTTACTTAAAGTCTGAAATCAAACTTTTTACCTTAATTTTATCAGTAAAAGCTTCAGATTTTTGATAGTAGCTAGGTTGTTAAAAGTTTGGCATAGTGCATTGATATATTTTTTATATTATATCAATGGCATTGTGTCTAATTTTGTTCTCATACCACAAAATGGAATACTTACAAATATTATTCAGCGGTGTAGTCTTATGAATCAGTGAATAGTAGGTAATTTCCTTCTTCTTCTTCTTCTTCTTGGCTAAATAATAACAACCGCACAGGGCCTCAATTCCACTATTACAAAAGTGTCAGAATAGGCGATCATTGACTTCACAATGAAGTCAAGTTTTGACCAGTTTGATAATCTACTATTATAATGGCGTCATTATGACTTCTCAATGAACAACCACTGACACTCCATTGAAAGAAATGTCATAGAATATTAATCTTGTACATGAAATTTGGCATGAATAATATTCGCATTTAGTAGTAGATTTCGAAAACCATTTGTACTAATGGTTTTATAATAATGGTAATATGAAAACTTTTTTACAAAAAATAAAACCGACTTCAGAGAAAACAAAAAAGTGAAATATAACTTCAGAAAAAACGCTTCAGAAGTCGGTGACCTTTTTTTGATTGATTTAGTTTTTTTGTCACCGACTTCTGAATTTATTAGTTTAGTTATTTTTCACTTTTTTGTTTTCTCTGAAGTCGGTTTTATTTTTTGTAAAAAACGTTTTTATTTTTCACTTTTTAGTGGTTCACATGTGCTTACCCCTTCACAGCGTACCGGCGTGATTTTAGGTTATGAACTGATGTAAACAATAGACAGATATGAGATTTCGGCAATCCCAGTACATTTCCTATCATTTATTGAGGAGTTCCGATGCATATCTCCGAAGTTCTTCATCAGATCTTCATCAAATTGAATTGGGATCACTTTGAGAAAGTACAATTCCTAAAACTACCCAAACCGCTTCTAGTGTGCCTATAAAATGTGAAGAATTCTCTCTATTTCTCCAGAATCCCATCATCAGCTACTGATTTGATGATTATAAGAAGCACCAGCTTTCAAATAAAATAAAAACGATCAAAATCGGTTGACCCAGTAGAAAGTACTGAGGTAACAAATATTTTCGAAATCGGGTGTATTTTACACATGTGCGTACCCCCTCAGAGCATACAGGCGTGATGTTACGTCATAATATAGTATAAACAATGAACCTACAAGCGATGGCAGCAATCACTGTAGATATGCTGTGTATTTTTGAAGAGTTCCGTTGTATATCTCCGAAGATCAGCATCAGGTCTGCAGCAAACTAAAATGGGACCAAACGGAAAGCACCAGCTTTCAAACAAAAAAGAACTATCAAAATCGGTTCACCCAGTCGAGAGTACTGAGGTAACAAACACAAAAAAAAAAAAAAAAAGAAAAAAAAAAACATACAGACGAATTGATAACCTCCTCTTTTTGGAAGTCGGTTGAAAATGCCATTAAAACACAATTTTATTACGAGACCATCGACCGACCAATGATCGACCATAGTGAATTTAGCAGATTACGAACTTTAAGCAAAATGACAATGGGATGGGAATGGAATCGTGTTGGAATAACGAATTTATAAAAATAGCAGAATTAGGCCCCTGGTCGTTCGTTAAGGTTAAGCAACGTTTGCCGAGGTCGACCTGTAGATGGGTGACCAGGACCAGCCGTTACATACTGAGATCCCTTCGAATCTCGGAAACCGATGGTTGATCCCAACCACTGAGCATCATGTACGGGAAATCCCCTGATATTTCTAGATCTTTGCAATTCGTCACGTTTGAAGCCCGAATGTCATGATTTTGAAGAGAAAACTTCTTGAAACTCGCGTGACCATCACCTAACACTTCGTAGCACTCGTAACCGATCCGCTACGGCGTAGCATCAGTTAGGCGTGCGCGGGGCACAACCCGTAGCAGATATAGATTACTTAGTTTTCACTTCTATCGGCTGTCCCCACTGAACCGCGTGTTTTTAGGGTTCCGTAGCCAAATAGCATAAACGGAACCCTTATAGATTCGCCATGTCTGTCTGTCTGTCTGTCGGCCTGTCTGTCCGTCCGTATGTCACAGTCACTTTTTTCGGAAACTATAAGAACTATGCTGTTGAAATTTGGTAAGTAGATGTATTTTGTGAATTTCATTAGGATTGTCACACAATAATACAAAAAAATATAAAAAAATTTGGGGGTTGCCCATACTTAGAACTGAAAGTCAACAATTTTTTTTCGTCAAACCCATACGTGTGGGGTATCTATAGATAGGTCTTTAAAAATGATATTGAAGTTTCTATCATCATTTTTTCTAAACTGATCGGCACAGAAATTTACCTTTCATTCAATATGCTACAGAACCCTTCATGGGCGAGTCCGACTCGCACTTGGCCCCTTATTTTCAAAAGGAATAGTTCCTACTATGAGTACTAACTTACAATAATTACAACGATGATAAAATACTCACCTAGTAGTATAATCCTCTGGGTACGGCACCAAGATCCCTTCAGGACTTGGCTGCGGCGTATCCCCGACCCAGAAGTATGCGTCAGGGCCGGTTCCATCGTACGCGAACCCACGAACGAAGACCGTGTTCTCGTCGACAGCGTAGACAGTGCCGCGGATGCCGTGAGCGTATTGTGTGAGCTTGCCGATCTGACGCCCGTAGTAGGGCTCAGGGCGACGTGATGACACTGAACCTGTGGACAAAAGAGGAGGATCTTGTAAAAAAAAGGGAAAAGGCGTTATTTACTAAAGAGGCGCGTTAAGGCGATTAGACGAGATAAATTAGCAACTCTATTTGTGGTGGTTCAAACTTCGTTTAAAATGCTGTTAGAATAAAAAGTTTTAATCAGCTTGCACTATAAAGTCGTTGTTACGTCAGTCACTGCAGGCCACATAGAGCGAAATGAGTGGTTTCAATCGATTTACAAAAAAAACTATTGATTGGATTAAAAAACTAAAACACTATCATGTTAATATATTGTTTGTAGAATTATTTTCCAAAAAATCCGAATGGTTGCATGCACATTACTATGTTTTTTTTTCAACCGACTTCCAAAAGAGGAGGTTCTCAATTCGTCTGTATTTTTTTATTTTTGTTTTGTTTGTTACTTCAGAACTTTCGACTTGGTGAACCGATTTTGATGGTTATTTTTTTGTTTGAAAGCTGGTGCTTCCGGTGTGGTCCCATTTTCATTTGCTGAATACTGTGCTGAATATGATGCTGATCTTCGGAGATATAGAACGGGCAGTGATTGCTGCAATCGCTTGTAGGTTCATTGTTTATGCTATATCATGACGGTAACATCACGCCTGTATGCTCTGAGGGGGTACGCAATCATGTGTAAAATACACCCAGATTTCGAAAGTGTTTGTTACCTCAGAGCTTCAAAAGCTCTTGAGGTGAACCGATTTTGATGTGATTTTTTGTTTTCTCTGAAGTCGGTTTTATGTTTGAAAGATATTTTTAAGTTCATGATTTTTTTTTATCGAGTCAAATTAATTGTATGATGTTTTCAAAACACTTTCATGCTAGCATATATTCTGAAGAATATCATATATTTTTCTGGTCTTGTTTATAACAGTGAATCGTATATACTTTTAGTAATTATAAAACTCGCGTTTAGCTCATGTTATCGCCTTAAGTGGCATAAATACTTAAAACTCCTTGTTAAAACGCGGTCTTGGCTGAGAAACATTCGAGAATGGAACGGAATCTATTCCCGAAGAGGAGAAGAAATATTCCGAGTTAACTTAGCTGGCTAGCCTTCAGTAATTAGAGGGAGAGTCACCAACACTAGCAGAAGAACATCAATTTGTAGTTTTGGAGGTAGTTAATCACTACCTCGAAAAGACCAAATTGATATGTTACTTTTTCGATGGCATTGTGTATTTTGTGTGATTGGGCATTGTTAAGTTCTATGGTTTAAAATCACCAAAAAACAACTGGGCAACTATACAGTACTTTCACAGTTTTTATGTCTTGTGACTGGGACTGTAACTACATGTAATTTTCATCTTTGTTTCGACAATTCAAAAGTAACTGGCCTACTTGAAATAAATGCTTTGATTGATTTTGATTTTGAAAACCCAGCAATAATGAAGAAAACTTCAAAATATAAGGGACTGCTATCATCATTCTCCAGCCCATTCTATCCCAATTTATTTGGAGTAGGCGTAGTATCTTCCATACTACCTCGTCGTCCCATCAGAAACCTCCTTTCTTGCCATATTACTGACGTCTGATACCAATGCTTATGTCAACATGTTATAATTGACTATAGTTATGACGACAGTAATAAATGTACTTCAATTTGCCATGACATACCTACCACACAGTGGTAATAAAAAGGGTATAAAACACAGAACTTGTTCTCCCCATCATTGAGATTATTTTTTTGTTCTACAGCATACCTGGGAACCTTCTAGTTACGGAGATATTGAGGGTCAAAGTTCCAACTTTTCGACAAGTTTGTTTTTAATACAAGTTTTTAGTGTAAGATTTTCTTTAAATACCTCTACGACCCCCGTACTATTGAATCTATTAGTCAGCAGAATGTTTTTTTTGTTTAAAAAAAAAAAGTTGTTTCCCAGCAAAAAAATTTGCGTAGAGTACTAAGTTTGATGTACAAAATGCTTGGTTGACGGCTTCGTGATGAGGTGATTTACACCCTGTATTTTTTGGAGATGGTAGTCATCATCATCATCTGCCTAGCCTTTTCCAACTCCCTACAGAGAGTGAGTTGTTTGAGTTGTGAGTGAGTGAGTGAGTTTTACACATGGTAGTACCACCTATGAAAAATATAATTTAATTGTAGCAAGATTTACGTTACACTACACGATGATATCTTAATCTGTGTAAGTAATGGAAATAGCAATAAGGCAATTTTTTCAACTGGAAAACCTTTGAAACAAATGCCATTTCAACTATGCCAGCTATCTCCACGAATCTATAGAAATTCAAGTAGTTCTAGTTTCAATATCTCTAGGAATATGTCAAATGTCAGCTGGATCTAGCCTATTGTCATAGTATGAGCTCTCCATGTATTAGATTTTAAATACTAGGAAGATGTTTTCAGAAGAAATCTAAAAGAAAAACTGTGATGTAATGTCTTAATCTTACTACTTCTTAATACTAATAATGAACAAATGCGAAAGTTTGTGAGGTTGAACAGGCGGGCTCTGTTACTATAATAAGAAAGACAAAAAGAAACGTTGAACACAACAAAAAAATCTTATCAATCCAAACCAGGATTGCAATAAAAAACCAACGAAATCCGCCAAAATAGGCCCCGCTCAGCTGATCATCAATACACGTTACCCTCCTTCATCAGCCCTGACAATGTTCCCAGACAATACACCGTGTATAATGCGGACTGACAATAATTTCCGAATTTAGGGGACCACCCACCCTAACAGAACGTCTTAACTCCACAGATACCCGACTGAAATTTAAGACCTAATCAACCAAGAATAAGGCACAGATTAGAATGCTCAATGAATTATAAATGAAGTTTTTTCTCAAAGCAATATTCTTAAAAGCTGCGATCGATCAGCTGGCTGGGGGGCGGGAGGGGGGGAGGATAGTCAGTCGGATCCATTAGCAGACGGATGTTCGATTTGATAAGTCACCATCGCTGCTATGGGCCTGTGGGTAAGGTTTTCGGGTAAAACTCGTAAATTAAAGAACGACTCATCAGGTACACAGTATTTTTCCGTCATTCTTTGTGTCAAAGCAAGAAAATGACCACGGCATTTATTCGGCCTCTCTGTGGTGCATTTGTGTGTTATCAGTAGTAAATTTATAACCAACGCAATTAATATAAACAACGCAAACGGAGACTACAGGTCAAAGGTACAGGACACCTGTGTCCTGTAAGATTTTAAAACTCCTAGGTTAGAACAAGCTATGTGTTAGATCTTCAATCCTCTAGAAGTTCATCGTCACCATACCATCTATAAAGTTGCATGCCGGGGCTGCGGGACTGCTCGAAAGAGATCCCGCGGCCCCGGAATGTAAAGGGCGAGAAAGGAACATGGATAGTTTTTAGTCAGTAGTTACTGCACTGATGAAAATATTTGTGTCACTTGTTTAATTTAGTTCTTTAATTAAATATTCTTTTTTTTTTATTTACTTACCTTTGTATAGATGTTTTTTTACCTATTATTTGTAAATGAGTGAACATTGAAGGCCTTTTAGATGGGTTCCATCTATCTGGCAGAATCTTGTTGCTCCGAAATTCATTTAGCATAACACACTTGGCATAATTTTCTTTAAACGAATATATTAAAGGCATATTTTTTTTTAAATATACTTGTTGTTTGGCTGAATGTGTGTATGTCCGAATTTGGAATGGCATACTTTTAGATAGCAGAATTTTATTTGGCATAATTACCTTTGGCATTGTTCATATTTCGCATAATTTTGTTAAGAATAATGTTTACTTAGAACGACGATTATTTGATATAATTTCACTTGGCATACTATGAAGATTGCAGAATTTCATTTGGAATAATTTTATTTGGCAGTGTTGCCATTTTTCAATGCCACAAAATAGCATTTTTAACCTTAATTTAAAATTAAAATATTATCTTAAAAAGTAAATATGTTGTGCTAGAAAAGTTAGTGACTGAAAAGAATCGCTCCAAAACCGACTCCACGTAGTCTTGTTTGCCCTACCTCAAGAGTGTAATTTAAAATCGCGTAGGCGCGGAGGGGCGAGGCGGGCCGCGAGTTGAGGAGCAGGTGGTTGTAACACTCGCCGCCGCGGCTGAGGTTGGCCGGCGAAGCCGGCCAGCAAGCCGAAGCTGCGGTGGTGAGCGTTAAACCCATCTGCGACGAACAGCTCGCGTGGGACCGCCGTAGCCCCGCAGCGCCGGAGCCGTGACAGAAACCATGCCTGCTGCATGTTGCATGCTTGCTTGCATGCTACATGATTGCTGCATGCTTGTTTGTATGCTGCATGCTTGTTTGCATGCATGCTGTATGCATGGTATATGCATGTTCAGATGTTTACATGCCTGCTGCATGCTTGCTTGCCTGCTGCATGCTTGCTTGCATGCTGCGTGCTGCATGCTTGCTTCATGCTAGCTTGTATACATGCACGATATAATATGCTTGTTTGCCTGCTTTTTACAGGGAAATAAAAACCAAGTGTTCACAATCAACTGATTTTATGAATTTTCTGTGATATGATAGATGAGTCTTTCCATTATTATGCATATGAAATGTATGCCAAACAATAATTCTAACTGTAAACTTTCTGAGATATGATAGTTCTGCCTTTAAAGACTATCGATATGAAAATTATGCCAATAAATGATTCTGACTGTGAACTTTCTGCGATAAGATGGTTCTACTTTTGAATCTTATGCATATGAAATGTATGCCTGAAGATGATTCTGGTTTACAAAATTATGAATACGAACCTATGATAAATGAGTATCTGCCAAACTATTTTCTGCGAAATGAAGTTTATGCAATCAGCTGGTATGCAAAATAATATTATGACATAAAAAGTTCTGCTATAAAGGGTGGACCCCTTTTAGATTCCCGGATGCTGTTTAAATTTTGTTAAATATTCCTTTTGTTTTACTTTTTTTTTTGTATAGCAAGCAACGACCTATTGTCGAGCCTACGGTGTCCCCCCATACTTTAGTACTAATGCTGTAAGGAAACATAATAATATTGTAATACCAAATGATTTGAAAAGAGTAACCATGGACTGCCGGTTCTTCTCCATGGAATCGACCAACGCGAACCGTGCACCTTTTTCGACGTTTTATAAGTGCCCATCCAGGTCTATGTGAAATAAAATATTTTTATTTTGATTTTGATTTTTGAGTAAATGTCTGCCACTCCCTTCCGCTCCGCCGAGGGGTCATTTGATGATATCCCAGCCGAAAAAAATATATTTAAAAAGCATCTATAAAGTTAAGTGGCCATCTTTGTATAACTTATGTTATTTATTCACAGCCTCAATTCCAGGTATGCCGCAGGTCTGTGAGAAAACCTACTTGCTGAATAAATATCAATTATTATTAAAACGTTCCCACTGCTGGGACCCAGGCCTCCTCCTCACAATCATAATTGTCACGCTCAATTCCCAATTGTTTTGAGGTCGGTGCAGCATGTCTTCTTCTTCCATACTTCTCATCAGACATCTACTCCCTGTTAGAGCGAATAGGGCATAACCCACCACGTAGACCAAGTGGGTTGGTGACCCGAGTTCTAATCACCATTTTCACCTTTTAGTATCTTATAACTACTGCGCTGTTATATTATGTAAGTTAAAATACAGGTTAATAAACTTTAAAGCCAGCAATCTTCGTAGAATTTTTAGCAGGGGCGTAGGTATTTCTTTAGGCTCCTCTTCTAAGTAAGGAGATGCTCCTTTTATGTATCATTCTTAGTACTGCGGGTTAACGACCTGACAGTAAGTAGATACTCCTACCTATTTGAAATTTTCTTGGCTTTGAGTGGGAGTATTTAATAAGGCTGAATGCAATTCTGTTTGAAGCATATTTTGTTTGAACTTGTTCTTGCTTAGAAATAGGTATGAGCAATCCCAGTTGACCTGGACTTTCGTATCGCAGGCCGTGGATTCGATACCTGGCTGTTAGGTACTTCGCATTTATATTGTATTACAACTGCTGCCAAGAGGCGTTTCTATTTACATGTGATAGGTGGTCATATTGAGCATAAGGTCCTGAATTCGATTTCCAGGTCCCGGTCGATGACAACAGGCTCGCCAACTTATTATGTGGGAGGTAAAAATAATTGTCGAAATATGGATTTAAAGGTATGATGATGTGATTGTATGCTGTCAAAATTGTAAAACAAGGCATCCTAAGAAAAAAAGCGGCCAAGTGCGAGTCAGACTAGGCCGTTTCGTAGCTGATTGAATGAAAGGTAAATTGCTGTTTACGATTTGTGACGTTTAAAAAAAAACCACTGACTAGATCTCGTTCAAACCAATTTTCGGTGGTAGTTTACATAGTAATGTACATCATATTTTTTTTTTCTCTTATTTTAGATGTTACAGGGGGGGGGGCACATTTTACCACTTTGGAAGTGTCTCTCGCGCAAACTATTCAGTTTAGAAGAAAATGATCTTAGAAAGTTCAATATCATTTTTGAAGACCTATCCATAGATACCCCACACGTATGGGTTTGAGGAACAAAAATGTTTGACTTTCAGTTCTAAGTATGGGGAACCTCCAAAATTTATTCCTATATATTTTTTTTATGTGAAAATCTTAATGCCGTTCACAGAATACATCTACTTACCAAGTTTCAACAGCATAGTTCTTATAGTTTCGGAAAAAGTGGCTGTGACATACGGACGTACAGACAGACGGACGGACAGACAGACAGACAGAGAGACAGACCGACAGACATGACGAATCTATAAGGGTTCCGTTTTTGCCATTTGGCTACGGAACCCTAAAAAAGATAAGTAACATTCACACCCACCAACTCGCTCTGGGTCGACGTGGTGGATAACAGTCCACTTCTCCTCACAGAAAGGGACCCTGTGTCTCAACAGTGGGAAAGTTCTAGGCTACACTTGACGGCACTAACTTCAATGCAGCGAAACCTTTACACACTAGTGTCTAACGCACCTTTCATAGGTATGTTTAATACTACATATCATCATCTGCCTAGCCTTTTCCCAACTATGTTGGAGTCGGCTTCCAGTCTAACCGGATGCAGCTGAATACCAATATTTTACATAGAGCGACTGCCTATCTGATCTCCACAAACTAGTTAGCACTGGGTGATACGATACCCTTGGTACAAACTTTTTAGGCCAATGATTACCTCTAACGAAAAAGATCTACTAATAACAGCTGAGACCAACTGCTTAACGGGTGGTCACCCATCCACAGACCAATCGAGGCAAGCACGGCTTAACCTAACGATCGACCCGAGCTGCTGTTTTTATTTAGCTACGAGCTCCTTAATACAACGTATATACATTCACATATAAATATAGGTATGTATAACTGATCCCAAAGGATCCAGTATCCAGTACTCGCTGAAAAATACTCGAATATGTGAGCTAAGGTAGCAGTAATTCCTCTTCCCACGGCGGAATTAAGCCAGCGGGTAAAACCGGCTTAAATCCACTGAGAAATTTTCGTCATATTTGTATCTTTTTTATGGATATACCTAAGACTTTTTGGATAGCATTAAGTTTTTTTTGGAGCTAGTAGATATAACGTAGAAATAGGCTAGTTTCCACCGTCAATAAATTGCAAATCTATTCCGTCAGTTAGAGAATTGGCAAAAATGGACACGTACTTTTTTTTTTTTGTTAACGTTAAACGCATTAAAACTTTGGAGTGGACTTCGTGACGTCAAAACGCATTAAAAATTATACCACAGCGTAACTTATTGAGAATTTTAAAAGGGTAGTTCGTCAATGTTGATTTTACGTAACAATAAAAAAAAACTTTTTTGCAAAAAATATAACCGACTTCACACAAAAAAGTGAAAAATAACTTTAGCTTCAGAAGTCGGTGACCTTTGTTTGATTGATTTAGTGTTTTTGTCACCGACCTCTGAGCCCATATGTGCTTACCCTTTCACAGCGTAACGGCGTGATTTTTTGTTATGAACTGGATAGAGAGACATGAGATTTCAGCGATCCTAGTACATTTGCTATCATTTATTGAGGAGTTCCCGTCGCCTATCTTCCGAAGTTCTTCATCAGATCTTTAAATTGAAATGGGATCACTCCAAGAACGTAGAGTACGTTCTTGGAGTGACCTAAAACTACCCAAATCGCTTCTGGTGTGCCTATAAAATTTAAGGAATTCCCTCTATTTCTCCAGGATCCCATCAAATGGAACTTAACACATCTAACTGTCGAAATCTGGGTGTATTGTACACTTCTGCGTACTCCCTCAGAGCATACAGGCGTGATGTTACGTCACTATGTTACATAAACAAGAAATAACCAAGCAATTGCAGCAATTACTGCAGCTTTGCCGTGTATTTTTGAAGAGTTTCATTTATATCTCCGAAGATCAGCGTCAGATCTTAACCAAATTGGGACCACACGGAAAGCACCAGCTTTCAAATAAACAAAGAATCATCAAAATCGGTTTACCCAGTCGAAAGTTGAGAGGCAACAAACATTGTCGAAATCTGGGAGTATTGTACACATCTGCGTACCCCCTCAGAGCATACAGGCGTGATCCCAACTAGCAATTTTCTCTTGTAGATGTGCTGATTTAAGAACTAAGGTGTTACAACTGACTTACATGTGTCTTGACTATGACAGAACATCTTATAAAAGCATGATTCAAGACGTTTTGTACTTAAAGAGTACTAACACTTAGTACGTGCTCTTATAGATGTATATAAAGAATCGTTGTAACACATCTATCAGTACAGTTGTCTTACAAGCGCATTTTTACAGAGCAATTGCTCTTGAATATTATTTACATCTAAAAAAGCATCTTAAAAGTACATTCTTTCTTAGTAGAGTCTGCATTGAGTGGTTTATAACACTTATGATCTTAATAAACTTTTGCATAAAACTACTATGAAACCAACTCGTTCTAAGTGTAAATTGTCTTCTCTGAGTCAAATTAAAGAGAAAGCGAATAATAGTAGAGCTCTATCAGACTATTTGGTCTTATGTAAGACTTGTGAACACTTTACTAAGAATGTCGGCCATTATATTCATGTAAACAACGCTAAGTGTTTATAACACTAACAGTTAACTATGGAGTTTGAAAAATGGAAACATGGACATAAAAATGGACATATAATATACTGATGCATATTTGTCTCATCTAATATTACACCTACCACAAAATGGTAATTTGTAAGCCATGGTTTTAAAAGGAACCCTAAATTTATTAAATGGCTGCAAGTAGTTCTTTTATGTAAGAGCTCAATAAGTTCAAAAGGCTTAAAATTAACTTAAGTAGTGTGAAATAAGACATTTTAGTATTAAAGTTATCTTAGAGAAGAGTAATTGGTCTTATAAATCTCTAATGGCGTCAGTTTTCAACCGACTTCCAAAAAGAGGAGGTTATCAATTCGTATGTAATTCAAAAAAGAGCCATAAGGACAATGCTCCGCTTAAAACAGACGGATTCGTGCAGAGAATTTTTCATATCACTAAATATTTTGACTGTGCCATGTCTGTATATACTGGTGCTGCTAACCAGTCTTGTTAAGAACTTGCCCAAATTCGAAACTGAAGACCAACGACTAGTTAGAGTTAATACACGTAGAAAAGACTTGTCCAACACAATCCAACCGAAATTAAACGTTGTTCATCACAGTCCTAGGTACCAATCAGTATTTTTATATAACAAGCTTCCCTTAGAATTTAAAAGTATTAATAGCGTAAACTTATTTAAGAACAAATTGAAGACATATTTATTGAGGAAGGGTTACTACAGCGTTGATGAGTACCTAGATGATAAGCGACAACCTTAATATTATTGTTCAAAATTGTTTAATGATCATAAATGTTGAACGTTATTACTTTGATATTTCTTCTAAACAGAGTATTGTTTTTTTTTCTTCCTTTTTTGTCCTTTTGTAGTGTCATTTTGTAGTATTACTTATTTATTTATTAAAACTTTATGCATAAGTAAAAACTCTAGAAATGCGGACTATATTGTGTTACTCATAGATATTGTATGACATCATTAGATATATATTATCAATAGTATCTGTATAATTTTATATCTGACATTTTATTTCTACAATTAGATGACATAATATTACCCTTTTTATAAGTATTTGTTTTTATTCATATTTGACATTCTATTATTATTATTGATTATTCACAGAAAATTAGACGACATATTGTTATAAATCTCTTTGACACAATTTATTTCATTGCATTATTCTTAGGAAAAAACATTTATTTGTTTTCAGATTTTCCTTTTTATTTGACCATTTGTTATATTGTAAATTATTTTTATTTGAATGGGTATGGACTATTATCGTCTTGAATTTGTTATTTTTCTTATCTTTACATGTTTTTTATTTTTCCGACAGTTATGTTTTTAAGGTTCCATTTTATAAAATTTCTACACAATGTATTTTGTTCTGAAATAAATGACTTATGACTTATGACTTCTGTATTTTTTTTTTTTTTTTTTTTGTGTTTGTTTCCTCCGTACTCTCGACTGGGTGAAGCGATTTTGATGGTTCTTTTTTTGTTTGAAAGCTGGTGCTTCCCGTTTGGTTGCTGAAGACCTGATGCTGATCTTCGGAGATATACAACGGAACTCTTCAAAAATACACAGCAAATCTGCAGTGATTGCTGCCATCGCTTGTAGGTTCATTGTTTATACTATATTATGACGTAACATCACGCCTGTATGCACTGAAGGGGTACGCACATGTGTAAAATACACCTGATTTCGAAAATATTTGTTACCTCAGTACTTTCTACTGGGTGAACCGATTTTGATCGTTTTTATTTCATTTGAAAGCTGGTGCTTCCTGTGTGGTCTTATAATCATCAAATCAGTAGCTGATGATGGGATTCTGGAGAAAAAGAGAGAATTCTTCACATTTTATAGGCACACTAGAAGCGGTTTGGGTAGTTTTAGGAATTGTACTTTCTCGAAGTGATTCCAATTCAATTTGATGAAGATCTGATGAAGAACTTCGGAGATATGCAACGGAACTCCTCAATAAATCATAGCAAATGTACTGGGATTGCCGAAATCTCATATCTGTCTATTGTTTACACCAGTTCATAACCTAAAATCACGCCGGTACGCTGTGAAGGGGTAAGCACATGTGAACCACTAAAAAGTGAAAAATAAAAACTTTTTTACAAAAAATAAAACCGACTTCAGAGAAAACAAAAAAGTGAAAAATAACTTCAGAAAAAACGCTTCAGAAGTCGGTGACAAAAAAACTAAATCAATCAAAAAAAGGTCACCGACTTCTGAAGCGTTTTTTCTGAAGTTATTTTTCACTTTTTTGTTTTCTCTGAAGTCGGTTTTATTTTTTGTAAAAAATTTTTTTTGAATAAGGTTTTTTCAGCTTTAACCCTAAAAATAATTGAAACCCCTATACGGGTAATCTTTTCAGACCCTGCTCAAGACGCTTGCTTGCATAATTGGACATGCTTGCATATTGGGCCAATATTTACATTTCTTACGTGAAATAAAAAATAAAAACTTTTTTGCAAAAAATAAAACCGACTTCACACAAAAAAAGCGAAAAATAACTTTAGCTTCAGAAGTCGGTGACCTTTGTTTGATTGATTTAGTATTTTTGTCACCGACTTCTGAAGCTAAAGTTATTTTTCGCTTTTTTGTGTGAAGTCGGTTTTATTTTTTGCAAAAAAGTTTTTATTATTTTTATAATAAGTTAATATGTTTTTACTAATATTCTAAATACATAATTAAGTGGGCCTGTGAAAAAATTCTACTTTATTCCACAAAACATTCGAAGAAATGTACACCGCAAGTCATTTAAGTTCATAGACACATAATTATCAAGCAAATGAACTAAATGGTTACAAGAAATAAAAATACTACTAATACAAATAATACTTCTACAAGTTGACAGTTAAACTTGTTTTTTTTTTTTATTTCAACAGCACTCGCGCACACACTTTCGGTTGTTGTGATAAATATTCCGTTATTGAGCTTCCAGAGAGCAATATAAGGGGAATTACACTTGCACGTGCAGTCCTAAGAGTGCTCTAAGTCTATTTTCCCTCAAACCATGCTGTTATAAGACCATCATAAGTTATTTTGGTCTTACAACAGCAGTAACAAGATTATTGTTAGTGTAAAGTAATCTTCAATAAGAGCGTTATTAGTTGACTGTAAGTGAGAATTCTCTTATAAAGTGCGCCTAAATCGACACTTACAGTTGTCTGTAAGTATGCTAAAAGAGTAAAAATTATTGGTCTTAGTTAAGTAATAATAAGTTAAAATTTTGCTAGTTGGGATGTTACGTCATGATGTAGTATGAAAAATGAACCTACAAGCGATTGCAGCAATTAATGCAGATTTGCCGTGTATTTTTGAAGAGTTCCATTGTATATCTCGGAAGACCAGCATCAGATCTTCAGCAAATTAAAATGGGACCAAAACGAGAAGCACCAGTTTTCAAGCAAAAAAAGAATCATCAAAATCGGTTCACCCAGTCGAAAGTTCTGAGGACAGACAAAAAACACAAAAAAAAGAACAGACGAATTGAGAACCTCCTCTTTTTGGAAGTCGGTTGAAAAGTTAAATGGAAAATAATTTGTTGTGTAATTCGTCATTTTGTGGTGGCGGCCATCTTTGGTTTTTAATTTATCTTTCAAACAAAAAACTAAATCCAAATCGTTTCATCCGTTCGGGCGCTACGATGCCACACCGACACACACAACAGACACGTCAAATTTATTACACCCCGTCGTTTTGCGTCGGGGGTCAAAATGCGACTCAAATATTTCAAACTGACGTATTATTTAGATGTTTTCAGTACACAAGATCAAGATCCTACCTAAGTTCTAGTTTGTCAAGTCTGGGGAAAGTGTGATTCACCTTATGTCTTGTCCGTTACTGTATACCTGAAAATGTACGAGTATATGCAAATCGGTTCAATGCAGTTTTAGCGTGAAAAACTAAAAAACAAACTTACTTTCGCATTTATAATAATAGGACTAGTAACGATTTATATAATGTTCCATTAAAATGGACAATTATTTTAACATAGCGTACGTCAAACCAAAGATATCCAAGCAAAAAAAAACACTGAGATAACAAAGACATTGAACGTGTTTATGCATTGGGTAACCAACATTTTAGTGTATTTTCGATAGCTGATTTATTTTTCTTGCGACTATAAATGGTTTTTTTACCATGGTCCTTATTATTTTTGTCTAAATGATTCCCAAAAGTTTTTCCATCTATTTGATAGGTTCAAGTAGGGAGAAAGCAGAGCTATTAAATAAATATGCGTAGGTATCTAACTCTTTCTTCCCGCAACTTTAATGGTTAAATTGTGTTTTAGAGACACGTTATAAATAACTTAACAAAATCACTAAACTTACTCATCATCATAATAACCCTAAAATACTACATCTTAACTCAGTTTCAAAGCACCCCGTTTCAATTGAGTGTTCACCCCCTGCAGTCCCCGAGGCACATTATCGTTATCACCGGCTGCCTCGTGCGTATTTATCTAATATCCTAAGCGGGATCTGGCACCCCATTAAGGGATATTTTGATTGACATTCTCAACCCCTGAGATTTGTTGCGAACGCGAGGGAGGGTTGAGTTTGAGTTGTGAGATTTTTGTGAGAATGCTGTGGAGTTTTACTTTAACGTTTTAAAAGTATTTGAGAATAACTTCTTCTTCGTCTCCTTGGCGGGTCGATGACTTCCTAAATTGTGTCGACCGAGAACTGAGACACTAGTTTGGCAACTTCGGTAGCCCCCATTAGTTCCTGTTGTTGTTAATGGGATAATAGGATATCGTGTGATATCCCATCGTTTGTGGAACAGCACAACATTAACACTCAAGGGCAGAGTCATTCGCATACCTGTGGATGGCTATGGGCTAGCTCGCTGTCCGTCCGTCTTATGGCTACAGGCCCTGTCCAGACCAGATGGCGCTACTGGCGTGTAAGGTCCTGTTATTGTACTCTGTGGTCCTGTCATTCATTCTATTTGATACTTTAAAGTACCAATAACATCAAAAAAAGTTGACTTTATTGCATATTGCAATGAAATAAACTTTATATTCATATTTACAATATTGCCCCTACAATGAGCAAGCATTAAAACAAATTAGATGTTGAAAATCAAACTTCTTAGTTGTTACTTAAAATCTTCAAGTTAAAAAATGTCAGATGTCATTACATCTGACATTTCACAATTTACACGAGCGCCCCTATCGGCGAATTCATGCGCGAGAGCCCCCATTGAATATTTCGAAAAATAATACAATAATGCCTAAGGGGGTGTGAACCCCCCAGGCTGGAACGGACACCCCAGGCTGGAACGGACACCCCAGGCTGGAACGGACAGGGGCTGCCTTCAGGCGGCTCCTGCCCAACCTTGGGGGGCCGAACGCCTCCTGCCGCAGGCTCTACGTGGGAGTCGTGCGGTCCATGGCCCTTTACGGGGCCCCAGTGTGGGCGCGTTCGTTGAAGCGGCGAGCCGCTCATCATCTGAACGCGCCCCAAAAAGTGGTGGCCGTAAGGATGGTCCGTGGGTACCACACGATCTCTCGCGAGGCGGCGGGCCTGCTTGCCGGATTGCCGCCATGGGATCTGGAGGCGATAGTCCTCGCGCGCCTACACGAATGGCGCGCGGAGGTACTACACCGGGGGGAAACTCCGCTGCCGCAGCAAATTGCCGCTCAGCGGACTGACCTCCGGCGCGATCTCATGGCGACATGGAGAGAGCGACTGTCGCAACCCCGTGCAGGGCACGCCACGATAGTGGCGGTAAGTCCCCTCTTTGAGGAGTGACGCAGGTCCTCACCGGACACGGATGTTTCGGGAGGTACCTGCACCGAAATGGGCGGGAGGAAACGCCCGGGTGTCTCCACTGCGAGGATCGACCGGAGGGCACGGTGGAGCACACAGTGGAAGTCTGCCCTGCGTGGGCGGAGCTCCGCCGTGTCCTCGTGGCGGCGATCGGCGGCGGCGACCTCTCGCGTCCGGCCCTGGTTCAATCCATGGTCCGGAGCGAGACGGAATGGGAAGCCGTCGCCTCCTTCTGCGAAGCAGTCATGCTAGCGAAGGAGGTGGCGGAACGAGAGAGGGAGAGATCCTCTCTTCCCGGCCGCCGCGGGAGACGCAACGGTCGTCGGGGGCCACGTGGTGGCTATCGGCCACCGTAGATGCGGGCCTGTGGACGGCTGGCTATGGGCTAGCTAGCCGTCCGGTCGTCTAACGACGACGACAGGCCGTGTCGACGGCGCGTTCGTGTTCCACGCGCGCCTCAAAGAGATGTCAGCAAAAGGAGAGGGGCCCGCAAGGGCCGAAGCCTGCCGGGGTTGCGGGCCTGTTCGAAAGAGATACCGCGGCTCCGGAACATAAAAGGCGAGGAAGGAACATGGATGGGTTTTAGTCAGTAAAAGTCTGACACTCCCTCAGAAGAGATGAGAAGTTATTTTTTGATGATTTCCCATCCTAATAAAAAAGGGGGTGTGCACCGTGTGACAACATGTTCGTGTCGGTACTTTTGATTCACCTCTATTTGTTGAACCTCAAGGGCCCGAAGCATAGACTACTCGTATAATTTAGCACGGGGTTCAATACATTACGAACTTAGATGAGAGGTTTTTTTCTCGAAATATATCTACTTAAAGATATTCCTACTATACAATTTTGTCAACCCGGTCTTGTATATATGGCACGATTTACTCTCCTCAATTTCGTCTTTTATCATTCTTTCTATAAAAGAAATATGCCTAACATCGACTAAGCTCCTCTTTCTTAAGCCCCATACAACATACAACCGACAATCATCCTTACAAACCTCCAGCAGTCATACACAACACAAACGCACAGAAGTCCCTAAAGCCGAAACATAACCGATTAAAATATACCCTGCCACAACCCTACTCCACCCCTACACCCCCGAGGGGTGGAACTTCCCCTCGCCCCGACACGTACACTTAATACAGTTTTGTCTCGCCATTTCGATACTCGTTTGCGTCTTCAACGAGACTCTTCACGGTTTTGGTCTTGTGTTATTTGTTTTTTTTTTTTTTGAGCAAAAAGTCATTGTGTTATATCTTTGGAGGAGAAAATACTAGAAGTTTTTTTAAACTCATGTCGTTTTGCTCAATCTCCAAGGTCAGTGAATGGATACATGGTCATCCATTCCGAGACCTCCCTGTGTCCTGGCTGTCATTTCTAGATCCTTGTCAGAAATCTAACAGTCTGACACCCAGTCTTACCATCATTCTGTTATCGTGTCACCCAGTACTTGGATTTAGTATAGGATCCCGCTATACAACGACCTTCACCGAGATGCTTATTTAATGAGACGTATTTTTTATGTTATTAAATATGCCAATAAATATATCCTATATGGGTTGCCTAACAAATTTCAGTCCAGAGTATTTTTAATTAATAATTTAAAAATATTTTTTTTTAAACATTGCACCGGTGTGATTATTAAATAAATTTGATACCAATCGAAAGTTTGAAGCCCATAGATTATGCAAACGTTAGGTTGCCTATTTTTTTCCGGTCACAACCACGGGTTGCCAGGTGTAAACAGGTAAATCTATAGGTACTAGCATTTTGCAACGGTCTGATTATTGAATCAAACTTAGATAAAATGAAAGATTATTTCATAAGGAACACGGTGGTATAGGGTTGCCTGCGAAAAATCAGTCCCGAATTACGGTTGTCGAATTTTAAATAATAAAATATCGCTGCGAGTGAATGTGTGTGAGAGAGAGGTCCCAGACCAACCATCCCACGCGGTAGAAAAGGACGCAGCGTAGCAGCTGTTTAAAGTCCGCCCATTTAAAGAAGGAGTGCGCATGCTATTTGTGCTTGGAAATGAAAAGGATAGCGATAGACTCGAATATGCTGTGCATTATTTTGGAGTCATAGATATAGTATTATATAGATGGCGAGAAAGCGTGTCGCTGAAAGGGACAAAAAAAAGTACTTCACTACATTGAGGGTTACCCTGTTAGGAAAAATGTACCCCATAATTAGTGTTAAAATTAGAAATAGGTACCTACACAAAGCCTGAAGTTTAGACCGATGAAATCTGTGTCATCGAAAGCGACAGAAAGAAAACCGGGGAAGGGCGAGTCGGAGTCGCACACCGAGGGTTCCGTATAAACTTACCAATGAAAACATTCGAGGGTTCCGTATAAACTTACCAATGAAAAAATTTGTGGAACTACAAATTTTCAGTTTTCGGATTTCTTGGAGATTATATGGGGGTTCTGATGAGAAATAAAAAACCGATGTGACTTTATTGATAAAAAAATAAAAAATTAAATAACTATTTCTGTATATTAATAATTAACTACTCCAAAATAATGCACAGCATATACGAGTCTATCGCTATCCTTTTCATTTCCAAGCACAAATAGCATGCGCACTCTCCTTCTTTAAATGGGCGGACTTTAAACAGCTGCTACGCTGCGTCCTTTTCTACCGCGTGGGATGGTTGGTCTGGGACCTCTCTCTCACACACATTCACTCGCAGCGATATTTTATTATTTAAAATTCGACAACCGTAATTCGGGACTGATTTTTCGCAGGCAACCCTATACCACCGTGTTCCTTATGAAATAATCTTTCATTTTATCTAAGTTTGATTCAATAATCAGACCGTTGCAAAATGCTAGTACCTATAGATTTACCTGTTTACACCTGGCAACCCGTGGTTGTGACCGGAAAAAAATAGGCAACCTAACGTTTGCATAATCTATGGGCTTCAAACTTTCGATTGGTATCAAATTTATTTAATAATCACACCGGTGCAATGTTTAAAAAAAAAATGTTTTTAAATTATTAATTAAAAATACTCTGGACTGAAATTTGTTAGGCAACCCATATAGGATATATTTATTGGCATATTTAATAACATAAAAAATACGTCTCATTAAATAAGCATCTCGGTGAAGGTCGTTGTATAGCGGGATCTTAGACTAATTGTAGAGGTCAGATGGGCAGTCGCTCCATGTAGCACTGCATGCAGTTATACTGGAAGCTGACCCCAACTTACATAGTTGAGAAAGCGAAAGACAGATGATGTCAACTTTTTGTCACCTATGAACGAAATGTCGAGGTAACATTACTTGTGAAAGCATTAGCCCGGGGATACTGAGAACCCGTTCAAGGTAGACGTCGTCTAGAAAGATATTGTATTGCAAAATGAACTACTAGACGACAAGCACTGCTAACATCAGGGCTATCTGCTATTTAGATCGCTACACCAAATAAAAAATAAAATGGCGGCACATTCTACTCATCTTATAATGGACAATTACATTTTTATTTGGCTCGAACAGAGAATATGTTTTGAAAGTGTAACGCCTATTCAAATCCCTATTCTACTTGATGTTATTTCGATACACAGAAATCAACTAAATGTTTGAGTGCATTAGGTTGATTTTGGAATTATTGGTGTTACTGAAAAATTTTCAAGTTCTGGCGCAAATTGTACTTTATGTGCAGGTATAACATAAGGTCACGCCAGTAATACCCGAAAACTATTACGTAGTAATTTCAACAGTAAGATTGCAGTCCCACGCTATGGGGAGGAGCTCATTACCATAAAATACTGGACACAAATCCAGACTTCAGGCTGCTATTAAAAAAATCTGATGGAAAAGCCCAACCTACGAAATAAATCCAGCTATAACGCTTATTTTTGTTAAAACACATATTTATTTACATATTCGGAAACTCAATAACAAACTTACATTAGTTAGCTGATGCCTATCTCCGTCAGCATCACAGACTGGAGATTAGAACAGATCTCAATACAATAGGCTCCCCCTCACGAGAGGCTGAGGGGCCGTGATCAACCAACTGTGAATTTTCGGCAATACACCCGTAATCGTATGATAGGCATGTCTCGTAATCATTGTTGATGTGAGCTTATCAACTTTCTACAGTGAAAGGGATTTCGACGCACAAACGGCTTCCACATATTCAGTACTACGGACGTCACACGGTTTCACCCGAGTAGTTCGCGTGCTCGTAGGAATTCAGGGATAAAAGTAGCCTATGTCATCCGGGGAAAGTCTAGCTTCCCAACGGCGAAATAATTTTTCAAATCGGTCCAGTAGTTTTTGATTTTATTCGTTACAAACACAACATAACATAGCATTCTGCCCGCGACTTCGTTTGCGTGAAATTCCCGCTTGCAACATTTCTTATTGCTGCTCCGCTCCTAATAGTCGCAGCGTCATGTTATATAGCCTTCCTCGATAAATGGACTATCCAACACAAACATATTTTTTCAATTCGAACCAGTAGTTCCTGAGACTAGCGCGTTCAACCAAACAAACAAACAAACTCTTCTGCTTTATAATATTAGTATAGATAGTATAAATTTACAAAAATACAAATTTTTCCTCTTTATAAGACAGATATATCTTTATAGTATCGATTGTACATATGTAATGGCCATATTTATCACGATTGGGCCACAAATCGCATCACCAGATTGTTATTATTTACCAGACTCAGCTGCTGACATTATCCTCAATCGCCCACGCGTTCGGGACACCCTTCTGTAATGAACCACCCACGACCGGAGTAAACGAGACAAGAATCGAAACAAACAACGAAATAATGATAAATCGGTTTGTATTTAACTTTATTTTCATAATCAATCAAATACTATGTGTAGGTAAAGAAAAGTTTAAAAGGTCACCCTTCGATTCCTCGAACGAAACTGTTTGTCAGTTGACGGTAATAAGCTTGACCCTAATTTATAACGTGAAACTGCGGTAATGTGGGTGGTACTGCAGGACTACACCTCTGCGAACCGCGATAACTTTGATAACCTTTGCGAACCGCGATGTTATGTTGAACTATGTTAGATGTCGCTTCCATACTTTTGTACTCCATGCCGGGAAAAAGCGTACTTTACGACGACAGGCCGTGTCGACGGCGCGTTCGTGTTCCACGCGCGCCTCAAAGAGATGTCAGCAAAGGAGAGGGGCCCGCAAGGGCCGAAGCCTGCCGGGGTTGCGGGCCTGTTCGAAAGAGATACCGCGGCCCCGGAACGTAAAAGGCGAGGAAGGAACATGGATGGTTTTTAGTCAGTAAGAGTCTGACACTCCCTCCCGCTCCGCCCAGAGTGGGGGGGGGGGTCATTTGATGATTTCCCATCCTTAAAAAAAAAAAAAAAAAAAAAGTTAAGCTTTTTCCACACGTCAATGATCTCCACAAAACGACACCTACGTACTAAATAAAATCCCTGCCCACTTGAAACTGTTCTCTAAACTCCACAGTTCCAAGCACTAATTGTTAACACTTGCCAGTTTTACAAGTGATTTTACTAAGAATTCTAGACATTTAAAGTACATAAAAATAGTATATTTTGAATAGTGACTTGTTAATCTCAGATCAGTACCCGTGTCTACGCCATGTTTACAGTTCCCAGCCAATACAGCTGGGAGGCGCGAAGTGGTACCGCCACCCATCACCCGTCACCCGTGCGTATTGGCAGCTTCACTCGAGCTCGTCAATAAACTTCATATTATAGCTTCCAGTTTGTCGAGAGATGTTTATAATGATGCTGCTGGTTGACAGGTGGGGATTTATGAAACAGCTTTACTTATGCGCCATAACCAGCAACATCGACAAAAGGTTTCCTTGTAACTTTGGGAGCTGACTGTACTGTACAAAAACAACTCGATCAGTTGAGGATAACTGTTTTAAAATTTAATAGCAACATTTAACGTAAACAAACCTAAAAACATTGCAAGTTAAATAAAAGCTTAGAAAATGCAAGATGGCTGCTCCGAAAGCTCCATGACCAAATTTACTATGCGGTCGATAAGATTTCCATTGGTAAAAATGATTGAACTTCCATACACTGTTTACACACACATCACCTATTTTATCCGAAAAAAAATACTGTATTAGTGCTATTTTTTTTTAATTAAGAATATTTCTCTAGCGGTATTGACTGAGCGATGTCTTCTATTAATTCCTTTGTATTCTATTAATATTGTGTCCTTGATATCAGAACTATTGACATATTTAAAGCCCATCTACATTAAGTCAGTCAGATATCTATTTTGACTCTAAAATTTTATTTAAGAGCTTCCCCTAATTTATTCTGTTTAGTGTCTCAAATAAAGCAGTCTTCAAATGATGTCTCATTTCATGTTTCTTGTAATGAAACGTAGCTCTGGGAAGGATGTTGAATATATAAATAAATTCAAGTTCTATTTTCATTTTGTAGTTCTTTTGACGATTCATAATTTTCGCCTTCGTCCGTGTTTTCATGAATTTTGCCTTAGTTTCTCTATGCATATTATATTGTATACTTTATGTACATAACATAACATCGCTCCTGTGTTAGGTTAGGCGGACCTTATAGTGCACCCTTGTTGCTTCAGTTTTGATTTGTTCGCCTAGTAATAGCGGATGAGCCTATTGCCAACCACCGGGCGTAAATTCAAACTCCGTGGCTACTGAAAAACCCAATAGCACTTCACCGACCTAGGAACCGATCTTAGGACAACAGTCGACGTGCTTTCGACCACTAACCAACGAGGTAGTCTATATTCAATATTCTGTTTATCAGTATTAGTTCAATGGACTCAAACTATCGTAGTCCACTGCTGGCTAATTGACCATAGGCTTCTTCCAAGCTGGGTCACAATATCCTGCACCTTCTAGTCCCAGTTTGTCCCATGTCTCAAGGTATTTGGTAACTCCGATCGAATTTAACCTCACTACAATATCTGCTGGACACAAGCTCGTCCCATAAAAGAGGCCATGCCATACTCCCAGTCATCAGTGAGGTGGGTAGGTAGTGTAGGACTAGGTAGATAGCCGGGCCCTCTCACGCGAGTGACCCCGCCAGCCAAGCGTGGCCATGATTAGTAAGTACCGAATCTGCGGACGTTGCAGAATTCTTGGCGTGTTGCATGTTTTTATGGGACTTTTTATAGGTGTGCTCGGATGTGATGACAGCCGTAGGTAATTCTGCAATTTAGATGTATAGATAGAAGGAAACATCGTTCGTTTCTTTGTTGAAACTTGTTTTGGAAAGATTACTCATTCAATATTCTCATAACAATATTCTGGCCAACTTTAATTCAAACAAGTGAGTTATTGAATAGAATGGATTAAATCAGACAAGGAATCTCAAATGATCAGCCTACAACGTACCTGTTGGTGGAGTTTTTTATTGCGACAAGCTCGCCACACTATTCCCTGCCCACTGTAACTCCTAAAAGCCAGAATGTAGCCGCAGTAGCGACCACCAGAAAAGCACCGATACAATGAAGCTCGACAAAGTCCCAGAAAAACCATTACAGTCTTGGATCCCGCAATGAAATTTATCAGAAAAGCGACTGACTAGCAGAATAGTAAAACATAATTTCCACATCACATCACATTTCTTCGAATTTTTGTTTCGAGGACATGACAATTTCCCGCATGATGCTGATTTATCCCGCAATGGGTTCTTGTGGGCCACCTTATTTTCTCTGAATATATAAAACTTTTTTGCAAAAAATAAAACCGACTTAAAAAAAAACAAAAAAGTGAAAAATAACTTTAGCTTCTGAAGTCGGTGACCTTTGTTTGATTGCTTTAGTTTTTTTGTCACCGACTTCAGAAGCTAAAGTTATTTTTCACTTTTTTGTTTTTTTTTAAGTCGGTTTTATTTTTTTCAAAAAAGTTTTTATTTTCAACTTTTTAGTGGTTCACATGTGCTTGATACATGGAAAGTGCATACCGTTACAATTATGACAAGCCCAAACACGACTATGGTACATTGTCTCATTATGGAGTTCCGTGACTCTTGGCTTCATCATCAGATCTGATGGTAGAATGGTTCTTATCAAACGCAAATGCTTCACTTGTTGTAGAAAATACCAAAATCGCAACACGTTTTCATATAAAATTTAAAGAGTTCCCTCGATTTCGCCAAGATTCCATCATCAGATCCTGATTTGGTGGCTATGGGACCATTTGGAAAGAATACCCTTTCCAACAAAAAAAGAATTTTCCAAATCGGTTGGCATGCGACGGAGTTATGCCCGAACAAACATAAAAAAAAAAAAAAAAAAAAAAAAATAGAAACATCCGAATTGAGAACCTCCTCCTTTTTTAGAAGTCGGTTAAAAACAGCCGGCAGTTTATTTGATTTTTTATATACATAATGATGATACTCTCACTTGTTTTGTATCAACCAAGGATCAACATCACACTCAATTATCTCAATTTCCGAACTCGACCTAGCTTGAATAATTCCTTACTAGCAAAAACACTCATTTAAATACTCAAGGAACACTCAACCCGTTGCTAGGGTTGTTGGCAACGCATTTAAGAATATGAAACCGTCGGCCGAATAACCCTTTCTATTCAAATAAAAGTGAATTGGTCAATAAAACCTTAGCTTCTGGAGTTAACGGCAATCTTCACGTAAAATTTTAAGAGCTTTGAGTGAGAGTGTTTCGAATTTCAATGTGTAGGTATATTGAAGGATTTTCGGTGGAGTGTGAAAGCCATACGATTGGGAGATTTATGTATCAGGAACGTAGGCTAGCTATATAGAGGAGAACTCATAAACAACTATTATGAATGCCAAACCGCCAAAGACCATGCCTGTGTTTTTTTTTAATATAGAGTACCGTAAATAATAGTCCTGAATCATTCAGTTCCAAAGAGTAGGTACCGTCAAGTAGCTAGTAACTCCATGTAAAATACTGAAATATAGTTGCATCCGGTCAGAATGGAATCTAACCAACATATTGGGAAAAGTCTAGGCTGGTGAAGAAAAGGAATGAAAAGGTTATGCAATTTTCCAATACTTTTCTTTGTCTCTTTACCCCTTTTCGATCAAAGTTTTTTTCTTGTGCCAGTACATTATAGTTAACTAACATAATAAATATGATGTCTGTATTTGCCCGAAAGTGGTAGACAGAGTTAATCTATATCTATCTATCTTCTATCTATATCTATACTTATAATAAATCTGTAGAGAGGTCAATTCTGTACATGAAATATATTTACAAAATAACTATCGGGGGGTGATTAGTGATCGATACTGATGCCAAAAATGCAATCAGTAAAATTTTTGTCTGTCTGTCTGTCTGTCTGTCTGTATGTTATTTATAGAAAAAAAAACTACTCGACGGATTTTAACGAAACTTGGTACAATTATTCTACATACTCCTGAGCAGGTAATAGTATACTTTTCATCACGCTACCATTAATAGGAGCAGAGCAGTGAAAGGAAATGTTGGGAAAACGGGAGAAGTTACTTGTTTTTTTTAGCTTCCGTCGCGTGTGCAGCCTTAATGGTTAAAGCTACATAGAAATCATGTATAACGGAAATATTCCACATAAAATTATATAAAAAATATCCCAAGACAGCATATGTCTATATTTTATAGTTGACTCACAATAACACGTGTAACTCCCGATAGCTTAGCAGTTCGGAGATTTGTTATTATTATATTTGTTTACTCTTACGTTTATAATATTCTCACTCAACCCCAATTTTGAAACTTCACGCGGGCGAAGCCGCTGACAGAAGCTAGTATATACTAATATTATAAAGCAGAAGAGTTTGTTTGTTTGGTTGAACGCGCTTATCTCAGGAAGTACTGATTCAAACTGAAAAATATTTTTTGTGTTGGATAGTCCATTTATCGAAGAAGGCGTTAGGCTATATAACATCACGGTGCGACCATTAGGAGCGGAGCAGGAATGAAAAATGTTGCAAAAACGGGGGTTTTTTTTCCTTTTTTTTCTCTCTTATGTGACGCAGACGAAGTTGCGTGGGTCATCTAGTAAATAATAAATAAATATCGCTGGACATTAACACACAGCGCCACCTAGTGCCACACTAAGCAAAGCTTGTGGACACTAGATAGTTGATATACTACATATATACTTTTTGTTTGTAAATACATACTTATTATACATATAAACATCCATGACTCGGAAACAAATGTTCATGCTCATCACACAAACATTTGCTCCTACCGGGATTCGAACCCAGGACCCTAAGAACGTAAGGCAGCGTCACTACCACTACGCTATTCGAGTCGTCAAAGAGAAAGTTAAGCCTGAGTAGTGTACGTAATACTCTAACACGTCAGTTTCTGGGCTAAAGCTCGTGACTAAAAAATAACAGACGCACTGGTCGATCTTTAGGTAGGTAACCTAGGTAGGTAGCTAGGTAGAGTATCCTAGGCTGATCCATGGATGTATTATCGCCCATTACATATCGAGTTTCGCAGTGCCTCGGAAAGCACGTTAAACCGTTAGTCCCCACTGTCATATGCAGATCTTTTAAAGTCGTTACAGAGTCAGTGGCCCAAAAATCTGACAACCAGACTTCCCAAGGGGTATCGTATTACCCAGCACTAACTGGGTTGTGGAGGTCAGATAGGCAGTCGCTCCATGTAAAATACTGATACTCAGCTGCATCCGGTTAGACTGGAAGACAAACCCAACATCGTTGGAAAAAGGTTAAGCAAATGTTGAGTTTCTGGACTAAAACACGTTCTTTAAAGCCGCGTGGTCGAATATATTTCGCGATACTGATAAATATGTTGTAATATATCGTGTGCTATATCAGTCAGGTCGAAAGTGAGCGCGTTACGTGCGCAGTTGATCTTGAACTTTGTTAGCACACCTGCCTTGCACTTAGCATTGAGTGTGAGTCGCCGCTCAAACTATTTATAGACTGTGGTTTTTGGTCTATTACATATTAATTAATGTAAATACTACGTAAAGATTGAATGACCTCGTAAAGATGGCGGGACCGGACAGACAAAACCAACGACCGGCTTATTCTGAAAAAGATACAACGAGTATGAGAGTAGAGGAAGACCAAAGAAACGATAGATAGACCGTGTGAAGGACGATATGGCTAGAAAAGAGCTGTCTGATAAGATGACGAGTAAGAGAAGAGAAGAAAGAAAGAAGAAGACATACTGCGCTGACCTCAAATGAATTGGGGTAAGGACAATAGAATGGTGATGATGATACAACCTAATATGTATTGTCAACCTTTCCAACCGAATATTATATTTCCTAGAGAACCACAATAGTCATGACTACAGTATCAAAAAATTACATATCTATTTAGTCCGTCAGTTAGAGTATTGGAAAATAATGGACACGTATTTTTGTTATTATAAATCAATGAATACTGACAACGATAAAACGCATCAAAACTCGAGAGTGGGGGCTTGTGACGTCAGAACTAGCTAAAGATTATACCTAGGCGTGGCGTATTGGGAATTTTAAAAGCGTCGTATCTTTGTTAATTTTGGTTTATGTTACAGTAGATAAAATACAGGTCAAATATTTGTTGATCGTCGTCTACCCTATTCTATTGTCTAGGTATCGTTTGTTTTCGCCGCTCACCGCTTGTCGCTCCGCAATTCGCGCCGCTCATGGCTATGGCTAGGACATAAGGCAACAAAACTACTAAAATCCCACAAATATCAACCCTAAATACGTTTTTAATAAACATGAATAAAATCCTAACCCTCTACCTGCTGCTCGGGTGATTGAGCACCCCACGGTCCCGCATAAAATCTATAACCGACCCCATTTATCCCATGATCTCTTTGTATCAATCAAATCAGCAGTTTCCTAACGAAATTCCCTGGGAGACCGTAAATTGTATGCACCCTAGTCATTTGTCTTGCGAGGATGGTCACCCTAACTGCTGAATATTAAGACGATACGTTTAAGTGTTGCCATTATTTTCGTGTGAAATTGGCAGTTTCTTTTTTGTGTGTGTTGGTGACTTGGGTGGAATAGGAATGTGGTTAACGTAATGGTTTGCGTTTCCTTAGTGGATTTCGTCCTGAGTCTTAGTGGTTTTAAATGGAGAAAGGTGGAAAGAGAGATAGGGACGTCTTTGCTCTACAGTAGGACACCACAGACTTCTAATTAATGATAACTAGTTCTTTTTCGGGCATAGTTCAGAGGATAGTCTACCTAGCCTAGAGGAATACAGATGCATTAGCTATGTCAACAATGAGTAGACATTTTAGCAATAGGAACAGTCGGTTTCAAATACATAATTTCGCAATGCAGGATAAAAAGCCTGTTTACATCCATAAACGAAAGTGGATTGATCACAAGATTTCAACACCATATCCAATATTTATAGAACGCTTAGTAATTTAAATCTACGAGTATTATAGTTTTCACAAGTTGTTTTCCTCAACTATAAATAAGTGTTACATCAACAAAAACAAAAATCAAACCAAAACATTGACTCAGACAATTTTGCGTCCTCAATATCCTAGCCCCGTGTATAAGTAGTGTGCGCATGTTTATCCGGGGGTGTAGGGTTTGTAGCGGGGTGTGGGGTGTCCGCCCCCCAGTTTAGACAGTATTGTGTTTGTGCTGCACTTTACACCCCTCAAAGATGCGGCTGATATGAGCGGTAATAAGCTGATGCCAATGATTTTTGCTTGTGAAATTGTTTAGATTACTTTAGTCATGGACTTTGTTTCTTGTACTGCCTTCATTGTAGGAAATAGTAGATCGGTACTCAAGGTAGATTTTGTGCCTGTAAATAGTTGATTTGAAACAAGATCCTTTTGTGTGATTTGATAGCAATATAGGCTCGCTCTCTATTACTTATGATTTAAATCATAACTAATAAAATGTGGATGTACTATTAGGTATCATCATCATCATCATCATCATCATCTCAGCCGAAAGACGTCCACTGCTGGACATAGGCCTCTCCCAAGTGTCGCCACATTGACCGGTCCCTTGCTACTCGCATCCAACGGATTCCTACAACCTTCACCAGGTCATCGGTCCACCTAGTGGGAGGTTTTCCAACGCATCGTCTTCCGGTTCGTGGTCGTCACTCCAGAACTTTTCAGCCCCATCGGCCATACGTTCTGCGAGCAATGAGACCTGCCCACTGCCACTTAAGTTTGGCAATTCTTCGGGCTACGTCGGTGACCATTAGGTATACCCTGTGGGTATACTTTTGTCTGACCCTTTGTAGATTACAGGCCTGCTGATATGTTAGGACGGTTTTGTGTTTGAATTTTCTCTTTTTCTCATTTAAAGTAACAAACTAAATGAGAATGGCTATATATTTTGTCAGTGGACAGTGGACCTTCCCTATGTTTAGTTCTTTTCTGTGTTTCAGCTTTTTTCTACAAGACGTGCGCACGATAGGATTCTATTGGAAACAATTAAAAGGTTTCATCCCTTACTTACCCTACCCTTTTAAGGGGTGAATTTTCAAATACCATTACTTACTTTCACTTTCATTGTTTATACATTATATGTATAAAAATGTCATGTTTCTGAGATATATAATTATGTGATTTTACAACAAAATTGAATGGGAACCCCGCGTGTTATCTTTCAACTAGTCTTATTTATTTAAGTCGATTTTCTTCACGTGAAAGATACTTCAAACTCAAAATATTTTTTTCAACGCGGATTCGATAATTGCTCCATGGGATCTTATTTTATTTACCCTCGGTATGTAATGGGTGATCACCCATCCACAGACCAACCAAGGCAAGCACGGCTTAACATAAAGATCGACTCGAGCGGCTGTTATTATTTAGCCCCGAGATTCACTTTTATGGTGAATACTGTGCTAAGCCGGTTTCAGTTGATTTTGGTACAGATAATCTTTATAAAGAAATTATTTATGACTACATTATAAAACAAAGTCTCCCGCCGTGTCTGTCTGTCACTATGTATGTTTCGATCTTTAAAACTACGCAACGGATTTTGATGCGGGTATTTTTAATAGATAGAGTGATTCAAGAGGAAGGTTTTAATATATGATTTGACGCGGGCGAAACCGCGGGGATCGGCTAGTAACATAATATAACAACACGCTATTGCTTCGCATTTCGTTGATTGCCTCACTATAAATGTTAGTATTGATAGCTGTAAGCCACCCAAACACAATAAACGCTTAGGCCCGACCCGGGAATTGAACCCAGGAGCTCATGCTGAAGGCAGAATAAAACAGTTAAAGTGCGACGATGAGCTAAGAATTCAACTCAATTATTCTATCACCGAACTGCGAACACATTCGCTGACTGGCTAATCTTTTAGCACTTTTACCTGAATTATATTGGGAAGTCAAGTTACCGGTAATCCTCTACAATTTATACTAGTCTATTTCTACAGTTACGAATAGCCAGAAGAAATGAATAACTGTAGCTAAGTACAGTCACAAGCACTTATATATGTCACCGTAAAATTGACAAATACGTTATATTGTAATATCGCTAGCGATATTGTAAAGTCTCGAATTATTGTCAAATGAACATACTGTTTACAACAAAACGCATTATTTTTCGTGAAATGCATGCGATGGTAGTCAACTTACGCGGTGTGGAGGGGGTCCCCCTTGCCCAGTGGCACAACTCTCATGAAAAGATAATGCACCATTCCTGAGAAATACCGATTAATATAACATAACCGTAGTCGACGGAGCCCCGCTTCGCGGGGCCCCTATTTCCGAGTGCAGGGTTTAAAGGAACCTAACTAACCTAACGGGGGGGTGCCCCAAGTCCCGATTATGGGGGCAGAGATACTTCCGTATGTTCATTTGACAATAATTCGAGACATTACAATATCGCGAGAAAAAACACGTTATATTGTAATATAACGTGTTTGACAATTTTACGGTCACATATATATATGTATGTACTAACTACATAGCAACTTTCAGAAATCAATTTCATCCACTGCTTTTCCATTTCGTAACGATGACGAGGTCTGCTTCCAGTCAAACCGAAGGCAGCTGAATACAAGTATATTATACTAGCTGACCCACGCAACTTCGTCTGCGTCACATAAGAGAGAAAAACGAAACGAAAAAGAGTCCCCGATTTTGTAACATTATTCATTCCTGCTCCGCTCCTAATAATCCTAGCGTGATGTTTTATAGCCTAAAGCTTTCCTCGATAAATGGACTATCCAACACAAAAAGAAAAAAGATTTTTTCAATTCGAGCCAGTAGTTCCTGAGATTAGCGCGTTCAACCAAACAAACCAACAAACAAACCCTTCTGCTTTATAATATTAGTATAGATGGAGCGCCTACTTATCGGACCCCCACAATACCGTTTCTGGGTAGGTTGTACCTAGAGTACCTACGCGGTAAGTCTGGTTGTCTGTCTATTTTTCGTCATCATCATTATCGGCCTAGCCTTTTCCCAACTATGTTGAGGTCGGCTTCCAGTCTAACCAGATATAGCTGAATGCCAGTATTTTACATGACTTCTGATTTCTGTATTGATTGTAATTTTATGTTGTGTTTAGGAAGCCATACCTAGGTACTATTAAATAGGTCTTATTCCAAAGCTGAAATTGCTTTTGTATTTTGCTAAGAGTATACATATTAATGTCCGTGAGTGTACTAGGTAGGTAATACAACGTGTGAGAGCAAATCTAAGTTCGCATGATTTACTGCATATTGCATACGGTTTTATGGCCACCGATCTACTTTCCCACTGATGTAGCTTTAGGATTTATGATCTACTGAACGAGCTTCTTAAAGTTTCCGTTGTAATTTGTGTGAGTTAGAGTAAATGTAATGTAATGAATTTATCCGGATAAGAACTGGAACCTATCTTCTATCTCTATATCTATACTAATATTATAAAGCAGAAGAGTTTGTTTGTTTGTTTGTTTGGTTGAACGGGCTAATCTCAGGAACTACCGGCTCGAATTGAAAAAATATTTTTGTGTTGGATAGTCCATTCATTGAGAAAGGCTTTAGGGTATATAACATCACGCTACAATTATTAGGCGCGGAGCAGGAATGAAAAATGTTGCAAAAACGGGGACCTTTTTTTCCTTTCGTTTTTCTCTCCTATGTGACGCAGACGAAGTTGCGTGGGTCAGCTAAAAGATAAAGGGTGTAATTAAACACTAAACGAAGCCGAAAGGCACTTGTTCTCCCCGTCATTGCGATCATTTCTTTTGGGCTGGACCATACCTGGGAACCTTCTGGTTCCGGAAATATTGGAAGTAACAGTTCCAAGTTTTTTTTCAAACACTAGAACTCTACTTTAAATACCCCGTTTATTAACAAATGTGTCCATCAGCACAATGTTTCGAGTGCAGTTACATTGAATTCTACAGTAAAATGTGATTTTCCACCCGTATTCCGTCTATCTCCGACTAGCGTCCAGTGAGTGACGATCTTTGCTCATCTGCGCATTCGTGCTACGCGACCAGCCCACGATTATACTACTTGTACAAAAAGTATCCAATGTGTTAATCCAGTTTATAAACTATCTGAGCGCTAAATCATCCAAACCGTTCTACAGTTTTTGTGTGAATTAGTAACTAACATCCATACTTACATCCATCCTCACAAACTTTCACATTTATCATTTTATTAGAATAGTAGAACTACTCTTCATGATCTTAGGGTTTCTGAAGCCTGCTTGTCCTAGGGGCTTGACGTGTTGGTCCCTAGGGACGCCATTGTAGACATAACCGCACCGTAAAAACGGTTTTCTTAGAAGATAGAATCGATAAAATTCCAAATGAAATCTGTCACTATCTGTCGTTTTGTCGATTCTTTCTTCGAAGAAACACGTTTGTACGGTGGTCATGCTACGCGGGCTGCTTGCTTCACTGTAGGCTTACTAAATAAACACAGATTTCTAGAAACGCGTCGTTTCCAACATTGTCCCGTCTTTGTGCATTGTTACAGTTGCTCATGGGAACGGCTTCACGTTGAGGTTAACGTCTCATTGTTAGGGTATCTCAAGAATATCATATGATATCAATCAAGTTTTGATCCAATTCTCAATGTGGAGTCAAACTAGCCGACGGCACATAATGGTCAACGCTGCCTTTGGAATACAGAAACATTAGAAATATAGGTATCGGTTTCACACAGACAAACAAACGTCTGAATGGTCCCATGTAATTTTAACAATGTCGGCTAGTAACCTAGGTAAACTGGTATAAAATGTCATTAATTATAATAATAAATAATTCATGTAAAATGACATCTGATTTCTGATCCAGAACAAATTGACTTTGGGTATTTAAAACGCAAAAAAGTATGTGGAATAACTATACAACAACTAAAAAACCCGACCACTGCAAAATCACGTTCCAATCAAATTCGGGGTTTACAAAAATCAACTCCTCCTACTGTTGGAGTCAGTTAAAATTTTCTTAACCAGGCCATAATAGCCGGAAGAATAGTTTAGACGCTACGGAGTAACATACTTATGTAAATACAAACGTGTATACATAGAGTGCTAAAATCATCATTTTAATCCTTTTGGCTTTGCCGTAGTGGGAAATTCCGGGAGCTATCCCCGAAAAAAAATGTTACTTGTCTAAACCATTTTTTAATCCAGCAAACTATCAACCACGTATCAAAACCACGTTGATTCCTTTTCATTAAGCCTTTAAAACCAAGGATAAAAGACAAGTCCAGAATTTCCCCAAAAGGCTAGGTAACACATTGGAACTTAAACTTTTTAGAGAATAAGGTCCACTTTACATCCCTTGACCTTTTAAGAGGGTAAAAAGGTTTTAATTTCGGTATAGGGACTCTGAAATGCAACTTTTCTGTGGCTTTGTTGTCCGTTTGAGTTTACCGGGACCTTGGTAAACAGACAGTATTTCAGCATATTGTGTGAAACAAAATGGCTTCCGTTTTGTAGGTCACCTCCTGAAGTTCTTCCTATTCCTATCCTATAGGATATAGGAAAACACAGAGAGAAAAATAACAGAGCATTTCACGTGATTAGTCTGTTTCTTTTCCATTTTCTGCTAGCATGGGTAAGTCATCATAACTAAACATAACATCAAGCCTGTAACCCCCAAAGGGTTATGCAGAGGTTTAGGTACCTAATAGTATCCCCACATTTCGCCAATTAAGTTTAAGTTGTATTTTGAGGCGAGCCTATTGTCACCAACCGCCTCTATATCTGCTACTGAGAAATTCCTGATGGAAAAACCTAATTACAATTTACCCAACCCGGGAATCGAACCTCATGCTCAGCAGTCGCGACTGTGAACAGTAGACCAACGATGAACGAGCCAATCAGGTAGTCAGTAAGTCAGTAGTCTACTCTGGGTTAGTTGTCAATTTTTGTTCGTTAATTTTTGTGTGTGCTTTTTGTAGTCTCATAAATGTGAAAAATAACAATATTTTAAAGTTTATAAGATGGATGGATGGCTATAAGAGTAGGGAAAGGCTAAATAAACACCGTCCATCACCCAGCTGGTGATGGACAGGACTACGAGTATGTGAAAGACATGACACGGCTAGTAAAGAAATGAGCCACCCGCTCATGAGATGACGACTTATATAGAAGAAGACAGGCAGCGCTGACCCCGAATAAGTTGTTGATAAGTGCAGGTACTCGCCTGCCTGATGACGGATGACGCACGCTAGACCGTGCCCGGGTCCGAGCCGAGTGTCGACCGTAACACAATCTGTGTCCTTTGCTCGGTAGCGGCTCGGATGCGTGAGTGTGTCCAAACAAAATTGCACGGTCGACACTCGACTCTGAGGCCCTACTCCCTAACCCTTCGTCTCTGTATTCCGATCTATCCGTCTCTCTCGCGCACGTATACAGACGAGCGCGTGTGAGAGACGCAGATAGATCCGAATATACAGACGAAATGTTAGGGAATGGGGTCTCTGACCCGACTCGGTCTAGCGTGAGTCGAGTGTGCTATTCAAAAGGCGTTCTTGCAAATTACAGATAGGTTAGGTACCTGAAAATAAACTTTTGGAATTTCCCATCAAAGACGGGATTTCGGGCCAGCTCCAGCGGCATTCTGAGGTTATTCACGCCTGGTTTGATTGCCAGTACATCAACCATTGCTGTATGGTTCATTAGCTGCGCAATCAAAATATTTAGTGTTAGGGAAGTACCTGTATTGGAGGAGCTCGTGGCTAAATAATAACAGTCGCTCGGGTCCATCGTTAGGTTAAGCCATGCTTATCTAGGCTGGTCTGTGGATAGACCACCCCTACATAGTCATATCGAGTTTCCCGGTCCCGGCTGTCATTTGTACATCTTTGACAGTCGTTACATTGTCAATGGCCCAAAAAATCTGATAACCAGTCCTACTAAGTGTTATCGAATTACCCAGTACTAATTGGGTTGTGGAGGTTAGATAGGCAGTAGCTCCATGTAAAATAATGGTATTCAGCTGCAGCCGGTTAGACTGGGAGCCGACCCTAGCATGTTGGGAATACGCTAGTTCTCTGTCCTGTCGTTTAAGATAATGATATTTCATGTTGATTTTTATAGTCCTGTGTTGATTGAAAATAAATTATTCTACAATATTGACTCGATGACGATCCAGACTGGCAGTCGACAAGATCCGGTCCATAACGTGACATTGCCAAGGTTAATAGCTCTTCATATACTTATCATGTACCTCTAATTACTATAAAAACTGGGTATGTTGCTCAAGGCTGTACCTACGCAAACAGTTTATCTTTAAAGCTCAAAGCAAATTAATCTAAACTTTTTCCTTGTGTTTTGAAAAAACACAAACTAGGTTTTCTTTAAAACCTCATTTGCTTTGCTTTACACGCTATAATTGGCGAGTATCTTAGGATATGTTTCTTCGAAGCGAACGAACCTACGGATACAAGTTATACGCTGCATCAAACTCTAAGATAAGATTTAATCAGAACTTTTTCCTCGTGCGCTAGGATCCACAAGCTGTTTCCAAGAAAACAAAATGTCATATAATATTAGTGTTTGACCTTTACTCGGGGGCTAATAAAGACATAGTTCTTCTTACTTGGTTTTACATGCCGTCGATAATCTCTCAGGCATGCTGGTTTCTCACGATGTTTTCCTTCACCGAAGTAAGTGATAATTAATACACAGAAAGCATCCATAAGAAACCAATATTGACGAAATTAATGGTGCTAGATACAAATATATGGACCAGACATTTGGTCTTGAGTTTTTGTTTAATATGCGGGTTGATTTCGTTAGTGTAGGTAATTCTAGGAGCCTGGAAGGGTCATAGAAGGAAGAACCTGAGGGTGTACCTGGGCTAATAAATTTAAGTCTTAAATCACGTTCGTCTCCAGCAAGCGTGATAATCAATCCTGTAGTGGGTTGGTTGGTTGAAATTGTTAGATTATTATCTACTAGCTTCTGCCCGCGGCTTTGCCTGCGGTCGATACTTGTCCCATGGGATCTTATGTTATATTCTAAAACCTTCCTCAAGAACCACTCTATCCATTAGTGAAAAAAACATGAAAATCAGTGAAGTAGTTTTTGAGTTTATCGCGAACAGATAGACAGACAGATGCGGCGGAGGACTTTGTTTTATACTATGTAGTGATGATAGAAGTGTCTGTTTGTAATTTGAAATTACAGGTTTTTACTACAACAACAACTTTTAACAACAGCTAAAACAACTATCACAACAACTTTTAAGTAATGTTATACTTTCTTATGCGTTCCCAATAAAAGTATAACGGTACTTAAAACAAAAAAAAACGTATCGTTTTATCTGTCTGATTGTCTGTATGTGCCAATCTGCGAAACGGCTGGCCTAGCTGGCGGGCTACTTTTAGTTCGGAAAATGGATTTGAGGTCCATGCAAGAAAATTAAATCCCGTGGATTTTTTAAACAAAATCCGTTTTAAATAGGAAATTAATATAGAAGGAAAAAAGAGATTGAGTGAGAGAAGTGTGATAGCATGGTTAATATGCATGATAGAATAGAATAGAATAGAATTTTATTTTGCAAATATGGGTAATACATAATAGCCATAGCCTATAGCACCCACACATAATGTAGCTTTCTGCCAGTGTAATAATTTTTAGAATTGTATCTTTAGTTCTGGAAATTAGTGTAGATATTGTACAGAAGTAAAATTTGTTAAAACCTAAGTGTGTCTGTAGTGGGAAACACAATGTATGCGTACCAAGTCGCACGTGAAGTGCTAGTTTAATGATTTTCAAAAAAAAAATACGTGTTTTCTTTTTTCTTTTGTTACGTAAACCAAAATTGACGAAGATACGACGCTTTTAAAATTCTCAATACGTCACGCTGCCGTGCTATAATTTTTAGTCGAACGTCAGAACGCATCAAACTCAACTCTCAAAACCAAATTCTAAAACTTTGGTTTAAAATTTGGTTTTGAGTTCATTGATTTACAAAAAAAAAATACGTGTCCATTATTTCCCAATATATTGATGGATGGAGAGGGAGAGGAAGGCCAAAGAAAAGATTGCGGGCCTGTTCGAAAGAGATACCGCGGCCCCGGAACGTAAAAGGCGAGGAAGGAACATGGATGGTTTTTAGTCAGTAAGAGTCTGACACTCCCTCCCGCTCCGCCCAGAGTAGGGGGGGTCATTTGATGATTTCCCATCCTTAAAAAAAAAAAAAAAAGGCCAAAGAAAAGATGGATGGATTGTGTAAAGACTGATATGAAAGAGAAAGGAGTAAATGATGCCGTGACGTCTAACAGGGGAGAATGGAAGAACAAAACGTGTTGCGCCGACCCCAAATAAAATGGGACAAGGGCAGGAAGATGATGACTCTAACTGACGGACTTAATAGATTTGTAATTTATTGATGATGGAAACTAGCCTATTTCACGCGAACGGAGATCGCAGGAAGCAGCTAATACATACATAACATTACGTCTATTCCCATCTGGGTAGGTCTAACTAGACTCTACATGACGTCATCTGCTACGATCCTTATTTTGCATGGATATTGTAACATGTAAGATTATTAAATCAGAGCCAGTTCATAAATCAGTAGGGAATCGGCAACTACAGTTCTTCACAGTTTTTATGTCTTGTGACTCGGACTGTAGCTACATTTAATTTTCATCTTTGTTTTGACAATTCAAAAGTACCAGTAACAGGCCTACTTGAAAATGCTTAGATTATTAATTGATTGATTTTGAGTAGGTAACATTATTAAAACACATATTAACTTTTGAAGGTTAGGTCCACACATCAGCACTTAACCTAGACCATTCTAGACATGTAATAACTGATCTAGAATCTAGATTTAATAGACTGGTAATCCTTGTCAACTTGAACTTGACTTACATACAGGCGTTTTATGATCGTATGTTACTTCAAACTTGTATAATCGACCACGGAATCGCTTTACCACCCTGAATTATTCAACATAGGCTAACATAGCCATCCAAGCCTATGGTTTTTTGGTTCTAGAACATAAAACCAAGATTTTGTAACAATATTTCGATTTAAAAGGGGGCCAAGGAGTTTCTTGCCCATTGTTTGGATTCACATGGATTCTTAGATTTTCAGTTATGCGCCGAATTTACCCTTACGGGTTAGGTACTTCTGAATGTCCATTCTTCTCCAGAGATCTACGCTAGGGAATGGACAACTACAGTACTTTCTCAAGTTATTATGCCTTGTGTCTGTGACTGTTTCGCTTTTATTGTTGTTTTTTGACAAAAGTCCCGTAACGGCCTAATTGAAATAAATGCTTTGAGTTCGAGTTTGAGTTTGAATGACAAGTTATATTTCTATGTGACAGATAGTTTCATTCAAGTGTAGTTTTATGCGAACTTTTGTCAAAAGTGGTAACGATATAACGAGATTGGCTAACTGTTCCTCTTCCTACCTGGTCTCAAAAGAGTAAATGGAAGATCAGTGAATTTTTCTTTCGAGAGAGCTTTCACTTTAATAATAATTTCAACCCTAGTCTGTTTCCAGGAATTAACAGAAAATTACTTAAATACTGTCACTATACAGCAGTCACGAGCAGAAATACCTTACGGTTTCATGAAAACACGTTCAATAACTACAACTGCGATTTTGTCCTAAAGAACTAATGGTAGTGTCATGGTATTTTAATTGACTTATTAAGTTTTGCTAACACCATGTCGTTTAAATGTTTTTGCTATTAGTTGCGATCAACAGAAGGTTGGATACCTATACGAAAACGTTGGTATAGCTTTTTAATTTTCGTAAGTCCAACGTATTTGTTGTTGTGACTGCACACAGCACAGAATGCACTCACGAAAGCATGCAATAGTACATTGTTACCCTAGGGTTGAAACTTATGACGAGACAGGGTTTGGCGCACGAACGTAGTGAGGGCGTCAATCGTTCAAAAATAAACATGGATCAATAGAAAAAATAAATCAAGATCTGATTGCCGCTTTCCCTCCTATTTTGTTTTTTTTTTATGTGGCCGGCCATTCAGCCTTTATTTTCAATTTTCATCATTGAAAAAATGGTAAATATTTTGCCCAAATCTATGTAAGATATTAAAAAAAAAAGTAAACCTTAATTATAATGAAGTTGTTTAAAAATATAAATACTTTAATTAGTACTTAACTTTATGTTATTTTTTTTTTTAAACTGTTCTGTATTTGAGTGGCTGTATAAAAAATTGGAACATGATGAGAAGAAATCTGAAAATAGAAGTTTTTTTTTTAATAATTTGATAGCTCTCAGTTGAAAGTGATTCTCCCTAGGGCTGAAAAGTACTACTTTAAACCCGCTCCTCAGGCAACTTCAGTCCTACTTTCCGAGTATAAGTAATTAAAGAATTTTTTGTCGGTAATTTTAAAAAACTATTTGATGATTCCACCCTCTGTTATGTTATGTCAATAGGAGCAGCTCGTGCTTTAAAAATAACAGCCGCTCGGTTCGATGTTTAGGTTAAGCCGTGCTTGCTTAGGTTGGTCTGTGGATGGGTGACCACCCTTACATACTGAGTTTCCTCCGTGCCTCATTTGTAGATCTTTGACAGTCGTTACAGTGACCCACAATGTCTGACAAACATTCCTACCAAGTGGTATATTATTACCCAGTGCTAACTGTGTTGTGGAGGTCAGATAGGTATTCGCTCCATGTAAAATACTGGTATTCAGCTGCATCCGGTTAGACTGGAAGCCGACCCCAACATAGTTGGGAAAAGGCTAGGCAGATGATGATGTTATCGCAGTGGAATCGTAACATTAGAAATGTGAGTTTGGGTTATTTTGAGACAATCTAAATTATATTGTTCGTAGGCTACCTACCGGTTTACCTATTGGCTATTTGTAAACAAGTTTGATGAAACTAGAGTTAGGTAATCTGATTACTAGGCTGTATTTATTATGACCTTCGACCGGTTTCAGTCTCGATTCTCTGAATATAGTAGGTATTACATAATATTTAAACCGTTTTGGACTAATTTCGAAATAAATCGACTATTCATATAAGGTAATACTAGGTACTGGATGAAAAGTCGAGTCGCTGATAAATCGAGAATTTTACGAATTTTACTTTTAATTTTACGTGGCTTTTTAATGTGTTTTGACATAATTACCTTATTTCTGCTATAGGTGCTGAAATCCCCTATAAATAAGTTTAAAATATAACAGCCTTTTTGGGCATCTCTGAAGTCACTAGTCGGGTAAAAACAAAACAATTAAAATGTTTTTCACGAAGTTTAAATTTAAAGTAACACGATACACAACTTTCAACCTCGTTACGTTACGTTTAATTATAGGTAGGTAACTCCAAACTGTTCTCAAAAGAGGTTACTTTCTTGGTCTTAGCTTACCACAAAAAAAAACGAGAAACTAAACCATTATAACAAGAAAATCGACTTACCGGCAAGGAATATCAGGATCGTAACCGCGAAGCAGACATGCGACCCCCGCGGGGGCGGGACCCTCCCCGCCATTGGCCGAGCGATGGGGGCGGTTTAGCTATAACAACACAGCCTTCACCGACAAAACCTTCTTAGAACACACTCACACCACACAGAAAAAATAGTAAACTTTGACAGTTATTTTGCCGCGTATTTTGACTTTGACGTTTTGATTTTTTAATCGCACGGTGGTACGTTCGCGCGGGGCCACTGAGCGCCACAGACTACACTTTCACTCGCGGTACGAACGCTGATTGCGTCATTTGTTTACTTTCACTTATTATCGGTCACATTCGAGACGATTGTTTTACTTTTTTACGAACTATTTATTGTCGGAGTTTCTGTACAGTCTTGCTTTAGAATTGGCTGAGTTATGGGTTGACATGGGAACTGAATTCTGTTGGGAAGACGGGTGAGAGTTCAATGAACTTTCTGATTGAAAAAGCTCTAGCTTTTAGGTACTTAAACGGAAAGTACCCAAGAGCTAGTTACATTTATTACTTTAAGATCTTAGATCATTATTCCCATTTTTCAAACGAACTGGTGCGTCGCAATAACTTTTAATCAAAAATCCGTAGAAATGCAGGTTATATTTTATATTCGCGAAAGCTCTTCTTAAGTAGGTACAAAGGACGGTCATTGACTCCGAGATGTTGCATAAGCGGAAAACTACCAGGCGAGCATGAAGCAAAAGATGTTGTGATTATAGTTCTACGTTATTATTACACAAACCTAATTTGGAATAACAGCAATCGTGACTTCGTTTTATAGTTAAACTATTGTAAAAGTAATGAATCTACCTACCAGGCATTTATTTACTTATTGAGCTTATTTTTAAAGGTTAACAAGTCTCTTTATGAACATATCTTTATTAAACTAGTATTATTAACAACAATTGTATTAAAATAAAATCATCGCTATATTACTTTTTATATAGGTACTTAATTTATGATTTCGGTCCTACGCACACGCACAGTTTTCTTCTTCAGTAACCGACGTCTTTGTACTAAATGCTTATTTAATAACTAATTTATACAGACAGATATTCTGTCGGTAAAACTCATAAATTATAAGGTCGCTATTACCTATATTTTATATCCTGTGTCTATTCGAAACAATTGTGAATGTATACATCACTAATTTTTTATCCATTGCAAATTATTCCGGCTTCAAAAGCCCATAAATTAATGCACAAAGAGGAATGAAAAAGCAACGAATACGACTAATTGAAAGATGCGTCAAAGTAAAGCTGAAGCCACACAAATAAGTCTAAGTAAAAATTCTCTACGCCGAAAAACCATAGAACCAACTAGATTTTTTTTTTGAACTTCATTAGGTGCGTGGAGCACTTCTTGGGTGAACAAAACTCATGGAACTCGCGTGACCGTCACCTTCGTACCGTCACTTCGTAGCACTCGTAGCCGATCCGCTACGGCGTAGCACCACTTAGGCGTGCGCGGGGCACAACCCGTAACAGATATAGATTACTTAGTTTTCACTTTCGTCTTCAAAGACTGCCTGTTGACTGCATTTTTTTTTGTGACATATTGATTGTGGTCAACTTTTACAATAAAAGTTGGTAAGTATGTTGGATGTAATGTGCAAAATATGCCATCCGATTTAAAAAACCGGCGAAGTGCGTGAAATCGTAATTGACCCCTTTATTTTTTAATTAACTTTGAGCAACTGTCTATCTGACCTGGGTAATTAAGTCTAGTTTTCAGACCAGGAAGACATGCAACACTAAAATAATATTCTCAGCTCAAAACATTCCAAGCAGATGTAGATGTACCTAAGTCATGCATCAAAGAGCAGAACAAGGAAATTAATGTGATCCAACTGAACTATGTAACTGTCTGTTTCATAAGTTAAACAGCATTGAGTAATGTACAGTTCGGAACACAAATATGTATATGTTACCGGCCAAACCCAATTTCAGGACAAACTGATTTGGCCTAGGCTAAACTAGTTTGAATACCGACTTGGGGCACCCCGACACGGATAGTTACTTCGTGTTTTTTTATAAACCATTCAGAAGACCCTTTAGCCTAGGCCAAACTAGTTTCACCTGAAATCGGGTTTGGTAAGTAATATAATTATACACTTTGTTCTGCAACCGGTAATTTGTATTTTGTACATAATAAAGAGTAAGTAGCTCAAACGTAAAAAAAGTGTAATTCAAAAGTCAGCTTAACAGTTAGTCCAAAACATAATCGTTCAAAATGGAGAGGAACGGGAAGAAACTCTTATGAATATTAGTTATTACTAATTAGTGGTACGAAATCTTGAGTAAACCGGGTTCCGGGTTCCGGGTTCTCTCCGGGTTCCGGGTTCCGGGGTCCTCTTTCATAATAATACTTGCGCCAAAACACTTGTTTATAACAAAACAATATTGCAAACAATATAGTAGACGAAAACCACTCTAAAAAGACATTTTGATACAAGTGGAGAAAGTTTTTTACTGTAGTTCGAGGCGGTATTAACACACGAGCCGTAGGCGAGAGTGTTTTTGGAACAAATGTCTACGTGTATCAAACGACATTTTGCAGTACACTTCTGAAGAACAAAAATAAAAGAATGTAAAATATTTGTGTGAAGAATTATTACGAGACTATGATTTAAATTTTATTTTTTTCCACGCTTTGCTTTGCCAGGTTGAAGGAGAAGCAAAGGTACATACAGCCTAATATAAAAAGTAGTTTTGTTTTTTAATTTAGACCACAAAAATGTTAATTAGTTTATAAAAGTAAATAATAGTTTTAAACAATCATGTTTATCTACGATATTGAATTTATAAACACAATTTGTATATTCCAAAAAATCCCTTTGCCGAAATAAAAAAAACATTCACCTCTGACTATAGGCATTGAACCAATTTCGACTAAGTATAGGTATAGTTATCTGTGGCAATTTTACTTTCCGCACACGTGTGGAAAAACATCAAAAACGCACGCTTGTGAAATACACTGCATTTTGAACCTAATCGAAGTGCGAAATGAACCAGAATTCGAGGAAGTGTATTAAACAATGTATTATTATATTTATATGGGTGCCTGCGACTGTACACCAGTAGGTACTAATAATATAACTGCTATTGTGAGAGAAATCATAATAATGAGAAAGTTATTCAACAAGTTTTTCTTTAAAAAGGAACTATTTCGAAAGCAAGAAACCTTGGTAACAGTCTTAGTTACGTATTTAGAAACTCTCCCCCCGTTACTTGTGTAACTTTACCAGCTATGGTGAAAAAATATCACAGCTTTTTATAGTATTCCTTTAATTTTTATAAATAATCAGCATTCTTTTACATGTTGTATGGTTTCCTAAAGTTTGCTTGTGGGCTAAAATTACCATTACGCGCCAGAAGGCAACTCAGCAATCGGAGTAGAAGATGGGGATCAGCTGGACAAACCAACCGACCATAACATAACATAACACCACGCTGTAATCGCCGAAGTGTTAGGCAGACGTGAACCTAATAGTACTCCCACAGTTTACCAGGTATATTTTAGTCCCATGTGATAGGGGCAACCCTATTGCCACTGACCAGTAGTCCACATTAGCCCTGGATCGAAAGTTATGGGGACAGGACTTAGCCCAATAGTGGGAGGATGTTATGTTACAATGAAGTAAACACTAACACAATGCTAACCAGTAATTTTGTATTAGGATACTTTCGCCTCACTATTCCCAAACCACTGCAACTTTTGAAAGCCAGAATCAACTGTGGCAACTACCAGAAAAGTGCCGAGATAATAAAGCTTGTCGAAGTCCAAGATCTTAAGTGATCTGGATCCTTAAGAGTCAGTGGACAGGGCACATTACTCGCAGAACGTATGGCCTGTGGGGCCGAAAAGTTCTGTGACGACCGCCAACCGGAAAACGATGCGTTGGAAGGCCTCTCACTAGGTGGATTGATGACCTGGTGAAGGCGGCGGGAAACCGCTAAATGCGAGTCGCACGGGACCGGTCCCTATGGCGACACTTTGGGAAGGCCTATGTCCAGCAGTGGACGTCTATCGGCTGAAATGATGACGATGAATTATCAAGTCCTGGATCCCGCAACGAAATTAATCAGAAAAGAATAGCGGAGGAGTAAAATACATAATGTCCCCTGCTACCCAGTCAAGCATTTTCCATTAAAACCAGGTTCAGAATGTACCCACTCATTATTAAATCTCCACCTACATGGTATGCTTTTTTCAGAAACTCCTATACAATTTTCATTCCAACGTTTCCAACGCACAAGCTATATAAAAGACATATTGCTTTTGCGAGTAATAACGCCTCCATTGGCCTTTAAAACCTACCCACCTCTAGTAATTCTGTAACATAATGTCAACAAAAAGAGCAACATAATATTCTAAGGTATAATTTAACTCACGTAGGATGCTTGGACACAACTCTGTCCTACTGAAAACTAGGGAGTGCTATTCAACTCAAATAAATGCCAAACCCATTTTGTATGAATAGTTAACAATTTTGTTGATTTTAATAGTACTATTAAAGTAGTAATATAAGTACTATAAGAGATATCAAATTTGTTTGTGTGTAGGTAAAGTTTCAATCTTAAAAATTCTTTCACTGCCAGAAAGCTACATTATTCGTTGGTGCTATAGGCTATGAATGATTTTTCAAGTACACTTCCTTGAAAACTGGCTCTTTTCGCACTTCGATTGGGTTCGAAATGCAGTGTATTTCACACGCGTGCGTTTTTGTCCTTTTTTCCACACGTGTGCGGAATGAAAATTGCCACAGATGACTGTATACATACTAGTCTTAATTGGTTCAATGCCCGTAATCAGAGGTGAATGTTTTTTTTTTTTTAATTTCGGCAATGCGGTAAGCGTCTTAACGGCGTAATAATTGTTTTAATATTCAAATTGTATTTTAAATAGAATATCATAGATGAACATGATTATTTAAAACTAATATACGTTTTATGCGATACTTTTTTTTAAGTTAACATAGAAGTTTGATTTATTTACAGTTTTAAGAAATCGTAAATTTAATTAAATGGTTTTAATTTCAACTCGATATACGTACGCGTTCTTGAGATAAAGGGTCTTAATAGATGGACGGACGGACGAACAACAAAGTGATCCTATAATGGTTACGTTTTTTCGTTTTGAGGTCCGAACCCCTAAAGAAGAAGCACAATTGACATCATCAAACTCATTCACGGCTTTCTCCGTGTATTCATGACGTCACTCATGAGTTGTGACGTAATAAGTAGTTGAAGCGTCACTATCTCAAAGTTGTTGAGGGCCCAAATAAACGTGGGAGTTCTAGTATTAATCCCAGTACAGATTGTGAGCTCTGATCTTTCCGCCCACGGACACCCAACGTCCACAAATAGTGTGAAAATTCCTTACTTTTTGGCATTTAGTATATCTATACTAATATCGTTTTTATTTGTGACATTTAAGGCTCCCCACACAGGCGCCTTTTTTGATTTTAGCGTCCTGCGATATTGTGATAATGTGTCCTACTTCTATTGCGGCGTTATCATCGTGACAATAGAGCCGTCCCAATACCAAAAGTTCTAAGGACTCATATCACAATATTTTATTTTGTATATTTAATTTTGTTTGTTTTTTTTTCGTATTTCTCTAATTTAGTTTTTCTGTAAGTAATTATTGTAAATAAAAAACAAGTTTGTTAATGTTTATATGTTATGGAAGAGTGGAGTTTCCTAACACAGGCCTTAGACACCTAAAAGGAAACTCCAATCACTAGATTGTAAGAAAAACTTGGCAAAAACAATTAATACATTTTTCTTTTTTTTTTTTTTCACAATATCGCATTTTGCAGGTATTGTGAAAACACAGAAACGCAAAAACGCGCCTGTGTGTGGAAGGCCTTATTCTTAGCCTGCTCTTATAAATGTCAAATACTTTGTTCGGGTTTGAATAAACTATTTTCGCGAACATAATGTTTTGAAATCACTAAGCAATACCGATCGGGACCCGCATTGTTGTCACACATAGTTGTCATTTTACTTTTATTTACATAATCCACAAATTCCACTTACATAGTAGACATAGAGTACATAGTTGGAGAAACAGCTTGCTGAAAGTTTTCACCGACTTCTAAAAAAGGAGGACTTTAATTTCGTAAGTCGGTGGCATAAAAGTCAGTGAAACAAACAAAGTCACCGACTTCCTAAAGCACAGTGCTTTCAGACTTTTTTGCGTTTTTGGGAAGTCATTTTTTTTCAAATCGTTGGACAAATTAATAACAATTTAAAATAATATTTATGTTTTGTTCTGTATATTCCGGACTGCAAAGATAAGTTGGTGGAAGTGTAAACAAATACTCTGTCTCTGTCCTTTCAAGCTTTAATTGCTGAACCGATTACGACGAAACTTGGCACACCGGTAGACCATAATCTGATTTTATACCTGTGACCTCCATGCAGGCAAAGTTGTCGACAAAACCTAGTCCTAGTATAAGGTGTGTCGTGATGCTAATTACTTAATCACACTCAATTCCACTTAATTATTTGATTAAAATATTTGCCTTTGATTACACAATAGTTTACTAGATAAACATGATTCTTTACGTCTCATTTAAAACAAAGACGTTTCGAAGGAAATAGTAGTAGCCTTGACGAATACTTTGTACAGACAACAATAAAACTAAGAAATAAGAGGAAAAATCACTGAAAAACAAGGTATCCGTTCAAACATGATGTACAAGATGTCGCTTTGCAACCTGATGATTTTCGACCCGAACCGATAGTAAAATGGGTTGGTTTTTTTTCTTATTAAATTAAATCGTTAGTGTCAACCACCCGTATTTAAATGCAGCCCGTCTGTAACTAGCCCAATAACCGCGCCTTCACACACACAAATTAACGTACACACTTTTTTGTTGTTCTGAAATACTGAATAAACGATTTAAAATAGCAGTTTAAGTAATACCGGGTAGGTACCGTAATTTATATTGACTATTTATGTATTTTGTAACAAGCTCCTGAATTTTGACTAGGACGTAAAAATAAACACAGTTTTTTTTTTCTGTAGTTAATCAGACACCCAGACAGTCACAGACAGACAGACAGGCAGTCAGTGACAGTGACAGTCTTACTGATGACCCAGTAAAGGTCTTTCGCCATTATTTTCTCAGACATTGCATGGTTTTCTGTCAAAATCACAGTTAAAGTAACAAGAACACACTTCAACCAACTTATCTGTACAGGCCGGAAATCACAGAACTATAATATTACGATATTAAAGAGGTGATATTTGCAAGTTTGGTGGTAGGGAGTTATCTTCGAAACTGCTAATTATATTTCGTAAATTCTTCTATGACTACATTATCTCCGAGTGTCCCAGGCTACTTTATCCCCGAGTGCCCCAGGCTACATTATCCCCGAGTGTCCCAGGCTATATTATCCCCGAGTGTCCCAGGCTACATTATCCCCAAGTGTATCAGGCTACATTAACGGGAGCAAAGCCGCAGGAAAAATCCAGTTGAATTTATGTTTTAATAGGGTAGACGATAAAAAAAATCGAATTAGTTCGTCAGTTAGATTATAAACAAAATATTTGACCCGTATTTTTTCTTTTGTTACGTAAACCAAAATTGATGAAGATACGACGCTTTCGAAATTCTCAATACGTCACGCTTTGGTATAATTATTAGTGCGTTCTGACGTCACGAGCCAATAATGTCAATGTCAATATTCATTGATTTGCAACAACGAAAAATACGTGTCTATTATTTTCCAATACTTACTAATTAACTGATCTTTCTGAAATTATTTGGTATTTCTATCATTATTTATTATTGAATTGATGTAAGTTTTATTAATATTATTATTTTACCTATCTAGTTGCACTCATTATTTTATTCGTTCTTGTCAATATGCAGATAATGTAGTGGGCTGCAATATTGTTACTGATTTGTATTTTCTTTACTCTGTTCCGACACATAATGGTGCCGATTCTCTTGTCACAAATTTCTCTAAACTAGACTAAAAATCACTAAAATTTAGTTTATTCCTGTCAAACGACGTTTCCTATTCTGAAATTGATTAAAATGACATAACTTAAATCAATTATAGTTTGACAGCACTAAGTTATTCAATTTAGTGAAAATGGCAATTTCGCTATTCTGAAATTGACGTTTTTCACCTAAAACTTTGATTGTCAAACTAAATCAGACTATTTTTAATCGAGACTAAAAACGTGTGGAATAAAATTAGTTGTCATGAACTAAAATTTACAAAGCAGATTTCTCTCGTTTTTGTTGAAAGTTTGGATGTTTTTGAGTTCAGAATGGAAGCTTATGCGATTGCAGCCGTTGTCGATTCGGCAGAAAGGTAAATTTAGTGTAATTTTATTATGATACAATACGAAATGCATTCATGAAAACTTACAAGGGAAACCCGCCCCTAAGACGACCCACTGACCGGGATTTTCGTACTAAACATCTAATGCACATGCTACATTACATACACTTCTCATAATCAAAGCCACTTACAGGTCTTGTGTAATAAATGTGTCTAATAAGAAATAACTATGTTTTAGAAACTATCAAGAGAGGATTCAATTGGAAAGATAATAAGACCAATCCAACCCATTCCAAATGACAGAGAAGAAATTCAATAAAAAGACACCTAGATCGGGGGCACTTTATTTGATGGATAAGCTGAATCCTCGTTTGGATGAAGGATTTATTCCCAAACACCTAAAGGTTAGAACGGTTTTGTGTCCTATATATTATATGTATGCAGTAATTCACTTGCTATAACAAGTTAATTACTGCATACATACAAGGAACTGTAATTCTTACTGAATTACAGTTCCTGGAATTCTTACTGAATTACATGCGAACCCGCGACCCCGGGCTTATAATATTTTAAAATCTATACTAATATTATAAAGCAGAAGAGTTGGGGGTGAGAGGGGCCTGGAATTTGTTTTTTGTCATAGTGACTTATTACGTGATACATTACTTTTATTTTTAACTAAATGACATTACTTTTTAACTAAATGAGTTAGTAAATAGTATGTGAGGAAAGATCTCAGTGGCTTCTCCGTAGGTCACTAGTAAACTTTATACCTATTGGGTATATCTATTTACTAAGTACATATAAAGTTTTATTTATTTTAGGAACAAATACCCACTACAGTCATGGCTCATGATTCCCATCGAGGTGCCAAATATTGAGTGCCACTCAAGGGCAAAAAATGTGGTGGAAATGTGTAATGGGCGCCTAATGAACAGAACTAGAAAATGCTACAAAAAATATTCTGGCATGTTGCACCCTGTACAATTGGAAACATTTGATTGTAAGTGTTTGATTTGATTTATATGTAATTCTGTTTTATTTGTTTGCAAAATAAGAAATCTAATTAAGTGTATCTTTGCAGATGAAGAAGATATCAATGTCACCGAGCATAGCGAGGAGAGTGCTATTGCGGAGGATACCTGCACAGATTTCCTTGCTGAAGCAAGGAAAATTCAGCAATCACTTGTCAATTCTTTTAATTAAATGAAACATTTTATTTCTTTAATGTTAAAATATTTATTTTCTCCTTAAACCTTAACAAAAAAGAGTAGCGATTTCACAAAATTGAACCGCATATTTAATACATGTTTCTGGATAACATGCGTTGAATGTCATTGAGATCTGCCCCTGCTGGTCCTCCACTAGTAGCCCTGATGGAATCCCTCGCCTTTCTTGCCTTTGTTTTCACTTTTGTCACCCACACACTCCAAATCTGTTGAAATTAAATAAGTTTAGAATACATGGAAATTATGCATGTACTTATCCAATCCAGTATAACATTTCATCTCACTGAAACAACTTACATTGTTGCCACTGCTGCTGCTGCAGCCCATTTTGTTCAGCTCGCTACTGATGGCCTTAAATCCAATACTTTGGGATCAGCTTGATTTTCTTCTTGTTTTTCCTTTTAGAGTATATACTAATATAGTGTACACAAGTATACGTTACTTTACTACTACTCGTGAATACAGAGATTAGTTAAACGAATCGAACATCAAAGAGTATTTATTTGTTAATTAATTATGTTAACCGATCACCAAATTAATAATATTATTAACATGTGACATCTGACATGACAAACAAAACAAAGATAGGGCTTTCCTTCCAAACGCCGACGAAAATACCGGTTATTTTCAACTATAAAACCGAACATAATTTTTTAAAATCAAATTTTTATTTATTAACAAGCTTTAATAAACTGAAACTAGACAGAAATAAATAACAGGACAAATCATGCTACCTCATAATTTTTTAAATACGGCAGTTTTATCGATTATAATAAAATTACAGGTTTTAATCATATTTAAAACCGAAAAGTGTCGCCAAAATTTTAAGTCATTTCCGATTTCCAACCCTAGCAGGATTTTTATGGTCACAGATAATAAAAACTGAAAAATAAATATTTAACAACAATAATGTTTTACGCCGTTACAATACTCCCTGTATTTCATTAATGATTATTGATAAACAATTTTAAATAATTGTTTGATTTCACTAGGGTTTTTTTTGCAATTCAGATCATTTCGTTCACTTTCATTCAGTTTTTATTTTAATCTCAGACAAATCTTAGTCTATGGTCTATTCAATTTAACAAATGTCAAACTCGATTTTAATTGTGTCAAATCTAAAACTAAAATTAGAGAATTTTGTTTTCAGAATAACTTACCGAAACCAACTAACTAAAATTAAGAAATTTTAGTTTTAGTTTAAGTTAGTTCGGTGTACAAGAGAATCGGCACCATTGTTGCTGTTTATTGTCCCTGAATAAAAAAAAAATAAAAAGAATAATCTAACTGACGGAATAAAAAGATTTGCAATTGTTTTGACACTGTCGTCATACCTTTTCCGTTACTGTCTGTACAAGCACCGCTCACTTTTTGATGATCGTTGCATCAAGGCAACTGCGACGGCGATGCACACTCCACCAAATCGTGATTCGTGTACCTACGTACACAATAAACTACACAGACTTTTGTTTTAAGGATGTAAATTGTATGTGCTTTTCGTGCGTCATTTAAGTACCTAACCGTCATCAAGGGTATTATCTACCTCAGAGGTTCCCAAACTTGTTTTTCTGGTAGACCTCTTTCAAAATTTTCTGGTGACGGTGGACCCCTACTGCATTTTTTTCAAGCCCGTGGATCAAAATTTGAAAACAATAAATTTACTATATTTTTTTGCGGCGTCCGGGCGCGGTCCGCGCGACGCCGCGGTAATGAAATTCATAATTTAATCGTGGTGGGAAGCCGAGCCTGACCGGCCGGACCGAGCGTTTGGTCCTCGAGCCGGCAACAAGCGAAACAATAAAATAAATAAATAATTATAATTGTATAAGTTGTTAAAAAAATGCTATGCAATAGCTTTACCGCGGCAGTCTCCGAGTGCCAGTCGTCTTTTTTTTTATGTATCAATACGACCATTTTCACCAAAATACACCAACATCACTTAATACTTTTTCGAGTCGCTCTCGCCTACATTAATAGATAAAGTCAAGCCAACATTTTTGTTCTTTAGTATCGAAACCAGATAAATTTTCTCCACTTACACCTTGTGAACCCCCATTTTTTTTCGCGTGGACCCTTTGGGGTCACCTGGACCACTTTGAGAATCACTGATATACCTAGTTTTTCCCCAACTGACAAGTGGGGAAAAACTAAAAAATAACAAAATACTCACCTACGGCTCATGTGTTAATTCCGCCTCGAATTGTATCAAAATGTACTATTTGTTCCGGTAGTACAATTATTACCGAACTACGCGGGTGAAGCTGCAGGTATAAAATAGTTATTGACATATTTTGTATGTGAAAAAAAATTGAAGATTCATTGTCACTCTCATATCATTCATATGACACAAATTTCTTTTGATATCTGCAGGATATTCCTAAATCAGTTAAAAATAAATGAGCCTTCATCTTCAGCCGTTATTACTAAAAAACTGAAAATCTAAGGTCCTTCATGATCTATAATTTCATTTTGTTTTTCATTTCATTTTGTCATTCGTTATATAGCTTCTGGGGATCTAAATCTGGCAAAATAAATGGTGTCTAGAAGTAGGAGCATCCTAATACTTCTTTTTTTGCACAAAAAGAGTTTATTTAAAACGTAAAATCTACTACCCTATCTATTTTGGCTAGTGAAATAAATATTGTAGGAGCTGCTATCATCCCAATTTAGGCCTCTATGTACAAAAACCAAAACATTACTAACCAAAATAACTAAATTAAATAAAAAATAGCCTTTATTCGCTGACCAAAAAAAACGTTAAAAACGTAAACGTATGTAAAAAAAACTAAAATATAAAAGTAGAAAATGATCGTTTGTAAAGTAATTGCTGTCAAATTCTAGCCACATTAATTTTGAATCGAAAAATATCTAAGTTATTCAAAATAATGAGGAATTTTCAGACATTTTTGTCGCAAGTGCACTGTCAGTGCTTGCAAGGTTTTGCGTCCAAATTCTTTCAGCTAACCGCCATATTGTCAACTAGTAGACTGAACTGTGTCAAACTGAAACATTATAATTTTAAAGTGTTTTTTTCTTTACTTTAACTGTGTTATGTGACTACAGCAAATGTTTATTTTTTTTAAAGCTGACCGTATAAAATATGTGTATTTGCTAAAAATATTCAATGGCCTAGGAAACATGTAAATATATTTTTATTTGGCTTCAAAATGTAAATGTACTTTAATACTGTTAATAAAGTACTTCACATCAGCAGAATATTAACTAAGTTTTAATTGACATAAGTATTCGTTTTATCACCTTCAACTTGAGTACTTTTTAAAACTAACTTGATTTTTGTATTATTCAAACGGCTTTTAATTTAAAAAATCCAAATATAAACAGACCCTAAATCTATAAACGTTTAATTTGTGAAAATTAATATTTAAAAAATCCTGGACATTACTCTGACAGTAAACACAAGACACTATTAAAGGAATAATACATTTTATTTCCACAACTCTCCCACAAACAAATAACAACAAATTCCGTATAAATTCAAATTCAAAAATCGAATCGAGAGAACACCGCACGAAAAATCAATTCTTTTTACTGGCAATTTCGTGAAATAGACACAGATTCTTATTTTAAAAACGTATAATTTAAACTTTTTAGTGTTCGCACCAGTTGGTTTGTAGCAGTTTTTCGTATTGGTTTTTAGTTGTTTTAGTAGAGAAATGGTTACTTTGTATTAGTAGGTGTCGTGTGGAGCGCTATACGCGCTTGCCGCGGCGCGGCCGGGTTCGTACTAAGCAGTTTTGGCGGTGGAAGAGCTTTCAGGGAGATTTACCAGCTTTTTTGGGAAATATTTAAGTATTCAGATGTGTTGACTGTGTATTTGGGGGACGCAATATTTGTATAAGTAAATTATAAAGTTGCGCTGTGCACCCATTTTAGAATATTAAGATCTCGAATGTAAGTAAGAAAATGTACTCAAAATATTTTTTCAAATTAGGTATATTTTAAATGGAATGGTGAAACAGTTAATAGTTTTTATACTTAATGAATGAACGGGAAAGCCAAATATGAATTAATTATTACAATAAAACACTTTAACTAAAAAAAATACATACAGTCGAATAGAGAACCTCCTCCTTTTTGGAAGTCGGTTAAAAATAATAAACACGAAACTAAACCCTCAATTTCAAATCAGAATTTTGGGTTTAAAAAAAAGGACTAAAAAACTATAACTACAAGAAATCCAACTCCCACTTCTGTTCTGGCAACCCACCCTACTACGCCGCCCTGTGTAGCCGTAGACCCCGCCCGCTACGCGCTACGTCGCTGCTACGGTGCTACGCGCTACGCCATACATATTCTACGTAACATAAACATCACGGTTGTAATCTTTATGGGGTTAGGCAGTGGTGTGCAACAGAACACCCACATTACGCCAATGTTTAAATACGCTGAGCCTATTGCCATTAAACGGGCACAGATCAGGGCTAGGCAGATTTCAGTTGAAAAAACCCAGTAAAACTTTACCTCATTTGGTACTGGGACCTTTGGACCTCTAGACCAAGGAGGTACATATTCTGCGTAGCGTAGTTCAACGTATTGTGTCGTGGGAACAAGTGGGCAGTCTTTATCAATGAATTGGGAGTCTAAAATGTTCGTTCTAACAGAATCTTATAATAATATGAACAGCGAAAGATACTTGTTCTCCCCGTCATTGCGATATTTTTTTTGTTCTATGTAGATATTGGGGGTCAAAGTTCCAACTTTTTGACAAGTTTTTTTTTGAATATAAGATTTTATTGTAAGATTTTTAATTTTCACACCTCCACGACCCCCGTAATACTAGTCAATCCATCCATCAGCACAATGTTTTCAGAGTGTTGTGTCATGATTTTTCACCCCAAATAAAAAGTAGTTTCTCAGCAATATTTTTTGTTTAAAGCAACTTAGTATGATGTCATGTACGGAATGCTTGGTTGACAACTTCTTGACGAGTCTGTTTACACCCTGTATATGTATGTGTCACCGTAAAATTTTAAAGCCCGTTAGATTGTAATCTATCTAGCAAGATTGTAAGTTGTCGAAAGATTGACAAACGAACATACTACTTACAATTCGGGCCACTATCCGGATATCCGTGATTTAAAATATCCGGATATCAATTGCATTAGTATTCATATAATACGAATAAAACGGATATTTTTTGGGTTATTATTTTACGTGTTCATAAAGATCGATTGAATGACTTTTTCATGTCCTACATAATTAACTTCATTGAAAAGACATTGTAATAACGAAAACAGCTTCAATAAATAACCTTCGTCAGTTCAAATACAAAGAGGAATAATACACAATTCCACGTGTAGGAAAATTTCCCCGAGTATTACCTACAGGAAAGCAGTAGACTTTTTTAAGGAAAATGTGACTTTGTTTAAATGTTTTTACATGGTTTTTACGGATATGAAATAATTGTTAGAAGTTGCAAAAACTTATAGGAAGTTTTATATAAACTACATCTTGTCTACTGCTTAACGTGTAATGTGCAACCGTACTAATGAAAGTCGAAAAATTATATTTTTCTGTTGCACTACAAATAAGTACCTATTTTCTTTCTGCAACCGTATCCCATTCTCTAATAATAACCACCAAACACCGAACGTAAAACCTGTAACCCAAATGGTGGCAAATGCATCAAAGACTTGCGTAGTGTTTGGCCCTTGCTAAACGTACTTTTCATATTACATATTTTTTGTTCTTTTCAGAAATAAAATATTTTATCGACATAGTTTATTTATTTATGTACCTACAGCTTGAAGTATTAGGTAAACTGACTAGTTTGTAATGAAACACAAAAAATACAAACATATTTTTGGGTACAAAAATTCTAATCCTATCATCACATAATGTTAATACCTCCACACTTTTCCTGTGAGTTCGTGGCAAAAACTCAAAAAAAAAACTCAAATCATTTATTTCAACTAGACCTTAACGGCACTTTTGAATGTCGATAAAACGAAAAAAAAAAAAGGCTACAGTCACAGACACAAGGCATAATAACTTGAGAATGTACTGTAGTTGCCCATTCCCTAGCGTAGATCTCTATGGAGAAGAACGGGCAAGAAACTCCATGGACACTCTTTTCAATCAAAATGTTGTTACAAAATCTTGGTTACATCTTTCATGTTGAGATTATACATATATGTGAGAACGATGTAGAAAGACGTGCACAATAAGAGCGTCCAGAGTAAAAAAAGAATTAAATCAACAATTTATAAAATAAAGCAATTCAAATGATCCATGGCAGCTAAGAGATGACCAGTCCCGACTGACAGCGCCCGTTCACGAACATGACGCATGGATCAGCGTCATTCAATTCAACCATATTGAAGGGAACTAAATGGCCCGACCCACCCGCCACCATCAGCAAGACATCTAAGCGAGCATGACATTCTCTCAGCCACCAAGGCATATTCAAGTCAATGAAAGATAACTAAATGCAAATGGTAGCTTTACAGTACATGGTACTCACACATGTGCTATGCAATTATACAATACTAAGAGATGGAATCTATACAATGCAAGAATATTTTTACAATCTTCTTCAGCTACCACAATAATGTTGTTCAATAAGTTTGCACCTATGGTTGCGGAGCAGGACCAGCATTTAGCCAAGCATTTTTATCCTCAATGTAATCTCCCAGCTTATAATATGCTTGCCTACATAGTGTGCGTTTTACACAAGATTTAAATTTCGTCTCATTCAGTTGTAGAATGTGGGGAGGTATTTTATTGTAACATTTTAAACAGTACCCCATGAAAGATGAATCTACTTTAGCAAGCCTGAAACCTGGCTGAACTAGTTGGTCCCTATTTCTAGTATTATAGTGGTGTCTGTCACCTCTTTTACTGAATAAATGCAGATTTTTTCTAACATACATGATGTTTTCATATATGTATTGACAAGGTACTGTCATGATATTAATTTCCTTAAACAGTTCCCTTAGAGAATCGCGTCTACGTAATTCATAAATGGCTCTGATGGCTCTTTTCTGCAGAATAAAAATAGACTCGATGTCTGCAGCCCGTCCCCATAGTAAAATACCGTATGACATAATACTATGAAAATAACTAAAATAGACTATCCTCGCCGTATTAACATCAGTAAATTGACGGATTTTTCTAACAGCATACGCTGCTGAGCTCAGCCGGCCTGCAAGAGATGTTAAATGAGGACCCCATTGTAGCCTGTGGTCGAGCGTAATTCCCAAGAAAACCGTTTTATTGACAAATTCAAGTTTCTCTTGATTCAATACTATGTCACAATCACTACTTTTGACATTTGGTAAAGCAAATCTTATGCACTTAGTTTTATTCCCATTTAGTACTAAATTATTAGCGGTAAACCAATTATGAACCTGCAGTAGGGCGAAATTTACGTCGTCAAGATTTGTGGCACGTCTGTTTATTCTAAATATTAAAGAAGTATCATCAGCAAACAACACCATTTGCGGATGGTTGTTAAATAAATGGGGTAGGTCATTAATGTATACTAAAAAGAGGAAGGGACCCAATATCGAACCTTGTGGTACACCCATTTTTACTTTTAAACCCATCGAATTTACACCTTTTACTTGTACATGCTGCTGTCTATCATTCAGATAAGATTTTACTAAACTGAGCGCAAGTTTACCTAAACCGTAATGCTCAAGCTTCAAAATAAGGGTTTCGTGATTTACGCAATCAAATGCCTTCGAGAGATCACAGAAGATTCCCATGGCATCTTGTGAGTCTTCCCATGCAGTAAAAATGTGTTTTAATAAAGTGACACCGGCGTCAGTCGTACAACGTCCTTTGGTGAAACCATACTGCTGTTCGTGTAAGATTTTATTGGTGTTAAAATGGTTAAGCATCTGATTGAGCATTATCTTTTCAAACACCTTGCTGAAAACCGGCAACACGGATACGGGCCTATAATTGTTGGTGTCTTTACTGTCTCCGGATTTAAAAAGCGGTATTACCTTACTGAATTTCATTAGATCCGGGAAGACCCCTTGATCTACGCACAAATTAAATATTGAGGCTAAATACGGCGCTACAGTCTCAACAATTGAGGTACAAGCTTTGATAGACATACCCCATAGATCTTCAGTTAATTTGATCTTGATTTGCTTAAAAGCTTTTATGATTGTTATGGGGTTTACATGATGAAATTTAAATTCATTTGAACAGGCTGAAACGTTCGCCTTCAATAAATCCATAGAGAGCAAGGGAGAGGAATTTAAGGTTTCAGTAGTTTTAAGTGGGATACTGGTAAAGAAATTTACAAATTCTTCAGCGACTTCGTTATTAGAGCTCACGAGACCATGTGAGGTCTCTAGTGTTATGTCATTACCTGTTTTTTTAGATCTATTGGTCTCACTGTTGATAATTTTCCAAACCGTCTTTATTTTGTTATCGGCTGATTTTATCTTGTTGCTAATGAAAAGAGACTTGGCTATCTTGCAAGAGTTTTTAAAAATTTTCGAGTAAGTAGCCACATATTTACTAAACGTTTCTGTGTTGATATAAGGCTTAAGGCCGTATAGCTCAAACAATCGTTCCCTACTTTTCCTAATACCCTGTGTTGCCCAATCACTGAAAATAAACTTTGGGGCAATAGTTTTAGTTTTCTGTTTTAAAGTATTATTGAATTCGGTGTGCACTACCGAAAAGAATTCTTCATACAATTCATTTACATTTTTTCCAATATGGCCTGGTATATTTAACTTGCTAATTAAATTATTATTAAACTTTTCTAAATTACTGGGTGTTATTTGTCTAGTTTGAATCTGAATTTTGTGTAATTGTTTATTAGACGCGAAAGCAACAGTCTGTCCGCTGTGATCTGAAGGAAGGTAATTTACGATGGATTTATCTAAGTAGTCGCAGCAACAAAAAACATTATCTATACATGTAGCAGTATTTGTAGTAATTCGGGTTGGTTCTGAAAAAACATTTGACAAATTAAATGATTTAAAGAGATTTAAAAATCTACTGCTGTTAACATTATTCTCTAAAATATTGATATTAAAGTCACCACAGATAATTATTAATTTACTACCAGTTACAAGTTTTGCTAAAGCATCTTCCATTACTGACTCAAAGATAGAGTAGTTCAGGTAATTAGGGGGCCTGTAAACGCACACTACTACATGCTTATCTAGCTCAACACAAGACAATTCTATGCTATGTTCAACCGAAAGATCAACAATATCATTACGAGGCTTAAATTTAAAACAATTTTTAACTAAGATTAACGAACCCCCACGCATCTTAGACTTCCGGTTAAAGCAACTGCCCACACTATAATTCTCGTAATTAAATTGCATTTCGTAATCCTTCATCCAATGTTCAGTTAAACAGATAATATCAAACTTGGTTTTTTCTAAAAATAGTTCGATTTCTAGGTGTTTGGAAGAAAAACCCTGAATGTTCTGATGAAATAATGTAAAGGAATTCTGCTTAACCCCTTTTTGATAACTAATTAACTGAGAGCTAGAAGATACCTTAGAGTTGATAAGTTTACCTAAATTATCACTCGTAGCTTCCATTGTCTTACTCACTAGTTTAAATCTAAGCTAAAATGTGTAAAATTACAATTAGTATAATTACTAATTTCCGTGGAACTATTTACAAAAGACTGCGACATACCACATATGTCTGAGTTTAAATTAAAAGCTAATAGCCGAGCTATTTGACGTCTAAAACTAATAGGCAGGTACGCATTATTCCTCGTTGACTTCAATTTCTGGACGAAACTGTTAGTGTCGAAAAACGTCAACTTGTCACAATAGTGACTTACTAATAAACACATGTGATTATTGAGACTATGAATATAATGATTTTGCCTGCTCGACAACTTTTCAAAGTATGGAAAGGCACACAGAATGATTTTCTTACAATTTAGTTTCAATAGTTGAGTGACATTGGTGCCGATTCTCTTGTCACAAATTTCTCTAAACTAGACTAAAAATCACTAAAATTTAGTTTATTCCTGTCAAACGACGTTTCCTATTCTGAAATTGATTAAAATGACATAACTTAAATTAATTATAGTTTGACAGCACTAAGTTATTCAATTTAGTGAAAATGGCAATTTCGCTATTCTGAAATTGACGTTTTTCACCTAAAATTATGATTGTCAAACTAAATCTGACTATTTTTAATCGTGATTAAAAAGGCGTGGAATAAAATTAGTTGTCAATAACTAAAATTTGGAAAGCACGTTTCTCTCGTATTTATTGAAAGTTAAAAGTATTTTGAGTAAACTATGGAATCTTACGTGATTGCAGCTGTTGTCGATTCCGCAGAGAGGTAAATTTAGTGTTATTTTATTAAGATACAAGCTACGAAATGCAAAATCAGGGATTTTTGTACACTTGCTTGCTTTGTACTTCAATGCACTTGTAACATTTCGAAATGAAGTGGATAAACCCACTTCTTATCAAAGCCACTTCCAGGTTCTGCGTATTTTAAGAAATTACAAATAAGAAATTAATTATGTTTTAGAAACTATCAAGAGCGAGTACAATTGGAAAGGTTGAGAGATATATCCAACCCATTCCAAATGGCGGAGGAAAAATTTAAAAAAAATTTTAGGCTTCCTAGATCGGGAGCACTATATTTGGTGGATATGCTTAGGAATCCGCGGTTGGATGAAGGATTTATCCCCAAACACCTAAAGGTTAGAACAGTTTTGTGCCCTATACATATTATGCAGTAATTCACTTGCTAAAACAAGTTAGTAAGAATTCAAGTTCCTGAATTTTGTGATTTTTTTGTCATAGTGTGGGGTAATCTCACTTTTATTATATTTAAGGTTGATGTAGAAATTACACCTAGGCATTATTTAAAACAGGTCTTTCAGTCAGAAACTCCACGCCCCCTACTAAAATTTCTTTAGAAAAATTTGAACGGTTCACTGACCAAAAAGTGTACACAAGCAGTGGAGGGGCGCGCATTTTTAGAATTAAAAATCTACCCACCTACCTGTATGCTAATAGAACTCATTTTCAGATTCTAGCTGCACTAAATATGTTTGCCCAAGGCAGTTATCAAACAGCTGTTGGGCAAGACAACATACTGGGGCTCAGCCAGCCATCAGTGAGCAGGTGCCTGACTCTTACGGCAGAGGAAATTTTGAGAGTTTTATCACCTCAATATTTGAGATTTCCTGTAACCCCTGAAGAAAAGGTGGCGGCCAAGACAGAGTGAGTTAATTTAATTTTTTCAAACCCAAGAAGAATTTAAGATAAAATAAAACTTTCTGACAAAACTGAAAACTGCACCACACTTATTCATGTAACACTTTGCTTGTTCCAGTTTTCTAGACCTATTTAATATGCCCAACACATTAGGTGCAGTAGATGGGACCCATGTTGCAATAGCAAAACCTCCTCTCAATCACCCTACTGCGCCTGGCAACCTATTTTACAATAGGAAGGGCTATTATAGCATCAACTGCCAGATTGTGAGTATATAAACTACATTATAATATTAACACACATACTTCTCTTGAACTCTTGCTTTAATAAAAAGAAAACTTTCAGATATGCAGTGCGAGGGGGAAGATTATTGGGTTAAACCCAAATTTTCCAGGCTCCACCCACGATGCTGCAATATGGAGAGCATCAAAAATTTACAGATTCCTGAGAAACGAGTTTGTACGTGGAGAAAGATCTCAGTGGCTTCTTGGTAGGTCACTAGTAAACTTTTGTACCTACCAGGTATATCAATAAGCTAAGTACAATATAACACATTTTATTTATTTTAGGAGATAAGGGATACCCACTCCAGCCATGGCTCATGACTCCTATTATGGTGCCAACTAGTGAAGCGGAGGCTTCATATAATGAGTGCCACTCAAGGGCAAGAAATGTAGTAGAGATGTGCAATGGGCGTCTAAAGAACAAATTTAGGTGCCTGCACAGGCATCGCTGTCTCCACTACCAACCAGAAAAGGCAGCAAAAATTATTCTGGCATGTTGTACCCTGTACAATATGTTTTTGGAAACATTTGATGGTAAGTGGACCTATTTTATTAACTTACGTAATTTAAATATGTAATCCTTCTTCAGTTTTAAAAGAAATCTAATTAAGGGTATCTTTGCAGATGAAGAAGATATAACTGAGGATAGCGAGCAGAATGCGAATGAAATTGTGGAAGATACCAGCACAGATTTTCTGGCTGAAGCGAGGGAAATTCAGCAATCTCTAATCAATTATTTTAATTAAATTAAACATTTTATTTTTTTAATGTAAAATTTTAATTTTCTTATCCTTAGACCTATCCTAAACTCTAAACAAACTGTAATTAAGTATAAAAAAAATAATTTACAAAACACAATAATCAACAAAATATAAAAAAACCAACAAATTTTAATTTTCTTATCCTTACACCTATCCTAAACTCTAAGCAAACTGTAGTTAAGTATAAAAAAATAATTTACAAAATATCAACACAATAATCAATACCTGATCACCACTCTGAAATAATTAACGAAATAAAACAATCAACAATATACAATAATCAACAAAATATACAAATCAACAAAATAATTAATAATCATCCTAATATTTAATAACTAGTACATGTAAATTGGGCTAACGTTGGTAGTGAGCTGAGAGAGCTTGGAACAAGCACTAATGAGACTAGCGGGTTACGTACACTGAGTAAGCTCCAAGACGAAGTAATGATGATGGAACCTATCAGGTTCCATTCCCATTATCTTCGTCTTGGGCATGCTGCACTATATATTGGAAGCTGGAAGAGCGAATGGCAGCTGCCAAAATTTCTGCTGCCTGCACAATGCTCTCCCGGAGTAACCGGCTATTCTCATTTAGTGCTTGAACCAAGTTGTGGTGCACTGGCGGGCGGGGCGCCCTCGGCAGTCTTCGACGACGCGAAACTCGACCGCTTGACTGCCGCTGCAGTATTGCTTGCCTCCCGCCAGCAACTTCCACAGGCTGCTCTTCCAGTACGGGCTGTAGAGAGGGCGACATACTGACGTTTGGGGCAGGTGACACGGGCAGTGGCGAAGAGACAGGCATACCCTGGAATGAAAAAAAAACAGTTAATTCATTGAGCTCAAATAACAATAAGTATTGATTGATTTTCACATTTATCATTTGCAACACATTCATTCGCTCTGAAACCGGGCTTTCCAATGCACATGGCATGGCTGCAGCAGTAATTTACATTGTAGCATACTTACTGCAGAGCAGCAAACTTACATGACAAGAACTATATCAGTGCCGTTAAACTAAACACTGCATTGAGGTTAAACGAAATATTTGAAAACCAGTCTTAGTAATAGGTGTATAATTATGAAATAAATTACCATTTCTAAATTGGCAAAACCGTCTACAGATGCAGATCCAATGATATCAAGAATTTTTTTCTCAATATCATTGAGATCTGCCCCTGCTGGTCCTCCACCAGTAGCCGTGAGTGAATCCCTCACTTTTCTCGCCTTCGTCTTCACCTTTGCCACCCACACACTCCAAATCTGTTGAAATTAAATTAAGTAGTTTAGAACACATGAAAATTATGCATGCAATCCAGTTTAACATTTATATTCATCTGACTGAAACAACTTACATGTTGCCACTGCTCTATAGTCCTGCTGCAACCCAGTTGGTTCAGCTCGCTACTCACGGTAGCCTAAAATTCAAGTACTTCAGGATCAGCTTGATTTTCTAAAAAAAAAAAATTGACAATAGTAGACCGGTGAAGTTAAAGATGACATAGTTTGAATAATATATAAACAACGCAGGTACTACTTAAAGGTAAAATTGTTACTCTTGAAATTTTCTTACCTCTGGCCATTTGCCTATTATTGTGCAAACGCTCCACAAGGAGCTCCTGCTGCCGTTTATTTGCTCGTTTCCGTGCCTGCATGCTGAAGTTTATCACCTCGATGATTTTTAATATATTACTTAAATACTACAACTCGCAAGCCAACGAAAACGAGTACCAAACTAATGTATTAATATTATTATAATATTGACATGACACTTGCTTGACAGAACAAAGATAGGGCTTTCCAACGGCGACTTTAATACCGGAGAATTTCAACTTACGAAACAATAAACCGGTGTTTTTTTTCAAGATCTCATTTTTATTGGTTATCTAGCTTTAATAAACTGAAATAAATAGCAGAACAAATCATACTACTTGAAGTTTTTTTTAATATGGCATTTTTGTCGATTATAATAAAATTATAGGTTTTTTTTTCTAATTGAAAACCGAATATAATTCTAAATCATTTCCGATTTACAACCCTAGCAGAATTACTATGATCACAGATAAAAAATAGTGAAAAATAATTACAAACAACAATAAAGTTTTACGCCGTTATTATGCTCCCTGTACTTTATTAATGATTATTGATGAACAATTAAAAAGAATTATTAAATTTTAATCAGTTTTTTTTTGCAATTCAGATCATTTCGTTCACTTTCATTCAGTTTTTATTTTAATCTTCGACATATCTTAGTCTATGGTTTACTCAATTTAGCGACTGTCAAATTCGATTTTAATTGTGTCAAAACTTATACTAAGTTTAGAGAATCTTGTTTTCTGAATAACTTAGCAAAACCAACTAACTAAAATTAAGAAATTTTAGTTTTAGTTTAAGTTAGTTCGGTGTACAAGAGAATCGGCACCAGTGTCTAATTCCCGAAGACGCTTAAAAGGTTCATAACATCTAAATTCATTAGGTATTTACCGCTCCATGTTCTCACCGGAGTTACATTTTTATGTCAAGGATAGTTCGCCACAAGGGTTCAAATTAACTCCTTGCGGTTCGATACGATATTCATACAGAGTATTGCGAATACATTTGAATACCTAATCGACCTCGTAAATAGAACATGCGAGACACTTTAGATCTTGTAATAAGCATTATAGTCATATCATGGATAGAGAGAGGCTAAACATTAAGAAGAGAGGGGGTGAAGTCGGATGATTTTGGAGACTGTCTTATGTATTTTTCAAAGCAATGACTAGGTCGACGCTAATATAAAGCATGATCAGCCTATAATGGTGCCGATTCTCTTGTCACAAATTTCTCTAAACTAGACTAAAAATCACTAAAATTTAGTTTATTCCTGTCAAACGACGTTTCCTATTCTGAAATTGATTAAAATGACATAACTTAAATTAATTATAGTTTGACAGCACTAAGTTATTCAATTTAGTGAAAATGGCAATTTCGCTATTCTGAAATTGACGTTTTTCACCTAAAATTATGATTGTCAAACTAAATCTGACTATTTTTAATCGTGATTAAAAAGGCGTGGAATAAAATTAGTTGTCAATAACTAAAATTTGGAAAGCACGTTTCTCTCGTATTTATTGAAAGTTAAAAGTATTTTGAGTAAACTATGGAATCTTACGTGATTGCAGCTGTTGTCGATTCCGCAGAGAGGTAAATTTAGTGTTATTTTATTAAGATACAAGCTACGAAATGCAAAATCAGGGATTTTTGTACACTTGCTTGCTTTGTACTTCAATGCACTTGTAACATTTCGAAATGAAGTGGATAAACCCACTTCTTATCAAAGCCACTTCCAGGTTCTGCGTATTTTAAGAAATTACAAATAAGAAATTAATTATGTTTTAGAAACTATCAAGAGCGAGTACAATTGGAAAGGTTGAGAGATATATCCAACCCATTCCAAATGGCGGAGGAAAAATTTAAAAAAAATTTTAGGCTTCCTAGATCGGGAGCACTATATTTGGTGGATATGCTTAGGAATCCGCGGTTGGATGAAGGATTTATCCCCAAACACCTAAAGGTTAGAACAGTTTTGTGCCCTATACATATTATGCAGTAATTCACTTGCTAAAACAAGTTAGTAAGAATTCAAGTTCCTGAATTTTGTGATTTTTTTGTCATAGTGTGGGGTAATCTCACTTTTATTATATTTAAGGTTGATGTAGAAATTACACCTAGGCATTATTTAAAACAGGTCTTTCAGTCAGAAACTCCACGCCCCCTACTAAAATTTCTTTAGAAAAATTTGAACGGTTCACTGACCAAAAAGTGTACACAAGCAGTGGAGGGGCGCGCATTTTTAGAATTAAAAATCTACCCACCTACCTGTATGCTAATAGAACTCATTTTCAGATTCTAGCTGCACTAAATATGTTTGCCCAAGGCAGTTATCAAACAGCTGTTGGGCAAGACAACATACTGGGGCTCAGCCAGCCATCAGTGAGCAGGTGCCTGACTCTTACGGCAGAGGAAATTTTGAGAGTTTTATCACCTCAATATTTGAGATTTCCTGTAACCCCTGAAGAAAAGGTGGCGGCCAAGACAGAGTGAGTTAATTTAATTTTTTCAAACCCAAGAAGAATTTAAGATAAAATAAAACTTTCTGACAAAACTGAAAACTGCACCACACTTATTCATGTAACACTTTGCTTGTTCCAGTTTTCTAGACCTATTTAATATGCCCAACACATTAGGTGCAGTAGATGGGACCCATGTTGCAATAGCAAAACCTCCTCTCAATCACCCTACTGCGCCTGGCAACCTATTTTACAATAGGAAGGGCTATTATAGCATCAACTGCCAGATTGTGAGTATATAAACTACATTATAATATTAACACACATACTTCTCTTGAACTCTTGCTTTAATAAAAAGAAAACTTTCAGATATGCAGTGCGAGGGGGAAGATTATTGGGTTAAACCCAAATTTTCCAGGCTCCACCCACGATGCTGCAATATGGAGAGCATCAAAAATTTACAGATTCCTGAGAAACGAGTTTGTACGTGGAGAAAGATCTCAGTGGCTTCTTGGTAGGTCACTAGTAAACTTTTGTACCTACCAGGTATATCAATAAGCTAAGTACAATATAACACATTTTATTTATTTTAGGAGATAAGGGATACCCACTCCAGCCATGGCTCATGACTCCTATTATGGTGCCAACTAGTGAAGCGGAGGCTTCATATAATGAGTGCCACTCAAGGGCAAGAAATGTAGTAGAGATGTGCAATGGGCGTCTAAAGAACAAATTTAGGTGCCTGCACAGGCATCGCTGTCTCCACTACCAACCAGAAAAGGCAGCAAAAATTATTCTGGCATGTTGTACCCTGTACAATATGTTTTTGGAAACATTTGATGGTAAGTGGACCTATTTTATTAACTTACGTAATTTAAATATGTAATCCTTCTTCAGTTTTAAAAGAAATCTAATTAAGGGTATCTTTGCAGATGAAGAAGATATAACTGAGGATAGCGAGCAGAATGCGAATGAAATTGTGGAAGATACCAGCACAGATTTTCTGGCTGAAGCGAGGGAAATTCAGCAATCTCTAATCAATTATTTTAATTAAATTAAACATTTTATTTTTTTAATGTAAAATTTTAATTTTCTTATCCTTAGACCTATCCTAAACTCTAAACAAACTGTAGTTAAGTATAAAAAAAATAATTTACAAAACACAATAATCAACAAAATATAAAAAAACCAACAAATTTTAATTTTCTTATCCTTACACCTATCCTAAACTCTAAGCAAACTGTAGTTAAGTATAAAAAAATAATTTACAAAATATCAACACAATAATCAATACCTGATCACCACTCTGAAATAATTAACGAAATAAAACAATCAACAATATACAATAATCAACAAAATATACAAATCAACAAAATAATTAATAATCATCCTAATATTTAATAACTAGTACATGTAAATTGGGCTAACGTTGGTAGTGAGCTGAGAGAGCTTGGAACAAGCACTAATGAGACTAGCGGGTTACGTACACTGAGTAAGCTCCAAGACGAAGTAATGATGATGGAACCTATCAGGTTCCATTCCCATTATCTTCGTCTTGGGCATGCTGCACTATATATTGGAAGCTGGAAGAGCGAATGGCAGCTGCCAAAATTTCTGCTGCCTGCACAATGCTCTCCCGGAGTAACCGGCTATTCTCATTTAGTGCTTGAACCAAGTTGTGGTGCACTGGCGGGCGGGGCGCCCTCGGCAGTCTTCGACGACGCGAAACTCGACCGCTTGACTGCCGCTGCAGTATTGCTTGCCTCCCGCCAGCAACTTCCACAGGCTGCTCTTCCAGTACGGGCTGTAGAGAGGGCGACATACTGACGTTTGGGGCAGGTGACACGGGCAGTGGCGAAGAGACAGGCATACCCTGGAATGAAAAAAAAACAGTTAATTCATTGAGCTCAAATAACAATAAGTATTGATTGATTTTCACATTTATCATTTGCAACACATTCATTCGCTCTGAAACCGGGCTTTCCAATGCACATGGCATGGCTGCAGCAGTAATTTACATTGTAGCATACTTACTGCAGAGCAGCAAACTTACATGACAAGAACTATATCAGTGCCGTTAAACTAAACACTGCATTGAGGTTAAACGAAATATTTGAAAACCAGTCTTAGTAATAGGTGTATAATTATGAAATAAATTACCATTTCTAAATTGGCAAAACCGTCTACAGATGCAGATCCAATGATATCAAGAATTTTTTTCTCAATATCATTGAGATCTGCCCCTGCTGGTCCTCCACCAGTAGCCGTGAGTGAATCCCTCACTTTTCTCGCCTTCGTCTTCACCTTTGCCACCCACACACTCCAAATCTGTTGAAATTAAATTAAGTAGTTTAGAACACATGAAAATTATGCATGCAATCCAGTTTAACATTTATATTCATCTGACTGAAACAACTTACATGTTGCCACTGCTCTATAGTCCTGCTGCAACCCAGTTGGTTCAGCTCGCTACTCACGGTAGCCTAAAATTCAAGTACTTCAGGATCAGCTTGATTTTCTAAAAAAAAAAAATTGACAATAGTAGACCGGTGAAGTTAAAGATGACATAGTTTGAATAATATATAAACAACGCAGGTACTACTTAAAGGTAAAATTGTTACTCTTGAAATTTTCTTACCTCTGGCCATTTGCCTATTATTGTGCAAACGCTCCACAAGGAGCTCCTGCTGCCGTTTATTTGCTCGTTTCCGTGCCTGCATGCTGAAGTTTATCACCTCGATGATTTTTAATATATTACTTAAATACTACAACTCGCAAGCCAACGAAAACGAGTACCAAACTAATGTATTAATATTATTATAATATTGACATGACACTTGCTTGACAGAACAAAGATAGGGCTTTCCAACGGCGACTTTAATACCGGAGAATTTCAACTTACGAAACAATAAACCGGTGTTTTTTTTCAAGATCTCATTTTTATTGGTTATCTAGCTTTAATAAACTGAAATAAATAGCAGAACAAATCATACTACTTGAAGTTTTTTTTAATATGGCATTTTTGTCGATTATAATAAAATTATAGGTTTTTTTTTCTAATTGAAAACCGAATATAATTCTAAATCATTTCCGATTTACAACCCTAGCAGAATTACTATGATCACAGATAAAAAATAGTGAAAAATAATTACAAACAACAATAAAGTTTTACGCCGTTATTATGCTCCCTGTACTTTATTAATGATTATTGATGAACAATTAAAAAGAATTATTAAATTTTAATCAGTTTTTTTTTGCAATTCAGATCATTTCGTTCACTTTCATTCAGTTTTTATTTTAATCTTCGACATATCTTAGTCTATGGTTTACTCAATTTAGCGACTGTCAAATTCGATTTTAATTGTGTCAAAACTTATACTAAGTTTAGAGAATCTTGTTTTCTGAATAACTTAGCAAAACCAACTAACTAAAATTAAGAAATTTTAGTTTTAGTTTAAGTTAGTTCGGTGTACAAGAGAATCGGCACCATTGTCAGTGATGTCATCAATTTTTACGTTCAAACTATTACCAACAAATATAGATACAATATCATTAGGATTGAATTCCTTCAGAGTTATGGATGCCGTTATCTGGTTATATGAAGCCTGAGGTGTACAATAATTTTGAGTAGAATGACTCAGATTATTACTAATTAATTTTCCCAAGCCTTTCCCTAAACTATCAGAAAACATAATAAAGCAACCACAATGTGTACTACAACAAGGGGGAGAACTACATTCTGTTTGACCTACCAATGATGAACCTTGGACACTGTGTGGTGATTCTAGAATGGGGATACAACCCGGAACACTGCTCAACCGGGTCGAGTCCTCCGTTACCTCAGGCAGGAGAGTGTCCGGGCTGGGTTCCCTTTGTGATGTACATTGGGTGTTATTGAAGGTCATCATGTCATCACAGTCTGCATTACTATTATCCTTATTGACTAATTTGTTTGTAGCAAGGATATGTTCCTTTATTTGTTTTTGAGATTTCACATACATGGAATAACATGATTGAAGTTGATGCTCCAATGTTTGAATCTCAGACTGTAAGTTTTGAGTGTCTATTTCATAAAAATTTTTACTATCCTCTAATTTAATTTGATAGTTATGTAACTTTTTAATGAGAAAAACACGTTCTTTTCTTAGTTTAATATTGTTGGAACTATGTTTTTGTTGTTTTTTAAATTTATTGCATTTCTTTATTATTCTGTTAAGTTTTGCATATTTTTTTATTTTATTCTGGCTAACTTTATAACTGTTACAATATGGCTAAATAATAACAGCCGCTCGGGCCGATCTTTAGGTTGAGCCGTGCTTGCATTGGTTGGTCTGTGGATGGGTGACCACCCTTACATTCCGAGTTTCCTCCGTGGCTCGAAAACCACGTCCCGTCTGTCATTTGTCCATCTTTGACAGTCGTTACAGGTAGCCATTGGAGCAATAAGTCTGACAACCAGGGCTGTCGTATAACCCAGTATTAACTGGGTTGTGTAGGTCAGATAGGCAGTCGCTCCATGTAAAATACTGATATTCAGCTGCATCCGGTTAGACTGGAAGCCTCAACATAGTTGGGAAAAGGCTAGGCAGATGATGACCACACTTTCCCTCTCCGAGTAGCCTACGTTTCCCGTTTGTCCATGAAAGTTTATACCTCTTTATACAAGGTGTAAACAACCTCGTCATGAACCCGTCAACCAAGCAGTTTGTACATCAAACTACTTAGTTTGACTTAGTTTAACTCGACGCAAAATTTTTCACTGGGAAACGACTTTATTTGGGCTGAAAAATCAAGTTTTACTCAATGTAACGCACTCAAACATAGTGCTGATTAAAAAAAAAATGTTACATTCAAAACTTGCCTGTATTTTAACAAAACTTGTGAACAAGTTAGAACTGTGATCCCTAATATCTCCGGAACGACCGTAACTGCGATCACAATGACGGGGAGAAGTAGAAAAGTTACCTTTCGGCTTTAAGGTTATTTTTACACCCTTTATAACACTACATTTATGCTAACACTGTATGGGTACCTAATGTTGTCTAAAAATAAAAGCGTTCCCGTGAACACGGAATCAATTACAGATTGTAAGACCTTTTCCATATAAATTGTTGTCATTTTGAAAAGAAAATCGTGACGACATGCGTTGAATAGAAAATAAGTATTTCAAAACATCAAAGTACCTAGTTTGTAACGTTATATCGAAGTACTAAGCGTGTCAAGTCAAGGATTTTTTCTCGGAAGGTAGAAATCAGAAAATGTTTGTTTATCAAAGACTAGCCTTTTCCTGTGGACTCGCATGCGTGTAATACGAAAATTACCTCACGGGAACGTAGTACCGAGATAAAATGTATCTTAAGTGGTAATCCAGGTTATAACCAATCTATCCGTTCTACCCTATGGTGCTCAGATCTGGTCACTCACAGAGTCTCAGATATTCCGCCTTGGAGTTCCAAAGGGTAATGGAACGCAGCATTCTGGGTGTCAAAAGATAAGACGGGCCGGGGTTCGAAAAACGACGACGCTGCGTTCCAATACGGGGCATAGTGGACTTTAACAATAAGGCTGCTGGACTAAAATGGGATCAAGCGGTTCACGTTTATTGCATGCGGGATGACCGCTGGGCAAAACATGATGCCAAAAAGAGGTGGCGAGAAGATATACACTCCGCGAGAGTCGGCGAGAGCTGGTTCGAGGAGGCAAAGAAAAGAGCTTTTGAATGGAATTGGGGTTCATTCTTGCCCAGCTGTGGAACGGTATTAAAGATGTGTGCTAAATTGTATTCAAATTCGTTCAATCTTTCTTCCGTGAAATACATAATTATCATCGTAAGTCCATAGGCAGGGCACATTGCTCACAGAACGGATCGCCGATGGGGCCGAAGAGTTCTAGAGTGGCGACCGAGAACCGGAAGATCATCTTCCGGTTCCGGGTCTACCTAGTAGTAAACCGATGACCTGGTGAAGGTTGCGAGAATCCGTTAAACGCGAGTCGCGGACCGGTCAATGTGGTGACACTTGGGGGAGGCCTATGTCCAGCAGTGGACGTCTTTCGGCTGAAATTATGAAACATCCATACATCCTCACAATCTTTCGCATTTATAATTGAAGTCAGATATTATATTTATACGCAGACAGCAACCTCGTGTCGCTTTGACAAGCTTAGACAACAATGGAGTTTCCTTGTGGTTGCTACAGGGACAAATAAAAATACAAATAATCATTTTGTCTGACTTTGTTTTGACTGCCGCGTATGTAGCGCGACTGTCGAGCATAAGGTCCTGGATTCAATTTCCCGGGTCGGGCAGTCTATTATTGGTCTCTTCCATCAGGAATTTCTTTGTAGCTGCCAGTCTGGATTAGCGCCCGTTTGATGGCAATAGGATCGCCCCCTATTACATGGGACTTAAGAGGGCTATCACTTTTTTCTTGTATTTTAGTGTATTAAGAGTCTAAAACTGAGAAATTTCGATGTGTGATTATGGTTTGGATATAGCCACAAAATTAAAAAAATATGCCCTCGAAAGTTTGATTATTTCTCTCGAGAGTGTTTTAAATAAATATCACAATAGCCTTCTTGAATATAACTGGTGAAATGTGGCGTACAATTAGACACACCTCGAGTTAGGCCCTTCGTGGATTACAGCCATGATGTTTTAATGATGATGATTTTGTCGGAGCCTGTTTAGATTTCGTAGCCTTCCCGTCGAATGTCTGTAACTAAATATTAGAACCTGTATACATGTCACCGTAAAATTGTCATAAACGTTAGATTGTAAAATAACTAGAGAGATTGTAAACTCTCGAAATATTAAAAAAAAACAAAAGTGTGAAAAATAACTTTACTTCTGAAGTCGGTGACCTTTGTTTCATTGATTTAATTATTATTTTTTGGGGAGGGCTTGTATTTATGCTTTTGCGGTTGCACAACGACATGCTTTGCTTGCGCTTTGCTTGGTAGTATAGATGCAGGCCTACCTTACTGCTTCCCTCAGAGGCAGTAGGGTGGCGGGGTCTTGAGGGGGAGCGCCACAGTCGTGTAGATCCTCAAGACAAGTCTGGTGTGTTTACCTTCACGTGGTTGCCGCCCTGTTTTTGGTCTAATTCCCTAGGAAATAGACGCAACAAAAACCACCAGGCGCTTTTTAACCTAACCATGACCCTCCGTGACTGAGGGGTTGTGGGCTCGACCGCCACTAAACACTGCTGGCGTCGTGTAGGTAAACCTGGTCACCTGCGCTAGGACCTGCGCAGTTGAGCGCCGTAAGCGGGGATGAAGGAGTCCTGGAGGGTTGAGCCGAGCGGCGCTGGTGGTTATGCGTCCGTGAGGCAACACGCCCTCTTTGGTCTGGATTTCAAGCGAAACGGTGGCCCTACCCAATAGCCAAGGGTAGGGAAATGGCCAAGTGTCCCGTCAGAGGGCCACGGCGAGGGGTGGGAGGTCTGCGGAGGTCGTCTTCGGACGGCTGAGGCAGTTGGTAAAGGTCATGCTGAAGGTGTAAGTGAAGGTTGATTCGTTGTCAACCTGATCAAGCGCCCGATGTCGCACTGTAAGCCAGCCTCACGCCCCTATATCTCGAAGGTAGTCCTAACGGTTGAGCTAGTTTGTAGCGAGACGTTCCCAGGTGCGGGCTCCAAGGAGGGTGGGAAGCCGGAGAGATGAATCTAGATACACACAAATATGGATACCCAAAAACCCCATAAACCAAACGACACCACACACACACACACACCTCTCACACACACAACAACCACACAAACTCACACACACACCACAACCACACAAACTCACACACCCGACACACACTCAAACAAGAACACTGGTGAGGAGGCGAAAGCCAGTTATCCTCCCAAAAGGGGTGCATGCAGCACCTCTCAAGTACCCGGATGCTCTGCTGCTAACACGGCGGGCTCCAGTACAAGTGATGGTCCGGCAGTGGCGAGAACCGCTGCCAGGAACAAAACGTCCCATAATAAGAACAGGAGGAGTACGGCGCTGCTAGGGACCAGTACCGCTCCCCCTTCTTCTTTTTCAGGTGCGGATACCGCCACGCAGGTTAATCCCTCGGGCCGGGCTCCCCTGTTACATCCTCCCCCACCTACCGCTCCCCCCCCGGTGGCCGTCACTGGTCAACCGGTGGGGACAGGCATCGCCGGCGACACGTTCGCGCTCGCCTGGCAGGTGCAAAGGAGCAAACGTAAAGGTGGAAGGGGGGGTCCCTCCAAGCACAGCGCTGGACCACCAGTGCAGGCTGCCCCGGCCCCCTCGACGGGCAATCCGAAGAGGAGGAAAAGGCCGTCCAAGAGGCAGCGGCAGGCACAGGGGAAAGGTATGCCTCCCCTTGAAACAGGGGCTAACGCCGCGGGCCGAGTAAAACCGGCCAGCGGTAATGTCAACTTCTCCGCAGGCAAGCAGTCGCAGGCCGTGGCCGGCACCAGCCGACCGGGCCCCAGCCAACCAGCAGCCAGCGGAGGGAGCGGACCAGCCGACCACGCAGCACAGCGTCCTGGCCAGAGTGATCAGGCCGCGACCAAGCGGGCTCTCAACGAGACCTCAACACCCCGAGGGGAGCGCAAACGGCCGCGGCTTGACCAGTCCAGACGGGACGCTACAAGAAGCTACGCCCAGGCTGCAAGCTCTGACCTAGATGTCGCAGTTACCTGCGAACGGTCGGGGCACATCAGCAGCGAGGTGTCGGAGCAGATCCTCGCGGCTATTCAGCGGAAGATAGTCGCTGAGGCCTGGTCCTTAATACTGGACTCCCCACCGACCTTCAGAGCGAGGCCGGTGTTCAACAACGGAGCCCTAAAACTGTGGTGTGGGAACACCTACACCGTAGAGTGGTTGAAGAAGACGATCTCCGAGCTGCCTCCGATCACTAGCGCCACGCTAGTAGTCAGGAGACAGGCGGACATCAAGCGCCGGGTGAGATGCGGAATCTCCATCCCTGACGGGCAGGGGATATTTACAGAGCCGTCCCACATTGGGCGGACTCTGTTTTACCAGAACCCCTGGGTCCCCGTTAGGGAATGGGTGATGTGGGGCGCACACAAACAGGCCGACGCATGGTTTGTGGTGGTCGGGATCCCTGAGGACCAAATTCCGACCCTGATGGAAGCCGGACGCCGCCTCTCTTTTGGAGTAGGGGCGGTCTACGTAAAATTCCAGGGTCGGAACGGCAAATTTGTCGACGTCCCTCAGGGACTTCCGGCTGCTGAAGCCAGCGCCGGGTCACAGGTGGAGGTAGCAGCCCCGCCTTCTACAAACACCGTGGGGCCACCCGCGGTCGAGCCTGCAGAAGCAGCGCCAGCCGCACCTACTGCCGCCAGCGTGGGCGCCGTCCTCTCGGGTGAGGAGATCGAGGACATCGTCCTGTCTTCGGCCTCTGACCTGGAGGGGGACGACTTCGACGCGGGCGACCTGTTCGCCGGGCTGAGGCTGGCAGGAGACGAGGAAGGAACGACCAGCGATGGCGTCCCCTTCGTTAGCCTGTAAAGTCCTGCAAGCCAACCTCCACCACAGCCAGACCGCGACGGCTCAGCTGCGGAAGTGGCTGGAGGTTCAACACACGGCCATTGTCCTGATCCAGGAGCCGTGGGTCAGAGCGGGCCAGGTACAAGGACTCTCCAACCTTGGCGGTAAGCTTCTAGTTAGCACAGACCACGATAAGCCAAGGGCGTGCATCTACACGACACGCAATATAAAAACACAGCCACTAACAGACTTCTGTTGCAGGGACGTCTCTGCAGCTAGGATGTTGATACAGCGGGAAGGCACGGAAACAGCCGTCGTCTTCGCCTCCGCTTACATGCCCGAGGCAGAGGAGCCGCCCCCGCACGACCTCGCCCGCCTCGTGACTTACTGCGAGAGCACTGGGCTGGAGGTCGTCATAGGCGCCGACGCAAACGCGCATCATCCTCTGTGGGGCATGGATACACCTAATGCAAGGGGTAAGGCGCTTGTGGAATACTTGTTTACAACTAACCTAACCCTACTAAATACAGGCTCCGAGCCAACCTTCGTAAACAGACGCAGTCGAACAATCATAGACCTCACCCTGGCATCGGAGGGGGTGGCGGCCCTCACCACCGGCTGGCAGGTCTCAAAGGAGGCCTCCTGCTCGGACCACAGGTGGATCCGGTTCGACATACAGGTCTGTGTGACACCAACACTGCCACGGCGAAACCCACGGAACACAGACCGTGCTGCCTACACACGCACCCTCGAAACCAAACTTGCGTCAAAAAACTACGAGATGGCCTACGAGGACACGGCGCGGATCGACGAGAGTGTAAGTCACCTCACAATATCAATGGCAGACAGCTTCCGCTCAACCTGCCCGGAGTCCACTCCGCCCGCTACACCAGGGAATCAACCATGGTGGGGACCGGAGCTGGAACGTAAGCGTGGGAAGGTAAGGTCTGCCCTAAACAGAGCCATGAACACTCGTGCTGATAGAGACTGGGACGCGTACTACGCGGCCAAGAAATGCTATAAAAAATGCATCAGATACAGGAGCTCAACTGGTTGGCGTAAATACTGCAGCAGCATCGAATCCTGCCAACAGGCAAACAGGGTAAGGAAGGTTTTAGCACGGCAGAACCCGACTGGGCCTGCTGCTCTCCGCAAACCAGACGGCACACTTACCACCTCACCAGAAGAAGCAACGCGCGTCCTCACTGAAACTCACTTCCCAGGTTGCGCTTTCACAGAGGCTATCGACTGGACTGAGGCAACCCAAACACCGTCAGAAAATGACTGGCGCTATGCACAAAAAGTCGTTACGCTGGAGAAAATCCAGTGGGCGATCCAAGGCTTCCATCCTTTCAAGGCGGCTGGTCCGGACGGGATCTTTCCTGCCCTACTCCAGTGGGGTGGGATCTCAGTCGCCCGCAGACTGGTCCCTATACTGAGAGCGTGTCTGGCCTTCAGATACGTTCCAAAGGGATGGAGAGAAGTGAAGGTCATATTCATTCCAAAGCCAGGTAAGAGTGACTATACTGACGCCAAATCCTACCGAGCTATCAGCCTAACCTCTTTCCTACTTAAAACCATGGAAAAAATGTGCGAGAGAGAGCTGAGGGACGGCGCCTTGCAAACTATCCCACTTCATACTAATCAACATGCATACAGCTCGGGTAAGTCCACAGAATCCGCCCTCCATCTAGTGGTCAGCCGGATAGAAGAGGCGATTCACCAGAAGGGAAGCTGCCTGGGCACCTTCATAGACATCGAGGGAGCCTTCGATAAAACAAACTTCTCCAGCATCAACACCGCGCTCTCTCGCCATGGAGTGGAACAGGTACTGATAGACTGGATTACAAACATGCTGAGCAAACGAGTGGTGCGACTTGAAGGGGAACAGCAAATGGCCATGATAGCCAGAGGCTGCCCCCAAGGAGGGGTTTTATCTCCGCTCCTCTGGAATCTGGTGATTAATGACCTCATCACTAGACTCAACGAGAACCACTTCTACACAATAGGGTATGCCGACGACCTCGCTATTCTCATCTCGGGGAAAGTGACGGGGACGATCTTCGACCTCACTCAGCGAGCTCTACGTATCGTTGAACGATGGTGCAGAGAGTTCGACCTTTCAGTGAACCCAACGAAGACTGAACTTGTCCTGTTTACCCACAAACGAACACTAGGCCCCTATCGCCTACCCAAACTCTTCGAGACGGAACTCCAGTTAGCCGAGGAGGTCAAGTATCTGGGTGTCATCCTAGACAGTAAGTTAAACTGGAGTAGCCACCTAGACAACAAGACAAACAGGGCCTGCATAACCTTCTGGCAATGCAAGAGGATGATAGGTAAGAAATGGGGCCTATCCCCGAAAATTATACTCTGGATATACTGCGCGGTGATCCGACCCATGATTGCCTATGGGGCTGTGGTCTGGTGGCCACGCACTAAACTAAGTACAGCAGCCATCAAGCTGCAGCGCCTGCAAAGGCTTGCCTGCATGGCAATCACTGGTTGCATGAGGACTACCCCGACTGCTGCTCTCGAAGCCATGTTGGGGCTTCCACCGCTCCATCTGTTCATACAGCAGGAGGCGACGATGACGGCAGTACGCCTTAAAACACTTCAACTCTGGGGTAAGAAGACAACACAGCACAATGCGATACTAGAGGAATTCTATTGTGAGTTCCCCTTGGCGAAAGCATACAACGATCGAATACCGAAGCAATTTGTATTCGACAAGAAATACAAAATCCAGCTTCACGAGGACCACCGCTGCGAGGGATTAAACCCCGCGGAACTACGGATCTTCACAGATGGATCTAAAACAGGTACTGGCACTGGGGCGGGAGTCTTCTCGGAAGACCTCAACATCCACATAGCTACACCTTTGGGGGCGCACAACACGGTATTTCAGGCAGAATGCATGGGCATCTCCCTGGCGGCATCGGCCATCATAGCCAGGAAAGTTGTGGGCCACTCAATCCGTATACTGTCGGACAGCATGGCGGTGCTGCTGGCCCTAAACAACCACACAGTGAACTCCGGGTTAATACACGAGTGTCACCAACGCCTGAACCAGGTTGGTAATCTCAATAACATAACCATCCAATGGATCAAAGGACACAGCGATTCCCGCGGCAACGACGCGGCGGATGAACTCGCTAGAAGGGGATCGAGCATGGCAGCGGTGGGACCAGAACCTATCGCACCACTCCCTTTCGGTTACCTACGCACACTGGTAAGGAAACGAACCAGTGAAATACACCACAAGCTGTGGCTTGACCACGGCGAGTGTAGGCAAGCCAAGGAGGCACTTCCTGCCATCGACGGCCGCTTCACCAAACGCGCGCTTAGGTTAACCAAGCCACAGGTGCGTATAATTACAGCCGCCATCACCGGTCACGGCTCTTTTAACAAACACCTCTTTGTCATAGGAGTCACAGACAGCCCCCTGTGCCGCGCATGCATGGAGGAAGACGAGACTGCAGCCCACGTGCTTCTACACTGCCCAGCGGTTGCAACATACAGGGCAAAGTACTTCGGTCGTCCAAGTACTCTCCGCGAGATTGTCGGCAACATCGGGGCGCTGCTGGCCTTCTTTGGGGAGCTGGGATGGATCGAGTGAAGTTCCCACCCGTACGCAAAATACGCGCCTTGCCGTGGAATTGCGGACATCAGCCCGCTATACAATACAATACAATACAATTATTATTTTTTTCAAATCGGTTGGCAAGCGACGGAGTTATGCCCGAACAAACATAAAAAAAAAAAATAGAAACATCCGAATTGAGAACCTCCTCTTTTTTTAGAAGTCGGTTAAAAATAGCAGAATTACACCTTGTATAAAGAAGTAAAAACTTTCATGGACAAACGGGTGAAAAACGTAGGCCACACGGTGAGGGAAAGTGTGGAGGTCATCATCTGCCTAGCCTTTTCCCAACTATAATTGGTTCTGCTTCCAGTCTAACCAGATGCAGCTGAGTACCAGTATTTACATGACGCGACTGCCTATCTGACCTCCACAACTCAGTTAGTACTGGGCAATACGATACCCTTGGTAAGACTGGTTGTCAGATTTTTCTGACGATCGTAACGACTGTCAAAGATGTACAAATGACAGCCGGGACCAACAGCTTATCGGAGGAAACTCGGTATGTATACCGAGTAGGGTACCCCGACTGTCACCCATCCACAGACCAACCTATACAAGCACGGCTTAACCTACACATTGACCCGAGCGACTGTTATTATTAAGCCAAATATTATATTTATATTGAAGATAATTTCTTGAAAAAAACACTCAACAACTTCCATGAAAAATCTTGCACAATTGCACGACAATATCCCCGAAACTCAATCACATTACACAAAGTACAGCGACAAGTTATCCTCGTCTCAATATAACATGCATTAAGGTAATCGTTACTCCCCTGCATTCATCCCCATTCATCCCTGGGGGGTGTAATGCGAGGGTTGCACCCCCACGGTTTGTGGAAGCGTTCGGTTATTATAATTTGGGAAGCTGGGTGGTTCGGAACGTTGTGGGAAGCTTGGATTAATTTGTTTAGAATTATCACCGTTTTCCGTAATGCTAAGCGACACCGAATTAATGGCCAAATAAAAGCGCCCTATTCATTTTTACCGCTTGGAGAACCAAGAAATTTCACCCACTGAAATTCTAATGTAGGCAGCTGTGTTCAGTTGTTTGTCACAACGTTTTGATTTAAAACAGTGTCCATGGATTTTTCTACCAGTTCTTCTCTAGAGAGGTCTGCGCTTTGGAATGGTCAACAGCAGTAGGTACTCTCAGTTAATATGCCTTGTGACTGGGACTGTAGATCATTTTTTTTTCCAATGAAAATGCTAATTAAGTACCTTTTTTCCTGATTTTGAGTCCAGACTTGTAAGATATGTTAAAATCCTGTTGGTAAACCAGAGAAAGCAAAATAAATAAGTATACAGCTCATCAGTACCTACTTAGTTTTGTAATGGTAACGGTGCAGTCGAAATATTTGCCAAGCTGGATATTTTACTTTTTGATCCAAGTATATTTTTAAATACTAGGTCCGATCAAATGCACACAGCAAATGGTAGGTAAGACGAACATTTGACTCATTTACATGTTACCTACATTTTGATGTCCCGTGGTCATCTCTATCGTTGCCCTCATGTTAATCCTATAAGATAAAATACAAGAGGGTAATACTTCTAATATGGTCTTAGCATCCCCCTCCAACGTCTCTTAAGTGGTGAAAACTAACCCCCGACTCAGAGGGGTTGAATAAGAATTGATTCCTACCCGATTTGCCGTGACGAATCTAAAAAGCCGCTTTGAGAAGAAGGGAATTAAGATATTCTTGAGAAGAAAGAAAGGGATGAAAAAGAATGCATAATATAAAATCTAAGTAGGTAGGTATGTCTCAATTGTCTTTTTTTTTTTTGGCTCAACATTTGTGGAGGGCAAATTGACTAAAGGCGAAATGAATATGACTAGCTATAGACGGCGAATTAACTAACGGCAGATAACAACCAGAATTTGACTAAATATATATTTGTGTAACTCCATAAGAAAAATAGAGAATGACATCGAAAAGGACCACTTTTTTTTATTTTACTAGTAAAATAAAAAAGCCACCACCATCTCAAACGATGAACCTATGACCGATGGTCCTTGCGAAGAATAAATATATTTTTATTTTTCTTAACTACGCGATACCTACTGCTTAAAAATAGTTTATAAATCAGGCACCAGAATAAACAGAAACGGGTTTCCTACAACAGCGATGACTCGGTAAACGGTCTCTATAATATTCACAACACTCAAGAATTTATTCACCTCTATTTATTACGAGCTCGAAAAGTCTGCTTTCATACAAGTAACGCCATCTAGCAAAAACTTTGAAACTGAACAGCTAATGAAGCGTCGCAACATTTTCTGTTCTCAACTAGAATTAGTTTACAATTGATTCACTTCATTTTCAATAGATGTCGCTAGCACTCTTAATGGTGTAACAAAAAGTTTTGTTACCATTGCGTTGGTTTGGTTGGGCGGGTCTGCAATCAACATAAAATCACAGAGTACTTTTAATAAAATCATGTTCAAAAAACATTTTGTATCATTTCATTACTGTCAGTAATGAAATGATACAAAATGTTTTTTGCATTGAAATGAAGCAATGGATTTTTAAAATTGACTATAACACAAGGTTGGTTATAGTTACCTGTGGCTGTGAGGTGTGTTGGCGTTATCAATGATCAAACTATTAGTTCTTCGTTATCAGATGTAATAAAATGCTAATCAATTGATAACTGTTTTGACCTTAATGTAATGTTCATGTGTAGCGAGTGAGTCATGTTATTTTATGGAATTTTATACAAGAGATTCGATCTGAACTATTTAGCAGTGTAGTTCTACGGAATTTGAATAATTATCTATACTAATATTATAAAGCAGAAGAGTTTGTTTGTTTGGGTGAACGCGCTAATCTCAAAAACTACTGCCTGTTTTAACTTTTGCGTTGGATAGTCCATTTATCGAGGAAGGCTGTAGGCTATAATATAACATCACGCTACGATTATAAGGAGCGGAGCAGGAATGAAAAATGTTACAAAAACGGGGATTTTTTCCTTTCGTTTTTCTCTCTTATGTGACGCAGACGAAGTTGCGTGGGTCAGCTAGTTGTCGATAAAAGAAGCAATTTAAACGGGTGGGAATGGGTAGATACCATTTTCAGAAAAGTTTAAAATTTTGTAGGTGGCATAATTCTAATTATGCCTAGTCGTATTATTAGAGCCGCTTATGTGCAGTAGGTGATTTAATGAAGTGGTCAGGTTTGATTCCGGACTCGAGCAGTATCCAGAAATACACGAAAAATGTTTCAAGCCCTTGTATTGTTTTTTTTATTAAGTATAGCCACATGATTTTAGTGAAATGAATACAGTCATAGAGATCGTGTTTGGTGATGTTTCTAAAGACTTTACAAATATTCTCTATTCAATTTCACTCGTTTAGTAGACTGTTTTACCGTATACTGCCTGAAGCTAACTCTATAGAGCCTTTAGAATTTTTATAAATTGCGACATACACTATAAAAAAAAAAAACTAGTTTCAAACCGGTTTTTTTTAACGTTAAAAGGCACATCATACCGTACATCATACATGATACAGTTACTTGTAGGTATAGCGAATAATAAATTAAGAAACAGACGATTGTTATCTATTGTCTGCGAAACGCGGGTCGTGTCCTAAAAGATTGACTCAGCGCATGCGTCATCATAAGTTCATAACTTCCAGTATTTAACCGCTATGCCGTACGCGACGGTGTAATATGGAACTAATTGAAAAATGTACTGAATTTGACGTTTCATTGCTCTTTTTGTTCGCAAGCAGCGCCACCCTGAAATTTCAATTTATGCTGGCGATTGTAAGTCTGTTGGACTTATCAATATGTAGATATCAGTCACAGGTTCAAGTACCTAAGTAATATTTTTGTAAGTCATAATAGCAATTGTTTGTGTTGTAAACGGCTTTAAAATATTCAATAACAAAGGTTTATTCGTCAACGATAATTTTGTACCGTTCGTTTTACATTGAAAAATAACTTCCGCCGTAAAGTCGTTCGTTTAGGTATTTCCAAAAGTAGATTCTTCATGACGGAATGTACCTTACCTACCCATGAGTCCATAAATCCTTAGCTAATCAATCATCGTCTTTTGAGCATACGTCACCTCACTACTTTTTTTTAGGTTACAATACATGTTCATCCACAGCCTGAAAGTATAAAATAAGTCTATAAAATGTTACTTACACTATATCTTTTACTCGCGATTTTTTTTTATGATAATATCATGTACTTAAGTACAAAAAAGATTGCATATTTCCTGAAAATCAAATAAGCCACGATTCTACGAATGCAGAGCGATGCGGATAAAAAACCGGAAATCCATTTGTAAAATTATGTCATGCCGCCAGGAAGTTTAACTATTAAAAAAACCTTTTTACTTAAAACATATATTGACTTAAGATGCTCAAAGATTGCATCTACATGTAAATATTTAGGCCATGCAAATGCATTTTACGACGCGTACGATGCATAATAAAAATTTACAAACAAAGGAGGCCTTGCATCCAATCTGAACTTCAATAAAGATCGTCTCTTTGTATACTGCCATCTTGAAAACTGCTGAACCGATTCAATAACTTGTCATTGTGGCAATGAGGACGTGAAATGTGGGTGATTTTTAAACAGTTGTATTCAGTTTCACACCCGTCGTTTTTGGGTTTACCCACTTTCAGTAACTCGATTAAATTTAATTTAATGGTCCTACAATTGATTTAGCAAGCCACAAGCCACCGATTGTTTTGGCAAGCTTTTTTGCAGTCATGGAAAAGGACAATATGTAAGTAAAGGTACCAACCTTGAAACGCACATCAGTAGCAACAATTTGTAATTGGCAGCGCCTTTATTTTGCAGCAGAAAGGATACTATGTATGCGGATAGTGGGAGTGCTATCTCGTTACATAAATTCATTGTTCACATACGATGTGTATAGTAATTCCACGTGTCAATATGGGGCCTCTCAATGAACGGAACCTATTAGTCCGCTCGTGAAGGGTGAGGCCTGAGGTGTAAGATATATTTGACAATCGTAGTTCCCTATTAATAGTTCTATGTAAGTATTTATAGCTCAGCCCCTTTTAGTCTCGGTAGCGGTGCGTGGGATTATTTTCTGTGAATTTACGATCAGCTGTTATTGAAGTAAACGGCTTATTTGGGCAACACCTAACACAGTTTAGAAGCAATCGTTATCGATTACCAATCTTCTGACTATGGGAAAGAAGCGAAGGAGCCGTAAGAATCGAATTTTAGAATTATTTGTATGAAATCCTATGAAACCTCGCACACTTATCCGTGTCGAATCGGACGAATAGATAACGTTGTATAGATGTTTTTTTTTTCTTTTGGCGCGGTCGTTTCTTTCGGCGTTGATAAGTCTTCGTTCAGTGAGCGTAAAATAGCCGGTTAAGCAGAACATAATATGAAACATGTAAAAACCTTTGAATTCTAAAAATGGACTTTAAATTCATAATTACAATAGAATTTTAAGAATTTTATTTTTTTTACGTGATTTTAGACTCTTTTTAGATCCTCTGATCAAGTATAGTGACCACCATCCCGGAAGCCCGATTGGATGCACAGCTGCAAATAACATATGGAGCAACGGCCTATTTGACCTCTGCAGAACATAAAGGGTGTAACCTCTTAACGAAGCCGAAAGACACTAGTTCTCCCCATCGTTCCTGGGAACTTTCTAGTTACGGAGATATTGGGGGTCAAAGTTCCAACGTTTTGATAAGTTTGTTTTTAAACATGTTTTTAATGTAAAAAATTTACTTTAAGCACCTTCATGATTACTCCATCCATCTATCAGCACATTTTTTAAGTGCGTTACATTGAGTTCGATCACAAAACATGATTTTTCACCCCAAAAAAAGTAGTTTAGTTTCCCAGAAATATTTTTTGCGTAAAATTACTTAGTTTGACGTATAGAAGGTTTGGTTGACGGATTCGTGATGAGGTTGCTTAGGTACATCCTGTATATTTCTTCTATTTTAAATTTCAAAGATACGTACTTATATGTGTATACCATCGCAAACTGTCAGCATGGCCATACCTATATATGTATTATAGTACATGATGTGCAAATGGTCAAAATGTCTGTTCTTGTAGCAAATAAGTTAGTTCATAGTTTATTTTTAGAAACATTGGACAGTGCTCGCCTTGTGGAAACAAGATGTCATCCTTGCACGTATTGAGTTATGCGTTACATAGAGCTTCAAGGAATGTTTACAGATTAGCTGAGAAATTCCTAATAATAGATCAGGGCCACACTTGAGATGGATATTGTAAAAGACGACTGTGGGATAAAAAATTATAAGAGATTGGACAGCACTGCCATTTACCCTCATAACTGTGCACCCGGTGAAAATGCATTTAAAAACACGTTGGTTCACTGAGATGAAGATTGCAACTAAGAAAGTACAAATGGTTTTATTTGACTGTTGGTATTGTCGGTTGCACAGTAAAATAAAACTGTGATCACCAATCTAGTGACCAAACGTAGTGTCATTTAGCAGCAGTCTGTAGAGAAGCCCATGTTTTACACAGTAAGTCATTATTGAGCTGATTTAGGAGAATAAAATAGGCTCATCCCGCAAGCTACAGATTTTAACTAACTGGATTAACTGGCGAAACCTGGGTATACTTCAAGGAAACTTTGCCTAACCTTTTTTAGGTTAAACCAACGTTTCCCAAAGTGGGCGATAACGCCCCCTTGTGGGCGCTGCAAGCCTAAAGGGGGGCAGTAAGAGACCCAGAAAAAGATGGAGGCGTTGTGTAGAGGCTTAGGGGGCGATTTGTAATTTCATCTGGGAGAACTCTTAGACACCGACTGAGCTCTCGATTCTCGACTAAAACTTTTGAACATCATCTAATATTAATTAGGAGATTGCTCAAACTAACTCGGTTCGATATTTCTCCCCGTGTAGTTCATAATTATATATCTGTCCTGTTTTATTGAATAAATTAAAGCAAAATAATTAAAATAATATAAAATACACTAAATTAATAATTTAAACTAAAGCTATAATAGCTAGCTAAGCTAACATAACAGTTGTTAGTTTTTAGCAGCTATTATTTATCTATTTTTATTTTTTATTTATATTTTTTTTTTAAATTTAATTTTAGATTTTTTAAGGAATTTTAATTTAAATAGAAAAGGGGGCGCTAACAATAAATTATTCTCAAAGTGTGCAGTAGACAAAATAAGATTGGGAACCTCTGGGTTAAACAAACGCATTTGATAAAGAAATCTAAATTTTTTATTTCAGTTCTAATTGGGTGACTGGCTGACTGCAAAAAGAAAATTGCTTACAAATTCGATACGTCGTACATTTCGGTTGCTTCGAGAAAAAAAAGTTTCTTAACTATGAATCCGACCACAAACAACTTGGAACAACAGAGACTTAGTTAATAAAGGCTTATTTATAACAGAAATATTTCTTACCAAGAAATGGAGCAAGGAGCTAATATTATACATTTCTGAAAATGATTCATGAAAATAACCACGGCCGTCGAGTAAACCATTACGTATACATACTTCTTTGTTTGAAACATTAACTAACTATGTTAAAGAGAACTCATTGTTTTGTTCACACTGTCATCATGGGTATTTTCTAGATGACTTTACGACAACAAAAGGGCTTACTCGGAAACAGCATGAAAAGCGCGATCTGAATTTTTGTTTCTGCTTTTCATAATCATCAGAATCCTAATACCTTCTAGTCATTTCACATTAAAAAACCATGAGACTGTCGTCCTCGGTTTATGGCAAAAGGTTCATCCCCCATTACCTACTTACTTTGCATGGGTGATGGGATTCAACCTTAAGTGATGAAATGTACCTCCCCAGATTACTTACAAGCCTGTTGTTAATTTCATACCTATTAAAAGCTACCCTGACAAAAATAAACAATAAACCTGCAAAATAAACGTTAAAAAAAACAATCAAAATCAAATATGGTTAGTCTATAATTCTCTCAAAACACAAAAAAAAATCATAGATGGTAACAAAAAAAAACAAGATTTAGTGCGACATTTAGACAACAAAAATTAACAAATCAGTCATAAAATTAAAAGATTCACTTAAATTGAATCATAGCTTCAAAATAACAGTGATAAGACCGGACATTAACATTTCACTTTGTCTTATCTGCACTTGTTTCTCAGAAGACAAACACGCTTCTGTCGTAATTACTATTTGTACCCATTACCCAATAGTTAAAACTAGACTAACAAAGCATCTACATAATATGCTCGTAGCTAGATATATAAGTACTTAGATCTGGTTCAATATCAAAAAGTAGTAACAGTAATAATTATGAGAAAATATGGCACGATTCTTTTTGAAAGAGCATTTAATGTACGACATATGTCAAGGATCATTTATATTTTTCTGCATATGATTGGATATGTACCTAAACCTATGTAGCATAGTCGACTGCTTGGGGCTGTTTATTTCTTAACTAGGTACATTATATGCTGATTGTTTCATTGCCAAGGTTAAAAATATTAAATGTAGAGAAAAACAGGTTAACCGTAACCTTGGCTTTCGGTGCTTCTCAGAAATCCCGGCTCATAGGTAGGTATCTAATAGCCTAGTAGTAATATTATCCTCATACATCCTCGCAAATTTGCGATCATATAAAGGAAGGTGTGGTCAAACCAGTATGGACAGATTTTGACAATAAATGTAGGTACCGATCTGTCTAAGGCCTCTATCTCACTAGGACACCAATTAAGAATTTAAAGTCTTAAAATGGACTTTGTGTCATAAAAAAATAAAGTCTGTTTTAATTATTTTATTTTTTATATTACGATTCTGCTACAGCGGCCATTTTAGGCCTGCAGACGTTTAGTTATGACCTGGAAATTCGTGTCTAAAGCAACAGAATATTTTTGTCAACCATTAATAGTCTGCCGCGGATACCTAGCTATAATATGAACAAATCGGCCGTTAGTTAGATCTCTATCTTAATAGATTAATCACCTTCAATACATTGAAACCACAAAATAAAATATTGCCGGTAAAATTCGTGACCGATCGATAGAAAATAGGATAACGCATTACGTGATGTAAGCTAAGTATGTTCCATTAGCTAATTTAATAATAATGACATTTCTCTATGGTGAAAATAACGAATAGCATTTGTAAAGGTTATTTAAATAACGGTTTTTAACTACTCGGTATTAATCATGTAGAGTGATGTAGAGTGGTTGTCGTTTACAGTTTTCGATAAGTGAAAATATCGATGAACCGCATGGAGATTTTGGATGACAAATTTGTGAAATTAAAGTTTGTTCTTCAATTTCTAGTAGTTTTGCAATGTTTGCTGGCTAAAATGTAAACATCAGACTTTCGCTACCAACATTTTTTATTTGCAAAGGAGATCACTCAGCTTCTATACAGTTTTGGGCTTAACCTTAAATATCCCACTGCTGCCTTATAGGTGCTCTTCTTCTGTGCCATCTTGAAACATTGCCTTCGTAACTCGCGTTCAGTTCATCACGCCACCTCTTTCTAGGCCGGCCTCGGCAGCGCCGTCAATTCTTAGGCACCCATCGTGTTAAGACCTTTACCCAGCGGTCGTTAAACATGCGGCTCACATGACCTGCCCGATCCCCTTTGCGCTTGGCAGCGTATTTAATTCCTGTTTCTGAGCGTACTATGGTCCGTATTGTACCTGTTTTCTTTATACCTAGAATGCTGCGCTCCATCGCTCTTTGGCAGACCGCAAGGCGGAACTTTTGCAATAAGTTATGTGAGTAGGTCCCAAACTCCGTTGTTTAGGACGGGCAGGAAAAATACATTGATGAATTTGGGCTTCAAGGAGATCCGTAGATCTCCCTTGAAGCTCGTCATCATCGACCAGTAGCACTTACATTATGGTAATCATTATTATTTAAATCTTGGGTATAAAACTTGGGTGGTTTAATGAACGAAAATCTGAATGAAAATCTTTATATTCATAGGCTTTATGTAGTTATTGCGTTTATTTTCATTCACCCCAATCTGGGTGATCCTGATCTCAAATATTTTGTGGTTGAATAACTTCTCGGTGAATTGACGTACGACTTTGGTGTTATACTAAAAATAGTATATTTTATAACGAGGGACTAAACGAAGCCATTATATACCCGAGGTGGTTTGACTCCCGAGCTTGCGAGGGAGGCAATGAAAGCGAGGGTGTATTAAATTGGCGTTTAGTCTCGAGGTGCAAACTGTACTTTTCGCTTCGAGTGCGAGAAAATAGTCATTTAAAACCGAACAACCGTCACCTCCTTCTGCGAAGCAGTCATGCTAGCGAAGGATGTGGCGGAACGAGAGAGAGATATCCTCTCTTCCCGGCTGCCGCGGGAGACGCACCGGGCGTCGGGGGCCACGTGGTGGCTACCGGCCACCGTAGATGCGGGCCTGTGGACGGTTGGCTATGGGCTAGCTAGCCGTCCGTCCGTCTAACGACGACGACAGGCCGTGTCGACGGCGCGTTCGTGTTCCACGCGCGCCTCAAAGAGATGTCAGCATAAGGGGAGGGGCCCGCAAGGGCCGAAGCCTGCCGGGGTTGCGGGCCTGTTCGTGAGAGATACCGCGGCCCCGGAACATAAAGGGCGAGGAAGGAACATGGATGGGTTTTAGTCAGTAAGAGTCTGACACTCCCTCCCGCTCCGCCCAGAGTGGGAGAAGTCATTTGATGATTTCCCAACCTAAAAAAAAATAAAGGGTATATTATATTGGCGTTTTGTGTCGAGGTGCAAATTGTACTTTTCACTTCGAGTGCGAGAAAAATAGTCATTTAAAACTGAACAAATTTACACTCTACAAAAATTCTGAACTGAGCGGTCAGTTTTTTCTTCTATCAGGTCAGTCACAGATTAACCATTGAAAACACAACACAAACTTTCAACATTTTCGCAATGAAGATGATCCACACTTCACAGATAATTAGTACATACCTATATTACTGCAGCGACTAGCAACAGAGGCATTGCTTTTCAAAATCATCGATGCACACAAACAGCCATAGTTTTTTCTCGCGTTGAAGAGTTCATTTGTTTTTTTTTAATAAACCGCTTTCTATTTGCATGCCAATTCGAAATTTAAAGAAAACCTTTGACAAGTTACTCTTTTGTGACCATGTTTCAGAGTAAAAGATCGTTCCATTTTTAAATTACTTTTTACTCCCTAGGGAATAAACGGTCACTTTAATCCCGCTTCGTAGGGCTATAACGGCGTACTTTTAGAGCATGAGATGTGAAAATGTTTATTATGTTATACTCTATCCGAATAATATTTTAATTGAATCTAGTTTATTTTGCTTGGCGGCACTTTTGATAATAGCCTAATCTGGGTAATGTCCTATATATAAAAAAAAAACTTTTTTTTTTATTATTTTTCAGTAATTATTTTACTTTTAGCATTTTTTAATTTGTCAGTAAAATAATATTTTACTGTACATAAAATGCCCGTGGCTAAATGATAACAGCCACTCAGGTCGATCTTTAGGTTAAGCCGTGCTTGCCTAGGTTGGTCTATGGTTGGGTGACCACCCATTACAACCCGGGTTTCCTCCGTGCCTTCGAAAGCGCGTTGTCATTGGTCCCAGTTGGCATTTGCAGATCATTGACAATCATTACAGGTTGTCAGTGGCCCAAAAAGTCTGACAACCAGTCTTAAAATACTGTATCATAATTATTACCCAGTACTTATAGGGTTGTGAAGGTCAGATAGGCCGTCGCTCCCAGTGCAATAATGGTATTCAGCTACATCCGGTTACACTGGAAGCCGACCCCAACATAGTTGGGAAAAGGCAGGCAGATGATAAAAGCTTACATAAAATGAATTTTTATATTTAATTTAGCTTGTATCAGTTCGAAACTCGATCGCAATAACCCACGAGTGCATTAAAAACTTTTGCAATAAACACGGACACAATCCTGTCTCCTCCTACACATTGCGGGGGATACACGTCTTGCTAGTGACAGGACATTTAGTTTAAAGGTCCTGGTTGAGAATTATTACTTTAAATGTCATGTAAACAGACGATCTTTCTAGGTACCTATATCCACTTAAGTAACTTATTTAATTAGTTATAACAATAACTATATCTCGTAACTAGGATTGGCATGTCTTAACACAAGATACAATGAAGGACACAAGATACAATCAAGAAAGTAAATCTCGATTTTGAGAGTCTTTTTTTGGAACTGGCTTCGAAATTTGATCGCATTACTGCTAAGAAATTTTTAAAAGGCCTTTGACGCATTGGTGATTAAAACATGTTGCACCGATTTTCCTTAATTACTTACATTACATTGGAACGACGCAGTAAAGAAGGGTTTTTAATGAGGCAGAAGTATTATGATTTTAAAGATACTCTAAACATACTTTTGGAAGGAACTTCATATAAAGAAGCTAATGAACAAGGTAAAGGCAAGTTACAAATCCATTATCTAAACCAAAGCATGTAGCCACCACAACGAAGGATAGACTACAGTGACACATTTTATGTGGGAGAGCGGAATGTCGCTCGAAGTCAAGATAGATTGCCACTATAGCTACTAATTGCTCGCACTGGCAAAAACTGCGCTAATCGAATCAAATAATTGCAGGCAGTTGACACTAGTTGACTTAAAATTGTACTGTTTTCCCTGTTTTTGCTGTTGTTAAGAGGATCGTTTGGGTGTCGGTTGGCAGAATAATTGTTGAACATATGGGTACAGAGAATGAATGAGGAAGCGTTGCGTTCATTGTTCAATGCGATATTGATCGAAGAATATCGATGTTTTTGTTAGAGACATCCGCGAAGAGAATCAGTGTTTATTGGCACAATAGGAATGAAAGAATACTAATTGTATTTTTTTTTTCTTTTAACATGCACAGTCAATTTCTGGTTCACTAACTTATTTTTCTCTCTCATTTAAAACAAATGGAGCGAAGTTCGTTTAAACGATCGCTGCCCATTACCACCCAAAAACTCTACAACCGTTTTTATTTAGTTAAATACTCGTTCACCCATAAACACGACAAGACTGCTCATCATTGACATGGTGTAAGCGGTATAAGCAACGTTTTTACGCTTTCCTTACTGGCAGTAGCGAGATTTTACGAGCAGAGGTTAACAAGAGCACAGAAATAGGACTGAGGTGAATGGTCGCTGAGCCGTTTATTATTCGCTCATAAAAATAATATCTGCCGAATTTACTCGCTGCAGGAAGTGATGTGAGTGTTTCCGTGAAATGTGGGTTATGTTCACGCTTTTTGTAATGGGAACAGGACAGAGTTGAGGAGAAATTTTATTTGAAAATTGTAGCTTTCTTTAATATTTCAGCTTCCAACCAAATTAGTTTTTTTCATAGACTCAGTTATGCATATTAGGATCCAGTTTCATGACTGTTGCAAGTTTATTTATTGAAAAATATCAGATTTTTTTTTAGAAAAAGTAGCAAAAAAATACTTGAGCATAAGTTAAGTCGTTCCTCAGTAGTTTATGTATTACAGGCCAACGCCATAAAACTAGTATCAACAATATTTCTAAACGTCACGTCTAAACGGTACTATCGATAAACTTCCCTTCCCTCAGCTTCAAAGAGAACACTGGATTTTTTATCATGTTGCTTACACGTTATAAATTCAATTTCACATTAAATCAAAGTCGCAAACTTTGATTTAATGTGAAATTAAATTCAAATCAAGTTGAACTTAAGTTGGAAGAAATAATGAGCAACAACACAGTTTTCTGTTGGCCCGACGCATAAATTTCGCGAAAATTTAACTTTTATTTTTAGATGTGGACGCCTGTTTTGCGGAAGCGGTACGGTAACGAGTTGCAAATGTCCTGTAATTCCTTATGATTCGCATATTGGAGTTACTTGTTTTGTACGTGAGATTAATAATGGCTTGTTAATTACTAGAAAAAATGGGCAATAATAATTAATGGTTATAAGTGCCATTAAAGCCAAGTCAAAGTACTTGAAGTCGTTAATAATAATAGTGACGTGCTTATTACCGATTACTATCTTTTTATCATTACCAAATCACTTTGAAGTATCGAAATTCGTATTTAATGAATACATTGTATGACAAAGTTGGGTATTGGTGTAATCGGATTGCCTTGCCGATAGCAATGTTGGCGAAGCTCTTTACAAAGGTGAACCTCACTTTGACCTCGTTACCTAAATATGGTTAAGTTCTTTAAGGCTTGTCTGGTTTCGGTTTCCAAGTGGTTTTTTCCTCGCTTTTTATGTTTCGATTGGTTTATGGAACTTTAAATGTAGCAGCGGTGCTTTAGATGCTAAACATTATTCATAAGGCGGACCCTTATTCAATTACATGGTCTCATTTTAGCATTTTTTCCTCATTTTTTGGTAGGCGTAGGATGAAAACGTTCCAAATGAAATTGAAATCATCAACATAATGAGCCCTTTGTAGGAAGCTGTGCTGTTATAAATTAAGATGTTGCAATAAGCAAGAAAAGGAAGCCAACACTTGTAATAGAGTTCCTTCTATGTAGTAAGTAATTCTTCCCATGTGAATAGACGAAGATAAAGCTAAGATGTAGTTGTTAAAGTCAATTGATATAAATGGGTCACTATATTGTTTTGCTGTACCAACATGACCACATTGCAATTCTCTATTACAACATCTAAGAGCTTCAGGGTTTAAAAAGTAGGAGCCTTGTATTTAGAATCTTTTACAAACAAAAATGCATGAGTTATGGTCCACATGCAAGTAATGTAAATTTAATTGAAAGATGTATCTGTACTAAAGCTGGCAGATTTAATAAACACCTCTATCATACTTGATTGCCACATGATGACATGACTCAAACCCAAGGCAGGTGCTTAACATAGGTACTTGGAATATAACAACAAGGCATTCTTAAAGGCTTAGCTGTGAGTATTAAGACTTTATGTCAGGCACGAGATGTAGAGATAATATTCAGCTTTGATCTTCTATTTATTCATGAGTGTTAGCTGTGACTCTGGTGATATAAAATATTATCTATATCTTTTAACAACATTAGTAATTTAGGCAGTCAATTCATATAGTGTATAACTGAAATGAGTCTAATTTTAGCTAGATAAGTTAACATTTTAATTTATTTTTCCTAATTTTATGCTGCCTAATTTCATTTGATAGTTTCATGTGTGATCTCAGCCACACGACTCGACAAAAAACTATCGAATTCAATTAATCAAACAAAATTAATGCGACAGTTCCAAAACTCAAAACAGGCCATTAAGAGTTCAATAAAACTTAGATAAACAAGAGGACATTAGCAACAAGAACTATGAGATTAATGCTTCGCATCTCGGTCGTGACAATTAAATCACTTGAGATGTCTAATAATTCCAGCGGCCCACACAAGCCACACGTTGAATGTCTCTTACATAGACAAGACGGTTCGGCTCTCCGTTTCACTGGAAATGGTGTTTAATTTTAGAATTTCCGTTCAGCCCTACTTGAACATAATGCGTTGACTGCGTTTAGTTGTGGATTTTGACATGTGGTAGCGTGTCGCCAATTTGTTTTATTTTTCAATTCAGTGGTATTTTATCCGTCAGTGACAAATGTGGTATAGTGATCTTTTTGTGTATTTGTGTTTGTATTGGTGAGTTTTTTTATTTAAGAGTCTGGATGATTAGGAATGTTGAGATCAAACAGATTTTTTTTTGTCGTCTTTGTATGTAGATTTGTAACCATTTGTGATAATGTGCCGACTATTTTATGCATCGGTATTATGAATGAATTTAAACGTGTTGTTTTTAACTTAATGTTTAATTTTAGCTTGGTCCCAGTTCGTCGAAAAAAATAGGTATAATAAATACATATTTAGTCACTAATTTATTAATTATTAGATACCTATTCATTTAAAAGGAAAAGTTCTAAAATTGTATTTGTGATAGATATATCTATCGACAGATTTTCGGCCAACCGATTTTCATCCATTATCAATAAAAAGTTTAAATAACATACAGTTTTAACATTTAACATTAATTTCGTTCTAACAAGCATGAGAGCTACAATAATGGTCTTAATTAATGAATAGAAAAACTCTAGTGAAATAAAAAAAATACATATACACATTCTATCTACGGATACAATTGAGGAAATTATTGTAAACGAACAAATCAATGTCTATGAAGTAGGCAGTAAATTGATACGTAACGATAATGTTGCGGCTCTTCGATTGATAGCCTATCAAGCGCTCCATGCAGAGGTGCTTCCGACTAAATTCTAACTAGATTCTAAGAAGGATCGAACGATAACACTACTAACTATGAGGCATCCTCAAACGTAAACAAAAAGCGTAAACACCAAGCCGTATGACTCACAATGACGAACTCCTCATTATCATATCACAGCCACACGCTTACGTTAGCAACCTTAGTTGAAATCTGACACTCGGCCCTCATTCTTGTCTTCTCGACGCGCTTTTTTATATTAAATATCGAATTATTTGTTGCAGCTTCTAACCGATCAAGGCTGCTTTACAAGTGAACGCGCGTGACATACTCCGATGTGCCGCGTATAATATCACACGTATTTTTCCTCAAAGGCGAGAACAAAGAAGTCCTTTCGCGAATAAATTTCAACACTTTCCAACTAGCGACGCACCAGCCTGTTGATCTAACACGTGTCGCGTCTGTGCATACGTGAAAACGAGAGGATGCGAGCGTTCGACGCGCGCGTGCAATAAAAATCGAATGCAAAAATGATTAAAAGGAACGGTGATAATGTATTTGCGATCGCGTCGAGCAACAATCAGTGTCAAGGCGGTCGGAGCGCCGTCTCGCTCTGTCCCGGCAGCGGCGCGGCCACGAGGATCCCGCGCGCCACTGCCGCCAGGATGACGCCGCCCGACGCGCAACAACACACCAAGGAGGCTAACATCGCGATCTCCACATACGTGGAAAAGTGGAAAAATAGATACGAGGACGCTGAGAGAAAACACAAAGCTTATTTACTTAAATCCGAAAAAGGTAAGTGCTTTACATTTTTTTACGGCGGAAATCTTTAGTTTTTGCGAGTTTATTGTGGTTGAAACTGCGCATGTCACAATATCTCCCGGGTCGTATGCAAACGAAAAACCAAGTTGAAAATCCTATTCGCGTATTTGTCGGATTATGACAGACGATAACCTGTTGCTTAGACCTTAATTCGTTATCTTCCCCAATCCTTGCACATATGAAATACCTAAACTTTTAACACGTACCTTTTATTTGTAATATTAAATTCAAAACATTGATGTTACTGTAGGTTAGGATTGACAAAGACATCATCTGTTTACTACGCGTACACGTATCGGAATAATGACTAATCGTGTACGTACAATAAAAGAGTTATAAAACCGTTTTCAATAACGGTACAAGCTGTTTCATAGAAAAATATTATCGAATTTTAATTGCGCAGCACTATTTACGTTTTCCCATGACGAAATGTCAAACAGTCATTGTCAATTTGTCAAAATGTCAAGTAAATATTTTGATTTTTAACACTAATTTGAGTTTGGTTTCATGTTATTTTTTCTCCAAGATTTCTAATACTAACGTAGTGATTATATACTGTGTCTAATACGATGAAGCTTTCTAAGGTAGAACATTTTAACTTGTTGTTTCTTTATGAAGTCTTAAGAAAATAAGTTGCAGTTTTGCAGCCAGTCCAGAAAATATTGTTAAATACGATTTTATCATAAAACAGTAATCGTTTATTCGTAATAGATAAGATTACTACGGCTTAGGTTACAATCTGGTACTTAGAGACATAATGATCCAGATATTTCTACAGTATTGGTTTCATTTTCCACAATATTTGTAGATAATATTGTTTTGATACAGCTAATGACCGGTTTCTTTAAATTTTAATGATCTGTTAGCTTATTAATCAAAGGTTAAGGAAAACATTGTAACTTATTATTACATGTATAGACTAGCGGTCGCCCGCGGCTCCGCCCGCGTGGATGTCGGTTACCGCTGCAAAAAGCCTACCCAGGAAAGACACGGTCAGCAAAATGATTCCCAGGTCAATTCACAGACACCGACAGTAACGTTGACGACGCAGTCATTATCCGCAGGCTGCACAGATTGTCTTTCTGTGTATGTTAAGTTGCCTTGGTGACGCCCACTTCGCAACGGGCCGTGCAGCAGAATTCGTAATATTTTAATTTTGCCATAACTTCAAAACCAAACGTCAAATTTTAATCATTCAAAGACCAAATATTATCTCCATAAACTGTTCTTAGTGATGAAATCATTTATTTTGATAAGGATTAATAGCATGAGTAAAATAAACGCGTTTAAATGTAGTCCAAAAAAAATTCAAGATTTTTAAATAAAAAAATGGTTGCTGTGCCTCACTCGACATAGATGGGTATAGTGTGTCGCGGACTTTTTTGTAGATATTTATAAGATCTACAATTAATTACAACATTTTATGGTTCTATCTTTTATAGTTTAGGCAGCGTACGCAAAATAAGTAACTTTTCTGGTTGATTTTTTACACCTTGTGTCCGAAAAACCCAAATATCTTACGGAACCCTATTTTTTTCCAAAATAAAATATAGCCTGTGTTACTCGTGGATAATGTAGCTTTCGAATGGTGAAAGAATTTTTAAAATCGGTCCAGTAGTTTTTGAGCCTATTCAGTACAAACAAACAAACAAAGTTTTCCTCTTTATAATATTAGTGTAGATGTATGCATTTTGACATGAGGGACTGGTTTTGTTATTGTTATATTTACCTATAGGTATTTAAAGTTTGAATGTTTAACAAGTTATTATTTTAGAGTTTTAATTTGTAAGTATATCAATAATATGTATTATTATTGGAGCTAAGTTTCATTACAGTAGCGAATTAATAAAAAAATCAGTTCTTTTTATTCATTTTCCTACTAATTCATTCACAAAACACAGTTATTAATAAAATACCTAGAATAAAAAGGTACGGCTTGTTGTTCTAAGAAATAAAAAGGAGCAAATGAAATCATTTCATGTGTAATATAGGTAGACATTAGGTCATCTGTATAAACAGCTCACAAAATAACGGTTTGTATGACTCCTATAAATACTGATAGTAAAATAATACAGTATTGTATTGTTTGATTCAATTCTTAATTTTATTGTTTTTCAATAGATAAAGTTCAATGTGATCAGAATAGATTGGTTTTTCATAAGGACAATGTGGGGTTTACTGAAGGTTTTTTGTTAAGCACTTCAATACAAAATAATATAATCAGGTTTTATGGGATTTTTTTACATTATCGCTATGGACAAACTGCCACATCGGCATAAAGATGAGCAACCTGCTAGCAACCCAAACTCAGGATTTGTGCCCGATGTTGGTAATAGGATCACCCAATGTTACATGGGACTGAACCATAATCTGGTGGAATGTGCGGATACTACGCCATATACTCAAGGATGCATGCTAAAGCTGGCATGATGTTATATTATCTATTTTACAATGCAACAATAGATAGAGCACATCCTAATTGAATTTGACCTAGAAGGTGTTGTTGTATTAATTGATAAAGTTTATTGCTTAATATTATGTAGGTATGGTAGAGTTTGTTTGTTTCTTCTACCCAGAAAATAGGATCTACTTTAATGAATCTACAGTAAAAGTTTAAATTTTCCCTTCCAACTTTGTCATGCTGAATATGAGTGTTGCCGTAGCCTAATTACTTACCAATTCTTTGACTTTTAATTATTTAAAAAAAATAATTATTAAAAAAAAATTGATTAAATTAAATAAAAAAAAAAAAAATTGTTTATTCATTAACCACAAAAAAAGACAACAAGTTGATGATTGGAGCCTCCTTTTAAGCAACAAAAAGCCTGTATTAGGAGACTCCGCTCTTTCACAGCAAGTTTTTGTAACAGAACAGAACAGAAAAAAAAACATTAAAGAAAACTGAATGATACTGTATGTTTCAAATTTCAAACATAATGTACACAAAGCAGCATTCACATAAACAAGAAAGGTCTTAAGACGAAGATCATAAATCATCGTAACCATATTTTCTGTATTTTAGAGTTTATAATATTTTTAATTAATAGAATTTATTGCGTGTCGTTTCCCTAAAATAAATGTAGTATGATGTAAACTAAGTTCACCACAGATACGCATAGCTATCAAGTAATAAAAACCTGAAATACAAATTGTAGGAATGTACGAGTATTGATGATTCATTTTTGGCTTTGTTAGTAAGGGGTACTGTCCAATGCAATGTAATAAACAAAGAAGTGTTGGTTGTAGTGGCTTACAACAAGCAATAATAAATGTGTTGTTAGAAATTGTGTTTAATAATGAGAACAGCATTTTGTGTTGAATCTTGAATTCAGTCTCGAGTAATTAAATCATAAATTCAGTTTTTACAAAAATGGTTAAAGACCAAGTTCAACTAAACATTGGTGTCCAAACTAGATAAAATCATTTGGGTGCATGTCTTTTATTCTTTAAATGAACACCAAGAAGATTGGTAAAAAAAACAAAACCCCCTTTTGGGCTCTTATAAGATAGTTGGGTAAAAAGGAGATCTGCCAGGAACCAAATGGGTAATTAATTGAACATTTAGGTCATTCTGAGTAAGACAATATAAATTAAAGCTGCTTTGTTTATCCATCTGTGAGTGATCGCTTCCTTATTGTTCTTTCAAACTACGCAACGTTTTTTGATTCGATTTTATAACATCATTACACAATGGCGCAGTTACACTTAGTCGATCTTCCGAATTCGATTACCTATGGAATCCGGGCAAACGACCAATAGTGAATGAACGGGTTATGTTCTTCGGAAAATCTGGTCCAGCTTCATCGTTTCTAGTACGAAATCTACGCCAATTTTCCTTTCACATTGAAACTACTCAAAGTGGGAAGCTCGTACTCCATTGCGATGACTAGTGTAGGGGTGCGTGCCATTTGATACAATAACAGAAATACCGAACCGTGACCGAATTTCATTTAATATACTTTTTGTTTAGTATAACGATGAAATGATATAATGAATTATTGATATAATTTCAGTTATCTAATTTTATATGGCTTAATTAACATTTCCTATTTAAATGCACTTTTAAACTAATATTAATTTAGTACAATATTAAGTTAGTTATCCCTTCTATTGTTGGTTAATCATCTGGGTTAGGTTAGGTTAGAACATTGTGACCATTAGCGCGCATTACTTATTCATTACAGAATTTTGGCTGAAAATGAGTAAATATGAAAATTAGGTCAAATGAAAGTTAGGTCTACTAAATGTTTTATTAAAACAGCATTATACAAATACTAAATGATATAAGAAAAAGAAGTAAAAGAAGTTTATTTTACATTTAACATTAGATCATATGAAATTAGGTTATTTGTTTTTATAGCATATGAAAATTATATGACGTGAACGTTATTTTAAGTGAAAATATACTATCTGTTATTATAGCATATATTACACACCCACTTTTATAGTATGTGGAAGATGTTGGCAGAACCAGGGAGCCAGCGGAGAAATAAAAATCCAATGCTTCAGGGGTAGAATTAACGCTGATTTATTTATCAAAATACTCCAGATAATTCCACAGTCATACAAGATTATTTGAGATTTAAATATGAACATTAATACTAGTTGTTGACCAAAAAGAATTATGAACGACAAGAGAAGAAACGTCAAAAGCAAGTGACGTTACATATTTGACATTTCAATACAGTGTTTTCATGTGTGAATTAAAATTACTTATTTATAACATGCACTCCTTTTGATTCAACATGAATTTACATTAATATTAATAAAAATACATTATAACATTTACATTACTTAGACCATACTCCATAGTCAACTCTATACTTATAGTTAAATGTTATAAAACCTTGATTGCTAAGTGTACACAACATTCTCTCAATTATTTAACATTCATCTTATTAATAAAATTCTTATGTTTAGTGGAACTCAATGGCTTCGTCAATACATCAGCTATCATATCATGTGTTGACATATACTGTACATTAGCAAACTTATTTTGTATTAAATCTTTTATGTAGTGATATCTTAAGTCTATGTGCTTTGTTTTCTTATGACAATATTCTTTTGCTTGTAGTAACTTCAAAGCACTCTGATTATCATTAAACAAAACAATTTCTCCTTTGACATTTACAATTTCTGCCAAAAAGTCTTTAAAGAAACATAAGTCTTTACAGACTTCACTGATTGCCAAATATTCAGCTTCAGTGCTTGATAATGCGACACACTTTTGTTTCCGAGATTCCCAATTTATTGTATTGCAACCTATCATAATAACAAACCCAGTGTATGACTTTCGATCTACTAAATTATTGGCCCAGTCGGCGTCGGCATATGCAGTCACATTTAAATTACCAGACCTATGGAAAGATAGGGAGTAATTCAATGTACCTGCCAAATACCTCAAAATCCGTTTAGCCGCAAGCCAATGTTCTTTACCGAAATTATTATTAAACTGGCTTAACTGACTGCACGCGTAAGTAATATCTGGTCTCGTGCACACTGATAGGTACATTAGGGAACCTAACAATTCTCTGTACTTATAAACATTATCATCAAGCATCTCTTTTTCAGCTTTTTGTAACTTTACATTAAGTGCTAAAGGTGTAGACACAGGCTTACAATTCTCCATTCCATAGTGAACCAGCAATGATCTTATGTAATGAGATTGATTCAATGTTAATAAACCTTTTGATACATCATGAGATACTTGCATGCCTAGACAATTTACAATTGGTCCTAGATTTTTTACATTAAAATCCTTTTTCAGCAAAATATGCAAATCATCAATACATGTTTTATGAGTAGAAAATACATAAAAATCATCTACATAAAGTGCAATGACTGTTAATGCATTCTGATCTTTCTTAACATAAACACACGGCTCACATTTACTTTGTGAAAATTGCTTACCTATTAACAAATTATGCACAGTTAAGTTCCACATACGGCTCGCTTGTTTTAGCCCATAGATACTTTTTAACAGCAAGCAAACTTTATTTTGATCCTCAACAAAACCTTGTGGTTGTTCCATAAAAATCCGTTCATTTAACTTACTATTCAAAAAAGCAGTATCTACATCCAAATGTTCTATATACATATCCAATTCAGTAGCTAATGCAAATAGAGTGCGCAGAGTGCTATGGCGTACCACTGGCGAAAAAGTATCGTCGTAATCTACCCCATACGTCTGTGAGAAACCACGGGCAACTAGACGCGACTTATACTTACAATTTTCTGAATTGTTGTTTTTAATTCTGTACACCCATTTACACTTCACGACTTTCTGATCGACTGGGCGATCAACTAGCTCCCATACTTTATTTTTAGTGAGAGCTTCAAACTCTCTCTGCATAGAACGTTGCCACTCCTCACTGTTAGAAGAAGACATGGCTTCCTCATAGGATACAGGCTCCAACTCAGTTTGAGTAAATAACGAATAATCTGCATACCTTAAAGGCTTTACACCACGTGTACTACGCGCGGGGCGGCTAGTGGTAGCCACAGGTACCTCAGGGCTAACCACGGCGATATCTCCTCCGGTTTGCGACACGTCGTTGCGACATATGCTGCTGTCCTCGGCCGCTGGACTTGAGCAGCTTGCATCCTTATCACTGCCTGTACAGTATTCAGATTCAGGAGCTGAAATGTCAGAAATATTCTGATTATCACAACTGTCAGAACCAATTTCATTTGATTCTTGACTAGAATTGTTATCATTCATAATAAGATTGTCATTATTATTTATATTCAAGTTTTCACTAACATTATTTAAATTAGAATTATTGCATTGATTATTATTCATGTCAAAATTAAAAGAAATGTTATTCTCTTTTGACTCATTGCTTAAAACCTTATTCATATCTCTTAAAAATTTATTCTCTAAGAAATTCACATTTCTAGAAAAAAAGATCCTTCGCGGTCGCAGGGGTTCAACAAGTCTATAGCCTTTAGTAGTATTACTATATCCAACAAATACACACATAGTGGACTTTGAATCTAATTTATTACGCTTTGACTCTGGTTTCAGGGCATAAGCAATGCAACCGAATACACGCAGGTGACTAAGGTTCAGTGATGATGAACCAGTCCAAACCTGCTCGGGTACAGATCCACCTAGGGATGACGTTGGGGAATGATTTTTTAAATACATTGCAGTCATAACCGCTTCACCCCAGTACTCCCGGCGAAGACCTGACTCCATCAGCATGCAGCGTGTCCTCTCCATAATGGTCCTGTTAAGGCGCTCCGAAACTCCGTTCTGCTGTGGAGTATGAGGCACAGTCACCTGATGTACAATTCCCTCATTTCGCAGATAGGCTTCGAATTTCGCACCACAGTACTCACCACCACCATCAGACCTAAGAGTCTTAATCCGCAATCCTGTTTGATTTTCTACTATGGCCTTAAAAGTAATGAAAGTTGACATTACCTCTGATTTATTTCTGAGTAGGTATCCCCAACTTTTTCTACTGTAGTCATCTGTGATTGTCATCAGATATCTGGCGCCTCCCCAGCTACAGACAGGCATCGGTCCACAGATGTCAGAATGAAGCAGCTCCAGCGGTTGAGCAGCACGCTTGGCCTCACCAACAGGAAATGGCTTTGATACCTGTTTTCCCTGCAAGCACGCAATGCACTCCTCCACGTTAAATTCTTGTACATTCTGAAACATTAACTGGTTATTTTTTCGAAGAGCCCTTAGTCCACCACGACTCAGATGACCGAGTCTCCTATGCCATAACGACTCTGTCTCAGTAGCAGACATTGCACTCTGTTCACCCTGAACTACATTTTTCAGAGGGACTGAAGAATGCTCCTTGCCAGTATCATTAACACTACAATCCAACTTATAAATACCATTATGGTTTTTAGCATGACCTATAGAACTACCTACTATATCAGGATTATTATAAAAATTACAACCAAACTTGTTGAAAACTACAGTATAACCGGACTCAACTAACTTATTAACAGAAAGAAGATTTGTGGACAATTCAGGTACACTGCAACTTCATTTTTATTACAGATTATATTTACCTTTCCTTTTCCTTCACTCACTAAAAGGTCATTATTTGCTATTGTTACATTACCCTTTTTTGTCTTAAAGTCTGTAAATAAAGTTTTATCATTACACATATGAGCAGTACAACCTGAATCCACAATCCACTCATGCCGTGCGGTCATAGCCATTTCAGTCTCTGTTACTATGAGTGTTTTTTCATCAGAATTACGTTTTTTGTCCTTTTTTAATTTAAAACACTTAGATTTTATGTGTCCTGGCTTTTTGCAGTAATTACATATTATCACTTTCTTATTAGTAACACTATAAGCCGCACCACTAGCACTGTGATCAAAACCATTCTTCCTGTGCTCCTCCTGCAGCAAACGTGTCCGGACCAACTCGCTCGACAAGTCTCGACTCATACAGGCCGTCTCCAGGCTAGAAACCAGAACGTCGTAGTCCCCAGACAGGCCGCTCAGCAAGATTTCTGCGACTTCTGCATCCTCGATGTTCCTCCCGATGTCGGCCAGTTGCTGTACAAGCATCATTACTGCCGATATATAGTTGGACATATTGGTGTAGTCAGATAGATTCATCCTGTGCAGTTGACGTAGTAACAGAACTCGCCTATAAAGGCCTTTGTCTTCGAAGATAGATGCAAGTTTGTCCCACGCTTCCTTGGCGCTGGTTGCAGTGCGTACGTATTGATAAAGATTGCTTTCTATTGATAAACAAATACGCGCTAGAGCTCTCTGATCACGCATCATATCGTTGTCGTGTCCAGTCACACAACCCCATGTACTTTCCAAGGTCAACAACATTTTCATCACAAATTTCCAAGTCGTGTAATTCGAAACCCCCTCTAGCTTCGGACAGGCCATCATATTCATATTAGCCACGCTGGCCGCATTATGGGACGCGGGCACATGGTCGACGGGTGCAGGCGTTGGCACATTTTGCTCGTCCGCCATCTTGCCTGCTGAATATTATTCGCAGCACTTTGCCAACAAAATAATAAGTAGTATGGCTGGATCTCACCTCAATAGTCCGCGTCTTTGGATCTGCTTTTCTTGTCTGGGCCAATAACCTTTTATAGTATGTGGAAGATGTTGGCAGAACCAGGGAGCCAGCGGAGAAATAAAAATCCAATGCTTCAGGGGTAGAATTAACGCTGATTTATTTATCAAAATACTCCAGATAATTCCACAGTCATACAAGATTATTTGAGATTTAAATATGAACATTAATACTAGTTGTTGACCAAAAAGAATTATGAACGACAAGAGAAGAAACGTCAAAAGCAAGTGACGTTACATATTTGACATTTCAATACAGTGTTTTCATGTGTGAATTAAAATTACTTATTTATAACACCCACTAGTGTAGTGTAGGTAATTAACGCATCGGGTGCCCGAATTCGAGTGAAGTCTTCGAGCAGGAGCACCCGGATACGGGCTAACGACCAAATGCGCTTTTAGAGATTGTATTCCGGAAGGGTAATTTGGCATACGTATAGACCATGATCTAGATTAGGACATTACGATATTTTTTTTTATCCCTGTAGTACTTACGACCCCGTAAAGTAATTTGCGAATACCACGCGAGTGAAGCCGCAGGGAAAAGCAAGTAGCTTATAAATTGTTCTGGAATTAATACTAAGGACGCATGAATGAACTGCGGGATGAATGTAGGTAGTTATATAGCTAGCTGATTACTAGTTATAGGTACATCACAGTAGTTAACTGTTTTTCATAATTGACTCATACTTATTCATTGACACAGTGCTATTGACATTCATTGATAGCTAAGTTCATTCTTTCTAGTAAATTTGACGGTTTTGTAATTAACATAATACCTATTAATTTTATGGACATAAATATTATGTAATGCTAGGTAGGTATGTTTGTTTTACCTTGTTTTCGAAAACAATTTTTGTAGCCAATCATAATTATTCCTCTTCATTTGGAGTCGGCGCAGCATGTTCTTTTATACTTCTGTTTCTCGTCGTGTCAGCAGTCACCCCCTTTCTAGCCGACCCCTGCGTATAGGGGCCTTAGGTCCATGTTCACCAAAAAGATGACGGTCTGTTTATCTAAAAACAGCTGTTTAAAACACATTTTTTTATGGGAACATGTCACATTGACAGCTGTTTTTAGTCAGACTGTTATCTTCTCGGTGAACATGGACCTTAGTGTGATTCCCTGGTCAGGTAAAGAAGTGTTACAAGGTTTGTCCAATGGGCATCTATAACTTGGAGCTTAGGCTCACTTGCCCTACAAATCGCTAAATGCATTTAACACTAAACATATTTAAAGCATCATTCCATTCTGTCATCTGCAAAAGATTAACAGAAACAGGAAAATGTGTTCTCTAGTGCAATCGGGCTTTAAACTCTCGAAATGCGGGTCTGCCAACCCCTAACTGAATGCAGGTGTGATGAACCTATTATAGTTTTCTAACTAAACAGTAATCATTCGTCCTCTTCCCATTCCAGCTAAACGCGAGTACGATGACCTACAACGCAGATACAACATTCTGTTCGAGGAGAGACAGCACCTGGAGTCTGAACTTCGGGAGCGGACGAGGGAGCTCAACAAGCTCAAGAATGTCTCTGAGAAGCTGTTCAATGAGTACCAGCAGCTTAAGAACCAGAGAGATGTGGATGCTGGAGTTATGCACAAGTGAGTAGGAAGCATGGAGCGCAGAATCCTAGGGGGTTCGACTTTCAGACCGTATAAATCTTCATCTGTTAGCGAAGTAGACACAATAGTTAAATAATGGCGTCGCACCGATTCGGTTGGCTTTCACAGACGACGCATTGGTGACCCAGCTGTGTTGACCCCGACTTACGAACAGTAAGTCGTGAGTTCGAACCCAGACAGACGCACGCTACTTTGTGTAATTTATTTTATCACCACTGCTCTCAAAACGGTGAAGGAAAACATCCATCGTGAGGAAACCGGTATGTGCCAGAACCAAAACCTCGAAAACATGTTACATCTACCAACTCCCACTAGGCCCGCGTGGTTGATTATAGTCCATTCCCTCTCATAGTGAGGAGGCCATTGGTCCCAGCAGTGGGAACATCAAGGGCTGATTATACTAAGCAATATAATTACGTGCCAAAACCAAAATCACGGACGCAACAAAGGTGGCCGCTAACATTAAGTAGGGTCAAGTTGGATAATTATGTCAGCCGCATGTCATTTGAAAAACAGGCTTAAAGATCCATCAAGTGAGTTCTATTAAATGCTAGACTACATCGTGGGATCAATCGAAGCGAAGATAATAGATTCCGAAAGGACTGGCTCGGCTCTAGCAACATAAATACTCGTAATATGCTTGTCGACTGAAAAAATCGAATTAGTCCGTAGACTATCAAAAAAATTCACCCTTTTGTTACCTAAACCAAAATTGACGAAGAGATGTCGCTTTAAAATTCTCAATACGTCACGCCGTGGTATAATTTTTAGGACGTTCTGACGTCACGAGCCCCCACTCCCGAGTTTTGATGCGTTTTATCTTAGTCAATATTCGTTCATTTACAAAAACAAAAAATACGTAAACTTATATTGTCACTTACGGGATATCTTCCGTGATTATTTTTAATGTTGAGCACCCGATATTTCGACGCTGTTGCAAGCGCCATGATCGCGGGTTGACTGGGGTATGCGGGTGGATGGATTATAAATTGTTACGAGCAGACAAATCTGTCTACCCTCTTTCTTTGTGGAAGTGAAACCGTGAAAGCCTAAAACAGTGTTCAAAAAATACGAAAAATACGTGTCCATTTTTTCCAATACTCTAACTGACGGAGCATAGATTTGTAATTTATTGATGATGGAAATTAGCCTATTTTGTGGAGAAGGAACAAACCTTTCCCCAGCAAGGGGACAATACTGCCTAGTTATTTTTTTTTTGGGAATTGTTGTCAAAGTAGTAAAGGAATTACAAGACTGACTATATCTATGCACACAGCAACAGTATCTGCAAGTATAACTTTGTAGTATTATCTTATTAGTCATCCTCAACTCCTATTTAGGCTCAAAGAATGTTAAGAACGCCATTAAAGTAAACAAACGCCGTTTATCTTGACACATACCTTGGTAAAGGTTGTTCAAATTTAACGATAATGTGTTTCCGACTTTAGCTTATCTAAAGGGGGCGCGCGTAATGTGGAACTTATGTATTAATTAATGTTTTGCATACTGCACTCAACGGCCTGTGTTTTAAGGTTTTTGTAAATTGATCGATTGACTAATTAGTGCAAATGTTTTTCGCAATTGGGAATAACACTTTTGACTTGTTATACATTAGTAGAGATAGAATTAAATCTTAAATATAACCTAGGCAAGCTGGCTTTGTAGACAGAAGTTCGAAATTTTAATATTTAGTCTTACCAAGGGATATCGTACAGTTCACGAATCTCCTTGATGAAACTGGCTGTAGAACCTTACCCAGTAGTTAGATTGTGGAGGTCAGACAGGAAGTCGCTTCACGTCAAATACCGGCATCCAGCTGCACCCGGTTAGACTGGAAGCCGACCATAATGCACTGAGTTGCGAAAAGGCTAAAATCATCATCAGTCGACTGCCAAGTTGATTCTCAGCAACTCTCATCCAGTTGCTACCAGCCATACTGCTGAGCCCACCTTACGCTTCTCGATCTCTACTCAAGAACACGTCTACCACAACAGCCATCGGTTCTACGCACAATAATAGCCACTTCAGTTTACTTATTTTGTGAGCTATCTCGACTCTGGTTCTCTGTCGGTTTACCTCGTTCTGGATGCGATTCCTCAGCTAAAAGCCTAGGCAGATCATCATCATCATCATCATCTACAGCCGAAAGACGTCCACAGCTGGACATAGGCCTCCCCCAAGTGTCGCCACATTGACCGGTCCCGTGCGACTCGCATACAACGGATTCCCGCAGAAATTCGTAGTCAGAACAATCGGAAATCGAAATCACGAGCCTTCGGTCGCCGATTCGACACCTTAACCATTGATTCATTCATCATCCTACAGTCACATTTTAACCATATCCTCGTCAATTTCAGGGTGATGCAGCAAGCAGGGGAATGGTACAAGCAGAACAAACAGTTGAAGCGCCGCAGCACTGTGCTCATGCAGGCCTTGCCCGCTAAAGCTGTGGAGATCGATCTCACTGACTCCATCGATACAGGTAATATGAACTCTATTCCTGGCGCTGGTAGGGTCAGAATCAATATCTTCTTATTAGCGTAATGTTGGCGATTTGAAGAAGATTTTAGTGCCTTCAGTGGCGTCTATGCAGGACACGATGAAGTGATTATGAATTGTTCCATAGTTTGTGGAACAGCACCACATTTTCATTCTTCAGCGGAGTCAAGTAAGGGGTGAACTGACTCACTATGATTTAAAAGGCCGATTTAATTTAATTGTCTTATCCCAATTCATTTGGTTTCGGCGCAGCATGTCTTTGCTTCCATACTTCTCTACTCGGCATCAGACATCTGTCTTGCCATAATTATCATTCTTCACACAGTCCCTCCATCGTTTCTTTAGTCTTCCTCTACTCTTATACCCCTCCACATTCTCAATACTCAAAACATTCCTCCGACATTTTCCTCATTCCTCAAAAAAAGGACGGTTTAGCAAAACAAAGAGATACTGAAAATCTGTAATAGGTAATACCAGCAGAAGCGATAACAGATACTCCCAAGGTGATTCCAGTGATACTTTTGTGCAAGTAGGGGGTACTTACCTGTCAAAGTGTTATTACGAGTGGCATGAATAATGAAATCATTCACTTTTCTGCACTTGATGTGTCGATAATATTTCTGCGTGGGTATAAAATTAGTTGTATATTTAGTGATGGATTGCGAAGTTGGTGGTAAGTGCTACTTACTACCTTTAATAATATTCATATTGAAAATACCTTAAATATTGCCGCAAACATGCAGTCTGATAGTGTGAAAATGATTAGCAAGCACGTTTGTAGACGCGTAACAACTTGAGCCGATCATAATAGATTTGTCGCTTTTACTAACATGCGGTGTCATTCGAACCGAAACAAAGAGAAATATACTTTGGCTTTGTGTGGATATGAAACACTTTTAATTGGCTCAGTTTAGCATCGCCCAATATTTTCATAGTTCTAATGATCCAGTCCTAAGTCAAGGACCGAAAAGTGGCGACCGCGAACCGGAAGACGTTGCGTTGAAAGACCTCCCACTAGGCGGACCAATGACCTGGTGAAGGTTGCGGGAATCCGCTGGATGCGAGTCGCACGAGAGGGACATGTGGCGACACTTGGGGGAGTCCTATGTCCAGCAGTGGACGTCTTCCGGTTGATGATGATGTGTCCGACTTCATCTACTGCTACGCATAGTCCTCTCTTTCTTTCCCGGTCCCGTGCCAGCCTCATCCAGGTTATTCCCCCGACGGCAACTATGTCGTCTGTCTCTTCGTCTGTCTTTCTTTACTCAACTCAATTATAATTTTTGTTCCAGCATCAGACGCCAGCAGTAACGAAGAAGTGGAGTTCCTAAAGCAGACAGTATCAGAGCTAAGTCGACAGATAGCCACACTACAGACTGAGCTGAATGCGGCCAAACTGCAGGAGTTTGAGGCGCAGGAGGCCAATGTGGCTCTTGGACAGGTAACTGTTAGGAAAACTTCTATGGTTAGACAGATAGAGATGTACTTATTACCCACATTTTACCTGTTACGGTTAATGAACCCAGGACCTCGAGATCAGCAGTCACGCTTGCGATCGATCACTAGACCAAGGAGGTAGTCGAAGCAACTGTTGACTCTAGAGTCAATAATAGAGAAAAGGCACATCCTTGTAAAGTCTAAAAGGATGAAGGATTGATTTTAGAATTGATTATATTTGCATGCCTATACCACGGTAGAATATGAAGGACTATATTATTAAAAAAAACATCTATGTACCAATTACACATGTTTGCAAAGAAATAAATGATTTGTTTTGATTTGAAATTTTGGACGACAGTCCTCATTTATCGGAGGCGAGATATATATAATACCCCTATGAAAATTTTATGGAAGTTCGTTTGTCAACTGTTGGGTTGTCAATTAATAAATGAACTTCTTATTGAAATTTAGCTGAACCAGTCTTACCAAGGGGTATCGTATAACCCTGTATTAACTGGGTTGTAGAAGTCAGATAGGCAGGCGCTCCATGTAAAATACTGGTACAGCTGCACCCGATTAGACTAGAAGCCGACCCCAAAATTGGTTGGGAAAAGGCTAGGCAGATGATGATGATTAAAATTTGGCTGAAAAGTTCGAATCACAGTAGATTTGCGGCAAGAGATCTAAATCTCAATTTAATGCCCTGCATGCGCTCGTTGATAGAAACTAGCTAAAACAGAGCTATTTTTTTACCAACTGGGTAATGGGTAATGTGTTTATCATTCAGTATGCTGTTCCTGGTGATCAAACGCGTGAGCCGATCTTGATCATTCTTGCCTTCTTCGATTTTAGTGTCTCTTAAGAAATTACAGTAATCCAAATTCAATATGGCGAGAATCAGACGCCAAATCTAAAACTAAAAAATAAAGTCAACGAACTATGTTAAGTACAAGTCAGGCGGGACCCATCCCATGTTTTAATAATTTTATTTCAATGGGTCCCGCCTAAGCCTATCTCGTGAGCTCATCTCTCGGAGCTCGTGGCTAAATAATAACTGTCGCTCGGGCCGATCTTTAGGTTAAGCCGTGCTTGCCTAGGTTGGTCTGGGGATGGGACCTTTACATAATAATACAGAAAAAATCATAAAATTTCGCGCCAATGCCTTTTTTATTTCTTCTGTAGCTGGAATGCAACCCACACAATCTGCCAAAGAGTTCAGCGTTCGTCGCGTTTGGTTCCATATTTAAAATAAAATGTTTTTTTTTTAATGGAAGTAATAAGTCAATTTTTTATGAATTATGAGTGCAAAGTTGTTTGTTAACCGCGTGCTCAATTTTGATGACCGAGCGCAGCGAGTGATTCAAAACTTACAATCTTGAGCGTTAGCGAGAGAATTAAAAGAGGACGAGGTGAAAAATCTTTGCTCTCGAGTGCAACACGTAACTTTTCCCCCCACCTCAGCGAGGAAATGAATAAACGCAAAAAAAGGCGCATTATCAACCTATTAGCTAACTTATAAAATATCTCCTCAATTACAGGAACTAGAAGCTGAGAAAGAGAAATCGTCCGCCGAAGAGAAGGAGCTACAGGAACTGCGCATACAGATAGAGAGGCACAACCGTGTGTCCAAGTTGTTGATGGAGGAGGTGACCGGACTGAAGAACAATGCTGACAAGGATCGAGAGATGGCTGAGACGTGAGTACTACTTCATACACTTGATGACCACTTTTTTTTTTTGTGGATGGGAAGTCATCATATGACTCCTCCCACTCTGGGCGTAACGGGAGGGACTGTCTTACTGACTAAAACCCATACATGTTCCGGGGCCGCGGTATCTCTTTCGAACAGTCCCGCAGCCCCGGCAGGCTTCGGCCCATACGGGGCCCCTTCAATTTGCTGACATCTCTTGCTCGGCGAGCGCGAGCTAGCCCAGAGCTCACCGTCCACGGGTCACGCCTACGGTGCACGCCCGGTGCGTCTCCCGCGGCGGCAGAGGCGAAAAGTTCTCTTCCTCTCGCGTTCCGCCACCTCTTTCGCTAGCATGACTACATCGCAGAAGGAGGTGACGGCTTCTCATTCCGTCTCGCTCCGGACCATGGATTGAACCACACGCTACCGGGGAGAGTACCTGGTTTACCGAAGTACTTTCCCCTGTGTAAGACTACAGAATGCCCATCTATAGTAGGAAGTTGCCCGTCCTGCCTACACTTACCATGCTTTGCATGTCTAGCCACAGTTTCTGGTGTCGTTCACGGATGCGTTTCCTGCACACATATGGTATGACCTTATACTACCGGTTCTACCATACTATCGGGGTCGTTCGGACTATCGGGGTTCTAACTGCCCGAACCGACATTTAAACAGCCACAGAGGCACGAAGGCTTTTTTGTTTAAATGTTCACTCCATACACGGACCAACCCTTCTGGCCTCTAGTATTTAGCCACAGACCACTCTCTCTTATTTTTTTTTATGTCAACCTGATCTGTCCCACTGCTGGGCAAATGCCTCTCCCAGGACCTTCCAATCCTGTTTGCAATATGCCTTTTCTGACCAATCCATCAAGAACGAGTGATATCATCTTGTTTCAATTTGTTCTCCCTACCTCCAGGTACAAAACAGAAGCCCGGGCAGCCAAGAAGCGCGTGAAGCTCCTGACTCACCAGAGCTCCCTGCTGATGGGAGAACTGGCGCTGGACGAGAGACTCATGTTACTGCTGAGCGAGGTAGACAGTCTGAAGGACGCACTGGAGGAGCAGAGCGCCAGGCATCGGGACCAGCTCGATGATCTACAGGTAAGACTCATGTTACTGCTGATGATCTACAGGTAACCGGAGCCTCCAACACCTTCAAGAATTTCCCTTGATTTTTCTGGGGCATAAGGCTATGTTCTATGCAAGAAATCTTGTTGATCCTTAATTCAGTTGAAAAATCAAACATGCAAACCTTCTGCTGGGATCTAACTTATTTTCACAACTTTTACCGCATATGAGCATTTTACCCTGGATTTTTATCTTTTTGCTTACCGTTACAGGTTTTAAATTATAAAAAATCCAATCCAAATAACATTCGGTTTAAAGACATTTATTTTCTCAAAGAACAAATTACAGTTCACTTAAAGAGAAACTTAACTAAATCGACATTTTGTAGAAGTTTACATTACGAAGTTCAAACTATCCAGGAAACTGAGCACCATAGTTTTTTTTTTTTTCTTGTTATACAATAGCAAGTTTATTCCAAACTAAAAAAAAAAACCAAAACAGTTTACACTAGACTTATGTGTTAATATAAAAAGCTTAACTTATGTGTCTAATAATATATAAAAAAAAAAAAAAAAAATTAACTTATGCGTCTAAAATATAGTTTCTTAGGCCTTTTTTAAATGCTGGTATGCTTGTACACTCTCTGAGCTTTTTTGGTAATTTATTGTACAGCCGAACACCCTCATACTGTATAGTTTTCCTGCCAAACAAGGTTCTCACTCTTGGTACTTCTAGGTCGTCTTGATTCCGGGTATTATATCTACGAGTCCTTTGTGTGAATGAAATATTTGTGTGTATGTTGGTCTTAAGGATCTTTCGGATAGTCATGCATGTATGGTATGTATATAGTTGTTGTAGGTTAAATAATTTTGTTTTTTTGTAGAGTAATTCTGTAGGAGTGTAGTAGTTGTAATTAAAAAGGACTTTGATGATCTTATTTTAGGTTCGTTGTAGGTGTTGCTGATTGGTTTTTGCAGCTTGTCCCCATACTTAGATCAGATATTCGAGATGTGGCTTGACTAGCGTGTTGTAAATAGTATATCTTAGCTTGTAGGGTACGCATTTTGCAATGTTACGTATGGCTCCGGTTAGTGGGATTATTCGAGATCTTACGTAGTCAATATGCGCTCTGAATGTCAACTTACTGTCCACAATATTAGGCCCAAATACTTTTCGTGCGTTGATTTTCGTAGCGGTTGGTTATTTATCGTAAGATTTGGAAATGATGGTAATTGTTTATTCTTTGCCGCGAAAACGATGTAAGCTGTTTTACTAACATTCATAGTCACATTTATTATTATATAATTGTCTCTGGTCTCTACGAAAAACGCCTCTACTCTCTTTTGACAGAAATAAACAACATTTGTTAAATACATATTTGATATCTTCCACAGTTAAAACTCGCCGAAAAGCACGAAGACACAGACATTCTCGTCTGGGAAGAGAAGATAAGACTAGCAGAGGAAGACGCACAGAAGGCGGTGGAACGGGCAGAGAGGGCCGAGAGGAGACTGCAGGAGATGGAGAGGAACAGGCCTCCTCCGAAGAGGTCCAACCTTATGTCCAGGATCTCCTACTTCGAGAAAGGTGGAGAGACGAAGGAAACCCAAGAAGTAAAGGAGGAGATGGTGGAAGTTGTTGGTGAGTAAAACAAAAAGTTTATTCCTTTATTCGTTTATTTACATATTGATTCACATTTTTAAATATTCTAATATAAAATAATATTTTAAAAAATATTTTAAAATAGTAGGCCCGCAGGGCTGGGAACAAGGTCCGAGCTGCTGGTCAGGGCTCATACTTTGTTGTATAAAGTTGTTAGGTGATGTGGTGAAAATACTCACTGCTTTTTATGTACTACTGGTACTTCGCTCGCGACTTCGTCCGGGAAAGTTGTGACAGCTCGGCTAATTTGCGTGATATGATATCAATATAATTTATAGCCTAGTTACTCTGTAAAGGTGTAATAATTCTTAAAATCGGTTGAGTAGAGGTGGCTACGTTAATCGCGGTACCAGTAGCTTTCTTAACGTTCTCAATTAAAATAGCTATTTTATTATTAGCTTAAACCAATTATGTTCTGTCCAGATTGATTTGACTGGTCACACTGGGAAACACGGCATACACACTGGATGAGGATCTCTGGGAAGGATCTAAAAAAAACCCTTTTTCCATTTATTACTGACTGAATTAATTATAGGAAGTAACAGGACAATACAATGTTGTACAACAAGATTGTAAAGATTCTAGTTTGTGTTAAATTAAATATGACGAATAACACACCCGTACATTCTCTCCATCGACAAAACTATGGTTACAACTCTCATACTAACCATTATTGTTCTTCTCCATAGAGATCTACGCTAGGGAATGGGCAACTACAGTACTTTCACAGTTTTTATGACTTGACTTGGAAATGTAGCTACAGTCTCAGCTGTCATCTTTGTTTCGACAGTTCAAAAGTGTAACTGACCTACTAGAAATAAATGCTTTGATTTTGGTTGTTCTCTTACAATTCTAGCACCACCAGAAACAACACCATCACAGCCCTCCCCTCCGCCGCCACCCTCCCCTCCCCCTCCCACGCCCGTCTCCCCTCCCTCCCCTCCTCCGGCACTCGTGGCACCCCCGCCCCCTCCCCCTCCGCCGGTACTCCCTCCTCCTCCCCCTCCTCCCCCGCCGCCGCCCCCTCCCCCCGCGCCGTTCGAGGTGGGAGCTGTGGATGACATGGCGCATATGTTAGCGAACAAGAGTGGGACGCTGAAGAAGAGTAAGCAGAATGGGGCCGAATGTGGTGAGTTTGAATTTAAGGTTCCTGTATTTTTAAAGAGGATATTATGCAAGTTGACGGTTCGGAAATGATCAATTTGAACCATACACCAGTATGTAAAAAATGAATTTGTGACTGACTTAAGTTCGGATAAAATCATACCTGTATTTTAAAAGAGATATAAATACGCATGTAGATATGTTAGAAATGATAATAAAACACAATTTGTGTTCTAAGTCACAATAAACAAGCCTATTGACTTCAAAAACAACTAACACTATATTAATCTGGGGAACTTTAAAACTGAAAAGCACTGTGGTTTTGGTTTTGTAAAAGTATCCTGTTTACTATGTGCGTTTTTTTTTGAAAATTTATTCTATAACTATCAACCAAAAGAAAGGAATCATCTTCTTTTTATATAAAAAAAAATACTCATTCTACTTATTTCCCGTACCCAGGCGGTGCAATAGACGCGATAGTAGACCAGATAAAAGGCGGCAAGTTCCAGCTGAAGTCCACGGACCGCTCCGTCTCCGAGAAGAAGGCGAAGGAAGAGCAGCCCGAGGCTGTGAAGGAGATGCTCGCCATCCTCGGGACCCTCCGCAAGAGACGCACCAGCACCAGGCCGCCATATGTCGCTCACGCCGGGGATTAGGGCCAGACTAGCTTACATATAGCTTCTTCTATACTTAATGCCAAAAGCACTCCTCTCATCAATTTATTCAAAGATCCTAGTTTTTTTTAATTCATAAGATATAAATATGTTCAATTTTTGAATAACTATAGTTGCCGTCTTGAATAATTATAGGTGACATCTTGAATAACTATAGTTGACGTCTTGAATAACTATATTGACGAATAATTGTCATAATTGACGTCTTGAATAAATTATAGTTGACGTATTGAATAACTATAGTTGACGAATAAAAACATAGTTGACGTTCATATTTTTCAAGCATAAAAAACGACGATATACTCAGTATTGTTTCGAGTTTCTTTGAGGAGAAGAGGACAATGACCGTAAGTTTGAAGGCAATTGAAATGATGGTATTTAGTACACACGTATTTAGTACATCGTTGTGAACCCCCACATAGATTTTTAAGTTTCAAATAAATGTATATTGACTAAACTTGCAGACAACACCGGGGGTTACTTCGCCCATGTTTTTAAAGCTACGTCTGGCACAGATTTAACTGTTTTGGGCAAATCTAAATAGTTTAAGTTTGGTCTAAGCAAGTCCTAACGTTACAGTAAGTAGATGGCTATAAATTGTGCTATTATTACGTTTTTATATGAAATGTTTCTATTATTATAATATAGTAATAGTATAAGAACACAATGTTATACGAAGTTAGGTAGAATATTAATAAATAACGGACATATCTTTAAATAGGAATACTTCAAAACTTGAATTTCAGCACCTATGACATTTTTATAGATTTTTATTGAAATGAATACTATCAGGTTTACTAAAAGCTAATTAATGAACGAAGATTTTTTCAAGGTTTCCGGAAACCTAAAAATCATTACATATCTCCAGAAAAGACGTACAATGATAATTTAAATAAATGTAAGTACACAAAAAGTGCCTTATGAGTGTTAGTAGTGCCAATTGTAATTGTATCCGCCATTTTTGACAGTGTTGCCATTAGCGTAAATATTAAATGTTGACTAGTATAAAAAATAAAAAAAATATAGTGACGCATATTAAATTATTTTTAAAAATATTATTGGCATATAACAAAATATGCGTTAGTTTAAAATTGGAATAGGTTGTGTTTTAAAAATGATATTAGTAAGTTTTGTATTTATAATGATTCCAAAATTATTGATTGTGATTACAGCATTTATTTTTTTCAAATGCAGCGTTTTTTTATTGTGACGTATTAAAATAACTTTTTAGCAATTGTTTTGATCTCGAGTCTAAATTATTATTGATATTTCAAGAACCGAAAATAAAAATTCCATTTCCATTTTGTTTTGTATTTGAAATGATATTTTTTAACCTCTGACGCAAAAACGACGGGGTGTTATATAACATTAGCCTGTAGTCCTCTCGAAAGGTTAGGCACAGATGTTATTTTTAATGCTAATTTTAACAACATATATGACCAGAGACAATTTTATGACAATTATATTTAATTCATATAAATTTGTGACTTATTAGATTTAGTTAATAACGTCATGATCTGAATACTCTAAGATTTATGTTAATAATGTAAAGTTTATGTTATTGTATGATGTATAGTTACTGAGAATTTGCTTCCAGCATCTTGTACAGTCTAAATACTTTAAAGAACGTTATGTGCCCCTTCCGTGAGTTCGTTTCATCACAATATAAGTTTTTTAACTGACATGGAATCATAAAATTACCTGTAGAGTTTATCTGTGAGCATAGCGCTTGCAACAGTGCCGATTGGGACTTCGACATAAATAATAAGCTTGGTAAATACCGTTTTAAGGTGAAAGCGTCAGGGTGGCCCGCGAAATTCAAATACAACCCTCCAAGTTCATAAAAATCGAGCAACGAGTTTTTCAAGGTCAAATACCTACATTTCTGAACTTGGAGGGTTGTATTGATGATTTAGATGATTATAATTTTGTAACTACGTACGTCTTACAGTCGCGAACAGTATTTTAATCAACGTACAACTTAGCACTGCCCTGCAAATTGCAAAGAACGTAAGAAAATTTGAATTTTACGGGCGACCTTCGAGCATCCACCTTAAGTGCTATTGCATCACAGTTTTCAGTAATTTTTTGACAAATACTCTCTATCAAAATGTCTAAGTCCAAATTGGAACTAAACATGTTGTTAAAGTTCGTTTTTCAGTGTCTGGAGAATTTAAAGAATCTGTATTTAAACTTTTCTGCCAGTTAAGCTATCTGATACTAACTTTTCAACCGACTTCAAAAAGGTGGAGGTTCTATGCTCAGCTGTTTTCTTTTAGTAATAAGCTAAGCTACTTTGCCGGCGTGGTGGTCGGATATTATTGTATTTTGCTTATCGTTTCGTTATTATATTCTTCGTTATTTATCTTGATTGTTGGGTTGAACTGTTAATGTATTTAGACATGTCCAAGAGTATAATTGATTATACACTAAAGTTACCCGCGGTGCCATTGTGTAGACGTCGAAATTGAAGCATTTTGTAAAGTATTATTTACTGTAGTCCTAAGTATACACTGAAGTTTTTATTATACAATATAGATATATCAAAATATAATTATGTTTCTTTTATTTTTTTCGTGAGTATCGGGTGTGTGTGCTATCGTCCAATACGCTAGTTTCCACTTTCAATAAATTGCAAATCTAATTAGTCCGTCAGTTAAGAGTATTGTAAAATAATGAACATTTATTTTTTGTTTTTGTAAATCAATGAATACTAACAAGGATAAAACGCATCAAAACTCTTAGTTGGGGAGGCCACGATACTAAATGGGGATTTACTCGAGCGTCATAGAGACCTATTGGGTTGCAAAGTTTAGATAATAAGCAAAAAACATGTTATATAATATAAGGTATTCATCGGTGGGGGAAGCGGCTATAGATTTTAAAACATGTAAAAAAATACTGTTGCATGGGCATACTCGAGCGCGTCAGAATGATATTGATATCATCAATGCCCTACGTATTTTTGATAATGTACGTATGTTAATCTGATCGTTTACACGATGCGGGTGGTTGTACGTAAGGGTTGAATATGAAAAAAAAGAGTAATCGAGAGCGTCAGATTTTCTAAGGGAGTGTTGAGTGCACCAAAAAAAAAAGCTCTCATTCAATAATCTGACGATTTCGATGTGACGCAAACTCGCGGCCATTATGAAAATGTTCAAAAAAAATCGCTCGAGTATTTCTGTTACTTGTAGAGAGTGGACTGTATAAAATTATTGAAGGAAAGGCGCTTTTTTAATAGAATTAAAGTAATTTTACTCTTTCTTAGGAAAACACAAAACAAGAACGCAAATGACAACCAAAAACATAGACAAAAAAAGTATAAAAAATAAAACAAGAAGGTGCGTTATGCACATGCTCCCTTTTCAAAGTAAAGGGACGACCTTCTTAAGAGGCCTACGGAGTATGCCTCCCTTAGTAGCAATATCTACTACCCGCGTTACGCCGTCTTTACCCGGATAGGTAGCAGTAATACGGCCTTTGGGCCAGGATCCTCGTGGTAACGTACCATCAGCTACCACTACCATGTCACCAATGGCTATTAATGGGGCTGTTCCAATTGTACTTCTAGGAGAAATAGTAGGCAGGTACTCTACGACCCATCTATTCCAAAAATGGTCGGCCATACGCACTGCTCTTTTCCATCCTGCTCTGCTGCGGACATGACTGTCAGTTAATTCTGCTGGAATAGGGCGTCCTGAACAGTATCCCAGAAGAAAGTGATTTGGAGTGAGCGCTTCAGGGTGTTGCGGGTCACTCGCGACATGCGTCAAAGGTCTAGAATTGACTAATGCTTCGGATTCACATAGAAGGGTAAAAAGTACCTCATCGGTCGGGGTTCTTACATTATTCCCGAGAGTCACTTTTAGAGCTGTCTTTACTGATTTTTCACTTCTCATGCTCTAAAAGTACGCCATTATAGCCCTACGAAGCGGGATTAAAGTGACCGTTTATTCCCTAGGGAGTAAAAAGTAATTTAAAAATGGAACGATCTTTTACTCTGAAACATGGTCACAAAAGAGTAACTTGTCCAAGGTTTTATTTAAATTTCGAATTGGCTTGCAAATAGAAAGCGGTATATTGAAAAAAAAAACAAATGAACTCTTCAACGCGGGAAAATTTATGGTTGTCCGTGTGCATCGTTGATTTTCAAGTACCTAAAAGTATGTGGAATGCCTCTGTTGCTAGCCGCTGCAGTAATGTAGGTACTATAATTATCTGTGGAGTGTGGATCATCTTCATTGCGAGAATGTTGAGAGTTTGTGTTGTGTTTTAAATTGTTCATCTGTGACTGCCCTGATAGAAGAAAAACTGACTGCTCAGTTCAGAAGTTTAGTCGAGTGTAAATTTTTCGGTTTTAAATGACTATTTTTCTCGCATTCGAAGTGAAAAGTACAGTTTGCACCTCGAGACTAAACGCCAATCTAATATACCCTCGCTTTCGTTGCCTCCCTCGCAAGCTCGGGAGTCAAACCACCTCGGGTATATAATGGCTTCGTTTAGTCCCTCGTTATAAAATATACTATTATGAGTCTTTCCCAGGCTCCTCCCATGCCTGCGCAACTGCGTCATTGTCAAACACAGGTAGGCGTCCGTCCAAAAATTTAGGTTTGGATACATTTCTGCTTGACAATGACGCAATTGCCTGGGCTAATTGAGCTATATCTGAAGGAGTAGAATTATTATTAGATAAATTATTATTAACAGAAGATAACGTGCCTGGTTGTAGCGCGATAGGTATGATGCTGTTGTCTGCTAGACAGGAATTATTGTTATTAGGCACCTCTTGAGATACCAAGACAGCCCCCGGACGCTGTATAAAATTGACCGTAGGTCTCTTAACAGAAGAATCTGCGATGACAACGCCCTGAGGTTCTTTTGTTATATCAACCTGAATAGAGTCAACACACTTATTTAGTCATTTATGTATCTCCCTGTTGGAGATATGGCTTGAACGATTTGACTTACTACGCACGCTACCTCCTTCCATCACTGTGGCAAGTTCAGCTTGCTTGCGTAGTTCTAAAGCCGTCCGCTCCAGTTCTATCGTAGCACGCTCCCGTTCTAAAACTGCACGTTCTAGCTTCGCAATTTTTAGGGCATAGTCTGCCTCGATATTTAAAGTACGGCTCCTTACCGTACTACTGGGCAGGCCAGCGGTTTCTACGACCGTAGTCGGTGCGGTGGCAGGAGGGTTTCCGTCTCCGACGGTCGAAGCGCCCTGCACCGCATTATCAGTTTTTTTTCCCGATCTTGTTTTTACCATATTATTTAAGGTAGAAGGACCAATATGTTACTTGTAGAGAGTGGACTGTATAAAATTATTGAAGGAAAGGCGCTTTTTTAATAGAATTAAAGTAATTTTACTCTTTCTTAGGAAAACACAAAACAAGAACGCAAATGACAACCAAAAACATAGACAAAAAAAGTATAAAAAATAAAACAAGAAGGTGCGTTATGCACAATTTCTGACGATCATTTTTTTTTACTAATCTCATCCTTTATCCTTCACGGGCGGCCTAGCTTATATGTATATGAGGCTCATATTTGCTCATTATTTTCACATTATTAGTACTTTTCAGGGTGCAAGGTATCCCCCGTATATTAGTCTGCCGCGCTTCTGTAAATCCTGAAATCCCTTCTAGGGCTCCCCTACATCTGGAGTGGGGCCTCGTGACCGTAACGTCACAACACACTAAAAATTATACCCCACGGTAAGGCTTCGTGACGCCACAATTATTGCGAATTTTATAAGCGTCGTATTGTCGTCAGTTTTGGTTAACGTAACAAAAGAAAAAATACGGGACAAATATTTTTTGATAATCTAACTGACGGACTAATTACATATTTTCAGGACACAAGCCTTCACTCTGCCACGAGGTAAACGCCAAGCGACATACGACTGCGGAGATCATAAATTAATGAAGTGATTTAGACTATGCTTTTAATCCTGTCACCACGACGCGACGGCGCTCACGTGACAGAAACAAATGCCACTCGCGCTTGTCGCTTGTCGCAAGATCATGAACGAGGAATGAGAAGTAAAACAACAGTATCATGATATAAATAGTAATAGTTTCTCATACAATGTACATGGGAGTAAGAACGAGACACGCAAAGATAACATGCAGGCTGTTCAGCGCTCCCGTGCTCGCGGGCCGCGTCAGACCCAGATGTACCGTTCGGTCTTGTCCGTTGCTTGCAGAGTCCTCCCTGGAATCAGTGTTATTATTTAGAAACCTCTTTTATATTAGTTATGCCCGTTTTCAGTAACATTAATTGAATATTAAAAATCTGGGCGCAGTTTATTCAGGTGTTAGTGAAAACGAGCATTTGATGTGATTTAGTGAAGACTAGAGTTACATGAGGAAAGTTTTGAGCAGAATGTGGATGGTTATAAGAGTAGAGACTGGAAAAACAAAACACCAAAGAAATAATGATGGACACTAATGGACAGTGTGAAGGATGATTATGGTAAGAAAGGAGGAGTCGGATGAGATGACGAGTAATAGAGAAGAATGGAAGGAGAAGATATGATGCTGCGCCGTCACCAAATATTAGGATGAGGGTAGAAAAATGATGATGAAGACTAAGGTGATTTAGGAACAGTTCATAATCATATAAATAAAAAAAGTCAAATAGCTATATTTTTCACAATGCAAAAGAATTTAAGAGGCCTGCGGAGCATGCGAATTTCATACAAACGTAATACCAAAATAATTTGTAGGTAAATCAAATTTATTCTTAAGGTAGTGTGTATTTATTTTGATTGGATTACAGAATGTTAAGGTTCTCAAACACATACTAATGTACATCGATTTAAACAAGAGTTAGGTAGGTATGAGAAGAAAAAAAAATCTATAGAAATTTTAAATTCCTCATATCTCGTCTTTACATCATTGTCCTTTCAAAATATTTATTTGGGAACATATATATTCTATAACACAATCGAAATATATACACACTACATTAAGAGTATGTTTGATTTTCATATTATTTTGACGTTTGTATGAAAAACGCATGTTCCACCGGCCCCTTAACAGCTGAAACTGAACTATGCAAAAGCCTGTGTGCATTTAGGCTATCAGCTTTAATAAGTAAATGGCATAACTTTACGACTGTTCCATTTCCTAAAAATGTAGGTAGGTAGGGGAGTATTATACCTAGTTAAGTACCAAAAACCCAGAATTTTGTAAATAAAAAAAAACAAAGGTACTTACTTAGATTATGTGCACACGTGCAATAAAAAAACCTTAACGAAAATAAAAATGAACAAAAAAATAAAACAAAACAATAAATAGGTAATGACACATTTATTTTTAATTCTATTTCTACGAATTAAGTAACGATTGTTCTCAATATTATGCGAATTAACTTGTACTGGACGGAATTATTATATTAAATACTATTAACAATATTAGATAATGTATAAAAAAAGATGCCAACATATTTTAAAGTTTTTAAAATAGAATTAAAATCATCATTGCTCAACATAGTGAATAAAATAAAAATTCATCATAATTATTTAGATTTACCTATCAAGATTCATCTAAAACTTAAAGATATAGAAAATGTCATAGATTTCAACTAAAATAATTTAAAAAAATTGAGGCTGCTTGCGTAAAACGAAAAAAAATGGATTTGTAACAAGAGCTCAAACATAAAAAATAAGAGAAATAAACAAGACGTGTTTTTCTAGATTTTTTTTTTAAACAATCATGCACGGTAGTGTGGCACAGCCAAGTTGATACTTATTTACATTACCTATTATTTATAAACGCTTTAAACAATATTACTTGCAGAAGTAGGCATAATACCATTTATTTAACATATTTTAATAAAGCATTTCTAGATACCTAAAGTCTGTTTAGTTTTCTACTATTTTGGTTGCTGTTCATCTTGCAGTGCAAAGCTAAGCTTAAACAGAATCAGAGAGGTTTATCCTACAATAGTCCTTTTATATTTATTTTAACTTTGACAGCAGCCACCGGTTGTAGCGAGATTATGAATCAGTATGATGATACCAGACGCGTCGGTAACTGGTTTAAGATGTCTCTAATTTTATCAGTGATGCAAAATTAAAGGTGACAAAGGACTGTAGACAATCGCACTCTCTTGCTTATTGAAAGTGTCAATATATATCACAGATTTGAAAGCACAATAACAGTCGAATTTGATTTATTTTCCTAAATAATACGCAAACGGCCTCATCCGTTCACTAGATATATTATGTATCGCGTATATAGATTGTAACATGACGTTCATAGGTCGTCCCTTCCACGGAGATGCAGGTTGTCGGCGTGGACTAAAAATAAACTTAATGTTATACAGGCTGGATTTCAATTAAAAGGCGAAACTTCTGAGACACGATACAACGCGAACAAATCGTAATCTCCTTCCAAGAGTATTGGAAGTGCTTGCTAGGGGCAATAGCCAAGCAGGTCCAGGGCCTGCTCGTCTAGTTTTATTTTAATGTGTCTAACATACATAAAGTCAGTTTGGTTGGGATTACAATTCTTCTGAAGGACCATCCTCAAGTCCGTCGTTAGTATCTTGAATGTTTGTGGAGACTTATAATTACTCATTCCGTCTCTGAAGTTTCGCGAACTAATCAAATGTAACCCTATATAATTCGATTTATATAACTACTTTTAGTTCTAAGAGTAATCTGAGTAAAAGATATTATATGTCACCGTAAAATTGTCAAACACGTTATATTACAATATAACGTGTTTTTTCTCGCTATATTGTAATGTCTCGAATTATTGTCAACTGAACATACGGAAGTATCTCTGCCCCCATAATCGGGACTTGGGGCACCCCCCCGTTAGGTTAGTTAGGTTCCTTTAAACCCTGCACTCGGAAATAGGGGCCCCGCGAAGCATTTCACGAAAAATAATGCGTTTTGTTGTAAGCAGTATGTTCATTTGACAATAATTCGAGACTTTACAATATCGCTAGAAATATTACAATATAACGTATTTGACAATTTTACGGCGACATATATAAGAAATTACTATTTTGTTCTACAGGAGTTAAGTACTTTTTGCGAACACATAATGCAACAAAACATAGATGATAATTAAAATGATTGAGATGATCGTTTTTTCTACATAATTTGGAAAAGAAAATAAAGTAGGAAATAAGATAGGTACTATTTTACAGAAAAAATACAATTTTGTTGGTAAATAAATTATACTAATTTTATGTCAGTCGCTTTCTGAGAAATCGCAAAATATTTAATCTTGAGCAAAAGATAGCTTGTCGCAATTTCTTATAAAGCGAAAACATGCTGCAATACACAAATCTCTTAGTGCAAGATTCACAAACCTCGCTTTGACTTTACTTAGGTAAGTAAGTGTGTTATGTAAATATGAGTATCATCAGCATAAAGTTACTGGTCATAGTTGAATAAAACGCCCTGCCCCGATTAGACCGTCGCTTTTGATGACTCTGAGAAGGCTGAGGCCGAGCCTATCAGTGCACCCCAAGCTCTCAACCAGTAAACAAGCGACACCTTGATGAGGTGGACGCTCAAGTCGAACGTAGAGTGTCACCCTCCTCCACCGCAGAAGACCCTGATGATCCGCTGCTCTGTCTAGTCACAACTGAAGAAGTGCAAGCAAGAAGCTAGAAGCAAGATGTGCATCATAAAAATGCTTCAGCAGTGGAAAGCATCTGGCTCCGATGGTATCACCAATAAGGTGTTTAAACTCCTCCCCATCCAGCTCATAGTGTTAGTGGCACCAGCCACGTGCCAGTAGCATGCCATCTTCAATAGCTTGCTTAGCAAAAAAAAACACTTAAACGTGGAAAATTTTTAGGTCTCGCCAAACCAGGCGAAGGCACGTCCAAGCCTTCGAGCTATCGGCCGATCAGTCACCTGAATCCCCTCGTCAAAATCTACGAGAGGCATATTTATAAGCGACTCAAAGATTATGTTGAGGCTAAAAGCCATTCGGCGAGCAATTCGGCTTCAGGATCGAATACTCGTGTATTCAACAGGTCCACCGCATCGTAGAGCACTTGAGCGCTGAATTCCAGCGTGGAGTCGATGACGGGCGTGTTATTCATAGAGTGCGAAGGTTTTCGACAATATGTCTGGCATAATGGCTTATTACATAAGCTATACCAACTAGGAGTGCCAAACCGTGTCGTGCTCATCCTACGAGACTTTCTGTCGGATCGCACCTTTCGCTACCACATAGGGAATATTCTTTCTGCCCCTCACCCTAATCGAGCAGGAGTCCTACAGGGTGCCGTAGTCTCCCTTCTCGTTTCCACGCTGTTCACCAGCGATATCTCCAAGAGCAAAAAAGTTCAGCTAGTCCTATTCGCCGACGACTCGGCCATTTACCTGTCGCGGTACCATCGCGTATTAGTAAGATTCGCCGACCAGTACCTTAGTCATTCCCGACGAGTTTATCAACCTCCTCCAGGAAAGTAATAGGGAAACCAGCACTTTAAAGAAACACTTTGTTTTTGCTCTTGGCTACAGGATAGTCCAGTTAAGCAGAAATCAGCCTCATAGGATGACCTGCGAGATGCCATGTCGAATCAAAAATGAATGTAACACTAGCTCCCGTTGATTCGCGAGGACGACTACTTTACTTTGCGCAAAGTAGAATCAATGTGAGGTCTATGAATCTCGCTCATAAGCTGCAGCGTGCACTTATGCGTGACAAATAAATTGCGCAAATCTGGGCAATTTAATTCAATCTTAGAATCAAATTACACTGAATTGTTTGCTTGGCCAGGTTAGCCAAAAATACCAAGAATTGTCCGTGTTAGCAGATTTTTAAGAATCAAAAAGCAATCACATTAAGTACACAAATACAAATTAATACATGTTATGACTACTTAAACTACTGTACTAACTACTAGCTGTACTGAAATAAGCATTTTACACTTTTATGCTTTTGGCTTCATTGCGGCCATAGCTTGTGCAAAATTTTCACTAATATTTGGATGTTTTGTCAGGGGAAAATGTACAAGAGTGCCAATTTGGGGATACGTTGTTTAATTTAAAATACTGAACTTTATTCTCATAAGAATAATGCATTATGCTTAGCCCTGTCCTAGATTATGTTGGACATTTTAAAAGAGACCTCTGTGTTTGTTTTCAGAGTAGTCAGAGAAACACCGACCCCTTAATTTTCATGTGCAAGTGTTTTTTTACAACATATAAACAATATATTTATTTTATTCCCCTGACAAATCCCTACAACGTCATCGCAAGAAAGGTCCTTACGTGGAGAACTCCCGGAGCTTGTCGATGACCGCGCGTCTGTTCTTGGCGATCCAGTCGATGTTCACCTTGGCCTTCTCGATGGCTTGCTCCACGCTGAGCTTCGAATCGGCTAAGTACTTCGAGTTCCTCTCGCGCCAGGATAGGAACTGGTGATGGAGAGATTGAAAATAGTGTAAGTTTGAATAAAAACAACATAATAAAACTTATCACCGGTGACCCTATTCCCCAGTCATGTTTAAGTTCCGTGTAACATTAATCTTATACATTAATAAGACAAGTCCTGAATCTAGGATGATACTTGCAAATTTTTTGATGGACAAACCCAAGGCAACCCACCCATCACTTGATCTTATTTGGGTCCTCATGATCAGAAAGAGCGGTTGTTACTGGACCAACGAGGCAGTCAGAGGTAGGTTGGAAATGAGTATGGGCAATTTTTTTTTTATTATATATGATGCCACAAATTATATTATAAAGTAACGCGTGCTTAGATTCGATATTCAATTATTTCTGTTTCACATGAGTTTGGGTATTTTGCTAGATTGAAACTGACATAGTCTTGTTATGGGATAGGAAACCTTCCAACCACTGCATTGACACAAAAAAATCAGAAAGCCATAAATACTTGGAAGAAATATCTTGGGATAAAACTTAAAGTTTGGAGGACATGGAATAAAATTGAGGAATAGAATAATTGAGGAAAAGATTTAATATACTGAGTAAGTACAATTCTTCTTTTTTGCCGGACTACCCATGAATTATTGAGTTTCAAATACAATCTAGTTAAAAACTTACGTTATCCAGTTCTGTCTGCGTGGTGAACTGTTCCAGCAGAACCTTCATGATTTGGCCGATGCGACGAGCCTGACCCTTGAACCTGAAACGCGACAAAAATAAAAAAATATAAATAACAATTTTAGTAAGTCGGTAAACCTAATTTAACTTTTCTTTCATGTTTTCTGTCGTGTTTTTTTGCTTGTGCAAGGAGACAGTAGGACATTAGGGTTTTTGCCACAAAATGCGTGCTCTTTGAAGTAGCCGTTGCTGCTCTTTGCTGGGCTTTTACACAAATCCGCCAAAGTTCACTTCTCTTTTTTAAATTGTATCTATTAGGCTTTCTAATATAACAGCGAAATAAAACAGCATAACGTCCGTTGCGATCGTTTAGTATATGAGCTACCAATTAGGTCACGAGAAAGCTGAATTTTCTCTTTCAGGGTAAATAATTAGAATGTGCTCCCTGTTCTGCATACATAAATACGTCAAAATGTAGTCTACCGTAATGACGTGGGACATCATCAATTCTTCATGCGTACAATGCGTTCAAAATAAGAAACAATAGGAAATCAATGATTTGTCAATTGCCATATAAAAAGTACGGCAGGCAAAAAATGCATGTATTTCTATTACGTTATTCTTGACAATTTTATCTCGAAATCATTATCGTTTATCTGAGAGCATGGAAGTGTTGAATAACAGCTATCTTAGAAAGATGAGAGAGTTCTATTCACCGAATATTAACATTTATTTGATTAATTTAGGTACCTACCTAATTGTAAAAAAATCTTCGCGAGATAGTAGGTAATACGCTACTCACGCTTTGAAAATATCCTCAATCCTCTCATAGACGAAGTCCTTGGCGACGTAGTAGCCGACCGGCGAGCGGATGATGTTGGCGATGACGGCGCCGGCGTCCTGGCGCCGCACCTCCGAGCCTTCTGTTATCGTCCACTCCAGGTATCTGACGGAGAGCCCTATTGTTTAGCGGACTCTAAACGGTGGAAAAAGACTCTTCACGAAGCCGAAAGCCACTTGTTCTCCCCATCATTGCGATCATTTTTTTTCTAGACCATACTTGGGAACCTTTCAGATAAGATATTGGGGTCCAAAGGTCCATCTTTTCATAATGTGTTGTTGTGTTTGTTTGCATGTTTTAACGTATTATCACTTGACTTTAAAACCACCTTCATGATGAATGGAGTGCCAACACTCCATTAATCAGTACAATGTTTTAATTGCCTTACGTTGATTTTCCACACCAAAAAAAAGTCTATAGTTAGTGTTAAAGTATAAGTTTAAAAGTCATTCACTCAAATTATTCTCGTAACACTTTCTGAATGTCAATAATTAAGATAAGATAAGATAAGATAAGATTTATTTATTTCTAATTACCTAGGACAGTCCCCCAAATAGCTCACCCTTCATCACATTCTAGTGCTTAGGGTTTAGAAGAGGCGGAACAAACTCAAAAAAGAGAGCAGGCATGATTAAGGCAGGAGCTGCATCTTTGTGTTGAATTTTCCAATGTTTTTTAGGCCATTACCTTCCACTTTTTCGCCAACCAGCAATAAAAGCGAGCTTTGGGCACCTGTCGTTTTTATTTCAGGTTTGATACTGGACGAATCGTACACCCGTAATAGTAGCTCCGTAGTACTTGTTAAAAAATACTCACTGCGCCAGTATCCAGATCTCCTTGGTGCAAGTCAGAGCCTGCAGTAGCGCATCCCTTGCGGAGGCGACGTTGGCGCGCTGTTCTCTTGCCAAAGCGAACCTCCAGTGAAGCACAGACCCGCGAGACACTCCCACGCAGTATACTGTCCGGCGCAGGTCTAGGGGGATGCTGTGGATACGGAACATTAAGTTAGCGTTTTGTTATGATAAATCCTCATCTCCACATATCTTTCTTTTGCTGTGCCCGACACGGTGCGCGATTATTTCTTCTGTTATATTGTGGAATGCAGTAAAGAATTGAGCGTTGAGCAAGAGTCATCTAGCAACATTAAAGTTAGAAATAAATTGTAAACGGCAGTTATTTATTTCTCTCGAATGACCAACACATATACTCGTACCTACTTACAGTCCTTTTAGAGTTCTAGTTCTCCTTTCGACCCGTTATTTTATCTTTGACTTTACATCTCAACTAATGATAATGATTTTTAACTTTACAATAAGGTTGCTGTTGGGTTGTTGCTGTCAGAACTCAGAAGTTAAAACACTTTGTCAGAACTGAAAAAGGGTTGAGACATCACATCGCAAGAATCTATGTCGTCACACGACGATTTTGTATTGGGAAGTTTGCACCTTATAAATAAAAATAAAAAACATTTCATAATTTGTTTTATAACTTGGCAACACACTGTCATGCATCTGATGCGGAGTGTAAATGTTTCGCAAACGATGAGACACTTAATATCGTGTCCTGCGTACAGTGCGTACTGATGAACGATAATGAAGTTTGGGCCGACTCAATTTAGCTTGCCATCGCCAACCCAAGAAGAAAAAAATAAACTCACGGGTTGTTCTCGTCAGGGTTCTCGGAGTCCATCCACTGCTGGAACAGCTGCATGGCGTTCTCTTCACAGCCGGGCACCTTCATACGGCACGCCCACGCACTTGTCGTCACCTACAACGTTTATATTATTTGTTAACTGGGAGCAGGCTAGCAAAATTAACTTACAAATAGGCATGATGACACTATCAAAAAATTACAAATCTATTTAGTCCGTCAGTTAGAGTATTAGAAAATAATGGACACGACCGTATTTTTGTTTTTGTAAATCAATAAATATTGAAAAGGATAAAACGCATCAAAACTCGGGAGTGGGGGCTCATGACTTCAGAACGTGCCAAAAATTACACCAAGGCGTGACGTATTGAGAATTTTAAAAGCGTTGGATCTTCGGTCAATTTTGGTTTACGTAACAAAAGAAAAAATACGGGTCAAATAGTTTTTGTTAATCTAACTGACGGACTAATTGGTTTTTTTTGTCGTCTACCTTATTGAATTTTAATTCATATATTTTATTATACACAAAAAACAATATCTAAAAATCATGTGGCGCCAATGGAATCAAATTCAAATACCTTTTTAGTTGCTAACAATTTGAGAAAATTACAAAAGTTGTTAAGAACTTGCCTGCATACACTGCAATGCACCAATTTGACAAAAAAAAACAAAAATTAAATAAATGAAAATTCTACCAACCTGCATCTTAACACTATTCAAATCGTTTCCATTGACGATCTTCTTAGTGGCGAGCCCTCCGGCCCTCTCATACGTCTCCCCGATCAGTTTCCTCACGAACTTCTGGAAGGCGCCGTAGTCGGGAGTGCGTTTCAGAACGTTCTCGATCTTAGCGAGGGCTTTCAGTCCGGTGGAGAGGGGGAGGTAGTCTGTCTCGCGTTGGAGGTAACTTGCTAAACTGGAGAGGGAAAGGAAAACAGGTATTAGGTATCTCAGCAAAGAGGTTTAAAATCATTAAAGAGTGGACTTTGGGAATATTGTCATACAAAAATGTAGGTACGTCCCGAACATATACGACTTTGAAAAAGAAATGCTAGCTGTCCCGTCTATCGTTCGTAAACAATGAGGGTTTCCTGAAATGTCAAAACCACAAGGTGGCAGCACTAGCGAAAGGTCTAAACATTTATCTAAATACACGACTTTCTTGTAGTTTACGATTATTTTTTTATTTAATTATTTTTTAACCAATTAATATAATGTCTCTGTGTTGCGCAGCAAAAGTTACCTTTTATTGATGTGGCCACATAAATTACCTTTCATTAAGTTTATCCTTGTATCACCAACTTTTGCAGTAGGTACTACGAAGCTAAATCTTAGTTCAGCTACTTTTCTTTGTCCGTAATTTATTTTCTTCGTCCGTATCGGTAAAAATATTCACTAAAATACAATTCAGTACAATTTGGAAGTTGTTGTTGTAGCGATAAAATCCGAAAAACCCTCATTGAATGTCTTGAAGATGAATGGGCGATTGAAGTTCTATATTTTCTGCTCGGTCAATGAACCGAAAGACAGAACATGATGATTGTAAGAATATTCCTTATCCCCTCAAAAACCGATAAAGTACACGTACTTGAGCGCAGTGTTGTAGTCGAGATGGTTGGTCCAGGCCAGCGCGAAGGCGTCAGACAGCAGCTGCACCCTCCCCAACACGGGGACCTGCGTGAAGTCACCGGTCTTCAGCGCGTTCGTGAGGAGCTGCCAGTTCCGCGGGTCGTAGTTCACGCGGTACGGAGCTACGGGAAGAGAAACACGATTACATTGTAAATGATGGGCTGACTTTGTGCTGCGGGGCTGTTCGAAAGAGATACCGTGACCCCGGAACACAAAGGGCGATGAAGGAACATGGATGGGCTTTATTCACTGACACTTTCTTTCGCTCCATCCAGACCGGGATGACTTGCCATCCGAAAAAAAGTGCTGACTTTGTTATTCATCATATCAGCCTAAAATGTGAGCTGCTGTTCAAAATTCTCCTTTAGGCGTCGCAACTTTATATGCTGCTGTCCTTTTTGATCTGTCCACCTTTTTATTGAGGATATTGAGAAGGTAATACAAGACTATACTGCTCCCCTTATGATCGCCACTGTGGCTATTGCTATGCTACTTTAATTCATGGAAAGACGCACTGATTACAGATCTACTAGGCGCGGGTCGTATAAAACTGTATGGGGGTGGTGCGGCGCTGGCGAGGTGGTGGCGTGGCGCCACTTCCTTGATATTTCATACAAAATGTATAGAAGAGGTGTGGTGCGACACATATTGCGATGCCGTGGCGCGGGCCTGGCACTGACGCGGCGCGGGCGCCGCTTCCTCGCCATCCTCGCACCCGCAGTTAGCAGTGGCATGCACAGGGTGGGAATACGACAACGAAAATGCGTAACAATTTAGACTTTAAAGACTAGAATGCGCCCGCGCCACGCCATTCCGGCGCCATTAGCGCACCTGTTCTGTGCTGCGCCGGCGGCGCCACGCCATCACCTCGCCAGCGCCGCGCCACCGCCATACGCCACTCGTGTTTGTCCCGCGCCTAAAGGCTCTGTAGAATACGGGACAAGAAACCTTGTCGAAACTCCCCAAATACGGGCGCATTTACGGGCGGAGTTAAAACCCACAACTCACCGATCATGTCGTGGTTGAACAGCACCCACTCGTCCCTCTCCGAGCCGTGCTGGAAGGTGTGCTGCACCGCGAGCCCCTCGCTGGCGCCGAGCCACAGCAGAGGGACGGCGGCGCCGCGCGGCTCGCGCTCACACATCACGCTCAGCGGCACCCACCACGACACGCGCGTGGGGGACCGCACCACCAGCGAGAAGTAGCGCCGCTGTCAAACAATCATAACCGTCTATTAGATGTTGAGCCCCCGTGTATGCAGGCATGGACGTTAAGGAACTACTCACACTTATTTACGAGTAGCTCTATCCAGCTTTTATGCATCCGTTCACCTGAACACGCGCGTACGCGTCTCATACAAAATCGTTGTTTTCTTTGGACTTAAGCTGAATAAGTGTGAGTAATTCCTAAAACGGCTTGTTCAGACTATCGTTTATAAATCTTTGTCAGCTCGAAGGTCTGGTAACCAGTGTTACCAAATGGTAATTACAGAACAATATTATTTTTGGAATATAATTAAGTTTTGAGTGTTAATAGCTAAAACAGTAGGACAAGACCAAAGAAACATGGATGGATGGTGTGGCTATAAGGAAGAAGAGTGATGACTATTAGAGACATGGAAGAAGACCAGTCATAAACTGAGAAAGGTCAGTAGAGTAATGATGAAGAGCTCACCTGTGTGATAGAAAGCGACTTGTCCTCATAATCCCGAACAACATTCAGGATGGGGTACCCAGTCTGCGTGGTCCAGGTGTCCATGATTTCCTTGACGGTCACATTCCTGGTCAGACCGCCGTACTCCTGGCTGACGGCTGTCAGTTCACGCCAGAGATCGTCTTGTTCCGCGTTCTGGTACGAGTATTTGATGAGGTACCTGTAGGGGGAATGGCATATACAGTGTTTTGTTACTAATAAATGGAAATGAGACTAGTTCGGCCTATCATTAGTTCTGCTTATGGGTTTGCCGCGACGCCGGTTTCTGCTAATAGACACTAGTCCACAGCTCTAATCCTGGTGGCTGTGTGTATGCGTGTTTTGAGTTATGAAATATCGAGTAACTAATGCGATCAGTGAGACAAGCCCGTCTCACTGTGCCACCACATTATTTCCAAACCACTACAACTCCTGAACACCAGAATTGACTGTGGCTACCAACAGAAAAGCGGTCGCTCAACTATTTTGACTGCTGCCCAAAAGCGCTGTATTACATTAAGCGTGACCCAACAATCAACGCTACTAAAATAAAAGCAGTAGTTCGGGCCACCTCTGGGCTTGAAGTTAGCACTCAGACCATTCGGAATTGCTTGCACCAGACTGGATTACGAGCACGGAGGTCTTGTCGAGCTCCTCTGAATTCAGGCAACGTCAACGACGGAGATTGCAATGGGAAAGGCTTCAGCAAAATGAAGAAGAAACATTTGGCAAAACTGTCTCTTTGTTGACAAATCGCGAATTAGTACTCATCCAGATAACCGACGTGTCCATGTCTGGAGAAAACCAGGAGACAGTGAACGGCAAAGAACTCCCACTGGAACAGTTCAGCAAGGCATGAAATCGGTGTCTTTTTGTGGTGGTATTACGATTGGAGCTAGAACGCATTTGATCCCGTATCGAGGCTTTACGAAAGCAGATATGTATAGAGCAGTTGCTATTGATGAAATTGTCAGACAATTCCGAGTAAACCGTGGGCAACAATTCTTCAATCTTCCATTTTTTATTTATAAAATGTAAAATAGTTTTATATATGCTTCCCACAAGGCTACCATTCCACGGTAGGTACTCTTGAACTTCTGTTACAATAACAATAACTAACCTGTGAATAGCCTTCCTGAAGACTTCGTCTCCGAGGAACATGGTCATCATCCGGATGAGCGTGGAGCCTTTCCGATACGAGATCTCGTCGAAGATCTCCGAGATGCGCTTCGGGTCGTCGATGGGGACTGACACCTGCGAATTATCAACGTAGTTATTTAGTGTATGATATTTTTTTATGCTGGAAAAGATAAAGAGATCTGGGGTTGCCTTGAACTCTAAAAAATGTTTTGAAAGAATCCGGAATCCGGAATCTCTCTTTCCTTGCGTTAGATGCATTATTAATGGCTAGTTAAATCCCCTTCGAGCGAGCGGTTTTGCCGAACGTACCTTTACGTTACGCCACAACCTACTTTTAATTAAATTATACAGACAGGTTTGTTCAATTTGGTAGAAGGTAGAGTTTTGGTTAATTTTTTATGTATTCCAAATTGTAGGGTGCTCATTTGTATTACTTTTCAACAGCACGGGAAATTTTCGATAGGCAAAACCATTTGAAATTTTGTTCCCGATCCATCGTCGTTTTTAGGCAGTAAGATCAAGCAGAACCTGTCTAAGCGATTGCGGTATCAAAATGATTTCATATGTACTCACAGGATGTGAAGACTCCAAAGCATCCAAGCTCAACACGGACAGCATATTATCTACCGCATAGCTCTTGTCGGCGCTCCAGGTCGGTTCCACCTGGTTCACGGCTACTGATGCTGCGAAGGTGGCAAAGCCCTCGTTGAGCCAGAGGTCTGACCACCACTTCATGGTCACCAGGTTACCGAACCACTGGTGGGCTAACTCGTGGGCTATCACCTGTGGGTGGCGAGGTCAGGTTATTATACAATAGGACAGATGTCAAAAAAAAGTAAAGAGTGCTTCAGATGGATTTCCAAAAAATAGTGCACACTTCATATGTTTTTTTATATTCGCGTAAACAAGCACTGAAGACGCTAAAGTGCGTCGAAAACTCGTGAGACGTCACATTGGATTACCTGAAAGTCACAAGCTCCCACTCATGTACTTCGACGCGTTTTATCTTCGTACATTTTTATTAAATGTAAAAAAAAACCCGTATGTAAAACTTTCGGACTAAACAGAATCACATTTTTTTAGTCATGAATCATCACTTTTGAATACACAACACCAAAGTTCCTCTAAAACCCTTACCTCAGCAACCCTCTCCTTATTCAAGAACGAGGACTGCTTCTCATCGTAGAGCAGTTCGGTCTCCCGGTAGGTGATGAGGCCCCAGTTCTCCATGGCTCCGGCTGCGAAGTCCGGGATGGCGATCATGTCCTGCTTTGGCAGCGGGTACGACACGTTGAACCACTGCTCAAAGTACGACAGGCACTTGGGACCTGTCACTGCGGCGTACGCTGTCTGTGGACCAAAAATAGTGTTTGATTAGGTGCGGTTACTGATAGGCTGCATCATCTCACTGCTGGCAAAGGCTTTCAGACTGTCCCATGACCCGTACAAATAAAGTGGGCGACAAAATAAAATGTAATTAGTCCGTCAGTTAGATTATCCAAAAATATTTGACCCGTATTTTGTCTCGGATTAAGTCATGCTTGCCTAGGTTGGTCTGTGGATGGGTCACCACCCTTACATACCGATTTTCCTCCGTGCCTCGGAAAGCACGTTAAGCCGTTGGTCCCGGCTGTCATTTGTCCATTTTTGACAGTCGTTATAGGTAGTCAGTGGCCCCAAAAGTCTGACTGACAGCAGTCTTACCAAGTCGTATCGTATTTCCTAGTATTAACTGGGTTGTGGAGGTCAGAAAGGCAGTCGCTCCATGTAAAATACTGGTATTCAGCTGCAGCCGGTTAGACTGGAAGCCGACCCCAACATAATTGGGAAAAGGCTAGGCAGACGATGATTTTGTCTTTTGTTACGTTAACCAAAATTGGCGAAAATACGACGCTTTTAAAATTCTCAGTACGCCACGCCTTGGTATAATGTTTAGTGCGTTTTGACGTCATGAGCCCTCACTCCCAAGTTTTGATGCGTTTTGTCTTTGTCAATATTCATTTATTTACAAAAACTAAAAATACGTGACCTTTTTCAAATTCTCCTACTGACGGACTAAATAGATTTGCATTTTTTTTAATACTGTGTTCACGCCAACTGCTTCACACATCTGGCTATGTGTGAATCAGTTGCATACAGCAATATAACATAGCCAAGGGCGCTTTGTACGCGCCACGTTTCAGCCCGTTTAACAAGTGTTGGAAGGCCATGGGGAAGGTTGGAGGGAGTGTCCCATAACCCGACAGGTCGTTTGATGAAATTATTGTTAGGTTAGTTACATAAAGCTAGGGTACGAGTGAGTCCAGCAGAAAAAATTACGATTTTACTGAAACCTATCTCTCATTTAATTTTACGGGCATTAGAAGAAGACGACCTGATGCGAGAGTTAACAAACTGTTGTAATCTGAACCTTTACAATTACAATATCTGCATGGCTTTATAATAGGGGACGAGCCTATTGCGAAATCTATACTAATACTATAAAGCAGAAGAGTTTGTTTGTTTGTTAGGTTGAACGCGCTAATCTCAGGAACTACCAGCTCGAATTGAAAAATTATTTTTGCATTGGATAGTCCATTTATCGAGGAAGGCTATAGGCTATATAACATCACGCTATGACCAATAGGAGCCGAGCAGCAATAAGAAATGTTGCAAGCGGGAAATTCACGCGAACGAAGTCGCGGGCAGAAGCTAGTTAAACATATAACAAGCTAATAACCACACACACCGCTGATTTTCAGTTTATGTGTGTATTACATAATCACTTGCTTCGGTGAAAAAAAACATCGTGAGAAAACAGCATGCCTGAGTGGTATTTCTTGACGCCAAGTCACAGCGCCATAAAACTCTGACATCAGGTTACCTTCTAACCACACGTTAAAGAAGAAGACGCCAATAATACTTGGCTAGACCTAGGAATAGAACCCAAGATCCCAGCAGTCGGGCTTACCACCACTAGACCAACAGTCTCCTGAAGTGTTCGTTCCCAATTTACCTGATCACTAGCATCGCTCCTCGCCCAGATCTTGAACTTGGTGTCGGACAGGTCGGCGGGGCTCTGGACGTACGAGAACTTGGACACCACGAAGGCCACCAGGTACGTCGACATTGGCACCGATTTCTCATAACTGTCCCACACGAAGTCCGCTATGGGCTTCCTGTAAAAGTAAGATTTTTTTTTTGATAAAATCAAAGTTGATCTCTTAATTTTAATTATTTATTTATTTAAACTTCATGTACAATAGTGGTAATGGTGGTGGTGGTGGTAGTGGTAGTGGTAATTATCCCATTAGAAGGCTCTTTTGATTGTGAAACTATGATGAAAATAATAATCATACTACAGAAAAAAAATATTTGTATTATTACAATAAAATTCAACGATGAATTTTATTGTAATAATACAAATATTTTTTTCAAAAAATAAAATAAAAAATAAAATTTTATTCTACAAATAATAAAATTTCGCCACAAATCTAGACCCCGTGGCTGCTGCTGGAAAATTCCTGATGAAAAACCCAATAACACTTTGCCTGACCTGGGAATCAAACCCAAGACTTAATGTACAGTAGTAATACAGCGGTATTGCCCAAATACAAGACCAAGACGATACCTTAGCCAGTCTTGGTCTTGGTCTTGCTCAAATCTTGTCACTTTGTCTTGGTTTCCACCAAGACCGATTTTGGGCAACAATTAGTAACGCTTGACCAACAAATCAAATCAAATCAAATACTGGCGTCAACAGTTTGTTTATCAATTTTGATGATAAAGGCAATCTGTTTATCAATGCTAAAAGGCCAAAAAGAGGTTTACTCAAGAGCTGAATAAACATTAACCTGATCAATTGTAGATTTACTTACTTAAAAGTTTCCTCAATTTGACTCCATGGCCAGGTGTCGTCAAGAGCACTGAAAGAAATCAAGGAAAAGATTAAAGAAACGTCTTCGAAAAAAAAAAATTTGCGCGTTGCAATTTTTATAATTTACATGATGTTTATGACCTCAAAAAAAGAAGTTGTTTCCCAGCAATAATTTTTGCGTATTTTACTTAGTTTGATGTACAGAATGCTTGGTTAATGGCTTTGTGATGAGGTGGTTTACACCCCGTATACAGCAGTACTGCAGTACCTCAGATATGAATGGAAAAGGAGTAAATGATAGCATCATAGTAACTACTAACGGGAGAATTAAAGAAAACAAATATGCGTGGCAGTCTTTGGGGAATGCCGAAAGAAGACAAAACTCGTAGTCGATCCGCTACAGCGTAGTTGAGTGCTACGGACCGTTAGGAGACAGTCACGTGAGTTCTATGATTTTACACTTTTTTTTTCACTCAAAAATTGCTCAACATACCTAATGAAGTTTGCACTTTGAAAACGTACCTACGAACCCCAATTAATATAAGACAAGAGCAGGGAGATGATGATGATGACTGCAGTAACACATCAGAAGATGGGAAGTAAAGTCCTTTCAGTTATGTTACTATCAACCTTACGGCAAAGAGAATAATGGTCACTGTCATGCAAAATCAGACAGAGAATATATAAAATACTGGTATTCATGATGTATCGAGTTAGACAGGAAGTTCATTCATTATTTTTAAAAACGTTGCTCCACCCTAGTAATTTCTCCCGAATCATGGGTGCGTTAAAAAGCATTTAAACTATATAGGTACACAAACAGCCAGACCCGGATCAACTACCTAACCAACCCCAAATATTTTTTTCCTGTGCAGGGATCGAACCTGCGACACTTAGCGTAGCAGACGATCGCTCAACCACAGCGTCAACCGTGCCGTCATAACCTACTGTACTTCGATAAAGGCTGCTGTCAGTTAAGATTGCAATATCGGTCATTGACCTTTCCCTAATATTTCTTCGTACGAACCAAAACAAATGAACCATGTTTTTCAATAGAACAAAATTGTTGAAGATCACGATAGATGACGATTCATGACTTGTACAGGCTTATCTTTTTTAAACTTTCACGATCAGAACACGTTATAAAACTTAAGAAGACGGGTATTTATCGCGAATTCACCTTTAATTTAATCCCGACGTTTCGACCGGATTGCACCAGCCGTGGTCGCGGGGAGACTCAGAGCCTCCCCTCGACCACGGCTTCTTAAGTTTTATAATTGTAAACTCAAACTCAAACTCAAATCATTTATTTCAATTAGACCATTACGGCACTTTTGAATGTCAAAAATACAAAGAAAAATCAAAGCTACAGTCACAGACACAAGGCATAATAACTTGAGAAAGGACTGTAGTTGCCCATTTCCTAGCGTAGATCTCTATGGAGAAGAACGGGCAAGAAACTCCATAGACACTCTTTTCAATCAAAAATTTTAGTTACAAAATCTTGGTTACATCATTCATGTTGAGATTATACATATATGTGAGAGAGATGTAGAAAGACGAGAACATTGAGAGCGTCCAGAGAAAAAAAAAACAACAATTTAAAAGTAAAGTAATTAAAATTTACCGTGGCAGCTAAGAGAAATAATAAATGTAGGTGTGTCAATGACCGTTATTCTGATCTAAACAGGCAACAACGTTAATAGGCAGATGATGAACATCCAAACCTACTCGTAGAAAGCCTTGAGTTTTGGACTTGCTATCCATGACTCAAGGCTTTCTAAAATGTTGATTCAAAAAACGCAGACTTCTATCTTCCGTTTGAAGTGCCAGAAACTATTGAATACTTACTTTTCAGAAACAGTATTAACCAGAGGCATATTAGAGATGGCGGTGAAGTCCTTGTGATGACCGATGGTGATGGTGAAGGTGGCCTTGTACATCGGCTCGTCGAAACACGGGAACCCTTTGCGGGCAGATATCGCTTCGAACTGGGTCGCTATCAGGTATCTGGTAAGGGAAAACGTTGATAAGAATCCTGCAGTTTCATAAGAGGTAAACAGGGTGCCAATTCTATATTTTAACGTTAAGCAACACGCCATTTACACTCTATCGACACACTACAGACATTATGTTGCCCCTGTTGCAAATTTGGTATTCTGCAAAAACTTCAATGGCGTTTCAGCGGTGTCTCAGTAGTGTGGCAGTTCGACAGACACAACGGTCAAAAACACTTAAAATATTTACAGACTACCGTAACTTTGGCCATCATGACGACATTGACAGATTATAGTGGAGCAGAATAGCAATTATTACAATAGTGTTTCTATAGCGTTTCATTGACACAACAGTTGTAAGTCAATGACCATAAAAAAGTAGAATACCAAATGTCAATGATTAGCCTATTGAGACACTACTGACACACTACCGACACACTATTGACAAGTTAGTTATTTTACAGAATTGGGCCACAGAACTGTATTGTTAACACAGAGTTCCGCAATCCTGTTTTAATACTCATGAATTTTATAGTCTTTCAATGTACACTTTAGAGTTGTAAAATGCTGCTAAAAGATGATCTGAAGTTGATGAGTCGTAGCGTAGTCCTGACTGATGCATTGCACCGGTAATGACTCCACCTGCCAAATATGGGCAGCTAAAGTAGGTACCTAATGTGTTTAGTAGCAAAAACCCCTCTGAGTGAAATCACACCACACAAAGGAAGGAAGTCGTCACAAGTTCATTAGTACGCAAACCATAAGACGCATTTATCCTTATATACTCGTAGCATAATGTTGGCAGTCAGCCAAACAAGACCCCTTGCCTGACACGGTCAGGCATTGTACAGGCCCCAAAGAGAGCCTCTCTGATTCTTCAACCACCAATAGATATTTATTTTGCATATTATAACCAGCTCTGTTCGAAAAAGTGGGCAACAATCCACCATGCCAGCCCAGTGTGGATTGGTGTCACATGTGAGAGCAATGTGATTTCAATTGGTTTTAGGACATGCCCCTTACGATCTTCTCTTATACCGTTTTGAGAGCAGTTGTGATAAAATATCTTTAAAAAATGTACTGCGTGGGTTCGACCCCGCGACCTACGCAACGACACGTAAGTCGGAACCGTTAGGACTGGGCCACCACTTTTTTATATCAAGCCTTTTAAATACTCACTCTTTAGCTTTCGTCTGCTTGTTAACGTAAGTGCTAATGTACACTCCATCGAGACCCGGCTTCAGCTCGCCATAGAACGGTATCGTCAGCGAATAGTTCTGATTCTGTGCCAGCTCAGAATCCAGGGATATGGTCATTAGGTTGTAGGTGTCGTTGAGCTTTGCTCCGGACACCTTGAGCATCTGAGGACCCGCAACGGAGACCTCATCTTCTGCTATGGAGAAGTCTTTCGCTTGGAGCACGATCTTCGATGTAGATTTTTTTACGTGGATCTGAGGAGAATAGAAAGAGATTTTAGATAACAAAAACGAAATAGTCTTATAAATTAATATTCATTTCAGTAGGTAATGCAGTTGGTAAAGCCTAGATTACTAACATTGAAGAACTGAAAGAAACCACTGCTGTAGAACTTTTAAAATAAAAACACCCGCCCACCCAACCGATTTCTATAAAATTTTGTGAATGTGTATGGTTGGGTCCAGCTTGAATCCAATAGATGAGAAGCCAGGGCGGGTCGCCAGTAGGCATTAAATTGAGTAAAAAGTTCTACTAGGATCGTCGTTAGCATCATCGCCATATCTATGGCAGGCCACTATTAGACACCAGCATTGAGCTATGGAGGGATCCACTCGACTCAATTCGTGCACACCCTCATACAACAGGCACCCAGCGAAAATTGTCGTGCCATCGTTGGCACCATGGCTTAGAGATTTTAAACTATGTTCTTCTCGAGATACATCATCTACCTAGCCATTTCCTAACTATGTTGGGGTCAAGGTCAACTTCGCTTCTAGTCTAACCGGAGCTATCTATTAGAATTTTACATAGAGTGACTGCCTATCTGACCTCCGCAACCCAGAAAAATGTGGTATCGTGTTACCCAGGACTGGGTACGTACCACTTGGTAAGACTGTTTATCAGAAGTTTTGGGCCGCTGACTACCTGTAACGACTGTTACCGGGTGTAAATTAGTACGTCTATGTCTTCGCTTTCATTTTCATGTGCTCTGAGAACCTAGTTGTGTACTTGATGGTCATATTTATCATAGTGCGCAAACGATATTTTAATGCTACTTTAATCGTTTAGAACGTTGTGAAGGCACAGGTCACAGCAATACAACATTCCTTACGTAGACAAGCCTTGACCACAGACAAGATTTCTCTATGACAAAAACATCAATAGTACTCCTTAGTTTCTTTTTTATTATCTATGTTGACACTAGCACACAAATGGCCGTTATTTTGTTTGTTTTTTTTTAACATAAATTTTATTTTAGGTACCTTTGTTATGATTTGAAAGTACATTGCGTCAAACTTTAAGCCTTGGCGAGACTGTTATGGCAAGCCTAAAAATAAACGCTGGTTGGTTTTTTGAGTCCGTTGAGTAGGTAGTTATTTATAAGTCACTCCTTAGGCTTGGGCATAGCTTTTGGATATTATTTACGGGCAATTTTTCCATAAAATATAATATTAAACATCTTCCTTTCCTTTTGCATCTGAACCTCAGTCTTAAATGTCTAGAGAATTGTTTTGAGTATGGAAGTAAATGGCAATAAAGTACAAAATCCAAAGATGGAAAGAAAGACAAGGAGAAAAATGTGTAGGTACGGACTCCAAATAACAAATAAATTGGGATTTTACCAAGAAATCAGGAGATGGAAACACCTCAAGAGCTCTAGATAAAAGCAGGAGAATGATATGAGATCCCTCTACCATTTGCCTACCTCATTTGTACATTGGTCGACAGAAAAACTGTCGAGCCTGTAGGGTCCGGTATAACCCCAGTTTGAGAAAACAAAAATCTATGGGGGCTATCCACAGTAACTGACCAGGACAGTTCCAAATTGGAACCGGAAAGTTGCAACAAGCTCATCGTCTCAAAGGTACCTAGACCTACATAACATGGAGTTTAGTTTATTTATTTATTAGATGGCTTCTCAACAATGAGTACACTGTTACAATATCATTTGTACATCACAAACTTAAGTCTAAGCGCCTCATCACTTATAGAAAAGCACAGCATGCACTACATTATGCGGAGATAAATATACAATTAAATCATTAATTAAAACAATAAATACATGGTTTGGTAAAATAATTATGCAGGTTACGTTTACTAACGGATATTGTAAAGCTCGGGTTGACTAGAGTCATAGCTGTATGATCCCTCAATTCATTTTATTCGGTGCGTCTTTTTCTTCCATACCTACGTCTCAATACTCTCAATAAGCCGTCAGCTCACTAGTCAGCCTGCTCCTTCCCCGTCCGTCTTCTCCTCTTTCATACAACTCAATCACCCGTCTACACAGTATCAAGTTATCCACCCCTTTTCAAGCCATATCATCTTTCACGCTGTTGAAGCAAAGAGGTTTTGCACAAATAATCTCAGGCAGGTTATATTTAATGTTTTTTTAATGTTGTCTGTCTGAGTTATGACTTCTGATAAAAATGGTTTTGTTCGTTGTCAATGTGTTTTTTCAAAATATATTATTTAACTGTTTCATCATGTTTTGATCTGATCTACACAAGTAACAGGGAACCTCTAACAGGTTATGGGCCCAGAGCATGCCCAGAACATGCCCAGAACTGAAACACCAAATAACAAAAATATTTTTTTGAAAAAATCGATGAAACTTTGAGAAGAAAGTTCTAGAAAAATCTCTAAAAAATGTCTGCAGCAGGAGATAGCGCGCAGCAATCGACTGGTTTGGGTGGATTACCGTCGATTGAGCGACTCGATGGTAGTTCAAACTATTCAAACTGGAAGTTTGACATGGAGTGTGTGTTGGTTCATGACGACCTATGGAACTACATCATTGCCGAACCAGATGTAGCAGACGCGAACGCTGTAAAGAGGGATCAAAAGGCAAAAGCGAAAATATGTCTTATGATCAACAAAAGTTGCAAGGTGCACGTGAAAAGTGCGAAAACGGCAAAGCAAGCATGGGATGCACTGAGGTCAGCGTATGAAGACAAGGGAATAAATAACAAATGCAGGTTATTATCTCGCCTTGTGAGCATAAAACTGGAACAGTTTACCTCAGTACCGGAGTATGTGACGGAGGTCATGAAGGTATCCCAACAGCTTAACGACCTTGGCAAGGAGATTGATGACGAGTTGTTAGCCACCTTAATGCTACAGGGACTTACGGAAGAGTTTATGCCCATGAGACTAGCCCTGGAGAACACAACAACTACACTTACCACAGACTATGTCAAGACGAAGCTGCTTCAATTGACTTCATACCGGAGTGAGTCAAATCAGAGTGAAGCAGCCCTTACCTCCAGATCCAAGAGAAGACCAAGTACAACACAGAAAAAGTGTAAACCACCGTCACAGAAGACCACAAAATGCTTCATTTGTGATTCTGCGCAGCATAAAGCACGAGACTGCCCTGATAATCCCCGGAAGAAGGCGACGGCGCACGCTACGATGCACACAGCGGTGCATGCAGCGGCGGACACTGTAGACGACGGAGCGCTCCACAGTGCCATGGCGACGTCTACCTCATCAAGCAGATACGAGTTCATCGTGGATACGGGAGCATCAGAACACATGACGTATAATAGGGAGTGGTTGAGAAATTATGTTAAGCATAATAAGATAGAGATTTCATGTGCGGATGGCGGTAAAGTATATGGTATAGGAAAAGGAGATGTGGTAAGTAAAGATGGAAGGAATGTGTGTGTAACAGGAGCTATGTATGTACCTGACCTAGCAGTGAACTTACTGAGCGTGAGTACATTGGTAAAGAGAGGAAGGGTAGTAGTATTTTCTAAGGCTGGATGCGAGATTTATGACTCGAATGATTGCGTAGTGAAAGGAAAAGTGACTGTAAGGTGTATGGAAGATAGAGGTGTTTACAAACTTAAACATTATCCACAGTGCACGGCACCGAAGGCGGCGCTAGCAACTGACGTACACAACGGTGAGTCACTGGAGTTATGGCATCGGAGGATGGGCCACCTTGGAGTACGCAATCTAAAGCTAATGAGAGATAAGTTAGCAAACGGGGTAAGTTTTCTAGATTCTAATAATAGGTTAGAATGCATTGCTTGTCTGTTAGGAAAACAGACAAGGCAGCCTTTTTCAAAGCAGAAGGCTTCTAGAGCCAAGGATGTACTGGAGCTTGTACATTCTGACATCTGTGGGCCTATGAGTGTTGAATCGTTTACAGGTTTTAAATATTTCATGACATTCATAGATGATAAAACGCGGAAAACTTTCATGTATGCACTCAGGAGAAAGAGTGAGGCCGTAGAGAAACTTAAAGAGTTTAAGGTTCTTGTAGAGACACAGACTGGCAAGAAACTGAAAGCAATCCGGACAGATAACGGGAAAGAGTATGTGAACAAGGAGATGGAACAATTTACCAAAGAGAATGGTATTGTCCACCAGCTAACCGTCGAGTATACTCCTCAGATGAACCCATGCGCGGAGAGAGCGAACAGGACAATTTGCGAGAAAAGCAGGAGTATGTTGCAGGAAGCAGGCTTGGATGAGCGCTTCTGGGCGGAGGCCGTCAGACATGCAGTATATCTGAAGAACCGCTCACCAACGATCGCTGTCCACAACATGACGCCAGAAGAAGCCTGGACTGGCAATAAAACTGACGTAAGCCACATTAAAGTGTTTGGATGTAAGGCGTACATGCATATTCCTGACCAGAAACGCAAGAAATGGGATCCTAAGAGTAAAGAGCTTATTCATGTAGGATATGAAGAGAACACGAAGGCGTATAGGTTAGTTGACCCCGTTACACACAACGTGCACAGAGCGCGCGACGTTGTATTTTTTGAAAATACTCCAGCTGGCAACGAAGGTAAGAAGCCTTTGCTTTCATCAGTGGTTCCAATAACGGACGTGCTCAGTGATGAGGCACCATCTATACAGCCAAGTACAAGTGTAGAACCTGTTGCTGCTACTGGAGTAGAACCGCCGCTTCAAGGACAAGGTGGTGATGGAGAGAGAGGCTCTCCCCAGTCTGAGGACGAAGAGTGGGCTACATCCGATGAAAGAGGACAATCAGATGTTGAAGAAACCTCCCATAATGATGAGATATCAGGCAGGAGATACCCACTACGAGTAAGGAAAACAAAACAATTTCCAGATTTTGTAGCCTATCAAGCGGCTAATGTACTTCAAGATCCTTTAACTGTCCAGGATGCATTATCAAGAGAGGATAAAGCAAAGTGGAAAGTTGCAATTGAGGAGGAGTTAGAGGCTCTCAAGAAAAATAAAACGTGGACGCTAGTGAAGCCACCGAGGTCGTGTAACATCGTTGATTCGAAATGGATTTTTCGAATCAAAGAAGAGGTGGGGGGAAAGATCCGTTACAAGGCGAGAGGCTTCAGTCAACGCAGAGGCGTTGATTATTTCGAAACGTTTGCGCCTGTGGTAAGGCACAGTTCGTTGAGAGTTCTGATAGCTTTAGCAGCTAAAATGGATTTAAAAATAGACCAAATGGATGTGAAAACAGCATTCCTAAACGGGAACTTGAGTGAAGTCGTTTACATGAAACAACCGGAGGGTTTTCAAGTAAGAGGCAAAGAAGATCATGTGTGTCTTTTACAAAAGGCTTTATATGGTCTTAAGCAGGCTCCACGGGCGTGGAACACAAGACTTCATTCTGAGCTTCTGAGGTTGAAGTTCAAGAGATCAGAGAATGAACCGTGTGTCTACATGAGAGCACAGAATGGTAAATTGATCATCGTTGCAATTTATGTAGATGACCTGTTAATATTTTGGAATAATGAGCAGGAGATGCTCTTACTCAAGAAAGAGTTAAAATTGATCTTTGAGATGAAAGATCTAGGCAGAGCTGAACTGATGCTAGGAATTCATATAGATCAGGGTCTTAATGGCATTAAGCTACATCAAGAGAAATATGTAGATAAGCTTTTAAAAGCATTTAATATGGAAAACTGCAAACCAGTGATGACACCAGCTGTACCAGGACAGAGGCTAGAAAAGGTTCCAAGTGATAATAAGTTGGATGAGAAAATCCCTTATAGATCTTTAATAGGCTCACTTATGTATTTAGCCGTCTGTACGAGACCTGATATAGCTCACGTGGTCAATTATTTGAGCCAGTTCAATGAATGCTACAGCGAGCAACATTGGATTGCGGCTAAAAGAGTGCTTCGATACCTGAAGGGTACAAAGAAGCTAGGAGTGATGTACTCAAGAGAGAAACGACAAGAAATGATAGAAGGCTATGCTGATGCCGATTATGCTGGTGATAGCGATCGACGTTCACATTCAGGCATAGTATTCTTGATTCAAGGAGGAGCAGTTTCGTGGTCAAGTACTAAACAGCGCACTGTGGCACTTAGCACTGCAGAGGCAGAGTATGTCTCAATGTCAGAGGCAGCTAAGGAAGCCGTGTTCCTAAGGCGATTTGTTTTAGAACTGACTGGTAAAGAATACCAACGAGCTTTAACGGTATTTTCAGATAGTCAGTCTGCAATTGCCATTGCATATAATCCAGTTCACCACCAACGCACGAAGCATGTTGATGTGAGATATCACTTTGTGCGAAATGCAGTTGAAGCAGAGGATATAAGGTTAGAGTATCGCGAAACTGAGAGGATGGTTGCGGATATTCTTACCAAGCCTCTCCCCAGAGGTAAGTTTGAGTGGTGTGTTAAGAGTATGGGTTTGTGTGTATGAGAACGCGGTGTATTGAGAGTAGTGTGTGTTGTGTGAGTGTGTATATGTATGAACATGAGTTGTTTGTATGTATGCATGAGATTAAGGAGGAGTGTTGAAGCAAAGAGGTTTTGCACAAATAATCTCAGGCAGGTTATATTTAATGTTTTTTTAATGTTGTCTGTCTGAGTTATGACTTCTGATAAAAATGGTTTTGTTCGTTGTCAATGTGTTTTTTCAAAATATATTATTTAACAGCTGTTTCATCATGTTTTGATCTGATCTACACAAGTAACAGGGAACCTCTAACACACGCAATCCCAGTACCCTGTATTGTATAGTTTCTTTGATCTTCCCCTCTAGTCTAGTTGCTGCGACATACTTTAAATAGTCCACTTGATCGTTTTCGGTTATAGCGACCTTCTCAGCGGAGAATAGCTATCAAATATTGTAGTGCATAAGTGTGTGAGAAACTCACGTAGAAAGGAGTTGACTGATCAGATGACGAGTAATAAAGAATAGTATGGAAGAAGAAGACCTCAAATAAATTGGGATAAAGGCAGAATGTTGACAAAGTGTGTGGGAAATCACAGGATTCACAGGTACAAGCTCGCGGGTAAATAATAACAGCCACTCAGATCAACCGCCTTTACCTAGGTTGGTCCTTGAAGACCTTTGACAGTCGTTACAGGTAGTTAATCCCCCGAAAGTCTAACAACCAGTCTTACCAAGGGGTATCATATTACCCAATACTAAAGAGGTTGTGGAGGTCAGATAGACAGTTTCTATGTAAAATACTGGTATTCAAATGCATCCTAAAGGACTCTCATTACCCCGTCACAGCACACTCTAAAACAGTCATCAAATTGCTCACATCATAACTACAGCATAGCAACAAACTTATAGATAAAACTATAAATCTTCCATAAAAGAAACTTTCTACGAACAAATAAAACTCCCCGCTCCCCAACTCAATTCCACTAAACTTTATCTATCAACTTCTGAGCCTTGACCTGTTGTAGTTTTGTCATAAATTCATCCAAAGTAATATTATAAATACGAAAATAAGTCTGTGTATCTGTGTAGGTCTGTGTGGGTTCCCATTCTTCATGCCCACTGCTGGGACACATACAAGTCGCCTTCTCTCGATGAGATATACCCAGTGAGAGATAGAGTGGACTTAGGACTGTCCAGTATGCGGGAACATTGAGGCTTGA